>CM056573.1:163440421-165840421 GCA_029721435.1 Gymnothorax reevesii | reverse complement strand
CTACCCACACCGTGTAGCGGCCAGTCTGCTGGGGGTGCAGGAACATGGCCATGTCCAGGCCGCAGGGCCGCGACCCATCCCACAGCCACGGGCTCTGCACCCATGGACCCCCCAGCGCCGAGCCGTTCACCCACAGGAACTGCCCTGCACGGAGAGAGAGAGAGAGAGAGAGAGAGAGAAGGACAGAATAAAATTGTTACTGCTGTAACAAGCGACATTATTACATTATACATTAATTATGTAAAGCTCACAGTTTATCTTGCATTTTACAAATACTGTAGATGGTTCACAGTTTACGCTCATGTTCTAATTAATACCCTATTTATTCATGGGAAAATCTATTCAAAGTCAATAAATCATTTTTAATTTGAGAAAGCAAGAGAGAGGTGAACTCTAACAGGTAGATGCACATCAGACATTCAGATTTTCAGCTTTACAGCAGACAAACTGTGAACCGATTATGACTACTTCAGGAAGGTATTCACTCCTACCAAATTAGTAACATATCATTGTGATCATTTAGCATTTATTAGCGTAATGTCTATAACATAATTGTTGTCGTGTGGTTAATATCAGTGAGACGTGCAGAATATACACCCATCGGTGAGTCTAAATGATGCTGACATATTTTACTTTGCGTTCTCTCTTTAATTTCGGCCCAGTCATAAATAAGATCACAACATTATGTGCCATAAAAGCCAACATAAAGCTAGCCCATTAGTTATCTAAACAGAAACTGAGATAGCTGTTCTATTAACAACATTGGGATAAATCAAAACGTGTTTTATTACATCCATAACGAATACAGGGATATTGCAGTGACACTTTACTGAAGTTGCACAATGCACCAACACTGCATAAAACAATTTTAATATTCTTTCACCAGTGCGGAGCCACTCCCTCGTGCGTTTTTACACCACCATCACTAAAAGATGTAGATCCACAACACAGTGTTCAGGCCAGGCAAATCCAGGGGTGCGCAACGCATTCGCCTGCGCTGAAAGAGTGTTTTTTGCAGGTCACACTAAAAGCGGCTTTCACACTGGACGCGAAACGAATTTTTCGCACGAAAGATGACGTCAAAGTCAATGTTAAGACGCGAATACACGCGAAAAACGCGTCCTGTGATAAAATCGTTTCGCGTCCGGCGTGAGAGCGGCTTTAAAGTTGAATGCATCTTTAAATAAATATCCATCGGCGATTACCACCGCTCCTGACGAGCAAGCGCACCGACGGGAACTTTCAATAACAGCCTTTCGTCCATCGAAAGACAAAAGATGACAAGGGTACACGCCGTTATTTAACATAAAGTTACAGCTGCGGAATGTCAAGCAACAGAATCCATTATGCAGAGTTTGATACACGCTGCCTGAACGATTGCCTTCGGGGTTTTCCTTAATGATTGTTATTGAAAAACGCTTTCCCATTTGCGAGTTATTCGTATGAAAGGGATTGGTTCAATTCAGGCAATGCATAGTTATGGATGAAAAACACCAAAAATTTAAAGAAAAACAGGAACAAAGGAAGTATAATAGTGACAATAGAATGTAATAAAAGAAAACGTCGGGGACAAAAATGTTCATGCGGCGCTCATACAACATGAAAGTTAATGTACTGATAACATCCGCCACCTCTGCCTTAGACGTCTCTGCCTATGACTAATTATGAGCAACAAATTGTATGTTGCTGCCACGCATAATGCCTTGCCAAAGCGCTGGCAAATGAGCCCAAAGCTTGCGCCAGGACTGGGTGCGAAAAGAAAAAAGGAAAGTAAAATCAAAGCATGTCTGTCGCCTTTGATTTCGAGCCTGTCTCTCCGACATTCTCACAGAGGTTGCGCAGTCAGGAAGTTTTTCTCAGAGCAAAGCTGCGCGGAAACTACAAAGGCCTCTTTTCTTTTAAAAACAGAAGAAAAAAGAGATAAAAACATCTGCTTTAATGCGTGCAGTATAAAGCACGGAAAGGAATTAAGGCCAAAATATACTGTAGCTCTATGGAAATGCGTGCAAGGATTCCATACATTAGCCAACATGAAGCATGTTTTATCTGAACATAAATGAGCTGTGCAAACAAAACCAGGCCATAAACAGGGGAAGAAACAGCCCATGACCTCTTTCCCTTGCATTGCATTAACGTAAAGCAAAGTAAAGGTTCCAGCTTCTTTCATCCATGGTTCCTTGCCCTTTAATATACCCCACACGAACAAAGGTTATTGCTTTGAAATAATTTAATCAGAGCATGGATGCAAAATATGTATATATCGACTGCATACATTTGTTTTTTCGGGGTTTGGAGGGCCGCAGAGGGGGCAGGAATATTTTATGCATGTATTCACCCTTTTTATGAGGACACCAACCTGCCTGCAGTATCTGTCACAAGGCCTCACTGACAGGGAGAGCAATACTAAACACGCTCATTTAACTGATTCACTCAAAACTCCTAATGACCTGTGTGACCTGTCTAGTTATCACATTCTCTCTCTCTCTCTCTCTCTCTCTCTCTCTCTCTCTCACACTATCTAAATTGCTCCTTTTTCTCACTGCCTCTCATCCCTTGTTCTCATTCTCTTTCAAATCACTCCATCTCTTTCTCCTCTCTTTCTCTTAGCTCGATCTCAATTGCTTTTTTCTCTCTGTCTCTCATCCCTTGTTCTCATTCTCTTTCATCTCTCTCCATCTATCTCTTTATTGTGAGCAGTATCACCCCTGTTTATTTGTTTCTTGTCTCTCAAACTCTCTCAATTCTGTCCTTCTTTCTCTATCGCTCCATTTCTCTTGCTGTCCCACATCTCCCTTGCATCTCTCTCACTCTTTATTCCTCCATCTAGGTCTGCCCTCTCCCTCCGTCTCTCATCTCTGCTCTCTCATTCAGATTCCGTCATCGCCTCTCTTGGCCCTATAGTTTGCTGTGGGCTGACCTCTGCTCTGTGGCTGCCATGGGTGGGCAGGTAAAACTTGATCTATCACCCTATGCCTGACACGCACCACATAGCTGGCCGGGCTTTGAGGCAATAAAAGGAGCTAGAAAGAGAGGTGTGAAGACAGGATGAAAAAAATCTGTGGATTTGACCGATGTGTTATGAAATATTTACTGCTGTGCAGCAGAACACCTGTATTTTGCAGGTGGATGCAGGATGGGTCTCTGTTGCAAGAAGTTGCCCCAGTCTGTGCACAATAAGACCTCTCGAATGTCCCACCTCTCATAGCACTGAGCAGCGTGCAGTCATTTATAGATGATCGAAAATGCCTCTCCACACCTAATGAAGGCTTAAATGGCAAACCAGCACCAATCTCTCCGATCCATTTTCTGAGGCTTTGCTTTATGTAGTTTTAGGTTTGTTGTCATGCCAACAGCTGTGGCTCTCAACATTGTTGCTGTGAGCACTGAGAACTGGGTAGTATCAGATGCTTTAAAAACGGCATATTTTTTTTTTATTCCTTTTGATGATTCATGCCGCAAATTAACTGCAAAAAGAAGCCAAAAAGTCACAGAAACTGAAGTTTGGAAGATAAGTCTTATATGTGTATAAAAAGCTCCTTAAAGGCTAATTTGGTACTTTAAAATCCCTGCAGTAGACCTTGTTGCTGATTACCCTGTTGCAATAGTTTCACATATGTGCATAATAATTGAGCAATATCACACGAGAGAGAGTGTTGTTTTACTAAGTATTGTCGCGGCTGTGATTCGGCCTTTGGCAAATAAACAGAGCCGTGGCAATATTTAGAATAACAGCACGGCCTTGAGTGTCACGCAGATAATCACAACCATGGCAATGTTTAGTATAGCATGACCTGGAGAGTGATACTGCGATGATACAACTGTTTAGTGAACTGCACTAAAAATAACAAATAACTAACACTTCCAACATGAAATAAATAAAGTAGTTTGTTTATTTTTTTGCTCAGTCAACAAAAATAATTCCCAAAAAAGAAGAGCTGGATAGAGCATTGCTTATTGCTATATAAAGCACAGACACAAACAACCCTTCAGCTATGCAGTTCACTGCTCGCTGGCTGGCTCACATTGATTTGTAAACTGCCGTTAAAGGTGCTTCCAGTGAAATATGATTTCGCTAACTTTCCTATTACTTGCTATCACTGTAACAAACAAATTGTTCCAATTAGTTTAAATTTTATGTAACCAGCAGAGTAAGCAGAGTGATACATAAAGTTATGCTTACAAATATCAGCACACTGAGAAAGCCTCTTGTCCAATCAGGATGCATGACTGGAATTCAATGTTGCTTAATGTAATGAAATGATATAAAACATTGTCAATGCACCACCACAGCCATTAAGAATATCCTTAAAGGCTGTGTCATCATTCATTTTTGTCATTCATTCATAACAAATCAATCACACCTTAAACTATTGGAATAGTTTCCCACTGACCCAAGACATTTCCTTCACAAGAGGTTGACGTGCCAATGTGATGGTGTCACTGGAGATAAGGAGAAAGAAAGATGGAGATTTAAACTACAATTTTTACGAATTTGTGTTGCTTTGGCAATACCGATATTTAAAAATGTAATTCCTGCAAATAAATCCATTTTAAATTCAAAGGTTGCGAGGAGGAGGAGTGACAGGAAAGTGAATAGTTTGTGAAAAATAGAAAAGTCAAGACCGAGGAGAGAGACATATTTAAGTGTAAGAGAGGATATTTTACTTATATCATTCATTATTACATATTGCATGTCTATTTTATTTTTTGTCATTAATTTATTACACAATTATATACCCTTTACTTTTGCTGTTGGAACAAAAACCAGCAAACACAGTGGTCCCTCAGGAATGAATTTTGGAGCCACTAATCTTGCGCGTTGTAATCTAAACTGAGTGTGATCTTTCACTAAACTAATTGGCGAATATATAGATTTCATGTTGCCTAACACAGTATGAACAAATGCACTGCCAATAAAGTTGTTTGAGTCTGAAATTCAATCTATGAGCCTGAGAGAGAAAGATTCAGAGAAAAAGAGAGAATGTAAAAAGGTATATAAAGAGCCAAGAAAACACCGGAGTACAGAGACAGCTTTATGTAGTTTATAGTCCAACGTATATGCGCCTGTAGGCTAAGTGCCTGTACAGATTACAGGTCTCACAGAATACATATGGCATTAGAGCAGGGATGCAAAAATAGACCAGTGAAAGAGAGACACAAAGTACTTCAGTCTGAACAACATGAAGACAGAGAACCAAACTAATCTGGCTCATTATGTTCTCACTTGTTCCTGTTAAAGGATCTTTATTTTTCCCGCAATTATCTTCTGTTAAGATGGCCGTTTTATTCCAGCAGGAAAGCAGCAGAATCTCGGGCTCTGCTGCTCTGGTTTAGCTTCATTACTTCTCTTTGCCTCCCCATTTACATTATCCGCAATGCACAGAGGCTCCAGACAATTTGGCGGAAAGAGGGGAACCAATTCCAAAAGTCTTTAGCAGGCTCCACCTCCGCAATTTCACACCGGCAGAGAGGCGCTCCTCTCAGGCTCCATTCGATTCTGATTTCCTCAAGAGCAGAAAGAGAACATGCACCTCTACAAATTACGGGAGTTCACAAATAGATAAATAAATAAATGAAGCTGCAATGTTTGTGTATGTTGTACAAGCACATATGGCAAGAATTTAATGAAATACTCTTTAATTTTCTCTGGTAAACATTGACAGAAGTCCCATACATTTTGGAATTTTTGCCACGTCTTAAGCAAATATTTCCATCTCAACCCAATCAAGAGTCCCAGATTCAGAGTAAAGTTGACCTTAGGCTAACTTTCCTGCTGAAGATTGATTATTCAGCACCACTGCATCATCATTAGTTGACCTGAGCTTACGGCAAGGGTGTTTTGCGCCATTAGCTTTAAGCAAGTTCATTATTGCATGTTAATTACAGAAGTCTTGAGTTCTGTAAACTTGTTGAGCAAATCCAGTTCTAGATATTTCCTCAAAATACAAGGATAAGACAACTTATTTGGTCTCCAGTTGTAGTGACCAGAGTTCTTGCTTAAAACTCCAAGACGCTGAGGCTGCCGAGGGCCCTTATATTTCATTAAAAAAATAAGGGGTCACACTTTAGATGAAGTGTTGCTCATAAATGCTTCATACAGCATGTATATTGCCTTCATAAATGAGACAAAATGCCTTCATAAATCACGCATAAACAAATGTTATGCTTTGTAAAGGGTGAAATAACACATCCTTACTCATGTAATTGACAATATCATTTAGCTAGTGGCTAAATACTATAAAGGGTGACATTGTCAGCTAAGTGACATTGTCATCGTCACATCTGGCATCACATGCTGAATAAGGATGTGTCATTTCACCGTTTATAAAGTATGACATTTGCTTATGTATGATTTATAAAGGCATTATGTCTCATTTATGAAGAGATTATTCATGCTTTATGAAGCCTTTATGAGCGACACTTCATCTAAAGTTTGACCAAAGAAGGCACAGAGCAATGGTATATTCGGGGGCCCAGAATTAATAGATTAGCTCCTGGCAATGGCCCTGGTAGTAACTATGGCATCTACGTGCAGTGAGAGGCTTCTCATGCAGGAAAGGGAGACAGAGAACAAATGGGGTTGTAACACTAGTTTCCAAGACAAAAAAAATGAGAAAACCTGCTTCACTTTACTTCTAAACAGCCTCAGTCCAACCTCAGAAGAAAATGACCCCGAGATACGTGCCTCTCGGCTAACAGGAGAGAGAACTGTCAGAAAAGTGCTTTGCCTTACATAAGTGCGACTCCAAGAGCACCATAACCCTCCTTGATTGATCTGAGAACTGTTTCCTGAAAGCACCATCTTTTTGCAGCAGTTCTCAGTGAGGACACAAAGAAAGATGCAGAGGACTGATTAATTATATCAGGCTGTTGTGATCAATGCAAGCTAGCGTGTAGCATATCATTGCAAGCACAAATATAATGTTTTAAAAAGGTTTAACAGTGCGTACAGAATATTCCCAAGGGTTTAGTGTAGCATATCGACAGAGGTTACGTACCACATCGAGATAGGCTTGCATGCGGCATGTCTGCATGGACTTCCATGTTTTCGTTTATACAAACAAGAATATCAGCAGATACTTTTATGACGCTTTCCAACACAGACTTCAATGTAACATAACACAGATTTAGCTTACGGATATTAGCTCAAGGTCATATGAAACAAATTCCATGTAATCTACCCCAAAACAAATAATTTAATGTGAAATCACGAATGCTTTTACACCAGGTTTCCCTCAATGTAAGTTAAGTACGGGGGCCCCTTTCTTTTCCGCTTTAACACATTCCAGAACAGTTGCTGTTCTAAAGCACTATTTCACTGCAAAACGAATCAATCCATATTTTGGTGAGCATGTCATTTTCTTAAAACGTAATCCTCGTGAGAAATGTCTGGGCAGGAAAAGCCTATTTAAGGGAATTTTCATAAACCCTCTTACAAAGACAATGTTCTCCGCTGAACGAAATGCATTGAAGCCTTCACAGTCTGTCACATGTCTTGTTGATGATTACAGTACATTATCTGAGTGCACTTAATCGCTTCAAACTCCAGAGTACTTACTGACCTGAAAGAAAGGTGATTTTTCAAGGCTGCCAGGGATTACAAAGGTGTAAATTATCCAAGTATTTGTTCCTTCGTTGGCTTGTCAACACAGATAACTGTCAACATGAATGCTTTCATTTTGGGTCCATGTTGTGAATTCACAAGACAAAAGAATCAAAAGATACTTTCCTGCAGGATTATACAAAATATACAGAACTGATCAAAGTCCTTGATCTATACCAGAGGGTCTAGTCCATTGATTTTAGTCAGCAGTCGTGATTTCAAGAATATTAGCAGTACAATGTGCATATTGAATGGCTTATTAAATTAAAATAGTCAATGAGCATCGTGGCCATCATTCGAATCATGAAATCAATTGTTATTAATTACGGGAAGGAAATGTTATTCACCCAATCTGGTGTTAGAACTTGATCTGATAAACACTCAGTTTTGTGCTTGTACTGATTGTTCATGTATAACTGTGCAGTTGAGGGATGCATTGATTATCACATTCTTAAAAAATAAATAAATTAAGTGTTGAAATATCCCGATAGTTTGTTGTTATGTTTCCCCGTGGATCACATCAATCCAACTCAATGAATCCAACATACTGGCCCAAATTTTGAAATCAGTCAGCAGAGGCAGCTCTGAACAGGGCTTTCAGATCGATTTTTTCTGTTTGCCTGGGCCGCCTGAATGGGCCAGGATGAATTCAGTCCAAGCCTTGAGCAACAGAAGCAGCCCCACAGCATGAGAGGCACAGGGCCTCAACAAGCCCTCAAGACCTCGCGGCTAATTAGCCTCTGGTCCGACCAATTTGCCTGTTAATCCAATAAAGCGTGAGATAACAAGTCTGCGACCAGAATGTTCTTAACCTGACAGAACCCACTGAATCGCTGGTGCACCCGGCAAATATACTACATGAGCACATTTCCAGAAACAAAATGAAGCCATGAAACTCAGGCCTCACGCTTACATTTTGGTCCATTTTTTTGTTATAAGTTTTTCATTTGAGAACATCAGAAAGACTACATTTTTCAAAAAATGGCAGGCTTCAATGGAACATTATACTGCTCAGGCAGCAATTTGAAGCCTACCGCACAAAATTTGAACTTAATTTCTTTTTTTTTTAATGCAGCTACCCTCATCCAAGGTGTACTCTGTGACACATCTCAGCGATTAACATCTTATCATGCTCTTTGGCACAAATAAAAATGCTGAGCTGGCCCAGCTGACCTCCACTTTGTATCAATATGCAGGCAGAAAAAGATCCACGTGACTTTGAAAAGACTCCATTACTGAGGTGCAGACTGCAGACTCACCAAGACTTATCCACTGGTTTGTGTTTCAAATACCAACATTGACGAAAGTGAAATCTATGCAGGTGACAACCTGAGGGAAACAGATCGATAAATAGGGTTTGAAATTGTGGTCAAAAGCACACATTTGAAGAGCGAGACGCTTGTGCGCTTGTGCAAGAGGCAGGAAGACACCGAAGAATAACTTAAGCTCCGGTGACAGAGAATGTCACTGCAGGACGAGATGAGACTGCGAGAACAAGCCATCGACAAATCCGTCGAGAAGGATTCTATGATAGGGTTGCAGCGTATGAACTCGTCGTTATGCAGGCAAATACATATTCGAATATTCAGTGGTGCAAAAACCAAAGTCACTGGTCTACAGCAATGTGGAAAAATATGACTTGGACTGAGGCTCATAGTTTCTCACATCCTGGCCAAGAGGGTGAGTGTATGTTTAGCGCATACCGAGAGAACACTACTGGTCTGAATGCTTGACTATAGCACAGGGGCATCGGGTCGGTCTGCTATACTGTGTGTGTGTGTGTGTTTAAGGGATGGGGGGGGGGAGACAGGCCCTGAGAACCTTTGATGGAAAATGTCAATACATATAAAAACATAGTTGCTCTACAGTACATGGTCACCTGTATCCCATAATGAAGCATTTCCCTCCTGAGGGCGGTGGCTGCTTCCTGGATGACATTTGTCCCATCTACAAGGCAAAAGGGATCACTGAATGGTTGGATGAATGCGGAAGTGATCATATGCCGTGGCCTTTGCATTAGCAATATCTCAATCACAGCGAGAACTTGTGGGAGATTTTTTGACCTAAGCATCCAATGAGTGAATATTTTTGAATACTGGTGTTCCACCTTTCCAACAGAGTTCCAAATACTTGTAAAATATATGCCACGGTGCATTGAAACTGCTCTAGTGGTATTTAATGGCCCAACACCTTACCAGGACACTCTGTTGTTTTTTCTTTAAAGCTGTCTGTATTTTTATCTGCTCAGTGTGGCTCAATAAAAAAGCAGTGGCTGATTTCACGAGCCTTGAATAATGATAAAAATACAGTCATGAAATCTGCTGGCAAAGGGAATTTTTATTATTTTTTTTTAAAGGTCAGCTCACCTACCAGCATTTGACTAATCCCTCAATCCATTTGCAGAAGGTCTGATGATGAGAATTCACACAAGTTCTCAAGCAAGATATTTACATTGGGCACAGAGACCCTGAAAGACATTGAGCCAGGAGGACATAGAGATTATCTGTCCAAAAGCTGACTTCCTGTGGTAACATTTCAAGCGAAACCATCCCGAAGGAGTATCGGTCCCCCGGGCGCACTCCTGCGTGCACAGACTTGTTCATTAGTTCCAATTAGGCTATTGCTATAACAGGAAATTAAAGGGATATCAAGGCCCGATTGTGATTCTTTGAAAATGGTTTAGATTTTCTCCCTGTGGGATAGAAACAATGCTGTGACAGGTCACCTCTTTGTGCTGCAGGTGGGCTGAGACAATGAACACAAAGGCACAAAATGATCTGTCGACAATTTTTAACTCCTGGGAATGTCTGTGACAATTTACATTCATTTTATTTATCTGCCTGAATGTGCATCGCTTCTCAATAACCCCTGCCTCTGTAGTTTGACAAACTGACTATGACTCATCACCCAAAATTATAAAAATTGCACACATTTCCAGAGCAAATACTTCTTTTTTGGGGGCCGCTTTAGGACATTCATGTAGAGTTATTACCTGCAATTGGGCAAAGATACGGCAAATAATGGACCCGTGATACTTGGATGGAAAATTCAGGAAGTGCACAGAAAACAGGAAGAAGGACTAAGAGCTCTGCTGTAACACAGAAATGACAGTTGCATCAGTATAAACTAGCATTTAGTAAAGATTCATGTGTAATGCCAACCAAGAGAATGGAGAGATTTTATGTTGACTAAGTGGGGAACGGGGATACAAACAGATTCACAAAAATGGTCATGTGAATCTAACATGAAATTTTTTTGACTGCAGGTTGAAGGCAAACTGCACAATTTTACTGTGAATGGAAGTCAGTGTCCAGATATCAAGGCTGCATCATTGCACCTGTCTTGAACACCAGTCTTTTCGGCACTCTAACAGACAAGACCAGACACAGCACTGAACAAGAAGATGATAGTTTTCCTTTTTTTCCTGAACAGAAAAAAAAGGCAATCGACAAGTTATGTGCCAGGCTGAGGTTGCACTTAGATTGCACAAATGACCTGATCATGACACCAAATCTGAGTATGGATAGGAGCCTTGCAAGTGGCTCTCACTTCCACAGTCACTAGCATTGGAAATCAAAGGCTCTTTATCACCATTAGGGAAGTGCTATGAGGGCAGCCTCTTACCTTGAGTATTCTCACTTTCTTTGACTTTTTTATTTTTTATTTTTGCTTTTCCCTGAAATTAATGACGGTGAAAATACAATTCATCTGATTCAAAAGTGAGTGAAAGCTAGATAGATTTAGAGGGAAAATCTGAAAGTAAAATATGACTTTTCTGGCAGTGGGAGAAAGTTCCAGAAATGCAGCTGAGTGCAGCCTTCCTGCATGCAGTGCAATCAGTCAAGGGCTCATACATCTTGTTGGAGAGAGAATATTCCCGCCATTGGGTACTATGAACCACATAAGCCAGAAGAAAAAAAAAAGCCTTTTACAAGGAGTTGAGGCATGAATTTAGGCTTAAATCTCCGTCACCTCAGTGTAAAATAAGACCAAAAAATTTCCAGTTGGATAAGATATTTTCACTTCATTATTCATTGTCAATGTGAGAAAAAAGTCACTTGTCAAGCAAACAGTAACATAAAACTAACTCATATTCTCTATTTAATTGGATTTAAAAAAAAAGATTAAATGTCTCGTTGCACTTTATATGCTACCAAATGATCAGCCTACACTGACTTACAGACTGTGAATGGTTTAGAAAGGGCTGACTTTTTCTCAAATTCACACAATGTACATTGATATTGGTACTTGGACAGCAAAACAATTTTTTTTAAGGGCTGTAATTTTTACTGCGCTAACTCTGTGCGAATATGAACACTGACAGCCTGCACGATGATTTGATTGCATTTGCTCTCATATCAAGTGAACCATGAAGGAAATATGCTGTCCAGATACTCGCTGTAAGTAAGCGGAAAGAGCCACATGTATTATGCAGTGGACTTTGAAGCCGAGAAAAAAAGGAATGAATCAATAAATTAGTGCCTCTTTGCTGCAGGTAACGACAGGAATGGGAGGATATTCACATCCCTCCGAGCCTCAGAGAGAGCTGATGGGGGGCCAAATTTGCATGTGGAAATATAGGAGTGAGAGGAACCCTCACTAATCATTCCCATGAGATTCCAATTCTCCCTGGCTCTCCGTTCCCTCATTAGCGGGAAATCACAAGGTACTAATGACTCTACTAAGAGAAAGAAAGTGGCACCTAGCTATTTCGCTTTTGGATGGAGATGATAGCCTCATCTGTTTTTGAAGTCCCAAGGGAACCTCAGCAACAGAGGACAGAAATTTGCTACTATAGATAATATAGAAGGAACAAATTAAATTTCCATTTTTTTTAATATTACTTTTTTCCAGTCCCTAATATTATGCATAACAGGATCTAAATTTGAAGTACACCTAGCCTTGCATAGCCTACCATAACAGCATAGCCTACCATAACAGTGTAGCCAACCATAGCCTTGCATAAGGGCACAGACACATATACTCCCTCAAACATTTTATGTACCATTAAAAAAAACAGCACCAAGGTAAACTATCGTTTCATACGGACTTGCTGAATCATATACATCTACCTGCTGTTCCCTTATGGTGCCCTTGCTGCCGGCAACAGCCGGTATGCATCATTTTGTAACAGTAAGGGATTGTGGGAAATGAAGTTTGAAACACCATTGAGAGATTACACATCAGTACGTTTCATGTGATAGAATACTTCATATTAAACAAAATTTTAACAGAATTGTTTCTCACCACAACGAATAACCTAATTCGCTAAATATTGTCATGGTTATGGTTTTTTGTCATGTTTATGTTCAAGTTCAGTGTTCATGCTTTTGTCTTTTATTTATTCTTTTTGCTTATTGTAATTCTCATGTTTTAGTTCAGTTCATTCTCAGTTCCATTGCACCTGTCTCCCCTGTCTTGTGATCTAGTTGGTTCAGTCCATCTTCCCGGTCTGTGTGCTCACATGCTTCGGGTGATATAAATGATTCCTGGTATTTCATATATTCCTTCAATTCTCGTTTACTTCCCTCACCTTACTGTTCTGATTACTAACAAAACTAACATTTGTATTTTGTATCATAGTCTACTAACACAACTAATCCATGTATATAGATTACTAACTTACTTATGAGCACTCTAGCTAAATCTGTAAAGTTGCACCGCTGCTAATTAAGACTAATTCCCTCTCAGCAATCGCCCTGTTCTAGTCTCCGCCTCTTGCTCAGCTTTACCTGTCTCCCCCTGCGTTTCTGCGAGATCTCTCGCACGTGCTTATTTACTTTCCTGCACTCGTTATCTGTGCACTTAGAACTCCTTGACCGGAGCTGTTTAAATGTCGTAGGCTGTCTGTGTGATTCCCGTCCGTGTCTTGGCTTTCTCCAATTTTTGCGGTTAGGGTTTCCCTCATGTGACTCTCCCATTGTAATTAGTCTGATCCAGCTCACCTGTTCCCTGCGTAGCATGTGACTTCCCTCCCGTCTATTTAAGAGTCCTCACTGCAGTTCTGACTTTGTCGCAACGTTGATCAATATTTCTTTGTGCAGAGCGCCTTGTATGCCATTGAGAATTGTTTTCTTCTACTGGTTTGTCTGACTTTGATTCTTGCCATAGCCCTTCTTGCATTGTTTTGTCTTTTTGAATTTCGAGCTATTTTTGTATGACCACATTTTCTGTGTTTGGATGCCCTGTGTATGATCCTTGGCTTTACTCATCTGTTTTTCTGGTTCTGACCCCTGCCTGTCTAGTCGACAATGTTTTTGGATTTCGTATTGTGGCTTGGCAATTCTTGTGTTTTTTGGATTTCCCTCTCTCGCGTGTGGTTCCTGAACGCACCGTTACAAATATGAGGAATGAAAACCAAACCGAAAAACAGCAAATCCAAACAAATTATGAATTGAAGCAACTGACAACGCAACTGGAAATTCCAGAGTCAGCTGGTGAAGGAGAAAGAGAACAACGAACGGCCTCCGTTTTTGGCCGGGGAGATAGATTTCGATCCGTGCGCAGTGAACATTCCCTGGGGATTTGGATTCTCAGGGGAAGGTTGGAGGGGAACTAAATTAGGCTCTTTGGGAGGTGACACTGTCCCAGGGGACAAGCCTTGCTCCACTCAACAGAGAGGTAATATATTGCTCCGCACAATCCCATGAGCTTCTGCGCCAGATTTTGCCAGCGGGAGACCTCCTGGAGAGGCACTGAGCTAGTGAGCGTAATCAAAGCCCACAGGACCAGGCCAAAATCCGCTCTTCCCCATCCGCATGAACCATCCCTCCCCACTGAGCCCCCACTCCATTCACAAGAGCACTGCAGCAGGACATCTTGCAGAAAAAAATCTGAGTTAGATATACTTGCTGAAACCAAGTGATCTATTTCTGATACGGGAGGCACACACATGGTTTGGCCCAGATGAAAACTGTTCAGAAACGGCCGGGGGTGGTTGAAGGAATGCGGCCCCACGTGGAGCACTGAAGGGAGAGGAGGCATCCGTGGCTGCACGGCTGTTTTCTGAAGGTGTACGAGGCTAACACGGAGTTAAATTTCCCCAGTCTAGTCAACGGCCAATTAGCCACTTCGCGCCATTTCAAAGTCTTCCCCTTGTGACATCACAAGAGGGAGAGAACACCGTCTATAATGAAGGAACTGAGTAACTGGTTGGCTGAAGCGAATCATTACATTACATTACATTACAGGTTCTTAGCAGACGCTCTTATCCACAGCGACGTACAAAAGTGCACAAGATCAGTACAAAAGTGCAGAGCTCCTAGGAGACAAGTACAAGTACTAACAGTATGTGACAGAGCACTTTCCGTTGTTACAGATCTAAACCAATAAGCAATCGCCAAAAATACTGGTAAGCTCGAGTAGAATGACAACAGAATCAAAGGGCAACAAATCAAGTAAACAAACTCAACTAAAATAGTATAAAAACCTTGAGTAGACAGGCAGCAAAGCCGAGAAGAGGACAACAGAATTAAGTGTGACAAAAGGGTAAGGTCAATTGAACAAAATGGCAAGTGCAACAAAGGGGCAACAAAATCAAGTGTAACAAAAGTACAGAGTCAACTGTAACAAAAAGAGCGACAAAATAAGTGCAAACAAATGGGCAACAGGTCAAGTGCAAGAATCAATCCTTCTCAAGTCTTGGCAGGCACTTGTGACCTCAGGAATGAGCAGATTTTGAAATGGCTTTGGGATGGCTGATTGGCATTGCACCCGGTGATGTAATGGCAGACCTTAAAGTTTGTTATCGCACTGTTTTCTCGGCCCTATTCCAGGAGTACCCCTGCCCTGCACATTTTACATGTCCCCCTGATTTAATTCACCCGATTTAACTGATTAACTCATTGGTGGAGATCTTGATGCACTGAACTAGGTGTGTCTGTACTGGTCGAGGTCTAAAATGTGCAGGACAGGGGTAATCTAGGAGCAAGGGTGCGAAACACTGCATTATTCCTTTGCTTTGTCACATGCTTTTGTACCACTGTTGTACATATATTGGAACATGCCTGAGGTGTTCTCCTCTTCAGATACACATTCCGGTTCAGTAAAAAGCTTGGGGAGGCTAAAGGTTTAATGCATGCTGTGCTAACAACCCTGTGCTAAAAATCATTCATCAACCACTTGTGACTATTTGCTCCACATTCTGACTCTGGACTATATTTATTTCAAAATGAACCCTGCGGTACAGAATGACACTAACGGCACGCATTTTAAGCTCACTGCGGTAAACTGCTGAGAAGTTTGCCCCTAATGTGCCAGTTAGAGACTCGCATTTGGAGAGGGAAGAGACAGGTGCACTTACAGAATAAAGGGTTGCGGCACGAGCCGTAGAGGGTCTTTGTTCGGCAAAATTCATAAATCTGAGAACGTCTGCTGCTCACCTCACCTACCATCAGGAATCCATGAAGAATGACTGCTAAAACAGTTCCCCTGTGGGGACAAGCCAATGGACCGTTTTACTGAGAGTTTGGTACTGCTTGAGACCAATGCCCTTCACTCGCTAGGCTCTGCTGCAGCGATTCTCTCGCAGAAAATATCACTGTGGAGACGGAGCCATTTTTTTTAAGCCTCATTTTATGTTCTGGGTCAATTTGACCCGACTTAATGTTCAATGTCTCTAAAAACATGGTTAACATACTTTTTTTCTGCTAGTTTTTCCCCCCTAACTTTACGGGCAGACCATGAATCTCACTGAAAAAATATTTCATATTCTGAACACATTTTGTAAGCAAGACACTGAGGGCATTTTCAAATTATAAATGAGAATTATTATTCTCATTCATTTCACATTTGGTCCCATTCATTTTGCTATAATCATGTAAAACCGATGTTTGATGTAAGAGGGGAGGATGAGGGTGTCGTGTTTTTTTTTTTTTTTTCTGGCTATTAAGCTGGTCAGTAGAAGGGCAAAAATGAGCTGAGAGGAGATTAGTTAAAACCTTCAGTTACAAACATCTTATGTAGTTTTTCATTGCGGGGATCAAACTGACCTCAAACAAAAGTGGCTTATTAATCTGAACATAATAGGAAGGTTAACCAGTTAGAACCAGTCTTTAGAACCAGCATTTTTCTTTTCTTTTCTTTTTTATCATTGTGTTTTTGAACAAAACTGAGCCATGATTCTGGGATTTGTCTCTATTTTTTTTTTTTATCTCTGTTCTCTGTTCAGATCCCTCAGACAACATAGCATGAGAAGGTCTTTTGTACGCAAAAATAAAAGTTTTGATTGATTTATTGGTCAATGGACAGAGTGAATAATTGATTATTGATCATTTGATTTTTTTATGATTAATTGACTTTGATATTTAATCATTCTATTTCCATGAGCGATTCCAGTCATGAGTCTTTTCAACAGACTGTTAATTTGAACAAAAATGCGCAAGGATACCAGCATGCCTGTTTACTAAATAATAATGCGCTCTTTGACATGTGTCCCACAGAGAATTTGCCGTCACTTCTAAGATTGAAGAAACAGCAAATTGGAACGTTTTTCCGTAAATAAAATAAAATGTTATAAAAAATCTGTTGGAAGTGAACACTTGGAACTGAGAAAAGTACTTCCAAACCTTTTCAACACACACACACGCGCGCGTGCGCACACACGCATACACACACACACACACGCACACACACACACTCACTCACAGGCATGCACCCAAACCCATACAAACGCCTGCACACACACTCCATTAAATCCTCACAGGTGAGGATGACGATGCAGACGCACCGTTTGCAATATTCCCTGCCCTCCCTCCGGTAAACGGTCAGATTAATTGCCAATGTATAAGCGCGCACTGGTCCCGCCGATGCGATCTCGCAGACGCCGGCCAAAACGGCAGCCAGCGCTTTAGCGCAGCTAATTTAATTACCCGCCCTGCCACGGTGCGTGTGAATTATTTACCAGAGTCTGAGATATACAGCAACGAGGGGGGTCAAACAAAGCCAAAGCTGGAGCACAAAACTCAGCAAGGCTGCTCGTCAATAACCACACCCCTCTCATTAAACTGCAGCTAAAAATAAACTCAGAGGAAAAAAACCTGCTTATTAAAAACAAGAGACACAGCGGTAAACTGCCTCTGAGTCAATTACCTCAAATTTGGTACTTACACTACCCCAGTGTCAAAGGCTGGGTGGGGGTGGGGTGTGAATGAGTGGATGGTTACAGTGAAGAATCTGGGTAAAGAAATTAAAATTTGTTTCCAGTAATTTCTTAAATAAATAAATAAATAAATAAAAAACAGTAAGATTTCCTTAATTTTCACTATTCTTCAACCAGGCAGCAGGGCCTAGTAATTACGTCAGCCAGTTAAAGGAACGGGATGAAGTAGAACATGGACTTCTCCTTTCTGATCCCAGATTTTCCATCTCTGGGGGTACATCTAATGGAGCTTATATTAATTGTCTGAGATCGACAAAGACGTTTAAGCCCCAAATTTAACTAAACGGGAACACTTCCTGCAACACTTCCTGTCTGGATGCAATATAGATGAATAGATCTTGAGAAAGGTCACGCTATCTCTGAGGAGATTACTGAGTAAATCAAACTAGCCTGACTGTCAACAGCGATTCCATTGGGATTTCACCACTGGATGTGCAAGGGTGTGCAATCAACACCAGCCTCAACACGACTGCGGTTCCACTGGCGTAATAGATCAGGACCCACTACGCAGGTCTGTAGATCTCACGTTACTTTGACTCTAATTCTCTTGCAGGTAAACTCTGGAGGTGCTAGTCTGCGTTCTGGCACTATTGTTTCACTGCAGATCCCTAAGAAAAGTTTACTGCAGTAAATTATGGTTTACTGCAGTAAAATTGATGTAAACTATAGTAAACTACACTTTACTACAGGAAACTATAGTTTGTTGCAAATATACGATGGTAATTGAATATCATTGCCATAGTTAACTATATAGTAGAGTTTGACTTTTGTGATTTACTTTAGCATCACTATAGTAAACTACAGAGTTACTACAATATATCTATAGTACAACTATATTTATAGTACAAAAGTAATTCCGCAAAAATATCATAGTTACTATATACAACTATAGTATTTTACTGTAGTATTTTGTGGTAATTTTTCATAAGGGATAGAACAAGTGCTGACAAGGAAACCAGGCCCAAAAGGCAAATGAGAAATCCATTCCTGGACAGCCTGACCTGATTAGCTGGTTAACAGTGGGTCTCGGTTCGAGTTCTTCCCTCAACACACCTTATTGAATCATTTCCTCCTGAGAGCATTATGCCAAGCTCTGAGGATACATCTGTTTCCCTGTTCTTCTCCCCTGTGAAATATTTGTTTTCAGCAAGCCTCAACTTAGATGCAGCTAAATAGTAATATACAACCCCAATTACAAAATAGTTGGGACGAAGTGTAAATTTGGAGGAAAATCAAAATGCAATGATTTTCAGATCACATGAGCCTATGGGCTCTAATTTCCTGGCGCAGCGCAGGTGGCGTAGCGTGGCGCAGCCCACGCAGTGGTTATTTCGTCCGGCGCAGCCAGCGCAGTGGTAATTTCGTGAGGAGCATCGCTGTGCGCAGACGAACATGCGCCGAGATGGGTGTGGCGGCGTAGTTGGGGGAGGTGTCACTTATTCATCAAGACGCAGTGACAATTTCGTAGAAAAGTCTTCGCTGCAGTTGCGCAGAAAGCTTGCCAGCTCCAACCTGGTTCACTTTATGCGCAGTGGTAATTTGGCTGACCGGCACACAGTGCGCACACGTTACCGAAACCTCACAGGCATGAATGTCAGGCACATTTCAATACAGTAAATAATTACAGCAACCGCAGTTTAATGTAACTGTGAATCAGTATATACATTGCAGTATCTATATCGATTGTCCTCATGTCAGATCAAAGGCGGTTGGCACGTGTGATGGAAACTCGACCTGATTTAATCAACGCAACTGAATCAATGATGCAAATTAACGACTTCACATCTTTCTCAGCCAACCACAAACTGCCGCGGCATCAGGCAGTGCGTATATAATGCATGCGTTCTATGCTCGGTAAAGCCGCTTGCACACTGGACGCAAAACAAATTTTTCGCACGACTGATTACAGTCAAAGTCAATGCAAGGAACTATCGACTTTTCTTGGTCTTTTTATTCATCTGTTTTCTTCCTTTGAAGATAGACAACAGTCTTTATTCGGTCTTTCTTTTGAAAATTAGTCAGATGGATCAAACAGATTCACGCTTTATTTCCACAGCAGAGATAAAATATTGCTTGCAATCAGAGAGCAAATCAATTCTATGACCATTGACAGTGTGAATAAATTATCCCAGGCACGATCAAGACTGTCCGACGCGAAATGCAAAATACTCCATGTCCGGCACCCAGCAAAAAATAAAAGTATTGATATGAGAACAGATTTATAACGGAATAAAGAATAAAAATACATATACATCACTAACCAACAGAACATCCAAAAAAGATGACCCGCAAATAAATTAATCGCAGTTTTCGTTGGATGTTCTGTTGTTAAAATTTTTTTTTTATTCTTTATTTCGTTATCAATCTGTTCTAATCGATTTTTTTTTCGGCTGTCAGGCACGGAGGCATCGTACATTGTCTCGCGCCAATGTCGACTCACTTCATTGAGCAGAGCTTAAACAGAAATATTGATTGAAATTCTCGGTACTCATCTTGAAGAACTGAGCCCTCTTATCAAATCATTCACGTTTAATATCTAACAGTCAGTAGATTTGATGAAATTAAAAACATTAATAGACTGTCAGACATGAAGATATATTAAAACCCTGTCAGACTTTCGGACACAAGACACTGCTTTCAACGCAATCTGTCGAGCGAAAAATTTGTTTCGCGTCCAATGTGTAAGTGGCTTAATACTAGGCTACTACTGTATTATTGTCACTTAGGTTTTATCGTTTTTAGTGGGGGAAAGGAATACAGCCTGATTGCTATGATCTCGTACTGAGTTAAGATCATATACTGATAATAAATGTGTAACGTATCTTGCATTGTTGTCCATGCATGTTAATCCCAAAATTTTAAGCAGCAACAGGCTGTTATAATAGGAACACGCTATCCATCGTTTCTCTTGCCAGTGAGCAAGATTTGACTCGGCTGTGTCGCCTTCTTTGCCAACTTGCGCTGGAAGGAGGAACAGAGGCGGGACAGAGGAGTACTTGCGCCAGGCTACGCCGGGCACGAAATTGAAACATACGCCTGGACACACCCCGTTGGCGCGGCGCATCCCCCATTCGCCACAGAGCCAAATATGTTATTTGCAGAAGAGAATAGATAACATTTCAAATGTTGAAACTGAGACATTTTAAATTTTTATCCACAAATTGAGTTTATTTCAAATTTTCTGGCTGCAACAG
Source organism: Gymnothorax reevesii (assembly GCA_029721435.1). NCBI lineage: Eukaryota > Metazoa > Chordata > Actinopteri > Anguilliformes > Muraenidae > Gymnothorax > Gymnothorax reevesii. The sequence goes on along the minus strand of CM056573.1, from coordinate 165,819,465 downwards.
GTCTCAAAAAAGTTGGGACACAGGCAATAAAGGGCTGAAAAAGCAATCAATATATAAGAAAATCAGCTGAAAGAACATTTTGCAAGTAATTAAGTTAATTGGCATCAGGTTTGTAACATGATTGACTATAAAAGGGATGTCTTAGAGAGGCTGAGTCTCTCAGAAGAAAAGATGGCCAGAGGCTCTCTAACCTGTGAAGGCTTGCGTAAAGAAATTGTGGAATACTTTAAAAACAATGTTCCTCAGCATCGAATTGCAAAGACTTTGAAGGTCTCATTATCGACAGTGCAAAGCATCATCAAAAGATTCAGAGAAACTGGAAAAATCTCTGTGCGTGGGGAAGCAGGCTGAAGACCTTTACTGGATGCCTGTGATCTTCGGGCCCTCAGACGCCACTGCATCACTCACTGGCATGATTCAGTCATTGACATTACTAAATGGGCCCAGGAATACTTCAAGAAACCACTGTCTGTAAACGCAGTCCACAGTGCCATCCACAGATGCCACCTAAAACTCTATCATGCAAAATGAAAGCCATTGTTGAGCATGATCCAGAAGCGCCGCTGTGTTTTGTGGGCCAAGGCTCATTTCAAATGGACTGTAGCAAAGTGGCAAAGTGCCCTGTGATCAGACGAGTCCAAATTTGACATTCTTGCTGGAAATCATGGGCGTTGTGTCCTCTGGGCTAAAGAGGAGAAAGACCACCCCTCCTGTTATCAGCGTTCAGTTCAAAAGCCAGCATCTCTAAACGTATGGGGATGCATTAGTGCATATGGCGTGGGACACTTGCATGTTTTAAAAAGCACCATGAATGCTGAAAGGTATAAAAAGGTTTTAGAGCAACATATGCTCCCCTCCAGATGACATCTATTCCAGGGAAGGCCTTGTATATTTCAGCAGTGCAAAACCACATACTGCTGCTATTAAAACAGCATTGCTTTGTAGTAGAAGAGCTTGTCTGCTGAACTGGCCTGCCAGCAGGCCTGGGCCCGTATTCACAAAGAATCTTAGCGCTAAAAGTAGGTCATAACTTTCGGATTTAGGAGAAACTCCTTAAAAAATTGGGCGTGTCAGTCGTAAATATAGGACTCCTAATTATTTTTACTAAGTGTTATTCACAAAGCAATTTAGGCCTAAAAGTAGCTTCTCAGTCTGGGAGTGCTTAAAAGTAGTCAAGAGGACTCCTAACTCGCTAAAACCTATTCACAAAGAATCAGAAAATGGCTTCTGCTGTTGAAAGACGGAATGACTTGGAAATTCTGAATGATGCACAGTTGTTGAAAAGATATCGGATCTACTGTGAAAGGATTTTATTTGTTGTTGACTTGGTAAAGGAGAGAATTACGTCTCCAACCATGAGAAACAACCAAATAAGCCCCGAAATAAAATGTTCGACAACACCTCGTTACCTTGCCACCGGAAAAATGCAACTTTGCAACGTGGACAGTCAGTCGTTCAATTCAACAAACAACCAATGCGCTCTGTGAACCCCATATCATCCTTCGACAGTTTATCCGTTGTCCTATGGACATTCGCCAACAACACAGAATCAAACTTGAATTCATGCTCATCTCAGGTATGCCCGGGATCATCAGTGTTATTGACGAGACCCACAAATTATTTCTCCGACCCAAGATGAAGAGTTATTTGTAAATAGAAAAAAAAATTAATTTCATCAGCACCCTGGTAGTATTTGATGCCGAATAAAATATTTTGGACATTTTTTCCAAATGCCCAGGAACCACAGACGACTTGCATTAAGCAGCTTATGCCAATTATTTGACTGGCATTATGTATTTGTGGGATGTCACTTCCTTGGGGACAGTGGCTTTGGTGCTGTACCTCCTTCTGCTATGCATGAATTATTTTATTAGGCTATTGAGCGAGGGTCATATTTAATAGATCATCATAATAATATCAGAATATGTCATATTTTGTAACATATATGGCATAAAGGCAGAGGATTGTCCAGCTGCATTACCAGCCACACAAAACACTATGAAAATAAAATTATAAAATCTATGTTGATCTCATAGTCATTTCGGCAACAGCAGTCTTAGTCTCCTTGTCTATGAAACAGCATCAAAGTAAGCATAGGTCATCAAGCCTACCAAGTATGCTGCCCTAAAATCCCACGAGCTAGCAAGAATTAATTTAATTTGTAAATTCCAAGGTAACATTGCTGCTTCCATAAAGAGGATAAATGATTCAGTCCTTCCTTATCAAACATCTTGGCATCTCACATATTGAAGCAAACATATTAATCGTTCAGACATTTTATTTGTCATGAGAGGGATATAGCTGAGGAATAAAATTAGCTAACAAACTGTTTATTGTGCCAACATTAGAACCGAGATTGCAGGGCACCAGCTAGCTATCTATTAAGCTTTAGCTAGCTTGCCAGTGGCTGTGTGCCATCATATTAATTTTAACAGCAGGCAGCATAAAGTACTGGTCATTCAGTGGAAAATTCATCTGTGGGACAACTAACATAATACGCTATAAAATGTGAGAAACTGTGGATAATATCCATGTGTTTGATAATATATTTACTCTGACCTACAGTAATCTCCTTGTAGTACCACTTGGTGTTAAAACAGTGGACCGTCAGGTTAAAAGAGCTCTTTCAAAACATACGACTAACTTTAAATGTGTCTTAAATTTTAGTTTTTTTTTTTCTAACCATTTCCAAACATGAACATAGGAAAATATATATTTCAACATTTGTGATGTCTGTTTGACTGCTGACCTTACACCCCACCAAAGCAGGGGACTCATATCATACCTAAACTCAAAACATAACACGTTTGTGATGGCACAATTTCATACACCTCTGCCCATATGTAATATTCACGGTTTCAAGTAACTCAACAACCTTGTCACTATGGCAAATATGTGGCCTAGTTTATTACTGAACCGCATGTTCACACTTGAGGTTTGTTTACCACCTATTCTGTAAGGTGTGAAGCACAGACTGTCAGAAATGCCATTTAATATGTAGGTTGTGTGTATTAATGAGACTTAGCGTCATAGAATTTGTTGTGGTAGTCTTGTGCTGTCAGTGGAAGAGACATTATGAATAAATCAATGAGCAAACTCGTTACCTAAAAATCGTTTTTCGCGTTGTGTGGCAACACTGCTAGGGCATGATCAGCAGACCATCAAGCTATAAACGGAAAGACGCCTCTAAGCATGTCTTTGACAAGTCATTTGTGAGCAATTGGAAAAACAGGATGTTAATTTATTTGAATTACCGTCACCAGGCCTGAGTCTGAGAAACTCCAGACGCTGTTTACAAACTTAAGAGAAAATGGCATCCGCAAAACGGAGCCCAGCCTCAGTACGCTACACCTCGCTCAGCTCTGGGACATAAGCTTCTCCTCCACTATGTGCTATAAGGAGCTGTTTCTGCACGCAATCTTCAATTTCAATTTCAATCTAGGCCAAAAAGTGAAGAGCAATTTTCATACCACCCACGGCCAAAAGCCATCTGAAGAACAGCAGCGACCGTGGGTCATTATTGAAACCACAGCCGCGGATAGAACCTGGAAAAGGAGGATACGGTTATGAGATGTAAATCCAGCAGGGCTGAATATGGTGAAAATAGACAGCTGATGATTGCCGACTCAACAGACAAAAACAGCTGCTTCACTTTACCCTCAAACCAGAGCTGTGGGGAGGGAGGCCAGACTGCAGCAAACACAAGGGGGCAGTAATGATTCGAAAGCTTGAATACACACGCAGTATCTGAATTGCACTGAAGTAGAAAACTTTTTAAAGTACTTTCAGTAATGTATCAAGACTCACAAAGGCATCAGAGTGCCCCAGAAGAACAGATTAAAAAGCACTTCCTGTAATGTATATGCACTCCCCCCCCTCGCCAAAGCTAACTGTCCTGTTAGCATAAATCTCATATGGACAGTTCTAATTAGCGTAATGCTAATAGCAGCCTCAATGGCCTGCGCAATTAGCGAAACGCAGATAAAAGAGATGTGTTCAAGCTCGAACCAAAGTGAAGGATCAGTTTTTTCTTTTTCTTTTTTTTTGTCTCTGACAGATTAAAAGAGATTGGCGGTATCCTGCAGGGAAGGAAAGCTAACACCCGGAACTATCTGGATCAGAAGACTGCAGGACAGCCAGACTCATTCCCATTTGTGGGGGGAGTGATTGACACTAACAAGGGGAAAACTAAATAGGTAACCACCAGAGAGGGCCGCGGTCAGAGGACCAGAGTAAATCGCCTCGAACGGAGACTCCAGTTCAGTGCTCGTAGAAGCTCTGGGGGAGAGCTACTGAGAACCTGCTTCCAATTGGCTAATGAGAATGCAGAGCCAGATGTTGGCTCTTAATTTCACCCGTACAGAGTCCGGGTGAGTTCAAGAAGGGCCAAACGTCTTCCAAATCAAATGTGCTATATCAGAAGTTATTTAACACTGATCCCTATGGGTGTAATCTTTATGTTGTCTTTGCATACTTAAGTTGAGCATTTCTGTGGATGAAAATCTCTGCCTTTGGCATATGTTTGCTTTGAGGGAAATATGCTACTCATGTTGGACCACTCATCAGGGGAAATGTCAAGTCTCATGAGTCAAAAAAAGATGCAGTACTCTAGAGGCTAACGCAAATGAGTCAACATTTCTACTTGCACACATCCAATATGCATTTTGTGTGACAAATCATGGCAATGTAATGACTGTGACATTCATACAGGGGTCTGAATGCTACTTCTGCAGAAAACCAAGATGCCAAGACAAGATCAGGATTCTATCAATTCAATGTATTTGTCAGAACTAGAATCTGTGATTCAATTTTGTATTATACATCTTTCGCTCGAAGAAGCCTTCAAAGAGTCAAATGTGGTATGATCTTGTAAAACCCCAAAAGAGCAATAACCAAAAGGCGGATGTTGCCGGGGTGAAGGCCTTACGTGTTCTCTTAGTCTAACTTGAATTAGAGCATTCTTCTGGCTGGTGTGAATCACAATATAATGGATATTTATTCACCGTCCGAGAACGGGGCATGAAAGCGCAATGGTTACGATTTATCTGACTCCATATAACAGTTAGAATACAAAATTTAGCAATAATCTCGTTAAAAATCTGGCTCCAAATTAGAATTAGAATTGATAATTTTGAAACAGCATGCGTGAATCTCAGGGCAGTTACGCACCCAAACTCTGTCTGCGAAAACCATTGTTACTAAGCAGAACATCCCCTAGGGTTAAAATAGGCGTCTCTGCCTGGTCTAATTCGACGATAAATCCATTGGATAGAGGAGACTGGCACGGTAGCAACATCAGGCAAATAGCTCTGAGTATGAACGTACCACGAACCTAGGTTTATGTATATCAAAGGGCCCCTTAGAAAGATTAACCAATAGCTAAATCTTAAGAGCCGGTAATTTCATAACCCCTTAATAGGTAGAACCCAATCTCAATCTAACTTAGAAGTATCGCTACCTACACATGTCTTGGTAGGAGTCTCCCCTTAAGTCCCAATCGCAACAAGGCCAGAAAGAATTTACAATGAGAACACGCAGGCTGGAAAAGGAATAACAATAATTTAATTCACCAGGTAGGCACAACTTGAATCAAACAAATCAATGAAAAGCCAATTACCGTTACATATAATTTAGAAGGATTTGGAGTATTTTCATACCTGGAAAAGATGAATGACCACACGGAGCTAAAATCGCTCCACGTGGTCGGGGAGAACTCACATGTTCCCCCGCTCTGGAACAAGGCAGCACGTGACCTCTCCCCACTTACCTATTCGCACGTCAGAAGTTGACCAAGAAAGGACAGGACAGGAAGAAGAAAAGCAGGAGCAAGAAGAGAACCAAGAAAAGAAGAGACCACCCCCCTCAGGATCTCATACCTTTAAAGGCTCCAAACCACACCTCCGAACAAGGTAGAGGGAAGGTTGGCCGAATCAGAGTTTTACTGGCCTAGGTGATAAGATAATTTTCACAGGGAGACTAGGGTAGTTGCTTGAATGAATCTTACAAACGAACCATAATTCCAAGGGAAATGAAACATGTTCCATTCAACTCCTTGGACTCCCCCGAGAATAAAGAGACTAAACATGATAGGAATGTGAGCTAAAATGATGCAGTTGTCATGGAAAGCCTTAAAATGGAATATTATAGCCCAATTGCGTTATCAATATATAAGAGGTTCCTTCCTAGGATATTGAACAGAAATATATTATGAATTTGGTAGAGGTTTAAGTTGTTTTAAGCCAATTGAAGTAGCTGCGCTTTAACTTCAATGAAACCAGTGAATTTGAGTTCCAGAGATGCTGGGCCTGCTAGACTTGATGGCTCTCACCCCCTGCCGTGGGGAACAAAGGATGCCACTCTCGCAGGCAGGCAAAAAGACCATTCTAGGGTTATAAAACTTTACTGCTGACTTTTTGAGCTGCACCAGATTAACCAAACATTCAGATTTTACATGCATAATGGGCATGTGTTCCAACAATATGATTTTTGGCATATGTTTTGAGTAAAATCAAGCAAAATGAAAATTTCAGGTTCTACAATCTTCATATGTCACATCTGGACCGGGTTTTCCAGTTAACATGCCCCCTCTGGATCAGTTCCATCCCACCTTTTCTGCCATACTCCCCTGATTGTTGATTCCCCAGCACCTCTTTTCAATGCAATGCTCTTTTTAAGCCTCCATTCACCCATCAGTCTGGCTTTTGTTTCTGTGGGTTCGTGTTTACCTGACCTTGTTCCTGTTTGTGTTCCCTACTTCTGATTTCTGTATCGTGATTATTCCTGTGTTTGTTTCCCTGTTAATCAAGTTCTGGTTCCCAGTTGGTATTTCCGTCTTCCTATTAAACATTCGATTAGATTGTTCTCTGTTTCTGAGAACAATGTTCCACCGTGACACCATGAGAGTGATGGAGGAATAAAGGCCAATGAAATTTCGTATGTTGGCCGTGAAAAATCAGAGACGTTAACCCATGAACAATCAAGGGAATTTGCTTTCCGCGGCAAAAGCAAAAGGTGATTGCTTAAAATTACTGAGTCACATTTGGTAGCCCCACCCACATTCCACCTCATGATCATCTTTACCCAGTGCGCATATAGCAAATGCAGCTTCCTTATATTTAAATCAGGGACTCGGGCAGAATACCTGCAGTGTCTGCAGTTTTTCTCTTTTTTTCGCAGTTTCCTTTCAATCAACTACAAATTTAAGCCTTGGAAACAAGCTGTCAGGTCTCGTTAGGCAAGCGATGATTTGACTCAAGCACTTAAGTGCTCAAGCACATGAGAAACCAGCACACTGCGACACTCCAGGATTTTGATGTTAGATTCAAGGTTAGGTAGGCTAGTTTCAGATTTTAAGTGCACGTAGCTTGTGTATCTGATCAGGCAGATGTTCACTGAATGAAAAATTCCCACATAGAATCTTCAAGTTTGTATTACCAGTAGCAATGAGGTCAGTCGCCGTTGGTGGGTGAGAGATTTCGAATTCCGAACATCTGTTCAACAGAAAAATTTCCAAACTTTGACTGTGCATGAGTGTGTGTGTGTTTGCATGTGAATGTGTGTGTGTGTGTGTGTGTGTGTGCTTGTGTGTGCGTATGCATGTGAAGACCACAAAGGAAAAATGAGTCCAAATTTTGCTTTTTGTAAATTTTATATATTATATGCCATTAAAATATTTATAATAATACTATATAAATCTTTTTTGTTTATATTTTACAGTGCTTTGTTTCTAAGATCATTTTTAATTTTTAATTAATCATTTCTCTACAGCTTGAAAATGTGACTCATTACAGTGCTTTGTTTCTAAGATCATTTTTGATTTTTAATTCATAATTTCTCCACAGCTTGAAAATGTGATCATTTTTCTGTTGTGGTCTTCATGTGTATATATGTGCATGCCTGTGTGTATGTGTTTGGTGTATTTTTGTTTTGTGTTTATCGCCAGAGAAAAAATGAGGCATGGGCAAACTCACTCCCTCTCTCACTCTCTCATTCTCTCCATTAACCCACCAACACCGAAAACACCTGCTGTGGCTGCTCTTTGAAGCGATGACAGAAGTTGCTCGTACTAGAGATTACGATCAGGATCAGGGAGCTCTCCATATATTATTTCAAAGACTTAAGTAACAAACACAAGTGCTTTTCTAAAACGGTGCGGCATGACTGTCACACACAAAACAGGGAAAAGAAAAAAGTATGTTCTCAATGGCATTTATTATTCAAATCCCCCCAACCCCCACAGTAATGAATAAACTTTCTCACTGAAACTCAAAGCACTATGAAGTCAAATGTGGGATTTTCATATCTCCAATGTGTAGCAACCACCGAAGTAATGTATGGCGGCCATTTTGTGCTTGGTGAGGAGGCATTAGGCAATTTGCTTAGCCAGTTGAATCAGGTGATGATGAGTTGGCAGGTTGAATGAGCCAGGTAAAGATTTTAGCCTGGACAGCAGGGAACCCAGGATCTTGCGGAAAGGTGATATGGGATTTATAATGACCACACAGAGTCAGGTCCTCATTCAAAATCTCTGGTCCAAAAGACTAATCCTCCTGCAGCCTACCTCTTGCCCCATCAGTCTATGGTCAAATATTTTTCCTATTTCAAGCAGCTCTGTCATCAATTAATCGCAAAATAGTGATATGGCTCATTGGTCCCCATGGCTCATCGGACCTCAGTCTCCCCTACTAACCAAGCAAACACCTGTAAAGCTTAAGCCACTTAGCTTGAGCACACTGAATGGTAGAATTGTGATATAGCCGTTAACGGCAGCTCCATTAAATCTGCTCGCGAATAACTTCCTCATTTCAGTTTTAGCATCATTATGCCCATTTGAGCTATACTCACCATATGCAGGTAAACCATCCTGAATGAGTTGCCTTACCTATAGCAGCAGCTCTGCAGCCCAAGGTCACTAAAGCTCTTTCAATTCAGGGCCGGTCAGCTCGACCATGTGATCCAGCTGCAATTCAGGCCGTCTCATCCAGCAGAGTACGCAAATATTCCCCAGCCAAAATGAGAATGCAAATGTTTATTGCGTAATAGAATTATATTTGTGCGTTAGCTATTCCATTTGCTTAATCGCATACACAGATGTTGTGCCAAAAGGAAGAGAGGAAACCACATCCTTTCAAATTTAAGATCTATTAGGTTTTTTCAATCCAAGCCCTGCCAAAAAATTGTCTATTACTGTGTTTTAGCTGAAGGTAAAAGGAGAAGACAGGAAGGAGGAGAGGAGAGGAGATGAGAGGAGGGGAGAGGAGAGGAGAGGAGAGGAGAGGAGAGGAACTTAGTACTGGACCACATCCAGTTTCAATCCAGTTAATTATCTGGTTTCATGTTTATAGCCTATGTGTTACTTGCATCCCAAAAAAAAAAAAACCTTTTTTTTTCTTTTTTTCCTGCATAGATTGCTTACTTGTTATCATTTGTGGTGACACTGGGTGCCTTGGGAAAGATGTCATTAGAATGCACTGAAGAGAAATGGGTGCCAGCTCAGAGCCGGGACACTGCTTGGATTTAGGTGAAGGCGTACTTGACAAGCACTGCATTTATTTTTCTTTTCGACAGAGAAAACCTCATAAAATATAAAAGCAATAAATTTAAGTATTTTTTTCAACGTTTATTAAGAAAGAGGTCTGAGAGCATGCAAACGACTGCCTAAAATCTGCCGAAACAAATGCTGCAGTGGATTCATTTTTACGTCAATTTACTACACACTTTTACTCAGTGGTGACTTCATTAGGTAACCTATACACCTGGTTACCAGTGTGAATATCCTAATCATCTAATTTGCTGGGAGGCAGCTCACATGGTATGGTGTGATCATATTTTCCTGGGATTTTCACAGTGTCTGTAACAATGCTTTGCTAATGAGAGCGGCCTGAGGTAAATGGGTAGACTGGGTTAAACAGTAAGGAAAGCAACAGTAACTTTAAAAACCACATATATATAAAAAAATGTGGCTTGGCAGAAGAGCATATTTGAATGCTCAAAAAGTTGAAACTTAACGTGGATGAGCAACAGAAGAGGGCGGCCTCACCAGGTTCACCTCCTTACAGAAAACTGAGTCTAAAGGGGGCAGAGGCTCATCAAAGATGGACAGTTTGAGCTTGGAAAAATGTTACCTGTTTTGATGAATCTCACTGAATTTCATATATTAGTGAGAATTTAGCATAAACAACATGAATCCATGGATCCATCACGGCGCCTGTCTCTCATTTACACTGGTGGAGAATATCGTAATTGCCATACATAAAGCCTCTTAATACGGACTAAGAATCGTTTAAATGTCTTAGCCCACCTACATTTTGTTTCCGTCAATATTCGTCCCTGGCGACTTCCAACATGATAATCTACCATGTCACAAAGCATGTCAGCTCAAGCTGGCTCCAGGAATATGACAATGCGGTCAGTGTACTTCAGCGGCCTATAAAGTAACCAGATCTTAATCCCATAATGCACCTTTGGGATATGATGAAATGGGTGATTGGCGTTGTGAATGTGAAGCTAAAAAATATGAGCCAGCTGCGTGGTGCTATCATGACAACACAGACCAGAATCTCTCAGGAATGTTCCCTGCTGTTCTAAGGACTCATCCCTGGACTTTTTGTCCCCCGACTTTTCATCCCCAAAGCTTTCGTCCCTCGACTTCTCATCCCCTGACTTTTCTTCCCTGGACTTTTCATCTCCATGAACTTTTTGTCCCCATACGCTTCGTTCTTGGATTGTTTGTTCCCAATAATGCTTCGCCCTCTGCCTGCATTATTATCCTAATCCTAACCCTAACCCAGACCCTTATGTCATGGTGATCTTTCCATTGTCCATCCGTCTATCAACAATGGTGGCGTGTTTTGTTGTCATTCGGGGACAAAAAATCCGGGGACAAAAAGTCTTTGGGGACAAAGAGTTCAGGGACGAAAAGTCTGGGGATGAAAAATCCAGGAATGAAGAGCCCTGTTACGGTTCCGAGCACCTTGTCGCAACCTTGTCGTTTTAGTGGTAAAAATTTCTAACCAGAAATTGAAAGATGCACATGCTAAAGTGGTCACTAATGGTATTATTTTTCATTTTCATAATGACTTGGTAAGAAGTGCTGGCTGCTTGTTTTCCAAGCAAGACAAACCGATTTTTGGATATACTGTATAACTGCAGCTCATGTACCACTTTCAAAATCTTTTATCTATCCTTGATTCACAAACACATTTGCGCTGAAAAAAAAAAAAAAATCTGCATTCAAGGATATATTATCTTTAAAACAAAACATGTTAGCAAGCAACCTATGTTGCCTCCAGAAGACCCCACCCACGCGGACAATTTCCATTAATGATTTCATTTAATTAGGGCAAGGTTGGATCACTGTCCACAGAGAATACGAATTTCACTAATCCAAACAGTATTTCCATTTCAATTGCAGGGTACAACATGAATACAAATAAAACACATTGTCAAACTGAAGAAAACATTTCATTTTGAATATTGGAACATTTACTGCCTCCAGAAGGCTGTGCAACTCATGAATTGAATTTGCACTTTAATTTCCATCATGTCAGCAGTTGTACAAAGATATTGAAAAAAAGGTAAATAGATTAAATGAAAATAAATTTTTCATTTGCATTTTGGCATTGAGGATTCAACACAAACGAGGAATGCATGATGCAATGTGAATGAAGAAGCTTTTGATTATACAATATCTTCGCAAACAATATTTGCATGAAACAGCAAAGGGTACACCTTTCTTTTAATTTACTAATCCACATTTATATTTTGACCTCTCGACAAACTTATTAACAGCTGTACTTTTATCATCAACCTCATTAATTCAGGGTCATGCGAGGCTGTAGCCTGTCCCCGAAATGGGTGCCTTAATGTCAGCAAGCCAGGAAAGACAGCCGAAAATTAGCCATGTTTGCAAAAGCTCCCCTGTTTGCTCTCTTGTGATCTGGAAAAACCTAGTACAATTATCAGTGGCAAAAATCTCGCAATAGAAAAAAAATTTTAGGTTCTGGATTTTTCCAAACAGAAAAAAAAAGATAAAAACTTAATTTCGAAAGTTCAAATGACACTAATAGCTAGTGTTTTAAAATGTACACCACTCTTAATTACTGCAAATGAAGGTTAAACTCAGTTTCTACCAAAAGTGACACAAGTACTGGGTTTTTCCAGATCATAGGAGTACTGATGTAACAGTTAATTAATGGAGACTTGTTATAATAACCAATAAAGTAAAGAAAGCGCTGGGTGAGAAGTAGCAAGAACCCCGTAAGTGTTGCAAATCCATTGCTGGGTATTCACACAAGTTACTTGCACGCTTGTGCCAGTGGAAAATCAAAGGTTCTATAGTTATTCCGGAAAGTCTATAAGATCTTGTGGAACTGCGCCTAATAAAGGAAAAAGAAATGATCCTCTAAACTTGGGTGCGTAGGTACAGATGAAAAACCAACAAAGGAAGTACTCGCACAACCGAAAAGATGGGCCGAAACTGCCACAAAAACTACTTAATATGCTGAGATATATGCCAAAAACAGTTTAATGAGGCATGATGGATCACAAAAAAAGAATCAAATGAAAAAAAAATTAAAAGTGCTCAATGTGCTCAAAAGAAAAAGCAAACGTTTCGGTCCATTAGACCATCATCAGTGCTACAAGAGAACGTAATACACAGCGCAGATAAAAGGCAGGCAGAATCCAAGTCAGGTGTGACCAATTAACCAATCAAGGACACTCAATGCAATTACGGATCAACTAATGCACCTCAATTACAATAAAAAAAAGGATTGTATAAAAAGACTATGCTGATGCAGGCAGATGTACAAAAAAAATAGACTAGCTATAGGAAGCAAGATAAGTTAAGTGTCTCATTAAGGCCATAAGGCTGTTCAGTCTCAAGAGTATAAATCCATTTGCTTTCACACTGAAGAAGTCTGGTTTCAAGATCTCTGTGTCTGCGACTAAGGTAAATTCTATCAATGCCACAAAAACGAAGTGCAGTTGCTGGATGGTGAGCCTCCTGAAAATGTCTAGCCACAGGGGATTTTGGCTGCCCTCTATGGATAGAACTTCTGTGTTCATTAACAAGAACATGAGAGAAGGTAAATGACATTGATAGAACGACAAGTAATACATTTCTGGATTTTATATTGTTTTTTTAGAGATATAACTAACAAAGGTGTTCACTTTTTCGTTATTTTGGCAAGAGGTACAATGGCGGCAGGGAAAAAAGCCACTAGGGCTATCCAATATGTCCCCTGGTCTGGGATGGAAAGCATCTGCGTGCACCAGCATGTCACGGATATTGCGGCCCCTAGAATAAACAAAAAGAGGCAACTTTGAAAACAAACTTTTGCCCACATCTTCAGCAGATAAAATATGCCAATGTCTGGTTATAATGTCCTTAATTTGTTTACTAATGGGGCTATAGGTAGTATGACAAGTAAGGTAATTTGATTGAAGTTTCTTAGAAGATAGCTTAGATGGATTATAAGAATGAGCTTTAGATAAAGCTGAGTTGAGCCAACTTACAGGGTAGCCCCTTAGAACAAATTGGTCATATAACTTTTTAGACTGCAGTTCAAAATCAGAAGACTTAGAACAAATATGTTTGATATGTAAAATCTGACTGTAAGGCAAGCCTCTTTTCAAAGGTTAGGAATGAAAACTAGTAGCATGTAACAAGCTATTCTTGTCTGTGGGCTTAACATTGAGAGAGGAAGACAGTTTGCTGTCAATCAATGTAATTTGAGTATCAAGAAAATGAATAGCCGAAGTACTAAATTCCATATTAAGTTTAATGGTAGAAGAAAGTGAATTAAAATATTCACCAAAAGCAATTAGCTCAGATTGGGAACCTCCGAAAACCCCATCTTTTTGGTGTGCGAGTACTTCCTTTGTTGGTTTCTCTTGTTCCATATCTTCAACATCCATATCTTCGTACTGCTGAGTAAAAGCAGAGTTCCTCCAGGATACCCACAGAAACATAGTAAAATGTGGATGTCCTTCCGCAAAAGCAAATTTTCACTCACCTCTGTGGGAGGGGCCACCTCATTTGGCTCGATAAGAACTACCAGCCCTGAGCAATCTATCAAGCCTCAGAAAATATAGTAGCAAAGACCCCTGCTGTAATTATCAGCAGTACTTCATTTTTCTCCAAGGCTTCCTCTGCTCACTCGTGAAGACAATTAGAAACAGAAATGGCAGAAAAATGTTGGAGCGTAGCAGCTTTGAAATGCCATAAGGTTGAGGTGGTACGTACATCACACAGTTTGTCAGGACTTCCTTGTTGCTCTCGCACTTTTGCAATTCTCTGGTGCCCTAGCAGTGGATATGCAGTCAGGGACCCCTGTCACGTTCACTTCGGAGTTGACGGCCACCAAGAGTTGACAAGGGTGCCACGTGTCAATCCGCATAATCATAACACTGTCAAAACTGGACAAGGAAAAAAAAAAAAGACCAGTGGCTCAGCAAAACGTAGTTCCCAAGCCCCTATACACAGAATTATTTGACACTCAATGAGCTGTTTCTATATTTGTACCGTATACAGATGCGAGCCAAAAACTCAACATGGAGTCTTCGTAAGATGTTGGGTCTCAACAAGCTGCCAGATCAGATGCAACGTGCCTCAGCATTGAGTCGATAAGTGAAAAACTCAACAGAAGGGATTGAGTTCTTCCAAGAAAAATTTCATCATCGCATGTAAAAGTTATCACCCAGAATAACTCTGCATTAATTTGCAGTGAGCCTCCTGCCTTTAAGGAGATAAGTGGACCCAGACCAGGAAATTGAATGGAAGCATCAACAATCATTATGTTTCTCCAGGTATTACTGCACTGGTTTTTTTTTTCTTTTCCATTATTTGTCTTTCCTCTGAATATACATCCATGGGCCAAAACATTATGCCCACTGACAGGTCCATTGATTAGCATTGTGTATCCTAGAAGTGGCACATTTAATAGTCAGCAAACAGTTGGTTCTGAACGTCAATGTGTTGGATGCAGGAGAATGGGACCCTGAGCGAAAAGGGCCAAATTGTTATGGCCAGACAACTGAGTTGGAGCATCTCCACAAGGGGAGCTGCTGGTCAGCAATGACTTATCAAAAAACTTTTAATTCTGTTTCATCTGCCCAATGGAAATGCTTCCAGAAGGATTGTTGCATGTCAACAAGCATTGTAGCAAACTCCAGTCTGGCTGTATCGTGTTCGTCTCTCTACAGAGAGTTTTCTTGGGTCTTCTTCTATGGTGGACCTCATTTTCATTCAGACAGTGACAGATGGTGCGTGCAGAGACTACCCTGCCCTCATCTTTGAAGTTACCTTGTATTCACAGGTATTCATGGGATCTTTCCCCACGTATCCTTCTATTCAATCAGGACTCAATTATGCAGGAAGGTTGCCTATTGTCCCGAGGACCTTAAACATTTTATTTTCAGTGATGGTCACAGGAACACCAAGCTGCTTAGAAGTGGTCTTGTCTTGTCGCCTTTATCTTGGCTTTGTCAAGCAATAATTTTCTTCCTTATCTAACGGTTTAAAACTTAAACTATTTCCTTTTCTTTCTCTTGTCCACACTCAGATTGGTGCACACAATTATACCAACCAGAACAGTGAGTACTTTTTCTCCATTTAAATACTCTGAATGTTAGATTATAAGATTTAAGACACCTGTAACACCAATCAAGGAAAATACTTTTTTTTTTTTTTTTTTTAAATATCATTTTCAATTATCTTTTATTATTTCTTAGGGGTATTGAAAAAAAATTGTCTAGGCTGTTTTTGAATCTCTTAGTAGTATAAGCAAGTACTCAGGTATTTGTTATTTTAATTATTATTATTCTGTAACAAAATAAAACCAATGCAGGTATGCATGACAAAAGAGCTTTTATTTCAACACTATTCAAGAAGAATTGAGCATTGTTTCAAGGACATGTAAGGTTATCAAGACTTTTTACCGCATCTGTGTGTGTGTGTGTGTGTGCGTGTGTGTGTTTGCCTGTGTGTGTGTGTGTGTGTGTGTGTGTGTGTGTGCGTGTGTGTTTATATCACTCTCCATTGGCAAGGAATGATTATAGCAGTTACTTATATTAAATGCTAATTTCAAAAATTATTATTTTGCATGTTGTACTAACATTCATTCCTCCAGCTTTCCAAGTCATAAAGTAATTCAGGCTTAAACACTTAACAGTGATTAACAGTGATCCACCGGGGAATAAACCTGCAACCATCAGGTTACAAGCCCTGTCTCATTGCCAATTGTATTACACTGCAGCCCTGAAAGAGTCCACAATTCAGAGGCAAAGCCAAGCTTCAACAAACGTGGCACTCTCCATACACTCTACAAAATGCAGCACGCTAAAATCTAGATAAGCACAGATCATTACAGGATGAAACTCCCAGGGAGGGCCTTGGATGTGTGTCGGCTGATAACATTTTCTTAGGTGCAGTAATTCGGAATGAAATTGCATCGGGCTTTGGACTTATCAGCGTGACGCAGGCATATCAGTGTCACATCCAGTTCTAAGCCTTTCCGCTCCTCCCCCCCCCCTGTCCGCTAAAATAAAATGGAAATCTCTCCATCGCATTTTGTGGAGAACAATACCGCAGTCCCCACATTCCCCCAGCCAGACTATCAGCGTTTATTTACCAAAAATAATAATGGTAATTGCGCTGCCATTATTTACGCTCCTCCGTTTGATAGAATGGGAAAAATAAGGGATTCTCGTCCACCACTTTATCATCCTGACAAGCGGCTCCAATACACTGCAGAGCTCATAAGATGCGGCCGTCAAAGACTATAAGTCAAATTTACTGCACCTGCGCCTGTTGAACGAGACTCTCGATTCTGATGCTGCCGCTTACAAGACCTCCAAAGACGCCTTCGCACACAGTGAACTCTGGGAGTACTCGGATAGTGACAAAATTCTGAAGAGCTGAGATTCAATCACAGTTTGCTTTGTACAAGCTCTCTTTTAATACCGTCAAAGCAAAATTGACACTGTATTTATGGGAATATCAACAGGGTTGAGGTCGGTAAAGAGTAGCAATGACAGCCTTTCAAAGTGATGTCACCAACCAAATACTTACAGATTTGACCGAATGTAGAGCTGTGGTTTTCTGGATTTTAACCCCTTAAACTCTAACTTTTCACTTACATTTTCCCTTCAGAAGGTTCAAAGTCAGCGAAACATTTTTGTTCTCATATTGTAGATCAAAGTCACATTCATATTCTGTGTCTGCAAGTTGCAGCGCTTCACTGAAGATACATCACACTTATATTGAGAGAAACATTCAAAACCAGCATGCCAAGATTCTGTTGCCACAGCATTAAATCAAATGGGAAATACAGTATCTAGAGCTTGTGCATCATTTTATATTCATTTACCACTAACTCAGCGAGAAATATTTGAGACCGTTGGAAACCTTGAGATATGTACTGGAATTCAAAATAGGCCAAAAAAACAGATTTGATTACATCAGCTGCACTGGTTGAACCCCTATATGGGTTTGTAGGTTTTATGGAGTTAAATGTTAAAAAAAAAAATCACGTGTAGGACCAGGAGCTTCAAATAAGAGACGTCATGGGGCGCCCGTCCTCAGCTGACTGGAGGAGTGCGGAGAGTTGTCACCAGTCCCCATTACCAGTGCTTATTCATGTGGGCAGCAGCCTTTGGAAAAGGGCACTCGGGCTGGGAGCCTGGAGTCTGAGGGCTCAGGGGAAGTGACACTTGATCAATGTAGAAGAATCCCATCATGCTCTGCTCCCAGCGGGCATTACCCAGCACAGAAGTTCAGGACACTGGGCTCCGACCTGTCATGGCAGGGAGAGGGCGCTGGGGTGCATCCAGACATTTACCGCAGCCAGTCCGAGCAGCGGACCGTGACAGCGCTTTCCTACCACAGCTGAGCGGTGCAATCAAGAGGGTCCTACACTGTAAGTGCAAGGGGCCGTGACATGAACTGCCAAGGGGCTTAGCCGCGGCGTACCGTTTTGTTTTTGGACACTGATGTGTCTGGGGGTAGAGCATGTGTACTCAACTACGTTCATTCACGCTCAATTCAGAGAAAAAATTCTAAGCCATGAGGTTACAGATGTGCGTATATAAATTGTATAACTGATTTATTGCATAATGAATGAGTATTTGGACCTAAACAGCACACAAAGGTTGAAACATAGCCCTTAATAAAGCCTAATTCAAGGTTTTACGGAAAGCACAGACCGTGGTATTGAAGAAAATTGCCTGTCAGAGTGGCGACATAGCAATGGAAGTGGGAGACGGGGTCTTGTATGTGTGCAGACATAGAACGCGGTGTGTGAACTTGCTAATGAATGGGGTGGGCGAGGGGGTTGTACTGGGACTGACTGCAAGGACAGGCTGTCCCATAAAGTACAATTGGAGAGGGTGGTGGCAGCTTCCCTGCTGAAAGAACCTAGCCAACCTCGATGATGCTAATTGCTAGCGACTCCTCCCTGCATTCGGCTGTCTGAGACCAGCTGGAGCTTCAACTTGAGAGATGGGGGGAGAGTTAGGGGAACGCCATTTGACATTTTAGCCGCACGTAGACCTCTCGCCCCGTCAAAGGGCTCTCGGATGAGCAGCGCTGAGTTAATGAAGGCTGGCGTTAGCACGAGCAGCTCTGCCAAAGGTGAATGCAGAGAATAGCTACACGGATAGCTATGGAATGGAACGGTGTAGGAGAGAAGGCAGGATTAGATGAAAGGAGAGAAGGGGAGAGGACAGGACAAAAGAGGAGAGGAAAGGAGAGGAGGGATAAGACCAAAGAGGCAGACAAGAGAAAACGACTGGAGCAGAATGTATTGATTGTTTCTGCATCTATTAGGCTCAAGTAATACTCTTTCCTTAAGTAAGGCAAAAGTTAGTGGCTTGACTCATCATCGTTTCGTTTTTCCAGTTTGAGTCTGGGCCTAAACCAGGACTAAAAGTAACATGGAGTTGTGCCAAATGTGCTAACAGGAGAGTTGAATTCATCATTTTGTGCAAGACCTATTAGCAACACAAGTGGGTGCACTGCAAACTAAGATGCCATCCTCTCAGAAATACGAGAGGTTAATAAGCAGCCCAAGTGCACATAAAGTTTAAATAGAGGGTAAGAGATAAGCCGCACTGCAGTTGAAAATCATGGAGTGTAAACCAGACACCAGATTAATCATCTTTAATCGCTGGTATACCAGTTATCCATGAAGCTTCCAAGCAAAACCAACATGAACAACCACTTGTACATATGATATTTTTTCAAAACACAAGCATAAGAGCGGAGTGTACCAGTAAAATTAAACAGATAAAGGATGCACAATCTGAGCCAAACGGAATATAAAAACAGACATCAGTGTTTTTCCCCGGCAGATGCTGTTACTATTAACTCCACCGCTACCTATTAAAGTCCCTCAAGTTATGGTTCCAATTGAGGGTTTATTTTACAGTTCTATATATTGCACCTCTTGGGTGCAAAGCTATTTGTTTACCATATACATATAAAATCACACAAGGAGTACAAAAGGAGAAGTACCCATACCTGCATTTCACACAACCTACTCTCAGATTCACTTCAACGAGCAAGGCAAATACGACAAGGGTATTCTCGGTACTCTCAAGACAGCTTCTTTTATGAGGTGTCATTACCATCATAGTTTTGTCCTCTCTCAATCCCCCTCATTCTCTCTCTCTCTCGCTCTCTCCCTCTTATATGCTCACTAGAACAAAGAAGGCGTAGTTCTCAGGAGTCCGACCGTTCAGCTGTTCCTCCTTTTTTCTTTTAAAAATTGATTTTTTTTTTGTTTTACAAAGAACACACCGTCTGCTATAAACTCCAGCTTCCCAGAGTGGAACATGGAGACACAAACGCAAAGACATCAGTGGGGGGGATGATGGAGGTGGGGGGGGGGGTGGGGGGGTACATTGACAGGGAAGAAGTTGTCCTCATCCATCACGCCATTCTGCTGACTTTCAATTGAGCAAAACAGCCGTCGTATTTCAGCCGTGATTGTAAATATAGGCCCACAGAGGCTGTGGTTCAAGGCAGTTCAGTTCCATCACTGCACCTCAAATCGTGCTCAATACATTGGCGGCTTTCCTATCGCCATCATCCTCCCACGCACAGGAACAAATATCGCCACGGAGACCGATAATGTTGTTGATTTTTAGCGCATTAGAATGACAGACTGAACTGCCCGCCTTCAATTAGAATGTGAAGGGCACAAAAAGATAGAAGTCTGCATGAGCAAACATTAAAAAAAAGATAGCACGCATCATAAAGGCTATTGGGGCACTCAGCTGTGAGTCACAGGCTGCATTTAAACTGCACTTTGATGGAGACAGAGAGGCCAGCCTGCCTGTGATGTACATCGCTTTCAACTTCACAGCCATTCTGTGCTGCATGGTTTTTTTTTCAAAGCATACCATTTGACTGGCCGAAAGATGTTGAAAAATTTGATACTGCTGCTTGGAGGCATATGTTTTGAATACTTATTTTCTTTTATTTAAAATTTTATTCTTTTTGGCTGTTTTTTTTTTTTTTTTGACTTTCTTAGCATCTTGTTTAAAAACAAGAATAGCCTTTGAATACATGTACAATACAGTACCTGTAATGAATGAGTTGTTCAAAAGGTGAGAACACATAAATAAAACACTTAGAATCGAACAGTTTAAAATTATTCCACTTGTGATAAAATATCACTGTGGGATGGCGGGACGGTGGAAGCCAGAAGACAGGAGCAGCAGTGGGGCGAACGTTTCGGTTCCGAGAGACAGCCCAACTCCCCCCTGAATCTCCCTCTGTATGTCGACTCATCTGGGACTCCCATAGCTCTGAGCAGCCAGGCTAATGAACATCAGCTATCAGCCTCTTCAGAGACGAGAGCAAAGCAAATAGGGCCTGCTGTGTGCCGCAATCAGCATCAGAACGAGATAAAAACACAACGCAGCAGCAAAAAATCCATTTTTAATCAGATGCTTATTTCTAGCATTAAGATCTGACTTTTGCTTTCATGCCTGAAACTAATCTGCATGCGTCTGTCAGCAGCCGGCTAGCCTGGTTCAAGAGTATGGATTTATGATCAGAGCATCTGCCAGCAGCTAGTTGGGCAGGTCTTTGAGAGTAGATATGTCATCTGTGAATCTGTCACTAGCTGATCAGCCTGGTCTGTGAGAGTGGATTGGTGATCTGCGCATCTGTCAGCAGCTGGCTGGGCTAGTCTAAAGGCAGGGATCTGTGAATCTCTCAGTGACTGGCTAGCCTAGTCTAATGGTGTGGATCTGTGATCTGTGCATCTGTTAGTGGCTGGCTGGGCCTGGTAAGATCGTGTGAATTCATGATCAGGGCTGCGTTTCCCTAAAGTGTAGTTACTAACCAAGTTAGCAGCTAATGTAGTTCTTCCATTAACAGTCAATGGTTCCAACCATGTACAACTAAGTTAGCATCTCTGATTTCAGGAAACGCACCTGGGCATATCCCCGGCGTCAGTAGCTGGCTCGTCTGCTGTGTGGCTATGGATTGTGACTTAGGGAATCTGCCAGATGACTGTAACATGGATATTTGCTTCCATTTAGGTCTGTTACCAGTGTCCACTTTAAAGTAGGAATTCAACGGAAAAACTGAAATATGGCGATTTCGACATCAATGAAAAGCTTAGAAGGCAAAGACTGCAATGAAATGTCATTCCTTCACATTATCAATACAAGAAAATGCAAACGCGCACGAAACAACAGTACTTTATCGAGCGCCAATACTTCTGTGATGCTAGGAATGACACCCGTTTCGGGTGAGGACACGCACGGGTTTTGCAACCCTGCTCTGTGAATTTGCCTCCAGTGTACGTCTCTCTCTAAGCTTTATATTGTGTTATTCAAGGTTTTAATTGTGTCTTACTTTACTTGTGATGGATAAATTATGATGGAGAAACATTCATCTGTCATTTTTTTTAATTTAAACTCATATTTTTCTATATAGTAGTAGTACATTGAAGATTAACACGGACATATGCGCGAAATGATATGACGGAAATCGTGTAAATACGGAGAAGGACTGATACCTTGATTTATGATAATTTTTTTTTTTGATGATTATACTTGATAAGAGCGAAGGCAAAACAAGAAAGGAAGATTTTTAGAATGTATTCTCTCTCTTAACTCGTGCAGGAATATATCATGTTCCCGCACTTGCAGTTGCATGTCGTCAGATCTTTCTATTTCGTATACTGTAACCATCTAACCTTATTACATTTGTGAGGTTTTGTCTCGTTTTGGCCATCATGGAAGAGGAAGGACCAAAAGTTGAAGAAAGAACCACGGGAAGAGATACAACAACTATAAAAAAGCAATTAAAATTGAACTTCAGTGCAGGAGAAGTTCAGGCGGACGATTCAGGCAGCATTTGTGATATTGGGTGGAGATATTCGAGAGGTACGATTGTGTTCTAAATGGCATTGACCTCGTCACTTCATATTTCTATGTCAGTCAATCACTGTTCTATGAGTGCACTTGATCGTGTTTGTTAAATACTATCTTTTTGTAGCCGAGGGCATTGGCTTATCCAACCTTCCTCGGAATGGTAGCATGACTCCAATAAAAACATAATTTTCTTTCTAAAATATACAACGGGTACGTGTAAAGCGTAAAGCCAGTGCGGCGACCGGACTTTATACAGCACGGAACTAACCAAACTGAGCAGCAAAACTAATAGCCTATGCATCAATGAAAGAAATCACTTTTATGTGACATTAGCTTGACAAAAAATAAAGATTTAGACATGGGATTTAAAACGATAAACTACTGGGAGATTTGGAAGAAATCTGTCAAGAGTTCTGATTCGTCAGGCTTTAAAAACAAAATTGAAAACAATTTTCAGTGTTCACTGCATTATATCTATGAAGCATTCGGCTACTTTCAGAGCACACAACCCATGTGAGACGTCTCAGAATATGAGACTGTCGGCGGACTGGTTCCAGTCGAAAAAGAGCAACATTTGGCAAGCCAATATGAAGTAGCATGAAACTTTTTCCACTTCTTATATGAGTGAATACCTTCAACATATCATGAAATTGCCATAGCGGACTTCTTTTATGGGTACTTATTTTCTTTGAATCCCTATTTTAAGGCATTCACAGCTGAGAAGAGAATAAGGATTTGTCAGCTCTTCAACTTGACTTAGCTTCGCTACAGCTTGACATTAGTTGCTCACTATTCCACCCTCATTCTCTTGCATGTTCATCATTCCTCAGTGAGTTTCCCCTGCAAACTATGAGTATATCATTCCCTGGGGCAGCTCTCAAAGAAACAAATTCCTCATGTGAACTTTGCCTGCCCCTTGTGAAGAGAGAAATCATAAAGAAACGTCTGGCTTCTCATTTCTCGCTTTCCGATCATCCTCCTGGGTCCACATTTTCCGAACATCTGCTCCTATTGATTACTGAAATACCCTCAGGCAACGCAGGAAAGTGGCTGTTATACAGCACACAATGTCCTGTTTATTTTACCTTTCCATCAAAACAAGAAACATAATGTGGTTCTAGCTCTGTTCGAGATGGACATGAATATGCATGGGAGACACATATTTGCAAAGAACAGCAAGAATTTAAACAATGACTCAAGAATTGTTCGAGACATACTGAGAATGAATAAAGTTTTGTATGAAAGTGAGGATAGAAAAATTTCAGCACTAATAGCCTGCGCTTCCCCTTTGATAGCTGTCAGTTGGCTGGTTGCAGGTTATTCAAGTGGGTCTACTTGTCTGGTTGCTCCCACTGAAATCAATTGACTGCAGGATGACAGGACGTGATCATTCTTTTTGATGATGAGACAAAGATAAAAAAATTGAGAAGACTGATTTGGTGCCATTCTTTGATTGATTGATTCTTTCTCGGGAAAGAACGCCTGAATTATATCTGCCACGACACAAAACCACCTGCCTAATATTGTGTAGGCCCCTCTTGTGCCACCATAACAACTCTGTCAAACTGACAACCACTTGAATTCCCAGACCCGGGGTTTCCCAGCAAAACTTAAAAAAAATTTTTCCAGAGCATCCCTCTCTTTCCACCAGCTTTTCCTCTTTTTTTTCTTTTTCTACAGTGCATTCTGGTGCCATCTCTTCCCAAGGTAAATGGTACACTTGTGCACAGCTGATGCACTTTATCAAGAAGAAAATGGTACTCACTGGACCAGGCAACCTTCTCCAACTGCTCCAAGTTCCATTTCCAATGCTCAACTGCCCATTTTAGGCGCTTTCAGTCGCAGACTGAAGTTAGAATTGGTACTCTGACCGGTCAACAGATACAAAGTGCTATATAGTTGTGACACACTTCTCAAGTATCAATAAAATTGATACGATATAGCCCTTCAGCCTGACAGGATAGTCTTCGTTACTCCAAGGGTCATTGTATATCAATGACCCTTGAACGTCCAGTGCCCTGTTGTCAAGTCATGGTTTGTCCCTCCTTAGTCAGTAGGGACTCACCACTGCTGATTGGGAACACCACAGAAGCCTTGTTGCTTCGGATATATACTGACTGGTTCATCTGGCCATAATGATCTCGTCCTTGTAAAAGTTGTGCAGGTTCCATTTCTCCTCCATCCAACACATTGAACATATGTGACATTGTTGTGGGACAATCAACTGGCTTCATCTGTATGTGTTTACAATGTTTCGGCTAATTGATGTGAATGTGTATATATTGCATATTCAGGAGCATAATTTAAAATCCCATTTTGGGAAAAATGCCAGTGCTTATCTTGTCTTTAAACTTCCCAGTTATGCACACACACATGCATTTTTGAGATAAACTTTGGCCATGAGGATTTCCTTGTTTAACGTGGCCTCTGAGTATGCAATTTATTTAAGCGTAGCTTCAGCTAATTGAAAGTTTAGCCCATATTAGCCCATAGGGTGACATTTCAGTGTTCTAATTAGGAATGGTTTTTTTTGCAGCTGGAATGATGCTGGTTGTAGTCCCAGTTGGGCCAAAACTGCTGTGCCCATTTACAGAGACCTGACACGGACTACTTTAGCAAAACACCAATCTCTACAAATTTATATCATGATAGAAGTTTTCAAAGGAAGCCTGTGATTCCACAGAAGAACCGAACTTACACTGCCAGGCCAATAAGCAAATACTTGTGAGCCTATATGACTGAATCATTATCGCAGAGATTAATATGCTTCGGCTAGCAACATTTCTTTTAACTCTGACTGATGTTGTGTGTAGCTTTTCATTTCATAAAAAAACACGTTTGAAGATGTATCCCGCAGTCAAAAAAATGATGTTACTGTCTCCCAACAGAGGCAAATCAGTGATTAACATTAAACAAAAGAAACTAGAAGGGCACTCAGTGAAGCGCATACCTCCGCCACGCTATATGTCAGTATTATTGGCTCCGGATCCACAAGAATATTATCAAGATCACCAATGACTATAATCAATTCTAAATTTGTGTGGATTCTATTTAACGCTGAAGTTTCATGATAATCTGTTAATTCAAAAGGGATGATCAATCTATTCAGGTATATTTTAAATTCTTCCGGATCTAGAATCCAGAATATGTTCCAGATCACTTCCAAATCTAAATCAACTAATCCTTGGACTACCACCTACCTTCCTCCGTACCAATCAATTCATAACTTTTTTGAAATATCACATTAACAGACAGATTAACCGACGAACACGAGTGAGTGCTCACGAGTGCCGAACACCGTGGCACAGTGGTTAGCACTGCTTCCTCACAGCAAGAAGGTCATGGGTTAGAATCGGGAGCCTTTCTGTGTGGAGTTTGCATGTTCGCCCCGTGTTTGTGTGGGTTTCCTCTGGGTACTCTGGTTTCCCCCGCCCATAAAAACATGCATCACAGGAACACTCCAACCAGAATCCCTGACCAAGGAACTGGCTTTAGAACTGGAGTTGGTCCCCGGGCGCTGCTCTGTGGCTGCCCACTGCTCCTAACTATAGGATGGGTCAAATGCAGAGGACAAATTACCCCACGGGGTTCAATAAAGTATATCTTATCTTATCTTATTGGTGGAGGTAACAAGTGAGGAGATTGCTGAAATCACCGGAATTTGGTTAAACCTGTGCAATGCTTTACCAAACCCGGGAGGGATTGTGGTATACCGTCAGCTCTGCAGAAGAAAAGGTTCCAAAAAATCATGAATGCTAATGTTCAGAGGTCACTTAAAATGATCAGTGAAGTTTTATTGTGTACAGTGCCCTCCATAATTATTGGCACCCCTGGTTAAGATGTGTTAAAAGCCTTAAAATAAATTCAGTTTTTATTGCTTAAGCATACTCTCATACTGAACATTGTAGAAAAATCTAACCTTCAACCGAATTTTAAGGGAAAAAAATAAATCCCTGACTAAGAAATAATTATTTTTCATAAAATCACCTGTTCCATAATCATTGGCACCCATAACAATTCTTAGGAAATAAATGCAATTGACATATTTCTGTCATTTCTATAGTAGTTTACAAAGTTGATCAGAGTATCTAGGAACATTTAATTAGTAATTCATCACTTCCTGTTTCCTTGGGGTATAAAGATGATGTGACACAGAGGCCATTTCTCTTATCTATTCTTCAATATGGGAAAGACAAAGGAACACACCATACAAGTAAGGCAGATGCGTGTCAATCTTCACAAGTCAGGCAATGGCTACAAGAAAATAGCCACTCGCCTGCACCTGCCCATATCAACTGTCAGAGGAATCATTAAAAAGTTATGAAACAACTGGAACAGTGGTAAACAAGCCTGGACGAGGACGCAAGGTTATTTTGCCACCACACACAGTGAGGAGGATGGTAAGAGAAATAAAAAGTTCTCCAAAACTCACTGTTAAAGAAATGCAACAAATGGTAGCATCTTGGGGTCACAAGGTCTCCAAAACAACCATCAGGCGCTATCTACATGCAAACAAGCTGTTTGGGAGGCATGCACGAAAAAAACCTTTTCTCACTCACAATCAAAAACGCAAACGTCTGGAGTTCACTAAGCGGTACTGGGACTTCAACTGGGACCGTGTGCTTTGGTCAGATGAGACCAAGATAGAGCTTTTTGGCAACAAACACTCTAAGTGGGTCTGGTGGAACCCAAAAGAGGAGTATGCAGAAAAGCACCTCATGCCCACTGTGAAGTGTGGGGGAGGATCAGTGATGCTGTGGGCCTGTTTCGCTTCCAGAGGCCCTGGGACCCTTGTTAGGGTGCATTGTATCATGAATGCTTTGAAATACCAGGACATTTAAATCAAAATCTGGTGGCGTCTGCCTGAAAGCTGAAGATGGGTCATCACTGGGTCTTTCATCAAGATAATGGCCCTAAAAAATGTGGCCAAATCTACACAGAAATGGTTCACCAGACAGAATCAGGCTCCTCCCATGGCCATCTCAGTCCCCAGACCTCAACCCCATTGAAAACCTGCAGAGTGAGCTGAACAGGAGAGTGCAGAGGAGAGGACCCAGGTCGCTGGATCATTTAGAGAGATTGTGCAAAGAGGAATGGTCCAAGATCCCTCTTACTGTATTCTCCCATCTTGTGAAACATTATAGGAGAAGATTAGGTGCTGTTTTGTTGGCAAAAGGGGGTCGTACATAGTGTTAACATCAGGGGTGCTAATAATTGTGGGACACATGATTGATGTAAAACAATTATTTTTTTAATGTGGGATTTTTTTCCCACTGAATAAATGCACTTGAATTAAAGGTTGCATTTTCCTCTTTTTTCATTTTGGTCCTATATTATTTAGAAAAAAACTGAATTTATTAGAAGCTAAGAACACATCTTAACCAGGAGTGCCAATAATTATGGAAGGCGCTATATATATATATATATATATATATATATATATATATATAAATAGAACTAATAGAACTAATTTTTCACATATAAATTGGCCCCCGCAGTAAAGGTGTAATGATTCTCAACCGCGGTTTTTTTAAGGCGTAGTAACACCACCTGCTAACATGGGGCGAACATCCGAGCTTTCCCTTTTCCATTATTAACCCCCGTGTGGTCCTGAATGAAAGTGCTAAATATCAAAGGGCATGGGAAATGCTTCCGGAAAAAACTTGACAGGCATCAGTATTTTTCGGCTACGTGCTGAAAGCAGCCAAGCAAATGAAAACAGAATCGTCTCCAATTAACCAATCAGGCAACTCTAAGAAAAATATACCTGTTCCCGTTTACTTTGCTTCATTAGCAGTCAAATGGTGGATTCGTTTACTCTTTAAGTTGAATGAGTAGAGCCGTTCATTAAGACAACACAAATGGCACAGATTTGCATGAACACGATTGCCACGCCATTTCGTGCGACTGTAATAATTCATATCTCATATTCACGTTTCATCCGCTTTTCAGAATGTTTTCCACCTTGTGTATTTTTTAGATGCTTAAAATCCAGGGCGATCTTATAATAAATCTGTTTTAAATTAATCTTGAATAATGTCCTAAAATGCCACAATGAGGGATGTAATTCAGAGGGGGATTATTTTTCTAATTATTCAAATTCTTGGCATTCTTTCAATCGAAAACCGTAGCCCAGTTAGGTTTGTCTGCTTTTCACCATCACATCTTAATCGCTATTGGCTACTGAAATTTCTTGATTGTTATTTAGGCCAAGTACACAGGAGCAGATTTCGGGAAGGGCGGAGGACCTGCAATTAGCGAAATCTAAACTCAGGCTTCTTCCCTTCTGTATTTTTAATAGTTTCAGCCGCTTCAGTTGTGTATATTTCAAGAAATTACGGGCGACTGCCTACACACCCCATGACTGTAAGTGGTCTCATCACACTTTAAAAAAATCATCGTTCAACATCGCCACATCCCAACTCAGCATTTCATCTGTCATTGTAGTATTTTTAGGAGATCGATAATGATATAATAAAAATAAAGAGATTTATTTTCAGATCGCCCTGGATTTCAAGTGTCTAAAAATTACACAAGGTGGAAAACATTTTGTAAAGCGGCTGAAACATGAATGTGAGATATAAATGATCACAATCACACGAAATGGCCAAATACACGTTCTGTGCTGTTCTATGGCCATTTAACTTTCAGAATTCGGCAATCAAACATGCTGTCTTAATAAACAGTTTTACTCATCCAGCCAAGTAAATAAGCAAACCCCTGTTTGATTGTTAATTGAGCAAAGTAAACAGGGACACGATTAGAGTAACCTAATTGGTTAAAAGGAGACGATTCTGTAGTCCTTTACTTGGCCCCATGCAGCATGTCGCTGAAAAATACTAATGTCAGTCAAGTTTTTTTTTTAATTTTTTTTTTTTCCGGAAGCATTTCTCATGCCCTTTGATGTTTGGCACTTTCATTTAAGACTGCGTTGGGTTTAATAAAGGAAAAGAGAAAGCTCGAATATTCGCCCCATGGTAACAGGTGGTGATACTAACCGCGGTTCAGAATTGTTACACCCCTACACCGCAGAGTCCTGACTGTAAACAATAGTTAGTGTTCGGATATTTGACATGTGCTGGAGAAGGCTAAACAGAGAGGTTTTCCTCTCCTGTTGTCAATACAAGATCTCAGCTGAAATAAATTGGACACAAATGGCGCAACATTGCATAAGATTGTTGAAACAATGCATCAGTGAATATGTGCTGTGATCAAAGCTAAAGGCAATCCAAGAAAATATTAGTGAGTGCGACTTTTTTTTTGGCCAAGCACTGTAGTTCTGGCGTCATTTGTCAGGAGAAAAATATTATTTATTTGGGAGCTTTGACACCTAACAGTGCACTCCATAAAATCCAAAGGAAAGTTCCCCTGTAAAGTGAAGCCCCAGCAAGCTTTTTTTCTGGGACTTTACAGGACATTTATTTTTGCGTTAAATAAGACTGTATGTTGGAGATTTTTATTGTTCTTAAAAGATTTTCCTCACTGACCAATAACAGTGCAATCTCTTCGTTCCTTGTCACGACAGTGTGAGAAACCCTGGCAAATCGGATATACAGTGGAAATGCACACCAGCAGTGTAAGGGTTTTTCATGAACAAATTATCCTCTTTCAGACAAATGAGGGAGCAATGCGCGCTCAAAAAGCCAAGAGATTATCACACTGTGAGGGAAGATTACACAAGACCCAAAGCCCTGCCCTCGAGACCCAATTCTCTGATGGTCGTGGCGAGATTGCCACCAGCATCGCATTTTTCGCCATCGATGTCCCGCTTTTAAATGGGCGCTACCTCGCAATCCACATTTACAGGCGGTTGTCGAGAAACAGCAAATATTTTATAAGTCTTTTTGACATGGCAGCTTGGAAGCGGAATGAAACTGAGGGATTGACGGAGGTG
The DNA here is from genome assembly GCA_029721435.1 of Gymnothorax reevesii. Lineage (NCBI taxonomy): Eukaryota > Metazoa > Chordata > Actinopteri > Anguilliformes > Muraenidae > Gymnothorax > Gymnothorax reevesii. The sequence goes on along the minus strand of CM056573.1, from coordinate 165,789,176 downwards.
GCAGCAGGGGAGGGAGGATGCATGGGTTAGTTTATTGGATAACGTCACAACAGCAGCAACAAGGCAATAAGATGCTCGTTGTGTTATGTTCGCCATTTTCTTCATTCATTTTCATGCACACTACTGGAGTCACAATCCTTGTTTCAGCATAGTTGGTTCCAGCTGCCTTTGAGAGTTTTGCAGTTAATTGGCTAATTTTCTCATTAATTACCTTGGTGTGATCAGCTGTAACCATTTCCTTCTGATAATTCTGTTCATGTAAGTTGCTGGTTTTGTCTCTGTCAAGGCTGGATTGTATCACTAGAGGAGGTAACTAACCTCTTACCCAAAATTCTAGTGAACCCCCCCCCCCCCCTGGTGTCTTCCAGGGAGATAAATTATTAGCAGGCAAATTATTAGGTGTAGCTGGTCCTCCAAACTGTTCTCCATTTCTTTCCATCATCTTCATTTTATATGCGCCCTAGCCGCTCATTGGAAATCCTGCAATTGGCTCCCTATCTGCCCAATTATTATCAACTGTTGCTTAGCTCAGGAAAATGAGACAATTAAAACTACCAGGGGGACATAAATTATTGTACAAAGACACTATCAATGAATGAATAATTTGGTTTAAACAAGCTATGAAACCACTGAGCAAATCAAAACAGTTTCCCCACAGAAGCGCGTCATGTATGAAAATAAACAAATACTATGCTACAGGGATCAGGACATGCCTGTCATGTGGACCACAATATTCCTACCATTGCCCAAGGATGAGCAATAGCAAGATGTATTAAACAAACAAACTGGAAAGGCAATTTATATCGCAATGGAGAACCCATTAAACAGACAAAACTTTCGGAACTGTGCAGCATTGTTTCAGACGCCTTCGTGCAGGAAAACTTGACGAAGATAATAATGAGATTATGCTTCCTTTGCCATCATCTCGAAAAGGCCTTGGCTCAAGCATGCACGCGGCCTTTTTTTTTACTCCAGCAGGGAAGATATCCTCCAATAAAATGTGTTAACAGGAGCGCAGAGCGAAAACAGAAGTGATAGGGTTCGTTTACAATGCTGTGGAATAGGAATCCAGACTTTCACGGTACAGCTTTTAAATGAGTGTAAGCTACAGAGGACCCGAGGCAGGTATCGCAAGCCTGTTCTCCTCCACCATACATCTGAAGTATGCTTATCCCCAACACCTTTTTCATGCAATCAGAAATTCGTTCTGTGCAATTTTACGCACCAGATTCAACTTTTCAGTTCGATCGGAGAAAACAATTTCTGGCTTTTCATGAGCAAGAGATGGAAAACAAAGACATCAGCTTTATCAGTCATGACATTGATAAGTGTGATACGCACTGCAGCTCCAAAGTTTGAGTCTATTAAGCAGATGTTGCAATTCAAGTCTAAAAAGGTGTTTGAATAAGATCAAATATTATGAAAGAACACCAAAACGAATTTTGAGATGTTTTATGTTGGACTGCGAGTACTTGCTGATATAATACATCGTCTAACATTTATTTTAATAATTTATCCTCAAAGTAGCAGAGATTCAATCACAGCTTGAAAATTTTCTGAGGTATCAGTCGTACTGGAGTGCCATGTGTGGCTGCAATATTTCCTCAAGGTAATGTGTAGAACAAGGGCAAACCTCCCAAATTTATGATACTAACAGCTGTGTGGAGTTTAAGTCAGGTGATTGAGCAGGCCACACCCTATTTTGTCATTTTCCTTCCAGAAAGTTCCTGCAGAGCCTTTTTAAAAAAAAAAAAAAAATTCAAGGTCAGTGATTGTACTTTGTATGACTGTAACACGTTGTTTCCAGAATTTAGCCTCCGTGAAGATCACTTTTGATTCCAAACTATAGAGCAGTGTAGTAGGTAGCACAAGTGGTCATTGTTTAAGTGACTCTACCAAAATGCGTATTTTTTTAATTCCAAGATTATGAATAATTACATTAATTTATAAGCTATAATTCATCATCTGAGGGCTCACCAGCACAGCCATGTCCTTCTGATGCTTGTACTAATCAAATTTATCTATGAAAAATGGGTGAAGTCCACTGGCTTGTATTAATACAAAGGGCTGTGACTGATTAGTTTTTCGGAGTGCTCCGAGAGGCAGCTTCACTGCTTCCAGTAGCACTGTTGAAAAATGGGAGATAGATGGGGGGAAAAAAATTATATACACATGAAGAGTTTGTTTCCAAAACGCGATAAGTGCCAAAATTACAAAAAACAATACCATAGACCGACTGGCCTGTGCTTCTTACACATGGTGCAAAACCCCATCATTAGAAATGCATACTATATGGTGTATTTTTTCATGGTCAAAATTTGTGTTTTTCTATAAAATGCAATAGGCGCCAAAATAGAAAAAGCTGATTTACTCAAAATGAGTAAAATGGATATATTGCTTTTTAGAACCAAACTCTTCATATTTTTAATTAAGCAATGGGCATATACTTTTCCTTTTGGGGGGGGGGGGGGGGGGGGGGTGTAAGAACGTAAAAACATTCAGACAGAAATATATGGTATTATATTTTGTATAATACTTCTGTATTATTTCTTAGCTTGAAGTAACTTGCAAATATTACCCCTGATTGGTGTAAAATTCATTTGAAGTTGAAGTCGAGACCAGTGAAAGAGAATGGGTGGCTGTAAAGTTTGATGGGAAATCCATGACCCACCATAATTACAAAATCCTGTTCCACTGTTCCCTTTGAAGTCATAACAGTTCCTGTTCTTAATGACTCTTCTTAGACCAATCAGTCTTCTTCAGGACCATCGGTCAAGGCAGATAGAGACCTGATCAACGGAAACAGCACAGTGAAACATGAGAGCCCCATTAAGACATGTGAACCTATTTCTTCTCTTTAACTCCACTTGTCCTGACAAGTTTTAGATATTGAACTCAAGCTCATACATTTTCAAAAATTAGACTTTGTTATCTATTGTCTTAGCAAACTGTGAGTTGACACAAAACTTCAAATTGAGTTAACTTACATTTATTTAGTTCAAATTGTTTAGGCAGCTGGTAATCTTCTGCTTCTACACTGTAATATGCCGTATTTCAGGCTGGTTAAACTTTGAGATGATAGGTGTCCAGCAGCTTTAAAAGAAATGTGAGTTAACTCAACTTGAACATAGGCTTTTTTTGCAACTGAACATCTAAAAATAAAAGAGAAGGAATAAGCGCACAGAAGAACAGGGCTATCATATTTTGCACTGAGTGGGTCAGTGAGGTTTTGATGCAGGTACCAATCAGAACAGCTTTATGTAATGTAAAATACATCGTCCAGTGCAGGAGTTACCCACCTTTGAGTACACAAATGAAGCACCAATGCTGCAATAGTTACAGCACGTTCACACGCCTGAGGATACACGGGCTCACAAACATCGGCCAGATGCACGTCGTAATTGTTCGTTACAAGCACTAGAAAAACCCAGACTGAAGACCTCACCCTGGCACTTGCCATAGCTTTCCTCTTGCCGTCCCCTCCTCAAGTACCAATATTCTCAGGAACCATCAGGCCTTCATGCCGTGCATCATCAGGAGAGGCACTGGCGGTTGTTTACGAGTGGCAGAAGGAGAGGGAGTTTAATTTTTATACGAGCAAAAGCCACACACGTATAAAAATAAATAATTCCTAATTCCAAAGAGAAAATTATCTTGGCGTTCTTCCACGCTAATTTTACTCGAAAAAAAGAGCTCATCTCGCGGCTTCCGGGAGTGAAGTGTCTTCAACACACATTATCACCCTCCCTGCATGTCTACCACCCTGTGTCAAGTGAACAGATTATCCGCTGCTGAAGGCGGGCTGGGGCGGATTTAATCTGCTGACCCGCACTTGTGTCACCTTCTCTGTAACAGCGTGCCCCTGTAATACCGTGACGTCTTTTACGAGCGTCCTCACATCTGAGTGCAGGGAATCACATTTCCATGCTTCGCTCTGTTATTTTGCGTTGTACTAGCAGTGTTCATCGAAAGCTGGAACGAGACATGCTCGTGAGCTTAAGACGAGAGCCAGTATTTTGACATAGTCTGCCACTTTTCTCTGCATTATGCTACTTTTTCTCATAATCTGACCCTTCTTTGGAGCATTGCGAATTTTCTCTCGAGTTTCATCTCTCCTGTATAGCCTACAATTCTGAAACTTTTTTGAACTTCATCTGCTGAAGCGCAACACTGCTACTTCTCTCTTTGTAGCATTCTGATATCTCGTTCCCCCATTCAGTGACTTCTTTCAAGTAGCCTATTCTTTTTCTCAATAATTCTGTTACTCCATTACACAATTTTGATACCTCTATCAAGCATAATACTACAACTGCTCATATGTTACATGTGCCCTCTAACATCCCTCATTCCCCATCGCTAACAATGACTCAATGTACTTCTGTTCTCTCTCATCTTTCTCTAATTCTCTCTCCCTTTTCTCTGACACACACACTCACACACACACACACGTACACAAACAACATAGCCCAGTGAGTGATGACCAACACTAATCAACCCCGAGTCCACTCTGCATCACTGCTATACGTGACATTAATGGCATTATGTGAGATGCATCGCTGTATAAATTCATCAGATTAGGGGCCAAACCTCTGAGCTAATGCTGCAGAACACGAAATTGAATGAACAAGATCATCGCGTAGTTCTACTGGCTGACGAGACTCATCAATATCAATGCTCGCTGAGCGATTCCGACGGCATAATGACAGACTGCGCGTTCTCTGAACTTGGCTGCTGAATTATTGCTTGACGTATTTATTAGGGGATAGCTTGATTGATTGGCCCATTGATTGATTGATTAACTGATCACTCAACGCCACCGTGCAATGAGAAGGCACACAGGCTCTATTGCAACCTGCTATGTATCTCTTAAATTAAGGGTTGTTTCACTTGACTTGTCGCTAATTACCTGCTCCACATGATCACTCTGAGTGAATGTGCTGTCAATGGAACATTTGTCAGCCATATATCCTGTTTTTAATTTTTCAGGAGAAAGCGCATGAGCAACAAATAACAAATATTTTAGCAGCAGAGTTTGAATAATGGTGATTATTATCAAAAGTCCCCCTCCCTTTTCCCATAATGCATTTCCATTTTACCTTTTACATAGGAAAACAGTGAATTTGCATCAGTGTGGGGGGGATATTTAATGGCAACCAACCATGTGGTCTCTGTTTAACTCCCTTTCTGACACTAATGCCATTAGGTAAGATGCATATAATGTACGTTTATGAGATTAGCGTCAGCAAAGAGAGCTAATGCAGCAGAACCCAATGTGAATGAATGAGATTAACATGCCGGGCAATTGACTAGCAGGGATCATCAGCACGATATATGATCCATGATCTGTTTGTGTAAGCGTGTGAGTGTGTTTGTGTGTGTGCGTGCGTGCGTGCATCTCAGGACTGCATGTGCGCATCCATGCATTCCTGAATGCGTGAGTTCTTGTGTGCTTAAAGCAGAGGAGTGGATAAGATTAGATTTTCTCAACAGAGTGCAGCAGAGGCTTAATTTGTTTTTGGCACGGCTGCGAGCTCGCTTTGCATCCAAGCCAAAAACACCGAGATCTGAATTACTGACGGGGCAAGTAAGGGCCACATTGCAGCGGATAAACAAACAGCAAAGCGCATTCTCCACCAGCATAAGTATTGATCATAAAAAAACAAACCCAGAGTTCCACACTGTTCGTCTGCCTTACGAACGCCTTGCCACCCATCCACGCCAGCCGAAGGGTAGCAAGCCGCTAACAGTGAAATATGTGCCTGACCTTTCTTACAAAGAAAGGTCTTTGATGGGGGGAAAAAAAACTATGTTATCTGATATTGTTGTGTGCACTCTCTGCTCAAGTTAATGGCCAGTCCAGACTCTGGAAAAAGGTTAATCCAGGTTCTTACCAACACAGGGTGCCAGGCCAAGGCTTATTAATCAACAATATCACTCGTTTTTCAGTAACTGGGAGGTCGGATAGATAATAAACACACTAGCCCAGGCTGGAGGAAATGAGGGCCCAAAGGCCTGTTGTCATTGGAAATGAGCTTGTTGTCAATTTGATTTTATGGAGGGCTTAATGACAGTTGTAACCAACCTTATACAAATGAGCTGATCAGGGTGACAGTTGTTGTACTCCTGATTAAGCTAATTGGCTGTTCACAGTCTTCAATCAAGATTGTGATAAACAGAATCAAATGTCTCACCTTCTTTATTAAAACCTTAACCCACACAGAGGTGGGAATCTCAGGGGGCAGAAAATCTAAGTCCTGCCGTGTTATACGAACACCTATGACTGTAGGCAGCTTATTTCACTAATTAGTTTACCTCGTGGCAGAAGGGTTCTTCAATAGATCATGCAGAGGGTTGGAACAAATAACTATGGCAGACTCTAACCTTCTGAACTCGGATTGCCCACCTTGGTTGACTGAATAGCACAAACTTACACTGAAAACTATCTCTGCAGAGGCTTTCTTGAGGTATACAGTCACAAAAGCAAAAATATAATTTGCAGTGCTGGCAATAGCAATTGCCGAAGCACTGTAACAGCAGCTATTTCAGCAGTATTACATGTAGCAATAAAAGCATTTGTCATAGAAATGGTTGTCGCATTGATATAAGTGGTAAGGATCATATTAGCCGTGGTAGTGGCACCTACACACACAACATATTCAGCCTTCGCGTGATAATATCCCACCTGGGACAAGAACCAGTCCACTGTGGCATTGGCAGAGACCCAACGCCGATTTTCGACAGCAATACGCCCACACTTGGCCCGGAATCCTGGTAAACCAGCGGGCTCAGTCTCACACCCTTCCCACTGTCGCTCGCGCATACCTGTAATTTACAGGGGAGAGACAGTGAGCCCTGCGTAAGAGTCTGAGGCCGGGCCGATTTCTCACTGAGCTGCAGAGAATCTGCCAAAGGCCCCTCTCTCTTGGATAACGTCCATGAGCTCCTTCTCTAGGCGGCTGGATGCCTTCCAGAAGGAGACAGACCGAAGACTAAAGCAAAAAAAAAAAAGTTATATATATTTACTTTTTTTTAAACTCTGACAAAGGCATCACTTCCGTTTTGGACTAGTTGTGATTCTGCTGCTTTAATGTGCGTTAATTAAAATGCAATTATTTTGCCTCTGAAATATGTGGACAGCTTATCAGAAACTTATTTATCGAACCAGCCCACTACAAAGGCTGCCAGTTAATTAGCTGAATGAAAACAGGCCACCTGTGACACTGTAGGGGCACTTAGAGGTGCTTGAGGACAGGAAATGCGTTTGTTTCCCCACACTCCATTATATGGTCTGACGATGGCTTCTGAAATCTGAAGCCAGTTCTTAGTCAGTTAAGTTAGCCTGATATTGTGCCTGTGTGATTCTGGAAGAAAGAACAGTACCAAAAACACAAACAAACAAATAAAGATAAAATTATGCTTTGCAATATTACTCAACGTCAGCTCTCAGTATGAGCACGATTTTAATTTCCTTTCCCACCTCTTTGAAAATGATTTCGGGCTGAAGAAACAGGGCCGTGGTGCCTGGCTGACAGATCGTGGCGCTAAAGGCTAGCAGAGAACACAAAAAGTTTTCTGTCTCCCTTTTTCCCGTATGTGTGTGTGTGTGTGTGTGTGTTTGCTGTGTTCTTTTGGTTTGCTGGGCAGATATACAGATGGATTCTAAAGCTGTGGCCAAAGAGGCAGCTTTATGAGTCATGTGTTAGCTTAGTGGACTTGGCTCACGGGAGCAGGTTGTGGGATTAAACACGAACAGCACTCTTTCTGATTACAGGCCTGTCTTCCGAGCAGGCCATGCTCCAGCCTGTTGATATCTGTTTGATGAGGGATGGGGGTGTCAGTAATTCCAAAACACACACACACACTCTCGCTCTCTCTTTCTACAATCTCTTTTTCACCTGGGCTCTCAAATCTCTCTCATTCTCTCTCTCTCTCTCTCTCCTTTTTCTCCTGGGCTCTCAACCCCCCCCCCTCTCTTCTCCCCTCACTCTCTCTCTCTTTCTACCATTGAGTTTTTCTCCTAGTCTCTCAAATTCTACTTGCTTGACTGACAGTGGCGTCAAGATATGGCCAGTAGTTGCATATAATGCATTTATTCATGAGTTGTTACATGAATACAGATATAAACATACAAATACTGTTTACAAATGAGTAATACATACATAATAAAATGATAATACGCTGATAATAGATGCATTATTTATAACACTGCAGAAGAAACAGTCACACAACAGTAAGAAATGTAACTCTATCATTCGTCCCTCTGTACCCCACTCACACTTTCAATCTCAATTCCACTATCTCCCTGACGCCTCCTACAGATAGAGCGTAATGACCAGGACTTTTTAAAACCAGTGTTGAATTTTTTTTAACTTGAGGATACTTCATTTTTTTTTTCCTAAATAAACTTGGCATCTCTAAACCCCGCCCTAACCTGAAATGTCCAATCGGCTTACTCCGGCTTCCCCCACCCACAAAACCATGCAATATAGGAACACTCCTATATGGCTGTGTGTGAATGTTTGGTGGTTGGTCGAAGGGGCCGTAGGCGCATACTGGCAGCCACGCTTCTGTCAGTCTGCCCCAGGGCAGCTGTGGCTACAAAAAAACATAGTTTACCACCATCAGAGTGTGAGTGAATGAATAATGTATCCATTGTGAAGTGTCTTTGAGTGCCCAGAAAAGCGCTATATAAAACTGATGCATTATTATTATTATTAATGCAGCTCCTTAACGGTGTGAGCCAACCCAGCAACCCTAACAATGCATCATCTTTAATCACCCAGCTGCTAAGGGCCATGTCACTCACAGGGCCAATGCTGAAGTTACCCCGGGAGGATTCAGAGTGCTCTATTACTTTCAGGAAGGATTTTAACAGTCCTCAAGTATTTTAAAGTCACACCGAGGGTACTTTAATTCTCACATCTCATCCACATGGATTCAGCTCTAACTGACAGAGCCTGACTGTTATCACACATTATCAAGTCTGGAGTAGCCATTGGCACAAAAAACACCCCCCCCCCTAAAAAACAAAAACAAAATTAACCACTAACTGTCACCTCCCCCAAGTCACAGCGGAAATTTCCGGAAGGACGGTGGTATGTATTCTGCCTGGCTGTTCATTCCCCCACGGGCTCCTCAGCCTCATTATTGGAGTGAGAGAAGCTGCAGAGATCAGCACCGCTGCCTGAATGACAGCTTTTTATGCTCCACTAGAATTGAGACGAGGCTGATTGGCCCTCACCTCTGCCAAGAGCTTCTAAGAGCCAGTTCCCCAAGTATTCACACTTCAGCATTAGAAATAGTGGCCAGCTGCCCCTTGGGGCCCAATCTCCTCTCTTCACACCCTAATAGAGACTGTAACCCAGACAGCCTCTTCTGCCCTGGATTAACCCTTTCCGCAAAGGCCCCCGGCTCCACGATGGAAAACTCTCCTTCACAGCTGCTGATAGCATCAGCAACGCTTTCTTAGCGTGGCTCAAAAAACTGATAACTTTGTATTTTTAACCTGCATGTATGCAGGGTAGACTGACTGAGCACATTTGCTAATTTACTGCAGAGCTTTGTAAACTTCTCTCCTCCTCCTGGCTGGAAAAAAAACTGCCTTTCCTGATTTTCTTTCCTCCCTTTGACTTCTTTATCGGTGGCTGTGCTGAAAAGCGTATTCATAACACAACAGTTATCTACGGCACAGTTCTGTTGTAAATGCAAAAAATTTATATATAGGTAATATCAGTTTAGATTGAAAATTAAAAAAAAAAACCAATATGCCTCAGTTCGGGCCAAACGTGTTGTTATTTGTACACTTTGCTTTCTAATTGATTTGAATGCTAGATGTGGGATGTAAGGGACACAGTCAGCCTTACGTAGTCACGCCCAGAGTTCTGTGTGTTGTACAAGTTGTCTGCCATCCGGCCAGATTTCGCTGACCATGTAAGATATTAAAAACACTGGGAGAAACAGATAAGAATGTTTTCCCCCAGCTCCAGCTCTTTATCTGGGTTAGAGTATTGCCAAAAGCAATGCGGAGAAAATCCATAGACCCCAGCATCGGGGCCGCACAAAATCCAAAGCTGACATAGTTTATATTCCTAACAATAAGCGCTAAAATTGACGAAAAGGCTTTAGCGCAAATCACAATTTGCACAGTGCGTTGGCCCGAGGCTTCCAAATTGAAATTAAGCAGAGTGCTCAACTCCATATTAAACAAAAGATTCCCATTAATTTTCGCACGCTCTCGCAATCCGCACTCGCCGGGCAAAACTAAACAAACTTTGCAGATGCATTCAGCAAGAAATGCAAAGGTAAGGGAGAGTGTACAAGCACAATAGGAGCTCTCTCAGTATTCAGCACGGGGCCAAAGGGGAAAAACCTTCTTTTTTTCAGAGTAGCTCACTCTTCAGAGTACAGGCTCCCTGCCCAGTTCCCAGCTTGCCCTTGTCATGCAAAACTAAATTCTGTTGCTCTAAAAGCTCCCCGAAGACTGAGCGAGCAGCCAGTCCGCTGGTCCTGCATAAAAACATGAGTAAATTACAAACTGCGATACAGAGACGCTTAGTTAGTCTAATAAACAACAAGCCTGCCAAAAACGAAGCAGGAATGCTTCCGAACCCAGTTTCTGAGGGAAGCTGCTGACGCAAGTGAAAATGTGGACCACTCGAGAACAAAAAGAGAGCTGTTTTCGTGCGTCATTGCAGTATTCACTTAAAATTTTACAAACCGGCGAAAACAGTCAGAGAACCAGAGAAAAACTCAGTCACATGCAATTCAGACATAAATACATGCAAATAATGCATTTCACATGCGCACCAGTGAGAGGCCTTTGGTCTACATTCAACAAGCTCTTCAGAAGCAAATTATCTGACTCGTCTACACACACACAAACTAAAGCGAAAATAAACATGTACGTGCGAATAAGAACACACAAGCACTAACACAGCAGATATACACCAAGATACACCAACCACAGCACAAACCATTGAAAGGACCATTAGTTATTTTATTCTCAATGTTTTCTAATGATGCGGGAATTTCTTCTATTGGTCAACCGGGGCCAATGTTGCTGGCAGAGTTACCCTTTATAAAAGCAAAAAAAAAAAAAAAGTAACTCCCTAATTGTCTCCTCAGCAAATCTCTTCACTGCACATTCTCTCTCTCTGAAACCCAGCTAGCATCACACAGGACACCAGGAACCCTCAAAAAAGCCAGAGAAGGCAAGCTGGTAACACAACTTTTCTCATGCACCTACATGCTTACCAACTCAATTAAAATCCTATCAGCAGACTGTGTCACCTCTACCAAAGATAGAGCCTTCCAGCCCAAAATAATAACAAAAAAAACAACCCAATAATCAAAGCCTCCTCTTGAATACATCTTCGCTCAGCCAAATGAATGGCTCATTAAATTTTATCGACTGAGACATTGGTAATTGGTTTTCATTTTCAATTCTGTGATAATAATTACTATCGGTAGGTAGCAGCAGTTGTTGTGATAGCCATGGTGGTTCTTAATTAATTGATTTATCCTGGGTCAGTTCTTAACAATATCAATATTTCTTATGTCTGGCTAAGTCATTAAATATGATAAAACTCAGGAGCTGGGAGATTTAAATTAGCCCTGGTCTTAAATGTGCACGTATCATCATTTACCCATAATCACCCACTGGATTTGACTATCAATCATCGCTAGGCCACCTCCTCTTACCCCATCTCTTTCTTTCTGGCAGAGAAGCAGCCCGGGCCTGAGACGTTAGCTTTATGCCCACAGCTCTCATTGTTTCCTATGTTTAGTCTTTGATGGGGTTCATCTATTGAAAGGCTGACGTTGTTACACATTAGCAGCGCGTTTAGAGCCGGCCCTGCCAAACGCGCTGCCTCCCAGACAGAGATTAGAAAGAAGAAAACACTTGCAATAACGATAAGGATGTTTTGTTTAAGCCACTGCTCTTTATCTGAGTGAAAGTGATGGCAAAAGCAATGCAGAGAAAATCCACATGCCCCACTGGTGGAGCCACACAAAATCCAAAGCCAGCATGAGCTCTACTGCTAACAATACAAGTTGCAATTGATAGAAAATGCTAGAAGGATCCATCGACTGTCAGCTTTTGAAGTCCACAGTGTAGCCCACTGCTCCCATTCATGCCACGTACTGGCAAGAAGTTCCATCAGAGAATCCGTACACTTGTGGCAAACAACAAGGCAGACTCGGGGAAAAATCTGAGAGTGATGTCAAGGAATGATGATTTCTTTGCCTCAAAAGAAGGTGCTTTTTGATGTAAATGGCCCCAAAGCCAAATGCTGCATTCCCCCTGTCCTCATATCCTCCCAACATACAATGGGGCAGAGTCACTGGAATGAAGGCCCACTTCAGTTTCAGAGCCCAGTCCTGTCTTTTTTTCTTCTTCTTCTTCTTATTGGAGGGAGGGGGCATCAGTGGGGGCCAATTAGTCAATGGCAGGAAGTGATGAAGCACAGGTGTAGACCAGATGCTGTGGCAGCCCACCCCTGCACCCCCCACCCCCCAGAGGGGCGGGCAGTGACTAAGCAGCACTCTTGCAATTTCCCTGTTGCCCGGCAACGCTACGAGCAAAATCACAAATGCCCACAAGTTCAACTTTTCAGTTTCTTTGCTTTTAAAGGGGTACTGAGCTGGATTTTCAACTCGAAAATACCATAAAATAACTGCCCTAAAACACATCAATAATGCACAAACAATCTCTGTCATTGCACACCTTTGTAAAATACAGGCTGCCATACCTGTATTCTTTATTCTCCAATGTGTTCAGGACATTTCTGAGCATGATGCTCTTTGGTGGTGGTGGTGTCTCTCTCTGTGTGTGTATGTGGCTGAAATCCAGCAGTGAAGAAGCGGCAAAAGCAGGCCACAAAATTATGGCCAAAATTAATTACTTTTTGTAAGAGCTACCAAAAGACGAAGCTAATGATGATACAGAATTTCAATATAAAAATGAGCTGCATGATGTGGACAGTAGGTTTTTGACTATAAACAGATTTTATTGATTTTTACATGAAGGCAAACAAAAAATCTTTCACAGTTTACTGCAAAATGTTATACTGTTAGCATTGTTCATTTTCAATTTCTAAGAGTTGTTTGTTAATTGAGCCAGCTGGGGTGATTGATTGATTGATTTATCGATTGATTGACTGGCCGATTGATTGAGTCACTGATTGATTTATGTGGACAAGAGCCATTTCTAATTTGTGGAGTTTTGGCGTTCGTAAGGCTGGCTGGGCAGAGCACAATCCCTCACAAAAGTGCTCCAGCACATCTTCAGATCGATCAGCCGCTCTTATATAAATAAGCACCAATTGTTTCACCCTGACTATCCACAGATAGGAACAAACACAGAAAAAAAAATCTATCCCTCAGATTCACATGAAAAAGAACATTTACACTTAAATTGGTGGTGAATGGATGAACGCTACAAAGATTTAGACAGCTGAAAAGGCACAGAGATGATTGCATTAAAAATCTATCCACTGCTCGGTAGACCAAGGACACAAAAAAGGGCACACATTACTGGCTAAATGTAGATAAATTCAGCTCAAACACTTTGAGGTCAGCGGGTAGTCAGTCTATCACATTCTGAGCTGGGGACTAATTCAAATAGACTAGGTTAGCGGATCGTCATGAAATATTTGCTCATGTTTAAAATACCTGTGTAGTGAAAAGCTTAGATTAGGCTCAGTTGGAGTCAGTCAGTATAAGCTTCTGAAAGCGCTGAGCTAATGCGAGCAATATCGCGCTTGACACAACACCAGCAAGAGAGCCTGCTAGATGGTTAGAGGCAAATCACCAGAGCAATGCTATCAGGCAGCTTTGCAAGTTGGAATGACAGTAGTCCCACTTGCGGGCAGTTTGAAATGTCGTGATGAATCAGAACTCTGTAACCAATAGGACAGCAGGTTTGCTGGAATGTTCTTAAGCTATGTTGGTTTCAATTATTGTGACATTAGCATTAGCACATTCAGTAAAGAACATTTTTATCAAGTGAACATTCTAATCAGCCATTTGTGATCTCACACCTTGAAGGGTTACACCAATGAAAAACAGCGTATTGCAGTTTGTAAAATGTTTTTTACTAACCCTTAGCGGCTAATTAGGTGCTTACTTTTGAGTATCCCTTTTGGCAATTTAGGGGTAGTAAAATGAGCCCCATTGGAGAAAGTAGGAGCTGGTAAGAAGGACCCTGAATCAATCAAGATGCAGAGGCCATTTTGCAGGTGCACTGAACAGTCTTTGTGCCAGGAGCGACCAGCAAACTCAAATGAAAGGATTTTACTGACCACGGATTCAATTCACAGATCTTACTGTATCACATACACCTGCTGCCACAGACTCCATCAAGAACAATCCACAGCCATTTACCCATCTCACAGACACACACGCACACACATGCAAACACACCCACACACACGCACATCCACACAAACAGCCCACGCACAGCACCAGAAGACATCAGCGATGTGGCGTGCACCTACTCATTAGAGGGAGGGTAAACAATATTTTAATTACATTACAACAAACATTAGGGATAATGAGTTAATTTTATTTTCTTTATTTTACATCAGGTTACCATGGAGTCATGTAAACAGCACCCTCTGGACTTTTTTTTTTTTGTCGGTTTTGCTTTGGTCTGTTTTGGAGTTTTTCTTCAGTGTTGATGATTAGAATGACTCATAATTTGACTCACCCCTGTCCTGCACAGAGTCCAGTAATTACGCAGATAGTCTAAACGGTTGATGAGCGCCCCCATCAGGATACAGATAATACTACCATGTTGTGTCCTTTGGCGAAATTAACCTGAGCCAGTATTACACTTCTGGGTTCACAGTAAGATTACAGATGAGACTTTAAACTTCTCGCAGTCAGTGTTCTCGAACTCTACTGCTGTCAATCAGCAGGCGTGATCGTTACATCATCAAAAGTACGTTCAGTTAAGGGCATTGGTGATCTTACACCTAAAGTTAACCCCATAAAACCAGCAGGTCCGTAAAATGCAGGCGCTAAGTTCAAACCTGCGGAACTTCAGGCCTATTTTAAATTTTAGAGGAGATCCCAAGGTGTGCAACAATCCCAAACATGTCCTGCTGAATTACAGGGAAATGTGTATGAAATAAAGCACAAGATCCAGATATTTTTCATTTAATGTGGACATAAAAACATTGTATCCAGGGCTTGAATATTTCTCTCAGTTTAAATGTGATGTATCTTCAGAGAAGCACAGCAACCAGCAGCTACAGAATATGTATGTGACCTCCAAAAACATGAAAAAAAATTTTTTTTTTGACTTTGAAGCAACCTAAGGGAAAACTTAAGAGATAAGTAATGTTTTTAGGGGTTAAAGGTACTGAAAACCAGACAACAACAGTAATTTTTTAGTGATTCTTTTTTTCTATTCTACCCTTTTCTCTTTTTTTTTTTTTACCTGGCAGTCGGAAACATTTTGAGAGCACACAAAAAGGGTAATACTGCCAGAGAAACAGGCATAATTATCAGCTTTGTGAAGCTCACAACATACTGTTTTTGTGAAGACTGGATCAGATATGTATTGTTCAATTCTTATGATTTATTTACAGCTCCAGAAATTTAGCTTAGCGAAAATTCAAGCAAAATTCTATCTCCTCGCTCTCTAAGCCTCGAGCAAAGATTCAAGCTTGTCCTTTAAATTACACTGGCTCATTTATTAATTAACCAATTAGAATCCTGCACAGCATTGCTTGGCCAATCATCTGCTTGCAGTGAAATCTTAAAAATTTTCTCTATTCCTGCACTTATTCAGCTGTCAACCAGTTTTGATGCATTCTGTGACCCTCCTCCACCCCAACACCATCCTCTGAAGAGCAGCCAGACTCTTCAACAACCTCCTTGACTGAGTCGACTCTCAGGAATTGTCCCAGCAGCAGTTTCTTGCCATTACCACCAGTGTTTAGACCTTGGGGGAATTTCATCACTCATATAAAGCATATAATCCGCAGAATTACCATCAATGTTGCACACTTACAGCCAGAGATCATGCTCTATGTTCATTAATAAACAACATTGTTGAAAATTTCAAGTCATTACCCTGTCCCAGTCATTCCTGATTGAATTGTAGTTACTTTCGATTAACCTATCAAGTGTCCATGAGCTTCTTCTTTGCTGTTGCTGTTTTTTTGGGTTCGGCAGATGTGCTCATAATTTCTGGCACAGCTTGGGCCAACTTTGTTCGTATCATCTTACCTTGGAGACTTACGTAGCAAAGTTTTGTACGCATGTTGGCAGTGATCATTGCCACTGCATTCTTTGTCCTAACCTGGTGTTATGTTTGGTGCTGCTAATTGTTTTAGTAGCTTTGTTCTAAGAGTTTATTTGATTAAATCTTTGGTCTTTTTTACCAGCCTGGCATTTGAGACTCTTCATTTATCTTTAGGCCCATGGTCCTAGCTCCCAACGGATTGCAGTTTTGCATCTGGCGGGTAGACAAATCCATGACGCAGGCATCTTTAGACTTTGGTTGAATGAACTGGTGCCTTAATACCAAATCTTTCAAATTAAAATATTCACCGCTTTGAATATTTTCTCTCTGGAGTGAAGAAAGAGCATTTTTTCTGCTT
Organism: Gymnothorax reevesii; assembly: GCA_029721435.1. Classification (NCBI taxonomy): domain Eukaryota; kingdom Metazoa; phylum Chordata; class Actinopteri; order Anguilliformes; family Muraenidae; genus Gymnothorax; species Gymnothorax reevesii. The sequence continues at coordinate 165,772,563 of CM056573.1, read as the reverse complement.
CAGGGGAATGCATTATGAACCGATGAGGCGCTTAGACGCCAATAGCGGAGCAATTTCAATCTCCTCTCCGGAGGCCAAGGGACGACCAGAGAACCAGCACCGCCCACTCCCCTCCCCAAACCCCCGCACAGCCTGGGGGGTAATTAAAATAGAATTTACCACAGCAGGGAATTTATTAGTAGAACATACACCAGGACCATAAAACGTGATGAGTTTTGCGTTTCGGCTTGCTGCTCCGGCGCTATAGGCTGCCTTACTTCATTAATGGGTTTACTGGATATGATCTGCCAATGTGTCGATAGCGGAAAGACATTGGCCTCCCCCAGATGGAAAACGGACATCACCGCGAAGCTCATTGCTCAAGCTCGGGCTAGGGTTCCTTCCTAATAATGAGCGAATCTGATCTAGACGACTTTGGGCTACAGACACAGATCCGGCCTGCAGGGTCCTGCTCTGAAGGCCGCTTTTTATGCCCACTGGCAAACACTGTACTGAAGTACATCGTGCACATCAGCTGCAACTTGCAACAAAACAGGAAACAGTGTCATGCCTTTTGCAACTACAATAAGTAAATAACTACCATCCACCAATCACTGAGCCCAATTACTCCTGGTCTGATTGAAGGGAGGACAGGTGTGGCTGGGACCAATCCTAGCATGCAATGAGTGAGAGGTAGAAACACGCCCTGGACAGTTTTCCATTGCAGGTGTCACACAACTTCATGCACATTCATACTGTATATACAGTCTCCAATAAGCTCGGAATGCCTGTCTTTGGACTGTAAGATGAGACATAGATACACAAAAACACAAAAAAGATACACAAAACACAAAAAGGCTCCAAATCGGATTATAACACACAAGGTAACAGCACTATACCCTCTGTGCCAACGTGAGATCCACAAAAACATAAACGCGATAACATTTCATACGAAATAAAATAATAAAATAAAAAAACAATTTCAGTTTGCCCAAATGTGCATATGCGATGTGGCACTGCCAGCTTTGATGGACAATAATCCCTGTACACTTTTAAGGCCAACAGAACCCTGCCACTTGTCAACACCATATGCACAGTTATTAACCACAACGTTTACGACTGTGACAGATGAACACTCCAAATTAAACTGTTATTTATTCATTAACTTTGTTTAATTTTATAATGCAGGTACAGGGCTCAGTCTGGTTTAACCCTTAGATTACTAAATACAGTTATTGCTGCTCAATGATGTTGGATATGGAAATGAAAGCCGTTGAAATCCTATCATATAGCAACTTGTTTAAACAAGTCGCTACATCATAGGTTTGCAACAGCACAAGAAAATAAATTAATTTTTCAAAAAATTCATTTCAGTGCCCAAAGGGTTAATAAGGAAGTCTACAATCAGGCTACAGTGGATTTAGTCTTGATTGGTTATTGTCCTGCAACGAATCCCTTCCTGCAGTGCAGCGTAAGCTAAATCCCTCTTCGCCAGAGACCAATAAGCTGACAGCAGGAACCGTCCGAAATGTAAGAATTAAAGCTCAGCTACACTCCATCTGCAGTGGGTAGGTTAACTCCGTCTACCCACTGCACGCTTTCGTACTCTTTCATAATAATGGCCACCAGGTGGCAACCGCAAGTCGACGATGACTGAGGACCAATCAGCGCCGAGCTTACAAATGCATCGCCAGCAGCAGACGGAAAAGCGGAAACAACATGTAAACGGTGAACAATCCGCGATGATCATGGCAGAAAATACTCCCAAAAAAGGGTATACCGTTGCGCCGAAGGGCTTTCATGCTTGTGCGTGGTATGTCAGTGCGATATAAGATTAGGAAATTCGTTCGTACGTAGAAGACGATGTGTGACATCGCCGGCAAACAGTCATTTGCGACAAGTTTTGACATGGGTGGACACAGACTTGGACGAGTTCTGGCCATAGATATATATAGAACACTAGATTGCTGATAGAGTACACTCAAGTGAAGCATCTGTTCTACGAGCCTATACACCCGGAAGTAAAATTTGCTCATAGACTCCCATTCATTTTCGCGTACTTTAAAATTACATTTTCAAAAACAGTTGTGTGTGAGTCGGTGTTATTTTGGTATCGCTGTGCAGAGCAACATTTTGTCTCACTAAATATGTCCTTTTTGGAGGATGGAAAGCGGCACACTTTCTAAAGCGAAGATCGAAATGTTATTCGGTGTTAACGTTAAAGTACAGCAGAGAAGTGACGTTAACGCGACCGAGGCTTTTACCTCTAATCAGATAATTGCTTGGAAGTTATCGCCATTAAAAGAAACGTCGATGAATGTCCGTTTACGTTATCAATTACAAGTAGCTAGCTAGCTTGTTAGGCACCTTTTTAATTTTATTTACCACTAAGTCAATGTAGTCCCCACGACGCCAAGGTAGCTCACTGGTGACCGCTGTCAATCACTTGCGTTCGCTTTCAGTCAGCGGTCTGTTCAAGTCAATGGGACGGCTAATTAGCTAGCTAGCACGAAACGCCATTTTCATATTAAAGAGACTACTTTGCATTTATACGTTAACTTACGCATGAAACGTTTTATTACAGCTCTTCAAATAAATATTGCTGCAAAAGGCAGCCGCGCATCTCGGCATTTTCTCGCTTATATCGACTTATTTGAAATTGGCCTCATAGGAAACCATTTTAATGAAGAAGTTGGGTGTATCAATATTGCGGCAGGGTGCTTCACTTTGGATAATGTAAATAGGACGAAATCAGCGAACTAGTGTTCTAAATATATATATATATGGTTCTGGCAGTTCGTGTTGCCACTAAAGCGCGAGATTTACATATGCTGCAGGTGTCATAATCAGTTGATGAGATTTGATAAAACTCGTAGCAGATACATGCAGCAAGAGAGTGATTACAAGCGCGAACTGGCGAAGTTGGCCTCAATGCTAAGGGACTTCAAACAGAATCACATTGGCTGGAAGCGCAACATACCACCCCAGGGCCAGGCACCGCCTCACGTGGGTCGCCCGGAGCCAATGACAAACGATGTTATAGATTCTCAGCTTCAAGCAGGATGAGTGCGCTGATTGGATGGTTGTGATCATGTGACCTAGTGGCCATTATTATGAAATAGTACGAATGCGTGCAGTGGGTAGACTGAGTTAACCTACCCACTGCAGATGGAGTGTAAGCTCAGCAGGAAGGGAAGGACTCTAGGTAAGATTTAAGCTCTAGTCAACTTGTCGTCATGAGTAGCTATTCACGTGCATGATACTGACTGTTAGAGATCAGTCCTGCATACCAGGTCCATACTGGCTTGCATGCAGAAGGCTACTTATGGGCATATGTCTGAGGTACATGTGTATTCGCTTTAAAGTCTTATGAAAACAAGAGTCACCAGAAGATGACATATACCCCGGCCCCGCAATCTAATCTCAGAAATCCAGAAATATCAAAAGGCATCGGTATAGGACCTGATTAATATGCACAACAAGTTTCCTTAAAAAAAATCGAACAATATTCGACTTCTGCTCCAGAAACAAAACATCCACAGGTGAATAGACGGACGGACAGACAATTGCACTGACGACTATATCCTCACGCATTATATGCGGGGGGGATAAAAAGGCTCTGAACATGTTCCTCTGGCTTGCCTTTAATTCTTTTTTGAACCTTTGTTATGCAAAAGTCACCAAATAGAACCATTTTGTCATACAAACAAGCTTGATAAGGTCATTTTCAAGAGGCAAAGCAAAGCCTTTTGAAGTTAATTTGTTTTAATGTATGATGTTTGTGGCAATAATTCAAATGATGCAGCACTTAACAATACCTTTAGCTTTCTGTGCTGGTAAGTGGACCCAAAGTGAATTTCCAACTATCCAACAGTGACACAGAATGGCTGAAAAACAGAATAAATCTCCTCGAGTCATCAGTAATGCCTCTTAATTACTAACCAGAATGGGTCCAGCTTAGAGAATGAGGTCATTTGTCCCTTCGTGGTTAACGGGTGATACATCGAAAAAGACTTCATCACTCAATGCTCGGAGGGCAAACAGCCAACAAAAAAGTTGCTTTGTTTCATTTGTTTTTTTTTTGTACCTCAAAGACCGAATGAGAGAGAAAAACACAGCAGAGATAAAAACAGAAACAATTCCAGGCTCGCTGACAGATTTATTGTTTGTGTGCCCATTTCATTTTGACAATTTGGGCCTTGCAAAAATGTCCTGCTGGAACAGTTAAAACCTCGCTTTAGAACAGCCCAACCACAAGGCCAGCGCGTCACCTTATTTGTGTAGAGAAAGCCATTGTGTGACAGTTGAAAAATGAGACTGCGCCATCACAACATTAAAGTCTTAAAGTGAACAGACCCTGCTACAGGGAGGGAACAAAAGAATCATCCGTCAAGCACTGTCATCACAAAAATATAAAATGCCTAATACTCTGAGAAAATATAAACAAAAGGTCCGTTTACTCACTAATGGATGCGCTCAGCACTGACTGACTTAAAAGCATCGAAGAACACAGCTGTGGCCTAAGCCGCATATAGTTTAACCTTGAATTCCACTTGCATCAGTGCTCGGAGATAACTTGGTTCACTGATGGATTCTTTTTAAGGTGCCAGTCTAAATTTGCATTTAGTCAGTATGCATAGCCTCATGGACTTCCTGTTTAAATATCAGCTATTCGATGTATATGCTCCGGTGCGGTCCCTGAGGAGTGCATCATATTAATTTTAGGCTTCAAATGCTGAATCAGAGCCCATGAAACAGAGGTCAAGTTTCTGCCATTGAATTAATTATTATCTTTTGAAGTGATGAGACTGATATTAATCAATATGTGCCTGAAGACTAATTCAGGACAGGGCTCTCGAGGCCTATTAGCAAGGGTGAGTTTGGAGGCTAGCACAAGGTTAAGAACCTGCGCAGTATGATAATTTGCCATCGATATACCGTAGCCTCTTGATATGATTTGCCTGTCCTCTGACTTCCAAAGTTCCATAGTTTTGCGGAGAGCATAAATAATGAACTGAGATGCGAGCCATACTAAGTTCTACCCTTGTCAAAATTGTTCGCAAAAAGGACATTCTGTTTTTCTGCAGTCTAACCATGATTTGTTTTGCACAAGATAATTGTTTTAAGAAATATTTTTTCTCTGAATAGTAATTCAGTTTATTAAATTATTTAGTCGCTCACAGCCCTTCTGTAAGTCGAGCGATGTTGTTGAAATAACAGCAGAGCACACATAATTATAATTAGACCACATAATTTAGATAAAGGCAATGAAAAAAAAGAGACAAATGCATGAATGCATAATGTAGAGAGCGCTATTTGTTCCAGGGCAACGCATCGCTCTTGTACTGACATTAACTATTTATGAAATCGCATCGACAGAAATGAATTGAGAAAAGTAACTGCCTGTTCTTAACCACGCTGTTTGGACGGCTCTGCTCTAAATTATCTCCGCACGAAGTTTCGCTGAGCACAAATTTCCACAGAAATGGGGCTGATGGTGTTTGAGTCATGAAATAAGAGACCATTTGCCTCGGAGAGCAACTCAATTGCAAACCCACCTTAGAAATCAATGAGAAAAGCAACTACTGGCAGTCAATGTTTTGCCACAGCCACCATCTAAACCAAAATAAAGCTTGCATGACTCCCGGCTCAGACAAATCGATGTTCACAGACTTAAGAAGATACCAACTATTTGGAGCAAACATAGCATGTAAACAGTAGCCTGCTGTAGATATAGTATGGACGAGACAGCTCGTTTCAATGAGGCGCAAAATGGAGGGCCATTAAGTTTGCATTCATGGACATAAGAGCTTTCATCTCTTCAGCCAGCTCATCATTAATTACCAGCATTCAAAGACAGCAGTACAAAATCACTAAAAATAACTTTGGGTGGCCCTGCTGATCATGGCACGGCTCTGTAAAATGAATGAGCTCAACAGTCTCGGAATGGATCCAGCGAAGTTTGTGTCTGGAGTACAAACACATGGGTCAGTGAACAATATGCTGTTGATTTGTGCTGGGATGGGAGGTTAGGGGGGTTGCCACTGGATAGCCGCTGCACTGTAAACCCTGGTAAGTGTGGTGAACACAAATGTTTTGTGGAAACCAATTACCTCAAAAAAAAATTGTGCAGACCAACTTAATGATATTGTGTTCACAGCACTTAAAAAAATAATAATACCTTTTTAAAATAACCTTATTTTCTTTAAGTTCCTTCCACACAGTGCAATTAACTTGGCCTACACATTTGTTAAGGTAATCCACAAAACATTTTGCGCTTACCACACTATCAGGGTTTATGGTATGCAAAAAGGACAAAAGTTCCACTCAAGTTTTTTATGTGAAATCATCCAAAGGACTAGTGTCACGTCACATAAGGTACGGGAATTCTAACAGCCCCGTGGATATGTCGAGCCACTGAGAATAAGACAAATGAATGAAATCCTGATGAAAGAGAAATTACAATTGCATTTGCCCCAACCCAAATTAGCCTATTATTATCTGTCTGACGAATATCAGGCGCAACTCCCATCCTTTCAGTAGTGATCCAGTTAGTGAAGGGTTAATTTCTTTGATTTTTATCACCTGTGGGTCAGGTGCCTGCGCAGTCTAAAACATGAAATATTAGTTTTACTTTATAATGTTATGTGAATTGTTTCCACCTAACTCGAATACAAACAAACATTCCAATAGAATAATTCTGTTGAATAAGTTGACATAACATCATCCAGTTAACATAACATTTCATTTTTTTAGAGTGGGACCAGAGAACTGCTGTCTGTTGACGGTCCACCTCTGACTCTGTTCTTTTAAACCTCAGCTGTGGTCTGTAACAGACTAGACCAGTATGGTGACACTGGGTGTTTTGTTTTTGTTTTTTAAATATATGATACTACTGAATTCCCACAAATGAAAGCAGACAGTCTTTAACCTCTCATTTTCAAGATTTCAAATCCAATGTGCTGAAAAAGTCAAAGCACCTGTAGCTTCTTTTAATTGAATGTTTTTATGTAAAACATATTCCGTGAAGAATTAGAACATGAAGCCCTTTAAATATCTTTGAAATGCATCCATCCACCAATTATCTAACTCACTCTTTCATGGTTAGGGTCATCGAGAGCCTGGAGCCGATCCCAGCATGCAATGGGCAAGAGGCAAGAACACAGACTGAACAGCTTGCCAGTCTATTGCAGGGTGCACACTCTCTCATTCACTCACATGCTCATACACTATGGCCAATTTAAAGTCTTCAGCGTGCCTGACCTGACCTGTCTTTAAACAGTTGGAGGAAACCCACGCAAACATACGGAGCATATGCAAACGACAACTGGAAAGGCCTCAGGTCAAATCTTAGCCCGCTACGACAGAGCAGAAAATAATAAATAGGTCTTAGAAATTTCGTTACCTCAATAGGACAAAATTCAGCTGTTGCTTTTTGAAAGACTGAGGGACTCATAAATGAATAAACCCAGAATCTTCCAACTGGGTTAATATGAAAGGATACGCAGCCATCTAAAACCACAAGAGTTGCAATTCATGCAAAGCATTACAACATGAAAAAAATAAAATAAATTTTCAAAAATCACATTTGGCATCTGGCATAAATGTTTCACAGAGTATAAAACAGTATTATATTCAACTCGGGGCCAGGTGTGTGGAAATTTCAAAAGAGTGTGAATAATTTACCTCCCTATCACATGTGACAGTTTGCGGTTTCCATCAAAATTCTGTCTCATAAAATTGTAATGGCTCCGTCTGAGCAGCACTGAGCCCTTAATTCTCCCTCAGGTGTGCGTTTACCTTAACATGCCTTTACTCAGTAACCATTAATGAATTCAGATGAGAAGCATTTTAGCAAATAAAAATAACGAATTAAATGAACAAACAAGAGAGTAAGTAAATACTGGAAAGCATTATATTCAGAAGACTGCATGCAAACTATACCTAACTTAAAAGAAAACAAGATGAGGTTGCACAAATTAGTGCGAGTCCTCAAAGATGTGGAAGTCGATGCTGATTTAAAGCAACAATGTTATACCATACAATCAATAGCCACAGAGACTGGAGTTTTTCCCAAAACAGATTTCCAATATTGCTGAGAAGCTCAGTTTGAATGTTTGGTAAGTAGGGAGATTTTGGGCCCAGCGCAGTTTAGAGGATGGGGACTGTAACTAGGAGGTTGGTGGGCAAAATATCGTATGAGAACGAACATCACCTTCACCTCACCGCAGCACAACAGTCACTTTCGATCTCACAGTCGATGAATTCTTTGATATGCCGAGCTTTGACATAATTAGACAACACTGATATGAGTATATTATGGCTCGAAATTGGTTTGTTAGGTTGTCACTGGCAATTTATTTGTTGTAAATTAAATCAATGAAGCAACAGTCTTTAGAAAGTTTCTTTGATGGAAAACCTCTTTAGTGCCTTTGAATCACTATTCCTCTGTTCAACTCTGAATCCCAATGAAGGTCAGGTTAAAATTTACATGTTTACATCAAACAGTGCATATACTGTTGACAGCGGCTATGCAATGATCTTCCATAGAGTTACTGTGACTCAGTTCAGAGTACCAGGGACTGACATTCCTCCCAGTGCAGTGGTTCTCATTCCTGCTCCTGGGGAGCTTTGGGGTTAGCCGATTTCGGTTTCTGCCTCGACATCAATTATCACCTTGGACCCAAGTGACCTGCTGAGATGAATTAACTGGTTTCATTGATTGATTAAGTGCTTAGTAACAACCACAAATAGGACCAGGGGCCATGTAACTGACAGGCCAGCATTCAAAACCAGTCTGGGCAAAACTCAACTGAATCTTACAATGTCTAAATGTACTGACCAGCCAAAATTTCACTCATAAAATATATTGTTAAAAATCCAAAAATCTGAATTTTAAAAAACAGCAAACAAACCTTAGAGACATTGTCCCAAACAAGCTCCACATGAAATATGAATAGAGTCAGGCCAGCGGTTTTGAAGGTAAAGGTAAAGCATGATAACTACGCCAGGCACTGCCTGAACCCAAATTGCTCCACCGTCCTGTCAGCTGATAAGCTATAAACACTGGACATTGTGGCTCTCCGGAACTAGGAGTGAGGATCAATGCCCCAGAGGCTCGTACATTCTAGCGGTTATCAGGTGGTTTGCTGGTCGTTAGGCACTGATGTCATTAAGGCAGTCTCCCTAGTGTCCATTCAAAACAGTAAATTCACAAGCACAAAATTTTACTACTTAAGACAATCCTTTTATATTCCACAATTTCTTCATAAAGAATTAATTATTCTGGGGACCCAAGAAATCAGTAAGAGGAAACTGTTTCCAGCTACATGATAGTATATCTTCATGACTCACAGAGATGTTAAAGCTGATGTTCTCTATTGCTTGGCAGCCGGTGCACCATAAAGGTTGGGTTGGGTTTATAATGATTCCCCTGGCCCAAAATTACAAGCTTCCCTCCAAAAATAGAAAAAAAAGAACATTTCCTAGGGTGGTACATACAGTATGATAGATTTTCGAGCGGAGCTACTTTCTAGTGGCAGGGAGAATTTTATTAACTGTTGTTGTTGTTGTTTATGATGAAGTTACTGGCATCAATTTTCAGTGCAGTTTTGCAGAGGCGCTATCAGCAACTCAGAACAGTAACTATTGAGATCAGAGCTGAATTGATGGATGTGTCTTTGAAGTGTGTGAACGTTGCCTGAAGAGCAGCTTGTGATTCATAAATTCGCTTGGTTATCTGCCTGGCAAATGAGGCATTGTTTCCACCCACCTCTCCTCCATTACTCCGTTTCTCCATCCAATCCTTTCTTCTTTGCGGAACCGCAGTACGCGAAATTTCTGTACACTTAAGGGATTACTGCGGTCTTAGCTGGTGGGGTACTGTGCATGCTTAATTTTTTTTTTAATATTCATGCTGGAGATTAAATAAGAAGGGAGGGCAATTGCAGGAATTTTAAGCACAGAATCGTTTTTTTAGCTCCTGTTTCTATGTCGTTACAGAACAATACCTGCCTGTCTGCGGAGACGATCAGAGTGCCAAGAGACAATGGCAGACAATACATGTCTGACCTTTGGATGGAAAAGGTCTTCACACTATTTATTCTGCTCTATCCGCAGCGTTATAATATGCATTCAATAATGGAATAACCACCCCAATCTATGTTAGTGCCACTGGCATTCTAAGCAATAATTTATCTTTTAGTTCTCTGCCTAAGAGAAAAAATAAAAAATCCAAAAGAGCTTCCGGAAATAATAGTATCACAGATGCGTCTTTTGAAATAGACTTTCCAGCGCATAGAAAGCTGTGACAGTTGTTTTACCATTGAAATTCTTACAGAATAAATATTTACCCCTCACACACTGCTGAGTTGATGGAAGCACTTACACTCACCTGAGACTGCCGGAGTGGGCCCAGTGAAGGTATTTCATATTAAGAGCCGTAAGCTAAATGACTTCCAGCTTCAAATTATTTTTGACAAGTATTCCTCATACCAGTATTCATCAGTATCTTAAGTTGGTGCGTTTCTACAGTATCCGAGCATGTCTATTGCTTGAGCCAAAATCTGAATGCATGTATTTGCACATGTATGGGCACATGAAAGAATTTGTGTGCACGCTTGCATGTTATTTGTGCATGGTTGTGCGCATATATTTATATAATTTGAATCAAAACATGTGTGCATCAATGTTTTGCGAACTGATGAGCATGTATTAGTGACAGCACCCCATATTAGCATTCTTGCATCATCTTTTGTGCAAATGAGATTACACTTTGTGATTCACCTTTGTCCCAGTTCTGTGTGTGCATATGTACGCATGTTTCCGTATACATACAGTAAGTGTATGTTCACATGTATAAATTAGTATCTATTAGTATTAGTGTTAGTGTCTGTTTTTATCCCCCCATTCGTTTGCTTATCATAGTTGCAACGCTTGAAGGGTAAATTTTTGTTTTTTTCTGTGATGGCCATTGTTTGTCATGTTTGTCAGCAGTGTAGCGCAAAAATGGCTTGGTCAAATTGCACGTAATTTTCAGGAAAGGTGTCCAGTGGTTCAAGGATCTCTACTGATTAAATTTTTAACCTAATTGAGTCAAGGTCAAGGTCACTGAAAAAGTGGGTGGAGTATGGTGTGCCAGGCACCACTTGTTCAAGATGGAAGCCGTAACCCCTTAATTGTATTTTCCCAACTTCGCCCTGCATTCCATATGTGTATGCATGTGTAAGGGTGTGCATTTATGAACAATAGCAAACAAAGAGAAGTGGGCAGAAGGATCTCATCTGAACCAGACACTGTGAGAGGTGGAGCCCCACAGGGATCAGCGTTGGGATCCCTGCTCTTCCTCATCAACATTAATGACCTTGAATGCAAATAGCTCAAATTAGCAGATGATGTGAAATAAGGAGATTAGAAATAATCCTGAATCACCTATCGAATCCAAAAGTGGGCAGAAGCACGGCAAATTAAAATTAACAAAGATAAATCTAAAACTTTAGATGTTGGCCATCAAAATGTTGGACAAGATTACGTCACGGGAGGTTCAAAATTGGAATATGTTGTGGCAGTTAAAAAGGCAAACAGGTTTCTGGGATATAAAGCCAAAAGTATTGAGATTAAATCAAAGGATTTTTTGTACAATACTTTTGTCAGACCACAGATTAAGTATTGTGCACATTTCTAGGAACTGTACTACAAGAAAGATGTAGAGGCTTGCGAAAAGGTCCAAAGAAGAGCCACAAAGTTAATTCCTGAAAAGGTCAGAACAGCAGAGATGCTGATGCTGACCACCTTCAAGCATAGTTTGTTTAGACTTTACCTCTCCCTGCGAACTTAATGATTTATTTGGTACTACGCTTCGATATTGAGAGAATAGTCTGAATGAAATGTTTTTACCGCTTATTATTTCATTTTCCTCCTCAGGTATTTCACTGAGCAAACCTCTATCTATGTATTATCACTCCTGGTATTTTTAAATGGTAGCATCCTATTGAGATCTATGCACTATTATCCTTTCAAAGCCCTTTGTTGAACGTCGCTTAGGATAAGAGTGTCTGCTCAATGACAATAAAGTAATGTAATCTAATTCCCTGTATAAAAGACAAAAGCTATGCGAACACACTGTAGCAGCTTAATCTCTTTGACTTTGGGGGGAGCTGACTGAGGTCTTGAAAGAAGTAAAAGGGATTAGCAAAGTTGACTTTTCAGGATTATTTAGACCAAGGTCTGTTCGCAAAACTTCGGGTCACAAATGAGAGTTAGTCAAGACTAAATTTAGTGCTGATATTAGTAAGTTTTTTTCTTGTGAGTGGTCTAAGAGTGGTTTAAGAGTGGAAAATCTTCCCTAATTATATCTTAGTGGCAGAAACTCAGTGAGTTTTTAAGACCAGCCTTGATATAGTGCAAGATACCATGTACTCCTCAAGTATTCAAAGTATTCACTTTAGTGGTGGGAAAATGGGGAGCCTAGTCGGGCTAAATGGCCTGCTCTTGCCACTCTTGGTATGAACAGGAATGATTACGTGAGGGTATTCCTGTATTAGCATGTTATGGCTGGCAAAAGATGTAGGCCCTAAGCCGTCATAACACTCTTACTCGCTGTTATACAAGTGTGTATGCGTGAAACGATGTGTGCTTGTGTTTGCATGCATGAATGCGTGTGCATCTGTGATTTTACCCCTCTTTCTGAGTTTTATTCATAAAAAAGAGGCCCTTGCCCCTGTGTTGTATTCCATGCACCTTCCTTCAGGTTGAGTTTGTGTATTTGTGTTTATTTGCGCACATCTATAAGAGTTCATGCAAAATTAGTTTTTATCTGCTGTCATACCCAACTATTCACAGTTTACAAAAGAAAGGCCACATCCCTGAATTTTACACATCTTCCACCCTGAGGATGTGTGCATGTGTGTGCAGATGTTGGAGTGCAAGTATGAATTAGTGTGTACCTGTGATTATACCTGACTATCAATGTGTTATTCATAGTTAAAGATAGAAGCCCCCATCTTTGGATTGCACTCACCCTCCTCCCAGCCGGGCAGCCTGCTGCTCCTCTGTACATTTTCAGGCCCCGACTCCCAGGGGCCCTCCGCAGCCATAAGACCCCAGCTGAATTTCGGGCTTCCCTCAGTGGGCCCGCGGCACCGCTCTCTGACACCATGGCATCTGAACTCTGTAGGGAAACAATGCGAATATGTCACTGTAAAAGCCAAGCGCAGGTGCTGTTTGAGCCCCGTAATTACAGCGTATTGGCAAACAAATGCAAGTGTGTGTAATTACTGACGATCAAAACGAGAGATTAATGAAAAACAAGCTCAAGTTTGAATCAACAGGATTTCGTGCTTGAGGGACGCTTTTGAAATGCGGATGAAATGGAATGTTTGGCGCAGCTTACGTTTTCTTGAAGGCCACAGTAATCAAAGCGATGGCTGACAACAAACTGCACTGACATTCTGCAGCTAAAACAATTTCAATTCATCTTTCCTTCACACAGTATCAGGTTTAAAGCGCCTTATGCGGCATATCATATTGTACACATTTTTTTCACTCTCAAGAACATTGACAAATTAGCAAGAAATGTGTGTTAATTTATTTATATATTTGTCTGTTTATTCGTTTGTTTTACCTATATTCAATCAAGGAAAGCTGTACTGAGAACATGTTTTGCTTTTTCAAGAACAGTTGATAACAGTTGCAAGTGCAGAGGGATAGAGAGAAATGAGGCTAAAGCCCCAGGAGCAATTTTGGGGTTAAGGGCCTCGCTCAAGGGCGCAACAGCAGAGTTCCAACTTCATGGCTCCAGATACAGTCACAATCCCAGGCCCCATCGGGGATTGAACCCGCAACTCAGCTACCCGTCGAGCCACAAAGCCACCCTGCCACCACAGTAGTACAGCCTAGACATCTCTACTACAGCACAAGGCAATAATTCTGCATTCATTATCCATGCTGGCCATATCTGCACATATACTTGACATGCACAAACAGGTACTTGTGGAAATCTCCAAATAAAACCCTTATTCCAGAGACAAAATTTCCTGGAGCTACCCCAACTGCAATAACTGTGGAGTATGCAGACAGCTCAGCTTAAATTAATAGAAAAATGGAAAATGATTTTCCTTTCAAGAATATAATTACACCGTGTTCGTCACGGTGTCCAACCAAGAAGTAGTTCAGCCGCATATTCTGTATGCTAAACATATGCTGTCCAGTCGGAGAACATACAGCACTATTACGATAAATGCAATAACACCGGCAATATAACTGGTGTGGAAGCACAGGATTCTATTCACGGAAATGCAAACTATGCGTCTTATAGCAATCTATTACTCACAGACTCAAGTGTACGTCCACTGTTATTATGTTGAACAGGGGAAAAAATGAAACGATCTGCAGCCCTGTGATTTGTAGCTAAAGAAATCTCTCGAAAACATGAATGAAAACAATCAGCAAAATGGCTGCAGAACTGCGGTCTCCAGGGGAGATGGAGGCCTGCTCAGCTTTTACCGGCAGGAGGGACCGCATCGTTCATTTGTGTGCTCTCGGGATTCGGGTACTTAAGCTGATGGGAAAGCAGATTGACTTGCAGAAATTTGAAAACAGGCCCTCTCCTGGAGAGATGGATTTGCAAATTAAGCCTGTAGGAGCCATGTTCCAAACAGGAAGTAGCACAGTCCACACTCCTAACATCAGACAGGAAATACGCATACCGAAGGATCTACCTGTAGTCAGTAAGTCAGTAAGTAAGAAAAGTTTATTTATAAGGCGCCTTTCACAAACAGGGTCACAAAGTGCTTCAAAGTCATTTACATAGAGAAAAGAATACATACAATAAAATGCAATAAAAATAGGAATAGAATAAGAGAACAGAAAGATTCAAATGCCAGTAAGTCAAGTCAAGTCAAGTTCATGAGTAGAATGAAAGGGCAGTGCCCAGCCTATAGTCAGAGAGGGTAACAGCTGTTGTACAACTACACTGCTTGTATTTATAAACAGGAAAGAAACATCATTCTACACACTGTTATAAACTTGCACCTTTTTTCGCCAGTTATTTTAACTGGCACCTCTTTTGCCAGTAATTTTAACTGTAATTTTACAGTAAGTTTATAATAGAGGTTCCGTGTATGTAAACTGTAAACCACAGTTAAATGCGCGCAGGACTCAACTTACAGTTAGAATACCAAGAAGACAACGCGCTAATTTAACTGTCGAATTCAGACGATTTATAACAATGCATGTGACTTTTTCTTCTCAAGAAGTATAGAATTATTCTCCTCTTTCATTGCAAACTTTATTTAGAGCAAGCAAAGCTGACTCAGCTATTCAAAATTTAGCTAAACTTTTCTTAACATTTGTCTCAACTTTAAAATATATTTTTCTTTCTCTTTATTCCTTGAATAGAAAACAGTACAGACTTTAATCATATCCCGTTTTAAGAGGAACTCTGCATGTCTGAAGAAAAAAGTCTGTGAGAAACAAATTATAATGAAAGAATCAGTCTATGAATAAATGAATAGCTCAATAAAAACACATTCAACTCTCCGCTCAGAGTTGGACAACATGTCAGACAGACTCCTATTCCTCACAATCATAATGCACTCATCATTTTGAACAAGAAAAGAGTCAACTGCCCCAGCCAAGTCCAGCCAGCGCTCAAAGCGGCTTCAGATTTCTTTTTTTTTTAAAAATAAATTTGGCATCTCCAATCCCACCCGAATCTGGAATGCCCAATTGGGGAACTATGTACAAAGCTTGCTCGTATGCGACCCCTTGCTGCCAACTCAGGATAGTGAGACAGTTCACGGCTCTCCTCCGAAGCACGTGCCTGTCTGCCACTGATTCTTACACACTCATTTGTTGAATCTTCGCAAGTTCAGAACTAGGGCGGAGGATACCCGGACATGAACCAACCCGGAGTCTTCCTGACGAGCGCGCGTCTGGCCAACAGGAGGCGCTGGAGCAGCGAACAAAGCTGTTATTGTTGTATACCCAAATCCGGCAGTTCCTTCCCAATTGGAAACCCTGTAGCGCGATGGCCAATTGTGCGCTACTCTGAAAAAGCTGCCAACCCCTGCCGGTGGGCTTCAGATTTCTCACGCAGTGCTATGACCTTTCTTACTAAAAATAGCCGTTATGTAGCTGGTCAAAGCAAGTAAAATGGGTACAGTAAGCTGGTGGTAAACCTGATGAACTAGCTAGCTAATTAGTCAGTTTGGTCTGTTTGTGAATAATTGATTGACCAGCAAGGACACCTTCTGGTCTGTTTGTGAATAATTGATTGACCAGCAAGGACACCTTCTGCTAGTTTAAGATGGCATTTTCAGTTAGAAAAACACCGTAATCCACACACCTCACTCTAGCCGATAAGCTAGTCATATTTGAGCAAAGAGAAGAGTTTGAGGCTGCTTGAGGAGGATTCTCAGAAACCAATATCTGAATTTTTTATATGGATGGGTATTTTTGGAGCATTCGTTGCTATACTGCGGAGCACTGAAGAAAATGCCCAGTAATTAATATGAAAAAGCAGACAGTTCACCCTTAAACTCTGACTGCTGAATTTCCCCTTAAGTACATACATAGTTAGAAGTGTTGGGATTCTGGATCTATCTGCCTTGTTGAAGCTCTGTGCCTGGCCTTGCCATGTTTAATGATTTTCGTGTTAAGTGACCACTGCCTGTTTTCTGACCATTCTTAGGATTATGTATTGTGTTTTTGGTATTTTAGATTTCCTTGTTTTATTATTTTTCATGTTTTGGTTTATTAGTTATCATGCCATGTTTTCTTTGCCATGCTTTGCACTTTGTCTCCCCTGTCTTGTCATGTGTGTATCTTTGCTCACGGTCCCTTGTCTTGCGTGCCACTCATTCGGGTGATTTATTAGTTTCTGGGTTTCAACCTTCTTACTTCATCTCGTGTTCTTCCTTCCTCTCTCTTTTGCTATCTACTAACCCATACTAACAGTTTGTTGTTTTTGATAATTACGTACCAATATTAACATTGTATATTTTTACTAACATGCACTCGGGATTGTATAGCTGCACTTTCTAATTGACTAACGATCTCTCAGCAGTCGCCCAATTCTAATCTCTGCCTCCTTGCCTATCCCTAATTATCTCTGCTGCAAGTTTCTGTGGATTTCCACTTATACTTTGTGCTTTCCTTTTCTTTTATCTTGGCACTTTAGCACTCCTTAACCGGAGCTGTTGTTTTGTACTTAGGTTTGTCTTGTGAACCCTGTCTGCGTTTTGGCTTTTGCTTTATTCATGTAATTAGATAATTCCTAATGTGTCACTCCCGATGATTGTACCATTGATTGCACCTGTTTCTCCCTGGTCATGTGTTCACCCGGATGTGTATTTAAGATGTCTGTTTAGTCACTTCCAGTGTCAGATCGTTCTTCCTAGCTTCCCGTGCCACGTTTGTTTACGCCTTGATTCTTAGTGATTTATCTTTTTGACTGGACCGCCTGACTACGAGCTTTGAATATTCCCTGTATTGTACTGCATTCTTGTTTATCGACCTCTTTTTGCCTGACTATGGATTTTGTGATTGGTGCCCTGGTTTTGATTCTGGATTACGCCTACTGGACTTTGATTTTGGACTGCGGACATTGTACTGTTGCCAGCTCTGTGAGGGGTTTCCCCCTTCAGAAATAAAGCGTCCTTCTGCATTAATCTGGTTTTCGCTATTGTTTCATTACGTAAATCACAACATGAAGAAGCGTTATTTTCCATATTGTAGGACTATGTTACATACAGTACATGTTCTGCATCTGGTTGCAGCACTTCACTGAAACTACTTCACACTATTATAAAGTGAAATATTCAAACTCAGGGTGCTGTGCTCTTATGGCCAGAGCATCATGTCAAATCATTGTATTACTTTTAACACATTTTACAGTAATTCAGTGGAACATATTTTGAAGCTTTGGAAACCTTGAGATCTCCACTAGAATTTAAGAGAGAGTTCCTTAAGTTCCAGAGGTCTGAATAAAGCTGCTGAATTTGACAAGGTCATATATGGGTCCATAGGTTTTATGGGGTTAAGTGCACACGACTGAATTACTCTAATATCATTGTGCTTAATGTACATTGACTGCTTAATGCACCATGTGACCAAGCAGTGTATATCTTACCCTGCGCATGGGGAACAGCACAAAGCCGGATTCGGTCCATGATTTTTTTGTCTTCTTTTTCAGACATTTTAAAATCATACTTTTTCAGCAAAATAATATTAGCAGTTATCGAACGATATTCTGAGCTGCGTTCACATCGTGTATCCACAGTGCAGCATAGGGCAGGAGTCAGTGTACATCATTTGAAGCCTAATGCATTTCTCAAGCATAATAAGAAGACTAAACCTGAAATGCCATTACTGTGTTGGAAAGCGATTTGGGACTGAAGAGCCCTACAAACGCAGCAGTTTTCCATTATTTCTGATAGCGCGTCTGCTCATAAACTGCAACCTTGAAGGGAACGCAACACGGCGAGCGCTGCCTACATAAACAGCTCAACTAAGATGTCGATTTGAAATAAATGGTTTCACGGTACCGGCTGCATGTCAATGCGCCACCACATTAAGCTCACCTTAAAACTCCTCTCTCCCCCCGAGCATTGCCAGGTTTAGAATTTTTCTAAACTGGGGAGCTAGCGTGATAGATCACGATTTTTTATTTTATCTGTTATTCTAAATCGATAAGCAAGAAACAGAAATTATGCCGAATAATCTGGTTTGGGCCACGAACCTTACCTGCTGAAATCACGTATAAAAACGATTTATAAATGCCGTTGGAAAACAGGACATTGGATAACCTCACGCCCTCAGTTGGCGCATGTTTGCGCTTCAGCAGAGGCATGAATATTCTGCCAGCCTTCATAACTGAGATAGTTCGGCTATCTCTCATCTCACGTCCGAGTCATTACGGCACCCGTCCGTGTGTGTCCTGTTCGCCGCTTCATGAATTTATCTGCTGGAGGACTTTCAGAACGGTAATCCTGCTTAATGAAACCGCTACAGCGCATGGCGGAGCACCAGAGAAGAAATATCCCCCTCAGTAAGTGGCATTGAAAACAATCTTTCTTGAACACTTACCTAAAGCAAACTTAACGATCTTTACTGAAGAAAGCGCGTGAGGCCGTTTAAGATTAAGTCATGTGATGAAACAAATGTGAGGGTCAGATTGTAAGGTCAATGTCAGAAAAATAAAAGAAACCTCTATAATTGTGGTACATGATTTCTGATATTTTGTCGCATTGTGGATTTAATAAATGCATCTGTGTTCCTTCGGACTCTGTTGGGTGTTCCATAAAACATTTTGGAAAAAAAAAAAAAGATTTGGCATGCACAAAGAACAAAGCTTAAAAAAAACTCTGAAACACATAAACTCATTCATTTATGCACTGCTTAAACTCAAACACTCAGACACACACACACTCACGCACACACACACATCCATGTGACACCTAAACATACACGAGCACACAAACTAAAACAGATCAGAATGATGAAGATATGATGAGAGTTATTCAGCGAGACCTGAATATGACACTGTTTTTATAGCCTTTGCTTTAAACAGGAGGGGGTAACAATTGATGGCCTACAAAATGGCTTTGGATGGGGATTTTACTGTCCATTTATTCTCATTAGAGCGTCTCATTTATACTACGTCTTAATGTCCCTGAATATGTAATCATGTCTTCCATTTCTCAGGGAGTCTACTCATGACCACCTCCGTCCTTTCGCTGGAGATGACGACTAATTCCATTTTAAGTGATGGCTGACACCACCGGGACACCTTGGCCCTATGTTGTTTCCGGAAAAGTTTCAGTACATTCTAATCGACGTTCTCTCGGTGCCTGTTTCACGAATAGCGGATAGCAACTAAAAAAAGAGGAAAACATAATGAAGCTTCAGTATCTGGGCAGCAATATTACTTTAATTATGAAATATATTTAATTGTTTATTCATCTTTTCATTCATTCAATAAACAAAAGTGCCTTCTTCCAGTTAGCGCAGTTTTTCCAAGGGCATGTAACCTCTCAGTAACAAAGTTAACAGGACGATCGCTGAAAACAGATACGCAAAATCATTTAGGGTAAAAATTTCGACTGAGAATATGCTGAAGCTCTCTTGATTTGTTTTCCTTTAATCACTCCTGATATTTCAGCAATACACGCTCTTTTAAGAAGCTGACCCTGGCCTTTTGTTACCCCATTCAGTAATCATTTCCACACAGACGTTGCAGTAATTAAACAGAAACCATGAATACTAATGCGACTGAGGCGTAAGGTGCTGGGCGAGAAGAGGCCTGGACGTGGGGTCTTGAAAAGTCATAAAACAAATGAGTCGCATGCGCAGTCCAGTGCCTTTATGGGCCATAAATCTGCAAATCCAAAACGGCTAATTATTCAGACTTTTTTATGTCTCGTTTGGAGGGGGTGCGAGTCGTAAAAAGATGTCCCTCGGCACAATTTCCTGCAAGTGACCCTGGATCAAGTGAAGTTTGACAATACATCAAGTGGGCTGATAATAATGGTGTTATATAAACCCTCTTAAACATGTTTCCTCCCACAATCTCAACCAAGGCAGAGATTTATACCAGATTTGCCCTGATTAATCAAATCTATAATTTACACATAACTGACATCTACAATGTCCGAAAATGTCACAGAGATTGTCGATATAGGGCTTGCACCTGGGAGGCTGCTGGTTCAAGCCCCCCCATTCTGTCACAATAATGAGACTAGTGTGGCTGTTTGGCCCT
The DNA here is from genome assembly GCA_029721435.1 of Gymnothorax reevesii. Lineage (NCBI taxonomy): Eukaryota > Metazoa > Chordata > Actinopteri > Anguilliformes > Muraenidae > Gymnothorax > Gymnothorax reevesii. Next base: position 165,751,826 of record CM056573.1, on the reverse strand, counting down.
ATAGCAAGGCCCCTAACCCCACATTGCTCCAAGTGGGATTGACCACTGAACAGTGTAATAAACTGAAAGTCACTCCGGATGAAAGAGTTCGCTGAGATTACAGAACAAATCAAAATGAGGAATGTCTCTTCGAAGCCATAGGCATGTGCTTTACTGACTGTAAATGTGTCCCAAACTAGGATCAGAGCATGCATTCTCACCACGCACCACAGACTTCTCAGTCCTTTTCTGAGAGGTGAGGTCGGAAAAACAGTGTTACTCTCTGATCATCAAAACGAATACAGAACACTGAAGCCATGACTAAGCCCCAATCACTCTAATAACCCCAGTACTGCGGGTTCATATGCAGTTAATGACATTTTAATATGAAGGCTCGCTCATGCCTTAATATATCAGGTAAACAAATATTGAGCTCTATTGATATTTGAGGGTCAATTTGTGTCCGTAGGTGACCAGGGCGATGCCAGAGCAGGCCCGGCAGTTCCTCTAGCTCTCACCCCCACCACCTGGCATAACCCACTTGCAGTACGGCCAACTGAAATAATCAGGTTGAAGATTGCTGTTTAATGGTCTCTGACCGCGGCATACTGTTTTTTGCCCTCAAGTAATATGGGGGTTGTCAGCCTCTCCTGCTGGTTTTTAACTAGGCGGAATGAATATGTTTATCGCTTTGTGTGTTTCACCGGAATAGCTGCCATTGTTTATTTACGCATCCGGTCGCCTCAGTTATGGCCCAGACATCCAGGGATGCTCTTTCCCTGTGCTAGCTCGCTAGCTCGCTGCACAGAGATGCTACCACTGGTCAAATATACGTATTAAACCGGCTGATAAATAGATGGAGATATAGGGAGCGGGGAAAAACGAAAGTTGTAGGGACAGGTGGAATGGAATAAAATGTAAAACCGGGGACATCTAAAGCGCAGACAAATATTATTCCCCAGCAACTCTCCGGAACATTCTTTTATTGTTATTACTGCCACTGTTTGAAGTGGATAAATCTCGCAGGCACTTTTCATGGGAGAGATGAGATTGCTCAGCAGGACCTTGCTGGCAGGGGACTATACCTGCTGTGGCTGGAGAGGTAGAGGGTGGATGGCTCAGAGAGAATGCTGCAGTGCAGGGGTCAAAGGTGAGCCAGCTTTACTCAAATAAAGAAAAAAACAAGTCTCTCCTGCCGTTCGGCCTATCAGGACCACATGGTGTGCGGTGACAGTCTGGAGGGAGAGTGTCAGCATGGCGATTGTGATTGGGTGAGTTGAGGAGGGGAAGTGGGGGGATACATGTGTCTAGCTTTGTGTTTACTCAGTAAATTGACTAGGATCTGCAGCATGATCCCAGGCATATGCATGCAGACATACACACACATTCGTTCAGTATAAACACTCGCTTCTGTATAAAGGATTGGCAGCATGTGAGTAGACACACATGCACGCATAATTAGTCACATACTCACATACATGTGTACACGGGATCCCAAGCATTAAAATGTCCACACATGGACACACACACACACACATGCACGCACGTGCAGGCGTTACACCCATACACAGACATACAGATAAGCAACAGAGTCAGTCCTGGACAGGCTCTCTCACAATATGCGCAAACACATGCATACTCTAACTCCAGATACACCCCATTCTAACTGTGAACCAGCATCAGTGCTGCACCTGAAAAGCCTCCTCTCCGTACCCAGCCAGCCTCCAATCCGTGCTCTCTAAGACCCGTGCCAGGTTCTCGCAGCTCAGGGGAGTGATCCATCCCAGCCTGGCAGCTTGGCGGATATGGCCTCCCGCCGGGACAGGAAGCTGTTCTCTCCTTCCCACACCACCCTTCACTCTCCCCACCGCTCACGGCCCATGATGGATGGAGCGTCATAGCGGAGAATTGAGAGATAACAGTGATTTATAACCGTGAGTGTGCCAAGGGTTGCCGGTGCACACCCCCACCCCCCGCTCCCCTTCGCGTACTGACCGCTGCTTCGCTCTCCTCCGTGCCCTGAGCTAAAGCGCTTGCAGACGCGCAGCCGCGTGGCTCATGTGCTGTCATGCATCTGATGCTCCACCCTCGCTCGTGAAACGAGCGAACAAAGACTCCAGACAGTCGCCGTCACACGCAGTCAGCTACTCAACCCTGGCTGCATTTACAGACTATTTTTATTTCTCTGGGTGAGGTGCTGGTGGGGTTGCAGATATTTGCCTGTTTTATCACAGCAGTGTGTTCCAGTGATGCAGTGGCACCCTCCCGAAATATTAGCTAAAGAGGGAATGCAAAAAAATGTGGTTGCTCTTTATCCTTCCAGTCTTCTATTCAAAATATAAACTCATTTCTTATCTTGAATTTAAAGAAATGATCGAAGGAAAAAAATTCCCTTAAAATATTTTCTTTTTCCTTTTCCCCCAGAAACCTGGGCCACAATCATTGGAATGACATCCCTGAAAACCTTGATAAGACCAATGTAATGAAAGTATTGTCTCGTTCATATTTTGCTTTTGAAGTTTACCACAATGATCAGGCAAAAAAAGACCAACCATGACCTCCTTGCAAGGCGGACTGAATTCATCGATCCTCAATATTGACATAATCACTCTGCACCTTTGAGCCGCTGTGGTGCAAGGTGGCCTGATAGTTCCTGTTAATGTGGCGATTGCGAAGCCAATTCAAATTTTCACAATGACTAACAACCTCTTTTCCAAGCCCCCACCTTTCCTTCTTGACACTCTTTCCATGCGGGAATGTGTGAGGTAACCATTCCCACAGTCTCTCCAAACATCTCTCCCCCTGACCCACACTGACCCCCCTCAGTCACTTCCTTCTCTGTCAGGTTAGGGTCACTATAATGTTGCACATGCCATGAGATGTTTCAGGACAGTTCAGGTTCAAAGCATAGTTCATGGTCTCAGGGCCACTGGTGCAATGGTCCTCTTTCCACAGAAATACACCTAGGTCTTAAAGCACATCTGAAAACCTGAAAGAAAACTGGACCAGTGTGGAAATCTTCCCCCTGGAGAAGCCACCTGTCTCAACATCTGGACCAGCACCCATCTCCTGTGGGTTCAGGAAATGTGGCACGACATCCTATACTGCTGATGTATAACTTCTTATTTACAGGACCAAACGCCTGGTTTGTGTACTGAAAGTACAGGGAAACAGAACCACCTTGAGATCTGCTGCCAGGACTCCCACGTGATTCCTTGTGTGTTTGCACTTTTGTTTGTTGCTGAGTATGAGACTGCTCGATTTTTACTCTAAAAATTATTTTATTGTGTATCTTTAATTGAATATTTAAGGAATATTACGTATATTTGATTTGTAATATAATTGGTTGTGAGGGACCTTCCTAAGAAATAAACTGTTAAACCCGATCTTTGTGGTTTCTCAGAAAATCGTCAGACTCTCTCAGTTAACATGTAATGTGGGGATACCCCCTCAAATGGTTTTGGGAAGATGCATATTTAAACTCATTGTGTCATGGATTAAAAAATAATTCCACTGGAGAGGATCACTTAGTCCCGAGTCTTTTGCGTTTTGCAGCCCTACTGATTGCTCATTCAATAACTAATATTTTTAACTTGTCAATATCAATTGAGTCTATTCCTAGTATATGAAATGTGGCTAATGTTTTTGCTTTATTTAAGGAGGGTGATCCCAGTTCAGTTAACAGCTATCGGCCCATTTCAAAATTGCCGAAGATTTTAGAATCTCTTGTAAAACAACAACTTTGCAATTTCTTTACTTCCAACAACATTTTAAAGTCACAGCAGTCTGGTTTCTGGCCTGGACATAGCACCATTACAGCAGCTTCATTGGTTATAAATAGTTTAGTAACAGCTGTAGATAGTCAATAAAAATGTGGGGCTCTATTCATTGATTTAGCAAAAGCGTTTGACACAGTACACCAGGGGTCACCAACTCTACCCTGAAGGTTTTTGCTCTACCTGCTGTTCAGCACACCTGATTCAACTAATTAGCTCCTTAACAAGATCACGAGCTGGGCAATTGAGTGTTTGTTTGTTGAGTTTATCAACAAAATGAGCTCATTTAAAATTTGATGGCTGCTACAAGTCTCAAAAAAGTTGGGTCAGGGGCCTATTTACCTTGGTGTAGCATCCCCTCTGCTTTTTAACACAAAGTGGAGGCATCTGGGCATTGAGGAGACAAGTTTCTGGAGTTTAGCCATTGGAATTTGATCCTACTCTTATTAAATACAGGTTTCCAGCTGCTGGAGAGTTTTGGGTCTCCTTTGACGGACTTTTTGTTGAATTATAGGCCAATTGTTCTCAATCGGTGAAAGATCAGGACTGCATGCAGTCATAGGATCTTTAATGGCCACACTGAGTCAGGACTTCGGTTTAACTTCTCATCCGAAAGATGGCATCTCCTTCAGTACAGTGTCCCCATCACTGTACTGGGGCATTACTCCACCAAAGGGAAGATCGCAACCTACTGGCCACCAACACCTCTTCCAGCAGACACTTGATTTTCCCAGGTGGTCTTCCATCCAAGTACTGGCCAAGCCCACACCTGCTTAGCTTCAGCCACACAGCCGGAGCAGACTGAATAGTGGGATGGACTTTTGCATATTTTTATGTGTGCTGTTTGTCTTTAACCTTCCATTGTAATTGTTTTATAGTAATCAAGGCTCCCCAGCAAAAGAGACCTCTGTCTCAGTGGGACTCCCTGCAATAAAGGTTATTGAATTATTGCTACTGTAACAATTGTAATTAAATCAAATTCCTCCACATGGAAGTTTTTCATGTTGGGATAGCCACTGCTGGCCTTCTAGGGTCCAAAAGCCACTATCAAATATCCCTAAAGAAGTGTAATTCCTCGGATTTAACACTGACATCTGTTCAGCTTGTGAGATGTACGCGTTTTGGCCGATGTGACATGCGGTGGTACCAACTTAAAATGCTGAGAGAGTCATAACAAAAGCACAAGATTCTTGTCGCAATAAAGTCTAGATTATAGATAGTGATGCATCTATTCAAATGGCATTTAAGTATTAAATTGGCTAGTGAAGGGCTTACCTCCTCTTTTTCCAGGACTATACGTAAGCTGTTATGAGACCAGGAATGAAGTGCAGAGGCAGAGTTCAATCCAATCATTATGTTATTTGACAGCAGAGTTGTACAAGAAGGACAGAACCCCAGAAGCAGAGGTTCAGGTCCCACAGTTCAGCTCAGATGTATTGGGGGAAGTAGGCCTTTGCTGACCACTCGCCAGTGGAGCCCAGTCTCATGCCAATGCCTCATATATTGATGCTACCTGACCAAGCATCGATATACGAGGCAAAAGGTCGCTTTTAGCATCCTTCATTCACGCCAGTTTAAAATGAACCCTACCACCTAACCCTTAACCTGAACCCTAACCCTTACCCCCAAATAATGACGCCAAAAGCTTCCTTCTGCTTCCTATATTGACGTTTGGTCAGGAAGTGTCAATATATGACGAGTCCGGATGAGAATGTGTCGGTCGGTGGCTTTCCGGGGTGACAACAAGGTGGAGTGCGCACTTCGTCAGAACCGAACTGTCCACAAGAAAGATGGAATAGCTTGAAGAGAACAAGGGCCCTATCACTAGTAGCATCTAAAAACCGAGAAAATGCACCTTTTTCCGAGAAATTCCGACAAAAACTTTGAATATGCCGAGGTTTACTGAAGATCTGAGACCAACTTGGTTAACCTCGGAAAAGATTTACTGATTTATGAAAAAGCATGTATATTTGCTGGATTTCGTGGGAACTTTGGAATGGTCAGTACTGTGGTACAGTGGTTCTCAATCTCGGTCCTGGGGGACCCCTGTTTATGCTGGTTTTTGTTCCAACCACAAAGGCAATCTCAGTATTTTAACAAGATGTTAATTATCCAAACTAGGAGCTTATACCGTGGGATTACTTAAACTCTTAAGTCGCATCCTGCCAGGATTGTCTAGAATTATAGTACTCAGTGCATTAAATTTCAAACAGTTGATTTCAATATGCATGAAGAAAAGTAATTATTACCAATGCAATTAAAGACTGAGGTCAGTCAGTAGGCTCTTAATTGGTATGTACACCTGGCCATCATCCCTATCCATCAAGAAGATAATGAGGAATGTAAAAACAATGCCAATGATAATGAGGCCCACCAGTTTTGTGGCGAACTATCAGGAAAAAATAATGAATTGTTGCATATATAGCAATTAACCGAGTTACCTGTTATGTTATTGAGTTAGCAAATTAATCTTATCGGTCTGTTACCTCTTAAATTTTTTTGCCTATAGTGCAATGAGCACTACGTATAGTTTGACATATTTGGGGCATTGCAAAGATATGTTTGGCATCCTGTAGGCACCTAATTAAGAAAGTCTAATAGCTTGTTAAAATCCTGGAATTGTAATTGTGGTTGGAATGAAAACCAGCATACACAGGAATCCCCCAGGACTTTGTTTGAGAACCACTGCTGTAGTTCAGCCTGCTGAGTCTGTGCTGCATACAGGAACTGGCAAAGTGCAGACCACCAACATTATATCAAAAACAACAAAAATACGTTCAGTATTCAGAATATATTCAATTTGCAAAAGCACAAATTTACAAACAAATCAAATACACAATGTAATTTTTAAATGAGGGCAGCTTTAGAGAAAGTGAACATCGAGGCGCTGTCCAAACAAACCGGACAGACTTCGGCATAGACGTTGGAACTATATTCTGAGGGGGGGGGGGATTTTTGAGGGGGGTTTGTGCTCATATGTGTAGGCACATTGTTTTCTGGACAAGGATTTGATTTTAAGCAGGATACTTTGATTACCACACAGTTAGAAAAGGCTGTATCAGCAATATGACGTCACTGTTATTGTCACACCAGAGCCTCTCGCCCCTCTCCTTCTGGAGCTTGGAACATAAACACGCTTTTCTTAAACTGAAACTTCTGAGTAAAGCTGCTTTCACATGTGACGTGAAATGAATGCGCGCTACAGATTACTTTCAAAGTCAATGCAAAGACGCGTACACATGTGGCTAACTCAGCATGGTAAGTGGCCGTGTGCAGCTCGTTGTGATAAACGCCCGGTGGCAACAATGACGACTAGGCCGTTAGTGCTACAACAAAGTATCTGACAAGTATCTTAGCTCGGCATCACAAAATGAGAGTATTAACACCATCACATAGATCACCACTTTTAGCTAAACTTATCAGGCGGTTATACATTCATTGACGAATTTTAACTCTGAGTACGAACCAGAGAAAAAAATGCTATTATATGAACTTCGGTGTGATCAGACAGAATTAGCAAACTCACTAGCTTGCCAACCGAGAGTTGGCAAAAGATGCCAACTTGCTCCAAAGAGGAAATATCGATCTCTCTACTGTTTGATTCATTCTGACCAGCATGATCTGTGCAAGATAGCCTTACAAAAACAATACCTGAGCTTCTCTCAATTTTGCTTGGGATGACTATTTACAATTCAATTTACATCCAACCAAGTTAGCACCGGGGCCCTGTTTCAGAAAGCAGGGTAAACAAACTCTAAGTGTTTTGTTACTGTGAGTTCACTTACTCTGAGTTTCTGACCGCGGAGTTTTCGGGTTCAGAACAGGTGATAACACTCGGTTCAATCAACTCTTGAGTTAACTTACACCACAGTCAGGCAAGTGCATGAGTATATTATAAGCCCTCATCAATGGAATATAGATAACACGATTCACCATGCAACGGTGGAGAAAAAAAGTTGCGCGTCTTATTTTTCACCAGCAGAGTTGGACAAATTAAAAAAGGCTTACGCTGAGTACCAACGCTTTTTTTTTTAAAAAGTGCAGTTGCAGCTGCAATAGAGCGCGAGTTTGTGCGGCAGAAAATCACTGACCGAGTCAATGCGAGAGTATTAAAAACAACCAAATGAAAGTTAAATTACGAATGCAGAAAACTGAATTAGAAATCCATATGCTGGAGCATCTGTTTCAGGTAGAGGAGGGGATAGCAGGTGGATGATTTTACTTGTTTGAATGACATACAAAATATTAACTACTGCATTTGTTCTTGCAGGAAGAAAAGAAATAAAAAATGCAAATTTAAGTTGTCCTTATTTTATTGAAGATGATACAAGTAGAATCTTTGTTTTTCTCATTCCAAGCTGATGCAAATAACTTATTTCAAAATAATTCTACAGACTTTAATTGTCACATTTTAAAACATTAGTTTTTTTTGAGGTCTTGAGGTCTTTTGACTTGGAATGAATTGAACATACGAACTGCTGATTATTCATTACAGCAAATTAGCAGACTTTCCAACAAGTATTGTGAAGAATTAAAGACTCTCCAGAGAGATATTCATTATTTTGTACTTTGAAGAGCCCACTTGTGATAGAAACTGGCCGTGCTTTTAATAAATGAAGTCGTGGTTGTTTCTTTCCATAATAAAATAAAACGATAATGAAAACTGCCGTTTGCAAAAAAAAAAAAAAAAAAAACGAAGAGCTCCGCAATTTGTTCAGAACTGAGAGAATGTCCTCGGTGTGCCACAGGAGCAATATGCGGGCAGAAAATTTTGTAGAAATTAATTATATATTCCACAGAGAAACGGAACACTCAGACAAATATTCGTCTGAAAACGATAAAACATCCAAACGTGGTTGGATAACTCTCCTAGCGGAAAATTCTTCTCTGTATTTGCGCTTCAAAGCCCAACGCGCTGCCTAGCGCCGAAATTATGGAATGCTTCAGTGGAGTAACGAGCGAACGGGTTATGGATTTACATCGACGGGCATCACTGAATGAAGAGCTGCTCAAAAAGACCCGGGGAACATCTGCAGAAACACATAGGAAGATGGACGCTGTTTTGAGTAAGTGTGGGGAGCTATTGCATTTGACTCTGAATTTGAGAAAAAGACTGGATGAGGTGACAAGAGAACTTGCGGCGCTGAAGCGCGAAGTACATGAAAAACAAGAATTATAACATGGATACGGATCAATCGAAATTGCCTGTTCCACCCGAAATTAAATAGAATCGGCACCCCTCCCCCCCACTCTGCGTCCCCCCTCTGTCTCTATCTCAGTCAACACTCCCTCATCCCTCTGGCTTCAAGGACGGAACATCTTGCCGTTGATAAGAACTTGGACCTTGTACTGACTCTGATGCATTCCCTGCCCACCCCCCTTCCCTCCGCAACAGGCTGCCTCCTCACTCATTTGCTTCTCAATTTAACCCCTTCTTTCCCCCACTTCCCATCCCCTCCCATTCCTTGAAAAAATTCCTACGCATTTCCAGTGTGTCATGTTATAAACTTGATGTGCATTATGTCTGATGTTATCAATATTTGTTATATATGTTTGTTCTGTGTTCTGCGTCTTTAACCTCTATTTTCAAAGGAAAAGTTTCCGGGCGCTTCTCAGTGCACGACCCGCTGCAGCCTACCTTCCCTAGTAGACTGGAGAAACTCAATAGCCTTTTTTAGGACAAATAAAGTCGTTTGATTCTGATTCTGATTCTAATATCAGTGCGAAATTTACCCTTGGTCAACTTCCATTTGTGACCCTGAGTTCTACTAACAAAACTTGGCCGAAGGAATCCTACATAATTCACTTTGTTAATCCCTTTAACATATTTAAAGACCTCAATTAGATCATCCATAAGTCTCTTTTTCCTAAGACTAAAGAGCAGAGTTGCGAATAAGTCATCATGTCCAAGTCAGATCAAGTCACTGTTCATTAGATCAACCTCAAAGCAGACGAGGGAGAGCAATGAGGAGTGAAAGGGGGCAGGGGAACAAATTAGACAATGAGCTAACTAATTAACAAGCAGAGTGGGGAAAGCTGAGAGCCATGAGCTGCATTTCATGTTGAAAGTAACCCCTTTCTGATCCTAAAAGTATCTAAAGCTCGTGATCCACTTACGCTTTTCAGGACTCCGATTGTCCCGATTCTCCCCTTCCGAGTATTTACGATCGATTACGAGTGGGAATTTCTGTTACGCGCAAGACATGGGTGGATCATGACTTCCGACCTGTATCGGCCCTTCCACTTGAATAAGACAGGTTCCGACTGGATCAGATCACGCGGATCGTGATTTAAACGCGGCACAGTGGTTCGCACTGCTGCCTCATAGCAAGAAGGTCGTGGGTTTGAATCCGGCCTAGGGCCTTTCTGTGTGGAGTTTGCATGTTGTCCCCATGTTCGCGTGGGTTTCTTCCGGGTACTCCGGTTTCCCCCACCCTCAAAAACATGCCTCATAGGAACACTCCAACCAGTACCCCTGACCAAGGAACTGGCTTTAGAACTGGAGTTGGTCTCTGGGCGCTGCTCTGTGGCTGCCCACTGCTCCTAACTATGGGATGGGTCAAATGCAGAGGACAAATTACCCCACGGGGTTCAATAAAGTGTATCTTATCTATCTTAAATCTTAAATCCCTCGGTATTTGCCGTCGGAAGGACGCTGGGGTATCGATTAGTCGAGTGCAAAAAAGGTGGTGAATATTTCCTCTGCAATTAGCCAGTATCGGTTGGTCAAGTGCAAACAAGGTGGCGAATATTTCCTCTGCAATTAGCCAATTAGAAACAGTTTACAAAAACAACCGCCTTATTTATTGCTGACGTAGGCAAAAATGAATCGGAAATGCGTTAGTGGATCATGGGATACAATTTTTTCCCCAATCACTCTGACTTTCTATGATTGTTTGCGCCAGTTTCGGATGGTTCCCGGCGCTTCCAAAAGCTTCCAACTGGCCACGATTGCTTGCGTGCGGAAGCCTTAAACGTGTAAGTGGATCACAGGCATAAGCTTTTAACTCTCTCAGCTTTCCTCACTCTGCTTGTTAATCTGTTAGCTCATTGTCTAAGTTGTTTCCCTGCCCCGTCTCACTCCTCATTGCTCTCCCTTGTCTGCTTTGAGTTTGAGCTAATGACCAGTGACTTGATTTGACTTGGACATGATGACTTGGTCACAACCCTGCTAAAGAGATTAAGGATCTTCAGCCTCTTTTCAGAACTTTAATTTTTTATACCTGGAATTGGCTTAGTGGCTCTTCTCTGAACTTTTTCTAGGGCCTCTATATCTTTCTTAAAGTATGGTTCCCAGAACTGTACACAAAACTCCAGATGTGGTCTGACGAATGTGTTGTACAAGAGAAGTATCACCCCCTTGGATTGGCACGCAATACTTTTGGCAATGTATCCCAGCATCCAATTGGCTTTTTTTTACTGCTACAGCACAATAGTTGAAACCTATGAGGGCTTTTGCTCAACAATCACTCCCAGATCTTTTTTGTGCACATTCCAGTTTGAAACATCCCATTACGTAATCCTGTCTAATGTTTTTATTACCTACATGTACAACTTTACATTTTGCTTCTTTAAATTTAATTTGCCGCATTTCTGCCCAATTCACGATTCTATCCAAATCATCCTGAATCACTTAAGTGGACTCTAAACTATTTGCCAAACCTCCCAATTTAGTACCATCTGCAATTTTAACTAATTTGCTATCAATTTTTCCATCAAGGTCATTAACGTAGATGAGGAAAAGCAGCAATCCCAACACCGATCCCTAAGGGTCTCCACTACCCACCATACCTAGCTCAGATGAGATTCTACTGACCACCACTCTTTGTGTTCTGTCCTGTAACCAGTTTTGAATCCACTCCAGAAAACATCCTATTACGATAAGATGTCTCTTATGTGGTACTGTATCAAATTCTTTCTGAAAATTCAAGTATATGATGTCATAAGCCCTGCTCTGATCTTAAGTCTTGGTGGCCTCTTCAAAAAATTCCAGATTTGTCAGGCATGACCTTCCCTTACGGAAACCATGTTGGCTATCCCTCAAGATGTTATTATTTTCAAGAAATAATTCCAGCTCGTCTTTTATTATAGATTCCAGTATTTTGCATGCAATACAAGTTAAACTGACTGGCCTGTAATTCCCTGGCTCAGTACAGTCCCCTTTCTTATATATTGGTATTATATTACCCTGCTTCCAATTATTTGGTATTTCTCCAGTTTCTAAAGGTCGTATGAAGTTGGCAGAGAGCGGATTAAAGATGATCTAACTAACTTCCCTGAGGACTCTAGGCCATCAGGACCCACCGCCTTATCTCCCTTTAGTTTATGCAACTTGTCTAATACTTTGTTATCCCTAACCTCAATTTCTGCTAAATAATCTTGAGCACTGGACATGCCCTCCGGCCGAATAAAAACCTGCTCAGAAGTAAAATTCTCAACAAAGTAACTGTTTAAGGTATCCGCCATATCCTTGTTATCATATAGCACTAATCCATATTTACTCTTTATGCACTTAACCTGCTCTTTAACTTTCCGTTTTCTGCAACAGTACTGAAAGAAGCGCTTAGGATTAGTTTTTGCTCCCTCTGCAATTTGTCTTTCATACAGTCTTCTGGCATTACTCAGCTCTTTTTTGACTATAGACCGCATTTAACCGTATTCAGCCTTAGTATTCTCATTGTTATCCTTTATATACATCTTATAAAGATTCCTCTTTCCCCTCAAACTCCTACGAATAGCTGTGGTCATCCACTGAGGATTCTGCTTTTTCAGCTTACTTTTGGACACCTTTGGAATTAATTTGTATTGTGAATCAAGTAAAACCCCCTTAATTCTTTCCCAAATTTCATTTACAGACTCACAGTCCAGGAGTGTCTCCCATTTTATTTCGCTTAGATATGAGCGCATCCTGTAAAACTTTGCTCACCTAAAATTGAAAATTTTGGTTTTCGAAGACACCTTTTTAGCTTCCCTTGAAACATCAAAATTTACAGTAGAATGAACACTATTCTCAAGTGGTCCCAGAACCTCAACACTGCTAATTCTGTCAGGGTCATTACAGAGCACTAAATATAAAATTGCCTTCTCTCTTGTAGGTTTTTTTTTTTTAACATACTGCACCAAAGAATTGTCATTGATAACATCAATAAATTTTTCCTCCCCTTTACCCTGTCCTTTCACCATCTCCCAGTCGATACGAAGATAATTGAAGTCTCCCATAATAATAGTCCCTCCTCCTCTATAAGCTTGCCTAATCCTCTTAAAGAGCACTTAATTGAAAATACTGTCCAAAGCTGGCGGTCGATACCATACTTCTGTGTTTAAACCTGCCTCGTGCTTGCCAATGAGCCTGACCGAGATATCTTCACAGGTCAGGGAATGTTCAATTTCAGGAATTTCCTGCACATTCATGTCTCCGTTCACATAGAGTGCTACACCCCCTCCTCGCCCATTACATCTATTCTTCCTGAAGACCTTAAGCTAAGGTTATAAAGGTTATAAGGTTATAAATAACCTTCTATATTATATTCATCTCCATCCTCTTCACAAAGCCATGTCTCTGTAATCCCAACTATGTCATAGCCCTCACTAATTATAACAGCCTCAAGTTCTGGAAATATATTTATTATGCTTCTTGCATTTAAATAAAAACATTTCAGGTTATTACCAATGCTCTTCCCCCTTGATTTCCCATGTGGCCGCTGCTTCAAGGCCCCCACTACGCTTTGTTGCTTTAAAAATACATCATCAATAGTGCATGTAACGCTGTCAACTTCCATCAGGGCGGTCTGCATTTCCCTATGTATAACACTCTCTTACCTCCCTGCCCCCCAAGTCCCTAGTTTAAATAAACCTGTGCTACCCTCCACATACGCTGACCCAGTGCAAAGGTACCCCTCCGGTTCAGGTGTAGCCCGTCCGGTTTGAAAATATCCATTTTGACTAATAAGAGCAATAATTACAGAGCCAATGGAAAATGGCAATGTTAAAATATTTTCCCCGGGGAGGACATGTGCCTTTTGTGGATGCATTGTAGAGAGGATGGTTAAAGTGGTTTTGGAAGCTCCAAAGATCTGTGATAGCAAATTTCAGATATTAGTTATACTGTATGTTGTGGACAGAAAGATTCAAGAACTACAACTAGACACCATCTACTCAACTACAAGATGTGTGCGAGGGTTTCCAGAAAAAAAAAAGTTTTGTTGTCATCGAAAAACAAACAAATTCACAGACAGTTTGCCAAATGATACTGAAACTCCTATTGGGACCAAGGTCTATGGTCAGATGAGACTAAAATAGAGCTCTTTGGCAAAAGAAATCAGGGATGGGTTTGGTACAGTGTCGGCGCCAGAATTGGAATTTGGAAGGCACAGACGGATCCCTTTTTAACAACAATTATTCCTAGCTAGTTGTCAATCATTTTCGTTATTAACTTTTTTTTCCAATTATAGTAATAATCCATTGGCAATTGAAGACATGGCTTCCATCCCCATGCGATGTAACTGCCACAAAATAATGGGCTAAATTCAGCACAGAGAAATAATTTACTTTAAAACGGGCTAATGCTTTATGAAAGACAAACTGCTCTGGAACTTCTGCGCTACTTTATCGGCACTTCAGGCAATCTAACCTGCGCCTCATGATCGTTTAAATTGTTGAAATGAAATAAAAGAGCGTTTGAAATGCCTTTGTGCAATTCCCAATTATGCTGATTTAAATGCTCCAAAGTGTGAAATCAAATGAATGATCGTCACCTTACTTTAACGGAGAGAACTACCAATGCTTAATAGTGTGAAGTGTTTTTGGAGTGAATGTATTGTTAATTTAGAAAATGATTGAGCACACTTCAGGACTGTCTGTCTGTGTCTCAAGTACTTTTAGCACTGGAGTCTTCAATTTAATACTAAGCAGATAAACAATAAAGGCATTGATACAAATGACTTTTGTACATATTTACTATTGATACCAAGTTTCGTGGAGGGCACCTTTTATGCATGAACAGACAGAACTCTAATAAAAATACACAGCAAACACAGGATGTTTTCACTCTTGGTCCTTTTCAACCTTCAAAACGAAACCAGATTGATGACTCTTTTTGTGCATATATGAACACAACAACCGCACTCAGACCTTTTTAAAACGAACCGTACTGAGACCACCACGGAAGGTGGTCTCAGTATGGTTCGCTTAAGCTACTTATTGTGAACACAAAGCGCGCAGCGTTCACTTCGCCTTTTTGTCCTGTATTGTTAGCTTCAGTGTCGGTGCCCTGTCCGTACCTCCTGCCTGATCGGTTCCCTGCACGTGCAATACTAGTTCTGCATAGAATTCCTGCTCGATTTGTTCCACACATGCGTAAACATTTTACAGCCGTTGGTTTTTTTTTTTTTTTTTACCTTAACAACAAAATAGTATACAAATTCACTACAACACCAGGATATTTTAGAAAGGTTATATTTTATTTCATAGTCCTTCATGTAGCCAGCGACTTTTTTTATACTTTAATAACATAATAGTATACAAATTCACTGCAACACCTTTTAAAAAAATATTTTATTTTATGGCCTTTGTGTAATTGAATAGGCGTTTTGTCACATTTGTCACATGCTCAAAACTGTCTATGTTCATCACTTCCAGCACAAGTCATGGCAAAATATGGAAACTATCGCATGAATCTTATAGGAGTGTTTGACAGTATGGGTACCTTGACATGAATTTGCTACAAAATTTATTTTTCCGATCCCAAAGGTAAACCCTCTCAGCTAAAATCGCATATTAATAAAACCAAACTGGAAAGACAAATCTTTTGACTATATGAATATGTGATAATACGTGTCCCTCAACAGACTCTCAGCTCATTGATGGTGAATTTTCCACATACTGCTCCCTTGCTCTTTAGGCTCCCGGCGGAGGTTTTATTTTTCTCCACTGTGATCTGAAAACGTCAAGTTATCCCTTACAGCTCACAATGGACAAGAAACGGAGATTCGTAGCTACTACGAAAATAAATGGTTTTTATATAGGGGGAGGTCAATTTTTTCTTTTTTGATGAGGGTACAGATATCCTGAAAGCCTGAGTTTAAAATAGGCTATTAAATCATCTATGTCTATATTATAAATAGGGTGGCGTACAACGCAAAAAAAAATAAAAAATTGGGGGGATAAGTCAATAAGTGTAGAACGTAAATATTTTATGAAGACATTTTAATCACAAAACTACCACAGTTAAAATTTCGGCTACCCTGTGCCGTTTTTAGTGATATATTGCATGCAGAAGTTTAACAGTAGTTTCTACTTTGATTATTAAATTTTGCGATTAATTCACGGTTTACATTCGTGCCAATTCCCGCGGATTAAATTCCAACCGTTCCAGCCGAGGCCGTCATCAGAAACTAGTGCCGCTTCATATAATGCAACTGAGGAATGGACATCTCATGTCGCTTAAAACGTATGTCCTCATTTCATTTGTCCTGTTTCCTCCATGCATCCTCGGTGGGAGGGACTAAGACGCAAGGATAGGACACAAGTGAGGGGAACTAGGATGTAATTTAAAAGACTTGAGAATCAGCCTCTGTCTCGATCGTTTATCCAGCACTTGAATCACCAATCCAACCGGTAAAGGGTTTACGCATGCGTGGAACACATCGGGCAGTGTCGCAATATGAGTTAAACAATGCACATGCGCAGAAAGTTTGTGCTGCGCAGAACCGATCAGACAGGAGGTATGGATAGGGCACTGACAAAAAGCATGGCAGCAAACATTTTGTTCCAAGTAAAAACTACCCAGAATACAGTGCAGTAGAGGTCTGAGAGCTCTAGAGGAACTACAGTGTGAACAAAAAGAGGACTGAGGTCCTATCAGAGCTGAAGTGGACCAGAAAGAGAACCTATTCCTCTTTGAAATAAACTCACAAAGTGAACATAAAAAGAACTTAGTTCATTTTCTGTTGGTCCTCTTTTTGGTCCACTTTTACAGGACTGAGTTTGGTTCTTTTGAAAGGGACTATGAGTGAAAACACCCATACACCTAGTATTACAGACTCGATCTCTCTTTAGCTCTATAATCAGATTGATTTATTTGATTTAGTGAAAAAAGCGCACCCTCTTCGAAGAACTGGCAGTAATATCATGTTCTGAAAGACACTTCATAAAATGAACTTTCTTTCCCTGTCAAACATGGCACTTTTGAAATGTAATGCTATACATCAAAACAAAATACAAGCTCTTGAAACTAATTTTGCATGATTCATCACTCGAAAGCAAGATGAAAGGTCTCAGAACAGTTGTTCTACAACAGTCTGGGAGACTCAAAAACCTTTTATTTCCCCCCACAAATAGAACCGCTCCAAACACTGAAAATTGGGTTTCACTATGGAGGAAAGGTATCTGACCTCAAGCAATAGCTTCAAATGCATTTCACCAGACTATTAAGGCATAACAATAACCAAGGCCATTTAGCCGGAGATGCCGCTCCTGGAAGAGTAGAATGAAATGAAATATACCAAGTGGTAATCTCCCCTTGATGTGGAACACTTACTTTCACTTCACGATAAAGGTGGCCTTAAACGTAAGCTTCTAAAGCTGTTAAGTGTCAGGTAACACTTTACAATAGCTAACATTTGTTAACTTTAGTTAATTAACTATCAGTTAATTACCAGGTAACAAGGTCCTATCTTGGCGGCACTTTTCGGTAACCATCTTCCTCATTTGCCCCCATCACCTGTGGGGTCCCCCAAGGCTCCATTTTTTGCTCCTACTCTTTTCACCCTCTATATGCTTCCACTTGGCTCCATGATTCAGTGCCATAACATTGCTTTTCACTGCTAAGCCGATGATATTCAGTTCCCCTAAATACTAGGACACCAGCTCCATAATACCCATTCTGGACTGTATTAAGGATATAAAACATTGGATGACACACAACTTCCTCCAGCTAAACGAAAAAAGATGGAGGTTATTTTGTTTGGTCCTTCGGACACACCCAGTGCTTGAGTTCACTATCCCCTCATATCAGCACACATACCAAGAACCTGGGTGTGATCTCTGATGCTGACCTCTGCTTCGATAAGCAAATTAATGCAGTAGTGAGGAATAGCTTCTTTCACCTTGCTAAAATCAAGCAAATTCTTTCATTCCAAGACTTACAAATTGTAACACATGCCTTTATCACTTCCAGATTAGATTATTGCTAATCCCTGTATACAGGAATCAGTAATTCAGCCCTGTCTTGCCTTCAAAGAGTTCAAAATACTGCTGCCAGGCTTCTCACAGGCACCAAAAAGATGGACCATATTTTTCCATTACTGGCCTCTCTTCACTGGTTGCCCGTGAAGCTCAGAATAGATTTTAAGGTTCTTTCATTTGTTTTTAAAGCCCTTAATCATCTGCCCCCCTCTTACATCCCTGAACTCCTTTGCCTGCACTCCTTTTCCCATTCACTCAGATCCACATCCCAACACTTACTTTCAGTACCTCGCTCACAGCTGAAGCGTGGGGGTGATCGGGCTTTCTCACTTGCTGCCCCTAAATTGTGGAACTCCCTGCCACTTCTTGTGAGAATTGCCCCCACCATACCAATTTTAAATCCAGGCTAAAAGCCCACTTATTCTCTCAAGCTTTAAACTAAGACACTTCCACCCCGCTTCACGTCACATGTTCTATCATCATGTCATTGTACTGAGTCTTTTATGGATGTTGCGTGGCTGCTTGGCCAGTCCTATATTGCAATTGTACAGCACTTTGGTCGGCTTCAAGCTGTTTTAAAATGTGCTATATAAATAAAGCTGACTTGACTTGACTAATGCGTTAGATAGCCGAATAAGCATTTTGCTACCATAATTGACCTTTTATTAATGTTCTGAGTTTCCCCTAATGTGAAGTTGAAAACATCCCTTAAGTATCCCTTATGCAGCACTTCAAACTGTTCAACCATAATGTATAAATTAATACCTTAGCTGATGTGAACATCATCTGTAAATTTTTTACCAGATACAGTAGTTATATGTCAATTACCTGTTAGTAAATGCTTATTACTACATTTACTAGATTTAATGAATGTACCCTTATTGTAAAGTGTTACCAAGTGTCGAATTTGGAGAATACGAGTAAAGTGGACTTTGTGGGCTGCCTTTAAGAGAAGAAACAGTATTATTAAGCGTCATCAGATGTACTGTCAACCAAATTGTCATAAATTAGTCCTTACTGTAGAAAAATAGCGTGCCTCATATATTTCTGATTATTTTTTTCCTGCATTTGGCAAAATAAATGGAACCACTGTGTAAATGTGATTATCCATTTGATAAATTAGTTCACTTAGCTTTCGAACACCTGCCGAGCTGTCTGTTCTGCCTCAGTTAGGAATGTTCCAGCATTTTACGGGCAAAAAATGCTGCATGTGTTTGGGAGCTGAGCTTTTAATGCTTTCAAAAGTCATAAGATTTAACGATGAGCTTTAAAGGGATTTACTTTAGAACGACTATGTAATCAGGGAACTAAATTCAACTTCTGTTTTTTAAGAGATTTTTTTAAAAACAAGATCCAACTTTCATAACACTGCAATTATGGATATTCTGGGAAATGTATGCGAAGACTTCCTTCATACATTCAGTCTGTTTCTTCATTTCTCCTCAGGTGAACTCTCTGGAGGCATTAGGTTTGCCTTTATCTCTCTGTGTTCAAAACTAAGGACCAAGGAAATTGAAAATTAAATTAAAACTGCAAAGAGAATTAAAACATTCATGAAAGCTATTACTTGCATGGAGCTGGCTCAAGGCTCTTGGCCACCCTACACAGGGAGTAACCAGGAGCAACCAATCGCAGACCGTAGTGGTGGGCGGGTGGAGCAGGGGGTGAGGTTGATGTCGGTGATTGCAGATCCGTGAACGAGCGCATAAAAAAAGCTATCAGCGGCCTCGGAATGGCGCACAATTAAAGTGTCTCTCAAGAAAAGAAAAGATTTCAGTCTGAATTCTCTAGCCTGTACCTGTGGCTGCGGCTGCACAGACCACTTACAGCCAGCGCTATATTTAAACTCATATCCACTCAAACAAGCCTTACTTGACGATGCCATTTCATCCGGAAAGCTCAGCTCATCTTCTGCCGTCCACGTGAAGTTCCAGTACCCCTGAGGAGCTTGTCCGGTGGAACTGGTCCAGGGAGAGCCTGCAGAAAGACACAACTGTTTGGTACGGCCACTAATAACAATTCCAAAAGGAACCCTGTGGTTCCTAAGAACCATTACTCCTCAGGGAAAATGTTTGAATCCAGAATCTGTCACAGTTTTCACATTGATTACAGAGAGCTCCATAAAGAACTAAAAACGTTCCTCGATGGAGACCAGCCAAAGAACCCTTCTTTTATGAGAGTGCACCTGCCCTGACCTGCTGTAAAAAAGCACTCAAACTGCAGTAATCCACTACTAGAAAGTCCTGCGGTCAGAAAATAACACGTCTTGTGCCCTCGTATTTGTGCTTCACTGGGTAATGGGTTTCTGTTAATTGATAGTATCGTTACCGCACCAATTTCCTGTTTTCATTCCTCACCTCTTTCTTGCATGTTTCCCATTGTTACGCAGTGTCCCTGTCTATTAAAGTTTTTAAAAATTTGTCTTTGTCATCGCCCAATTGTCCAATTTGTGTTTGTCCTGTTTTCTTATTTTTTCATTCTCATGTCTCATTTCCTTTAATCCTTTGTACTCTTCCTTGTTTAATTGTTTCACCCCAGTCTAAGTCTTTGCCTCACCCTGCTGTAGTTTACCATCCTCTTTGCTCTCCTAAACTGACCTCCAGGCTTTGACCCCAGCTTTAGCCCTTGGCTCATTACTTTGCTCTACACTCTCCTGTGGACGGTAATTGCCACTGCCAAACCTCTGCCTGCTCCGTAACCACGTTATGCTCACTATGCATTACTCTGTCTGCCAGTTATATCTATCTATCTATTTCCATCTAAGTCAAGGGTATGCCTACTTGGTATGTAGTTTGAAAATAAAACTCTAGTTTCTACGTACATCTCTGGGTTCTGCAAATGATTCCTTCCCTCCATTCCGGTAATGAAAGTAAAATTTCGGTCATGTTGCTTCTCATAGTGACCTAAGGCAGCAGACTTTAGCATAGTGCCCAACCTTCTGACTGAAAAGAACATACTAAATTCGCGTGACTGTAAATTCAAATAATTGACAGTGATTTTCTATTTTTATGTGAGTTTACTTTCAGAACCTTGATTTTTAAACTCTGTGATTGACACATTGAGCAGATCCTCAGTCCAGTCAGCAAACTCTCCACTCATTTCCACCACTAATGATTGATTTACTGGAGCGGGGAGCAAATATTCATTATAAATGTGCTTCAGGACCTGACTGTTCACTGAAGTCTGCAAGGACATACAATGCTCTCACCACCACGTGCTGCTTCAAAAAGGGAAGGAACACAGAATGGTAAGGATGAGGAGAGAGAGAGAGAGAGAGAGAGAGAGAGAGAGAGAGGGGCAGAGAGAGCCCATCAAAGAAAGCTGAACCTGGAGAAGGTTGAAATCGATAATGCTGTCTTTTTATTTCTTTCTTCTCAAACCACCAAGGGCAGCAAAGATCAGGAAACTGCTCTCAACCGCGAGACCAGCAGTTGACAGAGAGCAAGATATGCCTATTGTTATTGTCCCCCGATTCGCTGCAGGAATGGCCGGAGAGCTTAAGAATCCCTGGGCATTACTGCCAAACAGACATGAGATCCTACGCTAATTATATAAAATTGAAGACTGAGATGCAGCCTCCCAAAAAGGAGCCTGTCAGCGATACTGAATAAAGTTAGGAAATTTAAATGCCTAAATAAGGTGGACTCACCTCTGCAACTGAATATCGGAAGTGAGCGTAATTAAATAAGGACACATTTCCTTTGAACTGCCTTGACCTCCAGTCTCGCAAGGCTAATTAATGATGGTCACATTGGACTGTGCTTGCAGAAGAGCCTGGCTGCATCAGCATTAGCTTGCTCTAAATCACTGTGGGAGCCATTTTGCCTTACAGTGGGGAGAACAAAGGCCAAGATTACCTCACATTAGAACCCTTGGGAAAGGCTTAAAGAGTACACATAGCCGCAAATCAGTAACACTTCATTTGACAGGCCATTACTTGCGGCATTAACCTGGTAAATACTACCGGCTACTTGCTTCCTTATTAGGTGACTTCAGATTTCAGACAGGAAGTGCTGTGGAGCAAGGTCAACAAGTACCATGAAACATATTTGTTAAGCGCCGTGAAAATATGCTTTAATGCCCATTTCAGCGCTTCGCTATGAAATCGAGAGTTACTTCATAACTGCACATAATGCTAAAGATGCAAGTAGGTAACAGCCTGAAAATGAAGACTTAATAAAAATCTTTTCAGATGTATAAATGAAACTAGAGCAACAACAAGCACAACGTGACCTTCATAAGCACCAAGCAGAGTGCCTCTCCTCGTCGACATTAGCAGCTGCTGCTCTTACGCTATATCTGACACTGACTCATTTGAAAGGTGAAGAGCCTCATAGGCAGTATTAACATGGGTGAGTCTATGGGGAAGAAATCCCCTAAGATTTTTTAAATAGGCTCCTTTAAGAAAAAAAAATAATACAGCAGGGGATAGAGAGAGAAAGAAAGAGAGAAACTTTTATTGTTTTTTTCCTTTTCTGTCAGTAATCACCCTCCCATTACCATCATTACCATAATGTTCTCTCCGCTCATTGCTCATTTTATTCAATTCATGTAAACCAGAGCTTAAGGTCTTTTACGGTGAATCAGAAGCATTATTCACACACGCGCGCCCACACACACACACAGGCACGCACGCACACACACACACACGCACAGACACATGCGCGCGCGCACACACACACACACACACACACAAACACACACACACACAGATCGCAAGCTCAGCCACTCAATCGCCCCCTCCCAAATTTGAGGGCCCCAATCTACCCCTTAAAGTACATTGAATAGAGAGGTTCCAACCCTTTGTACAACAATTTATGCCCAAGCATCACAGCATCTCGAGAGAGAGAGGGAAAGAGAGAGAGAGAGAGAGAGAATGAGAGAGAGACAGAGAGAGAGAGTTGTGTTAGCAGAAGCGTGAGTGACAGGGAGACACTAAATAAGAGATGATATCGAGACGAGGTAAGGGAGAGGAAAGCGTTTTAGTCACAGTGGTAAAGAGAGAGAAAGAATGAGCTGGAGATATAGAGACGGTGAGAAACAGAAAGAGAGAGAATAAGTGAGAGGTAGATAGTGGGAAAGAGTGTGACAGATAAAAAACAGAGGGGAGAGAGTGGGAGAAAGAGATAGAGACAGTAAGTGAGGAGAGAGAGAACAGGAGATAAAGACAGAGAGAGAAAGAGAGAGAGAGGGTGAGTGAGATAGAGACAGACGGAGCGAGTGTGAGATCTGACAGTCAGGGTGGCGTTCCTCACACTCGTGCACCTATCGCTGTCTTCACCGCATCTCCCCATCGCCAGCGCAATGATCCGGCAATAAATAAAATTACCTTCTGCAGAGAGGAACGGTGCCTCCAAAATAAAGTAAAATCACACAAGACCGAGCAAGACAGCGGTAGAGGGAACACAGCATTTGCACTCCTCCAAGTAC
Organism: Gymnothorax reevesii; assembly: GCA_029721435.1. Classification (NCBI taxonomy): domain Eukaryota; kingdom Metazoa; phylum Chordata; class Actinopteri; order Anguilliformes; family Muraenidae; genus Gymnothorax; species Gymnothorax reevesii. The sequence goes on along the minus strand of CM056573.1, from coordinate 165,728,457 downwards.
AGTCCAGATCACTCGCTTTTCAATGAGCCAGCCATTATGGCTCAACTGCCAGTGAGCCATACAACCCAACCAATACCTTTCGTGCTCAACATCCCCACACCTTATACCCCAACTTCTACCCAACGCACACTACTCTTCATACGCAGGACTCTCAGATGTGTGCCCAGAGGTACGACAGTAAAGACCAGGGGTCAAAAGGTAATAGTCCTACACTGTAAACCCTTATAGTGGTGAACTCAAATGTTTTGTGGAAACCGATAACCTCAAGAAAATTGAGTAGGGAAACTTAATTGCATTGTGTGAAAGGAACTTAAAGAAAACTAGAGGCACCGCTTAAGTGCAAACCTCTGGCAGCAAAATCCATATCTTGGTGAGTGGGAGCAAAGGTTAGTTTTTGCGCGTCATATAATTTCAAGATGGCTGCCGTGGTGGCCATATTGTTCGACTGATTGCGGTCAAAATCAATAGGATCCATCCCTGATGTAGGGCCCTATGATTTCCGCGATCATAGAATCGCGGACGGAATTGCAGAATTGGCCAATAAAAACGGAATCTATTGATAAACATGGAATTCTGCGGAAATCGGCGCGAATTTGACTGAAATGCTGTTCGTAAAGCCATGTTTCCACCGAACGCTAAACAAAATATTTGAGTGTCCATATTAATTCACCTGTCCCGAGTGTTTGAACAACACATCTCTTCGGTGCAAAGAAAGATCTGTGGGAAGAAGTTTTTCGTAGTTGTATACGAGACCACTAATGCCAGGGATTGCTGGGTCCTAAACATTGTCATCTGTCATCTTATGTTAGCTTAACAACGTAACCATTAAATAGCCCACAATATTTCTTTTCACAGTCTACTTAGTAGTTTGTTCATGTTTAATCATTACTGTAGAACATTTTGTCATAGGATGGAGTTCACAGTATTGGGATTACTGAACAAAAGTTTCTTAAAAATAAAGAAATAAATAAATGAAATATAGCTGATGCATCTGAATCAGACAACTGTTGATTCGTGGGGCAAACTGAGTGTCATCACTGCTGCTCTTATACAGTCATATATATATATATATATATATATATATATATATATATATATATTTATATACATATATATGTATATATATATATATACAACGTATATACAATAAGATTTTTTTTTTTGACTGTAGCTTACACTTCCTTTAGAGACAATTTTATTTTGTAGGATTATTTTAGGCAGAAAAAAAAATTCATCACAGTGCAATGTAATATTGCATCATTATGCAGTATTTGTTCTGACGTTAAGTACTGAGGAAAATGGAGAGTTGCATCAACTAATTTAAGGTTATTTCTATTTAATTAGTGAAAATATTATTCATTAACATAAATAGCACTCTCTCTCTGATGGTAGAATTGGTATAATTGGTAAAAAACGGAATTCCAAAAAATTAAAATGGAAAAAAAATGGAATTTGGGAAAAAATAAAATGGAATTTGGAAAAAAAAATTTAATTGATTTCATAGGGCCCAACTGATGTAATAGCGACCCACCCACAAAATTTCAGAGATATCCATTCATTACTTTTTGAGTTCGTTTGGCAGAGGTAATAAGGTAGAGTTATTTTTTTACATGTTTTTAAGTGCTGTGAAGTGTTATCCTTAAGTTGGCAAACTCAATTTTTTTGGTTATCAGTTTCCACAAAACGTTTGAGTTCACCACACAGGTCAGGGTTTACAGAGCACTGCTTGTTTGCTCCATTCAAGACCTCAGACACCTGAAGTCAGGTACCGCTGGGGCAGCAAGGTAGCCTAGCAGTAGGTTGCTCAACTGATAGCCAAAGAATAGCAGGTTTTAGCCCTAATAGGACCTGGAAAAACTCTGCCGTTGGGCCCTTGAGCAAGGCCCTTAACCCTAAAATCACTCAGGATGCTTTACCCCTGCTTCTCTCTATCCTTCCTCCCTCGCAACTGCCGTCTGGCTTTTCTCCCAGGCTGATCTCGGAGAAGAGAAACATGTTCTCAATGGAACTTCCCTCATTAAATGAAGGTACAAAAAAAGAATTGCGCCAGTTTTGCAAATCCTGACAGCTGGAACAAAACCTTGGAGAGGCATTTCATCTCCTGAACCAGGATTTTACACCACCTGAATTGATCCCACACATTTACCGCCCTCTTATGAGCTCAGAGAAAAAGATGAGAGCAGGAGAGAGGAAGGCATGGAGAGTAATGAGGATAGGAGACAAGAGAGGAGGCATCGGAGGGAGATCCTTGATAAAGCAATTCGTTTTCATACCCCCCCTCCTCCCACCCACTCTAAACCTTAAAACCTGTGGCCCTCCCCCCAGCCTCACCTTATTAATTAAGATTTGATACAGGATACATACATTAGGCTGCAGTAAATTGATTAGCCGTCTGAGGGCAGGGAGTCTTTAAGTGCTCATCAAAGTCAACGTGCAACACCGGAGTGAAACTGCCCTCCTGTCTGCTACACAAGAAAGCGCATTGATTTTCTTAAGGCAGGCCTCTGCTTAACATACAGATTCCCATCAGGGCTGATGCTCTTCAAAGGAGCAACAGTTCCACACTGTGCACGCTCACTCACTCGCATGCTGTTCTGAACACTCCCCTGCACCTTCTGCCACCGCTCAGTAGCCCGACTGAAAAAAGAAAAAAACTATGTTCTCAAAATGCAGTTGTAATTAGTGACAATTGTTTGCTATAAGTTGGAAATCGGTCGTTTCCTCAACAGGTGCCGTTTTTGGTCAGATCTCACAACTTTGGTTATCGTTAAATGAGTTGGGTGAAGGTTACAGGAAGAGTCAGTGTGCTTGCTGAACCTGAAACCCATTGTTCAAAAAGGTACAGTAACACTACCAGAACCCTCAGACGGAGGCTAGCTCCTCGCCCCTTAAACAAGGGCTGCCAAAAAGCTGCTCCTTGTTATCTACCGTGACACAGTCTTCATGAGAATGCAGCTTGACAGGGAGGACTGTACTCTTAAGCGCAGTTAGTGTCAACGGCAATATAGGCCTACAGTGAGTTATTCTCATCATCATCTCACTTCTCGGCTTAGCTTAGCGTGAATCACCAGTATCTCCTGATCCTGTGTGGATAAGACGATTTGCTCAAATTTCAGAGTGCTGTGTTTGTGCATGAAAAACAAGCACTGATCACAGCACACGCATATCCCGTTAAAACACAATTCCGGCTTTTTGAGAAGTGTGTTGTTGAAGCCTCTGCATTAAGTAGGGCAAATTCTCCTCAGCCAAAGGACCTGGTTGCACCCTATCAAATATTTTGACATTAGTAAGATATTTTATCAATATCTGTCATGGAGGTTTACATGGCATCAATTAGTGGGTAGAACTGAAGGCTTTTTCATGTAGGTAGTTTCTCAAATCCAAGAAAAACAGGTCTGTAATATGTAGGAAGGTGCTTGAGTCATGACTCAACATCCATCAGCTTTGCGACTCCAATGCAGACTGACAAATAGTTTCTGGGGGGCATTATTGCTCCACCAGGAGTGACATCACACTCTAGCTCAGATGCTCCTGCTGCCTCGCTAAGACGAATAGGCCCTATCAGTGCCCTCAACATTCATTATCCAAAAATGAGCATGAGCAAACCTAAAGTCTTCTAAAAAACAGGAAATCAGTTGCAACAAATTCACCGGGCTTGAACGTTTATTATCAGACAGAAACTTGAGCGCATGGTTAACCTCGTATTTTAAATTTTACAGTTCAACTCATTCCGACCGAAAAAGCAGCGGCAACAAATTGGCTACCTTCCAGCAACATGTCTCACGCTGGGCGTGAAGTAAATACGAAGTTTGACACGTGTTAAAATGTATTATTTATCTGGGAAATCCAAAGATGAAAGCCAAGAAGCTGCTAAACTACATTAGCACCAATTAGCACACAGCATTCCCAGTTTATGTTTACATTCCATACAAGCTGCAGAGGGATGCCTTGACAACCCCATAATTTATCTGAATAGGCTCTACATAGCTTTTATATTATGCTGAAAGTGTTCAAAGTGCTGCACATTTATAATTGTCACTTGGAAGCTGATTGAGCCAATGACTATTTTCATTGAAATATTTGAGGTTGGCATGGCAATGTGTACGATCAAGTTAGCATGGATTCTGACAGCATAAGTACTCCTCGATTCAATTAATGATATATGCAAATGAAAGAGAGTAAAAATTACCGCAAGCAGAGATCAGTTGAGTTCATATTTCATTATACATCAGTGAGGGCTGCTAAGACAGAAAAAAATCCCTCTGAACTGATCATTAGTCTTGACCAGTTTCCAATCCTTTTCCTTTGATATGTCAATTCCAAAAACACTGAACACAATCTGTAACACTCAGTGCCCCAAGGTAGAATGGGGGCACTGGAAAAAAGTGAAATAATGTGGAAGGACCCAAGTGCAAGGACATGAAAACTTATTAAAAAAACGAAGTGCTGACAACGAAAGAAAGAGCACAACTAATCAAGGCATAAAACTAGACAACAGACCGTGGGTACTCTAAATTACGAATTTCGGCTACCTGCCTGTTAAAGGAAAAAACAAGGTATAAATAGGAGTAGGTATACAAAAGACTTTATTAAAACTAGGTGAAGTCACGGGAAAAGAAATAACAGGGGATAATTGAAAAATGAGATTAAAGCCGGTAGCCAGGGAACCACAAATACTGGAGGGGGGTTAAGCAAGATAACAAAGCCAGTTCGTGTTTAAGCAAGATACCAAATAAAACTCTTTATTTTGGATCAAAGTTGTACAAATTTCAATCTATGTCTTTGAAAATTGTGGATACTTGAAGCTACAATCTTTGTTTTCCTTCACTTCATTTCAACATTCACGACGTGCAGATAGCCAAAAGGTAACAAGCGCCGTAACAGAAAAATGTATCCTTTTAATGAAATTTTTCTTCCCCCTCTCAATTTAGGATTTATTCACCTTAAATTGAAAAAGTGACCATAGGTTGCCATTTTATGCGAACAAAGAATTCTGTTTAATTCAAGCAAATTAGGTTTCTGTGCTTTCTAAAGAAAGAAACATAATATTTTCACTTGGATTCAAAGTCTCATTTTTTTTCAGTCTAACATCCCATTAAGTACAAAGTCATTTTTTCTGCGTGCACAAAGTTTGACAATACAGACACAGACCCGTCACTACCACAATTCCTATTTCCTCCACCAGCAAGAAGTAACAGGAATTTTTCTTCAAGCGCAGTAAGCAACTAGGAGGAGAGACGAATGTTGAAGTTATATTGCAGGAGGCGTTTTCCATGTAAATTAGATGACAGGAGTGGGAGATACAGGGGTTTTGCCGTAATCCAAGAACATGATTTCCTCTCTGAATAGCTCGTCCCGAGATCTTCATGAGATTTGGGCAAAACCTGACATCAGGTTTTGCCGTCCAACTAATACAGACCTAGCTAGAGCCAATCACTGCGCTGGACCTGCCTACACCAGAAAGTATTTTAGCAGGCACAAATAACCGCAGATTATACTATGCCTTAGTAGCGTCTACACTTCCAGAAATACTAAAGAAGAACCGCAGATTATTTGAGGTGCAGTTATGTCAGTATCTCTCCCAAAGCTGCTCGTCCGTTTATTTTTGGACGCGAAGAAAAGCACCTATTTCTCTTTCAAACGATGATGCCACCAGAAATCAGTGGGTAGCTTTTTTGTTTGCTGGCAGCAAACAGCCAAGGCCAAAGGGAACGTTAGCTGTTTGTGCTCAGCATTTCACCAAAGACAGCTTTGTCAATAAAGGATAATTTGACGCTGGATAAGTGTTTCAGCTGCTTCTCAAACTTGAAGTAGTTGCATCAATCAAGCGCTCAGAGCCACCAGGTGTAAGTAACAATACAAGAGCAAATAAAGCAAGTGAAGCTAACGTGTTACGGGTGGCTTGCAGGATCGCTAACGATAGTTAGCACTAACAACTGGCCTCAATCGCAGACTTTGTAAAATAGCTGAAGATAAAACCTGTATCGATCGCGACTGTCTGTGATTCACAGATGAAGAGGCTGTAAGTTGCATTACTGCATAAGCCTACCTAACGTGATAGCCAGTTGAAAGTAGCTGTGGCACAGCGGCTAATGTAGCCAAATTACTGTCATTAATGTTTGTCTCCTTAATATGCAAGAGTATCAGGAGACATTCAACAGAAGGTGTGTGAACATAAACCTCATTTGAAGCTAACTTTTTATACTTTTTTGTCATTGGATGCTTGGTACAACTGTTCACGGTTACGGAACTTTCTTTCTGTAAGACCTGTACTGCAGGGTAGTGTTTGTGTCTGTTTTTATGAACATGTGGTCACCAGCCACTGCATGTTAGTTTGCGTGTTGTGCTACTTAAAAATGCTCCTGGTTAACTTATATGCAGTAATTCTGATTGGTTTGCTTGTGATACTTCGGAAAGCATCAATGTGGCAGTTCCATCATAATGTTACCTGATTTTAGCCACTACAGTTGTAGCTAACCGGAGAGGTGATGCATGTGTCTGCAAAGTTGGAATGAAAAGGCTGCAGTTAGACCAGACGTAGGTTTTGCAGAGCTTGGGGTGTGTGTTTGGGTGCTTATGAAATGATCGTTTTACTTATCCAAGACAGGGGTCAACCGGATACTTCACCAATATCTGGGCTAGCTCTCTGATGCTACTGCAGCGAAAGCAAGCGCAAAACGCACACGCTATAATGTGTCTGGTATAACAACGATTTTTATGCATTGCCGTGATGTAATTTCATCCCCCTTTAGAAATGGCTCTGGCTAATTAAATGCAGAAAAAGGCGGAGATTGAAGATGAAATAATTTCCAGTAGAAGTTATCAAAATCGATCAGCAAATACTGGTCTTTCTGGCGCAATAGATAAACCATTACCGTGAGCAATTTCCAAAAAGACCATTTATCCTGGAGCTTTTGTCCCCCGCCATAGCTGTTCTTTACTCCACGCTAACGACACACCACAGTTATGCACACGGAGCTGTACACACCTAAGCAGTCCTTAAGCTGATGGTTCACTTTTTGCTGCTCCTCACTGTCCATGTTTCCCTCTAAACTCAGACCCACCGGATTTCTACGGTCTCTGGTCTACACCTGGGTATGTCGACCCGTTCTACAAATGTGTCTGTATGGGGTGGATTCTAGCTTTCCCTCAATACTAGCTATAGAGTAGAAACACCGGTGTACTCATCATACTAGCTGTAGGTAGATAGCAAATTCGAGCTTGAGCTGCAAGACTTTCATATTGTGTCCTCCACTTTCGCCACTGCGTTTATTAGTTCATTTCATTAAATCTATACACATGTACTTCGTTTTATTGCGGAATTTCCCCGCCGATTCCTTAGCTCAGATGGCAGATGGCACGCAACACTAACCAGAACTGCAAAAAATCACTCGACAGAGACAATGAAATATCTGTCACAACTGAATTTTAAAAAATTTTTGGTAACCTGGCCAATGAAATGTGTTATCTTATTCTGTCATATTAATAAGGTCCCACTGAGATCCATTACATTACAGGTTCTTAGCAGACGCTCTTATCCAGAGCGACAAACAAAAGTGCACAAGATCAGTATCCCAGGTGATGGTGATGACTTAGTGATCATGAGGCTGTGCTAAAGGCCACTGTTATTGTCATACATGGACTAATACACTGTATTGCAACTAATTTATAGGGTAACATGAGGTATCCAGCACAGTTTGTGAACAAGTAAATGATACCTCAGGGAACACCCTACATGTATTTGATATTATTTTAAACAACAAACATGCACCAAAGAAGTTTCTTCATTATCATATATAATGTGTTAAACAGAATGCTTTATTATTGTCCATAAAATACTGGCGTCTAGAAAAAAATAAGCAAAGTCAATTAGGCTACGTATGCACCATCCTCTTGTGCGTATTTCAGAGCCCCGACACAGAGCGCCATTATTGGTATTGATTTGAGCCAGCATCTTTTTACTGATCACTGCTGCTCTCTATCATGCCTACCAGCTGCAATAGTTACGTGTGTGTAAACATACTCAGAAGGACCATTCCATTGATGGATTGTGGATGAGGTTGCAATGGTTCTTGCGTATATTGCACAACTACAGGTCAAGAATTATCATCAGTTTAAATGGGATGTTTCACGCCTCCTCTAGTTCCAGAACAGCTGTTGCCTCTGGTGGAGTTTAATAGACTTCATTGTAAATGTGTCGTGATCAAATTTATTTGCATTTCATAGATAAATTGGAGATTTGTCTCTCTGTTAGAGTCCAACAAGGAGATTTGTCGATATATATGCCCGAGTTCACATCAACGTGCACAGACATACAATTTCTGGCCCATCTTGTGCTTGAAGACAGGTTGGTCCGTAACTTAATCCAAGCAACTATTGTATTGAGTCATACATTATGTACCTAGCTACATATAATTACAGAATCATTCATCAATAAATTACATAAGCCTATTGAATTCATGACAGGGTTTAATATTCTCTATTATGAATTATTTAGTGGCCAGAAGACTCTCAAATAGCTAGTTCATGATTATTTCCTCTTCAGATTTTCAGTGGAATGAGAGACATGATCCATGGCATTTGCAGCCTAGCCTGAAGTATTCCTTCATGAAACTCCATATTGCTCCCCTTCGCCCTCAATGTTGCAGTATCCCATGCTGATATTGATCATTGTTTCAGCAGCGCTGAGCAAAATTGCCTGCCATGGAAACAGTAATATGTGTTGGTACGTACCCTGTCGAGAATTTTCAGTACTTACAGCGGAATCAGCTATTTTCTATCTCCCACTGGCATAATGAAAAGCAAGTGATAAATCTTCAATTACTGTTGGCCCACAATGCCTATCAATATAGCCGCACTGGTGCGGCTAAACTAAACTGTGTATGTCGGAGCTGTGGGTGGTTCATACTGTAAAAGGCAATGTACCAGTGTGTGGTTGGGCCCCACGGGCTGGTACCAAATCCGCACCGTACCCGTATTAAATGCGGCAGGCAGCCCAGCAAGGGAACTGATACGGGGCCAGGCAGTGGGCCCTAGCAGAGAGACTGCCACCAGTGACCTGTACTGTGTCACTAAGCAGCATTACTCAGCTGTGCAACCAGACCGAGAGAGGCCCAAAACCCTCTCCAAAGCGGGAACAAAAACAAAAGTTTAAAGAGCTGCTCACAGTCTTACTCTTAGGTATATGGTTATCCAGCCAACTCAGTAATCACGCCTTAATATTTCTCCTCTGAACATGAGAATGGGGTTAACGCTAACTGAAGACCCAAGTGCTGAAAGTACTAAAGTCACTTAATGTCCGTTTTGAGAAAATTAAAGCAGCTGACTCAGGCAAGAAAATATGAGAGAAGTTTTCCCGTCCTTACCTCACAATGTGTGAAATGTGACACATTTGTGACTTTTCACAACATTTTTAAACATTTTCACAAGGTTTTTCACTAGGCTCTTCTTTTGACATCTAGAAGAATGAAGGATAAAACCATGCTGAGCACAATAAGCCAAACGGAGAAAGGCGACGCTAGAGGAAAGCGTCGTCGTTATGCATCCTCACAAAAACACTTAGTCCAAGTAACAAGATCAGAAACACCAGGGAGATAAATACTGCACAAAACAGGTGAGATGAGTCAATAAATTAGACAAATATGCTAACTCTAAGAAAGCGGTAATGCAATAAAGACAATTCTGAAGAGCGCAAACTCAACAGAAACAGTCGCCTCAGGTGGCCAAATCAGGAGGTCTTGCAAAAAACGCATTATGAGGACAGGCTTAAGTGGGCAAAGACAAGTCTTTGTTGTCTCTCCCTAGTGACTCACCTACTGGTCAACAGGGGAACAGCAGCCTGCTTGCTCAAGCTGCACACAAGCAGCCTTCCTCTGACTCCTGTCTGAGCACGCTCGACTTGATGATCGGGATGTGCAATGCAGCAGCAGCTGACGTGGTGTATTTCGGATGGAGGCACACACTCACCTTCCCTTTGCTGAAACTGAGCGCGCTTATGAGAGTCAGGCTGATGGATACGGTTGGGAATCCCAAATCAGGAGAGAAGTAGGGCAAAACCTGCATTTTGTCCGATAGCTGGCATATGTTTCAGGAAACACCAGCCTACAGTAATGTGTTTCACTATTGTACCTCCGCCAGCATGCCTGTCACTTCTTTTTATGTCAACTCAATCCTTCATAACTGCGCTATCCTTCATAATAAAAAGCTCAAACAGAACAATGCTTCAGAAAATATGCCTCGTTTCGAAGATAGATGGATTCCCTGAGCAATCAAAATAGTATAAACCCTGCCCACCTTCTGACTCACCTTTTCAGATGCCAGAATGTATCCCCTGATCGCGTTTTGATGGACTATAAATCCACTTTCTATTTATATTTCTTTTCATTGGGTTTTTCTTTGGATAAATGTTATAATAATAGAATAAAATCAACTCTAGCAGTGCAAAGCCAACGCCAACCGTGTCAAAAGGGGACACTGGGATCGTTAGAAGTACTCGGCAAGAGTTCATTTTAAAGGTAACATTTCTCGATGGGACGGTTATCAGTATTTCGCCATATTCTGTAGCTACAATACATAATGTTGTTTTTTGGTAATTAGTCAAATTAATTAGGTAATCATACAAGGACTCATGAGCCTCTGTGACATTATTTTTGTGTTCCTCAGAGTAATTATGATGGTCTCTACAACAATGAGTCATTCCACATAAAGGCAACTGACAAGTGATATGAATGCAGCATTAAATTATACTAGAGGCACAAACTGAATGCTTCGACTGCCAGCACTGAAAGTGTGTAGAGCAACTGGATTTCAAACTATAATGATCGTCCCCAAGATTACTGTATGCACAAGAATCCCTCAATAATGTTTCACTCATACAGTAAATGCAGTGCATATGCACACAAGTTGCGTTTGAGTCATCTCACAAGCCCCTCAAGAAATTTTCTGTCTGAACAAGTTCGACCAGCAAAACCTAGAGGTTGGTTTGCATACATTCGTGCTGGAAATTTCAAAATTAGTGAAAAACACTGCAGCATCCCCAAGCAACAAAACATAATTATGAGTCAGCACTGACTCAGATCTGTGGGTAATTTAATTGAGTGTAAGCTGAGGGCTTGAGATGGCCACCGTATGCACGCTCTTATGACGCTCGCTGTTCAAACACGCGGCATGCTGTGCCTTCACACTGGGTACAATGAACGCAACAAGAAGCAGCTGCGATGATTAGAAGTACGCCCTAGCTGTGTTTGGCCTGTAGGCAAGGGCCCACCGTGAGGTCCGGAAAGGCTTCACAGGTTTCCCGACACAACAGGAACACCTGACTACAGACAAAAAAAAACGGGGAAAAGCTGCTTCTCTCTACTCCTCCCCCAAAGGCTTCGCGTCTATATTAAGAATGCTTTTGATACTTAATCCTGTTCATCCTCCATGGGCCAATGCGCTCTTGAGGGGGACTGCGCACTGTATTTCCTCAAAGTTTTGTTTTGTTTTTTAATCCCACGGTTAGCATCGCACACAAATACCAATGCTGGAATGCATTAGCGTGCTAGCTTTTGAAACAAGGTGCCAGAACTCCATCCGGAACAGCTTTCGGGGTCTCTGAAGGACAAATACTTCTCCGCCTTGATAGGGGGATCATTCCCATCTCTTAAATCATATGTCCTTGTTTCCTTGGCCCGTGCATAGCCCAAAAATTGATGGAAGTATGCTATCTTTAAGGACATTCCAATCCATTACATGCTCATTGGAGGAGTAAGGCGCAGGAAATAATGATACTCATTGAGGATGTACAAGTGCGGCCTTGCTCCAATCCCCCCCCCCCCCCCCTTTTTTTACATCCATCATCAGTAATGATGGGCTTATTTTGGCGTTGCACTGTCGGTCTGTCTGTCTGCCCTTAGAATTTATCGGGCTGCCTCCCGCTTTGCGGCGATCCAGACAAAAATAGCGGCATTGCATTGAGAATGTTGTGGCAGTTTGATAATCTGAAGCCCACTCATGTATTACTGCATGCACCGACTCGGCATACTGACAGTGTTGTGTTTGTAATGACTAGATATCTCATCCTAACTACATGTCTTCATTGATTTTTTAAATGATCTTTCCGTAACATGACAATTCAGCACAGAACATATTAAGCTAATCCTCTATGAAATAAATTCAGTATCCTGGGATGACGACAGAGAAAGTTGACTGACAGGTTATTATTTTCTTTGGGGATTATTTTAAACTCGTCATTTGTAGTTTTCCATGAGTTCATGAGAGTGATAAGAGACATCCTATTGGGCCTTGTAGATTTTCTTTCATAGATTGACGCTGGGGAATCGACTCACTAACAGTTGATAAATGAAATTGAAAGTATATCATGAAAGCAATTTTCAACTAAGGGTGTTCCGGCAGAGGGATTCCTCCAGATATGACAAGGATCTATAAAGAAATGATCGAACTGGGTTTCATCTATTTACTGAAAATAAAAACTGACCTTCACTGTTTACAGGGCTAAACATTTGCTGAGAAAAAAAATGAATGAACTCTGGAGGTAACTGAGCAGACCAGGCTATTGATGACTTCATCCATCATTTCACTAATAATTAGCTTTCCAGAAAACAAGAAAAAAGTTAAAAATCCAGCCAAAATCAACTCATTTTTAGCAAGAAAAAAACCTTTTTGAAGATTTTAATGATATACGCTCAACTGCAAGGCCTAACTGCAATTATGCTTGACATAACAAGCGGACATACAGTTCAAGCATATGGGGAAAAAAGAACTATATGCCATTACTCCAATGCATTTATCCTAAAATTCAAAGGTTTTTTGTTTTCATGAAAACCACAGGGTTCAGAGTTATTGTTGAGTGCAATATCCAAAGTCCTCAATCATTTATTCAAAAATAAGATTTAAGAATCCACATAAAAACAAACAGCCCAGTGCAAATTAAGATCCCCAGTCAGAATATTGCATCATGGACAGGCGAAGGAACGCAGGGCAAAATACACCTCTATACTACACTTCTGGAACAAAATACACCTCTATACTACACTTCTAGAACAAAATACACCTCTATACTACACTTCTGGAACAAAATACATCTCTATACTACACTTCTGGAACAAAATACACCTCTATACCACACTTCTGGAACATAATACATCTCTATACTACACTTCTGGAACAAAATGCACCTCTGTACTACACTTCTGGAACAAAAAACACCTCTATACAACACTTCTGGAACAAAATACACCTCTATACTACACTTCTGGAACAAAATACACCTATATACTACACTTCTGGAACAAAATACACCTCTATACTACACTTCTGGAACAAAATACACCTCTATACAACACTTCTGGAACAAAATACACCTCTATACTACACTTCTGGAACAAAATACACCTCTATACTACAATTCTGGAACAAAATACACCTCTATACTACACTTCAGGAACAAAATACACCTCTATACTACACTTCTGGAACAAAATACACCTCTATACTACACCTCTGGAACAAAATACACCTCTATACTACACTTCTAGAACAAAATACACCTCTATACTACACTTCTGGAACAAAATGCCCTTCTATACTACATTCCTGGGGACACAATAAAGGGCCAAACCCAAAATGGTAAACTATGAAGCTTTTCATGGCCTTAACAACAAATCATTGGTAAGTAAACTAGCAAGAATTAAACAAATGAAGTAACTTACTATGGGATAGCATTTCTCATGGGTAATCTTGCAAACAGCTTTTTACTGAAAAAGAGTCAATGTTATTCCACACAATTTGAATGACATCAAATTGTTTATGAGTAGTTTAAAAATGGTTCCTTGTTCATTTGCATTTAATAATAGGCCAAATATTCTGTGAAGGATTCAAATCTGGACTTCCCAACCTTACTTCATGCCTTTATGCTAAACTGTAGCAGGGATGCTCATTTGGCCCCTTCTTATACTCTACTATGGGCTGGTTTCCAGAATCTGATTAGGCTTTGTCCGGGAACAAAATTAATTTTGGATGGAGAATCTCAATTTCGGGTTTAAGTGAAACTAGGACTTGGCTGTAGTCCTGATCCTTATTCAGTGTGCGCTAAGAGGTTATGCCATGGTAAATTGTGCCCTATGGGTCCAAACACAGCTTTGATTTCAAGTGCTCTGCTTTGCAATATAAAGATCTTGGTTCATATCAAGGCTGTGTTCCAAAATTCTTGAAAATATCTTCCAGGAGCCACACTGGGACCTATTCCAGTTCTAGAGTTATTATTGAAATGAACGGCACTCCACACATTAATTATAGCTTAAGCCTTTGTTGTGACACTCCAGTTGACTGGAAGATAGGAGATATTAAAGATTCCATGGATTGTGACACCCCATTTAGTGCAGTGGTGATAAAAAAGACACTAGGTTTTGTTCACTTTAAAAACTTTCTTAGAAATACTTTTCTGAGCATTTTCTGACACCACTCCTTTCAAGCCACAAATTATTATCTATTTCTAAATGTGTTAAAACAATTAAACAGTTCATATACAAATGTAAATAGACTCAAAAGAATTTGCTGGAGGACAATTTGAGGAGGTTGAGACTGAAACTTGCCTATCCCAGAATTCATTGGCTCTCAGGCCAGAATACACTCTGGACTAATTGCCAACCCATCGAAGAGGGACACACTCCATTCACTCACTCATTCATGAAGAGTTGCAGGAACTCACCACATGCACATGGCAGGAACTTGCAATGACAACAGAGACTGTCAGAGATTGGAGATCCTCATACAGTCAGGTGACAGAGCTGCCAAATTAACCCATTTAACATAGTCCTCAAATAAAATGGTTGGAATATACCGAATGATCTTTTTCAATCAACAGTGGGATTAATTATAGGTCCCTGGACCAATTACAGAGAAGGCACGTCTCAACCTGAAAATCGATGATGTGACGGAAGAGGGCACAAGGCTGTCCTTGAGCGAGGGACCCAAAAGCCCAGAGACGAGTGTCATTATCGCTTTGCATCTCCAACAGGCAGGAGAGGTGTAATCGACGATTCCTAATCATCGTTTATACGATCTGACGGGCGATATCCTCGGTACGGAATCCATTATTTAAAAAGGGAGAACCATTAAGGCTTAATCACTGCCTCAGACACCTTTTATAGAAGTCTAATTGCACATAAAATAGGAGTGCACACTCGGAAAAACCACACTTTGCTTTGTTGTTACGTACGCACCACGCCATTGTTGCCATATTCCATGCACGAAGGCGTGGCAGTCAAATAAACACTATCCATCAATAAAAATGGGTACAGTACAAAGCTAGATGTGATTTACCGATTTGTCTGACTGCTCCCACTGTAATCTCCCAGTTAATATAATATGAGCAGGCTTTTAAAAAGTGAAACGGAACACCATAAATCTTGGGCAGAGCCCGACCTACACTCGAGTTTCCTTCGAATTACTGCCCCCGCAACGGGAATGCCGCTAACGGAAAAAAGGCCGGTAGGATTGATTCCAGGGCTGGCTCGTTCGAGCAGGGTTTCCTGATGAGGAAGCCACGACAAACTGCGCCCCCCACCTCCTTCCGTTCCTTTCCCGCATTCTTGCCTACAAGGCCGAGGGAGAAAGACGGCCGTCCTTCTTTTTAATTACCTATCGATCAAATTAGAATAGCTGATTAAATGCACGAGGTAGGAGGAATAGGGGGAATAAGGAGGCGGGGAGGCAACGGTTTGTCTGACCCTATGTGAAGCACCGTCATGCAAGCCTGATTCATGGCAAGGGAAGTGCGGTTTGGTGATTAGGAGGAAGGCAGCAGTGACCTGTGACGCCCATTCATCCCTTCGAGCGCGAATTCTAAGGCGACATTCTTCGCCACGCCTCTTCCAGACGTCACACAGGTCCCCTTGCAATAAACACCCCCTCCCCCCTATCGATCGACACCCGGCTCAGCGGCTCCCCCTGCTGATTAACGCTGGCTGAATATGCGAATCCCTGATCAATTGGTTCCAGAGCCGCATCCGCTGCCGATTTATGCAGGAAAAAGCATTAGCATGAAGCGTTGCATCAGAAATATGAGCCAATTAATTTGCGGATATGTTGTGATTGAGTACCAGGCATGGTGGGCTGAAATTGCTCATTCTCCACTGATTGCTAGCAAATTACGGCCACTCGGCATAAACCTATGTAAATTTAAAAAAAAAAAAAACAGATAAGCACACAGATGAACGCTTCCATCTAAAGAGAGAAATGCTCTGCCTAGGACACATGGCATTGCCATATGGCAATGGGAGATTGGTCATCTGAACTGTGGGATCTGTACATATTTGGATAGCAAAACAATTTTGACAAGCTCTAAATCTTCAGCTGATATAAAGAAAGATTTTCCCCACATTAAATATGACAGGTATGTGCTTCCACATCAAGGGACCTATGTTGCAATCAGATCCATTTTAAATAGGGCTGCTGTTTTAAAGTTCCCTTAAACATAAGCATACTCATTTTTGTTGATGCTGTTATGAATTACATATGAAATTTCAGATTCAAAGTGAAAATATTGCATTTGTTGTATCTAATTGTTTTATGTTCTTGGAGCTAAAATTCTGGACAAATCAAATTTTTTTTAGAAAGCACAGGCTGATTTCATTAAGTTAGACTAAATGAAGTTTGAGCGAATGTTCAGTCAGGAAGACACTCTTGCATGCAATCATAGTTTCTTATATCATTCCTACTACCTTCCTCTCCTTTCACGCATGGTCACTCCCAAATTTACCTGACTTTATCCAATGGCACTGTTTCACGTCTGCATTGTAAGCCAGTCATATTGTCACAGTTAAAAAAATGCCAGTCTCTGCCATAGTATACTCATGTTGCTGTTTCCTGTATCCTCCCCTGCCCCATCACCACCCTGCCCTTGTTGAGCCTCCAACGCTGCCACTGCAGCTTTGTCAGTCATCGGTCAGCTGTGTCTGGACTCTAGGGGGGATTTTCATGCTGCTGCTCATGGGCCGTGCTCCTCGACTACAAATCTCCCCGTAGAGTCCAAACAACAAAGATTCTCTGTCGTTTTAATAATCTGATTCGTCTGCTACTTTGTACAATGCGCCATAAAAAAAATAACGTTTCATCATAAACTTGTCTGTCTTGATTAGAATAGAATTTTCTCTTCACATAAATTCATGATGAATTT
Organism: Gymnothorax reevesii; assembly: GCA_029721435.1. Classification (NCBI taxonomy): domain Eukaryota; kingdom Metazoa; phylum Chordata; class Actinopteri; order Anguilliformes; family Muraenidae; genus Gymnothorax; species Gymnothorax reevesii. Next base: position 165,711,278 of record CM056573.1, on the reverse strand, counting down.
TATTAGTATGCATAAAATGGTACAAATACTGCTACAGTAATTACCAAGGATCTGTGCACTATGACACTTAACAGAGCGCGTTCACACACTTATAAGCCTGTATGAACACACACACACACATTTACATACGTGCACATATGCACACACACATACACACACACACACATTTAAATACGTGCACACATGCACGCATGCACAGCCTCACTTTTTACGTATTAGAGTCCAGGTTATTAAAGTCCAGGTCAATGCTAATCTATTTTTTTCCCCTAGTATTATAAAAGTTTATGAGATGTTAACTCGCCGACCAAAATTCTCAGCTAACAGTGGATAAAGCATGCTCTCTGCTTCTGCTGGAGAGCTATCAAGTGGGACATTGTGTGACCACATGAAGAAAAAAAAAATCAACAGATTAATCTACTATAAAATTAATTCAAAATTTCAAAAGAGTTATACACGAATAAAACTAGACTTAGATGTCCTTGATATTGATGAATGGCCTGCAGGTAGATTAAGTGTTGAATGCACTCAACCACTTCTACCCTCCATTAATCCCTTAAACTCCAATTTCCACTTGAATTTCTTCTTAAGTAGGTTCAAAGTTACAAAAATAAATTACTTCCATATTGTTGGACAATGTCACATACATATTCTATTGCAGCACTTCACCAAAGCAATATTAAAGTTACATTGTTTGAAGTATTCAAATCCATGATGCCATTTTTTATTGGCTGCAGCCATGACATCAAATAGCAAATATCTAGATTATAAATCATTTTATACACATTCCTTGGTTATTCCGCAGGACATATTGGGATCTTTTGATGCCAGTAAAGTTTAAAATAAGCCTAAAGATCCACAAGTCTGATTAAAACAGCTGCATTTGATGAACTCACTTATGGGATTGTAGAGTTAGAGATGTTAACAGCTTCCTACTTCCTGATTGATTTCAACAGACAGGAAGATTGCCACATGAAAGGTAGAACATATATCTTAGCATATTAAATATTGCTGTTTAAACTACAGATCTGTAACACAACAGTCGTTTAGTTTCCTCATACGTTATGAAGAAGAGCAATTTGAATGCAGAGGTATAATGTATTGGTTCTCAGCAATATTATAAATATGAAATATATGCAAAGATATTTTTATCGATAAAGATCCCGTGTCGGCCAGCTAAACGGGACACAATACAATTAAATGAAGAGAAGATCTGATATAAACAGATTGAAGGTAAAAAATGGAGCAAGGGAGGGAGAGAGCCTTCATACATCACTTTAAGCATAAATTATGTCGCATCCAATGCAATGACGTGCCCTCGGAGGTGTAAAAGGCCTGCAGTAACCTCCTTAAATAGATGATTACTCTCAGCCTATTCTTGTTTACTTTACCGGGCTATCAATCAAGCAATTGATTTTCTCAATAATTAAGACTAATTAGTGGAATGACTGGCCAATTTATTCTTAGATAGCATTATTTTTCATCGTATCGCAATGTTTTGAAACATTTCCCAGTGCATTAATACTGATATAATGCAATATTTAGCACATTTTGAACTTTGAATTGCTCGTGATTTTGCCGAAATCCATTCGCTGGGTTCACCGACAAGAGAATCCTGATGTAATATGAAGAGCTTTTTTTAAATGTTGCTTTCAATGCCGGCTGGATACACTTAGCAAGATATTAGCTTTTTAAAGCTTTGAACGGTTTGCCTAAATCAAGTGCCATCTTGAAATAAATTACATTCTGAGGATATAAAAAATGCTGCATGGGTTCAGAGCTGTCTCTGATTAATTATTGCCATTTTTACGTCACAAATCCAGAGCAATTTTCTGATAGCACTGATTATTATTATTATTATATTATCATCATTATCATAATAATAAGTTATTATTTGCTGCGTGTTGGGTTGCACTGTCAGCTCACCGCCAGATTACGACCCACTTGGAGCTCCCATTTCTTCCCACAGTCCGAACACATGTATACCGGGATGTCAAATTTGCTCATATGAATTGATGTTTGGTCTTTTACAAATTGGCAGCCTATCCAGGGTCAGTTCTTGCCTCAATACTGCCGGTATAGGCTTCAGCTCTACCGGTGACGGTGACTATTAATGCGCAAGCTAGAAAATATATGAATCGATAGATGAACGAATGGAATTTTGGATATTACCTAGTGCCACCTGAAATTAATTTGCGGCCTGCTTGTGATGCAGTCCTGCCTGAGTGCATGTTGGGATATTCTCCTGCACTGCTCCATGACCCTGAGCAGACATAAGCGTGTTAGATAATGGATGACTCATTACTACGGACGCCGGCTCATAAACAGATAGCAGGGTCACTCCATTATAGCAGCAGCTGTTTGCTCACACAACACGGAAAGGCCGTGCGTTTTTCACCAGAAGTGTTTTGCCATTAGTTATTAGCGCGGGGGAAAAGGCAGCGATTTTCACAGAATGCAACACATGCGCTGCGTCATTGACATATGGTGGGCGTTAATAGCGGAGTCCGCATGATGTGTCTTGCTCAAGGGTACAATGTGATGCTCACTACCCCACACCTGGCTATGATGGCAAATAAAGGCTTGTTCCCAACTTCAATCTTTTCTTCAATGTGGGGTGAAGGGGCGGGAGGGGGTTTTGGATTGGCAAAAGACCCTGAGAAAATCACCTCGCCCAAGGGTACTGCATGAAAATCAATAGTGATACGGACTCCTGCCAGAATTGCACAGGAGGATCAGTGGTGGCCTGGAACACAGGCTGAAAGGCCCATCGCTCGCACTATGGACTGCGTGGTTCTGACACTCACAGGATGTGGCCTTTTGTTGCCCACCAATTCCCTTCCCACTACCCCACCCCATCTGATATTTATGTCTTTCCCAGGCAATAAACCTGCGCCACTGTCCTTGTACACTTTGAAACCGGTGATGCATTTGATAGGAGTTCTGCCAGCCTGCCGTTATTTGGGCGATTTCTCATTTTGCACCCCCCTTCCCCAACCCCCGAACCCACCCCCCATCTCCGAGTCCACCGCGGCTACATCGTACGTGACGCGTTTAATGCTCTCCATGCGGCGAATGCCAGCGTTAAAGGTCTGCATTCCGCTGTCAATGCTTTGATTGAGTGACAAGTCAAAGGTCAGGGGGTAGGGTGAGAGACAGATGTTGTTATGCCGGTCGCATGGGAACCCCATCAAGTTTTCACAGGGGAGCGAGCAAAGCCACGTCTACAGACTCCTGGGAAATACACCTCTTAATCGCCACTCTAGATTCCTCCCCTCCCCACCCCCGGCTCCCTCCAAAACAATCTCTAACAGGTCAACTGCGCCAGAGAGACAAACAGCACAGCTAAATGCACCAGACTGGCGCAGAGCTGAAGCAACGGACAAAATAGGACTAATACGACTAATTACCGCGAAGGATAGAAAACCGACTGTTTGTATTGCATTTGTTCCTCATTAATGTGAGGTGTATAACAGCTTCTTCAAGGGATGTCGATAAATAAAGACTCAAGTGGGATGGTGGTGGGCAGTGCTACATTCACTCCCCCCATCCAGAGTTTACAATTAAAACCTGGGGAGGCTCTTATGAAAGAGAAACTGCACGGGAGCTTAGCGCTAACAGTCGGCTGACTGCGGGAGACAGTGGGAATAGGCTTGCGTCTTGTGTGAGGCCAACTCTCCTTGGCATGAGGCGACCGTGGATCATAGATACAACATATTTTTCCAGGCCTCTTCTATGCCTCCCTGTGTACCTCTCTTTTCATACATCCGAAACTCAATTTTTGTCTCAACCCCCACCCCCGTGGTGCTGTAGCTCTCTTTTTCTGTTCCTCCCCATCCCGTGCTGTCTGGCTCACATCTCTCCTTCTCTCTCTTCTCTTTCTTCTTTCATTTGCCCTTAGTTTGTTTTTCCCGCTCCCTTGCCCATCTTTCTTCTCAAGACAGCATCCCCTTCTTTTGTTGCGCTCATCCTTCTATCCCTCTGCATTCACCACAACGAGAATCAATCTCCGCATATCAGCTATCCCATCAGCCACCTCACCTGGCCGCACAGCACCACAGGCACCCCCCCCCCAACCTCGCTTCCCCCTCACCGGGAGTCAATCTCTCTGCCCCTACCTTTTTAACCCCCCTCCCCACACACACGCACACACACACACACACACACACACACACACTGTCATCCACTTCCCATGCAGAAGGCAGACACAGTGCGCGAGAGAAAACGACGGTGTTTCTCATTCGTATTTTTTATGGCGGTGGGGAGAAGAATGCCGCCTAAGCAGAGCCACTCCAGTGATTATGGCGATATTGACGGCTGAATTCATTTGTGATTGCTCTGCTTAGGGAGGGCTCTGGAACCCAGCCTTGTCAAATGAAGCAATTTACTTTCTAAAGATTTCCTCTCTCTTTCCCTCTCTCTCTCTATCTGCTCCCAGCACCCTCTCCCCTTTTTTTCATTTTCCCCGGTCACTTTATCGTGAATAAAGTCTATAGTAGATAATCTTTCACTAACCCAAGGGCATCTGGTGTACGACATATCGCTTTTCCCTTTCCTTCGTGACCCGGCGAGGTAGTACATACACCACGGCTGGGAGAACATGGATCACAATCATAGCTCGCAGCTGTGGCTATGACCGCTATACAAAGGTTAGAGGGTCTCGCTATTTTCAGAGCTTCAAATACTGATAGCGGTAATAATAGCAACAGGCCCCTCAACAGTGGTTAAAAAACCAGTCAAGAATGAATATGGCGGAGCGCAGCCTAATGGAGTCGACTGCAGTCAGCTGCTTTGTGTCCATCAAGGGATGTGAGAACTTTATCAGGAAGCTCATCAGTAAGGTCATCTACCAGACAGCTCGAGTGTGTTTTAGCGCACCTCATTGCCTGCAAGTTACCAAAAAAAAGTACTCCTCGGTTTTCCAGAAGTGCCAGCTTCAGGACAGATGAAAAATATTCTCTGCAATAGCGTGTCAGTGCCGCGCCAGTTCTAGGCAATCTCTGGCTCAATGAGACAAGACGGCCCGGTGTGCCAGCAGTTCTCAAAGTGCCGTCTAAATAGTCCAGGCGCAATCCTCTCCAGTGCACTTTATGGGAACAAAATGGGCTGGGGGGGGAAAAATAGTAATTCAACCACAGGCCCATAACTGTGCAAGATGTCCCTGAGTAAACTGTAAGAGGTGAAGACTGGTGCAGGGGCAGCTGTGTGCTCACGTCCTTCCTGAATCAGAGTCACCAGCTCAATTCAGTGACTCCTGAAGCATTGAGGAATGAAATAATGGGCTAGTGTTTGAAGTGTTTTCCATGAATAGTCCTACATAACACTTGTATTACTCCTTCATTTTTTTAACCTTCATTTATCCAGGAAAGTTCCATTGTGGACATGCTTTTTATTTTCAAGGTCACCCTGGGAAAAAAAATGCCAGATAGAACAGCTTCAAGTGAGGTGAGATACAGACAAGGCAGTTCTGGAGCTTAAGGGCTGTGCTCAAAGGCCAAATGGCGGAGTTCTTTCCAACTTCATCTCGCCAGTTGCTAGTCAATATCTGTGAGCCTCAATGGGGCTCAAACCAGCAATTCTTCAGTCATCAGTCAAGCAAGTTACCACCAGGCTACGCTGCCACCCCATAAAGTCCACAACACCGTCCTCATAAGAGCTACTGTATATAGCTTTTTATGAGGACAGCATAGCTGTGCTACTCATTTGGACCACATGGCTTTCCTTCATGGGAACTACATTTCTCCTCCATGAAGATGGCAGCCCTCCATCGTAAGAGCTACATCGCTTTTTCATAAATATAGCATAGCGCTCCATCATAAGAGCTAGCTACATTATTCTTTCATAAAGGTTTTTCATAGCCATTTGTCATCAGAGCTACATTCCTCTTCCATAACGACAGCACGGCCCTCCATCATGAGAGCTATATCACTCTTTCATATGGATAGCTTAGCCTTCTATCATCAGCTACATTACTCTTTCATAAAGGCAGTATAGCTTTCCATAATAGTAGGGACATTAATCTTTCAAAAAGACAGCATAGCCCCTCTCAAAAGAGCTACAATACTCTTACATAAACACAATGTAGCCCATCATGAGAGCTACATTGCAATTTCCTAGAGTTAGCATAGCCCCCATCATAAGAGCTACATTACTCTTTCATATAGACAGCATAGCCCTCCATTAAAAGAGCTATGTTAGTGTTTTATAGGGCTGCATAGCTTTCATTCTTAAGAGCTGTGTTGCTCTTTTATCAGCATGACATTCATAAGAGCTGTATTGTTCTTTTATGAAGACCATATAGCCTTACTTCATAGGACGTTCATTACTCTTTCATTAAAACTGCATAGCCCAACTTACTCTATAAGGCTAACATTACTCTTTCATTAAGACTGCAAAACCTTACTTCCTAAGAGCTATTTCACTCTCATTGCACAGCACAGACGTGACAAGATCTTACAGTAGATGCATAACTGTCATTTTTATTTTTTTCACCTTTATTTGACCAGCGGTGCTCCATTGAGAACATATTGCCTTTTGTAAAGCACTTTGGTAAACTTCGGTTGTTTTATATGTACTATTCAAATCAATGTGACCTCGACCTTGACCATTTTTTTTTTTTTCGAAGGCACCCTGGGACAAACGCCAGGCAGAACAGTTGCAAATGAGGAGGGACAGAGAGAAACAGAGATAAAGTCCCCGGAGCAATTTTGGGGGTTTAGGGCCTTGCTCAAGGCCCAATGGCAAAGTTTGCCCCAGCCTCATCTCTACAGATCAATTCAAAATTCCAAGCCCCTTTTCATAGTAATGTCAATTTCCGTGCAAACGGCACACATCGAAGGTGTTATGTATAGGTAATGAAGGAGTCATGCAGTCTTAATGAAGGATCATTAGGAAGGGTTACAGGAGGCTTACTAAATACTGAGTCCATTTGACTCAGTAGTTTGTAGAAGCATTTTGTGCCCATTCCTACTTTGTTAAAACTTTGCACAGGGATATTCGTCCCAAAGTCATAACTCACAAACATTTCTGAGAGTTTGAAACTGGCCGCTTGTCAAACTAATTGTTGCCACAGCTGAGGCCCTTCATCTTCCTGTCCACCAGTCTCTCTCTCTCTCTCTCTCGCATTCTCATCCCTCCACACAGGCTCATGCCCAAGTGCTAACTCTGTACGGTGGGCCCCAACAGGCCCCTTAGAGTCAGCCACCACAGACAAGCAGAGGAGTTATGAGATAACGATCAATGCATATATGTTCATGCATTTAATGATCCAAAAACTTTTGTTTTGATGGACAGTTGAGCAAAAATTTACAGGGAGGATCCAATGTACCTTTACTGCTTAATGGGCACAGGAAGATGGGCTCCCTCTCTATAGCTGCTGCACCCTCCAGAGATTTCTTCCCATTAGCAATATTTTCCTCACTGCTGTGTTATGGTTTTTCTCTCTTCTGGGAAGTTTTTTTCTACTAGCTATGATGGGTTCAGGCCGGTACTTTCTCTCTCACTCCTCAGTAAAGTGTTATTAATACAGTCAGGAACATATTGAGCTGAATTAAAAGCTTTCTTTGCATCGCAATAAAGTAAAAAGTTTCAGAACTCAAATCAATGCCCGAGTCTCCAATAAGGCAGGCTTTTAAGAGCCTCCTGGAGAAGTAATCGACAGACTGCATTAAGCCTGTTACCAAACATTGTCAAATCCGGTTCTAGGTTGTCAAAGAACCATAGAGTCTCACTTTCAAGCAACCATCTGGAGCAAGGTGTGAAATTAGCAAAGGCTATGAAGTTGAAAAAAAGCTAAAAGTCTATTGTAAGTCATTGAATTCCCTCATGCAATAGCCAATGACACTTCGCTTCACAGATTCTACTTGAGAGATGTGCAATTTAATATCACTGCATTACCTGCCACTGGCAGCATTGCAAATTAAAATTAATGTCATGAAAAGCGGGTGAGGGGGCACAGTGGTCCACTGAATTGTATTGTCAATTCAGTTCATCCTGACCGAAAACCTTTACTTTGTGCAGTTTGCATGCTCTCCCTGTGTGCACAAGGGTTTCCTCCACCTTTTCTAGGTTTCTAGCCAAAAGAAATGCAATTAGAAGTTACAATCTATAGTATAGAGCCGGCTTCACAGGCTCTGATTAAATATAGTCCTAGTCTAAATTCAATTTTCCATAGAGATTCTCCGTACACACAGTAACTCCATAAATCTGGGCGTAAAGATCCCATTTGTTAGTACGTGTGAGTTGACTATTTGTGTGCCCTCGAATGGACTGAGGACCTGTCTTCTTGGGTGTATCCCTCTCTCTCACACACACACACACACACACACACATGCACACACACGCAAACACCTCATCCCTTTAAGAAAATGGACGCATGTCATCAGAGTGGTTGGAGGCACAACGAGAAACTTTTTTAAGTAAAATGCGATGAAAATCACACACAGACTTATTGCCCGGGGAACGGACAGGGAATTATTGTGTTTCACACCACGATATTACAAAATCAAAGGCAGCAGCCCGCGAAATGGTCAATATTCAATGACATTTCAAGGCACTGCAGCCTTAACCGAAACTTTCAAACACAGACACAAAGATGCTGATGGCAAATATAAAGTTTAATTTCCTCCCTACTGTCACGCTTACCATGCATCAAACAGCTGGGGAAAGTGCAGCAGTACGATCATTTTGTGCTTTGCGAAGTCTCCCAGAAAATAAACTGAGCTTTAACAATCGGGAGTGTTAGGGATGCTGTAAAGAATGTTCTAGATCATCAGAAAAGCTGATGAATAGGCTCTTGTGGCCTGTTTTGGGGCCTGTGGAAAGATTTGAGAGTGGCCTGAGATTTTTTTTGTCATTTTGTCTTCCTGACCTGAAGGTTGATGTCATGTCACAGGCTAATAATGAATCCGGTGACATGGGCATCTTTTTCTAGATCTGTAATCTCATTTGATCTCATTATGTTTTCGAGGGGAGCTGCCAAAGTATACATAGACTGTGTAAATATTATGGACAAAGTTACTGGGATGTCATTTGACATTCCTCAGGCTTGGTAAAAACTGTTTTGGCATGCTGAAGTTACAGTTTTCGGGCAGTCTCTGCCCATTCAAAGCCAGAATCTGCGCAGTTCAGCCACCGAGTCTGAGTCCTCCACTAAACATGGAGATGCCACAACCAGCTCCTGATTTGTTTCCAAACCAGTTTACGTCCATGTTATTTTGTTCAAATTGCACTGCTGCTGGACAAATCAGCACATGGGAAGACAATTTGACAAGTAAGTGCATATGGAGTGTCCAATAACTTGCTGGAAAAAAATGACTCACTTCATATTTTTACATTAAAGTTACTATCGACCGAAAGTGAGAATGGGTTATTTTTGACCTGTGCTGGTACCAGCCACTGGTGAGCAACGTCTATCAAGAATCCCCAGAAAAGCCTCTCAAACATGAAGCCTCATTTTGGTCTCTTGCTACGCCCAATCCCTGTGCACTCATGTATTAGCGGATATAAAGCGTTAGAAGAGCCAGCCAAGAATTTTTCAAGTTTGAACCCTTCGCAGATATTAACAAAGCCGTTACCTTTGGGGCGCAGTCCGTGAGTAGCTTTCAAATAAGCTAATAGAGTCGGCTTTGTGTTGTAAAGCTGCCAATCACGTCAGCCCGGGGTATAATCGTAGGCCTGTGCAGTAAGCAAAACTTTATGGAGTCACAGTGGAGGCAAAGGAACACGACGACACGGCTCGTTAATTTCATTTGGGAAAACTGCAGCCTGAGACAGCTGCTCTTCAGGGCCTTTTCCAGGGGACGTGCTAAAAGTGCGCACAGACTTGCTGCTTCACCATCATGTCCATTGGTTTTTATTGCACTCGGCACCAAGGAGTGTGTGTGTTTGTGTTCGACAATGCTCACTGCAGCTGTGGTGCAGTTACTCTCATCGCCACGGCTGCATTGTCTCAGATCCTCAATTCTGATCTTCACAACTTGAAATACTTCCAAAGTATTGTACATATGTGAACTGGTTGAAAAATAAGTAAATGACGAATGTGTCGAACAACTGAGTATTCAGGAAAATGTGCCATAACACCTCTGTATGTCGAGGTCGGTGAACACACCTTAAACAGTAAGCAAACATTCAGACCTCTAAGCCGAAATGTTGGATGTGGGAGAGATGGGACCTGAAAGACTTTGACTAAGGCTAAGTCATTACGAACAGATGACTGGGCTTGCCGTGTGCCCCCAGTCAGCGGTGATGAGTACCGACAGACAGTGGTCCAAGGATGGACAAACCACAAACGGCCAAGTACATGTTGGGTACCCAAAGCTCATCAATATGCAAGGATAACAAAGCATATTCCATCAGGTCCGAACTGACAGCAGGGCTACTGAGGCAGGAGTCGCATGAAGTTTTAGTGACGGTTACAGAAGGAATGTGTGACATCATCGTACATTGCACTGCACCGCTCATTGGGCTTTGTTGCCACAGACCGTCAGAATGCCCATTCAAACCCTGCTCTACTGTCAACAAAAGACTACCATGAGCAGGCAAGCCTCAACACTGGAACAGCAGCGGTTGAGAGAGGTCAACAGGTCCAATGAGTCCCAATTTCTTTTCCATAATGTACATTAGTTACCTGTGCACTGTTTACTGGGGTAATTTTGGCACCAGACAGCACTATATGAATTGGATAAACCGGTGGACATGTTCTGGGATATGCTCAGCAGGAAACTTGAGTCCAGGTACTCATGTGAACGTGAATTTGACAGTGCAAGCAAAGGACCAATAGAATGTTAGGCGGTAGAATTAGGCAGATGTGGTAAAAAAAAAGCTCTGACTTTCCATCGCTACTGATGGATGGTTCAAGAATTTGCAGTTTGACTGCAGAATTCCCCAACGTCTGGTACACAATTAACACTCATGATCCAGCATGTATTCTGAATCAAGAGTTTAAACATACAAACTGAAAGTGTCCACATTAAAAACAACCTTTTTTTTGCGCTTCTTGTTTATGGATGATGTACTTCCTACAATACCAAGAATTATGCTTTGAAAAACAGTAAATACCAGTCATAGCTAAATATTGACGGACTGTAAGGAATCCTGTATGATTTTTAGGCTCACTGGAACAGAACTGCCCCAAAAATGCACTGCCTGAGCCTATCACTCCTGTTATTCTTTATAAGTGACCTGTCATCCAAACTGACTCTGGACACTCCCCCAAAGCAGTGCCATTAGAGGATTTCCGCAATCTGTTACAACAGAAGAAGAAAATGCTTTTTCTCACTGTCTTGGGAGAAAAGCCCAAGCCTGATAGCAACAAAGCCGAATTCCATTTTTAAAACACCAGGGAAGAACTGGAGGCCTGTCGAGTCGGGGCATGGAGAGAAGATCTCGTTCAGGGGAGTCATTCAGAAACTCTCCTGGACTCAATGAAAGTTGGTTACATTTAAACAAAGGTGAAGGCCGAGGGGACGAGCTGACAGCTGGTAGGTACGAGGAGGTAGCATTACTCAGGCAGTCAATAACTCCTGCCGGACATGAGGTTATACAAACCAAGGCTCACAAATTACAGTATGAGAGATGTATCTGCTCGACTGGCCTCTCTGAAGACCCGCTCACTCATGGCTCTGACAAACACTGATGGTGTCCTTCCTCTGAGCTGTCCCTGCTGGACACTCCAATGATGATGATGATGGTAATGGTGATGATGATGATGATGATGATGATACCCTGTGGTCATCTGTCAGGGAGGAATCTCCATTACGGCTGACAGCTCGGACGCATAACAGTTGTTTCAAGGCCACAGAGCAAGCCTTCGGGACATTTTAATTCAAGTTTTTCCATCGCGTTGACTCAAAAAAAAAAAAAAAAAACATTGATGGATGCATCATGCTGATTTATTCACTTCTCCAGGAAATTAAATAACATAATTTTGATTATGACAGCAATCATCTCGCGCATTAAAGAAAATTACTGAGAATGCTCGGAGACAGCAGGACTCGACTGGTTGATGAGACAGCAGTGATCACCATCCCTCTCCATTCTCTCCCTCATTTATAAAATCCTGATCATATTCTCCAATTCTTGCTGCCACAACACCCACAATTAATTTGGGAGAGAACAGACAAGTACTGTATATTTCCTCTTCCAAAGCATGCAATGTCTGTTGAAATCTCTAATCTCACCATAACTAAAAGGGTAGATGCACAATGCAGTAAGGTTACGCGCGTAAATTAACGTAATGCCTTACTAACTTGCTGCAAAAAATTTTGTCTTCTTATGTAAGCTTCCTGCAAACCAATTGATCATCTTTTACAGAATGCTATGTCAGTCTGCGTAAGATATCATCAAATTTAGGGTCTTACGTTACTTAGCGGATGAAAACGGACCCCCAGTAGTTTTTCGGCATGTTGGAACAAAGTCAACCACGCAAAATGACATACCTTTACATTAGAATGTGCAGCATGCGGTAATCTTCTGTATATCTAGGAGACCTGTATCAATATTTTAAAAAGACAAACTCACCTCAAGCTAGATAATTCAACTTTATAGAAAAGGTTTTGAGCACGATTAAAAAAAGTCCTCAAGAGCGAAATGTTTAGGTTCCTGTATATTCACATGACCGCAGATCCACTGCCCTCTCAGTTTCCGGATCTTTGAAGTCACTTGTAAAATGCTACGGATTTGAGTGCCAAATGTATGTTTTTGTACATTTTGCGAACCAAACTTGTCTTGCGGAACTTCACTGCATAGTGGATCTACCTTATAAGTCATACACAAGTTACTTATTGAAATGTGGGTAATATCATTATAGTCACTACACTAAAGCAATATATTACTCTTTCTGCAGTAACTTAATTTGTTCTTATTTATACAATCAATCTTGGTGCACCACCAGATGCACACCAGGAGAAGTAAGACCACAAAGAGTAATCTCCTGTTAAATCAGTGTTAAATCAGATATTAGTTTGGTCTCCGGGCAGAGACTTCCTTAATTCCATCAGTGAAAAAGGCAGGAGCCCTTTTGGAAAATGTCTCTGCTGTCGAGGCAGTAAGAAATTGTTCAGAGCCAAAAACTCTTAATCAACCTCAAAAGCATTTGGAGAAGATACACGCTATCATTAAGTTAGACGATGTAATCACTGCTTGGTCTGCAGCTGTGAAAATCGTGCGGCTGTGTAATGTACCATCATACACGCTGAACAGTTTTCTTATTCCTGACTGAATGCATTAGTCTCATCAAAATATCAATCTAGCCAAGGTTCAAAAAGCTCTCCCTTTATTGATGTGTGGAGACTATTGCAACAGTCATGTGACATTTTTTCTCTGGTCCAGTTAACCACTCATTTACCACTAGTACCACAGTTAACCACCAGTTCCTTTGCATATTAATTTTAAAGCTGCACTGAAAATGTAACTCAAAAGTAATTCAAAGTAATTTTGCAGTGCCTTCTAAAATTGTTGGTTCTCTTGACCCATTTATGCCTAGCGTCCTCACATGAGGACTGTTAAGAAAAAGTGTCCTGTTTGAATGACTATTAGAGTGGTATTTTGAAGTATAATAACATAAAAAAGTAAAAAAAGAAAATTCAGGCATAAATGGGTTAATGAATATGAGCAACATAAGCTGCAAATTATTATTATTTCTTTTTTGCTGCAAAATAAATATATCTTTTGCTACCAAATGTGTGCCACAATTATTGGCAACCCAGAAAAATCCAATGATTAAAATCTAACTGAAGTATATTCCCAGTCAAGTTTTACATTTTTCAGTCAAGTTTAACATGTTCACCTGTTTGATTAAGAAGCCATAAGCGGTCAAGTGACAGCCTGTTTCACTGCAGTATAAATATGAGGCGACACAGGCCAAATTTCCTCAGTTTTTCCATCACTACAGGACAGACCCAAAAATACCAGGACAGTGTGTGATGAAAAATTGTTCAGCAGAGCAAAACAGGAAAAGGTTGCAAGAAAATCTCCGAACAGTCAAAAATACCCATTTTTACTATCAGAGCAATAATTGAGACTTTTTAAATTGATAAGAATTGTTGAGAATCAGCCTGGAAGAGGACGCATGAGGAGGACGGGTCAAAAGGAAAAACAATCTCCAAGCTTTACAGCTGTCCAACTCCTCCGTCAAATATCACCACACATTGTGTTGATGAGATGGTTGAGGGGGGGTTGCGCGAAAAAAAGCCTCCTCTGTCAATCAACAAGGTAAAGCACCTCCAGTTTGTCAAACGTATTGGGACTTTCAATTAGACTGGTTTATATTGCCAAATGGAACCAAAACTGAGTTTTTTCAAAACAAACACCAAAGGTAGGTTTGGCATGGACAGACAAATAGCTGACCTCATACCCTCCATGAACTGTAGTGATGGATCTTGGAAGTTGAGCAGTTTTTCTTCTAAAGGCTCTGGACATTAGGTTGGGATACATGGTATCATTGACTCCATCGTATACCAGCAAATACGAAACCAGAACCAAGCAGCCTTTGGCAGGAAGCTTAAATTAGGCTGTTGGTAGCCTTTCCAGCGGGACAATGATCCAAAGCACATGTAAAAATTGACACAAAAATTGTTCACTGACAGGATAAAGGGATGCCATGGCTGTCACAGTCCCCCAAATTAAACCCTATTGAGGATCTGTGAGATGTGCTGAAGAGGAGAGTTCAAAAGTGCCATCCACAGAATCTGAAGGATCTGGAGAGACTGTATGGAGGAACAGTCTCAGATCCTGTGCCATGTGTTCACTGAACTCATGGTGCATTATAGGAGATGACTCTTATCTAGGCAAAGGCAGGCTGCACAAAATATAGAGTGAAGGGATGCCAATAATTGCGGCATGCAAAATATAGAGAAAAATATTTGATTCATGAAAATAATTAAATGTTTCTTTCGATTACAGTACTTCAATTACAGGTTAGATTTTTGTGAATATTTTGAATAAAAGATAATGAAGATAGAAAATAGAGACATTGCTTCACATCTCATTTTACTTATTTGTACAACTGAGTGCCAGTAATTCTGGAGCACTAAGTAAATATTTCTTGGCACAGAAAGTAGTCGTTACATTTATTTGAAGGCAATGAACAACCTTTTTTCTTGAAAGTAACTTCCCAACAGTGGCACTGGCGCACTAGGGACTTGATTAAGGCTGTGCAGCCCATCCACAGTCTGAAACAGTGCTTTCACACCATGTATCCCAGAAACCCTTGCTACTAACCCTGGTCCTCAACTGCATAATGCCTGAATTCACTGACGTGTACACTGATTACAAATTGCAGTCTTCCTGATACGTAGACCCCATTACCACTCTTGTCCCTGAGGGGTCAATAAAATATGTTTTGTTTCCCCAAAGCAATGTAACCATCCCTGCTAGGCTCTGTTAGTTAGCCCCATTTCCAGTTAGCATGCCAGGCTTCAAGCACTGGACCACCAGTAAGAGGCTACTCGTGAAAAAAATCGAATCACTACTTGACACCACATCACTATTCAAGACTCACAAAGCGACACACACAATATATCACGCGCCTCAAGAAACACAAAAGAGAGTTCTGGAAACATATAAATAACAAAAGTAATTCATCAATTGCTAAACTTCTAATCACGTGCACGTGACAATGCAGTCATGGTACTGTACCCTTGAAATTCTGCATACTAGTGTTCTGGTACATTGAGATACTGTTCACTCAGTACCGCACAGCAGAGGACAATGAAGATGTTCTACTGGGGAGAAAGA
Source organism: Gymnothorax reevesii (assembly GCA_029721435.1). Classification (NCBI taxonomy): domain Eukaryota; kingdom Metazoa; phylum Chordata; class Actinopteri; order Anguilliformes; family Muraenidae; genus Gymnothorax; species Gymnothorax reevesii. The sequence goes on along the minus strand of CM056573.1, from coordinate 165,695,546 downwards.
ACAAAACTGACCCCAATTGCACCTGCTATCTCCTTTACTTCATTTCGTTGCCGTCTCTCTCGGAGCTACATAGTGAAACAGCATTGAACAACCGGCCTCCACTTGCACACCAGTCAATTCGCGGAATGAGATCACTCGGCCGATGTTCCGGAACAGACGGCGCACTAAAATGTGCATCCGATGGCAGGGAATGCAGCAGTAAACATTCCTAAATTCCTCACATGGCACCGTTCTCCCAGCACAAATGACCAAAATAATTAAAAAAACTTTAATTATCAGATACTCTATGTTAGATTGCCATGCAACAGCTATTAAGGAACCAGTGCAATCTTTTTTTATTTTATTTTGTGCATTTAAAGTGTTCATTAAGTCACAGGATAAAGATGTGTAATTATTTTTTTTTTCAAATTCATGAGCAGGAAATTAAAGATAAATTATTGCCTGTCTCGGAACGAGCATCGCTTGCGAGCATCGGTACATTTACTAGTAGTGCCTGGACACTGTTGAAGAAATTGTCAAATGATTGGAGGGTGCAATCCTCTCCATATTGAGAAGAGAATGAGAGGGGAGGCATGCAATTAAATTATGGGTTTTTTTTTTCCTGCATGGTGTTAAATACAGAATTTTGGACAATATGGTCAATACCACTGGCAGGAGACCACAATGATATATCAGACAGAATTTCATTGTCACGGCACTCCAGATCTTTAGTTCACGGCTGTATTAATAAATTCCTTTAGCTATTCTAATTCTGCTGAATTTAGATGTCCATATACTCTTATTTTGTGCAAAAAAATGCCACTTTCTCAGTGTAATGCCCTCCCTCGTTAGGCATTTCTGTTTCCCTGATTACCCGCCTTTCTCCAATTATCCAGTTATCCCCTGCTCTCTCTCTCTCTCTCTCTCTCTCTCTCTCTCTCTCTCTCTCTCTCTCTCTGTTCATGTTCACACCTGCTTTTAATTAACTTAATTATCTTCAACTCTATTAATATCTTGGTTTTTCCCTTCACAGGCAGGTAGCCTCACCTCGTAAGATTTTAGTTTTTCATCTGTTTTATCCCTTGTTTAATTTTATTAACCCCCACCACCAAGTGCAATGGGGGACCCGTCTGGGTCATAATGGGGACAAGATTTCTCTGAAAACATTCTATCTAGATGCGTGAAATTTTGTATGCTCAGTAAACTAATCATGATCTACATTGCGTTCTAACTTGGATGTCGAAGTATATTTTTTATGCAGAGTTATGGCCCTTGATCGTGGCGGGGGATAGTGATGACACTGTCATCTTTCTGTTTGCACTTTTTAAATAGATTCTATGTCCCGGCAGTTGCGTCCTCCACTTTTCTATTCACTCTCCTGGTGCCCGTATGATAACTCTGGCATCACGAGCGTCACACTCAGCATGCCTGCTGTGAGGTGTGAATAGTCAAATACAAGACAGGAGGTTTAGTTAAGTATCTGCTCCGTGGCTTTTGTTGCTGCTTTTATTGCAAGGTGATTCTGCTTTGAAATTTGGCTGCTTTTTAGCATTTTTGCCGTCAACAGCTTGCGAGTTTGAAAAAAATATAGTCACGCTTTTCACAGCTCATAAATGACATGGGCTTCTAGTGCACAATAGGTTTTGATAGGGCCTGCGTGGCTCTAAGCATAAACACAAAGTGCACTTTGCACATTAATCCAGTTTATACAGCTTTCTTCCCCAGGAATGAAAGAAATGACATATTGCTTTTTCGAGGTTGGAGAGCAAGAGGCAATAAATTGGATTGTAAAAATTTGACTTGTTTCAGTGCTGACTAAATGCTGACGCAAAAAGAGTTAAAACTAATCAAATAATTTGGTCGCTTTGAGAAAAAAAAAGAAGAATCTTTGATCTGACTCAAAAGTGTGTAAACTCCAGTTTGGCTAACAATCAAAGATACCTGAAGGTAGAAATGGAACAATAGCAATCACTAAATTCAGGATCGGGGTGGAATCGATAGTGGAGTTTGAAGAAGTGCCTTTTGTGTTTGTGTCAAAGCGACAAACGAGTTTGCCACTCCAAGCTAATGGCCCACAAAGCCCCAAAAAGATAAGATGCTCATCCAATCAGAGAATCGGAGAGAAATCTGATGCATTTTAGCGTGATTTCTCACATTGTACAATATCTCTCAAAAGTCTGGACACACTTTGCTAATGTCACAGCACACTGTTTTTAGAGAAATTTAAACAGCTGAACTTCTCTATATAATTTCAAATGGTGAACAGTCAGAAGTTATAAGAGGGTAATTTACTTCTGTGAACAGTGTGCAAAATTTTGGGATTCTCAAAGAAGCTATATTCTGCAGAGTAAACACACAAACAAGCTCCTCTACTTTCCGACGGCTGGATTGAAGTCAAGCTGTTTTGGGACGAACTGGGCAAAAAGGTTGATGAAAAGCTCACCACAAGTGCAGCACATCTTTGGGAAGGTAAACAGCTGCTCAGCTGCAAACTCATGAAAGTCATTTGACTGCCCTTGTTAAAAAAAAGAAGTATGAGAGTGCTGAGCAAATATGACAACAACGGCTAGTTAGTTTGAAGGATTTAAAAATAATTTTTTTTTTTTTTTGCAAAATAAAGGGTGGTTATTCCTTTATTGGACATGTATTATTAGAAAAATATTGGTATGTCTAAACTTTTGACTGGAATTGTAATTGTCAAATAAAACGAGGACTGATATGACCCAAGATTGACTTCAGAAACTGACAGATCAACTACAACTGCGATTAATGGCTCACAATAGGCAACGGGAAAAAACAAATCTCGCTAAAATCTATTTATCCACATTATAATTTTGTGGTCTTTTTGTGTTCATTTATCCAATTCTGTTTAAGTTTTCCTGGCTCAGCACACACTGTGGCTGTAACACTACTCTCAAAGGCTTAATTTGCGCACACTTAAATTTAAAAATATTGATTTTACGCTCCATGGTGGAATACATTTAAAAGTATATTTTAAAAATAAAATAAACAATAAGCCTGAGAAAATGAAATGCAACAGCATCTCCTGAACCAGATAATTTAATTGACTAGGAGTTACAATAGAAGAGAGAGAGGCTTGAGAGACTAGATAAGACCCAAATGAACATTTCTCTGCCTATTGGTAACCATCAAGTATAGCTAAATACTACTGACTGACTGTATCCCCAACACTTTGCTGACCAGGTAGTTTCCCTCTATGGCTTTACGCTGAAGGACCTTGAGAAGTAATAAGAGTCCTCAGCTGGGCCTTGACCTGGTCTAAGGATGTCCTGAGTCCATTAGGCCTTGATGGCAGTATGAAAGTGTGTCAGATCAGGTTTTTCATTGTCTTTTTCTGCATGCTTTTATAAAAATAATTGAAATAATTAAAAATGAACTAACAAAGTAATATATAATACCCAAAAGGGAGGTCCCAAAATTCTTGATGAGGATATTCAGTTTTATTTCCCCTCCCCATTCCTATGCACTATTTTATCCCGAAATAAAACCAATTACTCAAGGTAGGAACTGTGCACAAAGATTTGTTTTTCAGAATCCATTATTTAGGACAAAAAAGAAATATATTTCTCGAAGGAGGGAATTTGACTTTTTCTTCCCATAATGCTTCAGTGCACAGAAAATTGGGCAGTGAGCTATGGGCAGAATTACTGTGTTCTTTTTCATGTCTGCCTACTCTTTGGGGTTTGGCACAACATTATGAAATGGGAATTCATTTTGTATGAACAGGGTGCAGCTTGCAAAGCTAGTTCTGGCAGACAACTTGAAACATGCCCACATTTTTACAGAAATATCCATGCTGATGACACACTGCCCCACCCCTCTGATAGGTGGGCTACATTAGCTGCTGTCCTGCCCCACCTTCATGACACTAAATGGCTCTGCCTGCTGCTCTGCTGCGTCCATCTCTGCTGCTGCATCACACTTGCCTGCTGCCATTTGACATCCCCCCTCTGCCCCAGCATCCAGCTGTGGGCTCTGAATCCCCCCCAAAGGGTGGTGGTGGTGGTGGTGGTGGTGGCGGGGGGGTGGTTGCATCCTAACGCTAATTTCTCTCTTTTCTTTAAGCCCAATAGACCACAGGGTGTGTCGAGGTCAGAGCATAGAAGCCAAATTACCATTGTATCAATTTAATACCACTGCAATTAACTTCAAACATGCGTTGGCTGGAAAAAATTTGCCCATTGAACTGAATTTTCCTTGTTAATCTTACAAGATATCTGGTCTTTTTACCTCAAGAGTACTTCATTAAATAATTGGATGACACACCAGGAACCGATCTTTTTTCTTCATTCCATGGTTTTCTGTTTGGGAGGGTTTGGGTCCAACTCAGTGTTGTTATCCAGCTAACTTAGCAAACCAGCATCTTAACACAGAGCTCTGAAGAACTCCGCTCTCCTGGGGAACTAGCGATCAGCTCCTGAAAAGCAGTTGCAGCCGACAAGAAGAAGACTGCAGTTTCCACCCCCAAAAAAATTGAATGTCAATGACACAACGATCGTGCCACGCATCTTAACGATACACAAAAAATACCTTTTCCGACTTCAGTAACAGTAAATCCACATGTTGACAGGACTGAGCTTGCATATAATTTCTCATATTTTTATTAACATCATGAATAATTTTGGCAAGTCATCATTGACTAAGCAAAAATAAGCCCTCAAGCTTCTCCCAAGGGTGCCAAGCAGTATTTTAATGACTTAATTTGTGCAGGGAAGTTTAGGCAGCCGTCATAAAAAAAAATAAATGTAGTATTTATTGAAAATGTATACGTCAACTGTTTCCACAGAACTGACAAAAGAAACTTCAAAGTAATTTGTTATTCAGTTCTTTCTCGATTTAAAAATTTGGTTTACTTGATACAGCTGCCTTAACCCTTTAAGTGATACATTATTTTTTATAAAATACCAACTCTCCACTCAAACTATTTCCCACATGGAACACTTCAGCGCTGAATCAATCAGATCAGAATATCTTCCTCCTCAAAGCCAAGAAAGTCTTCATTTTCGCAATCACTTCCAGCAAACAACATGTCTACATATTCAGCATTTTTATTGTTAGACTCACCACCAATACTTGAGAAGTTCTCAAATGCTGGCATTTTGAAAAAATGCGTGGTCAAAATCCATGAAACAAGAACATTGTAATGATTCATTCATAGGATAACTGCCACTCAAATACATTGTTTCGATGCATAGTCTGACGCCCCTAGCAACCAATCCCCAGCGTGGCTGTGTAAATACTAAAAATTGATTGGTACTGTATCGGGGAACATACGTCAGCATGCCAGCGTGGGAGGTGGGTCTAAGTGCAGTAAAAGAAAAAAAAAGTCTTTATGCTTTCGCGAATAGTAATGACGGTACGCTCAGTTCTCCGCACTGTAACGTTATGGCCAGTAGCTGCTCGCCTGCCATCGGCCGCATGTTGATGGGTATAGGGACCAAAAAGTTCGGGCGCCACTGTGACGAGCCACGTTGGGCTGGCGGTCGGTTCTTCCAGGCAACGAGGGTTTGTCAGCGGAAGGAAATGTCTCCCATAACGGAGTTGGGGACACACATAAATTATGGAGACGCAAGAGATGTGATAACACGGCAAATACTTTATTGGGACTCCACAGTAAAGCCCAGATTCTGACTGCCCGTGTAAATAGCATTCCCCGCTCTAGCTGCAGGTAAGGCCACGGTTTGCATCGTGTTCAAGATAATAGTCTACGGTGCTTACTGGACATTTGGGGTCTACTGACTGTTGTTTCCTGCCGTGTGGTTCGAACTACATGCTTTGCAGACTGAACTTAATAGTGAAGGAAACAATTTCTTCCTTGTGTTTGCATGAGCTTTGCATCTTTAACCGAAGAGACTGGATGGACGTTATTCCCTGATTTGCTTTGTTATGTTTCACCCACGTGGAGACTCGGTGGTAAATGCTGAATTCTTTCTTTTTCTTCAGTGAGCTGCAGGTGGGTGGACTCCCAAGGGCCCTAGTCTTGTTACTCAATGGCTCCAGTATTTCTCCTGACACTTTTGAGGGGAATAGTGCGGTGGAACCGGAACACTGGCTGTCCTCTTTAGCTGTGTACAAGGGCACGTTGGAGCTAACAAATGCACAAATGCTGGCAGAGGTGCCCCGATTCATGGCGGGGAGGCTAGGGTGTGGTTCCAGACAATGTCACATCACTGGCAGTCATGGACTCAGTTCACTGATATGTTCAAAACTGTCTCTCTGCCTGGAGACAGCCAAGAGAAAATACTATGGGCTATTCTGGATTGGTTCCAGAAACCAGACGAACCCCTGCCGACGTTCATGGCCTCCATGGCGAGTAACTTCAGGCAGCTTCAGAGACCGATGCCTGAAGCGGAACAGATCGAGATCATCTGCAGGCACGCCACGGCACGGAGTCCCACAGACGTGCCCTAGTGGGTTTGACAACGAACTCGGTAGATGACCTTCTCCTGAGAGCACATGGGCTCCACGGTGTCCTGGGGCCCACTCGGAGCTCGCCGCACAGCAACACCAAACTAGACCGGAATAGCTGGCCGCTGCAGTGCTACAGATGCTGACTTCCGGATGTGAGTAGCTGGAACTGCCCAAATTGCAACACAGCAGGGGAGGCGGACCCACATGCTACAGAGCTGCAACGACCACCTCCAGGAGCGGATCTCGGTTCACAACGAGGCGGAGGAAGAGGGCGTCACCGTGGAAGTACTGGGCCACAAAATGTGGGGTGGGCGTCCAAGAACACAGTCAGAAGTCACCCCAGATCGGATGCGGATGCTGCCTTTGCAGCGAAACTCGCACCAGTGTTCGGGGGGCTACACCAGGTGGTGGATTACCTCTCAAAGGTAAATTACCGCTTAACGTGCCTGCTGGATGGGAGCGATACTGGGGTGTTTCATGTTTTCGATATGCGCCTGTTCTTCACATGGGAAACAGCCACCAAAGGCCGCAACTCCAGCCCGGAAACTGTTCCAGCTGTGAGCTCAGATGAATCTCTGCTTGGAACGGAGAATGATGTGTCAGGAGAGGAGAACATTCCGTGGTCCATCTTACCATATGCCCCAGAAGGGAATGAGGGATAACAGCTGGCCTTTCAGGAAGGGTGCAAGGAAGCCTGGACGTATAGTGTATCAAGTAATGAAATCCTAGAACAAGAGAGTGGAGTAGAATTCGCTGTTTCCGGGGACCCTGGGGGGCACTGTGGTCCCCACAGTCAAAGGGAGCCGTACATTTCAGTCTCGGCCACTCCTGGAGGGGGTCTGAACATTACGGTCCTCCCACAACTAGGGTCAGGCACTGACTCTGCACCCCCAGGGGACAGACCACACTCATATGAGCTGCGACCACACAGAGCGCCCAGAATCACCGCTTATTGATCTGATACTCACTGGACCAACCCTTTTCACTCGACCGCCTTGACATTCATGCTTGACTGAGTGCAGGCTGACTGACTGATGGCTATATAGCCTTACTGACAATAGGGAATGGTGATTGTTAGGGTACATGTTGGCCAAATTTGTTTTCTGGCCATCTTGTTTCCTGTGTTTCAAAAAAAAGTAAAAAAAATTTTTTGATATATGTGGAATATGTTATGTCATGTGTAACTCATGCAACTGCCACTATAAGCTGTAATGCCTCTTGGTGTTGGGGTTATGCTCAAACCGTTGGAGCAGTACCCTCCAAATTTTCTTTTGCTGTATTATAAACACTGAATTCACAGCAAATGACAAACGGACTCTTCCATGTATGGGCGCTCAGGTATCCAGGACTGATGGGTCGTTTGTGTGGGTAAATGGTCCTTGTACCCATGTATTGGTCTGGTTCTGTGAATGTATCACTGTTTACGACGGGCTGTGGTCAGCCCTTTTTCAAAGGAGAGGGGATCTGTAACGGGGAACGGACGTTGGCACAACGGCGTGGGAAGTGGGCCCAAGTGCAGCTAGAGCGGGGAATGCTAGTTACGCGGGCAGTCAGTCAGGGCTTTACTGTGGAGTCCCAATAAAGTATTCGCCGTGTTACCACATCTCTTGCACTTCCATAATTTATATGCTTCCCCGACTCCGTTATGACATTTCCTTCAGCTGACAACCCCTCGTTGCCTGGAAGAACCGACCACCAGCCCAACGAGGCTCGTCACAGTACGGTGAAACACACCTACCCCCCAAAATGTATTTTGCTGCTATTAGCAGTTGTGGCTGGAAACTTCCTCAAGGCAATAGCTGCGACCAGCAGTCATTATGATTATTGTTATCATGGCTATAGCCGCGACTTGCACTTCAAGGGTTAGTATAGCTGATATAACCTGATGTATATAGCTGATGTAAATCCAACATCAGTTCTTAGAGTGATTCATTTTGACTTTTAAATACTTCTCTTTTTTTCATTTTGAAAGTGCTCCACATTACCATTTGGAATGTGTGGTAATATTCATCACTTTCAAAATTGCAATATGTTTCAGTCAAATTATGCAACCTAACTTGAAAGTTAACATATGACCCCATTCATCCTCTGCTATGTTAAACAACACAATATTTGATGTTTTAATGTGAATTTAATTGCTTATTGAAAATATATAAAATATATACGCTATGATGTAACATTTGTAAAAAGTCAGCACTGTCGACTATTTACCTCTATGTAAGATCGCCATGTTTTAACCTCACGCAATTGCACTCATCAAGCATTAGGGCAGCGAAGGCACTAGTTGGCTTAGTCTTCCAAGCGGAGTAATCCTCATTCCTCCGTAATGCATGTCAGACAACTCTTAGCCCAGAAAAGTCTGAAGTTCTTGTGTAATGCAGATGGATGCATCAGTTTTGCATTAATTTGCATTAGTGGATGCAGGAGCCAATGGTGTTTGCTGAGAAATGTTTCTACAGCTGAGCCCTTGCTGTGATATGCATTACAGTGGCATGAAGGTTTTTTTTAGACATTTGAAGGATTGGAGACCACACACATTCAGAAGGGATTTACAGCCTTGCCCTTTACCCAAAGAGATTTGTCCAGATTCCTTCCATCTTTTAATTATACAATGTTATTAAGAGGGTGAAATGCCTAAAATCCTATTTATTAGTCTTTGTGTAAAGTTGTGCTCGTGGTAATGGATCACAAGCTTATGCATCTGTTGGCAGATTGATCTGACCCATCTTCGCTCGTGAGGAAATTGTCATTTTTTGAAGGCTCCTCTTATGTTCACATTATTTGCTCATGTGTTTGACCATCTTATTCCAATTTGTCATGTCATTATTGGCCCAACAGTAATCAGATTTAAATTAAAGGAAAAAGTATGTTCAGTAAACAATTGATTTCGCAAGTTGGAGTATTAAAGTAACATGTTGCTGAGGAGTTTTAAATATAACTGGGGAAATGGACTTTTGAAATCATTTCTTTTTTGCTCTTTATATAATGTGCAAATTTTTCATACATGGAGTTAGACATGAACCATAATAGCCAATGCTGCATTCTGTCTTTTTGTTCATCACGGCACAAAAAAAATAATGTTAATTGCGCATTAGCAGACATCAACAACCTAAAGCAGCAGAAGGGCTCAAGTAATGATCGTTATTTGCTCCTGGTGCTGGTCAGGAAGTTCTCAATGAATACAACATAAAGGCTCAGGAAGCAGAGGAAAGCTGAATGCAAGATGAAATGATGAATTCCTGAGATGTTAGAATCTATCGCCGAGTAAACGTTCAAAGGATCCCCTCCATTCCCCCTTCCTGCAGTCTTTGATATTTTTAATCTGGGTAACACGTAACAATAAGGGTACATTAATTTACTACCTATCAGTTAATTAGCAGGTAACTTAAATGTTAATTAGTAGTTAGTGAATGCTTATTATTGTGTTAACTAATGGGAATTATTAACCCTTATTGTAAAGTGTCACCTTAATCTGATACCAAGATAATCACAGAATACAGATATCCTGAGGGAAAGAACATCTTAATGTATCCATTGTATCAAAGCTGAAAGGCCCCAAAGGAATTCCGTACATCCTGAGAGCTACGCTCCACTGAACCCCAGCTTAGATGGCGCCCATTTTCCCAACAGCCAGTTGCACAGACTCCCTGTTCCCAAGTCCTGCAGGTTCCAGGTGGCCAGGTGACCACATTTTTTTCCCTCTCCCGTAACTCCACCCAGTCGTTTCAGGACACGGAGTGGCTCGGATAGATGAATCAACCCTCGTGGGCCTGCCCTCTGACTTGTCAAACAAATCGTCCTCGGCATCTGCTTCTCAGCCGAGAGGCGCTGTCAATTCCCACCGCCTCTGTCGCACCGCTAGAGTGCCATACGGGCAAGCCCTGCAAAACGGGGATGGCTTCTTCTTTATATTTTTATTTTGAGCTTTGCCGAGCAGAGGAGAGGCGTCATGCCAGTTTATCACCATATAAAAGAGCTTTGCCTCAGACTGGGGACTTGAGGGGACTTCATTCATTATTCAGTGAAGATCTCTTCGGACACGCGCCGTAATTTCTTGGCCAGACAGAGGAAAATTACAACGCTCTGACGCACCGTAATTGTGTACGATGTACAATCACCTTTTGTTTTCGATCCAAAAAAAAAAAGATTTTATACTTACTTGCAAATTAGGTGCTGAGAAGAAGCCAGGTCTAATTCCCTTCCGATTGATTCTCGAAAGAGTAAACAAAAATAAATAATGAAAGCAATATTGTGGACCGCGGCAGCAATAATGCGATGAGAACGAGAGAGGAGCTAATAATGATAATAATGTCTCCCGATAGAATGCGGGGAGAGTATGTCATTAAACTGCGCAATACTGACAGGCTGAGTCATGGCGGACTTGTGTTGCAGATAAGGACTCAACGCGGTTATCGAATTTCGGGGATTAGCACCCCATTCATCACCAATGGCCTGTGTGTCCGCAGCATTAAATTATATGAATGGGTGTTTCATTCATCAAGTAAAAAGGATAATTACTGCATGGGCAAGAGCACTAAACGTCGACTATACCGAATGACTAAACTGTATGGACTGATATGAAATGAGCTACAATCAAGAGCTAGTTAAAGAGTGGATATTTACATCAGTGTTATAGGTATAAGGGAACCTTGTGTGTGTTGCACCCGCTCTCGTCCCACCCAAATGAACGCAAATACTCATTTATGCAGGAAGTAGGGAATAAAGCAATCGTGGGGTCCAAATTAATCTCTCTCTCCCTGTGCCTCGCTCCGTGCACTCTTACATATAGAAACATTAGTGCTCACATTTTTTTGCTCATCGCTTCTTTCTTGCCTCTCTCTTTCCATCTCAAACCCCCCTTCACTCTTACATGCTAGCCAGCTCTCTCAACATTTATTCCTCTGTCCCTTTCTCTCTCTGTTATCGTTTCTCTCCTTCCCTCTCTCCCTCTCCCAGCCTCTCTCCTTCCCTTCCTCCAGCTGCCAGACGATAAAACTCCACAGCAAGGTCAGTGGGCACATCTCTTAATTGTACCACGTGTGAAGACTGGATTGAGGAACAGGTGGTTAATGTCTGGCTGTTTAAAGGAGGAGATTCCCTTTGTGGTAATAGCCTGCTGTACCTCCCACTCACCTCAGCAGGGTGACTGATGATGCACTAAAGATTTCCTGGCAAGGTGATCGAACCGGAACCCTCCCTATTTGTCAACAAAGTGCTCTCATATAGCCACATTTTGAGTGGGTGGATTACGCTGGGGTTTTGGGGGTTTGGGGGAGTAAGGGCAGCATTATTTTCGACTGTCTAGCTCAGGGGTCGTCAACCCTGGTCCTGGAGAGCCGCAGTGTCCGCTGGTTTTTGACGTTACTCTGCACTTAATTGATGAATGAAAGCAGTTCATTACAAGCCAAACTCATCACACCTGGTGTCTAAGATTTAAATAGGGTGGAGAAAACCAAACTCACACACCCTGTGGCTCTGCAGGACCAGGGCTTGCTACCCCTGCCCTATAAACTTTAATCTTTACTTTGAACCTCTACTTTGTCCGGATTACAACTATGCTAAATGTCCAACCACATTGACAAATCTTGGTTTCCACATAGACTTCTGTCACAACCTGCATGCCTGTTTAATTTGCTCTAGGAGTCTTGTGGGTAGTCCCTGGTAATTGATTGATTGGCTTAATATTCCCTCATTGCAGGGGTATTGCTAACAGCACAGGGTGTGCAGAGTTTGGTTTTCTCCACCCTATTTAAACCTAAGACACCAGGTGAGATGAGTTAAGGGTGTAATGAACTGCTTTCATTCATCAATTAAGTGCAGAGTAACGTCAAAATCCAGCAGACACTGCGGCTCTCCAGGACCAGGGTTGAGGACCACTGGTCAAGCAGGACATTGGTATGTCGATGTCCCAGAGGACATTTGCACTACCAAGAAGCTCGAAATATTCTCAAAATACACTCAGACAAAAACCGCTACGAAATGTCCCGTATGACACCTCACGGAATCGCTCTGTACACAGTACGTGAGTTATCACAGCCTGAACCAGACAGGGGTCAGTGGGCAGAGTTGACCGCACTCAGTAACGAGTGTGTCCACCATCGGCATCAGGTAAACCAGTACAGCTCCGGCGCTTTGAGTTCACAAGGTTTTCAATAGTAGCCTGTGGAATGTTCTCCCATTCCTCCTGCAGTGCAACTAATGTCAGAACTGTCAGCGATTATGGCTCATTCTGTGACAACCAAATGCTCCTGTTATTACTCCAATCTCGTTGTGTTATCTGAACAATCTTCAACCTTCCTTTAAGCAATGTACACACAAAGTCACACACACACACACGAGTCAATATACACAATACGCACATGACTCAATGAAGTCTTCTTAATGCAAAACATTATTCTATCAGGTGAGGACCCTGCCTACAGAGTAGTCCATATGCATTTGAACTGTGGTGTTGTTGAGGAAAAGCAATCCCGACATGGTTCACAAAATATGGTAAAGAGTGTCATGGATTTCGGCCTGCTTGCAAGAGACAAAGCCGGCGGGCGCTGGGACCGTGTTCTCATAGAAGTTAGAGGGACCCAAACCCACAGGCTGAGTAAAAACACAATAAATCTTTAATTAAGAATATAACGATAAAAATTGTCCCAGAGGGAAGCAGCAGCACTGGCAGGGCTCAGGAGACCAACAAAATACTGCCGCACAAACACAGGTGCAGCCCACTCTTAAATACAAAAGCATCACCTCCACCTTAACGAGCAATAGGTGTGGCTCGTTAAGGTGGAGGCAAAGAATGCAGCAGGAAGAAGGGCCTGCAGGCCAACACCGTGACAAAGAGATGCACAAATGAAAGCTGACAGTCGCTACTTCATAATCATTTGGACTGTAAAGGCGAGAAAAAGAATTCTGTTAACTGTACAAACTGTTCAAATTCTTACAAACCGATTATTATGTCATGACATGAAAGAGCCCATGGACAACCACTGGTGTCCATCACTCGCCTTTGTTATTAAGGAAATGTTGCTTGCTTTGGAAATGCACATCAGCTCCATCTCAGGTGATACATTTACTGTAATTTTACCAACAGGAAACCTCAAATGTTAAAAATGAAGGGATTTAGAAGTAATATCCTTGGATCAAGAAGGGAAACTTCTTTATCTCCGTGGATCTTTACCTATCTCAGTGAAAGATTATGCTATTTCTGTCATTTAGCAGAGAAAAAAAGAAAAAAATGGACATTTACAAAGTACAATTATATTTAATGATAGATTGCTTTAACAGATAATATAAGATGAGGCATCCCAGCTGATCTCCAGCACCAGAGTAACAGACTCCTTGCCCCAAACTGCAAGTGTTAAGTGGAGAGCCACCATGTCTGAAGGTTAACTTCCAGTTAACTTCAGAGCTAATGTGTCTCCTGGTTTAACTCCAGCCCTATAGAGTCACAGTATCTGCTGGTTTAACCCCAGTTGAAAGCTGCAGTATCTGCTGGTTTAACTCCAGCCTTTCAGGGCCATAGTACCTTCTGTTTTAACGTAAGCTCAAAAGACCTGCAGCGTCTGCTGGTTTAACTTAAGTCCTACAGTCACAGTATCTGCTGGTTTAACCCCAGTTGAGACCGACAATATCTGCTGGTTTGACTCCAAGCTTTTACAGCCATAGTACCTCCTGTATTAACTTATGTTCAAAAGAGCTGCTGTGTCTGCGGGTTTAACTTCAGTCCTTAAGAGCCACAGCAACAGCTGTTTTAAGTCCAGCCCTTGACAGCTGCAATATCTGCTGGTATAACTCCAGTCCTAGATAGCCACAGTGTCCTCTGGGTTTTAAGGTCATTTATGTGAATGAATAATGATAAAAAATAAAATAAAATTCTATTCACCTTATCCTCAAGGCCTTAAGAAAGGATAATGATTGATAGGAAACCTACTGACACAGCAGCTACCAGGAGAATTGACTTGACACCGTGGCTTGAAACCCAGAGTTTTTTGGCCTGAAATCAGGGTACCTACCTGGGTACAGATCAGAATCTTATTGGAATCGATAGATTAAGTCATCACGGCAAACCCATGCAGTGCAAAGATCACAGGTGATAACATGCCAGAAAGTATGTCATTTTATGTACTGCTGATGATAAATTAATGGAGTTGGCCATGCTTCGGTAAAAATAAGAAACCGTCATCACCTGATACTATTGAACTCTATAACGTTTTGTTTTTATCCACTAGACCTAGATAGAAGTAAAACAGACACTCTGAATGAATGACGAACTAATCTGAAATTCATACAAAATGTGTTACTTTCATTGTTTATGCTATACTTGCTCCGTATCACCAATAGGTCTTATTCAAACTCAGAATTTCTATATCGTGGAGCCCTATCAGCAACAATTACGGAGGTAAATATAACATCAGTACGTACACTTTAAAGCAAGAATAACTTTTGCCTGCAGTTCCCTAGGGAAATAAATGCTACAAGCCTAATCTAAACACAGAAAATGGAAAGAAATCAGCCTTGAAAAACAACTGTCACTTCACTGAGGACTCAAACACATAACTTTATACAAAATGCCAAGGGGACAGCAAGGAGACTGAAAAATGCACTCAATTATTACATGTCATCTCTAACTGTGGGTTCTGCCTCAGTTAAATTCCATTATCTTAGGTTTTGTCACAAGCCCTTCTGAGGTAGAGCACTGCAACCTGCTACCGCTGTTGGGGTTATTAAAAGTTTTACCTGAAACAATCTGCAATTACGTCTTTATCGCTTACCACTGCGCTGCCGCTATTCCAGCTATCTTCGGTAAGCTTTGCCATTTTTTAATTTAATGTTGTGAAATGTTATTTGAAATACAGTATCAAGAAAGGTTTTGTTTGCTCTACATAAATATTTGATTGCATAATATAACTTCAGATACGAGTGACTGAATTTACCATTGTCACACACATTGCACTATTAAATAGACTTGAATTTACAGTGTGCGGCAGATATATTTATTTCCCTGACCAAGGACAAAACATGCCACTCGAGATTGTTAAATACCACTGTAATTATGTATGTCTGTACACTCCGCTTGGCAGTGAGCTTGCCTTTAAAAATGAAACGCAAGCAGTGCAATTAGTGAGAGTTTGACTGGCTGTAGCACATTTGATTTGAATGATTTGAAAACAATGTCCCTGAGATTAAAGTAGACTGACAGCCTTAATTTGCAGATTTATTTCTGCAGCTTGCACAGAAACTGGAATTTGCAGCCCTTTTAAAAAGCATTACAGTCCAAGTACTTATGAATTGCAGCATATATTTCACACAAAGCAGAGATGAGATTCCCCCCCCCAACATGCTCTGATTACTAACCCCTGGCTACCCTCATGCAAGGACACATATGTAAGCAATGCTTCCAGATGCACTACAAATAAATTAACAGATATTTTTATCATATAATGAATCTCTTTATTTTATCAATAGAGAAAATCATATGGGCATTTTCATATCACACGCTGTATCACCCCGGTCAAGGGTTGATATACAGTGTGATATGAAAATGCGCATATGATGTTCTATTATGATTTTGACCATAATTAACAATGCATTTCATCCAAAGCGTTTATTTCAGGCTTTTTGTCATCATTACAGGCCTATAGCACTAGCATTTACTTTTAGTCAGCGGTGTTTTCAAGTCAATGAAATGGCTAATTAGCTAGCTAGCATACAAACGCAATTTTCTCCATGAAGGTAATAAATTTCTGTTTCTATGATAGCTTACGCATGAAAAGTTTTACGACAGCCCTTCACATGACTATTGCTGCAAAACGCGCCATTACGTATAAAAATAATTCTGTGCCAAGTTCCTTTTCTATAACATAGTCCAGTTCAGAAATTTCAGCAGCTGAGAAAGTCTCTCCGCCATGACAGCGCCTGAAGCGATGCGTTGCCAACAACGCTCTTGACTGTTGCTATGGCAATGGTTGCCACTGATACGGGATTTTGCCCGGCGGGCAGATACAGGTGATACAGGATTTTTGCGCGGCGGGCTGATACAGGTGATACAGGATTTTTGCGCGGCGGGCTGATACAGTCGCATGCCTCGCGCTAGTATCTCATGGGCAGATTCCCATGTAAGTATATGTTAAATTATTTTATTTGCATAGTATTAATTAATTGACTAAAAATGAATTAAGAAGTTATGCTCCAAAAGTCTCCTTTCATGAAAAATAATAAATCCTTCACCAGTTGGTTCATGTTGGTGGATAGAAGTGTGGCAGGGGGTGTGTAAAAATCCTTGGCTCATTTTCCCATGAACCTCTGGGTTTCTGAGGGTGATGCATGGAATCCTGGGAGCTCTGCTGACTGTGCTCGCCCGGCCCTGTAGGGAGGCCCATAATTGGCTGCCCGTGGTTTTATAGCGTCGGCTGCATTAGAATCGGGTCGCACCAAAGCGATGAATGCATGGGAGCTAGAAACATGAAAACTAAACAAATTTATGCACGGCATCTTGGGAAATAAGGACGGGCTCTCACAAGTGCAACTGGTCATGCCTATATAGAGTCATTCCGACTCATCGTAGAGTTATGCTCTTGCCCAAACGTCTATATACGACAAAAATAGAGCCCTTTAGCATCCTTAGTTGATGGCATTGCTGTGAACAGTCATGTCTAGCCACCAAAACTGATAGGTTCTGTTTAGGCCTGGGGTCAGAATTAGGGTTAGGGCTCATGTGAGGTTTTAGCACTAAAACTGCATTGCTATGTTTAAGGTTGAGATTATGATTGGAGCAAATGTCAGTTTTAGGCACTGAGCAACTTATTTTTGTTTTGCTGTAAGGCTTAGGGTAAAGGTTTAGGTAACAAAATTACTGGTTTATGTTTACGGTGAGGGTTGGGATTGGCGTTAGGCGTACAGTCATAGCTTGGGTTTACGGTTATGGTTATGGTTAAGGATAGAAAGGGCTTAGACCACAATACACAGCAAAAATCCAAGTGTTAATTCAACTCCATTAGAGTTTATATGAGACCAAGTCATCCATCTTGAACTCAAATGAACTCTATTGGAGATGAATTAACACTGGAATTTTTGCTGTGTACCATCTTTGAGGGTAGTAGCCCACCGGTATATGTGATTGTCTCATAAGCAAAAAAAAAAATCTACCATTAAAGTCCTGCCCCAGATAGCAAAATTCTTCTGGTGCGTATCTGGCCCACACCTGACACATTTGACAAGTTCATTTGGCCCACATACCGCATGGAATGATGGCACTTGGGCGCTCTGCTTCTGTTTACCAGAACCTGGCCACAACCAAGCCGTCACAATGCCAGATGTCAGCCGAGAACATATGATGCAGCAAATGTGGAACAGTTTTGGCTCACTTACAGACTGACCATTGTCACTCAGCCAAATATTTGCCTGTTGTGGGCCATATTTGTTTAGTCATATTCGGGCTAAATTCAGCATTGACCACATGGGCCACTTTAGGCTCACATCTACAGTACAGGCCAAAAGTTTGGACACACCCTCTCATTCCATGCGTTTCCTTTATTTTCATGACTATTTACATTGTAGATTCTCACTGAAGGCATCAAAACTATGAATGAACACATGGAATTATGTACGTATGTTTCAAACAGTTGTCCAATAGGGCTGTTGGCTGTGTATCAAACTGACTTCTGCACAACACCACTGATGGTCCCAATCCCATTGATAAGGCAAGAAATTCCACTAATTAACTCTGACAAGGCACACCTGTGAAGTGAAAACCATTTCAGGTGACGACCTCTTGAATCTCATAAAGAGAATGCCATGAGTGTGCAAAGCAGTAATCAGAGCAAAGGATGGCTACTTTGAAGAAACTACAATATAACACGTTTTCAGTTACAGGTATTTCACACTTTTTTGTTAAGTACATAATTCCACGTGTTCATTCATAGTTTTGATGCCTTCAGTGAGAATCTACAATGTAAATAGTCATGAAAATAAAGGAAACACATTGAATGAGAAGGTGCGTCCAAACTTTTGGCCTGTACTGTATTTTGTTTGGGCCAAAAGAATGCCCCAAGTGCCGGATTGTTGCCTGACGTGGCCCACATCCGTATTGTATCTGGGGCTAGTGCTGCTTCCCATGTTTACCATTGTACTCAAATATTGACGCTTTCAGTTTGTTACCTACAGCCTTCAAAACTCAGGCGAAATGTCTCCTTTTTTGGTTTCTAAACTGATGCCCAGGACTTGCTTTATGATGCCTAGGGTGTGAAATCAGACTGGCCATTCAAATGCTCAGGTGGCTGAAATAAATATGCGTATGTCTGCAGTATGTGCATGTGTGCAAACACATGCCAGTGCGTGTGTGTGTAATCCCCATTTAAAATGTTTGCACTCTGTTAAATTCTCATGTCGGTTCCAAGTGCAATCATCTCAAATTCAGCTCTTCCAGAGTGCAGCAGTCTGAATCATTTCCACCACTTTATGGTTACACATTACTCTACTGCTCTCTTTGCTGGCTTCCAGTTGCTGCCAGGGTTACATTCAAAGTCCTGACATGCTAACTAGCTGGCGCATGCCAATTAAGCACCTATCTACGCTTTAATTGTCTGATCTCTTCATACTGTTTCAATAACGTAATGCAATAATGTAATGCAATTAATGCAATAATGTAATGCAATTTACACGTTCATGACTGAGCTGATTCATGCTCTACGTGAAATTTACCTCCATTCCGTCGCTGTTTCAAAGACCTTATACTATGAACATACACGCGTTGCATTAGATTAATGCCTCTACTAAATAAATATAATGTAACTCAATAACATTTCAGACATATTAGGTGGAAAAATATTAATGGTGCCGCATACATATTTTTTAGCTTCTCTCAATGAATCTGTGACGGACAGACCTAAGTGAGGGAGGAGAATTTTTTTTGAACAGATTTGGCCTTCCAACATTGCCTTAGACTTTCACACGGGCGATGAGGTTCAGTGAATGGATCACAATGCTGAGGCTCAACAGTCAGTCACTCGACAGGCTCGTTTGAGTCTGCGGCAACCCAGGACAGAAACAGAACTGCTGTACAGACGCCCTCGAACAGAATCACGCTCACTAGCACACATGTTTACAGCACAGGCAAGCTGACTCTCACTGGCGTTCGTTAACGCTGCGCTTACCTCTCAGTATTTAGCAGATGCCCTTTTAATTCTGAGTGACTTACGCTAATGACATTTTTACGTACAGACCATTTATACAGCCGCATATTTAACTGAAGCAATTCTGCATAAGTGCTTCGCTCAAGGGCAGAATGGCTACGTCCCAGCTGGCAGTCAAACCAGAACCCTGGAGTCAGGGCCTCACTTCTCAAACCACCGAGCAACTCCCCACGGAAAAATATGCATTTGGAATGTGCACTCCGATGATCCAAAACATTATGACCATCTGCCCCAAATGCTGTTGATCTTCCGGATGCTGGCAAAACAGCTGTATCAAATTGATGCTCAAATGAACGCCCTGACCCAGGGTTTCTCAGCCTGCAGAACATTTCCCCTGATCACCACACTCCTTTTCCAGCTTGTGTTTTTCCCTCAGTAGATCCTGGTTCCCTCTGTCTCCCAGGTAAATTATGCACACGTACCTGGCCAACATTGAACGAGGCAACCATCTTATGTCGCACCTAGGTTCAGTTTCTGTGCCCATTGCTGGCACTTTCAGTGTTGAGCAAGGCTTAGAGTGGGAATACTGGACATGTCTGCAGCCATAAAGCGCTATACGCTGCAGGATGTGATGTACTGTGTGTTATAATGCTTTCTTCCCATAAACATCATGAACATTTTCTGCAATTCATGCCCCTGTAGTTCTTCTGTCAGTTTGGAATGGATAGGTAGCCTTCCTTGCCCAATTATCAATTAATCTTGGGCCCCCCAGCACACTATCTCTGGCGTCCAGTTTGTCTCTCCTCGGATCGTTGTTCATATCACTGCTGACTGTGATCTCTCCTAAACCTTTGAGAAGCACTGACCCCATCGTAAGGCCATAACTCATACCATAGCATTAACTCTCAAACTGTGAATAACCCAATCTTACTCGAAGTCTACAAATATTATTCAAGTAAACATCAACTGCAATATTGCAGAATGTATCAGTTTATATTAAATCGAAAAGTTCTACTCTTACAACCTTCCCCGCTGATGGAGGTACTACTTGCTGACTGTAACAAGAAATGTTGCAGACACAGACGTACAGTACCCCAAAGGCAGGGGTTTCCAGCCCTGTTCCTGGAGAGCTAACATCCTGTAGATTTCTACTTTAACCCTAAATCAGCGCAGCTGATTCAGCTAATCAGGAGCTCATCAATATATTCAACTGGGAAATGAGGTCTGCTTGGAGTGAACACCTTCAGGATGGTTGCTCTCCAGGATAGGAACAATGCAGGAAACCAGTGCCCACTGGATACACACACACACACACACACGCGCACACACACACATGCACACCCACGCACACACACAGACACACACACACACACACACAAACGCACGCATGCAAACACATTCACATTGCATACGCACACACACGCCCAAGCGAAGGTACAGAAAGGGTAGTGAATTTGATTTTGGTGCCAATATTACTGTGTACTGTGTCCTTCGCCAAATAACAGTAATGAGAGCAAGCACTCGCTGCTGCGCATTCCTTGCAGGTATCGCTGCTCCCCATGGGAAATCTCCTAGAGCGAGTGCTACGCTTGTGACATTTATACTGTAAACATCACAGTCCTGCCAATACTGTATTATTTTTGATCTTAACATTTAAAGAGGGTGGGAAATAAATTGGCGAACATGTAAAGCATAGTTACGTGGTAAAGGGAGAACACCACACAAGGGAGTTCAAAGAAACACATTACTGGTGTAATCCAAAATAGACCCAGTTGGATTAAAGTTTAACATAATACAATGCTAGACCTTTAAAGGGCCCATATCTTGAAAAATATTTCTTCCTGGTTCCGCCCACCAGTACAGAGATGTCCACTCCATCTAACAGCACAGGGAAGGTTGATTTTAAAATAAAGACCACCCATGCCCTGAGTTTACCCATAAGACCCAACTTCAGTCATCCAAAGACACAGTAAGATATTTTGGTTGTGTTCTTCATCAAAAATAGGCCTACACTGCATAGTTCATGCCAACCAACTCTGTGTGTGTCCCACGGCCTTGTTCAACCAAACTCCCACCTCCATCTCCCTCATAGCACAAGCTTTATTTGGTGTTTGTAAAGAATAACATTCGAGCTGAAGTCTGCTCATGCGGGCTCATCATTAAGTTGGACTGCTTTTTGAATAAGTAAGTAATTATAAATAAGTAAGAACAAAATCAAACATAGTGCCCATTTTGCGTTATGTTAGGACTATTCTCTGGGGCAGAGGGCCCAACACCAGAACACCAAAACATTGTCTCTGTATGGAAAATAACAAAACTACAGGTAATTGCAGGGCATATGAATATTTCACATATATAAAACAGACAAATTGTTAAAAATAAAGAGATTAAAAGTGAAAATTTAGATGAATAACATGTAAAAATTGTAAAATAAAACATAAGAGCAAGTGGATTGGATGGGAGGATGAGTTAGGGGGCAGAATTTGTAAGGAGTTAAAGTAATCCATGAAACAATTCCATCTACATCAAAATTTTGCAGAGCTGCCTTTCGGCGAGAATCTTATCTTTCCTAACTTATGCAATGACATAACATTCCTTAACCACAGAGATATATGTGGAGCCTTGGGCGATTTCCATAGAAATAAAACGTGGCATCTCGCCAAAAGAGATGTAAAAGCTAATGTGTCTTACTGTGAAGATTTAGTTTGGGAAGAATAAAGGAAAACCTCAAATATGGGTTCAGAGGGGCCCATTTTTATGCCTCAACTCTGCCACAACATGCAAGTGAGAGGAAAAATATATGATTCTTTACTAAGGGTATTAGGATGGTGGCTCATGCCCAAATTGAAATCAACTCATAAGAGCAGGCAGCACCATAGGGCTACTTGTAAAGCTTGAAAGATCAATTGATAAGGAGGTAGCAAATTGGGCCAATGGTGGAGATGTGGATCATGTCTGAACCTCCAATGAACCTCTTGACCACACTGAAGATTGAAGCCAATGAGTCAAATAGTGAGTATATGCTGACTAATTACAGAACGTGAAACTGGATTGGCAAGTATGCCAATGAATGTAAGTATTGACAAAAGTAATTTCCTCACCCTGAGTGCATTCTCACCCCATAAAAAGATGGTAACAATTTGGTCCACAGATTTCAGAGAGAGAAAAAAAGTTTGGGCAAAAACAAAAGGATTCGCTGGAGGAAAAAGCAAAATCTTGGCAGTATATTGATTTTTTTTTACTGCATTAATTCAAACTATCAGTGATAGAGGTGGGGAGTTTTACCCCTTGTAAGCGAAAAAGACAGTGTGGATTATCTGGCTGGATTATCTAGCGCCATAATCATTACTCCAACAGTTTGACCCTTGTTGAGATACGTGCCCCATCATTACTCCAACAGTTTGACCCTTGCTGGGATACGTGCTTCAACATTTAGCAGATGTCCCCAGGGTCATGGGAATGGACTCAACCAGACTCTCAGGCGCCAATCTCATCTTGCCAAAGGGGTAGTGGTTAATGCAGATGCCTGGGAATCTACCAAAAAACTGCTGTCCGCAAACCTTTGGCCAGCGAGACACAACTCCACAGTGCTATCCAATGGACCCTGACATAACTGCACCCATACAATTTCAGTACATTACAGTTTAGGTAAATATTTCTAAAGCCTTTTAATTTCCTGAGTAAAACACTAATCTCATTCACGATGTCACTGAATAATGTGTATTTTGCTATACTGAAGGTTAAGAGTGGAATAATAGCCTTAATGCAGATTATTCTTGTAATTCGGTATTGTGTCGGACGTTTCATGACCAACTCTAACGCAAGTAGGTTGTGTTTGGTATCATTTTAATCCTCGTCATTTCTGAAATCTCATAGGGAATATTTTGAAGGAATTGGACTTGTGACATACCCTCCTTCAATAACTTTAAGGGAAAATTATGCTTCAGTTTTCCTTGTGGTCATGTCTCCTCCCAAAGCCCCGCTGGAATTCTTGGCTCAAATGACCCAAAACGACCTTTGACCCCGCCATAGGACGCAGTCTAGGGATTGGGCATATAAGAGGGGGAAACAGAGAAGTCGAGGAAGCTTGTATTCATCCTTCCCTCATATACGTTGTGTATGTGTGTAGTTTTGGGCTGCGCCAGGTATGAATTGACTTCTTTTCTCTTTTCTGTAACGATGTAATTAGGTATTGTGATTTAAGCTTGTGCCTGCCTGGCAAAATAAATTGATATTCGCATCTGTTGTGTGCAATCTGACTTTAAACAAACATACACCTACCGGTTCGGACTCCAGGATCCCAATCGAGTAACGTAGTCCGTAATTGCGTGCCTGATCAACGCGCTTGGCATCTGCGTTATAAGGTGGATTTTCCATGCTGTGTATGGTGCTATTAATATTGGCTTCGACCAAGATTCCGTTTATAATTTTAGGCGGAAATCTTAAAAGACGCAAGGCCTCTGAACGATGTATTTCCGTTATGCCTTGTAGTTGCTCACTGTGGGCCCCGGTAATCCCTTGTCATAATGTATTCCTATGTCAAATTACTAGCTTAATAGGCCGCCAGCCTCTGAGTTCTTTCGCCGGATTGGGTTGTTCAGATGGTTTTGGTCCGGCGGAGTAAGGTATAAACCTGTTATGAGTCCGATGCACAACGGAGCTCCAAATTGGGTAACAAATTTACAAATTAAAATCCGAACATATTCATGCAAACGCATGATAACCGCAAAAGATTGCAACAACAAATTTGTATCTTAAATTTGATATGGAGTCAGATAGACTGTAACCACTAAGATATTAGGGCTGCAGCATCCGCTCGGCACGTCTCAGGCCACTTAAAAGCAGGACGTGAAAGACGTCATCACGTGAGGCCTGGGGCAGGGGTCTAGTGCTGACGCTGTAGCCAGACCCCATTATTATGATGGAGACTGCGAGGACCATCTTTTAGCTGGCTGTTAAGGCAAACACGCTGAGACCTTCTGCCTCAGCTAGGACCCTCCTTGGCCTAGTTGCACGGTGTTTACACCCTCAAAACCTGCTTTGATCTGAGTGACCAAGGAAGGGAAACCAGCAGAACAGAGAGAGGGTAATGTACGGCTCACATCAATCCCAAGATACTAACACACTGATGTGCCGAGTTTGAAAGGAATATTGGGTTGTTTATCCAACAAATCAGATGAATTTATGGGAAAACACTCTAATGAAGATTCACTTTCAGAACGTGAGAAGGAGCCAACTGCCTTCAGAACAGACAACACTGAAGAAATGTTAGCCAATGAATCTGAGGCATATAGAAACAGGTTATCTGCACGGAGCTACAAGCTCAGTTTGACACCAGCACTGGAGACTCTGGGGAAAAGAGCCAAATATCTTATTGCAACATTGACAAAAACAGTGTAGACCCTGTAAAGCTCGGCCCGATGCGTAGCGAGGGACTTGTAATAAACTCTATCAATGCAGTAAACAAGTAGGCTTGAGTGAAATAAGTAATAAGTAAGAGAAAAATACAACGCCGACTATATCAGTTTTGTTCTCATAAACAGCCAATGCCCTGGGTCTTGTAGTGTACTGTGTTGAATAACTCACCGAGAGACAAATCAAACTTGAAAAATGGCCTCACAAAAAGCAAGGGTGCAGTCGCCATACTTGGTTACCATCCAGATGAATGTCTTAGCCTCTATTAGCAATATTTAATACAACCCCAATTCCAAAATTGTTGGGACGAAGTGTAAATTGTGAATAAAATTGAAATGCAATGACGTTCAGATCACCTGAGCCAATATGTTATTAACAATAGACCGGATAACAAACTGAGACATTTACAATTTGTATCCACAAAATGAGCTTATTTTAGATTTTATGGCTGCAACAGGTCTCAAAGTAGTTGGGACAAAGGCAAAAAAGGGCTGAAAAAGCAATCAATATATAAGAAAATCAGCTGAAAGAACATTGAGCAAGTAATTAAGTTAACTGGCATCAGGCGTGTAACATGATTGGCCATAAAAGGGAGGTCTTAGAGAGGCTGAGTCTCTCAGAAGTAAAGATGGCCAGAGGCTCTCCAACTTGTGAAGGTTTGCGTTAAAAAATTGTGGAATACTTTGAAAACAATGTTCCTCAACATCAAATTGCAAAGGCTTTGAAGGTCTCGTCATTGACAGTGCATAACATCATCAAAAGATTCAGAGAAACCGGAAAAATCTCTGTACGTAAGGGACAAGGCCGAAGACCTTTACTGGATGCCCATGATCTTCGGGCCCTCAGACGCCACTGCATCACTCACCGGTATGATTCTGTCATTGTCATTACTAAATGGGCCCAGGAATACTTCAGGAAACCACTGTCTGTAAACACAGTCCACCGTGCCAGCCACAGATGCCACCTAGAACTCTATCATGCAAAAAGGAAGCCATTGTTGAGCATGATCCAGAAGCACCGCCCTGTTCTGTGAGCCAAGGATCATTTCAAATGCACTGTAGTAAAGTGGCAAAGTGTCCTGTGGTCAGACGAGTCCAAATCTAACATTCTTGTTGGAAATCATGGGCGTTGTGTCCTCTGGGCTGAAGAGGAGAAAGACCACCCCTCCTGTTATCAGTGTTCAGTTCAAAAGCCAGCTTCTCTGATGGTGTGAGGATGCATTAGTGCATATGGTGTGTGACACTTGCATGTTTTAAAAAGCACCATGAATGCTGAAAGGTATATAAAGGTTTTAGAGCAGCACATGCTCCCCTCCAGACGACATCTATTCCAAGGAAGGCCTTGTGTATTTCAGCAGGACAATGAAAAACCACATACTGCAGCAATTACAATAATAATAATAATAATAATAATAATAATAATAATGCATCAATTTTATATAGCGCTTTTCTGAACACTCAAAGACGCTTTACAATGGAGGCATTATTCAATCACTCACACATATACGCTCTGATGGTGGTAAACTACGTTTTTTGTAGCCACAGCTACATGGCTTCATAGTAGATGAGTCCGTGTGCTGAACTGGCCTGCCTGCAGTCCTGATCTTTCATCAATTGAGAAAATTTGGCGCACAATTAAACAAAAAGGCTGTCAAAGGAGGCCCAAAACTCTCCAGCAGCTGGAAGCCTGTATTAAACAAGAGTGGGATCAAATTCCAATAGCTTCACTCAAGAAATTTGTCTCCTCAATGCCCAGACGCCTCCACTCTGTGTTTAAAAGAAGAGGGGATGCTTTACCATGGTAAACTGGCCCCTGTCCCAACTTTTTTGAGACCTATGGCATCATTCAAATTTGAAATGAGCTCATTTTGAGTATAAACTTGTCAAATTTCTCAGTTTCAACATTAGCTATGTTAACTGTTCTTTTGTGAATAAAATACTGGCTGTTGAGATTTGAAAGTCATTGTGTTTTGATTTTATTCACAATGAACACTTTGTCCCAGCTATTTCGGAATTGGGGTTGTACCATTGCACACCTATAGGTGTTCGGCGAAAAATATTGAGTGAAGAAGATTGAATCTTGACTCCCTTGAGATCACATAATTGACAATGAACATCTTTGAAAGCAGCACAGGCTTGTGTGATCTAAGAAGACGGAAATGGGTGTATTTTGCAACTTTATCTGCTGGTACTCTCTCGACTTCCTGGGGATATCGACACAGTCAGTCTAATAGAGCAGCTTGGCCACTGTAGCTTGAGGTCAGTCACTGAGTTTGAGTTTCGACAATAGTGAGCCTGGTGGGGTCTGTCTATGATTGGCTCCCTCTTGAGTTTGAGAGCCTTTATCGGAGGTTTTGACACACTGACAGTTTATGGATAGGCAGGGTCGTCCTCTGGGACAACAGTAATCCGGAAGTTCTGATGGTCAGGCATGCACTCCAAATCCTCATATTTGTTCTCCAGCTTTAAGACTTCTTCTGCTCAATGTTCTACTACGCTTTGAAGAGTGACAGTATCATCAGAGCAGGTGGACAGGAGCTCTGGAGCTTAGAGTGCCCTGGAGTCCAATGAAATCTGATTGGATAGCGAATATGTTTCTGGATGATTCCGCATTCAGAGCTATTAGTTCGGTCTTTATATACAAGAGATCATTTTCCAAAGCTGCTAGAAGCTCTGCTTGAAATATTGCTGCGACATCATTGTGATAAGTGCAGAAAAGTTCAGTTTTGAGCGTGCTAACATGTTTAGCAGGAGGTAGCATGTCTCTAGCCTCTGGTGGTGGAGCGGAGCTACTGTTTGGCGAGGAGGCATCATGCACAGCAGGTCGCAGGCGCGAATGAGAGGCGTTTCCTCCTTTATTAACCTCAGGCGGTATTTTAGTGATCGAAAAACAAAGTAACCATGTTAAATGAGAGTTATATAAAACTTAAGCCATAAAAAGGAAACAAAAAGTGCCTAACAGCATTAAGAAAACTAAACTCTGTGGGAGCTCCCCAATACGTGATTTACACCATGTTTCGATGAGACAGAAGTCCACAATGGGTCTGCTAAAAAATTCTGATACGACAGCTCCATTTCCAGGAAATTGCAAACCTGGAATCTGTGGCTAAGAATTTTCACTTTCTGTTGATATTAAAACTGCATTCAAAGTTTAGTTCAACAGACATGATGAATGCATGCTGCACTTTGTTTTCTATGTAAGAGTTGCCCTCAGAGTTACAGAGCCTTTCCATACTGCCTTTATATTCTCATTGTGTAGTTTAAAACTAAATCAGTTCTTATGTATTTAGAGACTGTGGCTAGTTTAGCTTGGGAATTTTGATGTACAAAATAGTTGCTTTCTGTTGATGCACTGTGTAATGGGTCAGTAGATATGTTCACTGGCCGGTTCACACACACATACACACACACGCGCACACACACACACACTCACACGCCACATAGTCAGAGAAATCTTCAGTTACAGAGACACAAATACGTATCTATAGGCACACACCCACACATGCACGCATGCTAAAACACACACACACACACACACACACACACACACACGCACGCACGCATACACACACACACATACACACACACGCGGATGCCACATAGTCAGAGAGACCTTCATTTACAGAGACACTCAAACAGATATTTACAGACACACACACACATACTCAAAGGTCTTCCTACAATAAAGATGAAAAAATAACACTGTCCCGCACTGCACTTCAAAGTGGCCATGTCTCTATTTAAAAAACTGGACAGTAAAACCTTGTACCATTTCCTTTAATGCCAACATAGCCCCAGCATCCATAAATCTGCGTGTACCGTGCACTGTGAGCACAGGGAACAGTACTGCAGCCTCAGACAGCTGGCATTTACTCTTGCCTGCCAGGGCAGTAACACAGCTCGGCCATTCGTCACCGCTGCCTTATCTCGCGCCAGTCGCTGCTCCGCCTCGCCTGACTACAACAAAAAATAATTCAGGGGAAAAAGGCAGCCATTATTTTGCGCCCGATGACTTAAGATTGCGGCCAACTTGCTTATTTATTTATTTTCTTCGCGCTCGCATGAGGACACTCGTCGCCTTTTCTCCCTCGCCGTTCGAGGTCTGAGTATTTACACGGCCCCAAATCCGCCGGCGTGCAGCGAATAATTCTTCTCCTCTGTCATCTCCCCCTTTCCCTCTTTCTCTATCACCTCTCGCTCTCTCGATCTCCATCTCTCTCCACTCTCTCCCTCCCTCCTCCCTCTCTCACTTCGTCCTTTCAAACGCAATCGTGCGGGCCACACCATGCACTGTGACATTTACGCGTCTTTATTTGCTACGACAACAGCTTCTGCCCAGCCTGAGTTCTGATTGGGTGAGAGGGTTCACTCGATGGAATTTGATGGATCAAGCGGTGGAAAGAACCGACTCAAGCAGCAATGTGAGGTGGGGATGGCGGGAGGGGGGACCGAGGCCAGCGTGTCATAAATGATGTGCGCTTCGGGTGAGCTTGCGTGTCGTTTCGAGCTCATAACAGGGGATCGCGGGAGCACGAGCCAGACAGCTGCGTGTGCTCTTACACGTGGACAGACCACATTCCCTCACTATCCGAACACGCAGTTGGTTGTGTTTTTTGTTGACGAACTGGCATGGGATCATGTCCAGTCTTGTTTGAAGGCGATTTCAGGCTCTAGAGTGGTACTGGGTTTCAGTGCAGTGAAGCAACCCTTGGCCAGCTGAGGAGCATGACTGTGTCCAGTACCACTGTAAGGTGCTGATTATACCACGGCTCAGATGCTTGGAATCACTTTTCATTCATGTAGTTCTTGCCATTTTATATAAAAATGTTTTTTTTTTGTTTGTATGTTTGTTTGTTTTTTTACAGTTGTGAATTACATGAAAAAAATGCCTTAACGTATTATCGGATGTTCTGTTTAGCATGTCAGGCCTCTGGGGGGAGAAAAGTTTGAAATAATAAATTGAACTTTGATTTCTCATCAAAGTGCACCATGAGATTTAATCACTGCTTTGCAAATTTTAAGCATTCGCAATAATAATCTCCCTTAATTATCATTCTCAATGTGTTATTGACTATTTAGAGGACAATCTCAGATTTTATTTGAGACCTCAATTATGTATGCAGCTTATAAAATGGGGAAGCTAATTAATGATGAATATAAGATAATGTAAATGGACCCATATATAGTTCCATAGGTTTTATGGGGCTGAAACAATCTTTCAACCATAAATCCCAGCAGAAAGTGCCATCTTGGTCCAACTAACCCCAGTCAAGCTGGTTACAGCCTTGAGTTCTGCACTTAACCGATGAGTCACCTGAGTACCAGCTGCCCAGCCAATAACGTCAGCCCAGTTTGACCATGCAAATTGCATGAGTTTCAAATCAAACTTTGTCCAACCATAGACCTGCCATGACCTGCTATAATAATAATAATAATTATTATTATTATTATAATCATTCTACAACTTCTTAGAATTCCTGCTCCTTGTAGATGGAAATTTCAACAGGGCATTGATCTGGTGACAGAGCTTGCCGCTCCATATTTGGCAATTTCGTTCCCAGGCAGACCAGACAAAGTTTGGATTATGTTTTGGAGCATTGCCTTGCTGTGAGCAAAAGTTTTTTGCAATTTTTTCCAGTCAATCCATGTAAAAACACTAGTGACTCTGCATTTCATGGCAGTTGTTGTATAAGGGACCATAATGCCCTCCAGAGGAAGAACGCCTCCATTCAGTTGGACACTCCCTGGTTGAGGGGGACCTTGTTGTCATGGATCAACTAACCTGGCCCATTAGATTTCTGCAGTCTGGCTGTATGATGTTAAACTTGTACAGCTTAACTGGAGGTGTGCAGCAAAAGTGTCTGTCTGAACAAGTGATTTAGTCTTGTTATAAGCATACATTTCTTATTTTTTCTCTCTGAACTTGAAAATATTGCCTTACTTGAAGTCACCATGTGATTGAAAAGTGAAATTTTCTTATCCCATCGGAAAATCTGGAAATGAGTCGAAATTATCTCACCCCATTGGCAGTATTTTTGCCTTACTGAGAAAAAAGGCAATAGATATAAATGTTTTAAGCCTAAATACAAGAGTAAAATGCTTTCTGAAATTGACATATTTTTCTTTTTTGCAGTGTGCTGCAAAAAAAAGCTGCAGAAAGCAATAGAAACTTCCAGACCATTGTTGCGTTTGACACATTAAAGTACACAATGACACGTTGGCATTCGAGGAATGCTCGGATCAGCGACCAAACTGCCTTTCAGTGTTCCAGTGGCATTAAGAGGGCATCACTACTGCTATGACATTGCAGCCCTCTTGGCAGTTTTGTGCGGCCTCGATAGCACTGTTGCCTCTTCACGGCCAGGTGTGAACCGGGAGACCCCTCCAGATAAAGGGAAACTGATGTAACTCGGGCCTCCGTATAAAGTGGGACGATCATGCGGCTTGCGCTCCGGCCGAGTCCTTGCTCAGAGGAAATGAAATCCCTCTTCATCTGTGGGCAAGGCTTGGCGAGCGGAGGGGGGGGGGGGTCGTCAGAGGAGTTGACAGTGTAAGAGCCAGCGGGTGCCGCACCCCCCCCCTCTTTCTTTCCCTTGCTCTCTCTCTCTCTCTCTCTCTCTCTCTCTCACATCCCCTTCCTCTTTATCTTCTTCCTCCTCTCCCCCTCTCCTCTGTCAATAATTCATGGCCGGTTGATGGGTTGTTTGGCGCGGTGCTCAAACAGTAATTACCTCAGCCGCCCCGAGGGGCTGGCGTTGCAGTCCGGGGGCACAGTCGGGGCTTTTGGCGGGAAGCGGTCGGGGCAGCGGAGGGTGTCCCGCACCCACCTGAGCTGTCTGGTGATTACAGAATGGCGTCCAGCCAAAAGCGCATTGGAACAACTGTAGCAGATAGTGACATAATTACGCCCCGAGTTTTATCAGCTGACACCCAGGATGTGGGTGGGCGAGCCCCCACCTCCCCCCCGGAGACCGTGGAGAAAAACTGCTTTAATGTGTTTGCTCTGCGACCCGCTGTAAATACAGGACTCCCACTGTAAACATGGAAGTCAGAATCACAGGAAGTGCTCGCATTTTATGATCTATTGATGGTAGGGTTCATGGGATCTGCGGTCCTGATGTGGAGAGTACAGAGGGCAACGAGAGGAAAACTCAGTGACCTGTGCGAGCCAGCGTCTGTGTGTGTGTGTGTGTGTGTGTGTGTGTAAAAACTTATGTCCATATGTACTGTATTTGCCAGTGTGCATTTGCAGTACTAGTCAAAAGTTTGGACACACCCGCATTTTTCTTATCATACAGTACATGTTAAATTAAGAAAGAAGCACCCTTTGTTAAAAAAAGATCTAATTCTTAAATCCATCAAACTAACCAGCATATGTTATCATAGTTGCTAAGCACACTCACATTTTTCCCCCGTTAAGGACATTCAGATAGATTTAATGAGTTTGCAGCTGCACAGCTGTCTATCTTCCCCAAGATGTGCTGCACTTGTGGTGGGCTTTTTGTGGATTGTGAGTTCCAAAATTTGGACAATATTCAAACAAATAAATTATTCTGCCAAAAACCGTAGGTCTTCCAGGCATTCAGAAAAAATAGTAAGGTAAAAAAAAAAAAATCATTAGAATAAAAAACCTTTATTTAAACATGGCTGAAACAATTAAAAAGCCAACATGCTTCGACCCACAAGGTCTTCATCTGTAGGTCGAAACATGTTGGCTTTTTAATTGTTTCAGCCATGTTTTAATGAAGGCTTTTTATTCTAAGGCTTATTTTCTGAGTGCCTGAAAGACCAACAATTTTTGGCTGTTCTCTCGTCCCATTTTTCCAAGAGCACCAGATTCATTCTTTCAACTAAAATATTTTTTCATCCAATGAGCGTCTAATATCTTCTCTTTTAACACTTTCAAAATAAATTATTGTCCTCTAACATCTGACTGTTTAACTCTCACAAGACTCCATCCGAGAATACGTAGAGATGTTAAGCTATTTAAAGTTCTCTAAAAATAAAGCGCTGTGACATTAGCAAAGTGTGTCCAAAATTTTGACTGGTACTGTGAAGAGCGTATGTGTGCATGTATGGATTTGCTTGTGCTGTTTGGAAGAATGTGCGTGTGTACTTTTGAAAGTCTATGTGAGCTGTGTGTATTTGTGCGTGCACATGTGTCTGTATGTGTGCAAGTACCTGCAGAAGTGAGTCAATGTTCATTTGCATGTGTGTGTGTGTGTGTGTCTGTATGCATTCTCAAATGTACGTCTCCTTGACATTTCCCATGGTCAATTTCATCTGTGCATTTATAGGCTTGTTGTTAGAAGCTAATCCAGGGTTTTAAGTGTGATTAGCCTTAAATTTGGAAACAGCACATGTTTAATTGCCCAGTAATGCTCAGGGGCCAGAGGACAGGAGCATTCAGTACAGTACAAATGAGCTTTAGTCTGCCTGTCAGGAGAAGCCAAAAAAGCTTACTGTGTGTGTGTCTTTGTCTCTGTTCGTGAGTGTGCATGCGGGTTGTAATACATATGTCCGTCTGTGTGTGTGTGTGTGTGTGTGTGTGTGTGTGTGTGTGTTTTTATACTTACATGTGTGTGCATGTATGCTTTTATGCATGCGTGTATGTGTGTGTGTGTGTGTGTGTGTGTGTGTGTGTGTGTGCCTGTGTTTTTGTACGTACGTGTGTGTGCATCTGTGCATCTATGGATGTGTGTGTCTGTGCATGTCTTTGTGTGAGTGTGTGTGTATGTGTTTTTGTACGTATGTATGCATGTGCATGCTCATATATATCTGTGTATGTTTGTGTGTGTGGGTACTCCTACCTATCACTTTATGTGTGCATCAGCGTGTGTATGTACATGTGTGTGTACGAGTGTGTGTTTGCACATTTTTGAGTGCCTTCGGAACTCCCAGGATTATGAACTGGTAAACAGGACAGCGCAGGAGAGCTCCTCAGCAGCACAACACCAGGGCCTCTCTTTACAGCAACACAGGCAGCAAAGGGTGTGTACAGTTGCTGTAAACACAGCCTGGAGGATACACACATGCCACAGTCTACCACACGCTACCATTATTGATCGGGGTCGCCAGCTGACTGCTGCGCACCTGAGAGGCATTGTGAAGAAAATGTTATTCATGGGATTGAATATAAAAGGGCTCATATGGCGAAAAAAAATATTCATTCAAAAAGGTAGGAGCGGCACTAACCGCATAACCTGGCAACCAGACAATGGACTGTTTCCTGCTCAAAATGATTTTTCTCTTCCGCAAGAATCGGGCTCGAAGCTATCTCCGGCCTATTCAAAAAACACCTTTAACTCTCACCAGAATCATGCTAAAGGTGAGATTTTATTAATGAAAACTAAAGAGAGCAGACAGTACGAACAGAGATATTCATGAAGAGTCCAAAAAAAGCTGGAATTATACCTCGTACAAAATAAAAGCTTTAAATCACAGGATTTGGAGCATTTGTGAATATGAAGGATGAAGTAAAGGGGGTTAGGTGCACCGAGCAAAGGTCAATGCTGCAATAAAAATGAAGATTGAATTCTGGGGGCAAAAGTATGAAATAACTCTCCTGCCCAGTCAAGTCAATGTCTTTTATTGATTAGCTACCTCAAAAGTACAAGCACTGGCTGGAGAGCTTCTCTTTTTAAGATTAAAACTGCCCTGAAGTACTTATTTCTTTATTGATATGTTTTTTTTTTTGTATGTGAGAGGCTTAGATCTTGAAAAGGGTTATACATGCGTTGCTCAGACACACTAATCCCCTTTCTCCATTTGTTCATGCAACCAGTGTGTCACCCTCATTAGTTTTTAATCATTTAAGAGGCTGGATTACAAATATGTGATTCAATGTTCTCGACAGAACATTCCGCTGCTGACGACGCAAACTCTCCCGTTAATTAAAAGCTACAGAGTTGGAGCAGTAGCAAAGAAATTTAAATATATATATATATATATTCCTGAGCCTTATTCTTCTCAGAGAATAATTAAGTGGGAGGGACAATATCCTTATTCCTGTGAAAATGAAATGCATAATAATTTCCCAGTTTATATAGTCTAACCTTCACATATGCATTACTGTTTAATTTAAATTCAAAATCATAATTACAGTACATAGCCGTTTTCATTACGACAACCAGGGATTTTAGTTTATCTGCTGACAGTTAGAATCCCAGTGGAGAGGAGTAAAAACTACGAGGTAAAAGGCTTTCATTTTTAAACATCGAAAGATCTTGTTTTTGGCACCTTTTTCTGTTCTACGTCTCTGCGCCTCTTGCCATCTCTGTACCAGTGTAGACATGGCACGATGTGCGCAATGGAAGAGAGGAAATTTTAATTACACAGCCGGCTGCGGGAGCACGAGTATGTTACAGAATGTTTAACAGATGTGTGGCTCACTTTAATGCAGCTAACGAGGTACTTTTACATTGCTTTCCCTCGGGGTCAGGCAGTGGCTTGTGGTTTGACTGGTTGATTTGGATTCAATCAACCAATTGGGCGGCACCTCCATTTTAAACAAGATGGAGCGAGCGCTTTGTGTACGTTATTAGGCCATACATCTTCCAAGGACTCAAAATGAAAACGAATTTGCAGCATGTACACCGTCAGAAAAGAAAAATGTTTTCTAAAGAAACCGTATGGTTTCACAGAGGAATCTGACGAGTTTTAAGGGTTTTTATCATTGATCTTACTGGGAACCTCCATACTTTTCACATCTATGGTAGAGGCTTTCATTAACTCTCATTTGCTGTTCATGTTTGTGGGACCCAGTTTCAATGTTTAGGCCCTCTAAAACAAAAATGACGCACTGAATTATTTTCTCAACCCAAGACTCATTGGCCATGGCTCATTTTCTGAGAATAACATTGCAAAAGAACACACTTTCTCTGATTGCACACTGGGCACCCCCCTGCATATTTATTTTACACATGATAAATAAAGGTGAACACAAGTGAGCATTGTAAAAAAATAAGAGGTTTGCTGTATACCTTCCCTAAGCCTGCTATTATTATTGTGTGGTCCTTTAGTTTTGCAGCATGTCTGAAAATTGAACATGACCCTCTCCAAAATTTTGTAGACTTTATTGCCAAATGTCCCAAAATAAATCCCATCACCACTGTCCGTACTGTCCCGATCTCCTCCCGACGTGAGCAAATTGGGTGGGCCAAAAAACGCAAACACCACAAAAGGGTTGAGAAAAAGGTTCCACGATTAAGACAAGCTACAGCTCCCTTTTTCTGTGAGGGTATTTCAACAGTTAGCCCGGCTACGGTATCCATGCTAACTGTGTAACACTGGAGAAAGCACCACTGCTTTTCTGAGATTGGGCACGGATATTTGCAGCGGGTAGTTTAGAAGACCATCTTTGTTATTTTGCGTCGCGCTGCATCTGTCTGGCATTTGTTTTGTCACAGAGCCAAAGCTAGTAGCATTTTTTTTTTTTTACATCAGGCGCTTAGCGGCGCAGTCACCAATAATCTCTTGCAAAGATCGTCTGCAAAGGTAGCTGACATCAAAGATTAATGTGACATCCATGGTCCCTCTGCACAGGTGGGGGAGGGCAGGTGAATGCCCCGTAGAAGTGGCAGGGGGGGGACATTCCCTTGGAGTGTGATGTCACTGAGAGGGGTACAAAGGCCCCCCCCCTTCTGGGTGGAGCAGCAGGTGGGTGGGCAGGTTGACCGTGCCCACCTGTGAAATCGGCACACAGCCCAGACTGAGCTGGCAGTGCCAGGTTACACATGTTTGGCTGCAGTCCGACCGTCGTCTCTTATCAGTAACTGCCACCCACACTGTCTCCTCAGATGTCTTTCTTCCACCAAAAATTGCAGACAGACAGAGCACAAAACGTCACAATTTCCCTCTCATAACTCCATAAATCTTTCACTGTAAGCGCTAACTCGTCTAAACAAATCCAAATCTGCCTCATTGACAAAACAAGGCATACCTGATGCCCAGTGCTGCTGAAAGAGGTGATTTGTCAGTAAAAAAAAAAATAAAAAAATCAACAACATTAACATGGACTCTGTAATAACTGTTTTTAAGTCGGCAATAAAATGTTTACAATGAACAAAAACAAAAATAATTTCAACACCAAATTAAATGATAAGAAGCATAATAGCAAATCCAAAAAGAGTGATAAAACCAAATCCTGAAAGTATATTTCCCTCTCTCTCTCTCTCTCATTCACTCACTCCCACACTCACAGATTTTGTACACGCACACACACACGCACACACACACTCAGGCACACTCTCTCTCACTCTCTTTCTAATTTCTGCCTCACATACTCCCTCTCTTATTCACTCACGCGTACACACCCACCCACACACACACACACACACACACACACTCAGGAACTCTCCCTCCATCCCCATCTGTCTCTCCTACCTTTGACAGAAAGCCTAACACAGTGAGTGACAGCCTGCCCCTGCCTTTCCCTGCCAAATAAATCTTTTAGAGACACTCACTGAACAGGCCTCGAAACAAAGACACAGCTCTATTCCCCAGGACTCCAGCGCGCTCCATCCCACAAATAAAAGTCTACATCAATCCCATTATGAGACAATTTAATCTGGTGAACCCATTCTTTCTTTTTTGACTAATTGACTTTCTGAAGTTTGAAATCACTGAGGGCAACCTTGTTTTATGCTTATAGTGGGTGTTAGAATTACACGTCAATGGAGCCATTCGAGAAGCCACTTGAATTCAAGTGCAATTTATTAAGGCCTGTTTGTGCCAGCTTGTGACATAACAGGATATAAAGCGGCGCAACAAGGTATGAATGTGCTTTTAAAACAGAGACCAAGACACAGCACTGGCCTTCAAGAAGCATATCAAACAAAATACGAGGAGTAAAATGCTGTGTTTAATCAAATTTGATTTTATAGTCCACCTCTGCTGTGCATCGAAGGGTTCTATGACCTCCTCACAGTCTATTATTCCCTGATAATGGACGCCTCGTTGGGCATTATTCCTCACATTATTCATAGTTAAGGAGCTGGCACAGCTTGGTTTGGCATGGTATACTTTACCATGGGACAGGCTTACATGATAGAGATCAGCACACCAATGTCTGGGATAGCTATAGTTAACATGTTTGGCAAAGCACAGTTCCACATGGTGTACACGACCAGTCAAAAGTTTTTGCACACCCCAATATTTTCAGTAATTGTTACATTTTTTTATATTTAGTTCTTATGTAATATTCTGATATTGGTTGTGTAACAGAAATGATGGAAAAGATGCCCAGTGTATGAACCATGTTTATGACAAAACAAATTAAGAAAAACCAGGATCAGTCATTTTGTCAATATTTAGGCAGTTCCGTAATGATGGTCTAATTCAGTGCTTCTCAAACCTCTCCTGAAGTACCACCTGTCCTGCATGTGTTAGATCTCCCTGCTCCAGCACAGGTGATTCAAATCAACTTATTATCAAGCAGCTTCAGGGGGTTGATGGCGATCTGATCATTTCAATCACCTGCGCTGGACTCCGTGGGGATTTTTCTTGTAAATATATTATTTGTAACTAACAAGTATCAGGTACAATTGATTTCTTTGTTGGAAACATACATGTTAGATAAAGACTTGACAAGATCTTAGAATGTGCCAAAGCTTTTGACTGGGAGTGTAGTTCAGCGCATCAAATTATGTGACAGCATAGCACTGCATTATGGCACAGTTTGGAATGTTACAGTTTGGTTCACGTCCGCTCCACGTAGCGCAGTGCAGCACGACACCTTTTAGCACAGTGAGGGCAGACTGTGATTGTCTACACTCTGCCTTACTCACATGGGAACAGGTCTCAGGGAAGAGCCAATCGCTGCGGAGGTCACCAGTCAGTCCAGACAGATGGACTGGCAGCTGAGGAGAGCAGCAGTGTGACCTAACTCTGTGTACCCATAATCCTCAGGGGGGCCGCTCAGATGTAGCAGGCTACTTCAAACCAATTATGAAGGCTTTTTATCGACCGGCCAAACAAAATGCTGTGTAAATAAAAAAATAGTTTCCAGAGAAACTCCTCATACAATACTGATGGCTGCTGGTGATTTTTAAAATAATAAAAATAATGATGACAACAACAACAACAATAATAATAATAATAATAAAATTAATAATAATCATCATCATCATCATCATCGTCGTCTTCAGTAGCAGCAGCTGCATCATGATCATCAACGGAGAAGTGGGTACACCCTATTAGGTAGATGGATTGATCACTAAGGAGAAAGTGGGTATACTTTCCAATGTATTTCAATGGTTTTTTGGCTGATTAGTGGGTATACTGTAAATTGACTGAAAAAAGGTGGGTATATGCCGTGTACCAGCGTATACTCTCCACTACACCACTGATCATCATCATTGCCATCATAATCGTAATCATAATAATCAGATTCTTTTCTTCCTGCCTGCACTGAATGCTTAATATTCCAGTTCCATTTGCAGACTCAGATATTCATTAATTCAAGGATTTTCATTTCTTAATTTCCTCTCTTGGACCCTTGTAGGGTGCTCTTTTATTAAGCATCTTTTATTAACAAAAAAGTGCAAGTTTGCTTATGCAGAAATAAAACAGGATTAGGCCTAGTGGCTCTGAAGGATCCTTGAAATTAATGGACATAGTCTAAAGCACCATTCAGTCAGCACAGTCTCCGCAATTTTGAATATCAACAGAGCGTTACGTGCGGTTTTCTCCAAGTTCGAAGCAGCAGGCCTCTACTTCCGGAGCCACAATTTGATGAGGCAAGCAACTCAGTATAACCTTCCCCATCCCCAATTACAAATGAGACAGGTCTATCATTACAAAGAACATGTAGGGCGTGAAGTACCAAGGACTCAAAAAAAGCAAATTTGTGACAATGTTTGTACACAAAAATACCAACTTGATTTATAACCATAAAGCAATTTTGTAATCTTTTTTGCTGAGGCGACAATTCTCTCATGTTTTTCTTGAAAAAATATAAGAAAGCAGCCATGTATCATGTTTTTTTTTTTCCTTTGAAAGAACTCAGTTTTATGGAAAGGCAAAGAGAGGCATATTTATGCTTTGTAGAGAATACTGTATTCGCCAAAAAAAAAAAAAAATTAACTGTTTGAGAAAAATTAAGGCCGCACAATGGATCATAGAGGAGGCAACAACACCATCTTAACGTGCCTTTGACTGGTGGAAGATCATTCTTTCGAAATGTAATCTTTATTTAGTCAGGGAATTTCCGTTGAGATTGAAATTGCTTTTTAAGGGAGCCCTGGGGGTTGAGGTGGGGAGGGAGAGCCAGTTAGAGCAGGGGGTGATAAGGTGGCAGGTTGAAAGCATGCAGGTAATATAATAGAACTGGAGAGAGCGAGAAAGTACCACCCTTATTACTTCCAATATCAGATGCTAAGCTAGCTACTTCAGCCCAGGAAGTGCGGAATTGACCGACGCCATCTATAAAAATGGCGTTTCATGGGTGCTTATTTCCGGCACCATTTCATAAGATTGCCAATCTGATTACTCTGCACAAATGGCCAAGAAAATGTGTCGTCTGTGCGGATTGGCAAATATGTTTAAGAGAACATGACGAGCAACGCTGTTAATCCGGAACGTGCACGCACTATACACTCATTGGCTGAACTGCTGCAGTCAGAGCAACAGCTGGACAACCAAGCTCGTGCACGAGCTGTCATCAAGCTCTAAGTATCAGTTCTTATTTTACAGGCCCTCTTGAAAACATCAAACAGTTGCGTTAGACACTGAGCAAAATAATGAAGGGTTACCGAATACATTTTCTTTTGTTTTTGCTTTATTTGGCAAGAAAAAAAGGGGCACTTTTTAATCGGTGTCTATGGCGCTTCAGCGTCTTTGGCCACAAAATTGCATCCTTGGGAAACGCTTAAGCAGGAAGCTAACATGATAACTTCTGTTATTGTATATTGAATAGTACAAAGTTGAGTTGAAAGAAAAAAGTGCATGAATATTATTCAGTAAGCACAATCTGATATCACTGTGAAAGTGTCGTTCTGGGATAAACAAAATTGTGCTTATACAGGAGTAGCTTTATAGTCTACCAAAGAGCAGAAGAAAAGCAGCTCTGATATTCTCTATGCTGCGCTTATCATAGTAGAGCTGATATTCATTGGTGGACTGTTATATTTTGTTGACTCCAGGGCATCACTTACACGGCGATGTCAGATTGTGCGTTCCACGAATTGTGGTGCTAAAAATAGCTAAGAATATTTTTTGTTATATTTTTGCCTGAGATGCATCAAAAGCAATGACAGCACATTTATTGTTGATTTTTCACAATGCTAAAACGCTTGATTAAGCTACCATTATTAAAATTCACTATTAAAATCCATTCATTGAGAGTTAATTGGGAGACCCCACTTCAATATCTAACTGTTATGTTTCAGCATTGATTGGAAGCACTGAAACAAAAGCACTGAAGCCCAGCTGTAAAACAGCCCCTCTGATCTGGAGCGCAGGGGATATGGTTTTAAAGCCCCCAGCCCTTAGTTCAACTGCTGATACACCAGCCCAACAAGCTGGAGAAACAGCCTTTTCTTGCATCCTCAATTCCTGTGCTCATCCGACCTTAAAGAAGCCAGTTTTCCTGAGGTTGTTTTGCCAAACTGGGTGTGTCATGCGGAGCATACTGAACACAACAGAAAAGCAGTGTTTAATATGCCGTGCCAGTGGCAGTTACTGAGTACACAACGGGTGGTGGTGGTTATTGGGGGGGGGGGGGGGGGTAGTTGTGTAAAATATTCCATTTAACACATGATTAGTCTTGACCTTTTTTTTTGTCCTTTTCTTTGGTTAACAAGTTTTCCAATGAACCATTAGCATTTAACACACAGCTTTCTTTTTGATGTAATGTGAAGGCAATTAAATAATACATTTAATTTACAAGAAGTTCATTTATTTATTGTTTTGCCTGCTTAAGTTGGCCACACTTTGTTAAAAAAAAAAAAAAAAAAGTCAAAGACTCTGGAACTTTTGTCACATTCTGCAATGTTGGCTACCAAACTAACAGACAAAGGTTTAAATAGATAACAAAGAAAACAAATACTGAAAAGCGCATTTTTCGCATCAAATGTAGAGCTCTTTTTTTTTTTTCTTCTTGTTTTTCCTTAATCACCAGAATTGGCCACTCCTGTCAGTGCTGAATGTTCTCGAAGTTAAATAACTTATCAAAGAAAATGAATGAAAACAGATCAAAAACAGTCATCTGGTAAAAGGAATATTTGTCCGCTCAGCATCTGGCGCTGCACGATTCTAAAAAATAAATGGTACATCGAATGTTTTGGGCACAGTGTAGATGTCTCTATTATGTTTAAAAGTCCTAGGGGACAGGGACCAGATGCAGGACTCAGGCACAGGCCGTAAGTCAGTTCCGCAGGTGTATTTGGTAGTTTTCTTGGGGTCAGACAATCCAAGTCCAAGCCAAACAGTAAACATGCAGCACCAAAGGGATAATCCAAATTGTGGCCAGAGTTCAGTTCAGGAGTCAGGCGGTGCGAATGCCAAAGTTAGGAGTAATCAGAATCGTGCACCACAGTAGCCAGCCAGTCGTAGTCAGGAAATCACAATGAACAAAGCAATAGGCAGTCCCGTAAACCGCGGGACAAAAACAAATCAACATCAGAATTCTCACTAGAAATAACAAGGCTCATATGGTGACTGGGGAAAAGCAACAAACTAGTGTATAACAAACAAAAAACTGGCGATATGTAAAGGTGAGTAAATAACAAACGAAGGAGAGGAAGCAGGTGTGCGGGAGCCAGGATGTGTGACTGAACGTGTGGCTGCAAAGAAATAAACAGGAAGTGATTATGAATGGAATGCACTGTTATAAACAGGCACCTTTTTTGCCAATTATTTTAACTGTAGTTTTACAAAATAAAATAAAAACTCATGAACTAACAGTGAGAGGAAAATGCCCCCCCCCCCCCCCCCTTCCTCCCCAACATTAGGTATAGAATACTTCCATGCTGTAATTCATTGATAACCAATCACAGGATTGTATATGCACCCCTACCAATCGTAAAAACAAAAGTATTAAAAAATGTTCTCAAAAATAATATTCCACCCCTCATTCCAGATTTGTTGCATGCAGGAAAAGGATTATTCCCTTCATCTACTGCCATAAAATGAAAAAAATCTGATAAATGTTATTAGATAAAATGCGGTATTTTAAATTAAGGAATTAATTTGCTTCCGCGCTAATCTGTGACGGCTCTGGAGGCAGCGGGGTTTCATTTATAATTTGTTTCTTCTGGTTTTGTGAGAATTAATCTTGCCTTCAGTGATGCACAAATTCTCTTTTTTCCATCTGCTTTGTGCTCCTGGGATGCGCAGTGACCATCTGACTCTGGGATCCAAGTCTGTCATTTCCGTTTTCCCCATTTTAACTCATCATTTCAGAGACCCTGTGCATTCGCCTCAGCGCTCACTGGCCAAACAAAGCAGGACTCATGCAGAGTGATTTAGCCTCTTCTTTATGCGGCTCATGGTCATTAGATTGGACAGAAATTTTTTTGCAGCCAGATCAGTAACCAATCGTGTGGCTGAACCCTGCGTTAGCAGCCAAATTAGGAAGCCGCAGTATGATTGGACCCTTGCTAACGGCAGGATTAGGAAACCGTGCCGGGATTGGTCCCTCATTAGTGGCCGGATTAGAAGCCGAGACACAATTGGACCCTCCTTATTGGCTGGATTGGGAAGCAGACGCGTGATTGGCTCCTCATTAGTGGCCAGATTAGAAGCAGGGACAAGATTGGACCTTCCTTAGTGGCTGGATTGGGAAGCAGACACGTGATTGGCCCCTCATTAGTAGCCGGATTAGAAGCAGGGGCAAGATTGGTCCCTCCTTAGTGGCTGGACTGAGAAGCAGACACGTGATTGGCCCCTCATTAATAGCCGGATTAGAAGCAGGGACAAGATTGGACCCTCCTTAGTGGCTGGACTTGGAAGCAGACACGTGATTGGCCCCTCATCAACAGTCAGGTCTCCAGTGTGTGGGAGCAGATGTGTGGGGACAGGGTCAG
The DNA here is from genome assembly GCA_029721435.1 of Gymnothorax reevesii. NCBI lineage: Eukaryota > Metazoa > Chordata > Actinopteri > Anguilliformes > Muraenidae > Gymnothorax > Gymnothorax reevesii. The sequence goes on along the minus strand of CM056573.1, from coordinate 165,651,572 downwards.
AGTTATAGTGGGGGGGCTCTGACAGGCTCGATGAGCAGTTCATTCCTCACGGTCGAGGACCCAAGGGAAGATTCTGACTCACAGTTCCCTACAGAGACCCCTCAAGAGGAACCTGTCTCAGCCAGGGTCCAACTAATCAAGCCATTCCCCTCAGGGCCCTCAGACATGAGGAAATGGCTGGACATGGATTAATTCCTGAAGAGAAAGGAAGATATTGAGCTCTCTGATGCCCTTGCCCCCCCCTCTATACTGGGCTCATTCATGTTACTTTGACATTGAGGGGGCATTATCCTCACCCTTTGGAGAAAAGACCTGGTGCTGATTACACTGCAGATGGTGATAAATGAGAGGTTAATTAAGCCATGGGTTCTCCGGGCGTGAGCTGTCACTTCATGTACACCACCCGGCCTCACACATACAGCAAACCGGCGGAGCCATGGCGAGGCAGGGCGATCAGTGGGAACTCCCACACGTGCGCATTGATTTTTAATCCAACCCGCAAAGCTGTTTTGTCGGCAGTGTAACCTTGTAACGTTTTTCTGTTAGATAAAATATTAATTATTAAAAAGTCACATCCTTTTACATTTTACCAATGCCTGAATGAGGATGCATTTAGCTTTCCTTTGGGAATGGCGTAACATTTGCCATCGATCCTGATATTTTATTACGTGGCTGCGTGCGGTTTTTACGCTGCCATTTGCAAACAGGGTTAATTCATCTTTACACTATTTTATCTGGGGATTATAAAATTACAAAATGATTTCTGAAAAGTACAGAGCTCATCTTGCAAAATAAAAAAAATGTATTTACATAGGAGCAAATAATTGTTCTGAAATCAAATATTAATTAGGCACATGCAAAACTACATTTTCTTTGACAAAAATATTGTAACATTTTTCTTGTAGGTTTATGTACTCAGCGAGTTTTTGGTTGAAAAGCAATACGTTTTTTGTTTGTTTGTTGTTTGCAACTCTAGTTTAGCAAGTCAAAAATTTTTGTGGGTCAAATTAACATGAATTTGTGGGCGGAGGCATACTTTATGCATTTCCGTTGGCCAGCATACTTTTCAGAGACACTGACAGGATCTGCACCTCCATGCTGTGGACATTCCCTCAAGGTTCAGATCAAAGTTCTTCAGTCTCAGAATCTATGCAGTGGCAGCCATTTTCTGTTCAAGTCTTATTTTCTAAATTTATCATCCTCACATCAAGCTGACTTCGCCAGTTACACCTGGCATTAAAGTCCAGCTCAAGGCAAAACAGGCTTCTTAGCTGGCAAGATAGCCAATGTCTTTCATCTTGTTTTGAATTTAATTACTTTATTAAGTTACTTAAAAGCGATACAAAAATCACTGTGTTTAAGTTACGTTGCGTAAACTACCCTCAACCTGTCAATTTTGAAATAATAATAGCCCACGTCGAGAAATTAAAACTAAGGCACCTGTGAAGTAACTCAGGCCACTAATCAGAGTTGTACTGTTATGACCTAAATAACTCAAGTCAGCCTCAACTACGCTCCATTCCAATATGGTGGCTTATTTACACCAGAATAATGACTTTCTTCACCCTTGGCTTCTCAGTGCTGCAACTTCCTGCTAGCCACACTGCTCTTGCAAATTTCATCCCAGCTCCTCCCCAGCATCCATGTAGGTTTTGAATATTGGTCTGGAGTGGGATGGGGGCGGGTAAGATCCCTATTGCCAGTTCCTGCTTCTCTCGGCTCACTCAGGCGTTTATGCTCGCTCGACAATTGTTGCACACAACAATAGTTCTGTTCATGCATTTCATTGCATCATTAAATACGTTTATACGTGAGTTGGTTGACTGAACCAGCATTACCGTGGCAACGGTGCAATAGCAGGACTGCTACTGTCTGTTGAAGCCTCAAGGGAACAACCAGTATCTGTAAACACTGTCACTGTCACTTAAAAGTAGACGATCCAATAAAAACGCATTCTTATTTGTGCTACAAAGTTGCATGTGGGTGGCAAAGTGGTGCATTGGGTAGCGCTGCCACCACACAGCAAGCAGGTTGTGGGTTCAAATCTGGCCTGAGGCCATTCTCTGTGGAGTACGTTCTGTTCGTATTAATGTGGGTTTCTTCCCCAGTCCAAAGACATGGACCTCAGGTCAATTGGAGACTCAAAGTTGCTCATAGATATTAGTGTGTGTGTGAATGGTGTGTGCGCCCTGAGATGGATTGGTCAGCTGTCCAGAATGTGAACCTGCCTTTCACCCATACTCCAGCTCCCCCACGACCCTAGTGAGGAAGTAGTGTATATACCAGGGGTGGGCAATCACGGTCCTGGAGGGCCAGTGTGTATGCAGGTTTTTATTCCTATCAATTACCCTGACTAATTGAGTTTATTGATTGCATGCACAAATATAGATTTTCGCAATGATTCGATCAAAGGAAAATGTTTAATGAAGGGAGACAAGACTAGTCTTTGTAGTTTCATGATAATTTAAAGAAATGCGCATGAAACGTCAGATTTCATAAATGGTTTGGCTAATTGAGACAATCAACTAATTAAAGACCAGACGTTGGTGTGAAAACCAGGGACAGATACAGCCCTCGCTGCCCACCTCTGGTATATACAATGGATGACTGTAAATTTGCCTGGGTAGGTGATTTGCAAAAATCGCAACCAAGAACTTGTTTTACAAACCATAAATGAGCACAGGGTGCAAAGGAGAAATGTGACATAAATAATTTATTGTTTCTGAGCAAGACAATTTGCTTTCAAATAGTCAAGATTTTATCTCAAAACCATTTTTTTGCTTATATATAATTTTTTGTGTGCCCATCTTCTTTCTTTTTTTTGTGCAATAAAGGCACAAAATTAACTCCACAGAGAGCACGCTTGCGACCGTACCTTCAATCATATCTCTGCAGCAGGTCACTGTCAAAACACTGAGCTGGATTGACAATAACAAATGCCAAGGCTTTTTCTTGTTTTTTTTTTCCACTTTTTCAAAAACAATTTGGCATCTGTGCTCCCGAAGGGATCAGGAATTGCAATCAGTGAACTATGAACAAGTGTACTCATATGCGACTCATACCACCATCTCGGGAGAGTGCAGACAGTTTGCAGATCTCTTCCAAAATGTGCACCTGTCAGCTACTGTTTCTCTTCACTTATACGTTCAAACCTTTCAAGCTCAAAATGAGCGTACATGAAACCTGAGCATGTGATTACTCAGAATATTAGTTACAAGCAGCTGGATGGCTAGTGAGAGGTAATTAAGTAACAAACAATGCTAACCCAAACCAACTGCATCCCTCCCATATCCCTGTGCAGCAGAAAGCTAATTATGTGCTGCTCTCATGAGGCCACTGCCCACACTCAACACTGGAAAGGCTGGATTTGATTAACATCCATAGTGGTCACTCTATCACTGCAAGTGGTGACTTTGCCAAGACAGCCTACCCAGCTGCCTGCAGCGCTTTCTCTAATTGGCCTGGTTACGCCAGTCAGGTTGATATTTATTGGCAATAATTGGGCTAGTTTAGAATCTCACAACAACAAAGACAGCGACAACAGCAAAAATGTGTCCAAACTAACAAAAAATATCAATAGTGCTGAGTAACTGGTGCCAGGCACAACAAACTCTGCCTGAGGGTGATGTTATTCAGTGACATTGACCTTGAATTTGACCCAGTGAGAGCCAGAATTTAATCAGGTGATGTGCAGATGATTAGATCCCACCTCCCTGAAAAATTCATATAATTCCATCTTACTATTTCTGTGCAAAACTGCTGGCAGACAGGCAAACATACAATGAAATGTACCCAAAAACACTACCTCAGTCAGGCAGGGTAAAAACAGCGTGTTCACTGGATACATGATGCATGAGGAGATCAATGCAAAGTGACAGGTGTCATCCCAGTGGCACAAATGCTTTCATTTCCTCAACAGCTCAGGGCAAGTAGTTTTGAAAGCCGCTCACAGCAAAGCGTTTGCTCGTTTCATGAATATGTGCAGGCAAACGAAATTGACCAAAGTCAATTTATGTCCGCATACAGTACGTGCATTTATTCTTTTTGCATACAACTGTTGTGTCGCCTAAAGTTATAGCCAAAGCCATAAATCTGTAATAGCCTACATGTGCTTGTTTGAATGTCGTCACCAAACAAGCAAAAGTCACACGAATGGGAAATAAATTTACTGGGCGAGGAGAGTATATTCAGTTGAAACGCACTGCGGAGCAGGCGAAAATGGAATTAAATCTGCAGCGGGCCGTAAAACCTGGGACGAGAGGAAAATCGTTAATGAGCGCTGCTTCCTATGCAGCCGGAGGTTTGCAAATGAGCTCAATACTCTGCATAAGATGCAGAATCCTGATCAGGCAACTCCGTACACTTTACTGTGCCAGCCGGGGTCTCTGGCGCGGATAGCCCAGCGTTACAAAAACAGCACACATCAGAATGTAACAACAGAGACTGACGAAAACTGATAGGACAGCTGCACTATATGAAAGCTGAAATCCTCCCAAACACGGAACTGAAGGTAAAAATGTTCTGCTCCAGACTTGACAGCAAAAACTGAAAAAATAAGTCCATCTCAACGAGCATCTTTATCTTGTGTTTAGACTTAATGCACTCATTTCTATCACCTTTATTTCTCAGTAGGACAAAGTTTTGCCAATGAGGTGAGATAACTTTGGCTCAATTCCAGATTTTCTAGTGCATTCCCATCCATTCTGTATACAGGTTCGTCCTCACGAGGGTTGCAGGGGAGTTGGAGCCCATCCCAGCTGATTATGGGCAAAAGGCAGGGACACAGCCTGGAAAGCTCGGCAATCCATCACAGGGCTCATGCACTCTTTGCTATCAGTAATTTAGTCTCCATTTAGCCTGACATGCAAGTCTTGGACTGTGGGAGGAAACCCACAAGAACACAGGAGAACATACAAACTCTGCATGGAAAGGCACCTGGATTCGAACCCATGACCTGCAGTGAGACGGCGAGGCTACCCACTGCGTCATAGTGCTGCTCAAGATTTGCCAGTGGCATAGCACACTGTCACTTGTCAAGCACATGATAAATTAAAATAAGGTAATATTTTCCACCTGAAAGAGAGAAAAAAAAGCAAAAGTTCATGCTTATAATTTGATTCAATTACTTGATAAGACAGAAGCATTTTTGCAGTGTATATTCAGAACAGTAGTCCAGCGAAGTCAGTAATCCTGATCCTTGCTGTTGAGGACTCTCAAGCCCTCTTAGGTACACAGTGTACCCAAACAGTGAGGAGTGTTCAGTACGTATCAGGCCAGCATTTAAACAGGGTCCAGGCGAGCATACCATCACGTACCTCATGTAACGTCAAGCCCTGAATGGTGACACCACCTCTTTTTTCCACAAAGCCAATGAAACGAGAAATCCATTAGGACATCCATGTTGAGAGGCAGTTTGACCTGAAATCCAGGCTAGCCCACAGCTCTCCCAGCAACCAATCGCTCCTCAGAAACACCTCCACTCAAATTAAATATCTCATTTTAATAAATGAGAAAAAAATGGAACTCAGTGATTAATAATCACTGCTTTTTTAATGATACCACCTAATATCTCAATAGCCCCTAATCATTCTCTGGGAGAATAAAAATTACTCATTCCATGAGTAAAGAAAATGGGAAATGTGGTTTATTAAGCACCCTCTATTTGATAAAACCCCCCTCCTTACAGCATAATAAAATACTTCTTTGGTGAAATTTTCGCAAAAATGATTTTAAAGAGCCAAGCAGGTGGCGACGGGGAGTACTTAGTGCTCTCTACTGAGCCTTGACTCATAGGATGCAGGGTGGTGAGGATTCCAGGGGCCACAAAATAATGGGAGAGGGCCCTTATGTGTTATTTAACCTCCTCCCACACATACACACCCACACCATATGACAACCCTTTTCCACACTCATACAGCTGTGAAGGATTTTGGAAGATGGCCCAGATGGGAGTACCATGCTATGGAACAAACACAAGAGTGCCCTCTCAACACAAGTGTGTCGCCTCCTCTACTGCTCATGCTCAACGATGATTCTCAGGTACTTCAAAACAGCTGGGATCCAACTCAGAATTCATTTAAAAAAGGAAAAAAAACTCCTCACTTCCTCTTTGATCTTTGCCTGTGAGCTCTCTGTAGTCTCTGAAGTCAAATAACTTTGATTTGGGTGTTTGCTGTGTGTTTGGGTGCTCGCGTGTGTGTATTGATGTCTTTGTATATGCACGTATGCGTGTGCGTGCATGAGTATGAGTACGTGTGTGCATTTGGTGTGCACACATGGATGGGCAAATGCATCTGTGTGAATGCTGCATGGGTGTGTGAGCATCAGTCAGTTTGTGTGTGTTTGTGTGTGTGTGTGTGTGTGTGTGTGTGTGTGCATGTCCGTGCATGTGTGTTTTTGTGTGTCTGCATTTGCATGCACGAGAATGAGCATGTGTGTGCATTTCGTGTGCAGACATGGATGTGCTTATGCATTTTTATGAATGCTTCTGCATGGGTTTGTGAGCATCAGTCAGTTTTGTTTGTGTGTGTGTGCGTGTGTGTGTGTGTGTGTCTCTGAGTGAGGGTCCATGTCAAGGTTAGTTCATTGAAAAGAATGAAGTGAAGGCTTATTTGTCGCTGCTAGGAAAAGAGTACTCTGAGGATATGTTAAATATTCATATACATCCTCGGAATGTTTTGTCATCTGTTCCAGATTCCAATTCGCAGGATCTGACAAGTTTCGAGTACATGATTTTTAATCCATAAAAAAATTCAGATATTAAGCATAACATTCGGTGGGCGATGTTGCCACTCTAACTTACAGTCAGGGACAGAGGGGTGGAAATATCCACAGTGTTCTGGGCAATTTACAAAAACACACAATTATTTGCACTTTTCTGCTGAGTTATATATTTAATTACTGGAAGAGTTTCTCAAGCTTTTGATACTGAACAGGGGTGTAAAGGTAGTGAGGGCTACTTTCAAACTGTTTTCAAACTGTTTTCCCCAATGTCTGGAAGGCCCTCAGCGATGCAGGCCTTCAGGACCCTGGACAGCTCCATCCTCCCACACAGAATGTACAGCTAAAGCTAATTGGTTTCTGTAATCGCCAGGTGTAGCCAGCATGACCAGTGAGATCCTGCCTTTTAAGGGGTATTTGATTGAAACCTCCCACTATGCATGTGGTCTTCTGAGTAGAAATAACACTGTGCTTGCATGATTTCTATTGTTATTCATCGTCACTTTCAGTTCTTTGTTATTCATTCTTTATTTATTTACTTACATATTTTTGTTAGTTTGATCTTACCCAAGTAATACAAACTGAGGTCAACCTTTTCTGCAAAAATTCTCTTTGTGAATATTTGTGCATGTGTTCCGTTTTTTTTTTTTGTTTTGTTTTACATGTTAGACTGTGTGTATAAGTAAGTAGTAAGTGGGTATGCACGTGGACGTATGAGTTTCTATGAGAATTGCTATGTGGGAGAACTAATACAAGCCTGTTAACACTTTTGTTTTTTTTTGATATCATTCACATTCACAGTCTTACAACTAATTCAGTTTGTCAGCAAGGCTGGAGCAAATGAAGGAGAATCTGCTCATAATTACACGTATGGGAAGTTGTTCACCATTGTCCTGAGAGTGAGGAGTGAGGTGAAGGCCATGTTATTATAATCATTAGGGATTTGGGATTGTAATTCAAAGGCTATTTGTACAGTCCCCAGGTGTCGTGGCATCTTCAGCGAGACATTTATTCTCAGTTGCACAGTAACATACCTAGCTGCATGAGTGGATTGCAGGTAAACTTCTTAAATTGAAGTCTGTGCAAGGCACTGTGGATACGACTGTTTATTTTCTCTGTGTTCTGCAGGAGCTCAAGAGTCGGGCCGCGCATATAAATAAATAACCATTATGAATGATTAATATTCAGTAAATGACTTCAGGAACTGTTACCAAATAAAGAAAAACAGAAACAACACCGGAGCATTGTTGGAAATTTGCCAATCATAAATAAATAAGCCTCTATTTACCAAATATTTCCCAAGTACTTACCTAATTCCTCTCATCTGAAACCAAACAAAAAAGGCTCAAAATGGATTCATAATGTAATTCAGGAAAGATCAAATGAATCCCAATTTCTCTCTAATAAAAAAAAGAACTTCCATGCAGAACTCCAATTAGACCAAAGACAAGGAGCGCCCTCATTATTAAGTAAGTACTTCTGCTTATTAGCAAGTAATTTGTCAATTTCTTTCATTCTGTAAATTAATTAGGGAAACTTAGACAAATTAACTGGTGTATATGTATATGCTCATCAGGAATTTGTTTTTGACCTTTTCAAAAGCTATTGCTTGCATTTCAGAGTAGTGTACACATTGTTGTATTTCTCTATGAAGGGCCTAGAGTCAGAACTGATACCGTTGTTTACTTTTCGCAGGAATTTTTTTTGCGAGTCGCGTCATTAAGCAGCATGGCTCTAAATGCAGGCTTGAGAGGTGTATGTTGTCAACACTCACGGAATGATGGAAGAGGCTCCTTTAAAAAGAGATGTCAGTCTCAATGGAGCTCTTCTCCCGGCTAGATGGATAAACAAAATATCTGGAAATGAATTGCCGCCAAAGACCATTAAACAATGAGAGGAGGCGATTACCTGGGGAAAAGCCCAGCTCGAATGCACACCTGGGGTTAGTGAAATGTGCTATAGAGGTCATCGAGCTAGAAGGTAGTTGCTGAGGCAACGTGAAATGTGTCGCTACGGTTAAAGGCCTCCTCATCATTAGCTATGGATTTCACGTTGCCATTCGATACACTGCCACAACATATCATTCAGTCTTTCCTTGGGTGTCACTATTAAGACGTGTTTTCTGTCGAGGCACCGCTTCTGTCATCTTGTGTTTTGTGAGGCTTGGATTGATGGCAGTAAGACTCGCTCAGGCTAGTTTCCGCTCACAATAGATACACATAAACATGATGAAGCACTCCCAAATCACACTGAGAAGGCAACACTTCTGAGGCTGGGCCATAATGACTAAAGTGGCCCTCTAAATATCATCGCAATTTTTTAGTCCCTTCTCCTCGGCTGACCTTCTTTTTTTCTTTAAAAAAACTCCTCCTGCCAAGACTTGTTGGGCTTGTTCTCACTTTTAAAGTAAAAACGTGTCGCCATAGTAGATCTTCCCTAAGGTGTGAAGTAAATGAGTTTGCACTGAAGTGCAGAAAGCCTATGAAAAAAAATTAAAATGTTCCATCCAGATGACTTCCAAGGCCCAAATTATCTGGCTAATTATGCTAGTGGTTCAAGGTAGGTCTTCCGACTGGATCTTGAAGCAACCGTACAGAAGTCTGCAAGCTAAGTAAATGGGGCAGGGTCTGGCTTGCAGACACAAAACTAGTCGTGGCTTCCAGCAGTGGCTCTCAGAGGCAATGCTGGCCTGAAACCAGTCATGCTATCTGGGGAAATCATTTCAAGAAAATCCCTTGAAGGCCTGGAAATCTGCAGCTGCACTGGTTCTGCACTGATATGGAAAATCCACCCCCCACCCCCCATTCAAGAATGCTGACAGGACACATCCATGCCCCAGTCAACCTATCACTGTTATCAGGCAAAGATGAAGTTATATCATGGGGCAGAAGAATTGACGCTGAAGTCAAATTGAACAGTAGAACATGATTTTATTTACTCATCTTGTCTTAGTATTGGTGGAAGTGGGGGAAAATAAAAAAGAGAAAAATAAAATGCCTTTTAGGACCCGTAGTGTCTTGGAATGACTGTTTGTTTTATTATGATTAGTTATCACAGATAAAAACCCACAGTAAGGCACTTAATGTCGAGCCAAACGCATAATCAAACACCTAGTCATTGTGCTTTGAGTTTGTTTCTTGTAGAAGGTTTTGACGCAATCAGAAATGGGGGGGGACTGGGGACTGGGAATATGAAAAACAGTGAATACTGGTAATTAGACCGCAGCGAAAAACACAGAGAGTAGTTGCCAGGTCACACTGTGTAGCGCACAGAGCTAGCATTTGCTCAAAATAGCAAAGTCATTCATATTCACCTGCACATCCCACTTTCCCCTCACCTCTCCCTGACAAAGTAGAACAGCTCTCACTGAGAGGCGTCAAAGCACATGCCTAATCTTCATGTTGGCTCTCTGAACTGTAAAGAGAGGCGCATTTGATACCCGCAAAGTGAAGAAACAGCCCCTCTTCCCTCCTCTGAGGCACAAAAAGGAACTTTTCCCCTCATTACAAAAATAACTGCTTATTTCAGTTCAAAACATTATATCTCTAGCGTCTAGAAAGGAAGGAAAATGGCGCCAGTCACGCCTGAGAGAACCATGTAAAGTGGCTTTTATGTGTGAGTGTGTGTGTGTGTGTGTGTGTGTGTGTGTGTGTGTGTGTGTGTGTGTGTGTGTGTGTGTTTGTGTGATTGCCTCTGTGCCTGTGTGTGTGTGTATGCGTGGGTGTGTTTTTGATACCTATTGTGGACCTTTATAGGTGTAAATACTGATCTTTTTGGGGCCAGTAATCCTCATGGGGACCAAAGCCTACTGCTAATGTGGCAACACATTATTTCTGAGGTTCTGGGCTTAGCATGATTTAGTTATGGGTAGGGTGATGGTTCGGGTTCAGCAGACCATTATTCATGGAAGTCATTGTAATGTCCTAATACATATTTTGTGAATACGTGCGTGCGCATGTGTGTGTATGTGTGTGTGTGTGTGTGTGTGTGTGTGTGCATGCATGCTTGCGTATATGTGTGGCTGTACTCATGTCTATGTGTGCATCTGAGGTGGAAAATCCTGAGGTGAAAAAGTAATGGTTCTGCCATGTAATTACTTCCCTTGATGACCCGAGCCAGATGATTTTAGTAATGAGTTTGACCTCCTGTAAAGAGAACTGTGCTAATTAGCCAATCATGGTGATCGGACCAAATTTCTGGACAGGAATATGTCTCTCTGAACCTGGAGTTTCCCCTTGTGGTATGCATTCATACAGGCTTGTGTGAGCCCTGCACAAACTGATTGCACTGCCAAACTCTGCAACTTATTAGAGTCAAAGAGGTCCAGGTAATGGTTATGATTTTCAAGTACTAAGCCAATAATGTTCTGCCAATTTATCACCTATTGCTTACGGTTTCTCTCTCTCTTTCTCTTTAGCTGGTATACGGTACATCCTAGATGCAGTGTTGCCATTCATCATTCTACATTATATTAAATAATGTAAGTTTTAATGATTTACTGTGATAAAGATAGAAAATTCTGTCATAATTAATGCAAAGGGGAAAAATTCACAAGAGACAATGATAAATACTGTACATGGATGACAGCATGGTATATCCCCGGAATTGTTTCACTTACTTCAATTTTGAAAAAGTCTAAGTTTGGCCTACAGGTGGTGCTACTAGAAGAGTCATAGGGCTCTAATTTCTTGGCGCAGTGCAGGGGGGAACAGCGCGGCGTAGCCCGTTCAGTGGTAATTTCGTCCTGTGCGCAGCCACTTTGGCAATTAGGTAGACCGTCAAGTGCCGAGATGGGTGTGGCCGCGCAGTAAAGGGGGAGGTGTTACATATTCATCATGACGCAGTGACAATTTCGTGGCAAAAGACTCTGCCGAAAGTGCACAGAGCGCTCACCAGCTCCAACCTGGTTTACTTTCTGTGCAGTGTGCATTTCAATGCAATAAATAATTACAGCAACCACAATTTAATGCAACTATCTGAATCAGGGCATAAATTATAGTATCTACAGTATATCGATTGTCCTGATGTCAGATTAAAGGCGGTTGGCACGCGTAATGGAAACTCAACCTGGCTTAATCAACGCAGCTGAATCTGTGATGCAAACTAACGGCTTCACATCTTTCTCAGCCAACCACAAACTGCCTCGGCAACAGGCAGAGCATATAAATCCGGCTTCTCTCATCTTAAAAAATGCAAAAGAAAAGAGAAAAAGAGAGGCACTTGGCGATGCGTCCTTTACGCACAGGTGCTTGCTTCTGATTTCATCCGCGTCACGCATTGGTATTTGTTATTTTTGTGATCTGTGCTCATTACTTATCTTTATTACACCGGTTTAAATGTAGATTACTAAATATGAGCGTCTTTATTAGTGGGAAAATATGTTTGCCTTACCGGTAATGCCAACCTCAATCCCACCAAAGCACCTCGACACTGACGGGTGAGAGGGTGGAGGACGCAAAGTCCTCCGCCGAGCTCATGGCCACGCTGGTGGAGGGGCCGCCTCCTGCCATTTACCCCTTTTCCACCAAAAAGAACCTGGTGCGAGTGCCGTGCTGTTGCTAGTGCCAGCGCTTAGTTGTTTCAACCCACAAACCTCGTAAGAACCTGTTTGCTTTTCCATCGCCGAGGGGCCAAATCAGAGCCACACGGTTATGTCACTGTAATTTAAGACCAGCAGATCAGGAGAAAATAAACTTTGTTTGAGAGCTGCGTCTCTCTCAGCAGCGCTCACGTAACAGCTGGCAGAACTCTTCAGCGAATGAAGGTAATCGTTGAACGAAGACAGTACAAATGACATACCACCTCTCGGCGGCTGAGATCTGCCCGTAACATGCCAAAGGCTCTTTTTCTCTCTCCTGTGTCACAAGCAGTTCTATTTTCCTGAGGCAGTAGCATTTTTCTTTTTTTTTGTTGGCATTATGTAGGCTATTGACCACACCAAAAAATACAAGTCAAGTGTCACTGTACACATATTTGTTATTACTGAAGTGCTTGGCATGTGCATGTGGCGCGTCAGGATTACAATACCACGCGCTTTTTTTATTTCCTCACGTGTCTCACTGGAAAAGCACGAAAAATCAATTGATTCTTCAATTTGCCGCAAATACATTACAAACCTCACCTGTCCGTTTTTAATGGCACTGAGTATAGATTATCAATAATAATTCTATCTAATCTTCTAATCAGTGATCTTTATTTTCTATATTAAATTCATTACACTCCAAGAAACTGCCGTATACAGCTTTGACAGAATTGCATATAGCAAATGCACATTATGGACGAATCAAATAAATACAAACAACAAAAAACAAATTTACAGACATTTCTGCCAAGTGGTTACGAACTGCATTTTTTAAAATGTCTTCTTTAATAAGGGCCAGATTGACCAAAAGCATACAATGATTTCTGCCATGTAATGAGTACAAAACAAGAATCTATATCCGGTCTAAAGAAGATTGTTTGGGGATTTTGAGTTAAAAAAAAAAAAAGCTTCAATTTCCCAGTTCAATGCAAAGCTTCTGTTTAAGAATAAGATCTTTATTTTTTAGAATTGAGGCGAAAAACTAGATCTCCAGGAGCAGTGTTGACCACTATGGGTCTAAAGTTAAGTGGAAAAGGCCTTTCAAGACAAGAATCTAAACACAACTGTCGATATAACATTTCAATAAAAATGAGCCAAGCGGAAATTGCCCCCATGATTCTGGCATCAACAATAGAAATCCATCATTTCAAATGTCGGCCGACTGGCTTCAACGGAACCAAGCAGCCAGATTTTCATTTAATTCAGTTCACACCATAGGGAAAATCAGTGCGGTAAATATGCATAACCGCAAGAAGCTGGGAAATATTTCATTTCACCGATGGTGAAATTATATCAATCATGGGTTTATTTAATACTCGAATTTCACAGACTGGCAGCATTAGTGGAATGGAGAAGAGGTAGAAAGATGGAGCCAGGCGATTAATAAGGCATTTAACTTATGAGCCTCTGAGATGGGGGGAGAGAGAGAAAGAGAGAGAGAGTAGGGTGGAGAGAGAGAGAGAGTGATGAGAGAGAAGGAGGGAGAGAGAGAGTGATGAGAGAGAAGGAGGGAGAGAGAGAGGGAGAGAGAGAGGAGAAAAAGAGAGTGGGTGATGGGAGAGAGAAGGATGGAGAGAGTGAGAGTGAAGGGAGAGAGAAGGAGAGAGAGAGATGGCGGCGAAGGAGGAGATATTGTGAGCTGTACAAGAGGAGGGAATCACACAGTTCCTGCAAAGCCAAGCTTTTTTCTGCTCTTGAGTGACACCTCAATCGCTCAGATGACAGCACATCAAAAAAAAAGAAAAAAAGATATTACACAGTCGTGTGGTGTAATCTCCAGGGACGGACGGCTGTGCTGAGAGATACGCAGTGGGGTAATAAAACAGGTCGGATTGGGAGCCTTATTTCTCCAGCATTGTGTTTTTGGGAGGTAAGAATGGGGAGAGACCTAGTACTGGTTTATCTTTCCCCCAGTTAACACCTTAGCATTATCACTAGTGGATGTATTGTTAGTACACTGGAAATAAAGTTTTTTTTTTTTTTTTTTTTTCTAAATCAGGCCATAGGTCAGTTGAATTAATTTCGATTTCCAAAATTATGAATGACATGGCCTTTTTTTTTTTAAACCAGTGCAATGCTTCCTTGGTCAGTAATACAATAGCACTACATTAATACAAGCAGTTTACATGCACTTTATTCGGTACACCTGTTCCGGCTCTTTAGTGTGAATATCAAGCAACCATGAGGCAACCATGCATATAAATCATAAAGGCATGCACGCTTGGTGAAGAAGGTTTCCGTTGTTTGAATTTCCTAGAAACTGCTCGTCTCCTGGGATTTACGGTCACAACAGAGAATGGTGTGAAAATCAAAAAGTATCCAGTGAGCAGTAGTTCTGTGAGCAAAAACACCCCATTAATGAGAGGTCATGGGACAATGGTCACACTGGTTCAAGTTCACAGACAGGCATGAGCGGCACAAATAATTATGTATTTCAGCAGTTCTATGCAGAGGAGCATCTCTGAATGAGACCACAACAAATGCTGAAGTTGACGTGCTACAGCAGTGAGAAAGCACTCCAGGTTGTGTCAGCTGAGAACAGGAAACAGAGCCTACAGGTGGCAAAAGCTAACCAGAACTGGACAGAAGTTTTAAAAATGTCACCTGGTCAGATCAGTCTCAACTTCTGTGGGGAAATGCAGCTGATTTGGAGTAAAGAAAACAGATTCATAGGTCCATCAGCAATTCAGGCTGGTGGCGGTAGTGTAATGGCGGGGGGAATATTTTAATTGGTACAGATTAAGTGTTTTAATACCATTGAAGAATAAAGCAAGTCAAATGTATTCCTCTAAGACCACAACTTACCAATCTTCTAACGGGCACTTCCAGCAGGGTAATGCTCCATATCACAAAGCACATCTTCTAAAGATGGATAAAGGCAGATGAAGACAAGAGCACTCAGAGAGCGCACACCTCCGCCAAGGCCCAACAGTCCCCCATGTGTCTGGGACAGATTCCTGTTGTGTTATTATGTGCCATCACATAGGTAAATAAAAGAAATCCTGGATCCACAATTTGATCTGGATCACTCCAAAGATGTGACAACTTCTCATTTGGGCCGAGACATACTTCTGGTAAAAATCTCATAAAAATCTGTCTATACATTTTTCCAAAATGTTGCTTAGAAACAAACATACTTAGCCACAAACCGAAGGTAAAAAAACAACCTGCTTGGCAGAGGTAATGAGTTCAGTGAACTCTCATGGCCTCCCACAGTCCCCAGATCTCAATCCAATAGAACTCCTCGGGGATGTGGTGGAAGGGGAGATTTACACCAAGGGTGTGCAGCCAACAAATCTGCAGTAACTGTGTGTTACTATCATGTCAATATGGACCAGAATATCTGATAAATGTCTCCAGCACGTGAATCCTTGACAAGAGGGATTCAGTCTGATGAGGGGTCAAAGTAATAGAGGAGTTTACCTAATAAAGTGGCCTCTGAGACCATATGGCGCATACCATAAAATTTGGTGTTATGATGATGGTGATGGAAATTGCCGTCAAACACATTGATCCACAGTGTTCCATATGTGTAATGACCTCTGAAAGCGCAGCTCTCTTTATCATTAGATTAAAAAAAACAAACAAACATTGAAATCAGTAATTATCATTGGTTACACAATCAGTGCTCAGGTTGGGTTTTGATTAGGTAATGCTTCAACGGTGAATTAATCAATTGGGTATCAATTTTCCTCAAAAAATGTAAAAGTCCATAAAAATATATATGATGAACTGTACAAACAATGCAAGGATACAGGCTACTAATCTCCCTTTTATAAAGAAGATTAACTGTTCTCAAACAGCGAGCTGTGATTTTGGGCACAGAGGCTCCACTGGATTTAAGCACAAATAAAACTGTCATTCTGCTCGCTGCATCTGCTTTCTGAAATGGAAAACGGAGAAAGAGAGAGAGAGAGAGAGAAGAGAGCAATCCTCCTGATTGGCTAAATTAACCCTGCCTGTGATAGAAGGTGCGAGGATATGCAGGAGCGTTTCCAAGAGCGACATCTCCATCAGGTGTAAATTCCGGCGCTACACCAATGAAGCGACATGTATGTAACGAGTGGTTAAAGCCGCGTTCATTGCGGTTTATCTGACAGCCACACCCGCATTACATCTGCTCATCTGACTTGCATAGAATGTTCCTCCACCCCCTTACACTGGGAAACATGGCACCACTGACAACAAACTGCAGCAGTAATTGAAATGAGTCCCTGGTATGCAAGATGAGTCTTTTCACTGGACGTGCACTACAAAAACAAAATCTTATCAAGCATTTTAATCT
This sequence comes from Gymnothorax reevesii, assembly GCA_029721435.1. Classification (NCBI taxonomy): domain Eukaryota; kingdom Metazoa; phylum Chordata; class Actinopteri; order Anguilliformes; family Muraenidae; genus Gymnothorax; species Gymnothorax reevesii. The sequence continues at coordinate 165,634,986 of CM056573.1, read as the reverse complement.
TGTATTTAGATGTAAGCACTTATTTCTGTTACTTTTTTTTCTTAGAAAAGCTAATTATATAATTGCCTTGAAGTCATTTTGACTCATTTCGGTGTTGTCCATGGGGTGAAGTGTGATAATCTTTTCCCATGGAAAAATCCAGAAATGTGTCAAAAATCAGAGGCAGAATCTCTTTATCCAAGATAGAAAAAAGGAATTAGAAGTCTAAATACAACATTGAAATGCTTGGTATGATTTTGTTTTTGCGGTGAGAAAAGCCTCTTCAACCTCTGTTTTTGGTTAACGTCTGTGTACACAGGCGGGAGATGGTGTGTTATGGGGGAGGGATTTTCAACTGCACCCAGACAGGGCTGGTGTGGGAGCTGGTTTTACTTCCAACCAAGCAGTTACACACCCGATTTAACCAATCAAGATATTTACCCAAGACTCTAGAGGTTGTTGGATAGACTCAGGTGTGTGACTGTATGACTGGAATGAAAGCCTGTGCCCACACTGGCCCTTATTGGATAAAATTGAGAACCTCTGCTATGGGGCACATATTTACATGCATGAATGAAGGCATCGGTGTGCTTTGTGTTGTCTAGACATGTGTGTGTATGTGACTGTTTTTTATGCTTGTGTAGGAGAGCATTAGTGTGGGTGTGTTTGCGTACATGTGTGGGTATCTGTCTTACTTTTTCTTTCTCCAATCCTGGGAGTCTGAGTGGTACCGTGGGTAAGCTTTCACAGATAGTAGGTTCTGGGTGTCAATTCCAGCTCAGTACCAGACTATGTCCGCGTGATCTACCCAAATTAGCATGGATTTCCTCCTACATTGCAAAGAAATGCAAGTCAGACTAGTTAGAGATTTGGAATTGCCCATATGACTGCGAGTGAATGGTTTGCGATGCTGGAGACTGGAAAACTGTACAGGCTGTTTTCCTGCCACTAACTCATTGCATTCAGACTCCACCCAGTCTGCAAGGTTAAGTGACGGGTGAATGGAGCCCTACTCTCACTCGTAACTGGAACGCCTGATTCGCAAACTGTGTACAATCACTCGCATATGCTGCCAGCTCAGAGAGTGATGACAGTTTGTGTTTTGCCTCTGAAACACATGGCTGTCAGCCTTTGCTTCATTTCACACCATAATCACAACCCTCGCATGCGAGCACCCTGATGGCTAGTAGGAGTTTCTAGAGCAAATAACAATGCTGCACCAACCCAACTGTGACCCTGTGTCGTCACTTCCACAGCGAGATTCAACCCGAGACAGTGTTCGCCAACCCTGAGACCACGAGCAATGCTACCGAGTGAGATGCCCTGTAACCTGTGTTCTTGTGTCTGTGAGTGTGCTTGTGTTCACGAGCACGTGTGTCTGAGTGTGACTGTGTGTGTCTGAGTGGCCTTGTGTGAGTAAGCATGTGCAGTAATGTGAGTGTGTTGGTACGCGTGGATGTGTTGAGAGCATGTGTACGCATGTGTGTGGATGTGAACAAGTTTGAGAGTGCACGCATGTGTGAGTGTGTTTGCGAGCGAGTGAGTGCATTTGCAAGAGTTTGCATGTGCAAGCACCTGAGAGAGTTGCTCTATAAAGCCAGATTTAAGATGCAAATTTATTTGCTTTTTAACCACACATCTACATTGACAAGTGGCTGTATCGTGACCAGAATGTACATTTTGTGTTACTGGACGATTCCACTAGGGGGCACTCCAGAGAACTGATGGACTAGACTGCACAGAAATTCACAGATTTGCATGATTTACACCCTGACCCTGTCACATCCCCATCCAGCCCTTACACTGCCTTTATCGTTAATTTGTGTTATGTATCTTGCGAATGTGTACCATTAAGTGCTAAGGAAGTGCACTACCAATGCTCCAAATGGATGCAGAATAAGTAAGGTAGCCATCTTGTGAACGTGAGCGCATATTTCAAAGTAAGTATAGCTAGCCTTGTACTTGACATTAACTAAGCGTGCGACTCTGCCACACGTATCCTGCAATCATTCTATGCGTACATTTTGCACAGTCAGAAAATGAACCACTATGCAAACATAAGATCCAATTTTAACAATTGTATTGTCTGGTTTCTTGTCGGGTCAAGAGCGCTGTGCATACTGACTGAGAGTGTATTCTGGGCCGAGTTTGAAAGGGAGAACTTCGTACAAAAGTTTTCAATTAGATGATGTCATACGTACTTTACAAAGGGATTAGTTTGAATGTCAGAACAGTTTATGAGTAATAGCCAACATTTTAAAAATGCACTAGATGTCAACGAAGTCAACAGAGCTTTGACAAATTTCACCATTCAGGTTATTTATAAAAATATGAAACAAAAAGTAGTCCTCTCCCTCCAATGTAACGCATGCTTTAGTTGCCAGACCCACAACAGTTGACTACAACACCAAATTATGTTGAAAACTCGACTAAAATCTGCTTTTGATCCATTTTCAGACCAACACTGGAGAAATGTGTACCTCTCAAAGTAAATGTTAAAAATGTAAACAGCATAAGTGCAGTTTGGCAGAAATATAAGTACTCATAGTTGATAAGCAAGATTAGGTAACATCTTATTAGCTAACTAGGCTAACCCTTGCAAAACCATTAGTTACAGTGCTCAGCTACCTCGAAGCCAGTTGATGTTTAAGACATTTTGATTTATTGATACGATATTGCTAATGACCTCCGATTAACTCTATTATTCATGCCCGCACACTTCGCCGTTTCTCCAACCAATCGCATCTGTAGGTTTGGACATTGCCCGTAGTGTGCATATTGCATTGAATTCCACTTATATATATATATATATATATATATATATATATATATATATACAGTACAAAAACAATTGTAAATACAGTTTTGGACGGTTACATGCGCACCAATGCCAAAGCTTGCGGAGATTATGTCAAGTAAAAATCCAGCTCAGGTCATGATGCACTGAATAACACTCTTATATTGGATCACGGGCACACGCAGGCCTCCTTCTTGGAGCAAAGTGAGTTATATTTTTTGAGTGCATTCACTGTTTGATTTCCTGAGCCAAATCAATTGCCATCACTTCAAGAAGTGGCAGACAGTTACCTATAATCACAGAAGGAAATACACAAAGGGAATTTAGCCTCAGAAAGCTTTCCTCCAGCAATTGCATAAAGTGGGTTGTTTAAGGACAGGGTTTATTCTTATCTGTAATGGGGTTCACAAAATGCTTTTTTTTTTTCTCTCAGTGGCATTTCCACTGCCTTCAAGCGTAAAAATGCCCAGTACTCAAAAAACACTTTCGCCTGACATTAACGCAGTCAGTGCGAGCGTTTGACCTGATTAATCAATGTGCAAAGCAATGGAATCTCGAGGGATGATTGCATGTTCAAGAAATTTGTGATAGCTATTTTAATCTCAGTTCAATGAGTAGCAGCCCACTTTAAACGGCCAGGATATTATTCTATTAGTGAAGCCTTCTTTGTCTACCTTTCTTTTTCCAAAGGTTATAGTAATAATGAGTTTGTTTGTGTTCACTACTATGACAGAATAGGGTGTCAGCACACCAGAAAAGGACACCTGGAAGCAGTTTTTAGATTTTACTGACTTACTAATGTTCTGCGTGAATAATGATTTCAACTCCACACAGAGAGCTTTGGGCAAAGAAGTGACTGGTTGCCTCATTTGGGTCGTTGTCTCTATTATATTTCATCCAGGTTTGGCTTTCGTTGCCTTCAAACCGCCAAAATCTCCGTGCTGGAAATGTCATTTTCCGACATTTCAATCTCTGACCAGCTGTTCTCAATAGCTCCCGGAATGAGCATTTTGTGCATATATTTTAATTTCTATCAGATGGAAAAACAACACTTGCAGTGGAACATTTTCAGTAAAAATCTCCAACCTGGGTGTTTTGATTAAAATGGCTGTGACAGTTACATTACTCTTGCTTGTTAATGACAAGTGACTGTTTCTCCATGGGTTTGGGGCTTGTATTGTTTGGGGGGAAAAAAAAATTAAGTTCTGTGTTATTTATGTATTTATTTTTTCTATCTGTAATGTGCACTAATGGGCTGTTTGCTTGTTTTGAGAACAGAAACACAAACTTTTAAAATAACTCCTTTCAGCGTATCTCCATGTCTTTAATCACATGCGCGTGCGCACACACACACACGCATAAATAGATTAAGATACAACACGAGTAAGCAAAGTGACAGCGCATGCATTCACTGCAAAGCTGCTATGACTCAGCTTGGCCAACTGTGGTCTTGTTTATTGAGCTGCCTCTCCAATTTCTCTGCTGATATGAATGTAAATTAGGGACAGTCTACAGATATTTAGACATAATAAAATTATTATTATTATTATTAACAACATTAATAAATAAAAGTAGCTTAAAGTATTCGCTAATTACAGACCCCAATTCAAAGGAAGTTGGGACATTGTGTAAAACGTGAATAAAAACTGAATACAATGATTTGCAAATCCTTTCCAACCAATATTCAATTGAGTACACTACAAAGTCAAGATATTTAATGTTCAAACTGATAAACTTTATTATTTTTTTGGAAATATTCACTCATTTTGAATTTGATGCCTGCAACACGTTCCAGAAAAACTGGGACAGGGGCAACAAAAGACTGGAAAAGTTGAGGAATGCTAAAAAAAAAAGGCTATTTGGAACATTCCACAGGTGAACAGGTTAATTGGAAACAGGTGACTGTCATGATTAGGTACAAAATGAGCATCCCCGAAAGCCTAAGTCATTCACAAGCAAGGATAGGGCGAGGTTCACCACTCTGTGAACAACTGCATTAGCAAATAGTCAAACAGTTAAAGAACAACGATTCTCAATGTGAAATTGCAAGGAATTTAGAGAGTTCATCATCTATAGTCCATAATATTGTCAAAAGATTCAGAAAATCTGGAGAAATCTGTAAGATGGGAAAAGGGGGGTTGGAGCACCGCTGGTGCTGATGAGTGCATCTGTGACACTGCAGCAAGTCTGGCGGGCCTTCTGAGCATCAAAAGACTTCAACGCCATGCAATATAACAAACTGTCGAGTTCCTGAGGACAAGCAGCTTGTTGTTTGCTGGGGTTTGTGTGAAGAGAAGTGGGGCTGGTTTATGCCCGTAAGAGACTGGAGACCTGAACTGGGGGATGCAAAGTGTGATCAAGCTGTATGTCTGAATGCAGGACAGGAGGAGGCAATAAACCCAGCCTCTGAGCTGGGAGTCGGGGTTTGCATGGTTTCTGCGCCTTTGATGTCACCCTGCATGGCCCTTTGGCTTACCCAATGCTCTATATTGCCCTCAGTCATCTGTTGTAAGACTGGACTCTAATTTATCTGTTTTAATAATCTAAACCTCTGGGAACTTCAAAATATGCTCATATGTTCAATATACTGTCTAGAAATCACTTCTGTACTTATACCACTATTTACCTGTATAATAATTCAGCTTAAGACATATTCATGACAACTGCATCATACGCATACATTTTCCTGCCTTGTTCGGTATACATATTTGTGTTATAATTCAAGGATGGCATATATTTCATATCAGATGAAAATCATATTTCATCTACTTTTAGAAACTCCCTAAATTTGGGTAAGGTAAAATCTGCTCTCAGGTAATAAAGTTTCATTCCTTTTGTCTGAATGACCCCTCCTTCACAACCAAATGGCCTGACTCTGTCTCAGTTCTGAGACCTGTAACCCGATATCCCACCTGATTAACTTATGGGGCGCTCTGGTTGGAGGAGGAGGTAGCTGGTTTGGTTTATAGGAAAGAAAAACGAGCAGTTCGGGGAGGATTGTATCCTATCTCTCCCTGCGCACATCAGTTATTACCTTTTAATTATGGAGGATCACAGCCGAGCTCCCACATGTGGGTCCATGCGTTATTTCCAGCTGAATGAAGCTTCATAATTCAAACTTCCCGCACGCCTGCTTTGTGTGTAGCCTTTTCCTCCAGGTATGACTTCACTCTCATTTTCTAGATTGTGAGTAACTTGTAATTGGTTTAATGTTAATTTGTTTGATTTAAGCTCTTGCCTACCAGGTGAAAAAATTGTTATTCCTTTAAGCTTGCGTGGTCTCGGTGATTCTTCACATGCACATTCTTTCTAGCCCTGTAGCGGCGGATACTTGAGGGTGTTAAACCCAACTGAGGAACGACTGGCCAGTGGCCCGGTTTGGGAATTGGTTTTATTAAGTTGGAGAGACAATCATGATCTACTTAGATAAAGGGTTTATGTATTGGCGGTTCTGGGATCTTAGCCTGAAGGAAACCCATGGACGAAAAGTCGGTTATCTGTTAAAATTCCCTGAAGGAACCCATGGGCGTGCATAGATCTGGGTTCGCAGTAGTCACGCCAAAAGATGCTGTTGCAGAAATGTTTTGACTTCCAACCGCTAATCTAACCAGCGAAGCTGGGATTCGGCCATGATGCTAAAAAACCCGGAAGCATCAATGGAGTGACGGCGGTTGTCTTTTGAGAGTTCGAGGTATAATCAACCCGAGATTTAAGCATGTTGACCCAAGATTATGAATTTTAATTCTAATTTGGAGTCAGATATTTAACGAGGGTATAACTCAATTTGATATTCTAAATTTACTATGGAGTCAGATTAACTATAACTGCTGTGCTTTTGTGCTCCGTTCTTTGAACGGAGAAAATTGATCCATTTTATTGTGATTTGCACCAGCCAGGAGGTCGCGCGTGTTAACGCCAGCCAAAAGAACACGTGGAGCCTTCGCCCCCTGCAATTTCTATCGTTGGTATTTTGTGGGTTCTACAAATCTCTGCACATAAGCTGCAAGGCCGAAAACCAACATTGAATGCCCGTGACTTCCTGTACCTCAGGCGGCACTGCAAAAAAAATTGACATCATTCTGTAAAGGATATTACCAAGTGAGCTCGGGAACGCTTTGGAAAACCATTATTAGTTAAAATAGTTTTTCGCTACATCTACAAGTGCAAGTTAAAACCTTACCATGCAAAGTGAAAGCCATGTATCACTCAGAAACGCCGCCGGCTTCTCTGGGCCCAAAGTCATATGGTAAGTGTGTTGTGGTCTGACGGGTCCACATATCAAATTGTTTTTGGAAGTCGTGTCCTCCGGGCTAAAGAGGAAAAGGACCATCCAGATTGTTATCAGCGCGAAGTTCAAAAGCCTGCATCTGTGATGGCATGGGTAACTTGTAAATCTGTGAGGGCACCATTTATTTATTTTTTATCCCTTATTTAACCAGGGAAGCCCCTTGAGATTGAAATCTCTTTTTTAAGGGAGCCCTGGGAGTCGATGTGAGGAGGGAGAGGAGGAATTGCACAGCCAATTAGATCAGGCGGCAGGTCGAATGAGCCAGGGTGGGACTTTAAGCTATGACACCGGGGAACCCCCTACGCTTATCGTAGAGTATCATAGGATCTTTAATGACCACTGTGAGTCAGGACCTCGGTTTAACGTCTCATCCAAAAGACGGCATCTCCTTCTGTACAGTGTCCTCGTCACTGTACTGGGGCATTGGGGATTATTCTGCCTGAGAGAAGATCGCCACCTACTGGCCCACCAACACATCTTCCAGTAGCAACATGGTTTTCCTCAGTGGTCTCCCATCCAAGTCCTGACCAAGCCCACACCTGCTTAGTTTCAGCCACACAGCTGGAGCAGATCGAATCATGAAAGGTACGTACAGGTTTTGGAGCAACATATGCAGCCATCCAAGCTATGTCTTTTTCAGGGACATCCCTGCTTAATTCAGCAAGACAATGCCAGGCCACTCTCTGCATGTGTTACAAAAGTGTGGCTTCATAGTAAAAGAGTTCGGGTAATAGACTGGCCTGCCTGTAGTCCAGACCCGTCTCCAATTAAAAATGTGTGGCGCATTATGAAGCGTAAAATACGACAACAGAGACCTTGGACTGTTGAGCAACTGAAGTCAAACACCAAGCAAGAATGGGCAAGAATTTCTCCCACAAGGCTTCTACAATTAGTATCCTCAGTTCCCAAACACTTATTGAGTGTTGTTAAAAGGAAAGGTGATGTAACACAGAGGTAAACATGCCCAGCTGTTTTGGAATGTTTTGCAGGCATCAAATTCAAAATAAGGGAACATTTCCAAAGAAACGATAAAGTTTATCAGTTTGAACAATAAATATTTTGTCTTTGTAGTGTACTCAATTGAATATAAGTCAAAAAGGATTTGCAAATCATAGTATTCAGTTTTTATTCACATTTTACACAACGTCCCAACTTCATTGCAATTGGGGTTTGTAAAAAAGACATTCATAATGAGCCAATATAATTCAAAACAGCCAAAATATATAACAACAAAAAACATACTGCTTATTAAAAATGCGCAAAAAAAATTTTTTTACCCCTGTTGAAAGATCGCATCATAATCATCATCATCATCATCATCATCATCATCTGCATTCAGTTTGTTTTTAAGCGCTGTGAGCCATGAGATACCATATGGCTGGAATGAACATCTTGGATGAGGAAAAGGTCAGTAAACCAATTGAACTTGACTCTGACTGCTAAATCTTCTATCGAACACCATCCTATGGAATCACTAGGACAGGATTTCATCTGGATTTGGATTGAATTTGAGATTATGGGATTTAGCATTTGGCCCTGAGCAGAATGAATGAGCCTTCCAACAACCATTGAGGGGAAAAAAAAAAACAAAGCCATTAACCGTGACTACGACCGAGAAACCATTAACCCATTTATACGTCATTCATTATGTCATTCGCACTTAAAAGTATAAGGCTGCCCATTTCACATACCCAGTTCATTTCAATCACACTTGTGATTCATTCACTGAATGAGTCATCTGAAGCATTCAGTCATAAAGAGAAAACCTTAAAAGGGCAGGACCAGATAATTGCTGCTCTCTTCGCAGTCTGAGGCTGAGTTTATCCAGCTATATTGTAATGCATTTACAGCATTTCTACACACACACACACGTGAACATATAGAAACACACACACGTGCAAATTGATCAAGAGTACGTGTATCGGTACAAAAAGTTAGACAGATAAACCATAAGACTTTGCCAGAAAATGATGCAAACGGTAAGTTCACATGCCAGAATGCACTCCAACAAAACACAACAGCCCTGAAGTATGAAAAGAAACAGGCTGAAAAATACACCCACAGTCCCCAAAAGATAACCACCCCCTTACCCTCCTGCCCGCCACCCACACCCCACTCTTCTCCACAGCCTAAGTGTAACACGCACATCATGCTCAACCCTCATACTGGGACTACGTGCCCGTTCACCGTATGTGAAACACAGACTTTGTTCTGTTTTGTTCTTACAAACGCCTTTGTGTCATTTGGCAGCGTTAGACCGCGGGGAGGACAGTAATGAAGAACAGAGGTGAGTGACAGATGGCGAGGGAAAGGTGCGCTCCATTGTGAGTGACAGGAGCCACCCAAAAATCCTCCCCCCTCTTCAAATAAAGCACCCCTGCCAGGGGGACTGTGTAGTCTCATCCAAATGGCACCAAATAACTATCTGCTCTGGGGCAATATATCTTTGAAAGAGCCATGGGCTTCTGGCACACTGATGTAAATACAAATTATGGGCCTTGTCAGGTAGTTTGTTTAATTAAAATCTTACATTCCGAGGGCGGACTTTGAACGATCAGTGACTTATCTTTTTCGTCGGGAGGGTACGAGGCAGGAATTCAGGGTGAGTTACCTTGCTTGCACTTACGAGGCTAGCGAAGTCAAACACAGCTGGTCTTCAAACATTCCCTAAACCGGCGACCTTTCCCAAGAAAGCCCCAAACGCACATTGCTCCAATTTGCTGCACGAAAAGAAAGCATGACCCTTGGGGGTCATTCAGACCTCACGGTGCGCGAGTCCAAACCCCGGGAGGGCTGCAGGTGAGAAAATCGCTCAGTAGGGTGCTTAACCCCTGATTTTCCTCCAGTCAACATCTCTCCCGTATGAAAGGATATGATTTGAAAGAGGAAACAAGCTGCGCAGAGAGTCAGCCAGGAAAAGGTCACCTCCCAAGAGAATGGAGCGGAGAACACTGCCAGCTATTTGGGGCAGCCGCCCATCGATGCTACAAATCTGAAGCGCTCGCGGACATCTCAATCGATGCGCAAATGCAGTGGCGGCAGCAGCTGTGGGCCAGCAATACCCTTCAAACCATGACTCTGGCCATGCATCCAGAAATACAATTAGCTCGGTGTGCCAAAGACTAAGGTTCCCCTTCACAGGAGAGCAATAAAGCTCTGGGGCTAACTCCAGGCAGCCATTTTATCTCATCTAAAGGCTCTTACGTGTTCGCGCGTTGTGCCAGTTCAGCTCGACATTGCGTTTGTACTTATAACACTCACATCAGTGCAGCAGTGATTCAAAAGCACCACGGCATTTCTTCTGTTCTCTAAAGAGAGATAAAAATGTGCCTTTTGTTTAAAAAAAAAAGAAAAAAAACCATCAATTACACTCATACTATGGCACATACCCTGCACTCAGAATGGAATAATCAAAAATATATTAGAGTTAATTCATCAAGAAGCATGAATGTGAATAAAAAGCTGATTTTCTATCAGAGTTTTTGCAGTTTAAAAGAGTTCAGTTAATTAAAAAGACATTAGACTGAGCTGAAATAGCACATAGTTTGCGGCAGCCGTCCAATGTATGGACAAACCTAACCTCTTAGTTAATGGTGAAAAATATATTGAAGATTTCATTTAAAGAAATGAATGAAATTTTGAATAGCTGTATTCTTGAGATCCTGATAAACTGTGAGCCCAATTCGGAAAAAAAGACCTTCAGTATATATCCCTTAATTAATACAGATCTCAAGCGCAGACAAATTATAATGACAAGCCAAAGAAACAAGCACCATGGATGAGTCCTAATGTTCTCTTTTCAGCTTATTTCCTGCACTGTCGGACACATTTGCCATCTGTCCCTCTCTTTAGGAGTCCAATTAAAATTATAACTAAAATCAGTGGCAAAAAGAGTTTGAGCAATACGTTAAAACCAATAAAAGTGATTTCTACGAATTAAGAACAGACTGCACACAACTGAGAGGCTAAATTTGTATGTGGACTAACACAAGACAAGAAGTGTTCCCAATCTTTCTGCCATAACTGATTAATAATGTCACATATACAGGAAGTATCAGGACACCAGTTGGGATAGAAAGATAGTTGTTCAGATTATCACCCAATATGGATGCAAACGATCTCTCATAAAAGGCTTGTCGTTCACAGTTGAAACTCTATGTTCATTGTTTAAGTTCAGAATGACATTCACTACAGGACTCCACAGTAAAATAAATGGCTGAGTCACAAACCTTGTGTCTCGTTAATTATTTCCTTTCTCCTTTCCAGAAACCCGCATGTCTTTTAGAGGTATAGTTTCTTTATACGGTTTGGCTCCTTGCATGTTTAACCCTTCCCGATGTAATTTATTTTTTGTGCCCAACTCCTGTGTGTCTCTGTGGTGTATAGAACCTTATTTTTGGTCTTGCTAAGTCGCTGCAATGGCTTGCCATATGCCCTTAAGTGACCAGTCATTTTATTCCTTCCAGTTTAGAATTGTATTGTTGTGCTCTATAACAGAGAAATACGCAACTACTCTTTGGAACTTCATTATCAGGAACACCTCCCAAGCCGTCATTGAGTCTCCAGGATTGGGATTTCATTCCCGCTAAACCCTCTGAACCAGTTGTCTGATAGTGCTACTCTGGGGAGGGTGAACACCACCTGGCTTCAGCCCCAGGACGCCACTGGCTGGGCGCGGACATGCTCCCAACCCTTATCTCTCTTTTCTATCTGAACTGGACTGTGCTCATTCTAATCTTGGCAGGAGCTCTCCTCTGTTCATTACTACATTCCCATCAATAAATGCCCTCATTTGATTGTACTCTGCGTCTAGTTCCTTGTCTGGATTATAACAGGCTAACTCTCCAAATATTTATGTACTGCACTGTTTACATTTTTACATTGCATATGTAGATGTAATACCTTGTTTTACAGGATGCTTTGGGCCTTACTCCGTAATTCAGTTTGCAAGAAGCCATCGGGCCAAGCAGGGACTTACTTAACTTTTAAAAATGAATCCATCTGTGGAAACAATGTGAAAACAGTTTTTTTTTCCAGAGACATGCAATATGCATGATTATTGGTAAAACATTAATGATTACCATATTAATATTTTAAAGTATTTCTGAAAGCGTAGAATATATTTTGCCGTAATCCTTAGAATTATTCGTATCAGGGACACAATTTAAAATAAGGGATATTTTTTACTATCAGGTCATAAGATTAAATTAAGAAAAATTTTTCATGAAGCTCCATTGTACCTCAAAGTTAACTTCTGCATTTAAATGCATCCACGTACGCATAATTGCAAATGCAGCAGGTTAATGGTGACAAACAATAAAGAATTAAAAGGTCAAATAGTGTAATTAGACAAAAACAAACTCTAACATAAACCGCTGTTTACTGTATCTTCAAATGCTCCAGATAATCCAAGCAATGAGGACGACACCTGCTGCACTCCTCTCAAGTCTAGATAATTGGAATGCTTGTTTGAGGTCAAAACTGCCTTTGGTGCAGAGCCCCAATTAGCCAAGTCCAGAAGGCTGCAGCAAGCACTTATATCAAGCAAAGCAGTACAATGATGTTCATTATAGTTGGGCTAAAGTTACGCTTACACTCACAGAAGATAGAAAGGTCAAGGCCTATTGCACAATGGCTGGGAATGCTTATTAGCTCACTGAATGATTTTCAGAGCCTTTCCATTTGGCCGGCCTTCTCGCTACCCACTGACCCCTGAAAATATGGAGTTTCATAGGGATTAGAGAGTTTTTACGTTCAAATGCAAGCCCTTCCATGTTTATCCGAGCTCCTCTTTCCCACATGACCTTTTCTTTTGATTCAAAACTGCCCTCAGCACACTCTCTTAACACCCACACTGCAACTGCCATGGCTACCACTGGCTTGGGATCAAAACAAAAAACTGAACATTGAGCCAGCGTCCAAGCACCGTTGGGCCATCGAGACTGCTGGGTTCCAGTGTGCTCCAGCATTGATTGGCTGAAAAATCTGCCAATCATGTTCTCTAAGACTTGAATGGCAGCTGATTGAAAGGGAGCCAAAGAAACCAACAGACACAGCTGCTCATGGGGATTGTAGTTTCCTGACCTACAGCCGCAGTGGGAGATGCAGTCCATCACATACGCGTGCGATACACACAGACCTCATGTATTCTTTTTTCATTTGTCTATATATCTCTTGTCTGCGGACACTATGAGCCTCCAGAAACCCCAACTGGGTAAAAAAAAATGCAAATAAGTTACACCTTTCAATTCAATTTTCTTGCTCTGTTGTTGTAACCACATAAACATTACAACATTTATATTGCAGTTTTATCAATGTCAGAATTTCTTTTGTCGCTCTTGAACCTGTATCTACTCTGCATATTTATTAGAATTAGTTCAACTTTGACTTGGCTGATTGCCTGAGTAAACTACATTCAATGTTCATGGCGGTGGATTAAGTGATTCTTAACGTAAATTACCTTAACTGACCTATGGTCTGCAGTTTTATCTATGTCGCTCAATTTACACGTATTTTGCATTGCCTTGGACACCAGCCAGCCAATATATATAATTTAATCTTTCGTAATGACTGGCCCTAGGACATCCTCGGCCCTGTTACCAGCTTTCCTCAGCTTTTAGTAATTTAGAAGGGAATAAATAATGTCTATGCAGTAATAGTTTTGTCTGAGTTCACTTTAATTCTTCGACCTGCCAAAAATACAAAGCGGATTTGCTCTTTAAAGGTACGTGTGAAAGTAGCTGTGATGTAATTAACAAAAATTATCACACTGCAGGGGTACGGGGCAGCTTATCTACTCTAAAAATGGCTGTGGTAGGACAAAACAATTTTCACACACACACACACACACACACACACACACATACACACACACACACACACATATACAAAAAGACAAAGACAAAAAAACAAATTAATTCCACTGGTGGTCATTCATTTTTTGCTCATAAAAAGCTGAATCGATACTTGTTGACGATGTGTCAATCGCAGTCCCTCCTCCCCTTACACAATAATGGCTGTAAGTCGCACTGTGCCAGAGGCAGGAGTTCTATAAACAGCGCGTGACATTCACACAGCGCATCCAATCAAATTTGATTGACTATAAAAATAGCGAATTATTTTCTAACACATGAATGAGCGCCGCGCTTCGGTATCGAGAGCAGACCGTGCCAGTGCCGACAGTGGCTGTTGGCCACATAAAATCACTACTTGCATCGGCCAAGCCGGGCAGATATACAGTTCCGTCTTCACACCAGTGACTGCTTGGTCGATCGCGATGAGGCACTCGCAGTTTGCCCGTTAGTGAACTGCCCTTTCGTATCTTCCGCAGGTTCATGCCTACACACATGCGCCATGTAAAAATACATTCTTCGCGGTGCCTCTTTCTACTGGGGAGAAAACTTGCTCATCTGCCCCCGTCTTTGCGAACAGAGTCGGTGAGGAAAAGGGAGAAAGAAACTTGGTGCACTGTGCCATGCGGGGATGGAGATAAAAAGAAGAGACGGAAGCCTAATTTTGCGTGGATTTAACAATACTGTACTTTCGTCGAATAGAACACAGAAAAAAACAGCAATGAAAATGCTGAAAAAATAATGCGCCTTCTTAGTTCAGCTACTACTTAGTGTAATTTCAAGATAACTGGAAATGTCTTTTTTTTCTAGGCACATCGAATGACGTAGATGGAATTGGCTACATTTCCATGGCGTTCCTCGGACCACAGCGGTGTGTCAGAATATAAGCAGTTACAATCTGATGCATTCTGTGCAACTAGATACAAACATGTACAGCTTTTCGATCTCATTATTAGTCATATAATTATAATACTTTATATCCTAATGGGAACAGCTTCATTAAAAATACGGAAATTTGTCTGGATGAGAAATTAATTTAGATGCATAAAGTCGCTGTTTCTTTGCCAAGCTGGTTATCAGCTAAATGGTTCAGAAAACACAGTCTGCTCAGCAAATGGCAGTGTTTTATAGCTGTTATTTCATTATAAACACTAACTTCATGTTGCTAAGAAACAATTTATAGATTCTGCTTGAAAAAGCCAAAACAAAAGCTCAAGTGAATGGCCTTTTTTGCTTAATGTGATGGAAATCCATTCCCAAATATGAAATTGAGCTACATATTCATAATACGTTGAGAGGGATGATATCGTGAGAATGTTTTTGTGATAAGTGAGTCTTTGGGCAGTGATCTATCAATATTGGCTGAAAAGAAACCTCTTCATTTTACAGCGAACTGCATCTTCATTAGCAAAAAGAATGTAATCTTGTCATGGTTTATGCGTGTTTGCTTTTGGAGATTCTTGTCCCTGACGACATCGAAAACTTTCTCCATCGGATTTCTTACCCAGCTGGCTGATTATATCTGGGCGGCGTTTCCCCGGAGTCTATATAAGCCAGAGGTCTGCCACGCCCCCTTTGCTGGAGTGTCTGCTTTTTAGTTACTCGCTTTGGCTTGACAGATCTGTAGTTTGGGTTCGTTAGACTATATATTATCTTTATATCTGGGACGCTCTGCTTCTTTAAGGATTTTCTCACACAATTGTTTGGTGCCTTGTTATTTTCTTGTTCATTGAGATTTCTTTTCCTCTGTTGTCGCTCGCCTTGTTTCTGGCACTTAGTCTTTCGTGTATTCAGAAACACAAGCTTTTTCCCTTCCATTCTCTCTGTCGCTTTCAGCGGTGCTGGCTCTCTGTTTGGTGCACCTTCGCCTGCCACTGCATCTGAACTCCACATTGACCAGCCTTCACAAATCCAGCCTCCCACCATAGAAAAAATTCAAGTAAGATTTATGTAACAGCATATTAAAGGGAGATACAAAACAGAAATATGTCAGCAATTATGAAAAACTGAAAAATAGCCATTGTACTGATTTGTTTATCGCTAAGTGAACTACTATTTTTTTGGATGTATGCATATTCATCTAGTTAAATCCACTAAGTGGCAGTAAGTTCAGTTACACCGACCTCAGGGGGCTCAGCTAACTGAACTGGAATCTCGAGACTTTTTAACTTTTTAGATTCTGTTGAAGTTTAACTGGCTTTGCAAGTTAAAGGCAACAGTGTGCACTGTAGTTATGCTAACAGAGAGCTTGCTTTGCAAATAATCCAAATTATGATTCTATCTGTCTGTCTGTCTGTCTGTTGATTGATTCAAAGCGCAAACCCCATTGACAAAATCCCTATTGGCACTACTCTACACATGCTGAAGCTATGAGGTGATCAGAAGTTATGTGAGCTTCTAAAAAAATTTTTCAGTGCACAAAAAAAAACTGTCTAGATCAATCAACAACATGGAGTAAGATGGAAATACCACCAAAACTCCCGAAGGAGAATGAATGCTTTAAAAATAACTCATTTAACAAGCGAATTGGTTGGTGAAATCATGCACGTGTAGCCCAAATCTCTCCTCCTTGTTTTGACAGCGAATCAATAAAACAATTTTCCGCAGCTTTGCCCGACCTATTAAAGTGCTCAGCGCCCCAGCACAGAAAAGTTAAAATATTAAATCATAATTTAATGACACTTATAAATGAAGTATCGCCGGCAGCGGGCAGCGAGTCGGTCAACATTAGACGTTCCAGTATTTAATGAGTGGGCCAAGACGCAAGATCAACACATAGAAATAAATAAAAAAATCAAGATGAAACCCATTTACTGATGCTGTCAGCCATTATACTGCGGCACGGTAATCAAAATGGACAAATGGTGATGGGGAGAATACAGAGGGATGGGCAGCCATTCTTTTTTCTGCTTTTTTTTTTTTTTTTTTTTTTCAAGCCCTTCAAGTCGTCGGTTGTGATTACTGATGGTAACGTCAATGTGGTGGTTTCCAATCCTGCTCAAGAAAACGATAGAGCCATGGATGGGATATGAAAAGCTCTGTAATTAACTTCATGATAAACGGATTACTATTGCGATGACAATCAGGAAATAAAATTGATGTGTAAATAAATATCCTGGTGATCAGGAGGACCTCCAGAAGGTTGATTTGGACTGACAGAGGGCAAGCCTGCCGTGATATCCTTAACCTGAATTGGTAAAACGGAATTTTTTTTCCCCAAGCTTCTTTGTATGTATAAATATATATATATATATATATATATATATATGTTCAGCCCCACCACCATTACCAGGATGGTCCACTGACTCAGCTAATAGTAGCCGTAGCGCTGTTGACAAGAGTGTAAGGAATCACAGCGGTTGACTATATTAATGCAAGTCCCATTGACTTAATCCTCTCACTCGGCTTCAGGTTGTCATTTTAAATGGCTTTGTACTTGACATATTAAGAGAGGAATGGCAAGTCTAAGTCCAAGGGAAATTTTGAACCCAGCCAATTTGAGGTTATCTCCAAAACATATTCTCACTGAAGGCAACAAAACTATGAGTGAACACGTGGAATTATGTACTTATCAAAAAAGTGTGAAATACCTGTAACTGAAAACATGTCTTATATTCTAGTTTCTTCAAAGTAGCCACCCTTTGCTCTGATTACTGCTTTGCACACCCTTGGCTTTCTCTTGATGAGCTTCAAGAGGTCGTCACCTGAAATGGTTTTCACTTCACAGGTGTGCCTTGTCAGGGTTAATGGTGGAATTTCTTTCCTTATCAATGGGGTTTGGGCCATCAGTGGTGTTGTGCAGAAGTCAGGTTGATAAACAGCCGACAGCCGCATTGGACAACTGTTTGGTACATACGTACATAATTCCACATGTTCATTCATAGTTTTGATGCCTTCAGTGAGAATCTACAATGTAAATAGTCATGAAAATAAAGGAAACGCATTGAATGAGAAAGTCTTTTGGCCTGTACTGTAACTCTAAACTGAGATCTGTGCTGTGAGCAGCACATTTGTTTTATATGTTTTGTGGAACAAGGATTCATTTTACTTCACCCTTCTTTGTGTGTTTGTTATTTTCACCACAATAGGTTCATTTTGGAATCTCAGTTCCTCTTTTATTTTCTCCTGCACTGTTTATGTCAACTGCAGTGCAGCGTTATAATAAACTCTCACTCACTCAATCCTGCGCCTGAGTCCAGTCCTCCTCTTCTCGTCCGTTGGACGAAACGTTACACCAAGATTAATTTGACAAAAAAAAAAGCACTGAAAAAAGAGGTATTTTACTCAGTAGAATTATTAAGTCTTCCCTGGCAGATCTTACTTGAAGAGCACATATTTGATCTTTCTTGTACTCATATGAACTCAAGCTCTTGACTTCAACTGACAATGAACATTTCACCGCGCTACTATAATTTCACTTTCTTCAGAAAGGGCTCTTAGTGAAATGAGGGTGGACATTTTACATGAAATCCTGGTCAAAACCCCTCCTGTTCCTGCTACCTAGCAACAAATCTTCATATTGTTCACTGAAGCATATCCAAACCTGATCCAAACCAGAAAAAAAAAAAATGATCTGAGTGAGGAAGCAATTAAAGAGCATTCAAAGCCGTCATTTGCATTTACATTGATTGTATAATTTAATATAAAAGGTTTCATAATTTCATATACGAATATTCTTTATGAAATTAAGTTTTTCTGTCTCTTTTTTTGCGACATGGAAACAGGTCCCAAGTGAATGGCCTTCGTCAGGGCTGGTTGGTGAAGGACAGATGCGCACATTTAGAAGAAGGGGAGTTGGGGGGGGGGGGGTCTACAGGCTTTGGAGAAGCCCAGCTCTGTAATCCCTGACGGTCACGACTCACTCAGCTTGAAATATTCACCTCAAATGAGATCTCTGGAGAGGAGCACAGAGAGCCAATGGAATACCATCCCTCCCGCTCCGCCCGCCCCATTCTGACGCCCTAACAAATATTCCCCTTTCCCAACCCAGCTCACCCTCCCTCCAAAACCCTCAGTGACTTTCCCTCTCTGAAGTCACTTCCTGTCCTTTGAAGAACTTTCCGGACAACACAAAGGTACTAGAGTATGAGAGTGTGGGGGCAAGCAGGTAGAAAGGACTGATTGACAGAGAGAATGAGGCAGGAAAATACAAAAATATTTGTCAAAAATATTAAATGCAGCAACTGAACCAAAGCCTAAGAATGCACAAAGGCCACCGACGGTAAGCACTCGATCGATTACGGTTGGCTAGGTGTATGCATGATGTTGTCTTGAACTGATTCAAAAAATGAATCTACACCTCGTTGACGGCTTTTTGGTTTTCCCTTAAAGGTAGTCATGACAAGGCAGTGACCAGGCTAGCTTCAACAGAGCTAGTTCTAAAACAGCCGGTGGAACGATAGTTTGTGCTATAATTTCATACAGATTGCAATGTCACATCGCTAAATTGCACAAAATGGCACACCTCAATCGATCTAAATGTAGATAGCCAATTTTGAAATTACAGCCATTATAACTTTGTTTCGTTTGTATTTTTGCGAAAAACGTGTCAATGCAGTCTTCCCATCGATGAAAATGTGTCATAGACATTATTTCCAAAGATTGAGAAACCTAATATTTCTGTCACTAAAACGGTGCCTACAGTTATTAATCCCCGCCCTGATGTAATCACCTCATAGCAATCGATTACTTGTGGTGACACGTGACAAAATTATGCTTGATTGAGCAATTTGGACTGATTTGCCTGTTGTTAAGTTGCTGAGCAAGTGGTGTCAGGTACCGCATACCTTGTCTGGTTTTTCAATGACCATGACTTTGACCTAATCAGGTAAAAAATTTAAACAGTTGATCTTTGAACCATTGCAAACCTCATCTATACATTTGGCATAATTGAAGAGCCCAGTGCTAAAGTATTGTCGCAAAATGTCCATTTTTAGGAAATGGAGGCAGTGGACTTAGGAAACAATGAAAGAAGTCTCCCCATTCTTACCTCACGGTGTGTGAAAATGTGTCAAGTACTTTCAGCGCTGGGCTCTTGAATTCAATTAATCCGATATATACTGCACCAGTATAAGCTGGCAGTTGGATGATGTTGATCTTTTTTTTTTTTTTTTACATGAAAATGGCTCAAACTGTATCTCCTTACTGAGTTCATTATTTTATGATTTCAAAAATGCTGTTGAATTGCAGTAATATTAATAATCCTAATAAAGTTGTAAACGTTGTAAAAGACAATTTGCTGATTTACAAGATTTGTTTACTTCCGAATCCAGTGTAATTTCAGTGTCTGTCCAAAATTGATGACGTTCATCTACTGAAGTGAAGAATGCTGATGCAAAGGTGGTCGTGGTGAGTCGGAGAGTTAGGACTGGCCAGCTCAGAGGGGTCAGTTTCGACAAAACTCCAACATCTTCAGCTGACTGCCGGGAGCGCGAGGCTTGGTGTATCCCCTGCTTAGAAAATATTTAGAAGAGGATTGCACTTACAAGTGAGTTTTTTCTTTTTTTAGAACTGAAGGTAATCTGGTTGAATCCATCAAAACTGACACTATTATTCACAGACTCTGACAAGCCTGAATGGGCCAGAAACATGAAAGATTGTCCCACAGTGAAAGTGTCAGGAAAAACAGAGGGAGGCACCAGACATTCACAGACCTGCTGACGAACTAAAGGGAACTGGTGCAAGAGAAGAAGAGCGATAACCCTCACCTTGTACTGTACTGTAAATATACTCATAGACGTGTGTGTGTGTGAGTGAATGCGTGCCTGTGTGTGTCTGTGAGTGCGTGTGTGTACGCGAGTGTGTCTGAATATGTGCGTGTCTATGTGTGCGTGAGTGTGTGTGAACTTGTGTGTTCCCGTGTGTGTGTGTATGTGAATTGTTATGGCCCCAAATTTGTTATTACATTTATTACACAACAGCAACAGCAAGGGATGACAAACACAGTTTTAACAACTAAAACACATTTAATTTTTAACAAAGACAAAGACTAATAACAACCTACAACTAAAGACCAAGATTGATAAATAAGAAAAAACAGAAATAATTACAGTCCCTTTTTGGTGGGGTGGCTTGGTGATGTCCTGGATGAAGAAAATGCTCAAACACAGGCAAAGAAATCCACAAAAGAAACGTCACAGGTCTTGAACAGAATGGCAGGTCTGGTCATCTTCTTGCAATTTCTCCTACTACTTTACTGTCTCAATTCTTTTCCTTATATACTCTTTTGCAGACCCCACCCACATTTAGACCTCTTTTTTTTAACTTTCTGAGACCTGCCCCAGACATGTCCAGGACATGTCCAAACATGACTCCAGTCTGAGCTCAACAAAAAAAGGCAAATACTGCCATCTAGTGGCCTATATTCACATTACACCTCCATTCCAGAAGGGAAAAATTTTGACTATTAAAGGCAAAATTTTTCTTTTCAATACAAAATGGTTAAGTGAACACTTGTCTATATATACATATCAAACAATATTCAAACACATGATATATATATACACATTCAAACACGGGATAAGCAATCAGCAATTACATTGTCTGTACCCTTCACATGCTTAATTTCCAAGTCAAACTCCTGTAAAATCAAACTCCAATTCAACAATCTCCGATTCTTGTTTTTCATCTTACTCAAAAACGTTAACGGATTGTGGTCAGTGTACACAATCATTGGCTTTTGTCCTGTACAAACATAAACCTCAAAGTGTTGTAAAGAAAGGACCAGAGCCAACAGTTCCTTCTCTATTGTGGAATAGTTCCTTTGGTGGCGATTGAACTTCCTGGAGAAGTATGCCACGGGATGCTCAATGTCATCAGAGTCACTTCTCTGTAGGAGCACAGATCCACAAGCTTGGTCGCTAGCATCGACCGCGATGGAGAACGGTTTGTTGAAGTCAGGAGATTTGAGCACGGGGAAGTGACACAGCAGAGACTTCAGGCGATCGAAGGCTCTCTGGCATGCATCATCCCAGGTGAACTTTACGCCTTTCTTCAGTTGGTTAGTTAGACTGAGAGCAATCTCAGCAAAGTTCTTGCAGAACTTGCGGTAGTACCCGATCATTCCAAGGAAGCGGCGCAAAGCTTTTTTGTTGTCAGGAACTGGAAAGTCCATGATGGCTTGGACTTTAGCATTTATGGGTGCCACCTTACCCTGGCCTATGACGTAGCCAAGATAGGTGACAGTAGCACAACCAAAGTCACTCTTGCTCAGGTTAACAGTCAGGTTAGCCTGGGTCAGGCGCAGGAACAACGTCTCTACATCTTCTAGATGTTCTTCCCAGGAGTCACTCCGTGTGATCAGGTCATCGATGTACGGACCGGTGTGTGGCAATCCGGCGATTGTAGACTGTATCATCCTTTGGAACGTGGCTGGGGCATTTTTCATGCCAAAGGGTAGGACTTCATACTGGTACAATCCAGATGGTGTGGCAAAAGCAGAGATGCTCTTGGCCCTCTCAGTTAAAGGCACACACCAATAACCCTTCAATAAATCAATCTTGGTCAGAAACTTTGCTTGCCCTACACTATCAATACAATCATCAATCCTAGGTATTGGAAACACATCAGTTCTAGTTACAGCATTGACTTTGCGATAATCTGTACAGAATCTAGTACTTCCATCAGGTTTTGGAACGAGCACACAGGGTGAACTCCAATCGGAGTCGGAGGGTCTGATAATATCATGTTTTAACATGTACTCAACCTCTTTCTCAGCAATCTTTCTCTTTTCAGGATTCATCCGGTATGGATGCTGTTTTATTGGTTTGGCATCACCAACATCTACATCATGAGAGGCTATAGTAACTCTCTTTGGAACATCAGGAAACAAATCCTCATATTTCTTGATCAACCTTTCAAACTGATCTCTCTGTGAGGGTTCTAAGTGCTGGAGTTTTACATCAAGATTTTGCAACACTTCAGTGTTTGACAATTTACATGAAAGAACTTCAGCTTTAATTCTTGGTTCATCATCTTGAAACTCCCCCTCATCTTCACACGTTTCGACCATTGGAGAATCTGAAGTGACAGCTGCAACCCTAGCATTTCTGTCATGATAAGGCTTCAGCATGTTAATGTGACACAGTTGTTTTGGTTTTCTCCTATCTGGAGTCTTCACAATGTAATTGAGATCATTGAGTTTTGTCAGAATTTCATAAGGACCATGAAATCTAGCCTGCAATGGATTGGACTGCAAGGGAAACAACACAAGGACCTTGTCTCCTGGTTTAAACTCAGGGCTTCTAGCCTTATGATCATACCAAGTTTTCATTTTTCCCTGACTTGATTTCAAGTTCTCTTTGGCAAGGTCACAAGCTGCACGCAATCTTTCCTTGAACTTGCTAACATAGTCTAA
Organism: Gymnothorax reevesii; assembly: GCA_029721435.1. Lineage (NCBI taxonomy): Eukaryota > Metazoa > Chordata > Actinopteri > Anguilliformes > Muraenidae > Gymnothorax > Gymnothorax reevesii. The sequence goes on along the minus strand of CM056573.1, from coordinate 165,611,716 downwards.
CAGACTGATTTGCGGCTCTTCCTCTTGCCATTGTTCACTCAATAATAGCAAAGGTCCTCTCACTTCATGACCAAACACTAGCTCAAATGGACTGAATCCAGTAGACTCCTGCACTGCTTCTCTAGCTGCAAACAACAGCAAATGAACCCCTTCATCCCAGTCTTTCTCATGGTCATAACAATAAGTCCTCATCATTGTCTTGAGAGTGGAATGAAACTGCTCTAAGGCACCCTGACTTTCTGGATGATAGGCACTAGAAAGAATCTGTTTTGCACCTAGTTCATACACAACCTGCTGAAACAATCCTGAAGTGAAATTGCTACCTTGCTCTGACTGAATTTTCCTGGGAAGACCAAACAACGTGAAGAACTTTATCAAAGCCTTCGAGATTGCAGTTGCCTTGATGTTACGTAGAGGTATGGCTTCGAGGAATCTGGTAGATGCACACATGATTGTCAACAAGTACTGATTTCCAGATCTAGTCTTGGGTAATGGACCAACGCAATCAACAATGACCCTAGAGAATGGCTCCCCAAATGCTGGGATAGGCTGCAATGGAGCTACAGGTGGGTCTAACTGGTGTTTTCCAACTACCTGACAAGTGTGACAGGTTTTGCAAAAGTTGGAAACGTCTTTCCGAAGCCCAGACCAAAAGAAGTGTTTCATGATCTTATCAACAGTCTTGTTAACACCAAGATGACCTCCTAAAGGTAAACTATGAGCCATTGTTAAGATCTCATTCCTGTAGACCTTCGGAACAACAATTTGCCTGACCACTGCCCAATCTGCATTGGCAGGGATATCAGGAGGTCGCCACTTCCGCATCAACACACCATCCTTGAGATAATACCCAACTGGAACTGCATCTATTTCTTTTTCAGGAAGGGCTCTCCTCTTTAGTACACCAATTTCAGGATCATTAGTTTGCTCCTCAATCAACCGCTTTCTGGACAGAGACAAGTCTCCAAACACATCAGAATCACCAGACCCATCCGGCTGGCTGAATAGAGAACTGATAAAAGTATCTGATAAGTCCTCAAACGGAGAAACCATAGTAGGCCAATCAGAGTCATGAGGCGAACCACCTGAGTCCTGACTATTCAATGTACTGGACGGCACCACAACATCATCTTCTTTAGCCTTCTTGGCCATAGCACGAGTCACTGCGCAAGAAGGATACAGAGATGGGTCCTCATCCCCATTTTCAGTGCTCGGCTGTGAAGTAAGATGTACAGGGGTAACTACTTTGCCCCCAGCCAGGTCATTGCCTAGCAACAGAGAAACACCCTTTATAGGTAGACTTGACATAAGTCCCACCTTTACCTGTCCTGTAACTAAATCTGACTTCAAGAATATAGAGCGCAGGGGTACAGATACAGTCCTCCCTTCAATACCTTGTACAAGTATGAAATCCCCTGAAGCGGTCTCATCACGTAACTCCAAGGAGTCCATCAACAAAAGTGACTGAGAAGCTCCGGTATCCCTTAGGATATATATGGGGACAGGAGTAGTATGCTCATTCAGAGCCACAAATCCCTCTGACACAAATGGAAGAAATTCCTCCCTCACGAAGTCAGCTGTATCAGGCTTTTTAGCCCCACAAGAAGCAGGCAATTTAGCAGATTGGTTATCTACTACAGGGGTTTCTAACCTTGTTTTCACAAAGGCATTTGGTTTGGTATCCTTTTCTTTTTCTTTCTTAGCTTTAAGGAACCAACAGTTAGTTGTAACATGACCAGATTTCTTGCAATAACTGCAAACTAGACCACTTTTGTCACTGTCAGCTTTCACACTTTGATCAGACCTGTTACTAGATTTCTGAGCACCATCACCAGATTTGTCTTTGTCTTTGGGTGAGGAATCTTGGGTATCACCGTAACCCTTTTTCTGAAATTGGGACCATTTATTGTTACTGCTAGACTGAAATTTGGACTTATGAGTGAGAACATATTCATCTGCAAATTTGGCAGCTGATTGCAAGTTCAGTGCTTGCTTCTCATTAAGGTAGGTCTTAAGATCATCCTTAACACAGTTCTTGAATTCTTCAACTAACACCATCTCTTTTAGTGAGTTGAAATCATCCTTGACCTCCATAGAAGTACACCAGCGCTCAAAGCAAACCTGCTTCTCATTAGCAAATTCAACATAAGTCTGATTTTCAGATTTCTTCAGACCTCTGAATTTCTGTCGGTAAGCCTCTGGAACCAACTCATAAGCTCTCAAAATAACCTTTTTGACAACCTCATAATCAGAGGAATCATCTGCAGACAAAGCCGAATAGGCTTGTTGAGCTTTACCCTTGAGGACAGTTTGCAACATCAGAGGCCAGTGTTCCTTTGGCCACTGGCAACTCTTTGCTACCTTTTCAAAACATTGGAAATAGTTGTCAACATCCTTTTCCGAAAATGGAGGCACCAGTTTTACCTCCTGACTAGCACAAAATTTATTTTTCATTGCTATTTTAATTTTTAGTTGCTTCATTTGGAGTCTTTCTTCTCTATCCAATTTCTTTAATTCAAAATCTCTCTGTCTCTGTCTCTCTCTTTCTGCTCTTTCCTCTTTCTCTCTCTCAAATTCTCTTTGTTTTTCTTCTCTTGCTAATTTTCCCAACTCAAACTGCCTTTGTTTTTCTTTTTCTTCCCTTTCAATCTCTAGCATTTTTAATTTAAGTTCCATTTCTATATTTGGATTTTCCACTGGAAACTGTTCCAGATCTCCTGGTGCAAACACATTTTCATCAATGTAATATTCAACTATCTCTCTAGCCAGTCTTGCTTTTCGCATGGCTGGTTTTACCTCTGTCAGCTCCAACTGTCTGCAAATTTCTAGCAGTTCTGTCTTTTTAAAAGACTTCAAAACCCCTACGGTTGGTGATGCCAAGAAATCATCCATTGCTGTTGTCAATATATATCTAGGAAAATTCACAAAAACAATTTCACAATTTGGAATGTTAGATTTTCAATAAATTACTCACACAATGGTCTATCCCGGACGAGCCCCCAATTTGTTATGGCCCCAAATTTGTTATTACATTTATTACACAACAGCAACAGCAAGGGATGACAAACACAGTTTTAACAACTAAAACACATTTAATTTTTAACAAAGACAAAGACTAATAACAACCTACAACTAAAGACCAAGATTGATAAATAAGAAAAAACAGAAATAATTACAGTCCCTTTTTGGTGGGGTGGCTTGGTGATGTCCTGGATGAAGAAAATGCTCAAACACAGGCAAAGAAATCCACAAAAGAAACGTCACAGGTCTTGAACAGAATGGCAGGTCTGGTCATCTTCTTGCAATTTCTCCTACTACTTTACTGTCTCAATTCTTTTCCTTATATACTCTTTTGCAGACCCCACCCACATTTAGACCTCTTTTTTTTAACTTTCTGAGACCTGCCCCAGACATGTCCAGGACATGTCCAAACATGACTCCAGTCTGAGCTCAACAAAAAAAGGCAAATACTGCCATCTAGTGGCCTATATTCACATTACAGAATGCATGCATATGTGTGCATTAGTGTGTGTGTGCGTGCATGTCTGTGAGTGTGTGTGAGTGAGTGCGTGCACGTGTGCCCATGTGAGGGTGTGCGCACGCATATTTGTGTGTGAGTTTGTGCAAGTGTGTTTGTGTGTATGTGTGCGTGCATGCATGAGTGTTTATGCGTATGTGTGTGTGTGTGTGTGTGTGTGTGTGTGTGTGTGTGTGTGTGTGCGAGTGTTTGAGTGTGTACGTGCATATGCGCGTGCAGGCACGTGTGTGTTTGGGTGTGTGCGTGTGTGCGTATGTGTCTCTGCGTTGGTGAACAATGGAAGTATCGTTTTGACAGCGAGGCGGGGCTCGAGATTTGAGTGAGTAATCCTCTCAAGGTGAGCAGTAAGAGTAATGAAAAAGGGTGAGAGTGTGAGAGAGGAGATGGAGGAAGGGAAAATAATGTTTTCTCTTGTGACAAAGAGGAAGGTCTGAGAAGGGAAGGAACTGAGAGCAGGAGAGTGAGTGAGAGAGAGAGCGAAAGAGGGAACATGAGAGAGACAAAGTGAAAAAGAGAAAGTGAGAGAGACAGAGTGAAAGGGGACCTGAGACTGACTGATCCTATCATGACAAACAGAGAGAAATGAAAACAATGCAGGGGTGAGAATGAATGAGAGGTGGGAGAGAGAGAGAATGAGTAGTCTGCTCATGACACAGAGAGACTAATGAACTGAAAAGGGGTGAGATGTAGAGTGTGACAGAGAGGAGAAATGGGGAGAACGGAGGAGAGTGAAAGTGAGAGAGCCACGAGCGAGTGTTCTTCTCTTGACAAACAGAAAGACTAATTAAAAGTAGGGAGAGATGAGAGCGTGTGAGAGATTGGGGGAACGAGATAAAGCCAGTGCTCTGTGTGATGCTCATAATATCATCCCAGTTGGAATTTTTTCATAGCAGACGGCCGCTATCGATGAGCTCGTCTTCAGATGTGCGGCTTTTGCCCTTCGCAGCTGGAGAGGACGCGACAGAAAAATCTGCAAAGACAAACAGCCGAGTAGGCGTGCAGTTCACAGACACCGGCTCCGTTAACTCTCCGTACGCTCTATCGCCAACACCTTGCGTGGGAGAACTTCCAGTACTTAATGGCAATTATTCCAATCTCTAGGCCTAAATATCTTGACTTTTTCGCATTGATATTGTGTAAGGCGTAGCCTCAACATTCGCCAGCCTAAAAGCATGAATTTTAAACACTGCTGGGTGGCTCTCATGTTGCCATTCAACTTCTAACTAGACAAAGGGTTTTGAGATTGATCCTCAATGTGCAAGTTTATCGCCAAAAAATACAACATAGTACCAGACTTTGTGAGTCATAGAATGTCCTACACATTGCAGGACTTCTAAATATAAATCTGCTGTGGTCAGGAGGGCAAATAAAGACAGTTGTGGGGGGTCAAAGCTCATATAAAGCCCATGATAGTTCAGTTTGCTGCAGGGGGGAGGTATTATAAGGGGTGTTCTTCACATGTCATTAATAAAATAAGGAAGACGGGCAAGGACCTATTTGTTTCAACATTCCTCACTCAAGGTATCAGACCTTGCAGGGGATATGTATATTTCTATATCCTTATAGTATCTAAGTGTAATACAACCGCCTCATAAAATGAATCAGTCTCGTAAATTACTTGTTAAATTAAGATAATGCGTTCAGCATTAAATATTAACCCTTAGAGCACTAAATACAAATAGTGTCGCTCAATGATGTTAGATATCGAATGCAAAGCTGCTGAGAACTTACCATATGGCAACTTGTTTAAAAGGGCTCCCACAGGGGAGCTCTATTAAACGAGTTGCCATAAGATAGACAGACAGACAGAGGAGCCACCATTTGTAGCAGTAAGATAGAATTTGTTAAACAAACTTAGATGTGTTTCACCTAAAATACTAAAAAAAAAAAAGAAAAAACAGAAAGGGGAGAAATAATAAAAATTGGTCCAGTTTCATGTGTGCATGCATGTGCTGGGATTTTATGTTTTAGCATCTGCTGATGTGGCTGATTCACTGCAGTTAGCCACATCTGAAAGCACACCTGACCACATGCTTAATCGCATTTCTGGTTCGTAATCCCAGGAGAGGAAATTGCATGCAGTTCAAATAAAGCAGGCTATACTATGTTAGTGATAGAGTATGCATGTATGCAAGAAGAATGTGGCTAGTGCTATCACCCAAGAAATATTATATAATTATACTCGACTGTAAACCCAAAATAAAATACAAGCGTGTTCAGTAAATATTAAAATGAACATTTGCAGAAAGAGATAATAAACAGAAATTGCCCTAAGCTCATGCCTGGATATTTGAGTCAGTATTTCTGCTGCTTGGCTCCAGATTGGTCCATTGGATTACTAAAGAATTTCCATGGACTCTTAAAGTTGCTAACATGGACTGAACTGCTGGTGGAAGACACGCTCGGCTGTACTTGCACACGTGTCCACTTTTCCTGGCTAGCATGTCCATTTTTCCTTTCTTTTAGGGAATTCTGTGGAGCTATTGCCAGTTGCAGTGGCTGATGTGCTGCGCAGCTCTCAGGAAGGGAGAAAGGCTCTGTTTTTATTTCTTATTTCCCGTTGTTGTGTCACCAGACAATAGAGACATTTAAAGTCAGTAAATAAATATGATCCCATGTGGATGTTTGAATGGCTCAAAAACTTGTTTCCTCAAAGCTGGAAATCAAGGTTTTATCAGAATATCTGCAGCCTTTTCGCCCTTTTTCTATATGATTTAGGCTTGTGTGTTCTAAGCAGTGCCTTGTGCAACTCTTACCTCAGACAAGGGCATCGTGGAATGATGACCAATGTGCCTTAGTTTCATTCGCTGCTCCCACTTACAAATTAGTCTATTCGAAATGTGAATACATAAGTCCAGTTTGGTCTGACAAACACTATGGTTGCTTTCTGTTGTAGAAAAAAGAAGGGGGGATATTAGATCCATAATAGTGCTGACAGTATGTCAATATGAATTAGTTATGTTTTTGGGAGAAATGTGGCTTTTCTGTAGTTTGTGCTGCCCCTTATTGAGCCAAGATAGCAGCCCAAGGGCTTCATTTCGAATGACATTAAACCATAAAGTATTAGTTATGTCATGAAGTATTGTGAAGTCTTTTTAATGGGTTTCTCTTTAAGTAGTTTATCTGGACTGAGGCATGCCAATGATCTTTGTGCAGATTTTGACAGTATTATTGAGGCGGTTTTTGTATTTAATGCTAATGGATTTGAACCAGGCTATGGAGAAGAACGACATCTATTGATGAATGCACTGTACACAGAGCTCATGATTTTATCACTAACTCTGAATCAGTTGCGCTTTTCGATTAAATGCAGAGCAGACATTGCTGTTATTATGTTGATAAATACTTTTTTTTTTGCTGTTAGAGCATTTCATTTGACTGTCAAAAATCGTTCCTATGTATCTTGATTAATAACATCAACCTTTTTCCTTGTGAATTTTGTAATGAACTTGAGGTAGCTTTTCTTTTCTGAAATCCACAATAAAGTCTAAGTCCATAAACTCACCCACTGCTAGTGTCATGGTTTGAAGGTATTGAGAGGTTTGTTGCTCTCGTCCGGGACGATATCGTTTTGCGCCCTATCAGATTCCTGGGCCAGCTGGCATTAATTGGGGGCATTACCCGGACTCTATTTAAGCTCCTGTTCTGCCTTGTTCTCGTTGCTAGGGTGTCAGTGTTTCTATGGCGCTTTAGCCGGTAAGGTCTCTAGAGAGATTATTGTCAGGGACTTTAGCTGCATAACAGCTTTAGTGTTAGTGAGTTAGGGAATCTTTGGTTTATTTCCCTTTTCTTTTGGTGTCCTCGAGCTCGCCTCTTTTTCTACCACGGACGGCGTCAGGTCCGTTGGTAGCGCGAGTCTCGTAATTTCTCGCCTTTTATAGTCTCTCTCTTATAGTCTCTCTCTGTTTTGCCTTTTATTTCTGGCCGCTGCTCTTGGCGTCCAACTTCCAGCACCCATGACAGCTAGTCTGTGAGTTGGAAGAAAGTTGGACTGTATTATCAGTGAACTCCATTCTATGGCAGTTTTGGTTGCTTCGAAAACTGAGCACTAACTGTGTATGTTTAGTTTGGGGGTTCCCACAGAGCCTGGATCTGCTTTTAAATAACATACTTCACATTGTTATATTGGCTTGATATTTCATTTGCTCCTGACTTAATGAGTACCACTTATAAACGTGATGTTTAACTTGATAACATTCCAGTAGCACTGTCCAAAACTTATTCTCAACTTAAGTTTCTGATCCAAAACATAATTTATGTCATTACACTGCATGATATAGATTGAAGAAGAGAATATTCTCCTCGACCTTCAATCAATAGACCGTTGCATTTTGTGCAATAAACTACAAATCAGATTTGTATCGGTCTAGCTAAGATGAATTGATGTGGCTAAGTGTAAATGGATTGTGGATAGATCTTCTGCAGATATTATTCAGACAAATGGAATGACAAATATAAAAAGGGCCTTTGCTAAAGACCTTGTTGAGTAAAATTGGGTGTGTAACTGATTTATAGGAACCTGCACCCACATTGGCTGTTTCATGAAGAGGCTGAAGAAGAGATTGAATTCCCTTGGTCCAAAGAACGAGTATCAGTAAGAACCAGCAGTGGAAAGTTCAGGTTTTGGAAATGAGAAGTTCTGCCTGGCTTTTCCTGCACCAAGAAAAACATCCTGCTAATTTTACCCATTAGTTCCAGCGAAAGATAGAAGAAGTGTGCTGTGAACATTCAGAGGATTGAACAAAGTCTCGGACATGACACACAGTCATGGAGCAAACCAGTGGAGGTCTAGAAATGGTCAAAATTGATATTATTAGCCAGTGCTTTTCATTATCAGTCTGTGAGCGAATAGATGGCCAAAAACCTGAGGTGAATGCTGAAACAAAACCTGTCTCAATCACAATGTACTGCTCAATAGCATTAAAAAAAGATGCCATGACAACAAACAGTAGCATTTTGCATTTCAATGTGTTAATAGAATAAGTCAAGCAGTACGATTTTTTCGTCATCTAATCCTCTTGGTGGGTGGTAGGCAAATAACACAGATTCAAATAGTTAGCCAGCACTGGTGGAGTATTTTTTTTCTCTCTCTCTCTCAAAAATATTCCCCAGTGAAGTGGATGCAATTAGTCAGAATCCATTTTGGGCAGTGGGCTTATCTTTTTTGGGGAGAATGGAGAGAGAAGATGCACACAAGGACACTCCACAGTGAGATTTTTGAAGTTTTTGGGCATTTGACAAATTAGCCGCCTGGCCTCTGTTCTGGATCCGCGCTTGTTGACTTATCATTCCTCTCATTCACAACAAGTGTCCCAAGTGGAGAAACTCTGTTCTTGTTTCCTAACTGGCGACTGAGATTGCCCATATTAACATACACAAGTAAGCCCTGCTGCCCAAGAGTAGGGTTCAGCTGTGCATGCTAAATCGCAGCTGAGACCAAGTGCAAGGCTGTGTGCATCTCTCTAATCCTTGCAAAACAATGGCTGTCTTTGATTTGCTACACTGCTGTGTCCACAACCAAGTTTACAGCATCATTTCCTTCTCAACAACGAGCTTGCAAGCATGAGGCAAATATTCACAGTGAATTTCTACACTCTGTCATTCTCTGCATAAAAAATTGAGGTCAGGAAAACACTGACGAATCTGATTTAACCCATTCAGAATCTCAAAGATTTGATTATGTTTTTGGCAGAGAATTGTAATGCTGATGTAATAACTGGTAACTTAAAGCAACAGAGATTTACAACACTGACATGGAATATTGAAGGAAAAAAAACACTCCCAAGAAATCTACTCAGCTGACAGAGTTCTAGCACGGGGCGGGAAAAGAGAAACATTTAAAACGACTTACTTTTGGCAACTTCAAAATAATTTTAGAATAGAATTTAAATAAGACCATGTATCATGTACATAGCTGTATTGCAATGAGTGCCCACTCTCCCCATCCACTCACACACACCACATTATCCAGTGTGGCTCTGGGGAATGCTTCGCCCCTCACTTATTAACTCCGCACTTGCCCCGGGGAACACTGGGTCAAGAAAATGGCAGAACTGTCAGCATGTTGGTGTTTGAAGGCTCATTATGGGATTTACATATAATTAAACTCTTGCAGTATCTACTGAGAAAACAAAAGTTGGACAAAGAAAAGTAGCTGCTTGGACAAGAAATGCACTGTGAGTAAGACGATCTCAGGAACACGAAAAGTGTGCAAGAAATGAACAAACTCTTTGGAAGCAGAGCGGCAGCGCGCTTCGTGCTCAATGGAGGTGAGCGCACTGATCTTCAGCACCTAATGTGCCAGTCCACACTGATCAGTTCCAGTTTACGCTGGAACGCAACCAGCCAGCAAACCTACCCAGCTGCACTTGCCAAACGGAGGAATCAGAAGAGTGGTTGAGAGCGAGTCGCCCCTCCAACTGAAGCTCCATTTTGAATTTTGAGTGGGGGTTCTGAGTGATGAAGAGCCAGGGCTGTTAATAGGCTTTCCAACTGATCCGGGCCCCGGAGTACGATGGCAGCATGGTAACTGCAGCCGTGACAATGATCCAGAAATTCACAACTTTGCATTACAGAGAAGGTGCTATTTCGTGCCTCTCATCACGTTTACCACATCGATGATTTAAGGAGGATGACGACGTGTGTGTCGCCAGACCACCCCTTGCCCCCCCCACCCCCCCCCCCCCCCCCACCCCCGGGCACCTTCCTGCTCTCCCAAACAGAGGAGTAGCCGGGATTTTTAGGCTTATGGACCAGTATAACAATTCACTCCCTTTTTAACCCTTTCAATACTGAATACACTAATATGAATCAGAGTTACCCATTGACTCTATGTGTAATTTTTGTCAATTGAGATAGACTTTTACTGATATCAAATTTCATGCTAGACCTGTCAGGAATTCATGCAATACTGGTTGGACAAATATGTATGACCCAGTAAAAAATACTGGTAGGGCAGATGTGTCCCGTTAGTACTGAAGGGGTTAAAATTGATTTGAATTTCTGTGGGCTTTCTTTAAGCGCATGCCCATCAAAACCTGGGGTCCTTCAGCACTATTTATATGAATCAGAAAAGCCCTGCCCCAAAGTTTTTATTTTTATATTTATTATTTTAACTCATGTAACTTGGAATATAAGACCGATGCTTATGATGAGAAATAGACTGAAAAGATGTCTTGGATAATGAACAACACACGGAAATGAAAGTGGTTCAGGGACACATTCTGCAGCTCCTCATCATTAAAACAAACTTCCGTCTGTAGCAATTTTCGACTAAAGAAAAGAGCAGAACCATGCAGAGGGCAGTGCAGGTGGGGCGGGATTCAACTTTAATTGGCTCTTTGGGTTCATCAGTCTGAACTGAGCCGTTATTTATGAGTTTGATCTTTTAAAGTCCACCCCCCCAAAAAAAGTACTAGACTGCCATGCGTAAATCTTGTCAGTAATGAACACTCTTTTTTAAAAAAAAAAAAACAGGCCCTGAATTTGTACCAATAAAGGTGATGCTGTATTTTCACCAGAATGGCTCAGAGAACTGTGTGTGTGTGTGTGTGTGTGTGTGTGTGTGTGTGTGTGTGTGTGTGCGTGTGCGCGTGCGTGTGTGCGAGTGTGTGTGTGTCTGTGATCGAAGAAAGATAGAAAAGAGAGAGCTTTCTCTCCTGCTGCTATAAGTAGACCCTGAAGGGATAGAAACTTGTTTTGCTTTCCCCAAAGATAGAAAATTGAGCCAAAAAGCTTTACACCAAAGGCACTGACTGTCAGCCATTATCCTACATCTGCTAAATCATTCATTCCAAATTGAAGGGAGAGCCCAGCTCTCCAAAGACTCTCCGGCTTAGTTAACGACTCATTATACAAATGGTTTCAAGCAGAAAATCTCTAAAATTCCAAATTAAATAAAGGAAAGATATAAACACAAGAAAAAGAAGAATAAATCCCCTTCATACAGCATCTTGTTCAAACCCCAAGCTCACGGTCACTTAAGGATTAAAATAACCCATTAAAACAAATCAGAGCGCATAGTTTTATATATATATATATATATATATATATCAGTAAAGAAAGTACCACAACAGTAAAGGCTAACAGTATTACATTGTTCCATGTGAATGATAAAAGTAACTGATGCTAGTAGACTGTGACTGTGAAGTCATTTCACCAACAACTTCATAAGATTATGAACAGAAAGAAAATCTATTCTTAAATATTGTTTGAAATATGTTTAATTACTCAAATGGCATACTTGCAGATTGTAACTTAGCCCAGGCAGATAAGCAGAGCACAGGAAATATTGATGGGATATTTTTCTGTTTATCAAAAAAGTCCAACCTTCACTGAAATTGTTTCAAGGAAATTTAGAGCAATCCAAGACAGTTACACAGAGGTTTCAATGCTTCTGAATCCTTACAATCATAATCTCGAGTAACAATCATAATCTGGTAAACACTCAGTACCAAACAACCCTAGCAAATTTAAGAACCCTCAAAAAGCCTGGTGAAGTAAAGCATGAATTATCTATCTATCTATCTACAACCCGAATTCTGAAATAGTTGGGACAAAATTGTGAATAAAATCAAAACGCAATGACTTTCAAATCACACCAGCCAGTATTTTATTCACAATAGAACAGATTCACAACAGAACATAGCAAATGTTGAAACTGAAAATTTTTTACTATTTTATCCACAAAATGAGCTCAATTCAAATTTGATGGGTGCTACAGATCTCAAAAAAAGTTGGGACAGGGGTCTGTTTACCATGGTGTAGCATCCCCTCTTCTTTTTAAACACAAAATGGAGGCGTCTGGGCATTGAGGAGACAAGTTTCTTGAGTTTAGTCATTGCAATTTGATCCCACTCTTGTTTAATACAGGCTTCCAGCTGCTGGAGAGTTTTGGGTCTCCTTTGACAGACTTTTCATTTAATTGTGCGCCAAATGTTCTCAATCGGTGAAAAAGCAGGACTGCAGGCAAGCCAGTTCAGCACACGGACTATTCTACTACGAAGCCATGCTGTTGTAACAGCTGCAGTATGTGGTTTTGCATTGTCCTGCTGAAATACACAAGGCCTTTTTTGGAATAGATGTCGTCTAGAGGGAAGCATATGTAGCTCTAAAACCTTTATATACCTTTCCTCATTCATGTAGCTTTTTAAAACATGCAAGTGTCCCACATCATATGCACTAATGAATCCCCATACCATCAGAGATGCTGGATTTTGAATTAAACGCTGATAACAGGAGGGGTGGTCTTTCTCCTCTTTAGCCCGGAGGACACGACACCCATGATTTCCAACAAGAATGTCAGATTTGGACTCGTCTGACCACAGGACACTTTGCCACTTTGCTACAGTTCATTTTAAATGAGCCTTTGCCCACAGAACATGGCGGCGCTTCTGGATCATGCTCAACAATGGCTTCCTTTTTGCATGATCAAGTTTTAGGTGGCATCTGTGGATGGCACGGCGGACTGTGTTTACAGACAGTGATTTCTTGAAGTATTCCTGGGCCCATTTAGTAATGTCAAAGACAGAATCATGCCAGTGAGTGATGCAGTGATGTCCAAAGGCCCGAAGATCATAGGCATCCAGTAAAGGTCCTCGGCCTTGTCCCTTACGAACAGAGATTTTTCCAGTTTCTCTGAATCTTTTGATGATGTTATGCACTGTCGATGATGAGACCTTCAAAGCCTTTGCAATTTGAGGTTGAGGAACATTGCTTATAAAACATTCCACATATTTCCACATATAAATATTTTTTTACACGAACCCTCACAGGTTGAAGAGCCTCTGGCCATCTTTACTTCTGTTACACACCTGATGCCAGGTAACTTAATTACTTGCTCACTGTTCTTTCAGCTCATTCTCTTCTATATTAATTGCTTTTTCAGCCCTTTTTTGAAAGCTGTTGCAGCCAGAAAATTTGAGATAAAAATGTAAAATGTCTTAGTTTCAATATCTGAAATGTAATCTATTTTCCATTGTAAATAACATATTGGCTTATGTGATTTGAAAGTCAGTGCATTTTGATTTTATTCATAATTCACACTTCGTTCCAACTATTTCAGAATTGGGGTTGTATTTACATTTGAGATGAAAGCATGAATATGACACATACAGCATTTGATATTAACTACACTGCCAAGCACATCAAGTGCATGCTTCAGAAGGCTGAGGCATGCTCCTGAATAAGTCTTTCTTCTCGAAATACTCCAAAGCTAAATTGCACAGCCTACGCTGTAAACTACAAACCTCTCACTAAGATAAGAAACTGATCGAAAAAATAAAACAGCAAGCAAGAAAAAGATCTGGACCAAAGCTTGGAGGACAGATGAAGCAAAAAAATGAAACTTTTCCCAAAGCGATAGAGAGCCAGAAGTAAGGAAAAACAATGGTAGAGATGAGTCAGTGCCCCTTATCTCTGGTATATGGAGGCGGTAGTGTCATGGTTTGGGCACGTATGGCTGCTTCTGGAAAGCAGCCTGACTCACCTTTATTGATGATTTAATGGAGGATGGCAGCAGTAGGAGGAATTTAGATCAGTCCAGACTTATTGTTTCATGTAGAGAGAAACTAATCTAGCCTTTACCTCCAGTTCTGCTCCCAGCTTCATGCTACAGTGAGACAATGACTTCCGATTCACTTCCTGCACAACCAAAGAATCCACCAATGGGGAAGAGTGGAATCTTTTTCGGACCGAACAATCAGTCATCTGATTTAAATTCAGTCGTGCATCCTTTACGCGTGCAAACGAAGAGACAGAAGACAGAATACTCTGAAAGAAAAATCAACTGAAAACAGCTGCTGCGTTGGCATGAGAAAACATATCTGAAGATGATGCCGAACATTTGGTGATGGCAGTGGGTCACAGGCTTGAGGCAGCGATTGCATTGAAGGGCTCAGATAAGTATTAGACTCCATTGCTTTGATTTATTTCTGAGTTAATTTGTTGACTTAATTCTGCACAGCTGAAGCTGGCAAGACTCAAAACAATAACATCTGTCCCTGCGAAATGGTAGTACATACTTGGATAAATGCCGCATGAAATGTTGAAAAGAAAATCTGAGGAACTGAATTTTTGTCTCCCATTCGTATCTTTATCTCAAATACAAAGGCCTTATGCGTAGAGCAAAATAACAAATGTTGTTCTTCCCACACAATACTTTTGGGGGCCAGTGAACAGTGTGAAAAAAATGCAATATCCTGACAATAGAGAGATTTTTTTTTTTGGCCACATTTCTTTTGGAATAGGACCTGTCCACATATCTGTTACTTTTTGATTCGCAGGATGCACTTATCTGTATTGTATAAGTGACACACGTTTACATACATGTGCTCACCCTCTCACACACACACACACACACACACACACACACACACACACACACACACACACACACACACACACACACACACACACACACAAACCCACACACATACGTTGGGTTTTCATGTCTTGTTGGGACATTCCATAGACTTGCATTCATTCCCTTACCCCTTTCCCTGCCCTTAACCCACAACAGTACATACCTAACCCTTTCCCTTACCTTAACCTAACCCCGACCATATCCCAACCCTAACCTTATCCCCTAACCCTTAAATAGCTTAATTTCCTCAGGTGAACCTGAAAAAGTTCCCATAAGGATGAAGAAATTGGGTACTCCATTACTTATTTTGTTCCCACAAGGGTTGGTAAACAAGGACCACGCACACACACACACACAGATACACACAGTCTTGCCAGGCATGGTTTCATACATGTCATATATCTACAGTAGATATTTGCCTCTCTGAAGCAAACAGATCCTACATCAGCCATAAAACGGGACCAATTTCAAGTCTGTTTTTTCCCTTCATGTCTACAATTTTTTTTTTTTTTTTGCTCACTCAGAAGGCCCACTCACAACCTTACGGGTATTAGATCCAATCCCCAGTCCTCCAAATTCTCCAAGCCCTTCCCAGCATCCAACAGCACTCACTGACAGTCAGCCTCCCAGGTGAATCTCTATTCACCTTCTAATGAAAAGAGTGCAACCTTTATCTGGGAAAAAGAGAACTTCTGTCACAACATTTCTTCAGGCATTTAGGCCTTACAGAAAAAAAGAGTACTCTTGGCTTGACTAAACCCAGCAGCATTTGTACTTCTTTGTGTTAACTGTTTATTTATGAGTTATTCACTTTATCTGATAGCCCTTTTGTTGAAAAGGTTATTTTAAAAAAATGTAAATGGCTTATTTCACGCAACAAGCACGTGTATGTTCTACTCATTTGCTTATGTAATATTGTCAAACCAAAAAAAAAGAAAAACAATTCTTTTTAAAAGGGGGTTCACAGGAAAATTTAAGTCCCAGCCCTCTTCGCTTAAAGAAAATAACATTTCACCAGAGGACCTAATTGTCAATTATCAGAATTCAGACCTGCACAATGTTTGTTGGCTAAACTCCACTGATGTGGTCCCTCAGTAAGACTCTGAATTAACTCCGTTGGTAGGGGAGCCACAGTTCCTGCTAGTAATTGCACTGCTGATTCACCGAAGGCCTAAAGAGTCCATGCACACTGCTACAAAACCTTAAAATTGGCTTTTGGTTGAAAGGAAAGTTTGACACTCCTAACCGACTTCATAAATTGATACATCCCTCTATTTACAACGTGGCATGAAAATGCAGTGCACTCAACAGTGTTGTTACAAGACTCTCATAATGAGTGCGAGAAGCTTATCACTTGTTTGCCTACCTGAGAGAGAAAAACAAATCAACAGGTGGTCACTGAGCACATTGTGATCGGCGAAACGAGCAGGACACATAATCCTGCCAGGAGCGCTATTCAGTCTGAGCAGCATGCAAAACAAAAACGCGGAAGTTCTCGGTCCAGAGACAGCCACCTGTCCAGTTTCGGGGACAGAATACCCATCTAAGATTACACTCATCCTCGGTAGCTATCCAGAGAATCCTTTCATCTGTCTCCTCCCTCCTGGATGCTGAAAACCCCAGGGTCATTGAGCCACGGGTGTATCGCTACTGCTCAGCTCAACCTGGATTGTACCCCCCTTCCTAAGATACCTGTCAGAGGGTGGGGCTGCATCCCACTCGGCTTTCCATTCTGTTTGCCTTTCTCTATTGTTTATTTGTAATTTTTTTTTTTTGTCTAGCCATATGGCTGGCTTTGCCGTCGGGCCCAGCCACAAATAAGTGTTTGTTTACTGCACACGGTGGGAATAAGAAGAGGGAACACATTATTGTCGCCTGGTCGAATGTGGAGCGTTAGATTCATATCTTGGTGCTGGAGAATAGCCTAAAGGAAGGAGGGAGAGACACATGGCGGGGACTGATTAAAACTGGGATTATCAGGTAATGAGCAAAGGAACAGTGCAAGGGGAGAGGGGCAGCATGTGTGTGAGTTTGTATTTGCGTGTATGTGCATCAATGTGCGTTCAAATGCACGAACGCATGCGCGCGTGTGTGTGTTTGTGTGTCTGTGTAATTGCATGTGGCTGTACATGTGTGTGTATGGGTGTGAATGCATGTGTATTTCTGTGTGCCAGGGTGTTTGTGTGTGTGTGGGCTCATGTAAAGTGTGAGTGTGCGTTGCAGACCCAGATGAACGTCAGTCAGAGGAGCCACTGATTCATTATTAATTTCCCACTGCCTATCACTGACCACAGCCTACCACAGCAGGCTTCAACACTGGGTCGAGGATATTTTGTCCGTCTGTTGGGCAAGACCCACCGGGCTTCAGCTTTTAGCCCCAGTGCTCCGTATCACTTCTATCTGCCCTGAGGCAGGAGCTGCGGAGAGCAAGGATGTGGCTGATGAAAGACAAGGACAACAGAGCTCAAAGTAAGCCCTCTGCCTCTCCCCATCTCCTCTAAGCCCTCTTCGATGTAACTCTGACAGGGGCACAGGACCCACAGCCCAGTGCAGAGGCACAGAGAGATCAGAGCACTGTGTGCCACAGCTAGGGGGCACTCCAGAGTCTCAGAGCTCAAGTTCAGGGGTTTCAAAGCCCCACTATGAGTGTACAGGAACAGAGAATGCTAGGCACCATTTAGATCCACTTTTTTCCCTAACAAGAGGGAGGGGGCAAATTTTATTTAATATCTGACTTCCAAAATTCACTGTGTGTATATATTCATGGTGTTTAAAGAAAAGTATACCCAAATAAAATAATAATCTTTTATGAAAAAAACAATTATGAAAAAAGTGTAATATGTCATTGGAAAGGGCTGATTGAGCTCTTTCCAATGATGCCTAGAACATGCATTCATTTCCACGGGTGAATGAGCAGCAATGCGTCTTTTGAAGGGCACCCAGATCCTTACTGTACCAAATGTTGTGTTCTTCATTACGAAGAATTGGGAGGAGAAATCAAACAAAGAGATTATTGACAATTACTAATTTATTCTTTGAAATGTTCCCCAGAGTAAATTCATGGCCCTGGCCCCTCAACATGACCGCCCTCCCTATCAATGCATAGCTTGCATCGTCTGACCATGTCGCGGACAGCTCGTTGGATCATGTGGTGATCACGGCGCAAGTTATCAACTCCCTGTGTAATCTTCAGCCTTAAATCATCCAGATTTGCTGGAGGTGTGGTGAAAACCTTAGATCACACAGGGAGTTGATAACTTGCGCCATGATCACCAAATGATCCAACAAGCTGTCCGCGACATGGTCAGACGATGCCAGAGGTCTGCATTTTTTTTAGACCTCTGCTATATTTTGGGGAAGATAAGCTGATGCACCTGATGCCAAGAGATGGAAAATGAAGAGGTGAGGATGTGAAGGTCATTGATTGTTTTCGTCAGGTGATTTAACTGATCTAGTTCTACCTCCTGGCAGAATAATTTTGCTAATTAGTGTGGCTTAAAGGCAAGTAAGACATATTGTTATTGAGTAGTTTTTCGCGATTAATATTCAGCCAGAGTTTTGCTGTAATAAGCCCATGGCAGACTAATTAAATATTCTCCAACAAAGATAGACAAACACAGATGTTTGTTTGCTGTGCCATGGCTGTCCGTCCTTGTCTGAAATTGTTTGGAGATGTTTGTGCCATGGTGGTTAGTCAAACAACATCCGAGGACAGCATTCTAAGACAACTGCCAACATAATAATGTTCCCTGATATTGGAAAATGTTTGCTTGGTGTGCCGGGGGCTTATGGGAAAAATTCCAATCGCAAATGAATGGCAGAATACTGAGAAAAGATGTGATGTCACAATGTCCTCTTGCAGCTGAACTGCTCGCTCTTGGCTGTTTTATTCAATCCATGCCTCTTCCACTGATGATGTCATACTCACATCTCCATGCACTTACCTTTGAGCAATCAACTTGCAGCATATCAGCAGACCCTTTGTTCTCTTTGATTGACAGCCATCATCACATCATCACCTAGCAACCACGTAATAACTCCACATACACCAACCGGCAATGCCTTAGCAACCATTTGTTAAGACCTTTGCAAATACTGGTCACACCTGAGAAATTTGGACTGCATTGCAAGTAAGAGCAATAGCAATACCAGCTATAGCTGTGAGATACATTTAGTTGCAAATTGCTTATTTAGTTATAAATTGCTTATCTTTGATTGACCTACTGTATGTCATGATGAACTCGGAGCAATTTCACGACACATTGTCCTTCGAAAATGCATACCGCTGGTTAACAAATGTACATGGTGCAAGGGGGGCTGAGGGGGGTTCAGGGCATCTGCCTCCAGATTTTACACAGCCACAGCGTACTTGATCACAGCGGTACTGTGCAGGCCACAACTACACAGCCAAGACAGCAGCTAAACTGCGTAAATGACAGCTGAACTGCACAGATGGAGAGAAGCAGAGGAATAAAACTATAACCTCATGCTATCTTGTATGAGCCCACGATCAGGCCGATTGCATTTGTAACTTCTTCGCCAAGCGCGCCCGCGTGCCAGCATATATCGCTCAGTGCCAAGGAGTGGAAAATGAATAATTCCCAAGAAACAAAACCCAGCAGACATGGGTGGCTGTGGATGAATCGTTGAGTGCTAACATCTGCATTGAGAGAGTTCCAAAGCACATCAGAGTCACCCAGTTACATGCCCTCAGAAACCAAGCACATTTGGCCCAGCAGACTTGGAGGGGATGCAGAGCGCTCTTGAAATCATTCGCTTCCTCGAGGACCCGTTCCCGCTCAGCGCATTTTATTGGCACGGTAACGCAGGACTTGTCTGCCTTTGGGTTTTGAAGTGTTCTCTGTCAAAAGCTCTGGATGTGTCTTTTCTGCGTTTGCTGCTCAACGCTCCCGTCAGTCACTTAGCGAACACTATTCACAATATTAAAGGCACTGGCAAACTGAGTCTACAGCAAAATTAGGTCTGTTTTTCTTTTTTTTAACAGCTGGTTGATGGTTAGCACCCACTTTTCCTCTTAACTCATTCCCTACCTCAAGCCGCTGCCAACGGCGGCAAATTCTACCATTCCCTGCGGTAAGCCGGTGCCAGCGGCATGGATGACCATTTGCAGTCCGATGCAAACATGAAATCAGTTGATGATGGCGGTCATGGGCCACCTGTACTTCAATACTTTATATTGTATAATTTTCGGGAAAAGTATTCCATACAAACGCGGCAATTTTATATAAAAACTACCTGCTACCCGCTACCCGGAGTGAAATAGCCATTTTTTTGCGTGCATGACCGTTTTTCAAAAATCGGGCGACGTCAAGTCCTTCCTGGTGTCCAAGCGGATATTCACACCAAATTTGGTGATAATCAGTTGAGAAATGTAGGAGAAAAATGTGTACATACACACAGACAGAAAGACATTGACCTCAAATACACGTATTATAGATATTCCGTAGGGAATGAGTTAAGGAGGGTGAGAAAATTGGATAATTTTTGCGAGACAGTATGCTAGTGGGCCATGACAGTGCTAAAAGTGACAACTGTTTTCTCTGCCATCTTTGTTTGAATTGAAACTTAATGCTACATCAATTTTAATTGATCTGGCTTTAGGTTCCAATGTAATTCTCTAATTTTGGACAGTAAAGAAAAGATTGACAGATTGACATGGGGAGCTATTTTACGGAAGTGCCTCAAAGAAAAAATATTTCAGCAAGATGGCTGCTCAGCAAACAAAAGCATCATCTAAAAAAAAAAAGGAAAATAATAATAAAATGGTGCCCTGCATCTATAAAGCACGTTTGGTGAAAAACAGCCCCTAAAGATGTTTCTCTACTGAACTGTGAGCTGTGAACTGTGAGTGCTGGTTACAGGTTTATTCCACAATCCATTTCACTGCTCTCGTCAGTTGATGTACGAAAAGAGATGGGTACACAGGAATTGGAAATCTCTGCAGTTTAATCATCTCATTTTCATTCACATTGATCTGCATGTTTAGCGCTTCCCCTATTTGAGTCTCTTTTTACCAATTCTAATGGCTGAACATGCTCTGACTGAGACAATATCAATGTTGGATGGAAAGTTGATTAAATAATATGACCTTTCTGGAGGAGAGTTGCGATGACCCAAGGGGTCAGAACTGGTGCTTCCCTCCCCATTAAAAAAGAATAACAATTAGACATTTTGATTCACTTTAAATAGCTTATTACCTGCAAAGGTGAAGCTTTGTGGTTGCATAAATGCACTTGCCCTTTTTGCTGTTGCCAATCGAGCATTTGTGTGTGATTAATGTCTTGAAAAATGTAAGTTACCTTGGTCTGGAATGGTTCGGACTTTGCATACAGGAGCTAAGCATCAATCGTAATTAGGTAGTAGAATCTTGGCATCCTCGATGTGAATTAAAATCAGGTAATTAAGATTGCCTGGAACCACTGTGGCCCATGAGGACCCGGATTTCTTGTCCTCAAATTTGCCTGAAGCAGTTTTTAGCAGGTAACACTGCCTCTCTTCCCCAGTCGCCCTCTATCCGGTCTGTTCAAAAGGCCTGTGTATTAACAGTAGGCATTATGATGCGAGTTCTGTGTGCAAGCGTGCGTACATTTGTGTGCGTGTGTGTATGTGAGTCTGCGTGGGTATTCCTACCTCTTGTGGGGACCAAATGTGCCGTTAAGTGAAGGAATACCAGACTTATTCATCCTTAAGGGGACTTTTTTTTAGTCCCCAGAAGGTAAATGCACTAATAGGATACGGTTAAGGTTAGGGCTGGGTGTAGCATGAACGTTTTCGGTTAAGGTCAGGGTTACGGTTAAGGTCAGGGTAAGGGGTTAGTGAATAAATGCAATTCTGATAGGACACTTTGTCAAAGAGAAAATTTATTAAAACATACAAACAAACATTGAGTTTGGCGGTATGGCTCTGTTCGAGAGATCCCTGCCCGTCCAGCGTGGAACCGAAGGCAGGGAGCTGCTATTAACCCCCCGTCCATAGAACAGAGCCAACAGCAACAATGACCTCAGACAGAAGAGACATTGTTATGTGTGACAGTTAGACATGAAAGAACAGGATTACAGGAGCTACAAATGACAGGAGGAGCTGGGGAGGAGGAGGGATGTTAGCGTACATGCTGCAGAGCCTGTGCTCAGAAAGCGAGCTTAAGTAAACTAGCATATCAATCGAGCAATCATGTGACGGCAAATCAGATGACATCCAAGAGCACTCAGGTGATTCAAGCTCAAGAAGCGCTACTATAGTTACCAAGCTTGAATCCGTGCTTATCAGAATTACGCCAAGCTCCATTTCTGTGGGAAGTCCCTGCAGAACATGAAAACACAACGTGTGTCTTCAGGTCCGTTTGCGCGCGGGTGCATATGTGCGCGCTTGTGTATATGAGCACATTTGTATGCATTTATGCATAAGTGTATGCTCTGTGTGCATGCTTGCATGCTGCTACTTTGTATGTGCACTTCGTGTAAGTGTGCATGTGTGTTTTTGCAGTGAGCGTGCATTGCTACATCGCAAGCATGTCAGTGTGCATGTGTGTTTCTTCAGTGTGCGTGTATTGCTACATCGCAAGCATGTCAGTGTGCATGTGCGGTTTGCGTTCGTGAGCAGGCGGGTGGACAGCATTGTAACCCATGTTCTTGTTGCATAGCGTAGCATTGCTCCTCCGGCCAGGGCTCATTATAACCCTCCATAGAGCCCTTCTCAGCCTGGCTCTGCCACAATAGCCTGGCACCGCAAGCTGGCGTGACCGCTACAACAAGAGCCTCTGCTGCTCTCCAAGCCTCGCAGCTCTCTCCACGCAACATCACACCATAAATCACTATCAAACAATCCCTGCACAGCTATCAAAAGGACTGTGACACAGCTGGTATTACAACGGCCCGCATTCCGCCATGACAAGAGTACTCACACCCTCCGCTCACGTCTGTCCAGGCGACTGCTATTCGCGTCTGGATTCCGCAAACATTCATTCAGCTTTCAAACGAATGTGAGCGCTATTGTTTTTCCCTCTCTCCTCCTCCCGGTCATCAGTTTGGCAAGCACTGCAATCGGCGAAATTGCCTCTGTGAACTTGCATTTATTTCCACGTCAGAGTTAAGTACAGCTTTTTGATTGAATCGGGGCCTCAATGCATCAGACACAACAAAGCATAAGAGAGCTAACCAGCCTTTTTTCTAAGGAGCCATTATCACAAATCTTTTCAGACAAACATCACCGCGCAGGCAGCGGCAATACATCACCTCGCTATGCCATAATGTGTGTCTGCCAATTCTTTAGCTTGTCAAAACCAAAGTCAAACAGGAAAGAGGACGACGGGCTTGGTGTGTTCGCTGATGTTTATATCTGGAACTGAAACCATTATGAAAATTAAATACAGTTGTAACACTCTGAGTCATTTCTGGTCAAACAGGTTGTCAATACAGGGCACCTGTGTACCTCTAAAACCTCAATGGCTGTCCAAAGCAAAGTTCACATTCAGAGATTTTAAATTTGTGTAAGGGGTGTAAATGTGAAGGAAGCATTAATCAAAATTACTTCAAACCTTCTTTTTTCTTTCAAAACCCAGGAGTATTTTTTCTGTGATTTAATATTTTGTATTTTCAGTCTTACATAAGCTGTTAAAGAAAAAAAAATCTAAATACTGACCTTTGATTTTCATTCCCCTTCATAACACTTACCACATCACCTTACAATAACCAAGGCCCAATTTATAAGTGGTTTTAAAATCCATTGATGAAAATTTCTTTTAACCAAATCAAACACTGGCTAAAGAATCACCTGTCTTGTCAGCTCGTTGGACATTAATGTTGTGAATAAAAAAAAAACACAGCCAATCATGAAGGAGAAAACATTTTCTTCCAAAGAAAAAGGCATTTTTTCCAAATTGAGCAGACTTGTTCCACAAAGAGGTCAAAAAATGACATATTTGAAGAGTAAATATTTGTTCATTAGTAGTCATTTTAAAAGCAAACATTATTGGTGATAAGCGCAGAGGACACTTTTTGTTCAAATGTTTCAAAATCAGCTCTACACTGATGCCCTATCGTATTATCAAAAACTGTAAAAATGTGTCATAAATAGATTCAAAGTTGACCACACTGTAGGAGCAAAAAATTTTAATACAGGACACTGTTTCAACCCATAAACCAACTTTTTACATGACAAACACCAATGCAATAGCAACAAGTTGGGATTAATGTTACATTTATCCAGACTATTCTGCCCATAAAATCTTTTTTGAATTTATAAATCGTTAAGATAACATTACTTCTTATCAAGCAATCCATGAGTGGTCCCTCAGTATTCCTTCCGCTTAGGGGTTCTAAACTGGTCCATAAAACCAGTTTTTCAATCCAAACAAGCAGAAGCAGTCCTGATACAACTCATTTAATCAACTGTTTTCAGCCTGCACAGTTCTTTAGTTGTATCTGGTCTGCTTCTGGTCAGTTGGGGTGAAAACCTGTGGCCCCCTGGCCCTTTTGTGGACTAGTTTGAGACCCCTGCTCTGGCTGGATGCCAAGAATTTGCTGAATCGGGCTTCTATCTGGCAAACAGCAGCATGTATCTTACACATATAAGGCCCGTTTCTCAATCTCAGATTAGGCTTAATCCTAAACTGATTTTAAATTCGAAAGGAGAGCCTCCACATAATTCTGAATGAGGCCCAGGTTAATGTTTGAGCCCCTAAAACCAACCAGTAATGTATTTACCTTCATTTAAATATATATTTAGTTTCATTTCCATGAATCAATGTTCATTCATGAATCAATATTTTCACTCGTATTTTTAGTGTTTTTCCTTTTGGAATTTGCTTCACGTAAAACAAGAAAGAAGATGCTGAGATCCTGGAGTGCTGTAAATACATATTGATTTTTACAAGCCTTGCTAACTGTGTGCAATCAGGCTTCAGCTTCTTGCTGATGAGTTTTATTTGTAATTCAACTGCACTTTGTTCTTGCACTCAGGGCATTTTGCACTGGTCTATCATTCATTTGATTACCGCAAGCAACTTGTTACTTCTTTTATTTATATATATTCAAAAATGCATTTGACTTGAACGATCAGTTATTTTATTATGCTTCATTGCACCAGCAAGATCTATCTCAGAATCATAGCATTTATTGCTTTGTAGAGCCGGTTTTTAATTGCAGTCTTTTGGTTGTTTGCCAGTCCTTCGGTCCTTCTCAAATGTAGCTGATCTATGCCTACTGTGCAATCTATACTTTACTTGTTCATGGTGAAGCTGAGTGATGTTAAGTACTATTTGAATCATACCTTGTCTGATCTGTTGTGTAGTTGTTTCAGTGAGCTTATTCTATGAACTTACTATATGTTGCTTTGGATAAAAGCATCTGCAAAGTGAATGTAATATAAGCTTTCATTTATGCTAGGCAGCTTGATTGTTTTTTTTTTGCTGCAATTCCACGAAATAACATCAAATGAATCAACACTAAAAGATCTCAATGAAAACTTAACTTAATTCCCTTTGACAGAAATGAAAAATACACACCAGTTTTGATTTAAAATTTGACTTTGTGTGTTAACGCGAAAGATCTGAGGTTCCCTGCAGGCATCTAACAAAGGCAACCTTCAGGGGTCCTTACAGGGTCCCTACTCAGTACAGGATACCTCAGATCAGTAGTTTTCAAATGGCTGGTGCCAGAATTTATCAGCCAGGGGGCCACTGATGTTTTCATTAATAGGCACAGTACTGTAGGAAGACTATGTTCGCTGGTTTTCACTGCGACCACATTTGCAATTCCAGAATTTAAACCTGTTATTTTTCTCTTCACTAGTTGCTCAAGTTGCTTTTAATATTTAGAGGTTTCATGTGCTCCCTGAAACCACATAATTAAAGATATAGTTATGCTTTCCTTGAAGAAAGACGATGTTTGTATTGGGCCATTTTCAGAGACCCAGATCACCCCATACACTGTAAAACTGTGGAACATGTGATATGTTTATAATCTAAACACCAGTGTGTAAAAGCTAAATGCCTGGTGATTATTTTGGTAAATAATAAATCATTTGTTTAAGGGGCCTTGTCCAGAATTTCATCAAATAGAGGCCAATTTATTTTCCATCATTTGTCAAAATTAATGTCATTATTCATTATGGAATAAAGAGTTAAGTCCAATGCAGCAGCATGTGCCCATGGAACTTTTTTTGTGTCAAGTCATGTTATTTCTAACATATCGTGGCTTATAGTTGTAAAAGTGAATGATCCTCACAAACATTAATTTGGTCATTAAAAGAAAATAATTATAATAGCATGTGGATAAAACTGAAATAAAAACCGGCATATACAAGAGCCTATACACCATAGACACATCTGAATACCCATAATACATATGAATGTTCAGAATTTGCCTTAATACCTGCTACTCAAACCGCTGATGTAGCAGGAAGTAAGTGCGTGTATTAGCAGCGTTTGCACAATATTGGGCATACTATATGTCTGCCATCTCACCCATCTCTTGTCCTAGATTACCCACAATGTAGCATAACAATTCCCCTGCAAAAGTTTCAAGACACTACCTCAGAATTGGCAGCATTTCTGTATATATATATATATATATATATATATATATATATATACATATATATATCTTTTTCAACAAAGAGTCACTACTTTCCTCTGTCATCATGAACATGGCTTGTCATCTCATTGCCAGTGGCCTCATGGGATAACGGCAGTGTCCATCAGATGGATACAGCTGAATTCAGCCACACGCAACATGACATCCAGGTGTTGCTCGCATACAGTTTGATCCTATACAAATTTCCTATACGTATTACTGTCTACTGCGTTGTAAAACCTGAATGGGTATTCTGAAGGTCCCCTTGTTTTTCCCACAGATTACCTGCAAAAAGTAGATAAAAAAAGCCTGCAAACACAGCGGCCCTCCAGGATTGGAGTCGCCCCTAAGAGCCCAAAGACAAAGTCTCACAATCTTATCCAGAGAAGGTCTGGAAACTGGATCTCTCTCCAACCAAACAGCTACACACCCGATTCAAAAAATCATCCTTGGCAGCAAAGACTCTGAAGCAAGGATCCTAAAATCTGGCCCTTGAATCCAAATCTATTTCCCCCCACCCATCCCTGATAAATCACTGCTGATTGGCCAGACTGTCCTGGCATCTGACTCCCAGGAAAAGGGGTACAAAACCAGCGGTTTTCGGTCCTCGAAGATGGAGATTTGAGAAATGGGACTCTTGGGGATTAGCAGAATCATATATTTAACTGCATGGCTGGAATGAAAGCCTGCGCCAACACCAGTCCTTTCTAGATAGGGCTGAGAGCTTCTGCTCTGAGAGCTTGTGGAAATGTTCCAAGACCACATTTTCCTGCTGACCCCCTTCTAAATCATCCAAGCAAGACTCAATGGAAGAGGACTTAATTCATTTTACAG
Source organism: Gymnothorax reevesii (assembly GCA_029721435.1). Classification (NCBI taxonomy): domain Eukaryota; kingdom Metazoa; phylum Chordata; class Actinopteri; order Anguilliformes; family Muraenidae; genus Gymnothorax; species Gymnothorax reevesii. The sequence goes on along the minus strand of CM056573.1, from coordinate 165,584,391 downwards.
ATGCCAAAAAAATGAATGCCTCACTGAAGAGAAACTAAATTTTAATAAGCATATGGTAATAAGCAATGATATATTCCCAGTCAAAATCCTTAACCCTTAAATGCTTTTGCCAAATGCTATAATGCACAGCTAGACATGATTGGATGACACTTTAAAATTGTGGGCAAACATTTCAGAGGATAGTACCGATAAAGCCTAATATTGCCAATTTTTTTGATATTTAACTTTTTGAGAAAAACATTGGATCAACTATGATTTTCATTAGTTCTGAAATGTCAACATTAGATTTTTATATAAAAAATAAATAGTCTTGAATATGGGCTGACACTGAAAAGATTTACATGTTAAATAGATTGTATTTCATAGTAACCAAGTCTCCCATCTTTCTGTTGCTGATTTGTCTTCAGGAGGATCATAATTCTAAATGAAATGGACAGACACGAGGTCTTGAATAAATGTCTTCTCTATGAATGATTTCTGTCGTCTTTGAGCGTGTCAGTACCACAACCTGCTGCAGTCTCTCAAAAATTTAAACTCAAAAAGTCAGATTGGAGAAACAACTGGGATGGTTAACTTAAAATGAGAGCTATGGTGCCCAGAAAATAAGGTATGTCATCCTTCAATGGAAGGTCAATGTTCTCAGGTTAATTAATGTTACTGAAGGTTGTCATTGAGTCAATGTCATGGTTAGCATAGCCACAGAATTAGTCTGGTTTCAGTAGCCCTTCTCTACATTGTAATGCATTTATTTTTACTGTGGAGCACACCAGGCTGCAGCTGTAAAGATGTGTCATGCATTATTCATTAAACATACATTATCATTAGCATTAAAAAATAAAATAAAATAAACAGTCTATATGGTAGTAGAGACTGTGAAATTAGATGTCAACTGAGGACACAATATTGCTCTCAGAAGTTCCTCTGTACAAGCTAAGCCCAGCACACTGAAGGGATAAACTACCACCTGCTATATCGTGTAGATCTGCTCCCGGAGCAGGAACTCTTGAAAGCTGGGGTTCTACGTTACTCCTCATTCGGAAATACACCCTTGTCTCTCAAACACAGTTTATCTGTGACACCCAGACAGGGAGTGCTGTGACACGAGATTGCATTACTTGGCTATTATTAATGTAACAGGTACCTATTCTTCACAAATCACACGCGGAGAGAAGATTCGCCGTCTGCTGGTGGGGCTTCTGTCATTTATAAATGTGCTCAAAACCGCCTTCCAAGGACAGATACAACCAAGCCCTGAGGACAAGCGTCAGCTTGGAGGCCGTCTGTGAGCACGTTAGCACGCCGAATACAAGAAAGGCATCTTAAATGGGCAGTTCTGTAACACTGTCTTTGGTACACTGTGGTCCTACCACTTGACAGCTTTTTTGTTTCCCTTCCAGAAACCTTTCTAAAGGAGTTTTATGCTAGCAATAGATAGTGGAAACACAGCCTCGCCTAAATAGATGATCAAAGTCACACCATCCAATCAGTGAACTGCTTTCAACCAATAACCTATGGCCTTATTGAGCCTAACAGGCCCTTAAATTGGTATATGCTGGTATCTGTACTCAACATAGCATTTGTGGGTTTGGCAGTGTACTGTGAGAGCCATTCTTTTCCCGTGGTCAATGGAAAGCGGCTTCTCACTGCCTCATTATCTTAAATATGAAATTCATGGGTGAGGAGAAGGGCTAAAACCAATTACATATCTCCTACACTTCTCAGAGACTATTTTAATGGTCTGTAAATGAACTTTAAAGCAGGATAACTTTGCCAGCAGTGAAAGGAAACTCTCTTTTTCTGCGATTTCATTAGCATTTGTATACATTTGCGGACCCTGGGCAGTATTCTTACACTGCAGAGTCCGGGACTATTTGATCTACTGACAGTGACGCTACACAAAAAAGGTTGTATTTCACAGTTCACACAATGGATGTAAATATCTAAAAATTAATGCCAACAGTCCGTACTTGAATCTACATATTCATTGTTTTGAGATTTACTATGCTGAAGTACAGAGCCAATTTGCAAAGGATATTAGCCATTATGCCATAGCTGGTCAAGAACCAGTCAAGCTGCTTCTTTGTAACATCTTGAATTGGATGGAGAGCAAGGTTGAAAATATTGATGCTTTCAATATATATATATATATATATATATATATATATGTTTGTTTATTAAGGATGATAAACAACTTTGTATTTCTAGAGGGACCAGATTTTTTTTCCATGATTAATTCAGCAAACATTATGCACATACCACCGAGCACTTGCTTCTACAGCATAAAGAACCTGTTTTTATATACAGTTTTAATGACTTTGTCTGGAAGCCTCTGAGAAGTGATAAGAGCTTTTCACACTGTGTTCTTGAGCCTTGATTCCCAAGTGCCCAATTTGATTGTCACCTTACTGCCAACTGATACGGCCTTGGAGCTGAGTGAAATTTTTGGTTTCCCAGGATTAGGCCTTCTTTAGCCTGAGAGCGATTAGATTTTGCCATCTGAGACTGAGCTCCTCAAATGGGGGGAAAAAGAAAAAAAGAAAAAACTCGAACAGGATGAAAACATCTTTGAAAGAAACTCGCAGTTCGGAAGTAAACATCTCCAAACCAACACTCAAACATGAAACAAACTTTTCTGAACGAAGGCAAAAAGCAGCATGAGTGATTACAACTCTTTGAACACCCAGTGCTAAAATCATATTCATTATCACACTTGTTTCAGGTCATGTACGCAAACTATAGTATTTATCAAGAGCGTTGTTTGTTGGTTGACATGGCAGTGTTCCCAGGATGTTAAAAACTGAACTTGTTGCCTGGCGCGCAAAATATTGCCATACATAAGAGTGCTCTGAAAACTCAATTACCAAAAGCATATTCAATTAAACCTCTGTCTATACCACAGAGAAGGAGACTCTTTTTTGTTATGATTACTGCTGGAACACATCCTTTACAACCGTGATACGTCAACATAATGCTGCTCGTTCCCAGGGTATTTTTTTTCTTCAAGAGACATCTGGTTTCGAGCGATTATGCCGCCGGGAGGGGAATAGAAGGCGTCTCGGAGCATTTCGCTAATCTAGCGCAGCTAGCAGCTTAATCCCTTGGAGGACGAATGCAGGCACTCACTCCTACAGACAGGGGGCGCGCGTTCCTGCGTCTCGTGGCCTCAGATGCCCTTGAGCTGGAACATTATAAGATTCAAATGAATGCAATATGGTGAATGCTTGCTTCAAGTTTATTTGTTGATACTGAACTAAGGCTTGCGAAAACACATTAAGCAGCGTATTAGCAGAGTGTAGACAAAGATGCCATTCACAGGCTAGCTATTGGCAAACTCACTGCTCATTTTAATGAGCTAACTTGGCGGTCAGTTGTTACAGAATGTATGTGGTGAGGCAGTTTGTTCATGAGGATTGTCACACATTTTTCAGCAACAGCTATGCAAATAAATGACGTGCTGCAAAATCCCATGGCTTAAAGGAGAAAAATGCTCATCTACAATTTCACGTAGGCTGACATCCACAATGGGGTGTTAACATGGCACAAGAGGTGATCATAAAATGATTTTCATGGGCAGAGAACTGGCAGTTTCCCATCCAACCATTACCTGGAAGCCTGGTGTGAGGATCATCTGGCCACTGAGTTCTGTTTTTTTTTTTTTTTTTTTAAATATTCATTCAACCAGGGAAAGTTACATTGAGCACATTTTTAACTTTTGCAAGGACACCCTGGGAGAAATGCCAGATAGAATAGTTGCAAGCCAGGAAGTACAGAGAGAAATAATTTTGGGTAGAGGACCTTGCTCACAGGTTCAATAGCAGAGTTTTCTCCAAGTGAAGTCAAATTCCCAAGCCCCACTGTGCCTTCAACCAGCAGCTCTATGGTTATTAACCCTTAAATGCCCCCTGTGACAAATTTTTCACACGATTTTGGGGGTTGTCAAAACCACTGACCCCACAAAAATTTTGCAACCTAATGCCCACAGTGACATATTTAAACCATTAGTGCTGCCATCTGATGCATTCATGTGGAACTGACACTACACTGGCTGCACCAAATAACCTTTCCAGTATGGCCGCCTCCATGGTAGAATGCACATGATAGATCAGCACCCATTCATCACTGGATAAAGTAGACAAACAGGTAAGCAAATGAAAAATAAGCTATGCCTAATAGTTCAGCTATATGTCAACTACCAAGACAACGATGGACAAATTTTCTCTTTATATCTTAGAAAGTTAGAGTGACATATATGTCACAAAACTAAAATGAGGTCAAAGGTCCCAAAATAAGAAAAAAAAAATTGCTATTGGGTTGTTATTAGCCCCTCCCCAAGACATATTGACAGAATACATCTATTTTTCTTTCAACTTTTAATATAGTTGAGCATTGTATGGTTATTAAAGCTCCCAACCAGAAACTTATTCAGTCAATAACCAAGAAAAAAACAAACCAGGCCCAGATATTAACTCAAGGGCCAAATTTTATGAAACCTTAACCAGGGTCATGTACGGCTGAATGTCATTTAAACACTCGAAAATGAACTAATATTAAATGAGGACCATTCTTGGGCTCACCAGGATATTAATCCCTCCGACAGCTGCGACAAAAGCACTAAGATTTTTTTTGACACCAAAATCGATAATCATATCCTTTCTCCCTATGCGGGGTGATGTCATCGCAAAGGGCTGGCAGATATATATACGGCGCCGAGTCAGGCCGCGCCGCTTGTGTGATTTATGTTCGAGCGCTGCTGACTGTGATATTTCTTGTGACACTCTTTCAAAGCCAACAATAAGCACTGACTCTCAGCTTGGAGAGATGAAAGCCTTGTGTTTGGCAGGCCTGCGGTACTCAGTGGAAACTCCAGGCCTGATTTACTTAACCTTTTTGGATGCGTACAACTTTTTAGCGTGTGCAAAACTATGATCGTTGCCGGTGGCTGATGATTGGTGAATAGCAAAAATACAGGTCAATCATTGGCCGTCTTGTTAGTTTTACATATGCTCAGTAGTTCATGTCATGCAAAAGGTTTTATTAAAAATGGCCCTACAGCAGTTAAGCAGGAAACTTCAGGGCTCAGAAATTAGAATCCAGGTATGTTTATCCTCCAGTCATGAACAGAGCCTGCTATTTTCACAAAATACTTCTAAATTCTGGCTGAAGTATTCAAACTCAAAAATTGGTTAATCTAGTCTTGGGTTGGACTTTTAATTTCAAACCTTCATTTTTAATCTTTCCTCAGCAGTCTTGGAATATGACTAATGATAAGTGTTACACTAACGCCCAGGCCTATCATTGGCCATCTTATTGGTTTTGCATGTGATCAGTGGTTTTGTGAGCGTAAAAGATATTAGAAGGAAGATCCCTTTGACTTTGGGACACTAATGATGTGCTGGCTGCACAGTGAAAGCAGGGAATTCTGGGCAAACCCCTTCAGCATAGATGGGCTCATTAGCACATAACAAACCCAACAGGACTAACCAGCAGTAATAATGCTCTTGAAGAAACATGGATTCATTTTGAAATGAATTCATTACAGTGTGACACCTTTTCTCATGGTGAATTAATTCAGTTCCACAATTCATTGGTTTTAACAAACCACTGTAAGGGACTCTCAGGAAATCCCCTATCAAAGGTGGAGCTTTGCCATTTTGTGCCTTCAGAATTGACCCGCAGATGTACTACCAGCAGGAATTGTTCTGCCTTCCAGGTTTATTATCTCCTAAAACGCCACCAAATCAAAACCGTACTGAGATCAAACAGTTTATGAATCTTATCTTTGCTAAAAAATGTAAGCTAAGCAAAGCTAATTTTGGCTACTTGCCTCCAGTAGAAAAGGGATGTGATTTTCAGCATAGCAGTCAGAAAGAAAATCAAAAGCAGTTTGAAATTAGGCGGGGATTTCTGTGATTGGACTGTATTCTTGGTGGGCGGGCTTTGTCACTGGCACCAGCAGCTAAGATTGGGATACTCCCCGCAACGAGCATATTGCACAATGCCTCCACAGGGCAGATGAACTGCAGAAGAGAATTAATGGATAAATAAAAAAGGTGACACATCATTACGAGGTCATTCAACTTACATATAAATCAAGATGATTTTAGGTTGCATTACAGCTGTTGATAAGCCGAGTTTCATATATGGTCGTACGGGAACAAAGACAAAGTCATTATATGTACAGTGCATGTGACTGCCTTCGATTACCATCAACCCATCTATTATATAACCTGCTCATTTCTGGTGAAGGGTATTGTGGGGCACTGGAGCCAATTCCAGCATACAATGGGCAAGATGGAGAAATGCACTCCATGAAGACCAATTCATTACAGGGCAGACAAACCATTCACTCACTCATGACAATGGGTCATTTAGTCTCCATTTATCTTGTGGCGTTTCTCAGGACTGTGGGGGGAATGAAAGCACTGGGAGAACATGCAAGCTCCACTCAGACTTAATTCTTATAGCATTCATAGCCGGCGCGACAGATGGGACTCCGTGGCTTTCTAAGAGCGCCGAGTGTCCCGCATGCTAAACAGAGAAAGCGTTACCGGCCGCAACCCCTGCAAGACCACAGCTAGCTTCCAGCAGCGACTGTTGTGATTGAGGAAAACTTGCAGTGCATGCAGGCGTTCAGTTTCTAATTAAGAAAACGCAGATAAGCGTGGGCGGCTAATGCCAGAATATGGAACACATTCCCTATCTGCATATCTCCACACTGTCTTATTAAAATAGCAGCCAGGGCATTTCATATTTACATTTTCACTCGACTCATTTGGCCCATGCTTTTATGTGGGGTGACGCACAACGGGTGGAAAGAGAGAGAATGCTACACTTATTAATCATCAACATGCTATATGGTAATTTGTGAACGTTCACTGGTCAGGCCATAGCATATTGTTAATACTCTTGATATTCCTTTAGTGCTGGAATTCAAATGTGGACTGGAAGGTAGACAAAGGCTTTTTCCTGAAAGGAGGAATAAAGAATAAACAGAAAGAAAGGGTGTAGAAAAAGGGACTGGGAATTTCGGATGGATAAGAACGGAGGTAAACTTCCTGAAGAGATGGGACTGTGGGCCAGAGTGGTTGGTTATGTCAGAGGTAAGATAGAAACTCGCAATATGAGAGTTGTACATTGTATTTTTCCATAAAAGTGGTAATATTGTCCTGTCTGAGGTCAAAGATCGAGCCCTTTGAAGCCACTAAAAGTGTTTCAGTTGGCAATGTAATGGAACAGACAGAAAAACAACACTGAAGAGGAGCCAATCAGCCAGCTGCAATCACTAGCGCACTGCATCACTGAGAGAAACAGGGTGGGTCCCTCTAGTGGCCATGAGTGAAAGTGTTGGAAAGTTGGGTGAAAATAGGGGGGGGCGATCGCCAACCGTGGTCACAGAGGGAGCTTGAACAGTCAGGCGGTGGGTGAAAAAAAAACATGAAGAAGAGGCAGGGGAAAACACTCATTCACACACACTTTCAGCCAATTTGTCTTTAAAATGGCTGTTGTAAATGTCATTTTCTGGTAAACTGCGGAATATTTTGGGCCTTGGGCCCTATTAAAGGCTATTTGGCTCCCAGTCTTGGTAATTCAGTGTTCCACCTTCAGCTCATCGAGACAAGAGCACTCATGGCTATACAGACATACACTCAAGCCATCAATCTCATGGTGAGTAACACACACACACGCTCCCACGCACACTCAAGCTGTCTCTCGCGCACGCGCACTCTCTGTCTTTCTGCAATACACACAGATACGCAGACTGTTGCATGCATAAACACATATGTGTAAGCTCTTTCATACACACAGAGCACATGTGCATTCACAGTGATGCATGTACGTACGCAAGCACACACACACACACACACGCGCATGCATACACTTTATTGTGTGTATAAATGAATTTTATTCAGTATACCTGCCTGTCTGAAAAAAGTCACCATTTGGATTTAAATAAGCAAATACTTAAGAGCCTACTTACTTAAATAGGTAGGCTTAATTAATAACCTCTTAAACTCCAGGGTCCCCCAATTGGGGGACCCTGAGACTCACCGCAGCAAAATACCTACCACGCCACGCTAATTAAGTAGCAATATAGTCATATTACACATCAAATGAAACAGGAGAGCCTCTGCTATAAGCACATATAAGTCATTTTTACATACACCAAGCACAACTCAAACACCAAGCATATTAATGTTCAAATATCAAAATCCGAGTAGCGTCAGAAAATCAACCCTCTCTCCACATTTCCATGTCTCCCTCTCTGATACTTCATGCTACACAAACAGAGATATACTCTATTCATTTTGGGTATGTCATTTTCAAACAGAAACCTAAAAAAGAGGCTGGGGCTTAGGTTAAATACTTAATCATTATTGCAGTGATTAATATGTTTTATCTGGCAACAATTCTTTCAACCCTGACTCAAGCATTCTGATCATAAACAACTGGAAGTTTTGAGGATGTCCTGGAGAAGGCTTTTTGACTGCCCCATTGTCAGCACAGGTCGTGGCTAAAAATTAATTCAACCCCAATCGGCGATATATGCTGCAAAATTGCATAAGATTGTCAAAACTAAAACACAATGAATTTGGGCCAGGATCAATGTTCCTGTGGTCCCACAAAATATTAGACTTTGTGATTTTTGTCTTGGCCAGATAGTGTATGTCATGTCTACTCCTCAGCAGAACATCATTCATACAGTACTTGAGAAATCTCCTTCAACAAAACACAGCGACAAAGAAATCCAAGCACAAATGCCCTATCTTTGTTTCACAAAGACGCAGGTACACACACACACACTACATACACACCTGCTCTAACCCTTGTGCTTTCCAGAGGTCAGTCCATCCTCTGTCTCTGGCTTTCTTTGAGGTAATGGATGGGAACGCACATGGTGCTATGTGAAGGTATTCCACCTGACTGGCTTGTCTCCATATATTTCCCTCTCACTCCTGTTCAGCCCCTCCCCATGATGACTCCCACCTGGAGGTGACAGGCTGACAGGGGGCCACACCTCCCCAGGGAGTCAGTGTGAACAGGAACCAATGACAGATCGGTGTACTGAGCACCATGAGAATCATCTCCCTTAGAAATACTGGCACACACACACATACACACACACACATATGCATGCGCGCGCACACACATGCACGCACAGGCTGTTGTGATCCTGCATTTTCTGTCTTTGCCATGCCCCATGTTCAAGTTTAAGTTCTGTGCCTGGCCTTGCGCCATGTTTAGATTTCCTCATGTGGTTAGTGACCACTGCTTCGTCTGACCATCCCAGGATCATGTATTGTATTATTGGTAATTAGATTTCATGTTTTATTATTTTTTCATGTTTTAGTTTCTTAGTCTCCTAGTCATGTTTCATAGTTTCCATGCCACGCTTATTTTCCATGCCTTGCACTTCATCTTTCCCCCGTCTTGTCATGAGTGTATCTTTGCTCACAGTCCCTTGTCTTGCGTGCCACTCATTCGGGTGATTTATTGGTTTCTGGGTTTCAATCTTCTTTCTTTATCTCGTGTTCTTCCTTCCCCTTACTTACTAACACAGACTAACAGTTTATTATTTTCACTAATTACTAACCAACACTAACCCTGTATATTTAGACTAACTTACTAACAAGCATTTAGGATTGTATAGCTGCATTACTAATTGACTAACGATCTCTCAGCAGTCGCCCTGTTCTAGTCTCCGCCTCCTTGCCTTTCCCTATTATCTCTGCTGCGATTTTCTGTGGGTCTCCACAAATGCTTTGTGCTTTCCTTTCTCTAAACTATGCACTTTTAGTACTCCGTGACTGGAGCTGTTTGTCTGTCCATAGATTTGTCTTGTTATCCCTGTCTGTGTTTTGGCTTCGGCCAAATTCATGTGATTAGTTTATTCCTATTGTGTCACTCCATGATTATTGTTCCATTGATTGCACCTGTGTTCCCTGATCATGTGTTCTCCCGGATATCTATATAAACTGTCTGTTTGATTCACTTCCTTGTTTAGATTGTTCTTCTGTGTTACGCTTCCTTCGCCTTGATTCATAGTGATTTATCTTTCTGACTGGACTGCCCTAGACACTGAGCTTTGCCTATTCCCTGTACTTCTGCCGCATTCTTGTTTTTTGACCTCTTTTGTCTGACTGCGATTTTTGTGATTGGTGCCATGTGCATGACTCTGGATTTCGCCCATTGGAGTCTGTTTTTGGATTGCGGACATTGTACTCTTGCCAGCTCTGTTGGGGGGTTTCCCCCTTCAGAAATAAAGCCTCCTTTTTGCATTCTAACGGTTTTCGCTCTAGGTTCATTACGTAAAACCCAACAAAGACACACACACACACACACACACAAACACACGTTTGTTTTCATGTTTTGTGGGGAAGTTCCATTGACTTCCATTCATTCCCAAACCCTTTCCCCTGACCATAACTCTCAACAGTACACACCTAACCCTAAGCTTAACCGAACCTTATTCCAACCCTACCCTTGTCCCCTAAACCTAAAATAGTTACATTTTTGTGGGGATCTGAAAATATCCTCACAATAACACACACAAAAAAAGGAATTCCAAGGATAGTGGGGACAATTACACACCTGTAGCACCTGGTGAGCCGAAAATTGAAGATGCTGAAAACATCCCTTTTAAACTAATGATTAGTCTCAACACTATCAAGTGTGGACAGTTCTCTTTGTTAGGATAATATGACAAATGAAATGAAATTGCATTTCAATCAATATTAAAAATTGTGGATACTTGTGGGTGACCTTTGTTTTCTGTGGTATAATTTAAACAGTCATATAATATAGGTCAGATAGCCTGTATCGCTGGGTACACTGAAAGCAAATCTGGATGATGACAGAGTTGTTTATGCTTTTTTTTTTTGTAAAGTGAATTAAACATTTTTATGAATTCAATTTACTATTTCATTTCCACAGTTTTGCATTAAGAAGAAAGCTGTATGTTTAACCACCAATAAAATGTTCTAATCAATGAAAATCTGCTAATCAAGGAAAAAATGTAAAAACAAGTCATGGCTATTGTAAAGAGATTTTCCTTACCTCCTCTAATTTCAGCTGAGCAGCTGTAACTGATTCATATACTCTTTTGGACTGATACACACACACACACACACATGCACACACGCATTCACCTGCACGAACACACCTGTGCATATGCTGCTCAATATCACATGACTAGGTTTTGATGCACTTACTTGACAGTAAAACCAGCATGTGGAGAGAACATACGGTAACACTTTACTTGACGGTATCGTCATAAGAGTGACATAACACAGTCATGAACGTGTTATATACATTTTGTCGATGTCATAAACGTTGTCATTAAGTGTCATTCGGTTTTTGAGATGACAAGTTGACATTGTTTGGGTTGTCTTGATTATGACAACTTCGTCATACCTGTTACATGACACATGTAACAGTTATGGCAGTGTCGTGTCACTCTTATGACGGTACCTTCAAGTAAAGTGAAACCGAACATACTGTCCTGTTTTTAGAAGTAAATGTCCTTAGTCACAGCTTCTCTTATGTAAGGTCCCAGCCCCCACAATCTCTCACAGGCCCCCAGTGGTGAGGGCTGATCGCTGATCTGACCGCAGTGGTCCGGAGTGTGTGCGTGTGTGTGTTTGTGTGCGTGTGTGATGTGGAGGAGAGATATGACAAATATCCCATGTGGAGGAGGTGACTAAACTTTGTCTCCTCAACCCCCACAAATCTAATCACAGCCTTCGCAAACCCTACCCTAGGGGACGAGGTTGACAAACAGGGGCGTAGCAAAGTCTTACAGTGCCAAATTAAATGATGATTGTCACAAATTATTCTTCTCAGCACTAACGTGGGCTAACGTTTCATACTAACATTGACGTCTGCAAGAACGTGGACTGAGCTATAGAAAAAGTGCGGCGATTCCCACGTGCTCCACACGATATGGATGAAAATGTGTGCATAATTAACCATACAGTTTCTGTTTTAACCTTATACATTGAGCACCACAAAACAGCAACACTTTCTTTCTTTTGGCTGCCTCATAAAAATTTTATTTTTTTACTCCAGCACTTGACGGAATACAATGGCAGTGAGGTTGAAGTGCAGACTGTCAACTTTGAGTGTATTTCATACTTATTGGATGAACAATTTCGGAATGACAACAATGTGTGTTCACAGTTGACCTCACCCGCCACCCGCCCATCCATTTTCATGTGCATAAAAAAATACTGGAATGTTTAACAATTTGGAATAATTTCCTCATCATTTGTAACATTTGGTCGCATATCCTTTGCATGTAATGAAAATTCGAAGCCTGTGATGCATTGACATTACCAGACACCGGCTGTCTTGTCTGGTGATGCTCTGTCAGGTCTATACAGCAGCCATCTTTATTCTTGATTGTTTTAGGGACTTTCTGCCTTCAGTCTCCTTGTCAACATGTAAAATGAATGGTCCACTGAATTTTAGTGATCAACTCAGCCCGCAAAACCAAAATGACAGAGAAAAGTGTCACTGTCCCAACAATTATGTTGCTCGCTGTTTATCTGAGAAAGCCTAGAAGAAAGTGCGCCTGGTGGAATTAATAGGTCAGAAAGAAAAAGGAGAATATGCAGTGTAAACTTCAGTCAGGGAATTCTCTAGAATCGAATCCACTGCCCCAATTTGGTAGGGCGCTGCGCTAATGTGATGTAATTAGAGTCTGCAGGAGCGGTCACAGATGGGGTTCAAATTAAATGAGCCTCCCAGGGCGGGCAATGCAAAAAGGCGAACAATATGACAGCAGAACGTGAGGAGGGGTGGTGGCCCCACCAAAAACACTTGTCCTCCATCTGGAGGAGCGCTTGTGTAAATATCACAGGTGGCCAGACTGCCAGAATCACTTTCGCAGGGCACAGACACAAGTGAGCAACCGAAAAATCACCCGACACTTCAGCCAAATGAAGTCGTTTACATACCGCTGCAGACGACATTGAGAGGACAAAGCCAGCTAATGACAACTGAAGGCGATTGGTGCTCAGCGGTTGGCTCGCCGTGTCTTTGGGGCAGTGTGTCCCGCGCAACTAAGGCACACGTTTACCGCACTTCGTCTCGCTATATAATCTGAGCTAAAACCTGACAGTTGTCAGAGACGTTCAGATTTAGCATTAGTTAAAAATGGACGTCATGTAAACGCACAAGTTCAAATTCGCTGAGGTGGGGGGTTGTCGTTGGAATCGATCTTAGAAAAAAGAGCGGCAAAAGATTTTGAAAACCTGAAATTTTGTTCAAATTAGCCTTCTGGCAGCATTAATTTCCAGCCTATAAAGCTGGGATCATCAAATCATGCTCTTCAAGGCCTGAGAACTGCATGAGTACAGAAAGTCTGGCCAGTCAGAAGCACTAATTCAGTTCAGTTAATAAGTTAATTATTGGTATTAAAGGGAAAGCAACACTTGACTAAGATTCGAGGTCCAGATTCAAAATAATTGCCTGACCAGAGAAGGATGAAATTCAGCAATATTGCTCAAAGCTCGCTTCAATTTAGCGTGCTCACTATCTGAAGTGTTTTAGCCTTAAAACGAGACTTAAATAATTGCTTTTCTTCACTTTTTACCTTCTTATCCCACAGGCAAATCTTTAAAGGACTCACATTGTCGAACATTATTGCTAATGTTTTTGTCTAACTTGGGACACAATGAACTAAAATGGGTTTTTAAGTCTAAATGAGAGACCAAGACGGCCTTTTAAAATAGACTCATTCTTTTGGGTGTTGCTCTATTTGTTGTGGCTTCCTGGTCTAGTGACCACCTGACTGAGCTGAAGATCTGTAGAGTTTGAAGTAGCAATGGCTGACTGCTCTCTCAGGCCATGGAATTGCTACCGCAGACATGGGAATTGTGGTTGGTTGAAAAACGGAGAATACATTTTTGTTTGTTTTTTCAGTAGTCACAGCTATATCTACACTGACAAGTCTGAGTGTCTTCATAAAGCCTCACAACTTGGCTAAGACAGGTACCTGTGAGAATAGAAAAACAAATAGATTTTAAAAAAATCTTCAACACAAACAGGCGCATTGTGAGTTGTAAATAAAACCCGTTGACTCCATTCTTGTATTCATTACCTTTAGCATGGAAAGCTCCGGCAGTTTTGTACACGAAGCAAATAAATAAAAAAATCGGTCAGAATGAAAACTCTGACTAAAACACACAAAGGAGCTAAGGAGCTCCCGTGGGATTAAAAGGCTTGTTGTTTCATGCTGAATAAAAAAAAAAAATTCTGCCTACACCAGACTATGACCTGAGCCACAGACAGCTATTACACAAAAGGTATTCAACCTCATCCAGAAGGGGCCACTGTGGGCGCATGCTTTCATTTCAGACATGTAGTAACACACCTGATCTACCAATCAACCCCGAGAGTAACTGCTAAAGACCTTGATTAGCAGAATCAGGTGTGTAAGTGATTGGACAGAATGAAAGCCTGCACCTGGATCGACCCTCTCTGAATAAGGTTGATTTACAAATTCAACCTGGCCTCTGTCTGAGATGCAGAAAGACTGGTAACAGAAAGTGAGTTTGGCCATGTGATGCTTCCAATTCCTGACTGACAAATTACACTAGTGTGGCCCAATCTCAAACCACCCATTACACCCACACCCTTCCTACTCCCCCACTGTTAGCACATTTACGCGGAGGGACCGGCATGTTGAAGTCTGTCCTAAACCAATTAGCACCGTGTGGGAGTCGACTATAACATCTCCCGACAGCGAGCCTCCGTCAATGCTAAATTTATAATCTCACACTCCCGTACCAGAAGAAAGACAATAGGAGAGACTTCACATACAACACAAGGTGTCTATTCGTCTACCCGTGTGGTGATGTCCCCTTCCGTGTCGCAGTGAATAAAGGCTCGGGCATCCCTGAGTTCACACATTTTTTTGCTCTCCCCTTTAATGAGGAGTGCCCTTCACAGCTGCGTGGGACACGGAGCGACACTTGGTACTGAAGCGCTAAGTGAGAGGGAGCAGTTTGAAAAAGGGTCAGTGGCTCTCGGCATCAGTCCTGTATCAGAACACGCCCCATCCCCCCCCCACCCACTAATCGAGGTTATTGTCCCAACCACGAATACTATCATAGAGATTATAAGAAGCAGTAAATTTCTTAATTAGGTGCATTTCATATTTACTGCAGTTTGTTTGTTTGTTTGTTTTTAACACAATTATCTATGCCTGCTGTTAAGAATTAAGGACAATGAACATACCGGGCCAGCTTCACAGACATGGATTAAGCACAGTTCTGGACTAAGTCCTGGAGTTTTGTATGGAGATTTTCCATTAAAAAACAAAATTTAGTCTTGGATTAAGCTTAATCTGTGCCTGTGAAACTGGGCCATTGTGTTTATTTCTCTATATTGTAAGTAATTTCAGGTGATGACATTTTTAAACAGATCAATTTAGACTCTGGGAAAATGAAATAAATGCTGTAAAAGGACAATAATAGGTAATATCTCCAAAACTATAGCGTTCTGTCCATTGGCGAAATTCATAGTTAGGCCCAGTGATGGCGCTGCAAGAAAGGGGTATAAAATTCAGAAAATCAACAGGTGAACTAATCTGGGCTCCAGAAATGGTCACAGTAAATTTTCCCATTTCATGTAAGTAATGCCATTGCTTTTTTTTACGTTAAGTTTGGCCAAAATATGGTGCCACAGAAACAGTCATATTGTTACCAGAACAATAGGATTAGTCCTCTGCGCCTCGAGACGTTAAATAGCAAAGTGGATTTGATTTTCCTCAGAGAATTTTGACTTACTGAATTGGGAAATGTTGTCTCACTTAATGGTGGCTCTACAGTAGGAGTAATCGGTCAATAAAGTCAGTTAGCATCCTCCTCTGTGGACCACGAATGTCAACAGCAGGTTTCTCAGGATTCCCTTCAAAACTGTTTTGGTTATAGCATTTCTAAAAATAAAAAGTTTCGGCTGGCGATGGTGCAACAAAGAAGTTCACTAGGTCACCACTACGCATAATTATACCAGGAACAACCAGAGAAAATTTGACATAAATCTTATAAAATCTTATTGCATTTAAAAATGTTACATTTTTGCCACATGGTGGCGCTACAAGAAATACTATAGAGCCAGCAAAATCAATTAATTTCTCTTCCATTCACAAGGAATGTTGGAAGAAGATTTTACATCTCCAGTAAATCTGTTCAAGTTATTGAACTTTGAAAAATTAAGTTTAGCCGGATGGTGGCGCTAGAGCAAAAATCATAGGGGGACCAGCATCCATAATCGCCTTTCTCAATGCACCAGAAAGGATCGCAAGACAGAGAACATGAAACCCAGAAAAACAATTTGTGCATTTGCATTTGAAAATGTAAATTTTACCTGGCGGTGGTGCTACGAAAAGGCTGTAAAAGCACACAAAATAATAACGTCTGTTCTCCATTGCATTTTTTCCCTTTAGATGCAATTGCGTCCAGTGCATCACCATGCAGATATTCATTTTCTTCGTGGCATACATATGTCATTTCTGACACAATAAGGCTTAAAAGGTTAAATAATCCCTCTAAACATGAGTAATTAAGTATGCTTAAGAAAAAAAAATAATAGCTAATTAAAATGATGAGATTCCAATTATGGTTCGGACAAATAACGGCGTACACTCTGTTGCCTTGGGAACAAGTTTTAGAGCCGCTGCACAAGCAAATCCAGATAAATGGAGAAAAGCGCCAAGGTGTAATTTTGCCTTCTGAATTTGGAGTGTCCACCCCTGGCCAAGAACAAAAAAAGAAAGGGTAAAAACCACTGTAATAACCTTTGTCACCTCCTCAAATAGCTATTAGTTTTCTCTTAGGCAACTGCTGCGTTAAACAAGCTGCATATATTACAAAAATACGAAAAAAAAAAAAAAACCCAAGACGCGCTCCTTTTCCCGATTCATCCATTCAATGCTGCATATATTATTTTAGTTCAGTTCCAGCTGATGCAGTATGCAGCTCAGTCAATACCTGTTCACCCAGTGTTAATTTAGCCTTTGAAAAGTCAAGACGTTGATAATGTCGATCGTTTGACGCGCAATTTTCAATTTAGTCAAAATAAAGGAGAGCACTGGAAACGAGACGGAAATTAAGCGCTGTAGCATCATTACACTAATCACATAATAATTAGACCGTTTCCCTCTGAAATGGCAAAACAATGATGCAGCCTGTTTACAGAAAACAAGCTGTAATGCCCACACTATTTAGAGTTCATTGCTATAGGGGGTCATCAAATAATCAGGAACGCTGCCACAAATAACAGCTTCGTGATGCTCACGATGTAATGTCTTCAAGGAGGACTGGTTGAAATATGGATTGAATCAATTCTGTGATCGTTTTTGGAATTATGGATCATTGGCTATCTACTATAACTATCTATCTCACCATGTGTCCATCTGTTCCTGTCATAGAGCTTTGATTTGACACCTCCTTTCTTGTTTGTTGTAGCGATTTATTTATTTATTTTTTGGTTTTTGGAAAATATCATAATATTTGACAAAGTTCCGCCATGGCTACATTTGATCATCTTGCCATTTTTGTGACCGACACATCTTCGTGGATCATTATCCCAGCCTAGCTTCGGTAACAAAGTGCCGCGGAGTTTGACCTCTTTTAAGCAAACACATGCTTTGGCTAATGGCTACTCAGCATTTATATTAATTGGAATTACCTGCATAGATTATTTTGTAATTATGATTTGGGGCTTCAAAGTTATTTTTAATGACCATTTTAAAAGTAAAACCAGCATTTTGTCCACCTCTGGTATTTCCAGCATATCGGGACCCCAAGCTTAGCAATAATGTTGTACCCAATTATATTGGCCGTCTCCTGTCCCTCAATTTTCTATTTGAATGTCTCTAGAAATGTTTTTCAGAAATGCTGATTCTAATTGCATTAGTATCAATGTTCTGGTTTATTTGAAGACAGCTGTGTGGCATTATGAATTCAATCTTCCAGTACACATTAAACATATTGGCCTAGAGGCATTTTTTTTCTCAAGACAATTACCCTGTGTAGTAGAATAGTAGAATTAAGTTAAAGGTAAAGTTAGTACAATGCCAATTAGCACACACTCGGACCTATAGAACAATATAGAACAACAGAATGCTTAGCGGGTGACTTATAACCAAATCCAGCACAATTCAGTTACATTTGCTTCAGGAGATACAATAGCACCTGAAAAAACTAAAAGTCCTTTAGTGTCTCCACAAAATGTGTTTGTTTTTGCCCACAAGCACCATGTTTGGTAAATGCCAGGGGCAGAGAATAGCTCTCTACGCCGACCTTGTGACACCATTTTGGGCTGTCATACCCAGTGGAGGCAAGAATATCCCTGAGACCAGAAACTTGGTCTTGAATCCTTCCAAAAATGTAACAGAATCTCCTTCCATGCATGATTAAGTTCATAAAAGCAGCTAGACAGAGAAAATGTATCCCCACCTCTAATACACAAGATCTGCTGCTATGGCGAATAAAAATTCTATGACGAAGAGTGCCACATCTATAGAGATTTCACTCATTTACTTTTTGTGAATTTTTGAAGCGGGTTGGGGTGTTGTTTTCTGCGATCTGAGAAAATCCATTTAGGTTTAATAAGATTTAGGGAAAGCCAGAGATTTCCATTCTAAAAGCCCTGCAACTGGATTGTCAAATCCACTTTGCCAGACTCTCTCCATCTTTTCATAAACATGCACATGAGACGCTGGAGTGCAGCAGTGGCGGAATGCCAGGGATGGAATCCTCTCAGTGTTTGTGTTCCGATAGGGCTCTGTGACATCACAATTACTGCGCCACATTCCGCACACGACAGAGGGAAGTAAGGCACGAGGGCCCTCGCCTGCATGTTTCTGCCTGATAGCGCTCAGCCATTTGGTGCGTCCGAATATCCATACTTCATATGTACCGACGGAATTGGCTTTCATTCCTATCATTCAATCGTCAATTTTGTAGGTGCAATTTGTTTGTATCAGCAGTGTGCACACAGAATCGGACGTACTATACAACCCCCATACCACCCATTACCTGACCAGTTTACCCACGATGTAGGGTGGTCATGAAGACACCCTGTCATCTTAGTGCCAGTGGCATTGTGGGATAGCGCAGTGTATTATCAATTTTTTTCAGAATATCTTTGTTTACTGTATTGTCAGTGTGAATGGGTAATCAGAAGTGCTCATTGTTTTCAGTCTTAAACAAAATACACAGCTCAAGACTTCAACTGAACACCAAAGAGTTCCCTAAATTCAGAATCTGATTTTTTTTTTTTTTTTAAATTTGGCATCTCCAATCCCACCCGAATCTGGAATGCCCAATTGGGGAACTATGTACAAAGCTTGCTCGTATGCGACCCCTTGCTGCCAACTCAGGATAGTGAAGACAGCTCACGGCTCTCCTCCGAAGCACATGTCCGTCAGCCACTGATTCTTATACACTCATTGGTCGAATCCTCGTAAGTTCCGAACGAGGGCGGGGGAAACCCAGAGTCTTCCTGACGAGCGCCCGTCTGGCCAACAGGAGGCGCTGGAGCAACGAACAAAGCTGTTATTCTTAACCCAAATCCGACAGTCCCTTCCCAATTTGAAACCCTGTAGCGCGATCGCCAATTGTGCGCCACTCTGAAAAAGCTGCCGACCCCTGCCGGTGGGTACGCCGGGGCTCGAACCCGCGACGTGATAGACACTTCTGCATTGCAGCGCAGTGCCTTAACCGTGTGAGCTATCCGGCAGCTCCAGAATCTGATTTTTAAGGAATGGCCAATTGCAAATTTAAGTAAAGTATATGACTGCTGTGCAACTGTGACCGATATTGTTAGTTATTGCAATTGCTGCCTTGTAAGATTTAATCACATGAAATCCCCTCTCCATCCCATCTTCTTCTGAAAGTCTCTTTCATAGTCCTATATGAAGTTCTCTCCAGTGGAAGATTTTACATATATTTGAGTGAATTTATATCGAGGTTAGTGTATTTTCATACTTGAGCAAACCAAATTCACATCAACAAGCTGCCATTTCAGATTTTTAGATTTTTATTCATAACATTGTTTCTCCATATTGTTTTCTCTGGCAAACTGCATGCTTAAGCAGCAAAAAAAAAAAAAAAATTGTATTTTCTCATGGTCTCAAGCCTAATTGGGACTCATGTATGGTCTTCTGTCGTTTCAGAATAGCACAGACCAGCGCAAGTCCTTGCCGAGACGTGCTGCGCCAACCAACACTTTCTTGCCAATCTGCGCTGCACAAGCTGAGCTATGCAGTCACTTCAAACCCCAGATCATACGCAGCAAGCGTGGGAGCCCAGCAAGACCCCTGATGAAAGCATCTGTTTATCCACTCGCTGCATTTCAGCTGCCCGGCAGATAGCCCGAAGATTTCACAGACATATCAAAGAATGCGACTCATTATGAATTTCTGAACATGCCGTCCATCTGTTGATTTATTATCTAACCTGTTTAATTCTGGTCAGGGTTGCCAGAGGTTATAGCCAATTCCCGGCAGACAAAGAGTGAGAGGAAGAAATTTTCCCGAGACGGTTTACCGCAAGGCGCACACACCATTCACTCACACGCGCATAGCTATGGGCGATACATAGGTTTTAATTAGCCAAACATGAATGTCTTTCAACATGCAGAGGAAATCAGAGTATGCAGGGGAAAATACAGCACTGGAAGAACATACAGACTGATACTTAAAGATAACACTTTGGCTTTTTCTTTTATCAGTGAGTAATTATCATACACAAACATTAATATCTCATAAATAAATATCACACCGTGTCTGTGCCACATTAGCCAAAATGCAAGAAAACTGTCCAATCATGCTGGGACTTTGTTGGCAAAGGACAACTTTGGCAAGAAGAAACAAGTACTTAACTCAAAAAAAAAGTATTTATTTATTTACTTACTACTTGCTTACGGCACTTTTGTGAACGCACAGGATTTAATATGAAGAGCTCGAAGAAGACGAGGTGTGTACGGTACACACTTAAGATGTCCTCAGGGCATCTTCAGTGGATGCTGGTGGACTATCCAAGCCTTTTATTTTTCATAACTGACCTCAAGTTGGCCTTTTCCTATTCCAAAGTGATTTAAAATCTCTCATTGATAGCACATGCCAAATAAGTGGGAACAGTAGCCAGCAACTTTTCCATCTCCTACGCAATTTTACTCTGAGGCTCAGAAAAATTTAGCTTTTCTCTCAAGCCAATAAGATACCATCAGCTTGACCCCTGCAAAATCATTATTCTATCTCCAGCTACGCCAGCGGCAATTTCCTGGCTGCTTCGATCAGCGCTGGGAGAGAGATGCTCATGCGCAACGTCCCAGACGCAACTTGACCTCTGCCACGCATGCAGCCCCCGGAACAGTATGCCAGCCTGCTAGTGGCTGCAGCGGTGCCAGATAATATTCTGTACTTAAGCCGACTTAATCTTTTGTTCAGGCGTCTTTGGCATTTTTAATGGAACGGCTAGAACGAGCCCTACTCTTTTGTGTCGACTAAGGAACGAGTGCGCAACACATCTTCAGAGCACAATTCGTTTTCAGATCTAAATGCCGCAGTATTGTTTTCATTTTTGCACTATTTTCAACTGTAGCCCAAGGTAGGCGATTGGCTTTCGGTTGGCATGCAGGCACTGCATCCTTGCACAGAGTTGTCCACTCAAAAGCCACTTTCAGCTGTTTTTAATTAAAAAGATGACCTTACCAAGGGATGCTTTAAGCCTGATTTTGGAGGGGGGAATTTCTGGCGGCAGTAAACTTCCCCAGGGTGCAGCAGTTGTCAAAGAAACAAGAGGCACAAAATGTCACAATTGTTGACTGGTATTGGCATCTGCAGTAAGGGCAGCGCGGGGCAGCCGACAGAAGGCAGAATGAAGTTAAACACCTGCCCACCTGACGTGTGGGTCTACTCAAAGAGGCGCGGGCCGAATCCCTCTTACCAATTACTGCTGAACTTTATCAAATTTAACATTCTATTATTTTCACCTCTGCAGCTGATTTAATTAAGATGCGTGTGGGATGAAGCAGGGGAGCTACTTTCCCCGGGATAACACTGCGTGCCGAAATATTTCTCGCAAATATGACGCTTATTAGAATAAATTATAACAGCTGGCTTGCGTGGTCTGCTTAAGCACCCGCACTCGGCAGCCATGACTGCGCATTGACTTTTCAGACCGTTAGCTAACATTAGTGAACGTTCGTGGCAAACTGGAAGAAGTGAGAATATATTTACATAATCGCTAATTTTAGCTGACATTTGCCTTAATTAAAGCAGCAAAGGAGTTGTATTTCGGAGAACAGTGACGATGGCCAATTTCCCGTAAATTTAGGCGTAATATTTTGCTGGACCTCTGCTCTGGAAAATCATGAGCCCATCCACTAAAAAAGAGCTCATGCACTGAGAAATAAGATGCCATAAAAGATGTGTCATTACAGCATGACACACTGGACACGAAAGGACAGAAAAGCACAGCAGTTCGAGAGGAAGAGCACAGCGGGCAGTGAAAAATGAACTAGTTTTAGTGTCATCAGCAATGTGCTGAGCATAAGTGTATTTCATAATAACTACTGGGAAGTGTGTTCTGGAATTACTCATTAAATATCTTGAGAGACTGACTTTGGCATAGAAGACGTATGACATTCAAATTGCTTTATAACCCTTAAGAACACGGCCATTGCTTCTGTGTTGAAATGTGGTAAAAATTCTTAGGGTCCACAAGTGGATGATGGAAGAGGTCCTCAAAAAAAAAAAAAAATCATATTATTACCCAGCATATTATTGCCTCCAGAACAGCCAAGATTTTTCATTGCATATGTTGGAGGCATTCCTCAGGGATTGGGGTCCATGGTGATATTATCACAAAGCTTTGTGTTTGTCAATTCACTCAGCACACCCTTCTTTTTTCTTTAATTTAGTGCCCCTTCTTTGAACCTTTTCCAGAACCTCTACATATGTCTTGTAACATCATCTGATGTACTTCATGTCCTTACATGCGGGTGTACCAAATAAAATGTATGTTGAGTGAATGGTGCAGGTATGCTAATGTAAATATAATCAGGAGACTAGATGTGTCAATCAGCACACATCAAAGAGCCAGGCAGCCCAGACTGTTGTCAGTCCTACCCCCAGCATGCCCAGAGCTTCCTCCTATTAGAGTCTGTCAGTCTGAACAGTTTTCTTATATATAACTAGCGCATTTCGATGAGCTCTTCATACATTAAGGCTGCCAGTTTTAGAACCCACTCAACCGTACCAGAGCCACCGATGTAGACATGACTTAAATGAGTCTGGCTCTGTGATTAGTCAGACATGAAGTGAATTTTTATAGATCAGAATTAATCATTTTATCATCTTTTTCCTGCTACAAAAATAAATAAAAATGGATCCACAGTCACCTTCCAGGCCCTGAGGACGTAATGAGATTTGTAAGAATTTGAACAATGACCCAATTTTCAGAGGCTGTGACTCCAAAAAGAGTTCAATCCCTATGAATTTATATCCTCAAATTATAAGTGCAGAGTGTGTTTGCATGTGTGTCATGTCACCCATATAAGATTACTGCTCTCTTGACCCCTCAAACTCTAATTTTTCACTTAAGGATTTCCTTAAGTTGGTTCAAAGTCAGAAAAAAGCATTTTTTCCCATATTGAAGGACAGTGTCACATACTTGTTCCGTGTCAGCTGGTTGCAGTGCTTCACTGAATCCATATCACACTTACATAGAGAGAAATATTCAAACCCAGGACGCCATGTTTTTAGTAGCTACAGCATTACATCAAATGGAAAATATCTAGATATTGCACGTCATTTCTCTGGAATTAAGCAGGACATATTTGGGAGAATTGGAAACCTTGGGATCTCTGCTAGAGTTCCAAATAGGCCTGAGGTCCCACAGGTTTGAATATAACAACTGCAATTTACAGGGTCCGTAGGTTTTATGGGGTTAAATTGGAGTCACTTTCTGAATACCGATGCTCGAACAATAGTTGCTGTTCATAAAGCCCTCGGATTCCTAAGCACATCACAGCCGTCTCAGTGAGTAATCGGCAATCTGTCCAGACCAATGATCAGACCTCTCTAACTCGACTTAAATGCCTTCCATATTTTCAAACATAGCCATATGTACATTATCGCAATTGATTATTTTTCCAAATTCACAGCATGATCCAGTCTGTCAGTTTGCTGAGTTACAACAGCATTAATGCTCTTCCCCACCTTGGTGAAAAAAAAAAAAGTTTCCTTTTCCGGTGTTAAGTGCTCTGGTATTTATTTTGATTGCTGCCAGATCCCGCTCTCCCTGAGACTAAGTTCCAACCTCATTTGTTAAGGTTCTAAAGATTGCAGCGATGCTATTTGTTCCTTACATTTGCGTCTTTTCCTCATTAATTTGAACAGTGAAGATTATATTATGTCGGGCATGCCATTGTTCATTTGGCCTGAAGGAAACAGCAGCTGTTGTCTTCAGTTCAGAGTACGCATCCTCTGTATTCATCATTAAATTTACCAAGTTGCCTCATAAAAATACACAGCGTATTCACAGGAAATGCATAAAGCCTTTCATCTGAAGGGTTCCCAGGCTGCATCTCAACCAATTAGCGGGCATTGTTAGCTTGTGAAGGGGAGTATTTGACGGTTTTCAAGTTTTGTTGTAACCTTGTATCAAGTCTTGAACGCAACAATATTCATGAATATTTTTTCAAGCTGTGCTGCCAGTCAAAAGTTTTAGCAGGCTCTCAATTTTGAAGTTGCAACCAATGGAAAGAAGACATATAAGCATATTTTGTTGAAAAAAAAAAAACAAACTAACTCTTAGATTCAGCAAAATAACTATCTTTTGCCATAATAATTTTTAAGCACATTCACAGCATTTTCTCGTCAACGATAGTCATATGGCTGTGCACTTAAGTATCCTACATTAATGTGGAGGTTCCAACAGATGTGCTGCACTTGTGGTTCTGTCAAATCTGTCCCAAATTATCATGACTTTACTTCCACTCTTGGAAAACCGAAAAAAATAATAAATAGTTCATCCTCCCATTTGGCTTAATGTCACTTTTTTTTGCTAACTCCAAAGCTTTGGCAAATATCCTGTAAAATAAAAAGACCCTCATTGGTTTTTCAAAACTTACTCTGTGCCGTTTAAGTTTACAGAGCTAAAACTGCTCACATTTCTATAAAACCATGGATAAAAACATCACTGAAGTGGGTAAAAACTTGTTGACTGGTATTTAACATGTGAGACCTCTGAAAGAAGTGTATCTACACCAAAAGGACATTTACATCTGCATCAATAATGTAATAAAATTGCAGAAACCGTTTCTTTTTATGTATGAGAAAGGAAGGAAGAAATGGCCTGCTCGTTAAACTGTCTCGTTCAGGGTTAGAGCAGCCATGCCAATCAAGCTTTTTCAAGCCATTGCTGGTTAGGAAGCCAGCAGATGATGAACACTACTGACGCATACATAGACAGAAGCATCAATCGCAGCATTAAAATGGTGCTACTCGCAGTTATAGTCACAGAGCCGATACTGGGAGCAGTCTATTGATCTTGGAGATGTTCTCCCTCAGGACTTACTGTCTGACTTTCATGCGATTCCATGACTGATCCATGCTTTATCACCTGTGCCTTACAAACTGCTCTGCTTCTGACTGGTCTGGAGATTTGCGACTACTTATTTCCCATGGTGCTAGCTTAATTTTGTCAGCTATGAGTATCCGTATATTTCAGGGTTACAGTCTGAGGTTGCCATCACCCGTCTTCTTAATCTTTACCACTGAGCCACTTTTAGCTTTCGAACGGAGGGTTTTCTGGAATTACTATTTTTTTTCTTCAAAGTTTTTCAGGCCATTTTAAACTTGAAAGACGTGTCTGTCGACCAAAATGGTTTCGTAGAGACGGAAAGAAGTGTCGTCTGACAGTGCCTTGTACCTGTCAAATATTTGTAACATGGAAAACAGTCGTTGGTTGTTTTCATTGGCTGGATGGACCAAGAGTTCTGTGGTTATCATGGATTAAGTATATCTATACAGCTTTCACAAAAAGATCAGTTGGTTATGGAACAATTTATGTATATATAATGACCGTGTAAGGGTTTGGCCTTGCAGTCCGTCCCCTGCTGCATGCTTCAGCTCCACTTTGACGGGCAACAGGTGTAGCTCGTTAAAGTGGAGGTGAAGGCAGAGTATGTAAGGGCCGGCTGTTTCCAGTCCTAACTGCCTCTGCATTTTTTGCTTCTGATTTCTGCTCTGGCGTTTGGACTTTTGCTGCTCCCATGTGAAGCCCTGTTTGGTTTAATTATTAAAACTTTTGTTTTTTTCCAAACAGCCTAGCAGTTGAGTCCTCTGTCCATTTTAGGCTCAAGGTCCCAGCTCCCCCTGGACTGCTATTTGTATCCGGCAGGAGGAAAACCATGACAGACCGTGGAGATGACAGCTTGCGCCAGATGTTGTTCGGCGCGTCGTTTAATCATAAAAGCACCTGTGGTCTGACACTTTTCTGAAGAAGTCCGTCGACACGTCTTTAAAGTATCAAACGGCCTTCAGTTCCTTCTTCAGAACTCTTTTGCATTCCGTTAACTTTGTAAGGTCAGCGTTAGTGGGTTCAGTTCAGAACATTCGGTATATGTGACACTTCAATGACGAACACTGCTTCAGCTTCGCCGATGTGTTCCTTCCTCGGACTCGCTATCCTCGCCTCGCCCTCCTGTCCATCGACTCCTGTCCTCCTGATTGCAGCTTGGATCAGACCCAAGACCCCGCCGCGGGGCAATCACGGGCGCAGTTCATGCGCCATCATCATTCTATTATACGATCCGTTCTCTCCAGCTGCTCTCCGAGCCCCCTCTGTCAATCCAGCTGCACCTCTTTACAGAGCGCAAGTACGCCTGTTCCTTACACTTCCCTCCATTACCGATTCCCCAAGGAAATTCTTCCATTATGCTACCCTCCCCCCACCCCATTGGTGCCAAACTTACTTCCCAACTCCCAGCAGAAATTTCAAACGCTTCTCAACGAACAGTATCTCAGTTTCAAGACCCAGATTACATCTATCCTCGATGCTTATTCTATCAACCTTACCTCCCTATATTCAAACGAAAACTGTGGATGTGTTATGAATCATTGCACATTGTGCAAAATTAATGTGAAGCATGGATTATTTTTAGGCTTTGAATACAGGCGGTCCATTAGTATGGATCTTGACGGGCGTTATACGTACATGTACCATCATGGATGTATAGTGTTTCCTGATTGCTGAAGTACACTGTACATTTTTGCCGTGTAACAGTTATGGCTTTACTTTTTTCATCCCCTGGTTGTCACAGTGAATTAGATGGGCAGTGAAATAGGAATATAAGCAAGAGGAAACAGAACATGAGTAAGGGTGAAAGAAATGATATTTTCATTACCAGTGTACTGGAAATATAGACCCCATACTAACTTTTCCTGCATAATTTGTTCCCAAAACTTGCCAAAGCCACCTCAGATTTATTGCTAAACTAAATTCCAGAAAATGATTAAATGAAACCGTGTTATGGTAGCGACAAGCTGATCTGTTGTTGGATTAGAATGCAGTGCTGACGGCCCTCTTAAACCTACATACAAAAACTTCTTTGAAATGTTCTGCACGGGGTAAAAATTCCTCAAACTGCCTCAGTGGGAGACGAACCGCTGAAAAATGCTTGAAGTGACCTTTGCTCGTCATGACATGCGTGACTTATTTTTAAAAAAATAAAATAAATGGTTGATTGGCTGGGGCGAGCAGGCCTCCCACCCACCCAAAAGCACACATGAACACACACTCACGCACACACACACACACAGATATACTGACATAAATACAAAGGCACACACAGACCCTCATTCTCACACAGACACACACATATGCACTCACACATACACACAGACATAAAGATATACAGACAAACGAAGCCTCACACGCTCTCTCTCTCACACACATAAACGCACACACACACACAACCGCGCATGCACACACACAGACACAGATATACTGTAACACACTCACAGACACACACAAACTCTCACTCTCACGCACACACACACCCTCGCACACAAACAGACACACAAAGTCACACACTCTCTCTCTCTCTCTCACACACGCACACACACACGCACAGAGTCTAGTTTTGTTGCTGTGTTATCTCACACACTCTCTCATACACACAGTCTCTCGCACTCTCCTCTCACACGCACTGACAAACTCTTCTTCTCACAGATGCGTTCACCCTCGCACACTCTCTCACACTACTGCTCTCTTTCATGATCTCTCTCTCTTTCTCTCTCACTTGCTCCTTCTCTCCCAGCTGTAATAAAATGTGGTTTCTGAGGGGGTCCATCTTAGGCAGTCCTGCCTCGGCCTCAGTCACAGATCCTTTCTGAGGGAGATTTGTGGATCTGTCTGGCCAAGCTCTAATCGAACAGATACTTGAGATCTCACCAGCACAACAACACACTGGAAAACATCAACCTGCCTCCCTCAATTGTTCTCCCATTTTTCTCCTGCTGTTTGGCCACCCTAGTTAGCAGAATAAACAGAATGTGATGGGGGGGGGAGTAGGAGAGGGGAGGGGTTGGTGGAGAGGGGAGGGAGGTCAATCTGGTAAAACGAGCGTACTGCGCAAGACCACTATCAAATTAAACAGACACTCCGCCATTTTGTTTACTGAGTTCAGCGATGTAATTGATTGATTAATTACGAGGTGGCAGCCTTGTCACCTTCGCAAAGCAAGTCTCCCGACCCCTTTACCGGAAGGTTCCCCTGCCCGCGGCGCTTATCGCCCATTCCAGAGAGCAATTAAACGGCTGGTCCTAACCGGCGGCTGGATGGGAACTAATTAAGCTCACAGACAGTGAAATAGCCAGGCGGCTGGGCCAGGAGAAGGGCCCAGAGCTCAGGAGGCAGGCCCCAGCCGCATTCGGAAGGCATTAAGCTGATTGGATATCTGGCTGCTACAGCTGTGTCCAGGTGGCTGTCCTATAACCTAAGGGATCCCACCCCCCTCCCCAAACCAATCATCCTTCAAGTAGATGCTGAATGGAGGATCCTGGAAGGCAGCGATCAATCCTCACCTGTAATTAAGTGCGCCGCATATCTGCCGAGGACTGTTTGGGCATCACTGCAATTCCCATATTCCAGCTCTCCCCAGCCCTTTCAGAATCCCACATGAATCAGTGCTGTCCCAAAACCTGGTTTTGTTCCAGGCTCATCCTCACCCCACCCCAGCTCTGGAGCCACACGGCCTAGACAGACGTCACGCCACCGAGACGTTCTATTTCAACTTCTCCGTCCCATGATCATCCTCGCCATCTTCACCTTTCTCAGCAATTATATCAGGCGTCTGCATCAACATCTTCACTCTGCGATTCCTAAACAGATGAGGGGTGCAGCACTGGGGCACAGCAGGTAACACTGGTGCATCACGGTGGGAAAATTGTGGGCTTGTATACGGCCCGCGGCTTTTTAGTGTGAAATTTGTTCTTTCCTTGTTTTAGCTCCAATAACTCTGTTTTCCTCCGACAGTCTGAAGACACACATTACAGGCTAACTGGAGACTCTAAATTGCCCACAGGCATGAGAGTGTGAGAGAAGGATGACGGATCCTTGCGACTGGTTGGCTAACTGACCAGGGTCTGTTCCCACCTCTTACCCATTGAATGCTGGGATACTCTCCTGCACTACCAAACCCCTTAAGTAGTCCGCTAAGGAGAAAGTGGTTTACATAATTGATGGAGGGATGGATCTTAAGGTACTTTTGTCTTTCTTTTGTTTGTTTGTATGTTTTTTTTCCTGGTTAATTGTGCCCTCTGTGAACCCCGGAGTGAATATTTTCTGCTTAACGTCTCAGCGAATGCAACGCTATGTCTTATTTTGCGAATGGTGATAAGATAATGAAAACCATATTGATTTCTCGCTGAAAAACGGCCTTCGAAGAGCCATAACAGTTTCTGCCCAAAGAACTTTTAAAAACAGAAATCCAGCCAGCCTGTTAGCATTCAAAAAATGCAATCTAAAAAATGAATGGCAGGTCCATGCTTTTAAACAAATAACGACGCACAGCTTTTCACAAAGGTACTAGGCCCTGTAATCTGTCATCGGGGTGGGGGGGGGTTGAGGCAGCAGGGTGTCTTCGGCATCAGTTCCAACTCATTCTTCCCAAACTATGATAAGTTCCCAGAGGGGTCGGGTTATTTTGTGCTCTCACGCTTTATGGCGTTTTCAGTAAATTACACGCATTGAGTTATTTTCTCTGGGCTCCAGAGACTGTTTAAGCAGGCAACTGTTAAACAACTATCGCGCTATGGATGCGCTCTGATGCTAAAAGCGCTAGCTATACACCAGGGGGGTTTAAGGGTGCTCTAATGGGTCCTCTCAGATCCATTAAGGTTTCATTATAGACATTAGAAAATAAAAAGAATCAGTGTTAAGCTGAGACTGCTGAGATATGTGCCCTTTATTTTATTTTTATTTTATTATCTGTTTGTGCTTGTATATGGGTCAGAGGGATAAGACTGGCCTGTTTTCTATACATAAAACTCCTTGCTCGCTGCCACTGTGGTGATAAGTGACTGATCACCATGCTGTTTCTCAAAATAACAACCAGAGCTTCAGACCTAAATTAACTTTCCCATTTTTTTACCTTTCCTGGGGCCTTTCACTTGAATAACATAGCTGAGCTGTCTGTTAAGCGCTGGGAATTTAAATCACTTTGTCCAAGGCTGCGCCTGCAACAGCTAAGAGGGACAATCTTAATACATTCTTCGGCTATAGTTCAACTTGAAAAGCGTGGGGAAAAGTCAGTCTGAATTTATGAGATGAATCTCCTGTCTTTCCACTGAGAGGTTCACTGGGACTAGCAAAAAAATGCAGATGGCTGAGGATTCAGATTCACAGATTCATCACTCCCGAGTCCCGATACAAGCTAAAAGGTGGTACGGATTTGATTGTTGCATTTGACAAAAAAAAAAAAAAAAACAGTATCAGTTTTGCTTCCAATGTTTCTCCCATTCCAACAAATCTAAAAATACTGACTGCTTAGATCTTTTAGCCAAACCATAAAGGCAGACATATTACTACTGCAGTACTGTCAGCTATCCATTTCCTTTTTCCTCATTATGCATTGTATGGCAATAACAATAACCAATTAGGCCTTGCAAATAAATTGCATCACAGACCTAGCAAACAGCAGAGCCTCTGCTTTTTATTAAAACATCTTCTATAAAATTTAAAGGCAAATTTAATTTCATAGCAAACCGAGCAATTTCATGCAGTACCCTGAAAACCCTTCCTATCCGAGCAGGTATTGCTAAGTAATGGGAATTTAAATTATTAGTATTATGCATATTATCCTGCAGGCTGTGATCTCCATTTCAATTCCACTGCAGAAATGTACAGTGTAATTTCATACCGATTCATGAATATAAATAACATTCTGCCTATTCTATACCATAAAGCTCTTAGTGTTAGTTCTTCCACAAATGACAACAGGCTGATTTTATGATCAATCACTATCAGTTTTTATTAAATTAAAATGAACTGTGGGCACCTATAGAAGTCCTTGTTTAATTTGTAGCTGAGAACACTCAACCGGGTGTATTCAGATGGGTTTGAAGGGTGTGCAAATCTCTCAAGACCAAAAACTCAAATAATTCTTTTTTTTTTTTTTATGTTGGACGTGGTGATTAAAATACTGATGCATCTGTCTTCCTCAGTCCTCAGTGCAAAATCAGAGCAAAATAAATTATTTTCAAATTGCTTAAGAACATCCTTTATGGAGTTAAGGTCAACTGTGGTATTCTCTGCTGTCAGAATCAAACTAAAAAGTCTTAGAAGTGTGTTTTATTTGCAGTAAGAAGTAGTACACCACAGAGAATATCAGAAGTTGTAAATAATAATCAAACAGATTCAGCAGAATTGCTTGAAATACCATATTTGGCCCATTATCTGTCAATGCTGGTTGAGGCAACATTTAAAAAGAAACAGACCAGGCCTGTTGGGTAATCACTGTAAGCCATAACTGTGATTGCTAAGTTTTGTACATACTACTTGTGGAGCAGCAACAAGAACTGATATCTATCTATCTATCTATCTATCTATCTATCTATCTATCTATCTATCTATCTATCTATCTATCTATCTATCTATCATGTTTATTTGTTTGTTATTTTTGGCTCCACTTAAGTGCAACGTGCCTTTGTAATGTGTGGACCATTTCCTAGTTCGATACATATTTGTTTTATGAATCACATTTTCTCCTGGTAACTAAACGTGTAGGCGAATGCATGAGCGATATTTCTTAAAGAAAGAACAGCACAGGGGATTTGAGTCAAATTGCGGATAAGCAATAGCCTTTACTGTCTCAAAATGAGTCATTTTTCAGGAACGCTTACTCAAAATCAAATCAGTTGTAACTCTATAATCCAGTCAACTGGAAACATTTGCCAAATAAAGCCAAGTCTTCCATTAGCACCTGCGCAGCATCCCAGAAAAGGAAGG
This sequence comes from Gymnothorax reevesii, assembly GCA_029721435.1. NCBI lineage: Eukaryota > Metazoa > Chordata > Actinopteri > Anguilliformes > Muraenidae > Gymnothorax > Gymnothorax reevesii. The sequence continues at coordinate 165,551,860 of CM056573.1, read as the reverse complement.
ATTTTTTTTATTTTATTCTATTTTGTTTATTTATTTGCCAGCAATACATAAATAAATAAATAAATCCATTCTTTTTCATCACATTGCCTTTCAGGGCTTCTGTACTGAGGCCTGATATTGACTGTTTTTTTTTTTTTTCTGGGGGGGGTGGCAAAAGTCAAAGACAAAGCAATTATTACTGGGAAACAAACAGGGTAAATGGTAGGTGAGTCATTAAATGCACTTTGCCGTAATTTTCAGAGAAATTTTAAACCTGTCTTCCCGCTGGAATGAGGAAAGGGCAGTTTTCTCCCATGATTGGCCACAGCTCCACTTGTTGCACTGCAAGGAACAGATGTCCATTTTTATCGGCCAAAGCTGTGTCAATCCACTACGCTGAGAACCTGTTAGACTCCGTCAAGGAGCCATTTTTTTATCCGACAGAGTGGAGCAGATCTGCAGTTTAGTGCTTTTAAAGCGTGCGTGGGTGAAGGATCTGACAGAATAGCTGTGGGTGTGCCCTCCAGGCATAATACCCGCACGCTTTCTGTCAAGACTACCGATGTTGATACGTACGGCGCTAATCTTCATCGATGAGCAGTCACAACGAATACTGTGCAAATCAAATACATACTTTGTGTTATCTGCACTAAAAAATTAGCACCCACTCTCCCACCCACCTTCCTGTATTATTCTGACTCTAAAATACAAAAAAATAAAGAAAATTAATTTGAAATTTGAGTCAGTATGTTCGGTACGGCCTGAAGAATAACCATAAGACCTTACTTTATCGCCGTCTGTGGTATTCGTGTCATTGGGGTTTGTCTCATGCAGTGGCTTTAATAAAACATACATCTCTGCCCAGAGAAAATGCCCACTGTACCAGGGCATTTACATAGATATTGAAGTATGGGTGTTAATACCATACACAGCAAAATGTCTTGCGTTCACTGAATTCTAACAACTGCATATGAGTCCAATTAAGACACTATGGATTGCCTGAGGGGCAGCACAGTGGCACAGTGGATAGCGCTGTTGTTTTACAGCAAGAAGGAGGTTGGTTCAGCTTCAGCCTGGGGCCTTTCTGCACAGAGTTTGCACACTCTCCCAGTGTTCGCGTGGGTTTCATTACCCCAGAGCAAATACAAGCATGTCAGGCTAATCGGAGACTCTTTACTGAGACTCAAGGTTTCCTCCAACCTGTCCGTTTACAGCTGAGGTAAGCAACTATAGTCATCAAGGAATGCGGCTGGAATTCAATCCATCAACCCCTCCTCCCCCACTTTTACGTCTGGATCAGAGTCCTTATTAAGGCGTAGCAGCGAAAATCGTGACACGGCCTCATTGGGATTCCAACAAGAGCTGAGCCTGTTTTTGCCCTTGAGTGAAATAAATTTGTGCCCTTGCTGTATTTGCTTCAATAATCACCCTTCTCCATTGTTCAATCCCTAACATTCCCATTAGCTGTTTGTCTCCGAACGTACAGCCTGTTGCAAACCCAAAATACGCTAACCCCACACTGCTGCCTCGGCAGCGGTAATCTTCTGCTCAAAACTGACCGGAGGGATCCACACAAACTGATCACCTCCTCAAAACGACAAAAATCGCCTAACCTTTCATCTCTCTGGCTCACAGATGATATCATCACGCAGTTTTGCTCCAAAATCAAGTTTAAGAGGTGCTCGCTCTCCGCGCCAGCGGCCTGATGAATGGCTACAGCCGCCACAGAAAAGCCATTTAATCTGAGAGTAATTTCGGCGCCGGAGATGTTGTCCTTCCGAGCCTCAGCGCTGGCTCGCTCCGAAGCAAACAGAGAGGGCAAGAAAGACCACTGCCTGGCCTTTTCCGTACGGTGGGGCTGTAAGCTCAATACAATCACTCTCTAATGGTGTCCGCTATAGAAACGCCTCTCTTTAATCAGGGTAAGAGCCAAAGCTACCCTTCAGCCTCATGACGACCTTAATTTTACTTCTGCATTCGTCTGGAGATTATTTCTTTTTCTTTCCCCCTGCTGACTGTCCAGAGAGCTGTGGCATTCATCACCGGTCTGATTGAGCTCCATTCAATGCGCAAGCAGTCAAGGGGAAAGATGAATAGAGCTGGTGTGTCCATCTACAGCGAAGAGGTTCAGAGCATCTCTCTCTCTCTCTCTCGCAGTCTCTCCCTCGATCACTCTTTCGCTCTCATTCTTACTCCCTCTCTCAGTCCTTCTCTCTTTCTCTAGAGGACTTCTTGGCTCTGAGCCCCTTAGATTTACATTCAGTCCCCCCCCCCCCCGCTACCTCCCTATTAAGCCAGTAATACATTTCTCTCAGCAAAAATATGTTTGAGCGAGACTTAATAGGCAAAGTCACTAAAATTTCACCACCTGTCTCTCATCAGTTGTTTCCCACCTTCGTGATTTTTGTAGGTCAATGATTGTTGAATGGAACTGGAGGATGACAGAGAAATCCTGCCTCTTTTTACCGAGCAAAAAACACCACCCCCAAATACTCATTACCTCCTCCCTCCCTCCATTTTGGCTCTGTGCGGAGGTTGGCCTCGCTGGCTGCTTCCACATCTGTGTGCTGCAGAATACAGAATGAGCCGTGCTTCCGATTGTCCCTCCCTCCTTGCACTTTTCAGAGCCGTCCAGGGTTGAGAGCGAGATTTCACTTTGTAATCATATGGAGCCGAGCAGCCCTCCCTCCCGGACTTCCTGTGCAAGTGCTGATGTATACAGAGCTCTCTGCTGACACTGTATGCACGTCACCACGCCCCCGGGCCCTAACAATGTGTGTCATCGCCAGAGCTGCCGCGGGGATATTCCCGGGCCTGCGCTTTTCTCTGGCCCGAGACAATGTTTACCACAATTTTACAGACCATTGGGTCCTTCCCCAAACACTCCCCACCTCCCACGGGGCCCTGAGGGTAAAGTGCCTCTTTGTTCCCATGACAACAGCCTTTTGTCATAACTCCATATTTACCTCCATATTGCACTATGCAGAATTTGCCTGGCATTTTGTTCCAATAAGCCCTAGCTAAAGTTTCATAAAAGTGAAACATGTGCTTGGCTCTATCCCTGGCATATGGCACTGCCAGTCTGACACGTGATCAGCCAAACCCGAGAAGAGGGGCAGCTGGCTTTTGAGGAGAGCTCAAAACCAATCGTATGGCGCGCTCGTGCGCATTATTCTCGAATGAATCGCTGAGCAGCAAATGATTATTGTAACATTTGATTTCCGACAGATACGCAACAGTGTTAAGGGAGCGCGAGTTCCAAGCTTGTTGCTTCTGTCATTTCACAGCGCATTCAATTGTGCCGTTTTCATCACGGATATCTCTATCACTCTATATTCGCTGAGACGGGTATAGCGCTAGCTCTCAAAAACAGAGAACAGAGAAGCTGTAGCTGTCAAAATATTAAAACGGATCTGCTAACTATATGTTAAGCTCCCTTCATTTTCTTTTGCTATCACCTTCAAAATGATCCATTAATAATTTTTTCGTGATCGTATCTGTATTGTCTTTGTGTACAGATGGTTTTTTCTATAGACACGTTGGTTAGCTCTGTGTTTTTTGGTTTATTTCCCCAGGCAAACCACATGCAGGTTAGGCAACCTAATGAGTCTCAGTCACCTGTATGTATGAGGGGGTGACTGTCCGATGTATGTATCCCATGATACTTCAGCTACCTATCCAGAATTCATTTCTGCTCAATGACATCCCAACCCCACATTACTGATTGTAAGTAAAAGATATACATAGATACTAGATGGATGAACAGATTGATAGATTAATTCTCCTTATGTGAGGCATGCTTCATGCAAAAGTTTGCAAATTCATAGGTAAATATTACACCTGAAAAACAAACTCCCCGTCCATTACTTGATGGACGTACAAAGCTGCTCCTTCCTGTTCAACTTCGATTTGATCATCGCAGAAACCGGAGGGCTTATCGCGCCAGCAGTTCCCAGGTCAGCAAATTTTTATGAATGATAAGCGAAAACTCTGCAGCCTGACTGACAACAAATCCCTCGCACAGTCTGCCAGCTCTGCCCTTCGGGGGTTCGACTGGTTTATTTTATTCCCTGAAGCTAAAGGGGTAGAAAGGTCACAAAGCAGTTTAGAAGACAGCAGACCCAGCCAGTTCCACAGATCTGGTGCCACTGAAGATTGTCACGGAGTCCTGCAGTCGGCAGCGGGGAGAGAGGAAAATCACGAAGCCCGCCGAAGCCGTGACGTTGATCCGGCAGTTTCGTTCTCATTTACATCTCCGCTGAATGGCTGCCTGACCTTTTGTGCCTTTGTCAGTTACCTGCCAAACAATGACGAGGCCGAAGCCCTGAGCCGGTCTGGGACCTGACTGATAAAACATGGCAAAATGCCATAATTCTGTCATCACCCCACTCAGTCTATTAAAAGGAGGATACTTAAACATTTTACGGAAATAGTTCAAAGTCCTTTGTTGGACAGACAGGTTTATGATTTGATTTACTGCAACAGAGGTGCCCTATGATGGATTGGCAGCCTGTCCATGATTTATCCCTGCCTCTGTGACCAATGCATGCTGGGATATGCCCCATATAGGACCCAATCCTGGACTTACTGTATCTTACCCTGACCAAGCAGGTTAGGTAGGACGTGAAAAAATTAATCAATGGATGGATTATGGAAGGAAATAATAGTAAGGAAATGAGATGGACTTGAATGACGAGAACTGCAGATGTAAGCCTAAAACAAAATTATATAACCCCGACCAAGTGAGTTAGGTGTTGATTGTGTGGATGTATGCATGGATGGGTGGATGGATGGATAAATGGATGGCAGGATAGAAGGTCTAAATTGATTTGAAAGGGGTAAATTTGGACACTGGTCCAGAATTTGACTCAAATAACCAAATGCAAATGTATTTAAAATGGTTCCCTACACTCTCAGAAATAGGGGTACAACAGGAGTCCATTTCTGTTCCCCAACGTATTATGTACCCTTTAGGGCTAATCATAGGACCTTGAGGTATCTGTGTGAACCTTTTTAGGGTCTAAAAGGTACTTTTATGTTCCAAAACAAATAAAAACCCACTTCTCAGGTACAAAAGCAGTAACTTTGAGGGCACTGCCCCAGTGACAGCCAAGGCTTGTCACTAAGGCAGTAGCCTGAAAGGTACTGCTGTTGTACCTTAGAAGCCTTAGAAGTGGGTTTTTATTTGTTTTGGAACATAAAAGTACCTTTTAGACCCTAAAAAGGTTCACACGGGTACCTTAAGGTCCTATAATTAGCCCTAAAGGGTACATAAGTGCTGAATGTACCTTGGGAACAGAAATGGACTCCTGCTGTACCCCTATTTCTGAGACTGTAGGGTCACTCTAGTTCAGCCTCATGTCAACACCAACACATGGCTGATTAATACAAAGAGAGAAAATGCCACATGGAAACACTCTACTAGCTGCTAAGTGAAGGGATTCGCTGTCTATCTAATACTGACTGAATAAACAGATGCTCAAAGCCAGAGAACTCAAAGCCATCTCTCTCAATGAATCGCTGGCGAGGCGTAATCAGACAGGAATGATGATTGATGTTTTCATTTTTGCCCAAACCCGAAAACACTTGTTTCAGACCTCAGGCAGCCTTCAGCAACTCAGCATTCGATTTACACGCAGAGTAAAAATCTGCATGCTCTGGAGTGCGACAGGAGAGCTCGGTCCTTAATGCCCTCTCTTACTTCTGCAAACATCTCCTCCTCACTACACAGATCAAAGCACGATGCCCCTTTGCTGAATTGGAAAATATGACCACCAGGGCTATAATGTATCTGCCTGCAAGACTCTGGTTTGGTTAAAAAAAAGATATATATACAATTTATATACAGTATATATATATATATATATATATATATATATATATATATATATATATATATATATATACAAATACATATTATATTGTGCGTGTATAATATATATTTGTATGTGCTCCATCAAAGTATCTTGAATCATACGCAAGAAAACAAGAAAATGTTATTTGCAGACCAATTGATGCTATTGAATGAACGTAATACGAATATCAGTATTATCAATTTATTTATAACAACAACAATGTAAAATATTTCCACATTATGAACTTAATTGAAATTATTACTTATTAATGACCATATTATTTACCTCTTATGCCATCCAGGTGGTTTTTGGACACAATAAGCTCGATCAGCAGGACCAGTGGGAGACAAACACAGAGCACCGTTTCAAAAACCCGAAAGGTAGGGGGCAGCAGACTGAGGGGGCACTTATTCACAGCATCCCCTCCCGAATACTTCTGCCATTTTTCTGCCAACACGTAGCGCATCCTATTATCTGCATTCCCAATATACAATGCAGTCTGTGGTCTGTCCTTAGCTGGGCCCATTAAAAATGATAAGAACATCCTGGGGATGACACGGGGTAACTAGCTGAGGGTCACAGGGGCAGAAGAAGTGTGTCAGAGAGAGAGGCATCATCAGGGACTGGCCAATCAAACAATCCAGCTGGCACTGGAAGCATAGCGTTGATGTCACAGCTCGACGTTTAATTGTCATCGCACTGACTATCGTCACTAGCATCGCCAACAAACCGGTGATGAAGAGAAAAGTTGCCACGTCGCCGATATGTCTCAGCGAACCATTAGCCGACTGGTTGTGCAAAGCCCTGTGTGACACCATCACCCATAATGCAGCATTCTGCTGTTACATCCCCGCGTAACCTAGAGGCACATTTTAATGATGTCTCCTCTCTGTTCAACTGTTGTCAACACGGCTGGTGTGCACCTTTGTGTCATGTAAGATCTCTGATTCTGTTCCCAGGGGCACAGTATCGCACACATATACGCCCAAGCACATGAATACTGACACACATGCGCATGCATGTACACACGCAAACACACATTCTAACACACAGAGTCTCCGGCAAGCGCGCATACACAAACGCATGCAGCGTGATTAAAAAAAAAAAAAGTTTGGCTTTTGGAGTGGGTGTTTGTGCATAAGAACAGGAAAACAGTTTTGAAATGAACAGCACAGTAAAATACCAAACAACCACCGCTATACTGATTTATTTATGATGGATATGCAGCAAGATGTCGAAGCTCCAGAAATGTAGGGCAAGACAAGCAGAGACTGATGTTCGAAAGCCTTTGATTATCATAAAATAATAGAAGATAAAAACCCAGCAGTCAGTATCTCCAACTGCGCTGATCTTATTGCCGTGTCCACCAATATCTGACCCAAAGCCCCTGAGTCATAATTATAACTTCAGACGTAACTCGGCACAGGGAGCTTGAGCATGATGTAAATTTCATAGCAGATGTAATGGGGGCCTGGGGGGCCCTGGGTGTCCTTGGTGAGATCAGTTAAATAACATTTATAAGGGCCACTTCAAAGATCGGAGCCCATTGAAATCAGGGTTGAAGCACCACCGATTCATCTCCTAGTAACTTCGATGGTTCTGCTCAAACATTATACTGGCATTAAAGTTAATAGTAATTTCGGCAGGCAACCAGCAAAGGTATTATGAGATGTTATATTAAATCAGAATACATTGAGCATGACTTGAATCCCAACTCCACACACTGGATTGCGAGTTCCTCTAAAATGGGCTATAAGGCATTGTGCTTTCAATGGTTAGAGCACATTGATATAAAACAAAAACTTTAGGCTACAATTATCACAGAACTTATAAAGGCTTCAGTTTATGCCATTTACAGACTTTTCGATGATATCAGTACCTGCAATCCTGCTGTGGAGAGATGATTACTCGCTATTACAAAAGGTCCACACTATAGCTTGTTTGTTTGGGAAGAAGGTGAGATTGTTGTTGTCTGTGCTATCTCAGAAGCTGATAAACCAGTGCCTGCACAGCCCATACTCCACGCTGATGATAAATTTCCCTGTCATTTAAACTCAAGGCCTTTTGGATTCTTAAAGCCTATTGTTATCATTTATTTGTTTCCCAATTTATTTATTTTTATTGGAGAAACTTTTTTAATGTTGCAGCTCTGGAAGGTAGTTTTCAACCATTGTCTGGATACGCAAGTCAGGTTTTTTTGCCTGCAATGTGATGGTCAAAATTCAATATCTTAAACTTTCTCAATTCTAGTGGTCCATCGTCATTTTGTGGTTTCCAACGGGGATAGTGGTACACCTACAGCCATTTGTGGAGATATTTTCATTAATTTGGGCTGGCCAATATATCAATATTGCATCAATATTGTGATATAATATCATATATCTTCTGGCATTTTGGATATTGCAATACTGTGATGTTGTGTAGGTATTTTCTGGTTCTTTAAGGCTGTTTTACAGTAAATGGATGCAATTTTCTACACTAAAAAGATCATTCTAGCTGTTGCCAGTACCTGCATGGTCATCGTATCCACACTACTGATGATTGTTAATCAAGAATTAGAATATGTTGATATTTTGTGAATGCACCAATACTGGCCCCTACAATATTGCCATAATATTGATACGAGGTATTCAGTCAAAGATATCATGATATTTTATTTTCTCCAAGCTGGCCAGCCTTAGCATTAACACACTCTAATGTAACATTAGACATTAGTAAACATTACTCTTCAATTAGAAATCTACAATTGTCCTAACAAAACAAAAGATATTAAGCTCTTGAAGAATTTAATTCCATTCAATTTGTTTTTCTCACCTGAAACAAATGAACTAAAAAAAGGAATTGGTTGTGTTCATTGTTTGCATAATTGCAAACGTGCAACAAAATCAATTGTAATTGTATCTTATAATAGGTACACAGTCAATTAAGGAGGCTGCCGCAGCAAAATGTGATGTGAGTCACAATGGAGTGCTTGTGTACATCAGTGATGGGATACAGCCTCATAGATCTCATTCTTATTCTTTTGCAGGATCTCAAGGGTAAAAACCAGAAGCACGTGGGGCCAGAATCATAAGTTTCAATAAACAAGCATCCGCCGTGATATTGCGCAGCAAACTGAACCGAGAGTACAGTTCTGCTTCGGTCTGTAACCTCACTTCAACTGTAGCTACCTGGCTAGCCAAGGCGTGCTTGCTAAAATTAAGCAGCTGTGTGAACACTTCTTACAATAATTCCTCCTGGGCCAAGGTCCTCTTATGTTTTGTTACTGTCCACAGTCCATTTTTCCAACGTACTAGGAGCAGTTAAGGAGGTCATCTTTCATGTCTGAGCAAACGCCACCAGAGGAAAAAGATTCGAGCCTTGGGACCGCTTATACTCAGAGCACATAACTTACTGTGAGTTTGAAGCAACACGGCCCAGTCACAGCTACATGCAGCAAGTTTCAAAGTTTCAAATTAGGATCATACATTCTGTGAACGCATGGTTGGATGGGGGGCAGGCAAATTAGTCAATGGCACAACCATTTCCCTTGCATGTCTGAAAGCTGTACATGCTGTTTTATATCAGTCTTCAACAATTGGCAATGCTAATCCAATATAGGACTGAAAAATAAATGAATTTACTGCAATGATGTTTAGGTTTTGATCAACTACCCTCAATCATTGTAGTATACATTTCATTCTTGCACTCATGAATATTCACTTGACACAACATGACACCAGCATATTGATGGCTAACACTGCTGTTAAAATGCACTCTCTAAAAGTGTGAACGATCAGCGTGTTCTTTACAAAAAGCCACAACCCTACAGAAAGTTCCAGGATGAACAAGTCTTTAACAGTCAATATACTAAAAGATGTGCTTTTATTGGATTACCTGCATGTGGTTTGTCAGATGAACATCCTGTTGACAGCTCAGTCAGTCAGTAAAAAAGGTGACCTATGAGTTTACGCTGCCGTATTAAAGAGCTTTGATATGCCTCAAAGCTAGAGTGAATGATCAGCAACAGGCTGGCAATGTCAACAACACAACTGAAACTACTCTAGAATTCCAGCTAGTTTTAAAGTCCAGTCTTGGCTGGATGATTCACCAGGAAATGTGGGAACCAGCTATTTGAGGTGTGATGCATCTCTGGGTGATAACAACTGCTAACCTGCAGGCGTCCAAAGAGGAGCTGAGGCAGTTTCTGCTACTGAATTTCGAGAGGAGCAGTGACTGACTAAAGCCTAGCAAACCCAAGCCAGATGCAGCTGTTCCCGTCTGGCTGCTTCAATCTCTCTTGTCTTTGTCAGCTAATGTTGTAGCCCATAGCCCTGAACCTGCCACATCTATGCAATAAAAATCAGCTGCACTCAGCATTGTCTTTTCATGCCAAACCTTTCAGAGGCAGTGCAAGCGTTCAGTAACAAGCCTTTTTAAATGTATTTAAGAAACTATGCATTTATTTTCTTCTCGTGCCATTCATTCTTTTTCTCGGGAGGATTGATATGTTCAATGCCATTACTCCCTCTGCACAGATTTAGACGCTGGCCTCAGTAAATTCCGAAATTTAATTGCTAAATAATTCTGTAATTAAAATTCCAAACGTTTTGTTTCAGTGGAATAATTTTCCACAGTCTCTGTGACACAAATACTTACTTATAAAGCCTTAAATCGGCTCATTTCTAAATAGGCTCAGAAAAATGGGCAATATTAGTGTTCTGAGCAAAGGGGTTCAAAAGATGAACCCAAATGAAATGTTTCTGAATTATGAGTGAGAATTGGGTGCTGGTGTTTCGTCTCAAATTACTGCGAATGGAGCAATACTTTAGCTATAATCGTTCACTGTTCAATCCCATTGATTATAAGAATACGTATGCTGGTATATAATGAACCCTGGAGCCATTTCACTGGGCATGGATTTTTCCATTAACGCCTGATTGATACAAGCTTTAAATGTCAAGTGTCCATCGATTCTGCTCCGCCTCCAGGTTGTCGGTGCACGGAGCTACCTTTTAACGGCACGTGACATACCTTTACCGTGTGCCATCTGGAAAGAACACCTAGGTCAGATGCAGGTTCCAACAAAGCCAGAACATTGTCATAACGTCACCGAAATGTCTGGACGGTGTTATGACCGTGCGGAAATATTCTGAGATCATTTTGTTTTAGCAGGGCCAAATATTTCAAAAATGAATACTGCTTTATTTATGTATCTGATATGGTGTACTGGGTCTCAAGCCCTTTCCGGTGAAGTTACCCAGGCCCTCAGGTGTGCGAGCGAACAGGCTCACAAATAGACAGTGAGTCTGGTATCTCCGGAACACAGGACAGCAGGAGGCCACTGCAAGATAAGAGGACTGGAATGCTTTAATGGAGGTTTTGAATGATAAACAGTGAACCAAAATCCTTTGTTGTCTACACAACATGAACATCTTTCCATCCAACATCTCACTCCAAAATCAAAGGCAGTAATATGCCGTTGCTTCCCCCACCGACGGCTATAACAGCCACCACTCTTCTAAGATGGCTTTCCAGTAGATGCTAGCTACGACATTGCTGTGATTTACTTACTTTTCAACTGGAAAAGCAGTTGTTAGGTTGAGCAGTGATGTTGGCCGGTTAGACCTGACTCGAAATTGGTCCTCCAGTTAATCATAACTGAATTTGATGGGGTTGAATTCAGGGCTCTTCATTTTCAATCCTCCTAACCAATATTAGCCACTCTACTTATCGAGGGTTGACTGCCATAAACAGTTGTGTCCAGATGTTATATTGCAGTCAGCCCTCAATATGGACTTCCCTTTGTACTTCTAAGAGCATTGCCATGCTAAAACAGGAGAAGCCCTTTCCCACGCTGTAGGAGGCGCAGAACCATCTGGAATGTCATAGAATGCAATTGTTGCAACCTGCCTATCTGCTCAATAGGTTCTTCCCCTGTTCCAGCTGTCTTGATGGTTGTTCCTGTTTATTGATTGTCTCATTATTCCCTCAGTGTGATCAGCTGCAGCCACTGATTGTCATGGTTTGGTCCCGCCGGCAGAAGGCAAGAAGCCGGCGGGCATTGGGACCATGAACCCAGAGTAGATAAGGGACCCACACGCACAGGCTGAGTACAAAAAATATAAATAATTTAATAAAACAAAACCACAACAAATGAGGAGAGCAGCAGCGATACATAGACGGGGCTCAACAAGCAGCAGGTGTGGCTCATTGAAGTGGAGGTGCAGACAACAGAAGGGGGAGAGACTGCAAGGCAGAACCACCACACTGATTGTCCTGTGTATATAGGTTCCTGACTTTGTCCCAGTTGGGGCTGGATTGTGTTAGGCTAAGGGTTTACTCTAATGGTTTACTTTAAAGTTATTAGGTACAGCGAGTTCTCCAGTCATTTTTTCTATTTCTCCTCATCTTCCTCATTATCAGCGCACCCTAGTGGCTGATCGTGAAGTGTCCTCTGCATGCCGTAACATTAAGATTCAATTTCAGTGGAACTAAGATGCCTCGCTAGAACAACGAAGACAGTTGAGACACCTTGGCCTGCCAACATTCTTTTCACCATCTACCATGTTCCCATTCCTTTACTAATATTGCACAATCTTATCCATACAACTGTGCTTCGGGGACATTGATGTTTCATTAAATATGATGAACGGAAGCATGAGAAATCATTTTGCATAATGCACCCTTTATAATGGGTGTCTCACTGCACGTAAGCAGTTGTAAAGCAATTAGAAAAGACCTGAGTGCTAATGAAAGCATTACATGTGGCTTTACTGTGGAACCAAGTGGTGCCCTTATGCTGTTTTGACAACCATGCTTATATCACGTTTATGTGCTGCAAAGCTGTCTAGCTTCTGGCTTATGGGGGAAAAATTTGAGAATATATTCGGCGACTGCTCGTAAAAGCAGGGCAGCACAGAAGCGTGATGGATTATCTTGCACTGCCACCCCCTTTGAGAAGGTCAGAAGAAGACCCCGGAGGAGTCTATCTGTGTGGAGTTCGTTGTTTGACCTGGGTGCATCCATTTTCCTCCCACAGATCAAAGACAAGCGGGATAGATTACAGTAAACAAAGGGTACACATTTCCAATAGGTATCAGCATGCGAACAATGTCGATGTGCCCTGTGATGGCTCAGTGACCAGTCTTGACTGTATACCTGTCTCTTGGGCAATGCATACTGAGACGCTCCAGCCATCCAAACATCTTTGAATGGGCTCAAGCAGGCTCAATAATGGATAGTAGAATACCTGTAATATTAGATCCTCTGTTACCTCGCATTCAGTATCTTGAGAACACTGTAATGCAGTCATTTTACCTTTTCAATGACTGAATAAATCAAGGTATATTCTTGTAAGTGGTGTCAAATGTAATCAGCCATGTAGAAATGAGTAAGGACATATTTCTTCAGGAAAAATAAGTGAATAAATAAATAAATAAAAAAGATATCGGAGTGAAGAACAGTTATCAGAGCAAGTTAAGACAAGTATCGTTTTTAAACGTCTTGAAAAACTCGACAGCCCGTGCTGAATAGTTAAAAGCAACTGTGCAAGGAAACCTGAAACCAAATTAATCTACGAAGACACGTTTGCCTCAGTTAAAACAGTCTGCGTTTTGAAGAGTTTGAATCAAACTTCGCCTTCCACAGGGAGCTGACATGTTTCTCTCTTTCAAGTTTTTTTTTTTTTTGACAAGGATGTTGTGTAGCTCGTACTGTTGGGATGGCGCTTTCTGGAAAGAAGAATTACTGTGAGTTCTGCCGGAAAAGGTGCAGCAGGTGAGTCAGAGAGGTTGGGAACTGAGGGTAAACTTGGAGAAAGTGAAACAGAAGGTGCTCAGAAACGGCGCTGTGAATCTGAGAGACGTGCCCTCTGTGTTTCGGGCTCAGCTGGTGTACCAACTGGAGGCGCTTTCGCTGGTTGTCAGACAGAAAAGCTGCACATATCGCATTCTTAATGAAGGAAGGAGAGAATACAGAGAACAAACAGCACAAGGATACAAATATCTGAAGTCTAGACAGAGCAGATCCTGTGTCAGAGGTGAGGTATGATCTCTCTTTAGTTATGCTACACTGAAAAACAGTGATCATGAATTGTAATTTAGTGAAGAGAGAATTCTGTTTAACCTAACCTGATGAAGGTAGGTTTCTGGACTCACTAAAAAAAGTAGATTTGTTCAAAACAGGAAATTCAGCAGAGAAAACCTAAAGCAATTAATCATTTAAAAAGTTGTAACTTTAAGTTATTGTTTGGGCTGACTTAAAATGTTAAGTTTACGGAATTTAAGACAACAAGTTGAAAATTACCTCTACTTGTCGTCTTAAATTCAATAGACATAAAATATTTAGGCACCTCAAAAACTTTCGTAAGTTAAAGCAACTAGTAATTTTTTTACAGTGTAGATATAACAAGTAGATGCAATATGTTCCTGTTGATCCAAATGTCTCAATTTCTTCAGTATTTTCATACAATGTCCAGTTATTTACAGTCCAAGAGGCCTTGCAATGAAACAATGAAAGGCAGGGTCATCAAAATTGAGTAAACATTTTCTTCAATTAAGGTAAAAGGTTACATTTTCACATAAATGCATCGATACGTCGTGCTATTTCTAGTTTTGTTTGACAAAGCACTGCCTGCGTGATGTTGCTAGGCAATTTGAGATACTGCAATCCACAGAACTTTCCAGAGATAAAATGTTTTCCTTTTTTTTGTCTGTAGAAAGCTGAGCTTTGTTCTGCACAAAGGTTCTAACAAACACATTATGAGTATGAGTGATGTCATGCTGTGACATCATCCCTTGAGGGAGATCGCTCCATCATGAAAAGAAAAACTTTGTTCAGGCTGACAAATTAATCTGGTATATCTAGTTCAGTAATTACCAACATCCAGTCCTGCTCGAATAGGCCCATTAAAGAATCAATTTGGAGCTATTTCCTTTTGGTACCTAAACACAATTCCCGCCTTTCGATCTGGCCCGAGGACCTTCCAGGCTATTCGTCTTTAAACGAGACTTCCTGTGTTTTGTGTCCTCCCCCGGGGTCCTTCAATTAAAGAGGCTCAATATTGTCTGCTCCTGAAGAGACTTGCTAATGAAAAAGCATGGTAACTCAGAGATGTTAATTCATTTCCAAATTCTAAATGGTTGCATCAACTCAATGGGAGGGAGTGCAGAGGGAACTGCTATAATATGTGCTTTCATCTATTATTTGGAGTTTTCTTCTAAATATTTTCATCGCATCA
Organism: Gymnothorax reevesii; assembly: GCA_029721435.1. Lineage (NCBI taxonomy): Eukaryota > Metazoa > Chordata > Actinopteri > Anguilliformes > Muraenidae > Gymnothorax > Gymnothorax reevesii. The sequence goes on along the minus strand of CM056573.1, from coordinate 165,536,806 downwards.
AAATCTATAAAGAATGATGCAAAAAAAAAAAAAAACCACACAAAAGAACACGCTTTACCTTATCTCACAAACTCTAGACGGTGAACCAGTCCTTTAAATTCAGACTCAAGGGCTTGCAGGTGCTTGCAGCCACAAATTTTGTAATATTTGTTGTAGGCCTATCACAAGCTATTTCGTGTTAATGCTCATTTTAAAATAATACATATGGTCGACAGATTGAAAGAAAGAACCTGGCTGCATCTGTGGACAAACATAAGGAATGGAGATGACCCTGTCAATTTTCCTGGCATGGTTTGGGTCCACTTGTCTGCTTAAAGGCAGAACAGTTAGTGCAAATCAGTGCAGAGTTATTCCATGTGATCATTGTATCTAATGATGAAACATTAGATAAGATGGGAGTGGTCTATCATGATGGGAGTGGTCTATGATGATGGGTGTGGTCTATCATGATGGGAGTGGTCTCTTCCAGGATGGCAATGGCCCAAGTCCCACTGGGCACAAGGGGTCACTGAATGGTTTGATGAGTATGAATCCTGAACACCTTCACAGTCATCAGATCTCAAACCAGCTCAACTCATATGGGAGATTTTGGAACAAAGTGTGTGACAGCGCTCTCTGTCACCATCATCAGACCACCAAATGATGGAATATCTTTTGGAAGAACGGTGCTCCATCCCTCCAGTAAAGTTTTACACTTATAAACTCAATGCAAACGTGCGTTATAGCTGATCTGACAACTTGCAGAAGCCCAACCCCTTACTTAGACGGTTTGTGTTGATTTTTCCATTAATTTCTCACACATCTGTAAGTTAAAAATCCGCATTAGATAGCCCGTGCAGAGTACCCTCGCAGAACGTAAATCACAAATCAGATTTGGTTGTTGTGTTAAAAAATAAAGAAAAAAATGCTTTCTTCTGTTATAAAATCACATTCAAAATTGTTCATTTCTCAAGTGATATTTAATTTTTTTCATGTGAATATTCTTCATAAGTGAGATTGTAATTTTCACACGAAAAGAAGAAGAAGTATTGCGTATTTTTAATAAATATATGAGAAAGCAATCTTGGTTATATTGAGCTGTATATTACAGTTTTTCACCTATTTAATGAGATTTGTTCTGTGCCCAGCTTTACTAAAGAAAAACGCTTATTATTTATCCTGGGGAATGTAGGGTTTAAATACTACGGGGGATTGGTAATAAGGTATGCAGTTATACACAAAATATATTCCTCATTGGACTATAGTCTACACTGAACTCATAACCCTTTCCAGGCACAAAATGCAGTGGTGACTTTTTTAAGATAACCTACTTTTGTCTGCTTATTTTGTCAAATTACAGCACGTCTCTCCACAGAAGGCTGGAGGGTAGTCAGTTTTATTTTATAATTGAAGGCTGTCTAGAAAGCTATTTGCCTTAAAAAAACAGTGTCATAATAATAATAATAATAATAATAATAATATACTGTGTTCAAATATTCAAGCCTTCTGAAATTTTTCATGATACATCCAAGGTTTATAAAAAATTGTTACATTTCACCTGTGGAGCCACAAGCCCCTGGTACGTAACTTGGTTTTGTATAAACATCCATACATCTATGCCAATACAGCCTCCTTATTTTCCCAGCTAGGCTAAATAACGGACCTATTACCGCTCATTTCTTTTCTATTACTTTGGGTATTGGAAATCTTGTGCAGACATTATTACCCAACCCAGAGAAATGTCGCTATTAACGACTACATACATGTACGGCAGGTTATAGCCTTACACACGATAGTAGCCTATTGTTGTGTACGTTAGGAGTGGGAAATAATGGTGCGTTTAATTCACTGTTTTGTTAAACGTTATGCTCTAGCCGTGGTGAGCAAATACGTGCCTGAATTGTACAAACAGGACTGGAAGCGAGTATCTGAAACTTGAGTAACAGTGCCACCACCCTGCTGAAGCAGTTTTCCCCAACAAGAATGGATATTTGAGTGTTCTCTTGAAATATACAACATACTCACGACACAGAGCAACTGAAATACTCGAGAAACACGATATCGGTCATCATAATATAGCACGGCACAGCGTAAGACAGCGTCAACATGCTAGATTTGCCTTGGGGGCAAATGTAACTTTGGCCGGATAGAGCCTTCTCAGCCAAGTCTGTTACTGGCGCTGATATCGTTTCCTCTCACGCAGGTTCAGCTACAGAGGATAGTGAAAAGTGTTTCTTACCACGAGAGGCGATCTCAAGAAAGAGGCGGGGATCTGCCGCTCTGATAGCGGCTGAGTATTTCTCTTCCTTTCCCGGAACCTGCGCTCGTTTCTCCGGCATGATCCGGACCCTCAGCCTGCCCCCTTCGGCTCCAAGCCACCATTCCAAAATATTACCGAGGTCCAGCTCCATAAAAGAAAACTTGGCATCATCTTCGCTTGTTAGTCCACCGCATAACGTCCGGACCAGTTCTTCCCCTACCTCCACAACAACTTGGTTAGTTTTCCTTGTCAACCCCAAATTCAGGACATTGGACAGCGGTCGTTTGTGTCTGACCGGAGGCTGTCCAGCCCCCGTGAAATTCTCTTTCTCTGAACCGTCCGATTCTGCCAAATTTGTCTCAAGCAAACTAGACACGATTTTTTGCAAAGGTATGCAGTGCATTCTCAAGTTAGACCGCACCGAGTAGCATCCATTAAAATTCCGGCAATCCCCATTTAGTGGGCGCTTTATGAAAACAGACAGGTAGTTCCGCAAGAGAGCTGGGATGGCAAAATCCACTGACAGGTTTTTCCTTCTAAGTCTGGAATTATAGGTTTGGTTGGCGTCCTTTTTGCTGGTAGCATCCCCACTGCTATTGAGGAGACCGGCGGTGGGGATAGTTGCTCCCGTTGTGGTCTTCTGCGAGACACACCGCAGTTCGGCTAAAAAAGCTGCGGATAAAATAAACAAATAAAATGTCCTTGTCGTCATGGTTTTTATCCGGATTTCTTGCTGCTGATGATGCGTGTCTCACCGATTGTCTCTCGTTACCGCAAACAGAACAAAATCCAACCCTAAATCAATGGTCATGCAGGCTCCACAGTCGCCTTTTGCCACTGCGCCCAACTGTATGTGTGTGCGGGTTTTAATTTTGTTTTGCCAAAGCGCAGCCTGCTGCTGTTCCCCTCTTCTTACCACGGGTACGTGGCATCTTTCTTTCTCCTAAGTTTTTTTTTTTTTTTTCGTTTGTAGTGTGGATGCGCCCAACGATTGCTTATTGAAACGCACTGTTTGATATTCCTCCCCGGTCTTCGCCAGTGTTCGTCAAAGGATCCTTGTGTCTGTCTCGTGGCACAGTGGTAGAAATACAAGTAGTGGTTTTGTCAGCGAATGGCAGCGGTGGATCGCATCGCCCTCAAAATCTTCCAAAGACTCGCAGCCTCTGAAGCTCGCAGAAATTCGAAGAAAATGCACGACAAAAAAAAAGAAAAAAACCTACTCGTGGTTGCTAACGTGTAAGTGTGACATAATTACAACCACGACCCACATTGTCTCACATATGCAGGCGACGAATTAAGTTACGAGTTAGCTGACGTCAAGCGTAACTTTATGTTTATCAAAAATCTGTGCATATGAGAATGATCTCTTTATTTCTCACCTGTATCTCCTGCCAGCGGGGACTTGCTTTTTCATTGCATTTTCTTTCAAATGTCCGCAGTTTCCACCGCGGCACTGTGAATGCGCCTTTTCTGCATCGCTCATGGCTTACCCGTTTCAAATACTATATATCCGATCGTAAACTCACTTCTTCATCCCTTTGACGTCAGCATTAAACTGCTACACCGATTTTGAAAATGTATTTATCCCTAACAAGCATCTTCGTGCGTGAACCAAATTGTCTAGAGGGTTACTCCAGAAAATTACGCAGCAGTATCTGATATGACTGTGCTCGATAAAGTAGCCGACTCAAATCGCATCCAAATATAGCTTGCCAATTCTGTGGCAGCGGCTTTCGCCCTTAATGCATGTCAACGTATCATAGGATTCGCGCCGGAAGAAATGGTCTAAACGATATTTTTACGCACTTTGGACCGTCCCAAATTCCTCCACAGGAATTTTGTAATAGCTACGGTAGGTTTCGGTTGCTTTAGCAGTAAGAGCAAGATGAATAAAAATTAGATGGGCGAGGGTGTTATAAAGGACAGCCGCCGATTTTATTTAAATCGATTGCCCCTTACTGCGCTGCTTTGCTCTCTGACGGCACTTATATTCTAAAACAAATGTGGGCTAAAGCCACCGAGTGACTCTGTACTTCAACATCAACTGTATATTGATCACAAAAAAAGAAACTTTAATGTGTTTTCTAAATATTCGAGCACAGCTGTTAGTTTTGTTGCAGATATGCGGGTCATTTGTTATATGAAAAGAAAAGAAAAAACGCTTTTTTTTCGGAAGGCGGAAGGCACGACTGACGGCTTTAGCCCCGTGAAAGCCTATAACAGACAATTAATTATTATAAAGGTCTGTCTATTATTATCTTTGGTATTAGTCGTTGAAGTCTGTACCACATGTTTTCATAAAAAATACAAATTTGCTTGGTAGTGCGCCTCAGTTCGTCCATGTGTAGCTTAACAACCGCGGTGATATAGGGATTTTTTTAATTAGAGCTACCAAAATCTCTTTAATAATTTTATTAGGATCCTTTACAGTCCGCTAGATGGCGTGTATATGGCAGATATGAAACACGACAGGAGTGAGAAGGCCTAACAGACATGCACTACACAATTTGCGCGGCTCATTCACTTTCTTTTTGACCACTGTTTTCCTCACTTTTCCCCATAAAAATATGAGCTATAAAATTGGATTTATTTACTTTTTTATATTTGATTCAGCCGAATGTCTGTCTTTGAAATGCCCCTCCTCCCCCCCCTGTTGAGGATCGACCTGTTGACTTAAGGCCCTCTGATTCAACGCAACAAGCTTGGGATTTCCGAGAGAGGTTGCGGCGGACTGTTTCTGTTTAAGTGGGTACCAAAGCTGATTTCAGCGCTTCGCATGTAGCTGCGTGGAAAGTTTGGCAAGGGTCATTGTATTGATCCAAGTATTAATGCAACTAGCGCGGCAAACTAAGGTCATGATGAACTTTACGCGCATTTTCGTATGTTACTGACTAACCCCATCCTCTAGGTCCACTGGACTTGAACCAAAATATCCTGTCAATTTTGATGAGGCATTTTCCTGAAGATTGGCTCATTTTTCCGTTTGCAGTTCCCCTAACGAGGCATCATCAGCTGATTCAGATTTGCTGTTTTTTTGGGTGCCCATGTATTTGATTTGTTGTAAGCCTCATGATTCCATATTGCGACTATCGAGTTTTCTTCTGCCCTGACCGGTTCACATTCCCGCCTGACGGTTCTGTCTTTTCAGCTGTGAATCTTGCACATTTATTAGGACCGCGTTGTCTCGAGGGGTTTGCATTAATAAAATGGGCTCACTGCGCCGCATGTTCCTTGGGGATCAGGCTACCCTGTTTTGCACGATTCAAATACTGCACGTCATTGTATGCGTGGAGGGATTGGACCGTTAACTATATCTGCAGTGTTTATGGGACGTTTGCTCACTAGGTACATTCAAAGCATGTAGATTAAAGAAAATACAAATATTCAATCTATAGTTATGTACAAGCAAGCTCAAGTGTGTGTGGATATAAACTCATGGAGACATAGTCATACATAAGCCAGTAAAAGCCCCACAGCTGAAAACCCGGAAATACACTTGCAGCTCTCACAAGGGAAAAGCCATATAGGCTTGCATTCTAAATGCCGGTGTTAACCAAAGACTTTGGTCAAAGAAGTCAAATTTAAGGTTTTCTGCTAGCCTGTGGCAGTCTTGTGACTCAGTGTGTGAAATATTACTGATACAAGATTATTTATTCACATTTCGGCCGTTTTGAAATACAGTATGTGTGCATGGCTTGTGTGCATGTGCAGTGGACAGAATGTAGATCTTGCATTTGACTTCAGGTCTGTGCCTTTCTGAATGGAATTTGCCTGTTCTCCTTCGAATCCTTTGGTTTCTGTAGGTATGATAATGTGTGTGAATTGTGATGGATAGCAACCTGTAAGAAGTAAATTCCTGCCTCTCTCACTATACATGCTGGCTTCAGCCCCCACAGAAGTAGATGAAATATTGACTTTTGAACAGAATGGCTCACTCACTCAATGAAATAATTACCCACACAAATACTGAATTCGATTTCAAAAACTGGAGTGAACTTTTTGTGATAAAAAATACGTTTTCATTTATACACACAAATGTTTACAGAGAGCAAAGAAGCTTTGATGCTTGTTTTTTACATTAGCAATGTGCCTGAAAGCTAATTAGGTTTCCTAACACCTTCACAGTAAAATGCAGCTCGGATGCTGCACTGGATTCCGCTAATATACTATGTACAAAGATTGCTTAAGATCTGAAATGGATCCTCCGAAGGCACTGAGGGCCTAAGGGTGTGTTCCAGGCAACTCGTAACCTGTGATTTACCGGTTAAAAGTGAGCAGAGCTACCGTCAAACCTGTGAATTCACGCCGGTGAACTCGATTGTGCTCAACGTACTCCAACTTCCTTGCTTGACGTCACGCGGCTCAACTAAAATGGCGGCACCAACTTTTTTCAAGTGGCAAATGTTAAGCAATGTTATGAAGTCGTAACTCGTTACTTTTGCCCGGAACGCTATTAAGTCATGACTCGTAATTTGAAGTCATGATTCACAGGTTCAAACCTCCGCTGGAACGCAGCATAATTTTATTAGAACCTTTTCAAACAGGCAAAATCAATAAAATAGCAAATGGTTGGTCAGGGTATTTATTTTGTAACAACGAATCACCATATTATCTTTCTTATTTTGCTGAGAGGTTTTTGCTTGTGATAAACGTCTTCGTAAATTAGGTTCTCATTTTAGAAGGTCAAATTGCATGGTCACAGACTAATTTAACTGCACTGAGATAATTGGCATACATTACATGTGGCAAATGATTAGCATCCTTCATTTTTAACAATCTCAGCACATTTCCTGATCCTGATAAAGTTCACTCAATCACTGTTCTTTGAGCGCGTGCATATGACAGAGGAGCTGGGTGTTGAGAGTTGAGGAGGTGGGAGTTTTAAGGGGGGGTTGATAAATTATGGTCAGATACATTCCTACAAAAGCCAGTTTCCCCTTGGGAGCCAGTACAGTTCATAAATCAGCCTGTCGTTCCACTGCCTTGGTAAGATTCCCATTCCTTAACTTGAAGAGTTCCCAGTCACACCCCCTCCCCTCCCCAGGAAAGATGGATGCTTGATCAAGCAGCAACAAAACTTTCCTCCTGGCATCCCCCCATTCATTCAGTCTATGCCACAGAGGGACCTCGTTTTGCTTGAATGATTGAAGAGGAGCCATTTTGGCTCCACCTGCCCATTGAGTGCTCTGTATGTTAGTTTGAGAAACAGCCGGAGATTTTGTAATCCGTTTCATGCCATTTTCTCTATGTGTCATGAATCAAAGAAGCCAAAGGTACACAGCACACACATACACTCACTGACTGCTCTGTAAGTAAGACTGTAGTAATGCTGGGTAGGGCCTTTCTTGACTCTTAAGACAGCATCAGTTCTTTGTTGCATGGATTTTACAAGATTTGCACAATATTCCTTTGAGATTCTGGTCCACGCCGACATGATTGCATCACATTATTTCTGCAGATTTGTCATCTGCACATTCAAGCTGTGAATCTCTCGCACTACCACGTCCCAAAGGTGCTCGGTTGGACTCAGATCTAGTGACAAGGGAGGCCACTGAATCAAACTGATTTCACTAACCGTTTGACGTAACTTTTTCTTTGTGACATTTTGAATTACCATGTTGAAAGCAGCCATTAGAAGATGGGTAAATTATGGGCATGAAGGGATGCATGATTAAAAAAAAAACTGGTAACAATTTACAATAAGTGTACACGAATTAGCGCAGTAATAAGCATTAACTACCAATTAATTAGCAGTTAACTAATGTATCAGAGAGCTAAATAAGCATTAGGTAACCTTACCATTTATTAATGCTCTTTGACATCCTTATTATGAGGTCAAAAACATCCCTTAAGAATCCTTTAAGTAACACCTCAAACTATCAATCTATTCAATTATGTATAAAATAATTCCTTACTTAACATGAACACCATTAGTAAATCACTAGTGGACCCATTAGTTTAAAGTTAATTAACTGATAGTTAAAGGAGACCTTTAATGCTGATCCTTCTTTTAATACATATTGCTAATGTTTTAATGTTGGTCGTCCGTACTCCACCTCTGAGAAGTTTCAAAACATAAGATACAGTGGTTTTGCCATAATCCCAGAACGTGATTTCATGAACGTGATTTCCTCTCTGAACAGCTCCTCACGAGATCTGGGCAAAACCTGACATCAGGTTGTGCCATCCAATTAATACAGATCTAGCCAGAGCCAACCACGGCGCTGGACCTGCCCACACCGGAAACTATTCTAGCAGGCACTAACAACGGGAGATCATGCTATTCCTTAGTAGTGTCTACACTTTTGGAAATACAAATGAAGAACCGCAGATCATTTGAGGTGCAGTTTTGTCAGTATCTCTCCCAAAGCTGCTTGTCCGTTTACTTTTGAACGCGAAGAGAAACACATATTTCTCTTCCAAAATACGATGCCACCAGAAATCAGTGTGTAGCTTTTTTCGTTTGCTGGTAGCAAACAGCCACAGCCAAAGGGAAAGTTTGCTGTTTGTGCTCAGCATTTCACCAAAGACTGCTTTGTTAATAAAGGATAATTCGACACAGGATAAGCATTTCAGCTGCTTCTCAAACCTGAAGCAGCTGCATCGATCAAGCACTCGGAGCCACAAGCTGTAAGTAATGATTTAACAGCAAATAATGTAAATGAAGCTAACGTGTTACTGGTGGCTACTAGCTAGCAGGACCGCTAACGATAGTTAGCACTAACAACTGGCCTCAAGCACAGGCTTTCTAAAATATCTGAAGATAAATCCTGGATCAGTCGCGACTGTCCATGACTCACAGGCACAGAAGCTGCTTTTAATGCATAAGCCAACCTGACGTGATAGCCAGTTGATGGTGGCTGTAGCACTGCGTGTCTGTAGCACTCTATCGTGTCTGGTATAACAAATGATTTCTCTGCACTACCATGACACAATTTCATCCCCTTTCAGAAGTTGTTGTGGCTAATAAAAAGACGGAGATTAAATAGGAAATTCTTTCCTATTGAAGTGATCAATTCACTAGCTCGACATAAGCTAAGTTCCGTGCTAACGGAACTTACGGTCTGTAAAGCCTGTATTATGTTCATATCATAACCGAGCTCTCTCTAGCTGTCGCATACAATCCACAAAGCTGCTTTCACATTGGAGGCTAAACAAATTTTTCGCTAAACAGATTAGCCTATATTCAAAGGCAATGCAAAGTTGCGAATACAAGCGTTATGGGCACGTTAAGCAGCTTTCACATCGGACATGAAACTAATTTTTCACGCGACAGGTTACATTCAAAGTCAATGCAAAGACGTGAATACGGGCACGTCAAGACGCTTTCACACCAGTTTCGCGCAACAGATTACATTCAAAGTCATGACTGCTTATCAGCTACTGCATGTTAGTTCCTGTGCTCTGCTAATAAAAAATGCTCCTAGTTAACTTACATGCAGCAATTCTGATCGGTATGCTTGTGTTACTTCGGTAAGCATCAATGTGACAGTTTCATCAGTTTCATCTGCCTGATTGCAGCCACTATAGTTGAAGCTAACCTGTGAGATGCAGTTAGACCAGACGTAGGTTTTGCAAAGCTTGGGGTGCGTTTTTGGGTGGTTGTGAAACGATCGCTTTTCTTATCCATGACTTCGGTCAGCCTGATACTTCTGCAATATCTGGGTAAGCTCTCTGATGTTACCGGTGAAAGCAATAGGGAAACGCACAGGCTATAACGTGTCTGGAATAAAAAACGATTACTCTGCATTGCTGTCGATTTAATATTAAATCGGCGATTGAATGTTAAATTCTTTCCTGTAAAAGTGATCGATTGGCTCGCTCCACATAAGCAACGGTTCATACAAACGGAACTTACGGTCGGCAAAACCTATATTATGCTCATACCATAACCGGAGCTCTATCTAGCTCTCGCGCACGGTCCATAACGCGCCCATTCTCCACGAGGAAACGCTGGTCATTCTGACGCAATGAGTAAACCATTACCAAGGGCATTTCCGAAAAAGCTGGTATATTAGCTGTTTCTCCACGCTAATGACACACCACAGTTATGCACACGAACCAGCAGGTCCTTATCATACTCACTGAAGCAGTCCATAAGCTGTTGGTCCACTTTTAGCTGCTCCTCAGTGTCAGTTTCCCTCTAAACTCAGACCCACCAAATTTCTACGGTCTACATGTGGGTATGTCAACCCATTCTACAAATGTGTCTGTATGTATTGGAATCTAGCTTTCCCTGCATCCTAGCTATAGAGTAGAAAAACTGCTGTACTCACCACTGTTGCCGTCGCAAACTGTAGCCAATGGCAAATTTGAGCTTGAGCTGCCAGATTTTTGCACTGCGTCCTCCACTTTCGCCATTGCGTTTATTAGAACAAGTTCATTTCATTAGATTTATATTCAAGTATAACGTTAGATTGCAGAATTTGCCTGTCGCTTCCTTATCAGATGGCAAACCTGTCTCACATTCCACTCTGGGGAGGCGGACACGGAAAACTGTATTCTGCAACCTCTTCCCGCCCAACTCCACCCTCCACACAGAGTTGGCCAGAAGAGAGTGGGCACATGGGGAGTGGGGGCCATAGCGGAAGAGACACCCCAATGAGGCGTTTCAGGCAGAGACTACAATGGACTACAAATGGGGTTTTTCTAGGATGGCAATATGAGCTAAATCAAGACTCTGTTTTGGACTCTGAATGATCAGGAGTACTCTAGGGGAGTCCAAGATCAAAATATAACCTTGGAAATATAGCAAAACAGGTCCCCTTTAATGCTTCTTTCTGCATTAGCTAATGGTAATTAATGTACCCTTAATTTAAAGTATTACCAAAATACTCAAAAATGTGACGTGACATTCAAACTGGGATTGATTTTTATTAAGGGGCCCAAAGTGTGCCAAGAATATAAACCCCTCGCCATCACACCATCACCAGCCTGTATTCTTGAGACAAGGCAAGTTGGATCCATGGATTCATGCTGTTGACGCTGTTATGATTCAGAACAGAAATCAAGTCAGTTGGCAGTGTGCAATCCAGTGGTAGGGTTCATTGATAGGACAACAGTGGGACGGAGCCCAGAGGAGAATAGCACAGTTCAGTTCAGATGTTTCGGGTGAAGCAGTGTAGGCGTTGCTGATCACCCGCCAGCGGCTTTCTGGGATGACTTCCAGGTGGAGTGCCCACTTTGCCCGAGCCGAGCTGTCCGAAGGCAGGATGAAGTGGCTTAAGAGGAATGAGGTTCCAATCCTGATCTTCGTAGAAGGATTGGGAGCTTATTCCTAATAAACAGGACAGAGAAACAGACTGAGACAGGATTGATAGGAATGTGGTCCCAATCCTGGAAAGTATGAGAAATGCTTGGGAGCTTGTTCCTATTCAGTAGATTTACATAATCAACAAATATTACATTTTACCTTCAAAAGATGACCAGTTTTCACAGTAAGCAGACTGGTTCTGCGCACACAAAGCAAATCACCATCAAAGAACTTGCAACTCAAACGAGGGGTATAAATACGCCACTCACCCAGGAGGTGGGTTGATTATGAAACAAGACACATTTTGGGATTAAAGGAATGCACAAGACATGAACCAATCAAAGGAAACATTACTTCTACAACCCCAATTCCGAAGTAGTTGGGACTAAGTGTAAATTGTGAATAAAATCAAAATGCACTGACCTTCAGATCACATGAGCATATATGTTATTTACAATAGAACATAGATAACATTTCAAATGTTGAATCTGAGACATTTTACATTTTTGTCTACAAAATGAGCTTATTTAAAATTTTCTGGCTGCAACAGGTCTCAGAAAAGTTGGGACACAGGCAAAAAATGACTGAAAAAGCAATAAATATAAAAGAGAATCAGCTGAAAGAACATTTACTAAGTAATTAAGTTAACTGGCATCAGGTGTGTAATGTGATTGGCTATAAAAGAGATGTCTTAAAGAGGCTGAGTCTCTCAGAAGGAAAGATGGCCAGAGGCTCTCCTACCTGTGAAGGCCTGCTTTAAAAAATTGTGGAATATTTTAAAAACAATGTTTCTCAATGTCAAATTGCAAAGGCTTTGAAGGTCTCATCATTGACAGTGCATAACATCACGAAAAGATTCAGAGAAACTGGAAAAATTTCTGTGTGTAAGGGACAAGGCCGAAGACCTTCACTGGATGCCCGTGATCTTCATCACTCACTGGCATGATTCTGTCATTGACATTACTAAATGGGCCCAGGAATCCTTCAAGAAACCACTGTCTGTAAACACAGTCCGCCGTGCCATCCACAGATGCCACCTAAAACTCTATCATGCAAAAAGGAAGTCATTGTTGAGCATGATCCAGAAGCACCGCCCTGTTCTGTGGGCCAAGGATCATTTCAAATGGACTGTAGTAAAGTGGCAAAGTGTCCTGTGGTCAGACAAGTCCAAATTTGACATTCTTTTTGGAAATCATGGGCGTCGTGTCCTCCGGGCTAAAGAGGAGAAAGACCACCCCTCCTGTTATCAGCATTCAGTTCAAAAGCCAGCATCTCTGATGGCATGGGTATGCATTACTGCATATGGTGTGGGACACTTGCATGTTTTAAAAAGCGCTGTGAATGCTGAAAGATATATAAAGGTTTTAGAGCAACACATGTTCCCCTCCAGATGACATCTATTCCAGGGAAGGCCTTGTGTATTCCAGCAGGACAATGCAAAACCACATACTGCAGCTATTACAACAGCATGGCTTCGTAGTAGAAGAGTTTGTGTGCTGAACTGGCCTGCCTGCAGTCCTGATCTTTCACCGATTGAGAAAATTTGGCGCATAATTAAATGAAAAGACCGTCAAAGGAGACCTAAAACTCACCAGCTGCTGGAAGCCTGTATTAAACAAAAGTGGGATCAAATTCCAATGGCTAAACTCAAGATTCGTGTTTCCTCAATGCCCAGATGCCTCCATTCTGAGATAAAAAGAAGAAGGGAGGCTACGCCATGGTAAAGTGGCCCCTGTCTCAACTTTTTTGAGACCTGTAGCAGCCATCAAATTTGAAATGAGCCCATTTTGTATCTAAAATTGTAAAATTTCTCAGTTTTTTCTCAGTTTTGTTATATTACCTCTATTCTATTGTGAATAAAATACTGGCTGGTGTGATTTGAAAGTCATTGCCTTTTGATTTTATTCACAATTTACACTTTGTCCCAATAATTCCAGAATTGGGGTTGTAGAAGACTCGCGAGTTGCTGAATGGGAGGAGACACAGAAAACGTTCACGCGAGGGTCGTTACTGACATCAAATTCTGGCCCAACCATTCACATTTTACAGCAGAAATCAAGATTGATAAGAGCAGGCTATGCTCTCCTCATCCTCGGCTGTCCTGTTTCGATGATCTTCTGCTCTCATCGCCAATTCGCCTCAAGGCTCAATGTGTTGTGCATTTTCAGATGTTTTTTTGAGCGCTACTGTTGTAAAATGTGGTTATGTGAGTTACCGTAGCCTTTCTGTTGGCTCAAACCAGTCTAACCATTCTGCTCTGACCTCTCTCATCAACAAAGGCACTGGTTTCAACAGTGGTTTATTTTCTCGCTGGGTATTTTTTTTGTATTTTTCACGCTATTCTGTAAAAACTCCAGAGACCGCTGTGCATGAAAATCCCCGGACATCAGCAGTTTCAGAAATACTCACACTAGTATGTCTGGCACGAACAACCGTGCTGCTGTTAAAGTCAGTGAGATCACAATTTTTCCCTCACTCTGACGTTTTAAGTGAGCATTAACTGAAGTTCTCGACCTGTATCAGTGTGATCCTTTGCATTGCACTTCTGCCACATGATTGGCTGATTGGTTAATTGCATGAATAAGCAGGTGCACAGCTTCTCCTAATAAAGGGGCGCTGAGTGTACTCATACACAAATGGAATAAAAATCATCGGTAGTGTCTGCACTTGAGGCTCTTTGAGGTTCTGCGCCCGTGGTGTTATTCTCAGGCAGAGCCAGGTAGAAATGCTGAGAGTTTTTTTTTTTTTTGCACAGCAAATCTTGATGTAGTAGACCTCAGTGTTACTCCCCCCAAGTTAACTCTGTCTCTTTGTAAGTGAGCCAAGTAACTTCAAGAGCGCTCGCTAGCTCCTCTGTTGTAGACTTCAGTGTTTTTGATTTAACTGAGTCCCGCTGGCTGGTTCGCTATGTGTCAGACATTACAGCAGTCTGTCTCAGTGAGGGCGACAGCATCACCCTCCGTGTGATCTGGTATTATGGCATCAGACCTGTCAGACCTGCACAACATGGCACCATGCTAAGGCCACCAGTCTGTGGCGAAAACTGTAGCAGAGAACCTCGATGCTTTTCCCTCCATTTTCACAAATAATGCGAAGCCACCGGTGACTTCACTGCAAGCAGCTGTCAAATCGCCGAGCCGGAAGCGACAATACAGCAGACGCTGCTGACACAGTTGCTGTTTCTGTAGACAGTTCTTATACTTTTGTGACATAGTGGAAGACCAGCCTTAATATAGTCCGTGTAACATCACTACACACTGGAGCCTCTGTGCCATGCCAAAAAGGGATTGTCCTGCAGCGCAATGCTACCAGGACCAGGCTCGTCATGGGAAGCAAATATTCTTATAGGTCTTTATTATTACACTAATACACAAGGCATCAGAAAATGTAAAACCAAATAGCAGTACTCTCAGGCTACCCTTGACCTTGAGGGAAACGGATGGTGACCTCATGCGTTGCCTCGCTTCATGACGTGCTACCCCAACGCTTTGGGTAATTACAATTTTTGATAAGGATAGATAGATAGATAGATAGATAGATAGATAGATAGATAGATAGATAGATAGATAGATAGATAGATAGATAGATAGATAGATAGATAAAATGGTAGGCCTAAGGTTGAGTGAGTAATTACTGCAGCAAGATTCAGTTAACAGTGAAGAGAGAGTCTGCTGTTTTGGATGAGTTCTGGGGTCTGGAAGCGGCCGTGAGATAGTCCAGCTCTGAGTCTGCAATGATAAACACCTCAGCTATAAAGAAGGGAGTTTCCTGAGCATGGGCTTGCCAACGCTGAGGAGCTGCAGCGGGGTTTTATTCACCTTATTCACTGCAAAACCAGGGATGGCAGGCATGGGCTATTTTGTTAACTAACTTCCATTTCAGCTTGCAGCACAATTCAGTGCGGTCAAGTGGCAGTAAACAAAAGTGAGTCGTCCATTTTTTGCAGCGCGCTGGGCAGGCTGAACACAGATTCTTAAAACATTATGGGGAGTTTAGCGTGTGGTGGAAGAGACAGCCTTAAAATTTGGCTTTCTGTTGATCTTCCCCGGCAGGCTAGCCGCTAACGACAATGTCTTTCCCCTAAACTGGATATTTGTCAAACTGGGAAATTATGTTACAAAAAAAATTAGATGTGGAAGTGGGTAAAGTGGGTGGGGCTGCCGCAGGTTAATAAAGACTGGCCTTTCCCCAGAGCTGATAAGCTCCAGTCGACTGGCAGCATGGGAATATGGCCGCCGTGCTAATTGAATAATTGCACCTATTAGCCCCGCAAGATTGCATTGTTCTGCTGGCCCTGTCCTTGGTGCTTAAGAGGATGGAGCAGGTCTGGTCCCATTTACATGGGTGAATGAGCCAGGGCATAACCAGCCAGGAGCATCGTCCATATTTTCTCTACACTGTTTTAACATTCCTTACATTAGCGATCAGTAAGATATACTGTTCAGGGGCGTAATGACTGGCAGAATTGTACTATCGTACAACTAAGCTTATAAAAAAAAAAATGTTACTAGAATCCATTTTCCCTGACATGCCATGGCCACTAGCAGTTCACTTTCCATACATGTTCAACATACCTTCATCATATTTTGACTTGGTTTTTTTAAATCTCATCACAGCAAAGTTTGGCTGGTTGGCAATTTTTTTAAAAAAGCCAAGCGTCCAGGAACTAGGTGTTGAAGAACCCTGCAGTACACAGTAATTAGACTTTAATGACATCGTGCCAAGCAGGAATTATATTTTGGAGGGGGAAGAGTAGTTCTAATAAGGAACAAAACTGCACCACAGTTCATCTCCATAATGAGGACATTACAGTCCAAGCAGAGCATGATTCACCCTGAGACTACTCCAGTCTATGTATCCACCTTGACAGCTATTGTATAGTGAGTATGAATGTATTGAACCCATCCTCCTCCATATTTAATCATTTAGATTGTGCTCACTGCACCAGGACGATGATCTTTTTTTTTCTCTCTTTTTTTTTTTGTCGATGTGGTTCACTGAGCACAATGCTCAAAATTTACTTTCTCTCCCTAATGAATTTTAAATTAAAAGAACATCCCTCCTTAATGACCTGGATCACTGTAGCACTGTTTTAACCAATGAAAAGCTCAGTTATTTGGACTGATTTCACCTGTAATGTAAGTGTTACCAGTGGACTCTGGAAAGGGAGATGACCCTGTCAGTGTGGGATACTGCCTGTGGTTTATCTCAAGCTGCCATGCCACGGGGCGTTCCCTGTTCTACTTCTGCCAGAGAAAAATCTCTGAGCTACTCTCAATGACTTAATGTGCTTCTCCGCCAGCTATCTTATGAGAAATTTATTGTGCCTTTTTCACATTTTAAAAAGTGACTATATGACTGGCTTGCAAATATATTTCTCTGGATCCCCGCATTTCTCTCACAACTAGACGCACTCCTAGAGTGCAAACCTCCGCCAAGGCAGCACAGTCCAAATCTTGGTGAGTGGGATTTTGGTGTCATACGATTTCAAGACGGCGGCCGTGGCAGCCATATTGTTTGATTGATCATGGTCAAAATCATTAGAGTCCATCCCTGATGTAATAGCGACACACCCACAAAATTTCAGAGATATCCGTTCATTGCTTTTTGAGTTATCTTGTTCACAAACAAACAGAAAAACAAACACACAAACTGCACCAATCACATAACCTTCTGCCAATTTCGTTTGGCAGAGATAAAGATGGAAGTTAACCCACAAGCGCACTTAAAAATAAATTTCTTTCTCCGTTATATGTGTCTGTTTGGGAGCAGGCTGTGGATTTGTGAAACTTTGTGGGTTTTACATTTGGTTACTCAGATGAGATCGAGGCTGCACTCTGTCTGTGAAACTCCACACTGCCTGCGCTCGAGGGCATTTGGTGTTTTCCAATGAGCTGCCAAAAACAAATGCCTGCTGTAAGAATGAATAGTAACACTTTATAATGATCATTGTTTATAAATGGCAAAATGATGGTTAATTATACTTTAATGAATCATTTTGTTTTTAACAAGCAAATAAATGATTGTGTTTACAAATGATCAGAAATGCTGTAATTTATGTTATTTTGTTCTTACTTTGTGGAAATTTAATTTATTCCTTCGTGAAGTATATTTTGTATCTAAGCTGGCAAGAGATAATCATGACAGATAACGTGAATTAATATATTTATTATTCGTAATATTCCATCATTTCATTTTTTGTAAACAGTAAATTACTAGAAACTGAAGTTCATTTAACTGTCATTTCATCACGTGTTAACAATGGTTATCAAAAAGTCTCACAACTGAATCAATAGGGATGACTTCATAAAATATTTAGGATGCTCACTGGAGGAATATGTACAAGTTTCTGACATGAATATGCTGAAGACGGTAGGAAAACAAAGACCAGATGAAAACATGCTCGGAGATAGTGGCTCGTGATGCTACGCTGCACTCAGATCAGTGAGCTGTGGAGACTGGTGGAGCAATTACAGTGAAATCCCATTATACTACTCATCGCGTGTGCATGATCTGGGGTCTTGAAGATCGACATCAGTTACATCCCCCACTCAAGAATGGATTTGGGTTTAACATCCTTTTTTAATGAGGCAATACCCTGACTGGGCCAATGGGAAGACAGATTGACATATAAGATGCCACCTCAGCCCGCCCCCACTCTAATGACACATTCTCTGATTGGGCCTCCTGTGTCTAACGAACACTAACCGGAGCATAACCTGATTCCTGTTAGATTCTGACAAAGTCAGAGGACAGTGCACTCCATTGCCCACGTCAGTCTATTGGCATCTCAATGCTATTCATGGATTGGGCCATCAGTAAAATGGAGGGAGGTGAAATTGGTTCTGTTTTGGTTGGGGGGAGGTCATCTTTTACCTCCTAGCATTAATTGCACCTTTACTGCAAATTTAATATATTTCAATGCCAGCTGTGGTAATGCACTTTTTTAAACCTTAATTTAACTGGAGAAAGTTCTATTGAGAACATGTCTGTTCTTCAGGGATACCCCAGGAGAAATGCTAGGTAGAACAGATTCAAAGGTGGAGGAATTGAGAGCAAGAGGGATAGACACAGGCCCTTAACCCCTGAAACAATTTCAGAGGTTAAGGGCCTTTCTCAAGGGCCCAACAGCAGAGTTCTTCCCAACTTCATTTCTCCAGATCAAGTCGGAATCCCGAGCCCCACCAGGGACTTGAATCAGCAACTATTTAGTAACGTGTCCAGTGAAGTTTAACACAAATGGTGGGAGGTTGGTAAAACCCAAGTGAAGCTTTTCTGTCAGCAGTATACAGGCTTTTCTACTGCAAGGGTAAGAGGTCTGGTTAAAGCAGTGGAGAGGGACATCAAAATTATTCAACAGCAGATACTTCAACATAGTGATCCAGGTTTAGACAGAGAACTCCAGAAAAAGACACAGGAGCTTGCTGTGTTCCTCAATGACTGGGTGAAAGGGGCTCTAATTTAGTGATTTTTACACCATCAAGGACATGGATGTGCCCACCAGCTTCTTTTTTTTATTTGGAAAAAATCAATGACAAAAAGCAAAAAAAATTTTCCCTCCTTCAAGCGTTAGGTGACTTCTTTGTTAGTAAACATGGTTCTTTTAACGTCTCAAATGACAGCAAAAGTTTATTTTTTTCATCTTGCTTTTTGGGCTTTCTTGGAAATATTTTGTAAACACACACACACATACAGCCTCCAAAATTATCATAAAATATGCCTTACCTATTTGTAAACTCCGCTTCAATATTTTTCCCTTGTGAAACGCGAGCATAATAAATGGCACTCTGTTTCTTTTTCTGATAGCAGCAGATTGCTTCATGCCGTTGCTTTTGAGTCGAGAAAACTGTTTTGAGATTGAATTTAACCTCAGGTCTGCAACCTATCTGTACGCGTAATTTAGAAATCACAAGCCTGAAAATCATTCACATTTCTGCTTTCAATTTCTTCTCAGTCCACCGAATTTCCGCGCGCAAGACACAAACCTTTAAAAATATGAAAGAAAAACATCAGCCGAGACACAAGAAAAGCCTTGCAACAGTTTATTCATCATTGTTTTGATTGCACAGATCGCAGAAACATCACACCCGTGTACAGAACGCCACAATCAGCAGCTGCATTTTCATTCACATTTGAAATGGCTTCCTGGAAGTGCTCTGTGTGCCCCGGGACCTGAGAGTACATCCTATCATCATCCATTCCCCCTTGTTTGTGTTTGGTCCAAATTCAAAATCACCCACAGGCTACCAGCTGTGGCTCAGCTGCAGGTTGTGTTTCTCATCGCTGTCTCTCATCTTTTGCTAACTCTGTTAGCAGGAGGCACGGTGGCCCAGTCAGTAGGGCTGTTGCCTCTCAGCAAGAAGGTTTTGTGTTCCAATTTGTGCCTGAGACCTGTCTACATGTACATGTTGTTTGCATTCTCTCCCTATGTTTGCGCGGGATCTTTCTCCCACTGTCCAAAGGCATGCATGCTAGGCTAACTGGAGACTTGTAATTGCCGACCATGAATGAATGTACACTGCCTCACTTGCAAAAAAATATTTAAAAGTTATTTAATGGCAACGTTTCGGTCCAAACTGTGGAATGCTTCGGTCCAAACATTGGAGTGGAATGTTGCCATTAAATAGCTGTTAAATATTTTTTGCAAGTGAGACGGTGTGCAGGAGTTTTTTGTTGGTTTTTTTTTTTCCAGATAAAATAAAAACAAAAAAGTTGACTAAAAGTGAGGCAACCAGCTGCAGAGCATTTTTGAGTTTGCTTAACTTCAAGTCCTATTGGCTGCACAGACTGATTTTTGAAAAAAAAAACTTGGAGAAGAAGTAGAAGTTGAGTCAACCCAATAATGCTTATTACTGTGTATTTAACAGTCAATGATTACCTACACATTTACAAGAGATTGGCGGGTGACATGAGATAACTGAAAAATAGCTGAAAATGTTGTTCAGCAATAAAGAATTCAAAACTCTTATTCTCTCTCTCTCTGTAAGGAGTGCAGAGGGTCTTCTCTATCTTTATATCTTTATATCTGTTTGGTGCTTTTACAAACTGTTTTGGTGCTCTTTATCCCCCCTTTTCTTTATTCTTTTTTTCCGTATTGGTTGATAAGCTCTTGGTACTTGCGTCAGCCTGATTAAGCTGTTGTTCAGATGGTGGGTTTTACTGAGTTTTTCATTTTTTTTTTCTTTTGTGCAATAGAGTGGGATGACTACTCTGTCAGAAGGTGAGACACAGTCTCTTCAGCCGGGGCTCGATGCGCTACAGTCCCCAGTGCCCCAGAAGAGTAAATATAGCTTGTGACCAGCATGTTGGTTGTGAGCAGGTCTGCTCAACTTCTAATGAGTCAGGCAATAGTTTTTCTTTCTTTTTTCTCTTTTATTCTTAACTCCATAAAACATTTTTAACCCCAAAGTATGCAGCTGCTGTATTCAAACCTGTGTTTCATGGTTTGTGAGGCGTACATGTTGTTTGGACTTTTCTTTGTGGCTCTCATCCAGGGATGATATCAAATTCCTGGGCAATCGAATTCTTTACCCAGCTGGCTGATTGAGCTGGGACGGCGCTTTCCCAGAATCTATGTAAGTTGGGAGTCCGGCACGCCTCCTTCGCTAGAGTGTCTGTTTTTAGCTTCGCACTATAGCCGAACATATCTGTAGTCAGGTTTTGCATGACTTTCTATCTTCTGATTATTGGAGTTTCTTCTCCCTTTTTCTTTCTCGCTTTGCTTCCGTGGTTCGGACTATTATACGCCCTTTGGAAGCGCGAGTACTTGCGTCTATATTATTCCCTGTGTTTGTACTGTGTCCGAGCTACTCTCTCTCTCTTCGGTCGTTGCACCTGGCCTCCGTATTCTACCGGCTATTACACTGTGGACCTTCAGGCCTATTTTAAATTACAGAGGGGATCCAAAGGTTTACAATGATCCCAAATATATATGTCCTGCTGAATTACAGGAAACCTGTATAAAATGATGTGCAAAATCTTGATCTTTTCCATTTGAAAATACTGCAGCCTTTAAAACATGGTGTCCTGGGTTTGAATATTCCTCTCAGTAAAAGTGTAATGTACTCTCAGTGAAGTGCTGCAACTAGCAGATACAGACTATGTACATGTATGTGGCATTGTTCTATCATGGGGGGAAATACTTTTTTTTGACATTGCCCCTACTTAAGGGAAGATTTAAGTGAAAAATTAGAGTTTAAGGCATTAAGAAAGAAAGCCTAGTCAAGAAAAATGTTGAGTGTGGCATTTGGATGAAAGAGCCTTTTGTGCCTGTAATCCAACTCGCAGTACCGGCTCCAGTAGTAATTGTACCTAACGTACCCCCTTTTATTAAAAACAAAAGAGGGAAATAGGTGAAATTTGGAAAATTTGCCAGCTCGTTAAAAGAAGTATTCCACTTCTCTGTGAAAGTAGTGCTGTGAAGCACGTTTTATCCCTTAGAAGACAGGTTTTCGTGTTTTTAAATAATGCACATCAGACATTACACTGGACATTAATTTTTATTTCACACATGGGAACAGTGGTTTTTGCATCAACTGACAGTCTGCACTGCAATGAAAGTGGGCATCTGGGACACAAAACGTTTGCTTGTCCGCGCAAAACCCTGCCGCGGAAGGAGAATGATGCCGTCATTTTGGAAGAAACGGATGGTGTCGTTGATACTGTAATGCGCAGGCCGCTACAGAGGCAAATAATGGAGGTGACAAACGGGCGGTGGGGAGTGTATCGAAGGACGTGAGTAAGCTTTTGGGGGTTGGGGATGCACTGAGAGTGGTGATACCGTTTTGCTCAAGAGCAGGGAGGCATAGATAGTCTTGGAAATTAATGGCCAAGGGTGAAGCAAGCACTTTGAGCACACCATTGGAAAATAATGTTTTAAGGAGGGATCTCTCGGTTTCGGTCGGGGGTAAGCAGATTGAAGAGGAAATCAATACCATAGACTCGAGGACTCTGCTGTCGTCTCGGGAGGAGAGTAACAGCGCGCAGTGGTGTTGAGTTAGAGGAGGGGGTAATAGAGGAAGATGGTGGCAGTTGGTGGATTCCTCTCATAGCTTATCTGAGATGAGAGTGAAATGGTTGATGGGTCAATGTATACGACCATCGACAAATTGAAATTTTTAGTGTAAATGAAACTGAAGTCATGACAAACTATTTTCCAAATGGAAATTAATTTCTACGATCCGTGAAATCGCTATTGAAGGGAAGGGATTTGCGTAGCCTACCCTTTCCCTGTAAAAAAGAGGTTTAGATTAAATAAGTGCGCCACAGCGGTACGGAAGGCCATGTTATAAGAATATGGAGAGGCCTGTTGGATTATACATTCTTCTTTTGTACTTTTCATGGGCTTCTGGCTTTATGCTTTTCCCTTCCTTATCTGTGAAAGTATTAAGAATAGACTGGCTCAATATTAATGACACCAGAGATAATTTGAAAAGGAATCGACTGTCGGAGTTGGCGTTGCATGATAATCTTGATACTGCATTTTTTTTTGAGAGACTCCCTCTGATAAGTGTATTGAGGCTGACTGGGGTATCTGGTGGAAGGAGCGGCTAGTTTTGAGCTATGGTACCAATATTAGTGCACAAGCTGCAGTTATGTTTTCTTCTCATGTTGCAATGAACATTACTGCTGCTAAAAAGGCTGTTTACTTATTATGCAGGCATTTATAAGGTGGTGAGTGCATAAATTAAGAAGTGTAAAAACTCTTAATGATTGCAGGGAAGGCTGGGTTTTCTCCTTGTTACAACAGGAGTTATTGTATAAGTATCTCAGAACAGATTTTTGATTGTGACAGTGGACTGGATTAATAGGGCAGATTTTACTTTAGGAATGGGGAAGAGCCACATTTGACGTCTACTTGGGTTTTGAGCAATAGTCTTAAGCAGTTTGATCTTTTTGACGTCGGCAGTTAAACCATATCAACAGGACTGAAACACAGAAGTAAGAGTGGTTCGGCAGCTAGACTGAGCTAGGTGTACATTCCTCTTCAATATAACAATAAAATGGCAAAAGGAGGTATTTTTCCAGTACCATTTACAGATCACCATATAATTGTGATGCTTGTTTACTTGCACCAAAGTCTCCAAAAATCACAGTATGCAGTAAAGCTCCAGCAAGATGCCTCTATTTGTTCTGCATTTGCTGAGTGTTGTGAAAAGAGGTGGGAGGACAAAGGAGTTTTTGAATCCCTAAGGCTGTGGGGAGAAGTTGGCAAGACCAGCGTAAAAATGTTTTGCCAGCAACGGACAGAATTTTTGTCGCTGGAGAAACTGAAGGTGGTAAACAGCATTGAATGGAGGATTAAAGAGGTTAAAGAGGAATTAGCAAGGCAAAATCTGGTGGGGCTAAATAATTGGTTGCTGGATTAAGGGAGGTATCCGAGCTCAAAAGGGGCACTTGTAAGGGGCTCGGTTCTCTCTCTTCAGGGAGATGGATGCCCCCAAGTTCTTCTTCCTTTAATTTGGAGAGACAAGAGGGGCAAAAGAAGCAAATACTTTGTCTCCGTCTCCCGGATGGGCAGTTTACGTCAGATCCTGGGGAGATGAGGGAGGCTGCGGTGGACTTTTACGCAGCTGTACACTGCTGAAGTGACTATCGATGGGTCAATGGGGCAGCTCCATCAGGGCTTCCTTCCTTGTCAGAGGGTAGAATGCAGAGTGGGACTCGCCTTGTTATGCAGCAGATGGCAGCCTTTTGCACCAGAGGAATGGACAGTTTTCCTCCATAATTTTAGAATTGTTTTTGAATGGCAAACTTTTCATCAACTCTTATAGAGTCTGTTCGACTCCTCTTAGACCAGGGAGGACGTAAATAGTACATACGGTGTTAAAGGAGCTGTGTCACAATTACTGCGCCTGCCCAAGTCTGTTTGATGCAGATGAGTAAACAAGGCCACTGAAAACTATCAGCTCGTATTGATCATAGTTTTACCAGAGCTTTTACTAAAGATTTCTATCGGAACACTGCAGAAATGAATGTTTCGGCCGTCCATTGCACCACTTAAGCGGTGAGTGTCCTTGTTTTGTTTTCGCAAGAGTGTTTTTACTGTCTTTGTAAGTCAGATTTCAACTATATTTTGACTTTTGATGCGGAAGATATGTCTTTGGGTGACATGAAGTCCAGATTATCTGGTACCCGTTTGCACAGGATAATGCTCCAAACTCTTGCAAGTGTACTAGCGCTTTGTTCTACAAAAGCTGGAAGAAAATGAGCCAGATACCCTTGCATAACAGCTGGTTGTTTCTGGCGAGAGGCTCGTTCTGCTAATGCGCTAAAATAGCACTTTGAGTCCTTGAATTTCCATTAGAAACTCCTTTATATAACAAGTCGAATGCTTCAGTAACTAAAGTAATAACACAATGCAAAATGGAGCCAGATTAGCAACAGTGTAATCATATTTTGGCTTGCAGTCAAGCAGATTTACTTTGTTTTTTTTGTTTGGCTGAACAGTTTCCAAAGGTCTGAGCATGCGCAGCAATTGTGACACAGTGCCTTTACGGGAGTGCATAGACATGGGGAAAGCTTCCAGCCAGCTGTGACTGGCCAGTTCTCATTCTTCTACCAAAAAGGGGGACTTGTGCTGTCTGGATTGCTGGTGGACAGAGAACCACTTGGACTGTAAGATCTTGTCCAAGGCCCATGCTGATTGGTTTATGGCCTACTTGGCATCACTTGTGAACTGACTGGAATCACTCCTACATCATCCTAGGCCATTCAATAGTTGGCCAGTCTTTTTTTTAAATAAAGGACATAATGAAGATTTGGTACGGCTTCGACAGGTGAATTGTGGGTTGATGGCTTTGGATCAGGAGAAAGCCTTGGGTATTTGTAGTGCTCACTGGAGACTTTTGCCTTTGGGAACACATTTATTGATTTTGATTGTTGGAAGGCTGCAGAATAAGAGAAAATCAAGTCTGAAGGTGGGCTAAGTAGACTAGTTTGTCTGAAGAGGGGTATGGTGGAGTTGCCCACTGTCTGGCATGTTAGATAATCTGGCTGTAGAACTCCCTCTGACAGCAGATGCCATTATGGCCAGGAACTGAGAAGAGGTTAAGGATAAGTGTCATGGTTTAGCCCCCGCCGGCTGGAGACACAAAACCAGCGGGCACTAGGACCATGTACCCAAAGAGTGGAAGGGACCCAAATGCACAAGCTGAGTAAAAACAAAAAACTTTTAATAAATATTTAAAGAGACAATTAAAAACACAAGGGGAGCAGCAGCACAAAAAGCAGCAGGGCTTCAAAACCAGAAATAACAATCCTTCACCTCCACCTCAACGAGCCACACCTGTTGCCCGTTAAGGTGGAGGTGAAGAATGCAGCAGGGGGAGGGACTGCAGGGCAGAACCACCACAGGCGTACCAGGAAAAAGCTCCTCTGGAGCACATAGTGGAGCCCTCTCCTCCGGAACACATGGTGGCGCACTCTCCTCCGGAGCACACGGTGGTGCCAGCCAGACTCCGGGACACCTGGCACCAGCCAGACTCGGGAAAACACCGCCGGGGCTGCACACATGGCACCAGCCGGACCCTGAACGCATGGCACCCACCTCCGGAACACACCTGGCGCCCTCTCCTCCGACTGGGTCCCTTGGGGACTTCTGGAGCTGTCCCTTAGAAGGGGTGGGGGGCTGTCATGGTTTGGAGTTCTAGTTCTAGAAGTTCTAGATAGCAAGGGAATCTTTCTGTTTCTTCCCTTTCTTTTCGTCCTGTCGAGCTCGCCTTACTTCCTTGCCCCGGACTACATCTAGGTCCGTTGGAAGCGCGAGTCTCGCTCTCTTATTTTATTTGTGTCTCTTTCTCATCTGCGGTTTCCCTTTTTATTCTGGCTGCTGCGTTTGGCGTCTCTAACTCACCAGCCATCACAATAAGCTGGCGGGCAGGTTAGAGAAGTGGAGCTGCCTGCTTCCATGGCTGTTTTACAGGGAGAGAGCAGTGATTATCAATAATCTGGATGCATTGGCTGATGATACTGAGCCCCCCTGGTGGGTTGTTGGAAAAGATCAAGCAAGTGTTGGCTAATTTTTTATCAGGGCACCGTTGACTATGAGCATCAGTCCTGGCCCTTCCTGTTCAGGATGGAGGGCAGGGCTGGTAGACCTGGGGGGCAGGGCTGCAGTCCTTCGGCTTCAGCTGGCTCAGAAGCACTTCCATCAACGCAATTATGGGGAAAAAAAGACCTAAGGCATTAGCCTTCCTAAGTTTGTTTTTTTTGCTCTTCTTGGACCTCCAAAATGGTCTTACCAGCTGAAATCACCACAGAGAATACCTAGGCGTGCGTAATTGTTCAGAAATTCAAATTAGGCGTGATCTGTTTTATTTCCCAATGAGTAGCCACAAAGATATTTTTCTTGCTGCACACAGTTGCTCAAATACAATGATTCCATTGAATTCAGCGCTCACAAAGTGGAACATCATTGTGTATGGAACAAATTAATCCCAAAAGAACTTTTCAGAGAATGGTGTCAGCAAGCCGAAAATAATTCCACTCAATCTGAAGTATGCTGTCACCTTTAACACTACTGGGCTCACAGAGTTGTAGGAGGTGCTGTGGCTATGGGCGGAGCTCTTAATGCACAACACAAGGGTAATTTCTGAGGTGTTGGAATTGGTCACCTTATTGCAACAGTTTGTGACAGCAGGCATATGCAAACTGCCACACCTGTGCCAACCTGGGGGTGCAGTTTGATAACAGCCCAGATGCTGGCAGATTATACCGAAATGTACTCAATTAGAGTCCTGGAGCAGCTACTGGCAGACATATGGCAGGCTTTGCCAAGGCTGGAGAGGATAGTGACGCACCAGGCCCTTGAGGGAGAGCGTCCTCACTAAACAGTAGTCAGGGTCACCGTGGCAACACGGGGGTGAGAAGAGAAAGTTTCTAAACTTCACTGTTCTTAGCTGGGGAAGTTAACAAAGATGAAGGAAAAGGACCTGTATGTTTTTGTATTAACCCCTTTGTACAGATATAGACGCCAACGTCTGTGAATCCCGAAAGTTAATTCCTAAATAATTCTGTAATTGAATTTCCAAATGTCTTGCTTCACTGGAATAATTTTCAGTAGTCTCTGCAACACAACTACTGAGTTATAAAGCCTTAATAGGTTTATGCATAACAGGAAAAAATTGGCATTATTTGTATCCTGCGCAAAGTGGTTGAGGTCTGGAACTCGAGGGCTCTGCAGAATAGAAGAGATTATCGGTAGCAAACTAACTTGACTGATCAAACAATGGTAGGGTGCAGATGGAGTGTTTTGTATAAGGCCTTCTCATCAAGGGGACGGGATCAGCAGGATGATGCATGATGCTTTGGCTACAAAGGTGTAGCTGGCCCATGTTGATTCTGTGGTGTGAGAAGGCCATCCATTTTACACAGCCTGATGCACCTTATCCTGTTTGAGAGGCTGAGAGAATATTTGGTTTGCTGAAAAATATGTGTTGGAGACTAGGGGTATTTTTTTTTTCTGTGGTGGATTCTATCTGCGACTTAGTATATCACTTCTAGCAGTGCCATAAGGTTTTATGGTTAAATTCTTCTGGCAAAACTGACAACTTGGGTCTCAAGCAGGAATATGTGCAGTGGGAGGTCAGTTAATCCAGTATAGGTGATTAGGGGCCATGTCTCTGCATGTCTTAAAGTGGAATTTAAGCATTACCAAATCTTGCTCAATAATGAAGTTCCCATCTCATCTCAAGCGAATTTTCAGCTAATTTTAGAAAATTCACTTAAAAGAAAATTCAAATTACTTGCTTTTCCATCAACTGGCTTGTGCGAATAAACTCCAATAAATTAGGCCGGTTTTGCCGCAAGATGGCGGTAGAGGATATTAGTAACATGTACAGAACAGCAGAGGAAGAAGAGCAAAATGGAAAAGGAAGAAACTGAAGTAAAACAACCAGAAGAGAAACAACTGGAGGAGAAATGAGACACTGTAAAAATAGAGAGAGGTCTACAAGAGTTGTGTGCAATTCAGCAAATACCCTTGGAGGAGATGAAGATGGAGTTGAATGCAAATGCAGGCAGTGGTAGAAAGGCAGCTACATCAAGACTTAGTTGGCTAAGGTGCTAAGCTGTTCCCGTCCAACATTATGCGCAATAACTCTTAATCGTAAAAGGCAAAAACCACCTCAAGCAAGCACGTAAACTATTATACGACTGAAAGGATGTTTATTCGCATTTTGCCGTTCCAATCTGGTTTTTCCCATGCGAATTTTCAAAATGTGCTCAAGAATAGTGAGATTGAAACACAACTAATGTGGAAACATTTGACATCATGTAGTGTGTTGGGTTTTGTAACAGGGTCGGAGGTAGTAACCAGGTATTACCAGTTTGTGTCTATGAATGGCTTCAATGTGTCGTTGTTGTTGTTGTTGTTATTATTGCATTTGCCTGTTTTTCTTTCCCGGCGTGGAAGGGGCAGATTTCTAAATAGGGGTGGGTTAGGGGTTTGAGAAAGAGTGAAAAATCTTTACAGTTTTTAAGTGTCAGTAAAGTAAGAATAAAAGACAGAAGGTCCCAATCTCTAACTCACTCTTTGTGTCTCTCTAAACACTCTTAAACTTTGTGGGTGCTTGGAGAATTAAACATCCCACAGCCAAGGAGTACACATGGTTGAGGCTAGTAAACAATTAAGTTAGTGCAGCCAGATTGGATTAGCTGTATGTATTTGATAGGCTTATTGGTTGTCGGGCTGAAAGCTAGATTACACCAGTGGGGTTTAGCAACATCTATAAGTATGACTTTGAATTCTTAAGCCCTTGGTGGGAAATGGGAACAGTCCAGATTCCTATTTTTTTGTCCGCAAGCAACGTCTGACTCCAAAAACATCAAAAAAGTAGTTCAGAATTTGGAGGAAGTCATTTAAAAAATAGAATCTGATTTAAATACAGGCTCTGCTGATGCAGCACAGCTGCAGAGTAAGAGGCTGGAGCTAAGCTTCATTATTCAGGAGCGTGTTTAGGAGGCTCTGATTAGAGCTCGCCTCATATCTGCTAAGGGCATAGACGTGCCAAGCTCTTTATTCTTCAATTTGGAGAAGAAAGCTATTGGGAGAAAGCAGATGTCTCGCCGCACGCTGCCTGATGGTTGGGTTACTATAGACTCTGCTGAGATGAGGTGACATGCAGTCAACTTTTATGCCAAACTTTTTAGAGCAGAGGACTGCAGTGAACTGTGTGCAGCAAAGCTCCTGCAGGGGTGTTACAAACTTTATCATCCAGGGGAACACTAGGAGTAACATAACACTTTTATTCAACCTTTGCAAGCAAAAACAGAATATCACCGACAGGAAGAGGCTGTTCAAAACGCTTAGGAGCAACTCAAGGGAGATGTTTAGTTATATTTAAATGTTTAACTGAGAGACTGTGTTGAAATTAAATTAAAACAATGGAGAAAAGTAGTACATCAAGGTCTCTAAGGCCAAGCTAATATACGAAAACTGAGGCCAGCTATAATTTAAAAAGCTCAGTTGACTTGCATTATCAGGGGCAAAACAATACTGTGCTTTATAGCCGCAAACATGTGAAATGAAAGAGCCAAAATAAATGGTGAACTCCTGACAAATCTTCCTTGAAAATCAACAAGACCGGTTTAAAAATTTGTGTTTTCCTGTCAGCAGAGGGACCGGATAAACAGATTAGAGTAGTCCTCTCAAACCTTGTTCCTGGAGAGCAACCATCCTGAAGGTTTTCGCTGTAACCATAGCAAATTGCTCCCCGTTAGATGATGAATTGATAAGTAGCTAAATCAAGCGTGCTGAACTAGCGTTGGAGTAAAAACCTACAGGACAGTAATTCTCCAGGAACTGGGTCGGAGACCACTGGATTAGAGCCATTAAGGTGCCATCATTAACACAGTCTCAACAACGACACACTCAGCACCAGTGTAACAATCAGCTCAGTGGCCAAATGGCAAGGAGCACTAGTTTTGTGGGATTAATCTACAGCTCTACTGAAAAGTGAATGAAAATCACATGCTGGTGATCCAGGCACTCAGATGGGTGTGGTAGACCTTAAACCAACGGAGAAATGGCTCTTTTTCATAAGAGGTGAGAGGAAAGTCAGCAGATGTGACAAGGGGTGCTTAGCTTTGTCACAGGGAGAAAGCTGCATGTGGATCGAAAACTGAGCCTCGAGAGGCTGTCCATAGCTGTACACCAGTTCAAGTCTGGTAATGTTCCAAGGATTAATGAACTGCCCATGGAATTTTATGGAAGGTTCCGGGGCTGCCTGGGATCAGACCTTCAGCGTGATGGTGTCCTAGAGGGCCTACTTTCGGCATCATGCTGGAGGGTGCTTCTCTCATTTTATACTTTCTCATTTCATACTTTGCACCTGTTTTCTTTCCCTTATAAATTGAGTTTCCTTATGCCGCACCATTTGTTAGACACTAAGGATGGCTCTGGCCGAAACATGTTTGTCGCGTCCTCTTTTTTTTACTACAGAGAATGTTTATGTTTGCCAGTGCTAATGAAACTTGATTGAAAATGTATGCGACTGCTCGCATTTTTGAGTGCGCAACCCGGCTTTTCTTCTTGTCTAGACAATGGAAACTGGTGGTGCCTTTGTGTGCAGACCATAAAGTGCTTTCCAGAGCACTCTTAAGAAGGCAGAAGTACTATCTGGGTCCATTGATAAAAGCCGACCAAACTTACTGTGCACCTGATGGAACCATATGAGCAACCTTTTCTTAGTTTAGGATATTTTAGATTTGTGCCGACGTTTAGAAAGGACACTAGAATTTTATTAACCCATTTAGGCCTGAGGCCTATTCAAAAAACACCTATGAAAACCTATGGGCAATTTTGAAAAGAACCCCTAAAACCTGAGGTTTTCTGGAAAACAGCACCCTGGTGTCAACATCTAGTAAAAAGCTGATATCTCAGCCTCTGTAGCAGATAGAAACAAAATTCAAAAAGTATTTGAGAGCATACACCTGTGGCCTTTATAAGAACATTGTTTTTTATTTGTGAAAATCTTCATCAAAATATTTAAAACACTGAACAAACTATAAAATATAATAAAACCAATAAAATAAATAACAAATCTCTATCTTCATAACATGCACAACTCAAATGGAATAAAGAGGCCTAATAAATAAAAGTATAAGCTCTGCACTAGAGAATAACAAACATTATTTCTTTCTCTGGAACAGGTGGCAGCAGTGCTAGAGCTACGGGGGATGAAGACACGTCCCTTTCAGTCCTGGCTAGATCTCAATCATTTCTCTTTTTTGACGTCTTTTCCAATTATTGTAATTGGCAACTGAAGACACGGTTTCTCTCCACATGGGATCTTACAGCGATTAAATCGCGGGTTAAATTCAGTACAGTGGCTAAACAGAGAATTGGGTTGCACAAAACAGCCATTTAAAACAATTATAAATCCTGACCTATTCTCAGTCATCTTCACGATTAAAAAAGGAGAGCGCTCCACTGCTTGAATTCGTGTTGCTTGTTCTCTCCGATTAGGTAAGACGACAATCATTCCACTGGACACGTATTTGCTGTATTTACATCTACGTTATTCAAAATTGCATAGCCTACCTGTCGACTGTCACGCAAATGGCTTGAGCCACATGCTCTTTATAACCTAGGCTATTTAACTGCCGAGTACCACAGTTTTTTTTTTTTTTTTTAATCAACCCACGAAATACCCAGAGTGAAAGTCCGCATTTCGTTGGAACACGGACCAGTTCGATCACGCGAAGCATTGGCCAATTAATAAGTAAATTATTTTTCTGCACTGAATTTAGCCCATGATTTCATCGCTGTTAGATCCCATACAGTGTGAAACCGTGTCTTCAGTCGCCAATTACGATAATTGGAAAAGACGTCAATAAACGTCAAATAAAAAATAAAATATAAATACAAAAAATAAAGTGTCTTGAAGTGTTACTATGGCATCTGCCCTAGTATAAAGTGGCAGTAAAAGAACAGCTATGAGCTCGGAAATAGTAGGAAAAGTAATGAATTCAACAAAACGTATCCGCTTTCCTGGCCTGAAGGGTAGAAATGCGTAAGAGCATCCCCGGTTTTAAAGGTTAAAATGCGCACATGCTGCCCAGGTTTAAATTGGTTAACCGACCAAGAAAAGGCTTTTTACAGAGTGGACCAAGGCTTTTTATTTTCTATTTTAAGCCATTGGTTTTTGGAAAAACTTTATAGTGTGAGTGGGCTTGTTATATACTGAGGCAGAATGCATACTCCAGATGGGAAGTGGGTTAAGGCCACCCATTAGTTGGCTGAGTTATTAGACAGGGTTGGCTCATCTATAGGCAGCTATACAGCATAGCAACAGAACCGCTTCTTTATTAACTGAGAAATAGCCTCACTTGCTTTTCCCCTCCAGGGCTCTCATGGTCCCATCAGCTTATGCTCATGACATAAATGTGTTTATTAAGGACCACTGGGATGTGTAGTCAGAGTTTAATTGCCTCAGTCTGTATGAGAGGCCTAATCAGACCATGTAAACTAGAAGTGTGAGGTGGCACTGGTGCGGGGGAGACAGCCCCGATTCTGCATGGTGATTTACAATGGGAAAGGAGAGGTCTGAAAATCTTGGGAGTATACCTTGTAATAATGAACAGTCATGGAAACACAGTCATGGAAACAGTTTGTGTTAAGCTTTTTGAACAGAAATGGTTGCTACCTTAGTTGTCAAATAGGGGAAGAACTGAGGGTTGGGTTTCCCGATAACGCTGGATCTCAGGATTAATGAGTGTTTTTAAGAGATTCTTAAGCAACAGATGTTCTCACTATATGCTGCCCAGCTTTGAGCGAACTAAAGCGACGTTTAGTTACGAAAGTGTTTGGGAAACCCATGTTACCTTAAGAACGATTGTAAGAGTAATTCAAAGAGGTCCTTTGCGTTAAGAGGCTTTTGGGAAACCCATCGCAGGTCACTAATAACCTGATTGCCTTAATGCTAATTGTTCTTCTTCCACTGAGGGTCATAGTTGAGGAAGTGCGAAGGCTGCTGGTGGACTTCTTCTGGTCAGACTAGCACTGGATATGGGCTGCAGCTTTTTGGGTGGAGGACAAGGCTTGATTTACTTTCCCTCCAGGACAAAAGGTCCTCTGGAACAAAATGGCACGGAGGCTTCTCTATGACTGTGGTGCAAGATGGCTAGGTATGGTCTGCTTGCTGCTTGAAAAAGGTGAGATGTAGCAAACAGCTGTCTTTACTGAATTTAGAAGATGTGAACATCACAGGGCTTGTGTCATTATTTGTACCCTTCGGTCTTGCGGGCATTACAGGTCCTTCAAGCCTCAG
Organism: Gymnothorax reevesii; assembly: GCA_029721435.1. Taxonomy (NCBI): domain Eukaryota; kingdom Metazoa; phylum Chordata; class Actinopteri; order Anguilliformes; family Muraenidae; genus Gymnothorax; species Gymnothorax reevesii. The sequence continues at coordinate 165,503,043 of CM056573.1, read as the reverse complement.
AGGATTCTGATAAAACACCAGGAATGTAGATTTTTTGAGGAAACACTATCTGTAAAAGTAATAAAGGCAAAAGTACTGCAATTCATATCAAATAAAATTATCCAATGTGAGTTGTTATGTTTTGGGGAAGTTTTCTTACACAAGTAGAATATCTAATTCACAGAGGAGCAAAAACCGTACTCTGAGGCAGGTTGTGTCTTTTAGATGTGAAGTATTTCTGTTTTTTAACTGCCTCAAATGCTCAACATTTTGTTGTTGAATATAACAATAAATCCTACATAATTGATGCAAGCACAGGCTGTCCCCGGGATTTTCTTTATGGGGATTTGGGCCATATCAGAGTTTAATGTCCCAAACAAACCAGGAAAAACACTACAACCAGCCATATAACTGCTGGTTCCAAGGTCACCGGTGATGGTGGAGGCAGTCAGGTTCAGGCTGAGCAGAGTCGGCCAGCGACTTCGCAAAGTCGTTTTTCTAAGTTTTGCTGTACACAGAACCATGTAGCCGGGGGATCTGAAAGGTTTCAGTTGAACTCTGGGCTATAAACCATGCGCCAACAGTACAGAAATCAGAAAGTGCTGCATGGAAGTAAAAGTATTGCCAGTTTAGGAAACGACACTTAAGGCTGAGGAGACCGAAAGTGCAGTGACTCAGTTGAATGGTGATATTTCAATAAATAAGATCTTTCGCTGAAGATAACTGAATGCCAAGCACGAGTACAGAGGAACAGCTCACTGGACATGACAGCTGTGCGGCTGATACAAACTCACAGGAAGTCTTAAATGTTAATTCGGAGGATATGAGTTAATGTGAGTCACCGACAGATGTGCCTTTAACGCTGAGTGACTCTGACAGACTCCGGTCTTTACTCCCAGAAAGGGTTGAACATGTTTTAGATAAGACTCTTTAGAGGTCTGGAGTAAAGTTATAAGATGTAATCTCTGATAGGAAAAAAATCATCAGGTCATTGTGTGCACTCTGAATAGCTCCTGGTTCTAAAAAGACAGGCAGAATAAAAGGTTTGTCTCAATAAATTTGTAATCAACATGACAATCCTGGATAAGCTGTTTGTGAATCTTACTGCCCGTGGTTGTGCTAATGGCATATTGATTGATTGATTGATTGATTGATTGATTGATTGGAAAGTAACGCTCGAGTCTCATCACAACACTATTTCCTAAGTTTCGCTTATCGAGGAGTAAAAATGATTAGGCTTAGTCAGTGTACTGGAAGAAAAATTGTATGATTGAAAAAATGAAAAATTCAAAATGACCTCACATCACGTGGTGTTTTTTCCCCAGTATAATTTTTCTGGCTGTCCTCTTTTTTGTTCCATATTTCTAACATCACAGAGGTACAAAAGGTGGGATTAATAAATATGAATGGCGGTGGAGACTGGGTTAAAAGCGGGGAGTGTGTCAGAGGTTATCCAATAAAAAAAAACACCATTTTCCCCTGAAGACCACACACTGAATGGGCAGTGTGGTAGGAGAGTCTGTTTTCTGCTCTCAAAAAAATAATTTGTTGGGTGAACATAATAAAATTGCGGAAAGTATTTCCACCCAATACATTAATTTAGCAACAAATTCTTTTATCGAGTGACATAAATGTAAATATGCTGGTTCAACATAAGGTGTTGGTGTTACTATTACTCAATTACAAGGGGTAAGTCCAACATAATAATCATTTGTTGGGTGAACATACAAAATTTATGGAAAGTATTTCCACCAAGCATTCACACACAACCATACAGAGGTGTTCCTATATTGCATGTTTTTGTGGGTGGGGGAAACCCACACAAACTCCACACAGAAAGGCCAGACTCAAACCCACAACCTTCTTGCTGTGAGGTAGTAGTGCTAACCACTGTGCCACCATGCCACCCAAGTGTGGGTGTGCCAAAGTGTGCCCAACCCAAGCTAATGGGGTAGGTTGAATGCACTCCCTGCTCGCACACTACTGCCATCCTCTGTTCTGGAGTTGTACACGCCATTTGATATCTTACCCAAAAAGCATTAGGTTCTGTCAGCATAACTGAATTTAGTAAATGTTAAGTTACTGCACATCATGCTAAAATAACATTACTTAATGATGTTCAACCACAAAACATGACTATATATGAAGCAACATGTTACACTTAGATTAATTTAGCAGACACCCAATCTGGTTTTTTTGAGTGTGTTATGTCACAAATTTTAGTGCTGGAGTTGTAGTTTTTTTTTTCCTCCCAGTTATTAATAATAATAATGAATTCATGGAATGTTTCATCGCACCTATTGGTCTTACTGATCATCATCTTTTGTTTATAGATGTGAGTGTGTTGGCTGCTCCGTGGGTGGGATGGGACATTTCGGCTTTTCAACACATAATTATGGATGATGTTTTTTTTCTGAGACTAATGTCTGAGGTTCTGGGACGGAAGGAAAATTTAAGACAGCGATGGGAGGCTGGGAGAGCGCATGCGAGGCTTTTCTGTCGGCAGTATGCAGGCTTTTCTCCTGCAAGGGTGAGAGGTGCAGTAAAAGCACTGCTAGAGGACATCAAAATAATTAAACTGAGGATACTTCAGGGGAGTGATCCTACCTTGGAATGAACACTCTGGGAAGCGAAATGAAAGCATGCAGCGTTCCTCAATGAGGGGCTCAAAGGGGCTTTAATTCAGTCATGTTTTAGCATCATTAAGGACACGGACACCTGCAGTGCTTTTTAATCTCAAAAATGTCATATATGAAAAGCAGGTTCTTTTCCTTTGTAGGCTGAATGAGTGTTTGAAAATGAATTATGTTGAGATGTACTGAATAGCTGTGGAATTTTACTCAGCATCGTACGCAGTGTAGAAGTGAGACTCAGGGAACCCGACGCAGCTCCTGTAAGGGCTACAGCAGCTCAGACCTGAACAAAAAGAGCAGCGTGATTTTTGGATTCGCCGCCTTACACTACATGAACTCACCGCTGCCGTTCAGGCACATTCCGTAGAGCGCACCTCTGCACCGGATGGGTTACCCTCAGAAATCCTCAAGCATTTCTGGGTTGATACTGGTCAGAATTTTCATAAGGTTTTGTGTGAGTAAATACAGGATGACTTGTTGCCAGTGGTGATATGCTGTATAACTCAGGTACCAAAAAAGGGGAGCTACTGAAGGGTGAAAAATTAATAGAAAAATTCATTTTAAACAGTCTTAGCAGTGTGTTTTAGTCGGCCTCTTCACTCCTCGGCATAGAGTCTCCGCGTATAAAACTTTACTGAATGGATGGAGTTGTTACAGCCCTGGTGTTCAACAGGTTTGTGCCTGCTTGCTAATTATGAGGCTAATGGGCGCACCTACAGAGATCTCAACATGATAATTCGATCAGATGTGAATCAACTTTCATTCCTGGCCATTTTTGGGTTGGGCCTGTTAAAAATCATGAGCTCCACCTGAGTGGAGTACTATTTCATAATGTGCCCTCCCCATTTTAGAGAGGGAGGCTTGATGGTACCTGGTTTTGTGGTGTTCTCCCTGCTTTGATGTTATGTTTTCTCTTTAATTATGCAATGTCCCTAATTTAATAATAAAAAAAAATTAACACATATTTCCTTTGGTGATCTCCCTTTTTGAATTCGCCCTTCAGCTGGGCGGTAACAATTGGGGCCTTGTCCGGAAACTCTACTACCATATTGAAGTATTTTTAAGTCGGGATAGATTTATCAGAGTCCGGTGGCCTTGTTGCTACATGACATTCAACTTCTAGCTGATGAATTACTTTTGTACCAAAAAGCTGCCTCAGCTGAAGTAAAGTAAATTTGGGCCAATCAGAGGCATTAGGGGCAGGGTAATGGCAAACAGGGAAGGTACCACCTTTACCGAGCGAGCTGTAGTGCGGTTGGAATGGGCCAAAGGTCTTAGTCGTCCATTAAGGTTCCACTGATACTGAGGGAATGAATTAGGAGGGGTTAAAGTGTTTGCTCGATTGTTTAAGTGACATTACCTCAACCGTCCTACAAAAAGGTTGCTGGTTGTTAGTAATTTAGTTGCCTCAACCTTGTGGCCCAGACTTGTTGTACTACAGCCAACACAAAGCATACTACAGGCTGTTCAGTGCCTTCTTGTGGACTTTATTTCACCCGGTCAGCACAGGATACGGGCTGTTGATCTGACCTTCCCTAAGCAGGACGGTGGGAAAAGACCTACTGACATTACTGCTAAATTGGCTGCTTTCTGTCTACAGTCAGCACAAAGGCTGCCGTGTTGCCGAGGGTGCTGGCCGGCTGGTGACACCGGCTGTGCTCTGCTGAGGAGGGTTGGTCATCTGGGCTTGGACAAGCACCAAATCCTGATGCAGCTGGAATGGGTGGCCCTCACAAGCCTGACTCTGGTCTATGACTCCATGCTGGAGGCCTGGTGTGTTCTCGCCATCTCTAAGTAAAATGGATGAGAAACCAGGACTGAGATTGTTTGAGGAGCCATTGTTCCACAACTCCTCTCTCTCTGAATGACGACCGCGGCTTCATCCAGTTTAGGCTTCTCCTGGTTAATTGTGGACAGTATAAAGCTGAGTCACTTGCTGCAGTCTGGTACTGTTGTGATGAATGAAAGAATTGGTGTCAGGTCTTTAATGAACCGAGTGGTGGCAAAACGCTTGGGATCCCTCGTAAGAACTCAGGGGGCTTTTGTGGCTGACAGAGGTAAGCAGTAGCTACAGAGTGACGCAAATGTCTTCCCTTCCCTGAGTGTCAATGCTGCTGTGGGAAATGTCAGGAGGATGGGGATTTTATTTTGTCCTTTAGGACCTGTGAATTTTAAGGGCATTGCGAAGAAGGCGCTCTGCATCACTTGTGTTAGGGTACGGTATGCAGAGTAGCTGGTAGAGATGAGGGCAACAATGTGGGCTGACATTTTTAGCTTCGACCCTCTACGTAAAGGCGACTGGCGATCCCTCTATAAGCCACTCATGAAAAGCAGATGGCTGACCTCTAATTGAGGACAACACATGAAGCAAAAGCCACAAACAGACACCTTGATCACTGGGGTGATGCGTCCATTTTGACATGATCGTGAAAATCTCCTCCACTTGTTTTTGCAGTGTTCAAGGCTGGGAAATTTGTTTGAACTCTTTAAGGTATTCTTCGTTAGGGGGTCTTTTTCACATTTCACGTTTTCATAAAGGAGCCTAAATAGTCACTCAAGACTAAACCAAAGATTGCCCTGGTTCATTACTCATTTGGCACCTAAAAAAATGCTATATGGAAGACCAGAAAATAGAATGCATTGGGAAAATGATCTCAATTGATGTAGTTGAAAATTTAAAGAGCTTAGTTGCTGCACGATTAAGGTTAGAATACTCTCATTATGAAAGTGTAGGGAATGTGATAAATTCCTGAATATCTGGGGGCTGCTAAGCACTTTGTGTTCAGTCATTGAAGATGATGGTGGTTTGGTAATTAATTTCTAATTTGTATCCTTGAATAATTTTTCCATTATTACAATTTAATGATTTGGCTGTTTTTTGTTCTGTTTTTTTTTTTCATGTCTAATGCTATTGAGAATTTGCTGTTGTTTCCTCTGAAATAGTGGGGTAGTATGGAAAATGCTCATGAATACAGAAAACAACGATGTCTAAATTTCTAAATGCATTGGCACTTGAATGTTTCCACCTTTTTTTTCTTCTTCTTTTTCTCCTAGCTAGGGTGTCCATGGCAGCCACTACAGCTGTTTGGTAAAAAGTTTAGAAATTTGGCATACTGACTTGGGACAGTCCCCATACTCTTTTTACCAACTTTCACGCCTCTGCTTCGAGCAACAAACAACAAATACATGAACAAACAAACCATACTCATGATCCCACAGCAGCTTGAGATATTTGTGTATTTATCACTCCCATGGCACCCCTATGAACTTGCTGTAAAGACAACAATTCCCACAATGCATTGTGCGAGATTACTATTCCAGACACTTTCTCAACCCTGCTTGGATCTGTGATGTGAAGTATCCTCAGCTGTCATTAAATTGCATGGAGTACTTTTTGCTTTACTGCAAAGAGGACTGGTTGTGATTATAATGCCGACAGTTCGTTTCCTGCTTGAATACATGTGCTACAAAAAAGCCAAAGCTAGAGGTGTAATGTCTGACCTGCAAATACAGCCTGGGCAACAGAATGGCAATGGGCGATTTCAAACCTGAATGCATGCTAGCAAAAAAGTTAAACCATGCACAGGTTGCAGTGAACAATTTGATTTCAAGGACTATGAGAGCAATATCCAATTTAAAGTATTGGTTTTCCTCTGAAACGAATTCTGAATGACATGGCCACACTGTCAATTTTTTTTATCACATGACTCAATTAACATTATTCAAGACTCGCTGGAAAAGAGAGCACAACAGATGGAGCTAGCCGGGTAGCGTTTTTTTTTTTTTTACAAGTCAACACAATGATCACAAAATATTATGGTATCAAACTCATGACTGGTGAAATTTTACACTTCCTTGCTCACTCCTGTCAACTCACGTTACAGCAGTAAACAAATGTTAACAGTACTTGACAGTAATCAAGCTGAGGGTGCCAAAACATTCAGGGTATATTGGTGACACTGCTAGCGACTTTTTCCACTTGCTGGCCTGCACCAGTCTGCTACAACCACACGCTAATGAAAACCGTAGGTAGCTGATTGAAAGCTGATGTTATAGAAGCAATATAGCTATCTTTCTGTATCTGTATTCTCGTCCGTGACATCCGCTACACCAGGGGTGGCCAACCCTGGTCCTGGAGAGCCGCAGTGTCTGCTGATTTTTGGTGTTACTTTGCACTCGACTGATGGATTAAATTAGTTGATTACTCACTTAACTGATCTCACCTGGTGTCTCAGGCTTAATTTGGCAATCAAGCAATTAATTTGGTACTTGAGCCAATCAAGCAATTAGCAGGAACAACCCACAAGACTCCTGGAGCCAATTAAGCAGACTTGCAGATTGTGAAAGATTTGTCAATGTGGTTGGATATTTAGTGTAGTTGTAATGCAGGCAACGTAGAAGTACAGAGTACAGATAAAAGTTTATAGAGCAGGGGTGGATAACGCTGGTCCTGTAGAGCCAGAGGGCGTGCTGAGTATAGTTTTAATCGGGTGGAGAAAACCAAAGACACCAGGTGATATAAGTGAAGGGTGTAATCAACTGCTTTAATTTATCAATCAAGTAACACTAAAAACCAGCAGACACTGCGGCTCTCCAGGACCAGGGTTGGCCACCCCTGCTCTACACTCAGGTTTTAGGATGCCATTTCCTTTGTTGACTGGTTTGCAATGTAAGAAAAGATTACAAGGAAAGTTTTGTTTTTGAGATGGTATTTACAGCATGACCCCTGGCTGCACAGAGGCATAGATTCTAAGCTGAAATAGTTTGTAGTTCTGCTTTACCTCCAACTACCGTACTGGATAATTCAAATTACAGCACAGGGGTGAGAAATACAATAGATTACACAGCTGATTGTGAGAGATATCGAAAACATTGGAAACTAGAGCTGGACTCGCGATAGCCCATACCTCTGCCAGCGTAGCTGGATTTGAACTTTGGCCTATATCTGAGGTGTACTTTGGCCTTGATATGCTAAAATGTATGTATGTATGTATGTATGTTAAATGTTCCTGTTGTGCTACTTTAACATTCTGCAAAGTATGGTTAAAATCTATGCAACTATTTTTGAGATATCCTGTTAACAGACAGACAAACAAATAAATTAATTAACAAACAGAAGCAGAAATGTAACCTCCTTGGTGGAGATAAAAAAAAAAACTGGACGCTTTTTTGCACTATAGATGTAGATAATGTTGAAAATAGCAAACGTGCCCCTTTAAGACTTCTTTGAAGGACTATTGGGACAAAACTACCCCTGAAACAATCACTTGATTGTCTTTTGTCCCTCAACACTGAAGTGTTGAGAAGAGGAATGGAAACATCACAAAGTAGTGATTTTATTTTCATTGAGCATACCGTGCTCACATTTTCTGTATTAGGGTTGAACTTTATGTCCAAATAAAGGGCGTTTAAATTCAAACTCTTTCCCTCCTCCCTTTCTTCTCTCTCCAATATCTCCCATTTCCTCTCTCTCTTCTTTCTCTGATGCGCACACATTGTCTCATTAGCCCTCAGGCATGATTGCACATGACCTCTCTCCCTCACTTGCCCTTTCTTGCTAGCTCTGTCTTTCTGTGAATAATTTTTTGCCAAAGCAGTTAGCATTCTTACTTGGGCAAAGGGAGGGAAGGGAACTGAAGCCGATTGTGAAGTGGCCAAAGGATGCCTCGTACCTTTAGACAGATGGCACACCTGCACACATATGCACTTGTGTTTACCTGCTTGTACTTACACGCCTTCCTACCAGTCACATCAGTGCACAATTACACATAGCAATTTAAGGTATGGGATCACAAACATTAGACCATAATACACTCAAATCAACATTCTAATACCGATTTCACTGGTCCCGAAAGTTCTTGAACACGGAAATACGAATTCGAAGAAACCTCCAAAAGGTTAAGAATTCATCTGGCGTTCATTTCCAGAGCATCTTAAAAAGAGAGGTAGACATGTTGGCCTCAGGCAAAGAACATTGATAATTTTCCTGTTGCAGTTGTTCATCGCCATTCGCCATGTTATGCGGAAAGAGACTTGACAGCAAAACTGCGTGAGTTGTAAAAATCCAACAAATAATTCAGGCTCCAATTAATGCTAAGCACAAAAGACAGGGTGATTTATTTCTTCTGACAGAATTTATGCACAGTATGACAGTGCCAAACATGCATACTTTGCCGCGAGATATGCATTAATCATTTTTGTGGAGTTTTGTCGGAATTGGCTGTTTCATCTTTGTGAACACATCCTTGATTATATTTACCAAAGCATTTACTTTTGCATTATTTGTGTCATAAATTGAATATTTCTCCTTTTGACACCCGTGATCAGGAGGTAACATGAGTGGCAATATAACAGGTTGATCTGTGTCTAGACAGAGGTTTATCTGGCGCTGGCTAGGTATAATTCAGCCGAGCTCACCTTTTCTGCATAGGTGAGATGGTCACTAGAGTAATGCTGCTCGCAGACGGGCTGCATGGTCTGTTTGTCCTGAATATGTTGCCAGAGTGACTGGCAGGCATATCTACTCTTCCCTGGGTAATAAAAAAGAATGATGTGTTTGGGAAGCATAGAGGCACTTTGCGTGACCAATTTAACCACCAGAGAGTCCCTTTGATTCAGTGTACATTATGAATCCTGATTGGTTGGCAAAGAGACAGAGTCAGGCCTATGAAATTGGAGACTGTGGTGGGGGAAGAGGGGCATGAACAGGAAAGGGGTTTGTGTATTTGTGTGTGTGTGTGCGCGTGTACGTGTGTGTGTGTGTGTGTGTGTGTGTGTGTGTGTGTGTGTGTGCGTGCGTGCGTGTGTGTGTGTGTGTGTGTGCGTGTGTGTGTGTGTGTGTGTGTGTGCATGTGTGAACATGTATGCTGTTGTGTTGTTTTGTGTGTGGAGTGTTTGCACACATTCTTGTGTGGTGCATATGTGTGTGTTCAAGAGTAACTCTGGGTGTGAACATATAATGCTAATGAATACAGCTACAATGGATCCATCTCTCTTGACTCTGAGACAGACTCTATACATCTCCTCTTCTTTTCAGAGCTGGGAGAGAAAATTTAACATAAAAAAAAAAACATTTCCTCGGAAAATGTCAGCAAGCCAGGCCTGATAGAAAGCATTACAGTCTCAGCTTACAGAGGGACATGCTGTAAACTGTGGATCTCATATGCACAGGTCAAGTAAAGGTGAAGTGCTTTGTAAACGCTCGAAGATGAACGAATATGTTGAAAATTTGAGAAATATAAAAGAGCAGGTAATGTTTGAGGTCAAAGCAGGTATTAGCAAGTCTGCAGAAAGAAATCAAATGCTTTAAGGTGCCCTCTGGAATATTTTTCGTAAGAATAAATTGTTTTACTTTGAAAACCAGAAACTTTTATTCCTACATTAGTTTTATGATAAAACAACATGCTTTTTCCCGCATTAAAGCAAAAAAATACTCTCTCTGAATGGATAATGGGTGTGGTATGAGCATCCTCTCTAGAGTATTGTGATGTCAAGAAGCAACCGTGAAGTAAACCTCATATATTCTGTTTTGTTGCCAAATCTCTCGTCCCTGCCTATGAGCATTGATGGCTCTTGTTCTCTTGCCATACGCACTCGCTACACCTCACATCTATTACTGAAAGATCATTGTGATTCCGAACACTTCTGTATTGAACACCGCTGAAAGCATGCATATGGCCCAGCTAGGGTTAGCTGGAGATGTGTCCGTGTGCGTTACTGCAACGCCCTGATGATCATTAATATATCACAGTTAACATGAGTGCAGGACAGACTATGGGGCCTTCATTTTAGATTCATCATCCATCTTCCTGCGAGGAATCTGATTAGGAAGCTGTTGCATTGTGGGATGCAGGACTGTTGGACACATATAATAATGTGAAAAAGTATATGCCTGCTCCCCAATTTCTTCTGTTTTTGAATACACAGTTAAATACTTCAGATCATTGAACTAATTTCAATATTAGACAAAGATAACCTGAGTAAACACAAAATGCAGTTTTTTTTAATTATTTTATTTACTGAAGGAAAAAAGCTATGCACCCTACTTGACCCTATGTAAAAAAGCAATTGCTTTGTAGTTACTAAATCAACCAATTATACAAATTTTATTGATGATTGGATTTCACTTGACACAACCAGGCATGATTATTGCCGGCCCTGCTTAATCTAAATATCACTTAAGTAGACATGGCAATGTGAAGTAAGCAAAGAGCAGCGCATGATGCCACAATCTAAAGGAATTCATGAGCAGATGAGAAACAAAATTGTTGACATCTACCAGTCAGAAAAGGGTTACAAAGCCATCTCTAAGGCTTTGAGGAAAACTTGGAGCCACAATTAGCCTTCCAAGAGGTGGCAGGCCAACCAAAATTCTCCCACGAATGCATCAACGACTCATCCAGGATGTCACAAAAGAACCCAGACCCAAATCTAAAGAACTGTAGGCCTCAATTTCCGAAGTTAACGTTAGTGTTCACGGTTCTACACTAAAGAAGAGCCTGAGCAAAAATGGCATCTATGGGACAGCTGTTAAGTGAAAACCACAGCTGACCAAAAAGCACAGAGCTCATCACATTTGCTAAAAAGGAAAACAAAATCTTTATGACCCTCAAGACTTTTGGGATAATATTCTGTGGAATGATGAGTCAAGAGTGGAGTTTTTCCGAAGATATGGGTCCCATTATATCTGGCATTAAGCGAACACAGTACACCACAATAAGAACCTCATGCCAACAGTCAAACACAGTGGCGGCAGCGTAATGGTTTGGGGCTACTTTACTGATTCAGGACCTGGGCAACATGCCATAATGCTCGAAAATCCTCTAATGTGGCTGAATTAATTCTGCGAAGAGGATTAGGCCAAAATTCCTCCACAGAGATGAAAAAGAGTCAATGCCAATTATCAAAAATGTTTAATTGCAGTTGTTGGAGGCAAGGGTGGCTCAACCAGTTATTAGGTTTTGGGGGGCAATTATATTCCTCATAGTGATAGAAGTTTTGAATAACTCTTTTCCTTCAATAAATGAAATGATCATTTAAAAGCTGCATAATATGTTCACTTACCTTGTCTTAAAATTATTCGGATGTTATGAAACATTTTAATATGTTAAGTAAGCAACAATAAAAGAAATTATGAAATGGGAAAATACTATTCACATCACTGCAGGTAACAGGCATATACCTATATCCTGTGTGAGAGATGCAACTGTTGTCTGATAGACTGGGTTCCCAGCTGATATAGTTAAACATTATTTTGAACGGCACAAATAACTATCAAACCTCAAATAGATTGTATGTTTAAAAAAAAAAACTGAAAAATAACTGAAAAATCAAAATAAGATTATTAATATTTTTACATTTTATATATTTGAACAGTCAAGTTTATAGAATGTGTGGCTGCAAGATTTCTGAATAGCGTTCACAAAAAAATGGTATCCTTCACAGCTGGACTGGGGCAAAAAAAACGGCCCTGGCATTTTCGGTCATGGTGACCCAACCTCATCGTGACGTGACGGCCCCCCATACGCGCACACTTTGCTGTCACCAAAAGTTTAAATTAAGCTCAGTTGTAGCCTACATGCCCTGGAACTCCACAGAGAAAGGCCCCAGGCCAGAATCAAACTCACAACCCTTTTGCTGTGTGGTGGCAGTGCTAATCACTGCACCACCATGACAAAGAAGAAGTTATTATTATTAATATATTTACATGAATGAATGTGAAAAGGAAATGTGATTTTGGGGCCATTTATAATTTTTCAATAAGACCATTGCACAATTTGAATTGATTCATACATAACCTTTTTAAATAACGTTACATATCTTACAGGCTCAACAGGGCATAGAATAGCTCACTAGCTTCAGAATCGCAGTACTCGCTGGTTGCAAGTTTACTGGCAGGTGATTCTGAACGTCAAGACAGGGTTTTACAAAGGAACATTTGAAAGTCTTCCTTGCTATATTCCAGGACAAATTTTATTTGCCATCGTAAAACAACAAATCAATACGCATGAAATAGTAGGTTATTAACAGCCGGTCCATCAGAGGGGTCCTTTTGTTAGCTCAAGCAAATTCTAACCAAATATGTAGTTGCAATAGCCTATTAATCTAACGTCAGTCTTACCGCTTTCCATGCCCCCCTCCAAATGAAAACTGCTTGTTACATGAGGATCATCATGGCCAAACGGCTGGTCAATTTTTTTTTTGCATTTGAAAGCCTGAGGCTCCAATGTCTGTTTACTTTATTCTCAAAGCTTTTCCACCTCTTCACTGCTTTCTGACATTTGTGTCTGGTCTCGTAGTCGTTGAAACGCGTATTTAGACTTTTAACGCAACTGGGGACAAGCAAGGCCATTAGTCAAACTCATTTCCCAGCAAGCCTGCCTTCTTAAACTTTTAGGATGAAAACAAGAATATTAAATAAACTGTACAAGCCATTGCATTTTTTATTATCTGCAAGAATACAGTTTTCCCGTAATTCCTATATCATAAAGCAGATATATAAATACACACTGAAAAATGGCCAAGATGCAAGATAGTAAATATCTTACCTTAATAGTGAAGTAGAAGAATAAAAAGTGGCTTAATAAACCATGTGTCACCTCAAAGTAAAATGCAGAAAATCTCAGGGAGAGCTCTGTATGTAATGTAATGGAAGGAGAGGTATACATGAACTATATATTGATTTTCTTTGTATGAAATTCCACTTTGAATTAGCTAAAATCATTCTGCTGTTTGCTCGCCTTAATGTGGGCCGATGGCTGCCGACGGGCCGTAAGCAATTGTGTTTTTTTTTCCTTGAGGAGGGAGGGCTCAGAGATTTCATTGGGCCAGCCCAGTGTCGGTGTAGATAAGAAACCAATGGGCTGCTTTCTGAGTTTCAAAGGCCGGCGCAGTCGTTCAAAATTATCGATGTTATTACAATTTTATAAACTATGATTGCATCGGCCCAAAATGTGCGTTGCCCAGTAAGACAGATTACCAGTCCAGCCTTGGTATCCTTTCAACTTTCAGGACGAGAACAATGCAATCCACGTTCTTTAGCATGATGGGGAAATCATTTAAGAATCTCTGAAGGTATTATAGACATTGATCTTAGTCATTCTATACGTGATTTGCTGACTGTTGAAAACATCCAATCTTGGCCTGAATTGAGCAACACCCAGATCCTATCACATTTTTTAGTCAATCCCTTGAACTCTAAGATAACCCGTATTGATGGCTTCCAGTTTGACTGCATAACCATGTAAGAAGTACTTAGGAGCTGCACACCAATAGACCTCTGAAGTCCCAGAATGAAATATTAAATGTATATCTCTGGCATATTTGTGTTTAATGAACTAGATCTGAATGTTCTGCTGCAGTGACTGGGGATAAGGGAGCAAAACAAATTAGATTAACTTTCATGCTAATTGGTTAAAGGCCTGAACGATCCCCACGTGAAAACGCTGCGGTGCTTTCGTCAGCCGTGGTGAAAACACTGTTCGTCTTGGTCCGGCGCTAATTGTCTTCCCACTTTGACTACTTCCTGCCACTTTGAAGATTTCCCTCTTTGCGAAGCCGTTTAGTATAAGCTGGCAGTTTCTCGTTAGCATGCAGAAAGCAGGCAGTCAGACATCAAGAAGAAAGAGTCTGGGAGGATCTCTCTGGTTATGCATTTCAAGGAGACTACAGATATGCTCTCACAAGGGCAGGCAACAGATTCATACCATCGGATAATCCACTCATCCATCCTCAAAGCGGGCAACCAAGCCATTCTGCATTATTTACTTATTACTTTTACAATGTTTTGATAGGGTTGAAGTAAAATAATAAAAAAAAGTAATGGCCAACATTCCTATTTTCCAGCCTGGTCATTGTCACCAACTCAGTACTCATGAACATTGGCCTGGCATATCCAATCTTTTTTTCCCCCAGTGGTTGATTCAAAACAAGTCCTACTTTTGAAAGATATTCATTTGCCCTCAGGACAATTTCATAATCCCATTTCCTTATGTTCTGGCATCTAATCACTCTCTCTAATGTGAGTCATCTGCTTTTATTGCTCCAAGTCCTCTTGCTTTAGCTCTCTCCCTCTGCATAGGGTTCACTCACAATGCACCTTGGGATTGATTTTCCCCTCTGGTAGATATGTTATTATTTGTTCCATACTCTAATTATTTCATCATAATTCAAAAAAAAAGTCAGCATTGCTGAAAAACATGAAACGGATAACATCAATGTCTGTGAACGAATGACACTTGTTTAGTTTATTGAAAATCAATATAATATTAAGAAATTCCCCAGCTACCATTGTTTTTCTGTCTGTTGTGATTATTTTCTCAGTGTCTAACTGTTTCACTTCTATTTAGCTGACATCTTGCAGCTGAAATATATTGGTTAATGCCCAAATCACTTTTACAATTGTACTAGATGTTGTATGAGTCTCTTGAACTGGCCAATCTGATAACTTTTGGAGTCAGCACCTTCGTTCTGCCACAATGGACTTCTGTACAAATTTACAAAAATATTCTCACATATTTTTCATTGCCTTGGACAATGCAGATTGCAAGCACTACAGCATTAGAAAGGCATCAATGATTCTGAACAGTTTTGATGGTTTATTTCTAAATAACTGATGATCAAAATTTCATCCTGGACACTGGTGTCCATTGCTTTCTGAACTTTTTGGTATTTCAGAAATGCATGTTGTATTGCACACAGAGCAATGCGCGACTATCCAGTGGCAAAGTCATTGGGCTCTTTTTTCTGGAATCAGTGGCACTTGAGGATAGTGCATCTCGGTACAATGTATGCAGCATAACTCCAAAGTGCACCTTCCTAAGTTCACAGGTCAGGTAAATAACAGCTGGATTCTGTTTTGTTTCTTTTAAATTCACATTTGTTAGCAGTTGACTCGAGTTCACTCAGGATACATTCATCGTCAGTGATATCAAGCACAATGCCAGATGCTCCGTGGATTAATGATGTATTACAATTACAAATACAGTAACCCTCAGCATATGAAATGCAAATAGGAATTATGACTGTCTCCTTGTTTTGTTCTATCGGCACTGAACAAAGCCCCTCTCGCAACGTGGGCTTACACTTTTAATCATTTTAATTAGAGGCAAGCCGTTTTTATGACAACTTTCACATAAGAGTCTATTTGTCTGGCTGACTAATTATGCTTCACGCTGCCACCAAAATATTCCATTCATCACTCTTCTCAAGTTATTTTTTTCTGGTTTCTTTGTCTAAAATAGGTTTTATTTTTAGAAAGCCTATTTTGATGTTCCAGTGCAATGTAATTTGGAAATTGAGGTATAAGTCTGAATTTCTATCAGTCGTGGGGGGTTTTATTGCAAGGGCTGACCTATATTTCTCCTGCTGTGAGTCAATGCTGGGGAGAATCGCAATATATCCTGGTTATTCTAGAACCTCGCGTGTGCAGTAAAGATGATTGGTTGGTATCAGAGCAAGGGCTTGTGTGGTTGACTTACCCTTGTTGGCTATAATGGCAAAGAAAGTCAGATATGTCATCATTATCAATGTCAAAGAGATCCTCTGAGAGGCAGAAAAAAAGACAGGAAAGAAATGAATCATTGGATTTTACTTTTATAAAGCCATGGAGGTTGGTTGTGTACACAGTATTATGAAGAACTCTATACTTGACTTCAACATATTGTGTGTCCTGGAACTAGTGCTGCACACTATGATGTGCACATGTACCTTAACCTTAATGGAGTTATCATGATAAAATATAAAATTAGAGAAGTGTAGGTTTGAGCCGCATTAAAAGGAGAGGGCAGTAGATGTGGGAACCATACTCTATTGGAAAGAGTATGACCTGGATTTTAAAATCTATTAAAGCTATTAATTTCCAGCAGAGTTCCTCACTGACTTACGAGGATCAGCAATGGCATTGCAAGCTAGGTCATGCATGCCGCCATTCTGGCTCATCGTAGTTGCTTGCATGGTGTGAAACAGGCTCCACTGCTCTCCCTTGTGGGAGGTGGATATGTCGCCGAGGCTTTTGAAAGTGCAAATCACAGCCGTCTGTTTGTGTGGGCATTTCTGCATAATGACAGTTCTCAGGAAATTAGAGTTGTGTCAAATCAAGTTCACTTTTAAGGTTGGTTAAGTCAAAATAAATCTTTATACACAGCTCGTCTACTCTGCTCTAGTAGCAGATCCAGAGCTGGAGATAGGATGTGAAAAAAATTTTAAAATGAAAAATCACTTTTAACCGATTGTAAGTTCTGATCTGTTTTCAGTCATTTTCCTATATTAACAGGTTTTCCGATTATAAGAATTATCAATTGCAAATGAAAGACACAGCTCCTTTCTTAAGGGCAGTAAGGGCAATGAAATAATAGGCTAAATTCAGTTTAGATAAATATTGTACTCACAACATTAAGTATACTTCATGAAAAAGGAAACGATAAATGAGAAATTCTTGTGCTTTGCTAGAATGCAGGTAATCTGGCCTGCACTTCATGATTGTTAACATCAAATTAAAGAAAACAAAGATTTGAAACACCTTTACACAACTTTGAATAATACTGGTTGAAACGCACCAAATTACACATCCAACTGAATTGTGATATTTATCTTCTTACCTTGAAGAGGAGAACTTGTAACCCTGATAGTGTGGAGTGCTGTTGGAGCGAATGTACTCTGAATTAAGCAATGTGACAGAGGACAAGCCAGGACTGATGACTGGTTGAAAGGGCTCTTCTGTGCCAATCCTATTTTGTACTCTTGCTTTGTCAATGTTTCTCTTGATAACTCTGCATTCACACTATCGTCATTCTCGTGGAGCTCATCTTACGTCATTCCAGAATTGGTACAGGATTCTTCTGACAGGCCAAAGGTATTTCATGGAATCAAATATAAACAGGGTCCAACAAAAAACTTTGGCAAATTTTACTGTCAATTTATTTTGCGATGGGAAAAAAAATAACACAATAAAAAAATTCTTGCACATTTTGGAAGGCAGAAAGTCTGCTTTTCGCATTTCAGTGTGTATTTTGTACCACAGGCCTTTTCCTTTAATGTACGTTTTGAGGTTCAGCTTCCCCAGTTGTCTTCAAAATCCCCTGATTTTCTAAATTAATAATGTATGAGACAGTGACACAAACTGTTTAGTTTCTGCTCTGCCTCTTAACTTCTCTTCAACTATTCATCTGAGCGAGGAGTCATCCCGTCTCCCTGCAGCCTAGTGATATCTATGCAAAAGCTGGTGTCCCAGATCAGCACAGGCCTACTGCGCTAAGCAATTTAACAAAACATTCACATCCAACCATCAACTGGAAGTGCATGGAAAACAGCTGGATTTCTGCACTGAGAAAGTATATAAAAACTCAAAACACTGCAAAATATTCTGAGTGCAAGCGAACCTTGTGGACATTGCATAATACTGTTCATAAGTAATTGGGCAGTGACCATCTTCAAATGCAATGCTAATCTGCAAAAAAAGTGCTTTCAATGCTAACCTGTAGGACTATGGGGAACATTGCCAAACAGCTAAAATTGTATTTAAAAAAACCCTGAACTGTATGTGCTCACTTAGGGTTAAATTAAGACTTTTCTGTGTAAGGAAATGGATTGGAGGCGGTGGGTTACATAGCATTCCCTGTCAAGTACAGGCATTAGATTGAGCAGGCCTCTAGCACAACAAGCCAAGAGGGTCAAGAGCTTCCCTCCCTGCAACACTGTGACATATCCAGTCCAGAAAAGGGCTGGAGAAAAGGACCTCCCACCGGGACGTCGTAATGAAATGAGGTCATCGAAACTAATTTTATGAAAATGACTTAGATCACATCTACACTTGCCTTTTATTCCCCTTTCCCTATTATGCGGAACAGAATAGAATACGCTCCTCCATTAAAATTCTGAAAGTGCCAGACAGACGTTCATAGGAACTCTTTTATAATCCATTTGGCTGGATTATCTTCTCAAATACTATTTTTTTTTTTTAATTAAGACCTCAATTCTAAAGTCAATATGAGTTAGCTTAAGTTAATATACTGTGTAACACACAGGGGTTAGCAGCTGCAGTGGGAAACGTGTCATGTGACTGCCTGCTATGAGTCTTTTGATGCCTTCAGTTTTCAGTTAGAAAATAAAAAAACCATCAACTGCAATAAAAGTATGTAGCTGTATGAGCTAAATTGTTGGCTGATTACATGATGCTCCGATGGCATCTATAGCGCTTAATTGGTAGAGCAACTGCAATGTGTAAAAGAAGCGAGGGCTGGTCATCAGGAGGAATCACGTACCACAGTATCTTTCTCCTGAGTCAATGGGAGGAGATCACTTTTTGATGACCTATGCAGTTTGACTGTATTCAGTGTGGGAAAAATACAAAAAAATAAAAATAAAAACCTGAAAAACTTATATTCAGACACTTTTGCATAAAATGGCACATTGACTCCGTCAAGAAACTGATCTGGAATCAGGTTTGCTTCCAATGGACATGTGAATTAGCATCACCTCTATTGAGACACTTTGATTATGTTTTTCTGATCATAAGACCTCTCCGTTTTTTTTTTTTTATGTTTTCCAGTGAAGAAACTCAGTGTTAACCCCAGGACGTTTGAAATTATTTTCCTTTAAAAAAAATGCCATGCCCTGCTGGCATTGCTGTCTTCTGGCAAGAAAAGATGCTGTAGTCCACGCAGTAATAAAAATAACCAACAGGGAAATTTGAGCTGTCTGTAAGCGCCCGCTTCGCAGTCTTTCAAATAACTTTTCTTTTCTTTTATTCCACCTGTAATGTGGTTTAGCTTAGTTGTGCAGTCCTTATGCATTTGTATGGATCAAGGCAGATGGTCCACAATAAAGAAGTTATTTTAGGATGGAAGAAAGAGAAAGAATGCTTGATTGCTCATGATGAAAAACAACTGAAAATAAAAACTTACTTTGCTATGGTGCTGTTACCCTTTAATTGTGTCATAATGAACTCCATTTTCAATATGGATATAAAATGGATGACTGCACTATTTACACTATTTATCGACTTTTGGGGGGAAAAAAATTCTCATTATTTGTTTTTTTCTGTGTGATATCTAGTTTGAAACTGCATCGAATGTGAAACGTTAAATATTTTCAATTCAAACCATAATTTCCTCCCACAATTGCCACTTTTTTGCCATCCACACCAGATTTCACCATTGCTTTCTCCTCCACTAACATGTGTTCCAGTTATCCGTTGACCATGTACCACTGGGATTCACTACCCCACCCAGACAGGGCCAGTATGAGTGCAGGCTTTTGTCTCAGCCATGCAGTCACACATATTGTGTTATTGATCAACACCAAGAGTCTGTGCTAAAGGCATTGATCGGTTGAATCAGGATTTTAACTGTTCAGCTGGAAAGAAAGCCTGTACTAACAGCACCTTGCCCCATCCTTTGATTGTATATTCATATTTTAATTGTATTGGATTATTTTTGTTGTATTTTATTGTATAGTACTGTACCATACTGTATTGTTTGTAGTATGACTCCTCTTAACCCTCCTCTTTCATCCAAATGTACCCGTTGCCTTCATCACACCTTAACAAGAATTATGTACCGTACTGGACTTTGCATTGCTGGTCTCCCTCACTCCATCTACACACCCCCGACAGCTCCCCTGTTACTATAATTATGATTTTATGACTGTAACCTATAACACTTTAAAACTACTCGCTTCATCTCCTGCTTGTATGATTGATTATCTTTTAATTGTGTTGTTTTGACTCGTTGTATTTTACTGTATAGTATTGCACTATTTTGTACTGTCTTTGTAATGACTGAATTCTATTACTAATTGTTGTACAATCAACCTGCATAGGAACAACAGATGTAAACTAGCCGTAGGCCATAATCTGGCACATATGCACTGTCCCTACCTTTCTAAATCAATAAATTAAAAAAAATTTTTTTTTAAAAAAACAGAGTTTGCATGTTCTCTCCGTGTTCGCGTGGGTTTTCTCCTGGTACTCCGGCTTCATCCCACAGTCCAAAGACATGCATATCAGGTTAATTGGAGACACTAAATTGCCCATAGGTATGAGTGTGAGAGTGAATGGTTTGTGAATGGTGTGTGCGCCCTGCGATGGATTGGCAACCTGTTCAGGGTGGGTCCCTGCCTTTGCCCGTAGTCAGCTGGGATATACTTCAGCTCGCCCCACGAATAAGCGGGTATAGAAAATGAATGAATGAATGAATGAATGAATAAAAAAAACCTACACTGGCCTTTTATGGATAAGTTTGCAAACCCCTGGCCTTCCAAGCTCAGTATGAAGGCTCCATTCATCTTCTTCTTTATATAAAACAACCACCTGGTTACACATAAACCATACAAAAATTGAAAAAACGTGGTACTATGAATGAACCTGACTTTTCAGGCATGTGGACATGAAAGTAACCCAAATAAGCATCTTTACAATGTAGGGCGAATCTGTGAAATCCTACTCCACAGTGGAATGAAGGCTGTGAATTACTCATGCCCACCTCGGAATCACCAGTTTTATGGGCTCGAAAAGTAGGTCTACAGATAAAGTCATGAATTTAGAGAGGGTCGTGAGAAAAAAAATCACCTTTTGAGTGACTGTTGTTTTTTTATTACTCAATACATTTCTCAACTGACAAATATTTATGTTCTAATATTTGAAAAGAATAGATTGCAAGACTTACAGCCGTGGTGTCAAGGCACCTACTGGCTTATTTGCTCACAGTAAAAATAAGCAAGAAAGTTATTCACTCTTTCAAAATCCATTATGGCTCTTTAATTATTTCTTGAAGGCCAACTCTTGTGCCAAAACATGAATAATTAAAAAAAAATGTCAGTAAATTATGTCGAAGGGCAGGAGAGTGAATGATTCACTGTGTGCCATTTAAATTACAGTGTTTTATTTGGGTAATGAAATTACAGAGCGATGGAGTTATAATGAATGTATCTAAATCAAAGCTTTGCAATGACGTTGGCATCCAGGCGTTCTCTCTATTACAACCATAGGTGCGAGGATTATCCACATAGCCAGCGGTGTCCTACGCACACGCAGCAGTTGGGCTGGACATATTGCTTCAGCTTGCATTATACAGCCAAATTCATGTAGCTCAGTGCTTCTCACTGTTGGTCCTGAGGGTCTTCTGTGTATGCTGGCTTTTGTTCCAACTACAATTGCAATAGTAGGATTCTAGTAACCTGTTAATTTGTCTTATTTATTTATTTATTTTCTTACTTAGAGCAGTTATTTATGCTCCTAAGCCACATTTTGACAGAAATGCCCATGCATGCCACAAAGGATAAAAGACCTTCGAAAACATGCTATTTTTTTCTATATTGCTAGTAACTTCAGTTAAAATTTTCAAAACAGATCAAATTAGACACTGAAAAAATCAGTATAGCCCGGCCCACTTTCAGTGAACCCGGACAGTTTAACAGATGTTTAGATGTTATACATTTAACAGCATAAAATCTTGTATAGTTTTGTGTGTGTGGTGAGCGCACTCAACAATCAGAACCCCACACCTTGATATCAGACCGTACTGGATATCTTTAATATTTCCAGCTTTAAATCAGCACAGCCCCAGCGGGCTTCCAGGCTGATGTGGTCACATCAAATACACTCTTTACACAACTCATGCTACAGGAAAATTGAAACAAGTTGACTGATCGACAGATTGACTGATTGGTGGACTGATTGGTTGGAAGACCAATTAGTGTGGTAGTGTTTCCCTGATGAATTGTACTTTTTCCTGCTATCCTTTACTGGAAAAAGACATAATAAGATAATGAAAATACTGTTTGAACAGTTGACATTGAAGTCCATAAATATAATTGCGCCATTGCGGCATAATCAGAGCTAGTGGCTGCCCAATGGAAAGAGTGCCTGCTGACACCAGCTCTGTTTCATCTTCTCTGTGTATCCTTGTTGTCCTATTTATTAGTTATTTCATACTCATTGCCTCGTCAGGGTTCAACCTGTTTCACATCCCCTCTCTTTCAGTCCCCAAATCTGATTCCTATTTTTTCCTTTTTATAGGTTAGTTCTCTGTTTTTTTGTTTTTTTTTTGTCAGATTGTTTTCTGCCTGGTCCTTGCTTTTAGAGTTTTTTTAATAGTGCCTGCTTCCTACTTCCTGTTCTCCTCGTTCCTCTCCCTCCTCGGCCGTCTCCTGCCTCGTTTGTCAGTATTTGTCTTGCTCCATCCTTGCTTGCACCCTCTCTCAGCCCTCATGTGGACTGCTCTGCTAGTTTTAGACTCTCGCCTGTCTGTTGAACGATATCCCTGCCATACACAGTCAGGTCTATTGTGCATCAAATTCTGCCTGTCCACCAATCTGATCCACCTCACCTGTATTATTCTGGTAACCTGAGAGCCAAACCCTGCCAGGCAACTCACTTAAAGAGCCTGATTGTTCTTATCAGTGGGTTAGCTAGTGGTCCCAGTGCTTAGAGTCTGGTAGCTTTCTTATTGAGCATCATATACTCTAATGCCTTGAAGAACTTCAGTATTCATCTCAGAAGAATTCCATCGAATTAACCAGTTGCAGAAGAGGCATTGATAGTTTTTCTGTATATGTCTGAATTTTCCAAGTGCTTCCAGTCAGTAGCCATAATTCAGCTGTGCATGATAACAGGTAACCATGGAAACTTGTAGCCTGGTTCGCAATACATTTCATGCAATGGGGCACTGGCGGCTTTGTTTCTGAGGGCATAATGTCAAGAGCAATCGATAAAATCCACAGTACTCTGCCCAGACTGAACCAAAGACATCTGTGAATGCACCGACATAAGAACCTCAGCTATTCAATGTATAATGAATCCCTCAGACCAGTTCCTGTGGCGATCAGAATCATACAGCTCATGTTAAAGTCAACAAGCTTCAGAGGAATTAGTTAAATTAGTTTAACTCAGTCTTGAAAATTTTCACAAGCAATATATGACTGCAAACATTAATAATTAGCAAAACCAATCTCTTATAGACAACTTACTGTGTACAGAAGTTCAACATTAACTTTTATTAAAGAACGTATAGTACATGACCTTTAAGGTTAAGATTTTTTTACCATGAGCTTCATATATTGAAATATGATTAATATTCAGTTGCCTTTACTTAATTTGTACTACTTTAACACTTTATTTAGCTACAGTATTTTTTCTTTCTTTCATATGCCTCCTTTTTCAGTAAACTTGGTCATATTACAGTCCCAAAATAATTCTTTCCCCAAATGACGATGTGTCAATGATGAGGCTGAAAATGTATTTTTTATAATGTCTGAAAGTTTCCCCATTTTTGAATGCAGCAGGTGTAAAATCTGTGGTGGCTTTACTGCGACAAACACCAGCACACGGAGCTCTTTGCCTGCAGAGATTCCTCTACTTTGACCCTTTCACCTGAACCCAGCAGGCTCATCTGCATCCACGGTCGACCAGAACTGTGGGAGCCTAAGTGGTTCAGAGATGTGGAGTATCTCTCATACTCTGACCTTGGCCCAATCCCAGAGAGCAGTGTTACAGAGTTAGCCAGGTAACTGCACTGGGTAAAACCTTACCAAACCTGAAGCATGGACTACAGTGAAATGGGTCATTACTCGGTGCAGCTATCAAGCCAGCTCAGATATCCTGCTTTTGTAGTACCTTTAGAGCTGCTAAACTGTGCGACAGGAAAACTGTAAGAGTGATCCAACGCAAATCAGGCTTTAAAAGAAGGCTGTTATAAAAATGATGCATGAACAGTAGCGATGAATAAACTTGAAAAATAGCTTTTTTTTTTAAGTTTGCCACTGGTGGAAATTGCTTGCTCGAATATCATTCAACAACATCAACAGCATTCTGTAAACTTTCATGACAGCCATCTACTTTCACATAAAGAGTCTCCCTGAAGCCACAGCGATCCACTATAACATGCTCGGCAGTGGCAGTGTTCCTCCATGGGCTGGAGTATTGCTGGCTTCTTCTTTTGATGGATAGTTGATTGATCAATCCCACCGATTGTCCAAAGACTGAACTTACCTAGTGCGCCAGGTTTTCAAAGACCTGATTAAAGAGTTAGAATGATCACCTATGGTACTGCAGATCTCAAGAGGCAGCTTTGAGTATCCTCCAGCTAATGTTCCAGCCACCTGTGAATTTCTTGCGCATCTAAAATTTTCTCACATTTGGCAGATGCTCTTATCCAAAGTAACTTTGGAGGTATAAAGTGTTACGTGTGATCCATGTATATGGCTCAGTATAATTTTCTGAAGCAATTTAGGCAGAGTGCCTTGTTGGAGGGTAAAATGGTTGCACCCTATGAGAGAATCAAACTGACACATCTTGAATTACAATGCCAGTTCTCTAACCACAACGCTCCTCATCTGCTTTCCAAAAAAAGGCCACCCTAGCTAACCTTGTTCATCAATCCAGGACGGCTAAGACTCTAATCAACCTGCCGGTCACAGTAACAAGAAAATATGAGCTGTATATAATTGGTTCTCGTGGTTCTATCATAGTGTCTTG
Source organism: Gymnothorax reevesii (assembly GCA_029721435.1). Classification (NCBI taxonomy): domain Eukaryota; kingdom Metazoa; phylum Chordata; class Actinopteri; order Anguilliformes; family Muraenidae; genus Gymnothorax; species Gymnothorax reevesii. The sequence goes on along the minus strand of CM056573.1, from coordinate 165,477,960 downwards.
GGGAACCAACGGACAAGCTGGGGTCACTGGGGTGCAACGAGGAGCCGATGTCTTGACAAATTCAAACCCTCAATCCCTGGGCGATGTTCAGGCAGACTGTGGGTGGTTCTGAGGGTTACTGGCCACAGACAACACTGGCACTGTGTGGATTTCACCCTGGATTTGCAAACTCTGTCTCAATGAACTACTTGAGGTGGTGCCCATCTGTGCCAGAAGACAGTATCTTAGCACACATCAGACTGTGAGGCCAATCCATGTAGGAAAACTGTGTCCTAATGGAGAATTCCGGTGTGAAATTGACTTGGGGTGTATTGAAACATGATAATGAGTACTAACTTTTGTCGAATACCCCACCTCCGTACGCACGCAACTTTTCGAAATAAAAGGATTTTTAGCCAAAGCTCACAACAGGCTTACAATGATTGTGAATCGGGCATTGCGTTGCCATGCAAAGAAATAGCAGCTCCACACTTCATCGGTAGAATTTCAAGGGCCCTGACATTTAAAACGAGGCACTGAGAACTTTGGAAATGCACCAGTAGTTTATTAAAAAATACCATTTATGCAAGCAGTACCTCGATGTACAAGTTTCCAGTCGCCTCCATCTTGAAGCTCACAATAGGTCTATTGACGAGCACAAACGAATAGGTAGCAATCTGTTCCCCTATCCTTCTTATTCGTTCGTGCTCGTCAATCGACTTATCGTGACTTTCAAGATGGAGGCGACTGGAAACTACATCAAGGTACTGTTTGCATAAATAGTATTTTTTAAATAAACTACCGGTGCATTTTCAAAGTTCTCAGTCCCTCGTTTCAAATGTCAGGGCCCTTGGAATTCTATCGATGAAGTGTGGAGCTACTTCAAGCCTTGTTAGTGATGAAAAAAATAGCGATTTCTTTGCATGGCAACGTGATGCCCAATTCACAACCATTGTAAGCCAGTTGGGAGCTTCGGCTAAAAATTACTTAAAAGTTAGTACTCATTATCATGTTTCAATACACCCCAAGTCAATTTCACACCGGAATTCTCCTTTAACACACACCAAGCTGTGAGGCCTATCCACGCAAAAAAACCATCTTAACACATATCAGACTGTGGGGCCAATCCATGCAGGAAAACTGTTTCTTAACACACACCATTCAGTGCGGCCCATCCATGTGGGGCTCATCTATGCAAGAGCATAATCTCTTAATGCAGCAGTACTAAAACATCCTGGGCGAGCCCTGTGTAAGCAAAACTGCAATTCCAGAATTTTAACGAGCTGCTAATTTTTCCTAAGTAGGTGCTTTTGATGTTTATAGGAGCTAATTACCCTTTTAATCCACATTATGCCAAGCCTTGCTTTGCAATGCCACAAAGCTTTCTCGTTCATACTGTGTTTATTGCAATATGGCCTTCGATTACACAATGGAAGGTTACAAATAGAAGACTGAGATCAATGGGCCAACTTAACCAGCGAGTAGTGGACTGGTTAACTTAGTTGTTCAATGCGTGATTGTTGTGAATTTAAAATGGTGAGTTTAAAATTCAGCATAAGGCAGCTTTGCTACATTATCATTTGCTTTGTCATTGAAATCTTCATTATCCTCCAGATGGTTTGGTTTGGTGGGCAGGTGTCCTCTTATTCACTATGCAGGATCTTACTGATTGACCTCTGTTTTTAATTTGATCAGTTTATAGATAATTAATCTGTTTCCATGGAATTTTATGTGTATTAAAGTGCATTCCTTGTTTGCATCCTCAAAATCCCCAAATAATTAGTTGGCACAGTACATTAGAATAAAATTAAAACTGAAACCAGTAATTTGAAAATAACCAAGGACCGGCTTAATGTCAAAAACAATACAAAAATACATACATAGCTGTTGCTGACCAAACGTTATTTAAATGTCCCTGCAATCCCATAGTACGAGCTATTTGTTTCTAAAAATAAATAAATAAATAAATAAAAATAAAAAATAACAATAAGAATAATACCAGCTTTCTGAAATTCATGTACATATCGCAATTGCAGCTGGAAGAGAAAACTGCACAAACAGGGCTCCCCTAGGACCATGGTGGGGAATGAATATTAGTCAATGGAGCCCATCCATTCACTGGAATATTTCTATAACAGATAGTAGACTGTGGAGCCAATCAGTGAAGTAGAACATTACCTGTGTAGACACCAGATCATAGAATATATTGATGCATGAGACAGTACCCGAAAACAATGTGCCAATCAAGCATGTGTCAGCCGGCAGCACACATCTCAGAGTTTTCACTTTAGCTTAATGAAAGCATTGGCAATCTGAACGCATCCCACAAAGTGAAACTTTTTCTGAATACTTAGCCGCGAATCAGCATTCTGAAAGCATAAAGCTGCTACACGTGTTTTGGGTAGTCCCCAGCCCTGGCAAAATGTAATATAAAAGCAATTCTCATAGTGAAGTCAGAGCTGGTGATAAACTATACTACTACCCATAGGGGAGTCCAGCATTTCAGGGATTTTATTCATACACACTCCCCCACTCCTGTGAAACAGGCTTTAAGTTTTTAATTACACTTCTGTGCTTAAGGCGGGACACCTTCATTTCAGCCATCGATCTGACAGCGCTCCTTTTCACGGCCTCCTCCTCGAACCGTGAGCTCAACGCCGAGAACATGAAATATTCATCGGATGGGTCCAAAATGATCCTCCGGCCTCCGAGACGGACTGAGGGAGGCGGACGTCAGGCAGTGGGAGAAGCAGCAAAACAAGACAATAAAGAGGTTGTGTGTGACTGCAATTTCAGAGCCTAATTCATTCCTTAATCCCTGCTGCCCAACGGTGGGTAAACCTCACCCCCCCACTCCACCCTGCCCTCGGGCACTTTCATAATTTGCAGGATAAAAGCGCTCCTGGCCAGTTCCATTTCAATTCAGCGACTTACTTAATTGGAATGGGCCCTGAGAAATCCTGATAGAACAGGCGATGACAGACGCAAAATGGCAAAGACAAGTAAACTATATGTGCACATGGAAGCATTGATTTCTGCCAGGTTACTTTCCAGAGAGAGGAGAAAGCCATCAGCTGCACTTTCACAGCAGCTGCGGCAGCATTCGCCAAGTTAGTATTAATAGCATAAGCTGTAGGGGAAACGCTAATAGGTCATTAGCATTGTTAGAATCGGCCCATATTAACCTTCATCTTATGACAGAACGTCAAAGCCTCATAGATGGCACATGCATCGTTCACACTGATGGTGGCCTCCTGAGTCCAGTAATCTTTAAATAGTCCTATCATTGGCAGAGACATATTCCTGTGTCATTACCTGATGAAGATTTGTCATAATGCGGAGAGTGAGTTCACGGGTTTTTTGAAGTTTTACCACCTGCCACCTAATGCAACTCTTTGGTTCGCATCAGCAAAGAAGTTTCGAGACTTGTCCTCTCAGCTCTGAAGGGAATGGAGAGGGAATGTAATAGAGAAGGTGTGCGTGTGTGTGTGTGTATGTGTGTGTTCATGGGAGGAGATGTGAGGGGGAGGGGGCGCGGCGTAATTTACTGAGAAGAGGACACCTCAACGGGCTGCACTAGGAATTGGATGCTGATGAGGTGCGGTCTATTTCATTTGACTGTGTCAGGTAGACTAACGGTTTCCCTGTTTTCTTTGTTCTGTTTATTTTCACTCACTTCTACAGCATAAAGGCAAATTTGGACAAATAATAAACAATTGCAAGCGAACTGAGGGCGGCAGTATCGTCGCAGCTTGTCGGTTCCAATCTTGAGACCCTCTCTCTCACTCTCTCTCTCTCACACCTCTGTTCACACTTGTCCTCAATCCATCAGCTACGCCGGAATGCTAATGTCCACTCCACTTTATCATCCTGCGTCCTACAGGTGGCCTTGACATCCCCTTATCTGCCCTGCTCTCTCTCCCCCCTGCCTGTCTGAGAGCTGACGCATCGCCGCACGCCGTACCTTTAGACACGCGCTTCGCCATTTATCAACACCAAGTCCAGGACGCTCTCCGACTTTTTACGTTGTCTTTTTTCCCAGCTCTCTGCGAAGATTCATTCCACGCTGACTAATAGAAGACGCAGCGCAGTAACGTAACGAAGGCAAAGCACTCCACTGATTAATCAATGCCAACGCACACGGCAGTATAAACAAATGCACAGAGAACGTGTAAATAATGAGTTTCCTGCAGTGTGCAGAGTGGGGGAGAACTCGTGGAGAACAAATAGAAATAAACGGAAATTTGAGTGGGAAACCACCGGGGACAACTCGGAAAGACTCGTCTCATAGCGCTCGCGGTGACGTAGGGAGTGCCGTGGAGAGATGATTCTGACGGAAGCCCAGCCAATCGGATTCCGCCTCGCGGCATGGACAGTTTAGTTCGCTCGAGAGCGGCTCTGCGTGCGGTCTCTCAAATTTATCTGAAAGCCACATTTATATCCACCTGGGTCCTCTCCTTTTCTATGATACATCAAGATTAATTGCCTCTCTCCTCACTGTGGGATAATTTAAGCGGGCACAGACTGCGTATATTTGGCCCCAATTTCCTGTCCCAAACCACAGAGAGAGGCAGAGAGAGGAGGCGGGGAAGTAGTTAGATGACGGCCTCTCAGAGTTGAAACATGACAGAGTGAACAAAATAGCCCTCTTTCCACCTTCAAATTGTCCTCAAGCTCCTCTCTTGTCAACCCCCATCCCCTCAAACACACACACGCACACACACACACAAACGCACACGTACTTCTAATGCTGTGAGGATGTTACATTGATATTCATTGGTTCTTTGTGTGTCTCCACCACCTTTGCCTTATCTTAATCATGACCATTGCATGCCTAATTCAAACCTTTACCCCAACCCTAACCTTAACCCTTACACTTACCTTAACTTATCCTTATGCATTTTATCATTTCATCCCAATAAAGGTTGCACCCGGACCTTTATCAATAAATCATAATTTGTTCTTGAAGTTGAGATGACTGCCTACAATGTTCTCAAAAATGAAAAATGTCCCCACTCGTTTTTGTTTATTTGTTTTTTCTTATTTTTCTGGTCCTCGTTAGATAGCAATTACAAAAACACACACGCTCACAGGGACCCATACACGCACACACACTGACACACACACACACACGCGCGTGCATAAAATCACATAAATACAAACGCTTGCACACACAGTCGCACACACATCCCTCCCCAGTGGGGATCACTATCAGAGGATGGTTCTGTGGTAACTGATAATGACGCGCTCAATCTTTGCAAAATATCGTGCATTAAACATGTGAAATATGCTTCACATGACCAAAGTTCTGAAGAAAGATATTGAAAAATGGAATTTGCTGATATCAATACTGTTTAAATGAAATGTTATTTTACCGTTAGTAACCAATTTTCAAAGATGGTATCAAGGAAGTATTTTGAACATGTTAAATCAAAGCGTCGCTATAAGGATGTGGGACTCAGATTGGGATTAAAATGAGATCTGAAGTTTAATCAAGAAACCAGTCGTATCATCTATCTTTCAAATTATGAAAGGCATGCGTGTTTGAACTGGCTAGTCTCAGGATAGATAAAGAAATGCATTGATATGTTCTGCAACCATTTTAAAGAAGGCTTTGCCATGAGACTTTTTATTTTACATATCAGATCGTCATGGAATCCCCTGAATATTGATATATCTAATGCAGGCAGATTAACAGATACAGGAACATGATAAAATTTCAATCAATATAGACATTATTGCTTGCCATGGATGTTATGTCTTCTCTGAAATGGCCTCCCCTTTCAACCCAAAATGGCAGCCAAGACAATTTTAATTATCACATAACTAAATTATCCTAAATATTCACTCAAACACATTCAGCCCATTGAAGGCCATATGTCCTTCAAACAATTTTTATAAACTATTGACCATGCAGGAGAGCAATATCAGATTTTATGCACCAAAAGAAACTGATAATGTAGGTTTCTGGGGATCCATAAAATCTGATATTGCCCGTCTTATGGTCAATAATTGTTCTATTACATAAACAAACAATTTTATTGGATTGCAAAGTTTCATAAATGTAAACGCCAATTCAAATGTAGACAACTCACAATGCCAGGTCAATTACCATGTCATAAATATCACAAAATTTTGTTTACATCTGCTAACGATGCCTGACGTTACGCTTGGATAGAATTTTTTCTCTCCATAGTTCTCATTGGTTAAACCACAGGGAAATATCTCTTTTGATCCTTGCATGGCACAAGGGTTTTCAGGGCAATACCGTGTTTTAAAGAAGATCACTTGACCCTTTATTCACCAATGAAAAGGCACGGATAATTTGTAAACGTAATGGATTTATTTATTCATTTATTCAATAAGATTTGATCAAACCAACTTGATATCAGTAAGGATCCTCCATATTCTCAGTAGAGATGAAAGATCTGGACTTAGAGAGCACACGCAGCCTATAAGGTGGGAAGTATCAGATGGACACAAATGACCTCGGCAACTTCCGAATTTCACTCTCACAAAATGTGAGTCAAATATCACAGAAGTTTTGATATTGTGGCGCATTAGAGGACTCCAATGGGCCAGGCTCTTGGGCCGCTGGAGGGACAGTGGAACAGCGTCACCAGTATGAGTCATACCCCGAAAGCACACTTTGAATTCTGCAAGGAATGTCACCTCATATTGATATACGCATCAATAAAGCAATCTGCATGGTATTATATAAGCCTTGTGTTGTACATGTCTTTCTGAAGGGATTTGCTTTTGCGGAAAATGTGAGTTTTATCGCGGCGATGTACAAAATCACTCACCGCCTGTAATCTGTCCACCGAGTAAAATGACATATCGGCCCGACTGCGACAGCGACTGTCTCTGTGTGACTCATCCCTAAGCCACTGCGTTTTAAATTTTACTTTTTAATCACGGGTCGGGGAGATCAGGGTATACCTTAGGAATGTAATAACTGCATTTCTCACTCCTAAGACCAGAAATGACCCACTACACCTCAGCTATGACCTGATAGAAGTGCTTAAAGTTTGGCTTAAACTAGCGCAGAATTTAACCCTGCCTCACACAGAAAACGATTTGCTGTCCACCTTTTGTACCTCACCAGTCTGAGCAGAGCTGTTTTCACAAGCAAGGTTTTGCCTTTGGAGCTCTCATCATTCCGAGTTCCTCCACAACCTCTTGAGGTGGCTACTAATATTTACATGTTAGACCACCACAAAAAAAGTTTGTTGTCTGTGTGCTGGTTTACTCCTCCCACAATCATTACTTGCAACATTTTGACGACTCAGGCCTTCATCACACATCAGTTTTTCCCAGTGAAGACCTAAGTGGTCGAAACATTGCATTTCACAATTCTGGGAGCATTAAACGAGAATCCGGACATCTCTCTCTGTCCTGGTTGTTAAACTATCTTGTCTTCCCCTTTGCCAGATTCAGGTTGTATGTGCATGATGTGCAGTGGATGTTTGTGCAATGTAAATAGGGTCCTATGCATGCATAGTATGATGTTGGTCATGTGCTGAATTGTATACTTACAGTGGAGTAGTGGCTAGCATTGCCGCTTCATCCCAAGAAGGACGTTGGTTTGAATCTGGCCTGGGGCCTTTCTTTGTGGATTTGCATGTTCTCCCCGTGTTTGCGTGGGTTCCCCCCGGGTTCTCCGGTTTCCCCCACCCATAAAAACATGCATCACAGGAACACTCCTACCTGTACCCCTGACCAAGGAACTGGCTTTAGAACTGGAGTTGGTCCCCGGGCGCTGCTCTGTGGCTGCCCACTGCTCCTAACAGTTGGATGGGTCAAATGCAGAGGACAAATTATCCCACAGGGTTCAATAAAGTGTATCTCATCTCCCTCTAAACATTTTAGTGATTTCACAAGACACAAAGCTTAATGAATGCATTCACATTTTGGTGTTGTGTGGTGATAGACATTGTTGCAACATACAGCTTTTGGGGATACAAAACATGGTGATAAATTAAAATACATTTTCACTGGCACATATGAAACAGGTGTGGGTACAGACCAGCAGTCTCACCACTTATCTCACATTACTGTCAACAGCCAAGTCAATTTGTTTTGCTTTGCAGTACAATTCAGCAGTAATCAAACGCAATGGAAAACGGAGTTCTGCAAGCATTTTGTGCATTTCAAGTGTATCATGGAATAAAACGTTTTTCAGAACTTTCAACAAAATAATTGTTTTTTTATGATATTGCTTTATATCAGGATGGCAGAACGCCGATATTGAGTGGTGTCGGATTTAATCAAAGGCAAAAAAAAAAAATCTGTTTAGAAGAAACTGCAAATGCCCTTAATGCGGTTAAGTTCATTTTATTGAATCACTGGTTTTTCACTCACAACTCTGAAAACTGCATATCAAGACAAAGGTTCAGTTCATTTTTCCTCTACAGTTTCCACAGGGGATCGATTTGGGCAACGCTCTTTGCTGATAAGTCTTTCCAGTCCACTGCGTCTCCTTTGATAATTTGTAGTCCCTGTATAAGCACTGTTGGCTGGTTAAATTTTCTCGGAGTGGAATCAAAGGAAAACCCTTCATGTTCAGCTGCATGCAGACCATGCACTTGTCCATGTCCAGAGGCGTTCCCCCTCCACAGTCATTGTATTTTAATTTGCTCTGAGACAGGACTTTTGGTAAATGCCTGAAAATTCAAATTAAATCCAAACTGAAGAGTCACTCTACAAAAGTGAACAATTTTTGAGTTTATTTATTATATAAAAGGACTTGAATATATGTACGCATGCTTATAATGTATACTGAATGCTCAATTACTTTTTTGCCAAAGTGCATCTTCAGGAATGTTTTCTATTATGCAAATAATGGACTGAATGGCCGTCAAATTTTTGTAAATCTACCCTTTAAGAACTTCACCTTTTCATCACATAAAATAAAATGATATTTACTTGCTGTGAAACCCTGCATTTGAAAACTAAAGCAAAAACCACACCACAAGCTGCTCTGTCTGGACAGAGCTCTTAGAAATGCTGAAGTAGCCCTAGAATAAAATCAATACATCGCTGCTGTGTTCATCCAGGCTGGAACTTGAATAAGGAAAGAAAATATACAGACTGAACCCATTAACTTTCTAGACACAATTCATACACTCGCATTACTTCAGTACCTGAATTTCTGAGAAGTTTTCTGAGCATTTCCCAACCAGGAAACTGAGCCTACAGCATCACAGTACATTAAAGCCCTCGTGAACACTGTGTGCCATCATATTTTTTATAAAGGACAAGCGTTCACAACCACTGCCAACACCTGTCACAGCGATGGTCATAAAGCATGCCTGGACTGTCTCAGCGGCCCTGTCTTTGGTCCCATTCTTTCCAGCTTCTCATTTATTTCCGTCACACGTAATGCATTCCTGGGACTTTCCGTGTTCTCAGCTTATGTGCCAAGTTGGTCTGTTCCTCTCGCTTTGTGTCTTGTAAATTTGTCTGAGCGGTTCACAAGCAAGAACAGAGGCTTCATTACCTTGCGGGGCTGGATTGCTGAGTTTCCTTGCATTGCATGCTACAAAGCGAGCAGTGTTCTTATTTAGTAATGCACTGCCGTAATGCGCAGAAGCCCGAGAGTATTACCCAGTGCAAAGGCTGTCATGATTAATATGCCTTCGTTTCTTTGTTTACTTGACATTTTTATCCTTCTGCCTTCCATTGTTATTATATTTGGTGCTGTAAATTAGGTTTATGTGGAAACATATGCACAGAAAGCACAACTGGGCATTTGCAAGTGCCAGTGTCTTTGGTCCTTACAATTAAACCAATAAATAAGCAAATAAAATTTTATTTTGGCTGTGTTTGTAGTGATTGTTGTGGTTTCCTGCAGTCACAGGCCATACCCAGAATTGCTCCACATTGAATTCCAAGAAAACTCAGCTTATCGCTATCAGCCTGCTGTACAGGTTTACCAGATTTACAAGCAGTCAGTGTTGGACACTTGATGCATGACCACAAAGCAGACAAGGAAGATCAGTCAGAAGTACTTGTGGCCTGGGGGGATTAATAAACCGAACTGAACTTCACTGTTTTAAATTGGCACCTTTTTTGACAGTGATTTTAAATGTAATTTTACAATAAGTGTACGACAGAGTTCCATGTATGTTAAGTGAAAACCACAATTGAGGATATCGCCAATACGCAAAAAATGCCCGGATGTAGCGCTTTTGGCAAAATATCTTGCTACGTTCAGAACCCACTTACTTCCGGTGTGTTACTGAGATAACGGCTATTGTTTAGCGTCAGCTAGCTGCGGCTCAGCCCTGCACGCATGCATACGTAAATCAAGCCGAGGAAAATGTAAACGTTCCCTGAGCACACAGCTAGTTTCAAGTAAGTACCTGATGTGGTCGGCGAAACCACGCTCGCCTAGGCAGCATTTGTTTTTCTTTCCTGCAGCTGCGAAAGAGACCAACTATCCCATGATGCATCTGAAACGGGGCACGAATGCAGCATCCGGGCATTTTTTGCATAATGGCAATACCCTCAATTAGATGCACACAGGACTCCACTCACAGTTAAAATAACCAGAAAACAATGCATTCGTTTAACTATTAAATGCAGTCAGTTTATAACAGTGTAATATCCCACTTATGGCAACAAATAAAGGACAAAATACTGTGGCAAACAGTATATTGGTTTCAGAAGGGTGACCAATTCAAGTCAGTGGAGTTGGGCCCTTCTTGAATTTAAGAGTTGAGTCTTTTGAAAGGCAGGGACAAAACATGCCTCGTTTCTCCAGAATCTGCTGCTGCCCCCTAAAGGCTGAGGCCAAATTGCAGGAAATACGGCCCAAACCTTAAAATCTTCAGCTCACCATGTAAAATGCATTAACTAGGCACATTTATTCATGAAAGTTGGCACCCTCTTGCACACAATAAAAAAAAGAAAATAAAAAAAAACTTGTGGCCTAAAGAGCAAAAAGCACATAAACCTGGGTATTGAAATTGAGTGGATTTGGGCTGTAATTGAATTCAGCAGCTCATTTATTTAGGTTGCGTGGTCACGAAAACTTAGTTTAAAGCAGATTTCTCTGTTAATATGGGGCACAAGGCTTCACTTTGCAGAAAATTATTCAAAGACACTGCATGAAATCACTGCATTCAGCACAGCTAAATTAAAGCAACCTTCCCACCGGCAAGAACAGAGAGACCTATATTAGAAAATCACATGCTCAAAAACTTATTTGTGTTGAAGAGCTATGTTTCTCAAAACCACAAGTGAACATCCTACATATCAAGTGAACACATATTGAAAATAACATCATGAACTGTAAACATATCCCCACTTCTGATGTGAGAGCAGGAACATATGCTATTTCACGACGGCATGTTTCTTTTCGAACATGTTAAACGAAACTCCCAAATGACAGTTTTCATAAATGTGTAAAATTGCGTGTGATTTCATGTGTAACGTTGTTTTTACATGTGGAAAGTTGAATTCACTCCTCAAAAATGTAATCGCATCTGAACATCACCAATTCAGACGTAAAATTCTCTTCCCAAGTTTGAACATTTAATCTCACCTGTGAAAATGCTACTTCCGCATGTGACATGGTGATTTTTATTGCAACAAATACACTGTGGATTTACAGCACAACTCTTTCACTATGAAACAGGCGGAATGGCCCGCTTTTGTGATTGAAACGGTTCTCGCGGAATCCAAACAATTCATGTTTATCTTTGACCTGATCGGGTTTATCTCCAGCTCTTAGCACCCAAGGGACACCACTGTGACTCGGGGCTGTGGTGCGGGGAATACGGTCCTGGACGGCCAGGCCTGTCAGAAAATCGATGGGGATTTGAAGAGCAGAGGATGGATGGAGAGAGGAGAGGTGCGGTGATGGCTGGTGTCATTCTGTGAGTCAGGCCTCCACCAACTCTTCAGTCTCATAACATCCCACACCTCCAGCGGGCAGGGATTAGCTTCCACAAAGTCAGAAACAAAGTCAACTGATGGAATTAACACCGAATACTCTCCCAAAGCCAGCGCATCGCGCTGCGGATATCGTTCAAGGTAAGTATCTGCACCAACTGGCTAAGTAATTCCACTTGCATGCTTCCCCTGTCTTTATTTTAACAGTAATAGTACAGTAGCCAGGCAAATTAATGATTCAAAAAAGTTCTTTCAACAGATGTTTGACTATAATTACAATGCTCTCAAGCAAAAGTGTCTATCAGCTGTGCATTAAAGTGTTTAATGTGTGCCAAGAACTGCTGGTGACAAATCGTCCAAAGTACTTTTGGGAGCACTGATTCAAAAAATCACGTAAAGCTCTGAAGCTGACAGAGTCACTGCACTCATAAATATTGAGAATGTGGTGCGAGTTGCTCATTTGTGTAATGTTGCCTAATGAAGATTCGACTGCGTATAAAATGGTTTTCCCGAGATTTTCCCAAAGGCTTTACTGAGCTTTATAAAACAGTCATCCGCATTCATTGACTGTCCCTGAAAATCCTGTCCTGAAAACGGTTTGGTATGTAGGGGACATCTGTGTTTGGATTTTGCGCCAACTGCAGCTCTTAATTATGAAATTTGGCGATTCCTCTACATGACCTGACATTTTACATGACCTGAATTTCTTGATGAGTTCGCAAATTACAGCTGATGCTTTTTCCTGCGCTAATACATGAAATGATTTCCTCTGATCAAATCAATGAATGGCATGGTCATTGGAGAACTGCTGCAAATGTGACCCAGCATATTCATTGGACATTAGGTCCCCCAATTGCAGATGCTCTTATTCGTATCGACTAAAAACATTTTGGAGTAGAACGTTGGCCTTAGTCAGAGGACTGCGATTAAATGCTGACATCGGCAAGATGTAAATGGGTATGGATGGTCCTATAAGAAACGGCAAGTGTTAATCGAACTGACCAACAATTACGGGAAAAAAAGTGAATAGCATGTTTCATTGACCCTGTCTCTACACAGTTTCTCACATACACTATTTTCATCCCAATCAAATAGCAATATGAATCACAGAAAACGGAGTGTAGTTACAGATAAGGGGGTACTTGATACTCTCTGCAGAAATCTCTTCAGTTAGAAGATAGGACAGGTAACGGTGGTGGGATGCTTGTTCCACAAATGGATAGGCAAGGCCGTATTCCACACCGCAGGATTACTGAATCGTGCCTAACGGGAAAACTGCACTGACTAAAATCCAGAACAGCTCTATATATACTCAGCAAAAAAATTAAGGACCACTGAGTTTTTTTTTATTATTTTCTCTTGTTCTGAGCTTCCCAAGATTTTGTCAAGCTCTGATGAAAGCACATGGCGTTCACAATAGATATTGAAATGACTTTTGACATTATTTGACATTTTGATGAATGAATGAATGAATGAATGACATGAATTTGAACTTGGTGTGATTCTGGTCTTCCCTGCGGATACCTTATTTTGGGGTAATGAAGTCATCTAATCAAATGTTTTGATGCATTTTTGTGTCTTGGATTAACACCGACGACATAAACAACACCTGGGATGTTTGTTCAGTTTGTACATTTCACATGCTCGGGTTAAAATACAGTGTTCCCTAACTTTTTTTGTTTAGTATATTTTGGACCCTGTTCCAGGTGTGGATAGATTCCTGATTTTACGATTTTTTTGTCTAAATTGATAATTACGCTATGTGCATCAGTATTCTGGAGTTTGGGGGGTACCTGGCATCCTGACAAAGTGTAACAGAGAGATCTGGCCATTGTGCGAGGTCAATCAATCACTTCTGAGGCTCTAATGTAGCCATCCCTTAAAAGCCTAATAGGTTTGCGCCAAGGTTTTGAAATTGATGGGAATCGATGCAGGCGGCAAGTGGCAGGAGATGAGAAGGGGCGTCAGATGGCCGAGCCTTCGGAGATTTGAAATGAGCTGAGCAGCGGTGTTCTGGCGAAGAGGTCTCACGGCGAAGGCAGGAGGCCAATGAGGAGAGTATTACAGGACTTCAAAAAGCACTAGACCAATCTCTGTTGTTTTTGAGAGGTTACTATGGCAATGGAAGCTTGTTGCTGCCACTGCGAAATACATTAATAAATAAGAGCATTTTTAAAGTATTAACAAATGAATGAACTTCACAAAATTTACTTCATTAATACCCAAAGAGAAAAGTGCGACCAGGGAAAAATGGATGTGTACTCATCTTTTTATACTCATCTTTCTGGAAAAGCAGTAATTACTTAGCAACAGTCATTTAGCTGCTGGCAACTTGGTGATTCAGGGTTTGCGTTAATGGAACTGAGAACTCTAAAATGAGGTGAAGTGAAGAAAATGGGAATTTAGGGGAATCACATGATAATTCTGCTTCCTTACTGAGGATGCCGTGCCCATTTGAGGAAAATCTCTGAGTCAATTGGGACATACACTTCATCCTGCATCTGTCAACAGTGAGCTATGTTTTAGTAACTGGTATGCCCTGTAATAATAGTGAAGGCGACTGCTCCCTCTGACTGTCGTGTAGCTGTGTGTGCGTGTGTGTGTGTGTGTGTGTGTGTGTGTTTCTGTAGGGACCAAATGAAATAACAGATTTCTTCATCCAAATGGGGACATTTTTTGGTCCCCAGAAGTTAACTGAGCTATTTAAGGGTTAGAGGTTCAGGTTAGGTTTAGGTAAAGTTAGAATAAAGTTAGGGTTCTGGTTAGGGTTTGGCATAGTGTTTAGCATAATGGTCAGCATAATGATTTAGGGAATGAATGTAAGGCTATGGGATATCCCCACAAAATATGAAAATGCAACATTTTTGTGTGTGTGTGTGTGTGTGTGTGTGTGTGTGTGTGTGTGTGTTTATGTATGAGGGTACAATCCTGGCATCCAATTTGCAACATTTCCTACCTTCTTCTAAAGTTGGGGTAATCTTCCCTCCACTGCATAGCGATTTCCGGTCAGTGAAATGAAACCGGAGCACTAATAAGTGCCTGAGTAATGCTCATTGGCCCTCATTACGAAATACAGCAGATTGTATCCCGCATAGCTTTGGACAGTGTTACTGCCGTGATCCTGTACAGCTGGCACCTGGAGTTTTCGAAATGAGCAGAGACCCCGTTCAGATGATAATGAGCACCGAGGCTCGGGTAAGCACTGCGACAGCCTAAATGACTGTCTTTCTTATTACTTCTCTCACGTCACCGCGGCGTTGATGTGCCGAGCTAGCGGCGGAAATGAATAATTAGAGAAAATTATTTTAACCTAATAAAAACCAAATTGCGTCGCGCAACTCTGCCGGTCTAATTGATTTGTAGAGTATGTGTTTGCTGAGCATTTACATCCGTTTCCCAAATGGCATCGTGATCAATTATTTCACAAAGAGTCTCTTAATAGACTCGGAGAACAATGCAGAGTTCCATTTTCCCCCGTCTCTTGTCTTTCCCCTGTCATTTGCCAGGCTCACTCAAATGGTAATCTCTAACCTAATTGAAAAAGAGCTAATAAATAACATCTATTTGCCACATTTGTTCTGTCGTTGAGTAATGGTTGGATACTTGGCATAATGCAGTATGATACGAATAATTTTAAATGCATTTATAAGTCTGGTAACGATAAATATTCAGAGCCTCATAAAATTCACTCCAAACAAAACTCACAGTAAACAAATATGGCGTCCTTTCCATTTTTTTTTTAGAAATGTTTAACCTCCAATAGCATGATATTATAACTCCCTTTGAATCTCAGCATGAAAGAACGACCGCTCAACCATTCATGATAACATAATTATTCCTGCAAGACTAGTTTCTGGGCACAACGGGCAAAATCAGCATGGAGCCAGAAAAGGTTTCACTGTCATGTATTACTGGGCCCTCATTAGTACAACTCGAAACAGAGCGAAGAATCACCGTGCATTGAATATGGGCACATTACTAGATTCTAGGTAGGTTGAGCTGAAATGGCACAGACTTTGTCAAATTCTCAAAAATGCGGCCGCTCATGTTGTCAATTTTTACATATTCAGTCATTGATATGAACTGAGGAACTCAGGAGTGAAATTACAGTAATTAAAAGAAGAGAAGTAAAATGTTCGATATTAACACATTACACTGTATATTATCAAGCTATAAAAGTTGCCCAAAAAAGCTTCTTAAACAGACTGTCATTTGAATATAAACATTACAGAATTTAAATTGGCTTAAATAGTTCAAGAGCAGGTTTTGTTGATGCCCTCTCAAAATACAGAAAAATGGGCCACAGACATAAATTACGTTAATTATTTTTGAGCCACCTGCGTTCAGGGTTTAAGAAGGTGGATAATTCTGACATCTCCTGCTTCCTCCTTTAGAAAGATGTGGCATCACTTTGTCAGCTTCCATGGGTGTTAAGTTATCGTCCATGACAGGGATCTGCTGTACAAAAATGATATAGCATCTTAACGTGTCCGCAATCTTGTCGCAAAGATTCCATTTTCGGAATCACCTGAGGTCGTCCCGTCGGCACTAATTGGAACGAAAGTGCAGGTGCCCATTTTCAACTGACCAATGAACCCGCTTCTGAACATGATGAGGTTTTGTAGAAAATACAAACAAATAGAAAAGATGAAAACCGAAAACCTCAAAAAAATGACTTACAACGCAGCGTGGTTAATGGAAGGATAAAGAGTTACATAATTTGAATGAAGGGCCAGAGGAGAGTAGGCGGAGAAGGCAGTGATGAAACGTTCTGTTTATTAAAGGAAGCAGGCATTAATCACTCGGAGTCGGGTGCCGAGAGGCGAATAGCAAGAGAGGGAAGCTAAGCACAGAGGTGCTTCAGCTCTGATTACTCAAGAGGGGTGGGGGAGGGGAGGGGGGTGTGGTATGGGAAGAGGGCATTTTATTAACAGGAAATGAGCCTCGGACCGAAAACTTATCAGCCAATTTGCAGAAACAACGTACGTTGAGTGAGTAAGTCTCCCTCAGAGGGAACATCACGCAAACTAATCATGGATCAGCTTTGGCATGACGGATGTGTTGAGACAGGAAATTGGGGTGTGGGTGTTGGTCTCACTTCCAGGGTGCGTAATAAAGTGAGGTGGATTTGGGTTTAGCCATTCATTTTGGAGCCTTTCTCACCACCTTGTGATTTGGCAATTAAAAACGTAAAAAGGCGAATCGCAATATTTCATGCTTGAAATTGTGCTTGAGCTTCGGTAAACCGCAGAGGGAATTTAGAGCAGTCTGGGCAGCCGGGCTTGAATAAGCCTTGACTTCTGATGGAGGGGTCAACAACGATTCAGCAAAATACATTGTGATTTATCTCAGCCATGATATAAACACTTTGATCTCACAGGTAAAAATGGGTGAGCAGCCAACACAATGTATCTCAGCCAAAGATCAAAAGAGACAATCTACCCACTTCCAGGAACTCAAAGTCAGCAGTTTATACCAATCAGAAAATGCCCTAGATCACATTAATCAATACATGGCAAACTGTTGTAGGCGAGCTACTGTTACCTCAGTACAGAAAACTAATGCAGGAGGTCTGCTAATTCAATATCACAGTAAAGGCACGGTTCTCTGCACTCTGATGGTTTTAGACCTATAGAAAACTTTGAGAGTAAGCCTTTTTTCCACATTTTAAACTCGCGGCTTCTTCAGGATTATATTTTCTGCCTTTGTTTCACATTCCAAGTACATAATTCAGAGTCCAGGGGCAGCGTTTACTTTACTTGGCTGCAAATAGTGAATCTCCCAGGGCTGCGAAAGTTTGAAATCATTGAACAGATTATGTGAAGCTGGACAGTGCTGTACGGACTGGGCATTAAAAAAGGCTCCTCCATGCAGAAGTCCACAGAACATTCACTCTTAAAACGGGGGGTTCTTGAGGGTGCTATGTAGAACCATTGGGGTTCCTTGCTAAAGAAATGGAACCTTTGGCTCAAAAAAGGTTCTATTTCCTTCACGAGAGGATTGTTTGAACTTCAACGACCGTTTATGGAAACTTCCAGGAGACACTCATCCTACACCCCCAAACTGCTCCTGATGTGCAGGTTGGCACCTTGTATGGCAGCCCCCGCCATCAGGTGCGGAGGCATAATTGTATAGCACTTTGGGGTCATGTCATGTGACTAGAAAGTGCAATATAAATGCAGTCTATTTACCATTTCACCTGAAAAATAAAGTTAAAAGGTCTGGGGTATGAATGAACCTTTTTAATGTGCTATGTAGAAGCCTTTTATGAAAAAAAATGTAAGAACCCCAAGGGTTCTTTAAATTGAACCCTCTGAAATGGTTCTATATAGAACCTTTTGAGGGTGCCATATATGTACCAAGCTATAGAACCTTTAAAGGTTCCTTATGGAACCTTTTGTTTTCAGAGTGTATGCTTAAACAATCTGTTTAATGCTGTATTTTTTTATTTATTTTTTTTTAACTCTGTCTCCCTGTCAACTTTCCTTCCCAGAGATGGAGATTTTAGGCCATTAATTAATGTCATGAAAATTCTTCAATTCACGAGAAGGAATGACTATAACATCTGGCCAAAACTCTGCCCCCCATTTCCAAGCTGTGTCTCATGGTTCAAAATCAAAACCTGTGTGTCCTGTCTTTCTTGCTGTGGCCAGTGGCTCCATTTTGCAATGGCAGTTGGTGACAGTATCACCTAAGATACATTTTGGAAGTCAGTTAGGAGTTCTTGTCTCATGAACATTTTGTGACTCGTACTGGTTTCTTGGGCATCAATAAACTGAATTTCAATCATGCAAACAAAGGGTTTTGACAGGAGAGGAAGTCAGAAGTCAGTCGCAGGTAGACATTCAGTTCAGCGATTTTATTCAAGATCTTAGTTGTACAGTCCAGTTTGACGACAGTCAGTAGTATTGCAGCACAGAAACCATGATCCAAAGCGCTATCTAAAAAGAGTCCGAAGATCAAAAACCAATCATTAGGTACACTGAGTCTGAGGGACATGCAAAATCTGAGGTTGAAAAGCATTTGGTAACAACTTATGATAGGGGTGCACTAATTAACATTAATTAATGCAGTAATAAGCATTAACTAACAGCTAATTAACATTTAATTAATGCATCCGGTAATCATTTACAAATGATGTTCGCATCAACTGAGGTATTAATTTATACATTATTACATTATTAAGTGGTTTAACAGCTTGAAGTGCTGCATTAGGGATATGGAATGTTTTCAACTTCAAAATAAGGGAAAAAAAGAAATTAATAAATGGTCAATCATGGTTGCATTATGCTTATTCAGCTGTCTAATACATTAGTTACCTGCTAATTAACTGATAGTTAATGAACTAATGTTAATTAATGTACCCTTATTACAAAGTGTTACCAATGCAAGCAAAGATCCCAGGAAATTCTAGAAAAGGCTCATCGGTAGACACAGAAAAGATTGGCGAACAAACTTGCATAAATAGACTGACAGATATGAGAATATAAGTAGGGGAAAGAGGCTGATTAGTGGAAAGAGGTGAGTGTGTCAGGACAGAGTGGTTCCAAACAAGAAAGTAAGATGCGCTAATGGGAAAACAGAAAGGCGAGGGTGAGTGCTTGATGGCAGGGAATGAAAACAGAAAGCCCATGTTAAGTGACAAGTGAATGAAAATAAATGAACTAGTAAATAGAATGCTAAATAAACACAGTGAATGAAAACACAATCGATGAAAAATGATACAGACATAAAAAATACAAGACCTCCATATGTTAACAAGATTCAGATCCTGACAGGCTTCTTACAACTCTGCACTGTGTGAGCTCGACTGTAATCTGATGTGAAATGTAGTAGTAGGCCTATACCACAGCACACGCTTCAGTGGCAGCACTGGGGATGCCTGCTCTGCCCCTTGATAAGGGTTTGCACTTTCAATTTCTGTAAAAAAAAAAAAAACCAACGTTATCCTAACACTAATCAGTTTTATGCCTTAAAATAACCAATATGGTACAAAATATGCTGATTAAAATTATCACTGGGGCTGACCCCCGAGTCGTTCAAAAAACCTCTTTAACTTCTCCCCAGTGGGTAAATATAGACTGAGCTAAACATAAATAATGATTCAGAATCAATGAGTCATCGTAACACACACCGATATTCACCCCGATCTCCGCAATTACAACCAGTGGGTTGAATCTTCCCGCAAACTCCTCCGGGGGAGAGACTTTAATCAAAAGCAGTTAATCCTGTCAAAGATGTTCAGGATGAGCACATTACAATTCATTACAGCGCTTCAAAAAGAGACGTTGGTTGTTCCTATTTTGCCCCTCTGTCAGTATTCTCCCTCCAATGATTCGTGGAGCTGAGGTGCTGTCGTGTATTCGGCGATAGGGCTAACAAGAAAAATGTTTTCGGAGTATCAATCAAATTACCTGCACAAAACACTGCAGTCATATCGCAGTGTTTTGGCATTAGTCACGGAGCCTGGGGTTGGAGGCATGCTTTATTGCTGACATCCATCATACACACAGCTTCCTCCTTCTCAAGGTTGAACAGCGATCCGCGCTTCCAGATGAGTTTGAGCTGAGCTGTATTTTCAATTTGAAGTAACTTTTTTCTTTTTTTCATTGTTTTTTTAAGTTTTGGCTCTGACATTGTTCTAAATTAAAATAACACTGTTTTAAAGGGATCTGAGATTTCTGTGTATAGATTTATGATGTGTTCGTGAACTCTGCGTTTTGTTTCAAAAGGTGTTGATGTAAAGTTTTGCGCATAGCTGGAAAAGTAGTGTTAAGCTTGGTTGGGGCGCTACAGTTTCCACTTTTATGGGCAAATATTATCTAAAGGGCTATGAAAAAAAACAATGTGGTTGCTGTTCATCCTCCCAATTTAGTTTTCAAGAATATAAAGAATTTTAATGAAATCATGATGGAGAAAATTAGTATCTTTATATTTATATTTTTCCAAAGAATGTGTCCCATAATCATTGGTACCCCAATAAAATTCAATTGAGCTATGTTATATTTTCACACTTTACTTTTTGCAAAGTTCAGCATAATCATGCGAGAAATTTAAAGGGTAACTTATGACTTCCTGTCCCCCTAGTGTATAATTATAAGTTGACATACCGGCTATTTTCCCTTTGGCATTCATCACCATGATAAAGACTAAAGAATTCAGTATAAACGGGTGACGGGGAGTAGTTCAAATTAATTTATGTGGAAATTACTAAAAAAATTGGAAATCTCCATTTTTGACTCGCCAAGATGTAATCCAGAATAAAATGTTTAAAAGTGAAATGTTTTAAATTTGCCAGGAGGGGTTGACACCAATAGAAAGGCCTCGGAGTTTGTTCCTATTAATAAACCCCTGAAGAGTAGTCACATACTTCACTATCATAAAGGTTACAATAATTTCCGGAGACGGTAATGCAATTCTAAACTGAGGGACAAAAACTGACGGAGTTGGTAGCTTAAGGGCTTAAAGCATGACAATCCAGCAACTCTGCAGCAGAGAATTAAGGCTTATACACACCAAAAAGCTCAAGGGAACAGGGCATCCAAATGGATTACACCCGGAAAGGGAGGGCAGGCATGACGCCAAACCAAGGAGACAACACTTCTGAGAGACATGCAGGATGCTGGAAGGGGGTGGAGACGATTAAGGAGGCACGAGGGTTGTGCCACTACATAACTAAAAGATGTTTTTGGAAAGCCTGTCAGTAATAAGCCTTCATTGTCTTTAAGCAAAAAAAAAAAAAAAAAGGCTCATGCGTTAAATGGTACTCGACTTCCACTGGGTCCTAGTTCTTTGAGAAGAGCCTAAATGGAGCTTGTTAGAAATAATAAATAATAAATATTATTATTAATACAGGTTTTCCTTTTCATTTTTGTGTGGGTTTCCTCCGAGAACTAGTTTCCTCCCACAGCCTAAAGTCATGTATTTCAAGCCAATTGGTGCCCGGCGATGGATAGATATAGATAATGGATGGAAGGATAAATAATTAAGACATTAATTCATAACCACTTTTGTTCATATTTAAGGGTACTAGTATTATCGGAGGGCGCTGCGTGAGTGTTTGACTTCTCTGTCATCCAAGTAGAGTTTGGATGACAAGTAGAGTAGAGTGTGATGGCATGAAATTCTTAGTCTGAATTCTGCACAATCCCAAGTTCTGTCTGGATGGAAGTACTTTGTATGTGCTCACTGTTAAGTTCTAAATTCTATGCTAAGTTTTAGAGCTGCTTAAAACTTGCTAAAAAAAAAAAAAGCTACATCTATCCCTTCATCTGCTGATTTCAAAGCGACAAGACATCAAAAAGTCCCTGAGAGAATTAAGATCCATTATCAATTCAACTGCACTTACCTTCATTAGAGTGTTCTATTACTTAGAAGACAGTTACAAAAAAGTGTAAACCTAATGAATCTGGCATCAATTATTGGAGTTTTAGACAAATTAACTCTCCAGCGTTTTGACTGAGCCCGTGTTTAAAGTCATTACTTTGCTTCAAATGCTAGAATGGGAGGAAAGAGATGAATTCTAGTAGATGTTTGTGCTGTGTGTCTGAAGTAGAGAGGCAGTAGGATATCTGGACACCTCTCAGAGAGAAATGATGTGCCAATGTACAGCACTTTTCTACATGACCGATATGACGGGGACGACTTCAGAAATATAATTAACTAATGATAATGGTGACAAATTCCACATAGAAATAGGGAATAGATAAGTGTTTTCTCTCCCTTAAGCTGGGTGGAAAAAAAGAACATATTGCCTCCACAATTACAGGTTACATCTGAATGCTCAAAGTCATTATTGAATCAGAGGTGCTGACACACAAAGTGGATACAAAGGAGACTTCCATGTCTGAAGTGCTCTTCTGGAGAATACCACAATATGGAAATGAGCATTACCCCAGCACTTATTTAACTATGGCTAATTATATTCCACTCAGGGAGAAAATCTGCACATTTACCAGCAAGAATATATAGAACTCAATGGAAGAGCCACAAACGCACACACCTGCACAGACACACAAAGGCTATAGAGTTAAAGACACACCTGAATGTAGCATGTCTTGTGGGGACCTGTTGGCACGATTTCTGGATTCATAACTGCAGGGATGTGGTGGACGACTCATCACACACATTCACACACATTTTGCCGAAACTGATTTATCTGATAAATGGCGTCAAGTGGCAGGTGGCCGTGCATGGGGTTCAATGTGTAGGATGGTTTTTGCAGTCAAAGAACCAGCAGTACAGTCGGCATTATATTGTAAAACACATCACATACGTAGAGAGCATTGAAATTTATATTTTAAATAATAAATGTGTTTTCACCATCTTTCCCTAAATTCAATATCCCATTGTGGGATAAAGAGTTATTGTTCTGTATTGTACAATGACCTTTCACTGAGATTTTCATCCACACCATAATATTATTGATCAAACCATATTCCAGGCAATTATTATTTAAATACAATAACCCTTTTGACGATGGAAATTTTGCAGTAAACAGAAAGAAATGCAGGCATTTTCTCAAAATTTCAGCACAAGGTGCCATGTTAGGCCCATTTTTTTGGGGGGGCGGGGTGGGGAGACATATAGCCCCTCAAAACTGTTTTTCCAGTGGTTCTTGGCCCTAGAGGACAGTGATTTGGGAAGGGCTGGTGTTTAGACTTTGTTTGAGTCCACAGCAGAGGTGGACAAGCCGGGTCCATACAATACTAGTGCTTTCCAGGATTTCATTTGAACCACTTGGATTTGATCACTAGAACAACTCCTTAGCTGAGAGGTTGAACTAATCAAGTGAATTTAGCTGCTGAGCTCATTGGTGGAAATAAAATATGGATGGATTTTTACCCTCTGACTCCTGGAATATCCAGCTCTGGTTCTAGGGTTAGATTAGAACTACAGCTTGAATCAGTTAGAATTCAATTAAAATGGGACACTTCACTGTGCATTTTTTGGGGGGGAAAAAGTGCTGCCTTGGATCACCAGTCTTTCTGCAATGGGACACGAGTGTGAGAAAAGACTAAAATGTTGACTGTCTACACAGCTACCAGAGTGCTTTTTTTTTCTCAGTGGTATAAAACCGTATGTGAACCACTTGGAATCACAGTAACTTGATGGCTGGTGGGTGAGTCCGCTTTATTTCACAAATTTTTTGGTTGGATAATCCCTCGACCTGCATCATTTCGTTTTCAAGGGGGTCCTCATCACAAACAAGCCGAAAGGGCCAAGAACAGATAATATGGCGAAGTCATCATAGTCTTTGAAGCAGGAGCTGGTGGGAGATGGGCTTTGCCACTCACTTGTGCCCAGTGTGTATAGAAAGGGTTTGATGACCAGAGGTGGACATTCCAGGGGTCAGAAAATTAAAGTCTGGTCGTGTTTTACTTCCAGCCATGAGCTCAGGCAGCTGATTTCCTTAATTAGTTCAACCTCTGGGCTGCAGGGTTGCTGCAATTTTTAGATACAGGCAGACAAAATGCTGGGAAGGACTTGTACTTTCTGGAGCTGGATTGTCGATCTCTGGTGGTGACACTTCCCCATGAAGCAAGTGTATTTGTGAAGGTGACAGGTGGTGACAGGCAGCCCATAACCCTGACAGACTGAGGGGGGTTAGTGCAAAAGCTGAGGATCCAGTGGGAGAAATGTGGCTGCACATTACGGCCTTTGTGTTACTGATTATGATGTGTTTTTTTATCGAGTTCTGAGCAGAGTCACCATCCATGAGGAGTGTACTGGCATGGTTTCAGTTTTGTGGTGGACGGTACACACAGGTATACAGAGTGTTCCTACATCTTTTCCTGTCAAAAACAAAAAAATAGTATAGATACTGTAGATAGCGTACCCATAGATATTAGGGAGTATAGATACTATGATACATAGTACACCCATCTATCAGCCAAATAGCCATTGAAATACATAGAAGAGAATACCTAGTTTCTCCTTAGTAATCTATTTATCTACCTCATAAAGTGTACCCACTTCTCCAGGGACTTCCACACCACTGTGTACTTTCCCTTGGAGAGCATAATCTGACTGAGTTTGCGGGGTGCGCACACCCCAGAATGCCTTGTGCCCCCTGCTGGCTGTTTAAGGGAAGAGCAGGGGATCCAGCATGACTCGCACTTCTGGCTGGTTCCTGCCCTGTACACTCACTAGATGCTTGAGAGTCATTTTTAATTAGAAAAAACAAACAATACATTCAAAGACCAGTTGAAAAGCAGAAGAGGCCAGCTGCCTTCAGACACTTATTTCATGGCTGATTTCATGCCAGTGCCACAGAGCTGATTCGGTTGGGATCAGATAGGGGGACGCAGTTGGACACAATGACTGCGATGGAGGTTGTCCAGAGTTAGGGGGACGGAACAGAGCAGATGGACTTTTGGAGAGGTGGCGAAAAAGCCATGCAGGGCTCAGCTGTGTGGATCTTTAGCACTCGCCCCAAGATGCCATCTGGACCAGCATGGCACTTGCAGTACCACTGAGAATGCAATCATGGCATCTCCTCACAACTGGCCAATCTGCATGATCCATCTCAATGTCAGTTTTTCCCCCGATGTTCCACTTAACGTAATACAGTGGCACATTCCTTTTGGCCAGGTTTTTTGCAGAAATATTTTTGGGCCAGGAATTTAATGTTGTCACACAAAATCACGTCATATCCTGCCCCAGTCAGCTCATATCTGCTCACTTACTGCTCAATTTTATGAGTCTCAGTGTCAGACAAAGTAATTGGAATCATGCTAATGCCCATCTAATTAAAGGAACTGAGTCACAATTACTCCTACACATTACTACTGCTCAGAACTTACATCCTAAGAAAGTGAATGTGCTTGACTGCAAGTCATAATCTAATTCCTAATTCCAATTGCAAATTCGTCTTGCATTGTGTGTGTGTGTGTGTGTGTGTGTATATATATATATATATATATATATATATATATATAAAACTGCTGCTTCCCATCCATAAATTGGCTGAGTGATTGGCTGAGCCGCGTTCTATGCCGGTATAAAATCAATGTAACCCACTGCTTTCTTAGGCAGACCCCAGCACAAAATATCGCTGCTCGCAACCAACTACTCTGCGCTCAACTGACTCGTTAGGTTAGGTTTGTTTCAAGACTTAGCTCGCTATTTCAGTATTAGCGAAGTGTAGCCTTTTAACCTGCTAAGTTGGCTATCTACCTAGCAAGGTATTGCATTACAAAGTTTGATATCATTTTAGCTTGCTAGCTACATTGCTAACTAGCTTGCTATTTCAGTATTAGTGATAAATTCCTGATTTTTTTTTCTTGTGTATTTATTTTATGGGCTAAGTGTAGGGTAACCACATCCATTGTAGTGAACGCTAGCTAGTTGACAAGCTGGCTAGCAAACTAATGCACAATTTAACATATTTTCCTGGACACCGGCAAGAGTGGAGGACCAAAGTCAATCTTGTTCCCTACTCTCGCTGCTGGTTGTAATGATATGGCCGATCGGCGCGAGTTGAGAACAAGGAAACTCGAAAACCGAAATGAACGTAAAATTATTTAACGGGGCCCTGGGGAGACCGAAGAAGACATTCAAAATAGCCTGCTTACATAGTATATCTACATTAACGAGCCCAAATAGCCTGATGTGACATAATGGCGCTAGATGAAAAAGCAATCTTAGCGTCTGTGTTGTTTGCCAACCATTCTGTCCACTCTGTCTTGCTTGGTGGAAGAACAAATAGGTCTCAATTTTATTGTTGCATTATTACCAATAAATTTCTGATTTTTTTTTGTGTGTGTTTATTTAATGGGCAATATGTAGGGTAACCGTTTTATAAAAGGAATAAGCCCCTTGAAGCAGTGGGTTACAGTGATTTTATAACGACGGAGGGGCACTAAGGCATCCTGACTTAGAACACCCCACCGCCGATATAAAATCACTGTAACCCACTACTTCTCGGGGCTTATTCCTTTGATATATATATTGTTACTCCGGCATTATGCTTTTTATAGTAAGGAGCTTTTATTTTTTTAAGCTTTAGCCAAGGGATACAAAAAATGTAAGTTGGTTGCCATCGCCAATAATCAGAGAAGAAGAAAAATCCTAGATTTTGATTGAAGATCCAATCCACAAGATTGAAGAGCCAAGTGGTAAAAGTACCTAAGTCACATTTTCACACATTGAGCTGTGAGGATGAAAAACACCTTTCATGGAAACCTAATTTTAGCTTCTCAATTTTCTCAAAATGAACTTCGTGTGACTTTTTTTTTTTTTGCAAAGGGGTCTTCAATTAGCAGATTTTATGAATCTATTATATATTCGGGCCCTTTTTTCTCAAAATAGACATTTTGTGACTTAAGTACTTTTAGGACTAGGGTCTTCAATTTCAAATCATGTGCCCAAAAAAAGCAATAATACTAATACTAATGATAATAATAAAAACCACTCAAAGGAGAAATACATACCCTCAAATAATGCATGGAAAAAATCTCCCCAATGGAAAGAAATCTTGGAACAAAATCTACAGAGGTGAGGGAGCCCATCC
The DNA here is from genome assembly GCA_029721435.1 of Gymnothorax reevesii. Classification (NCBI taxonomy): domain Eukaryota; kingdom Metazoa; phylum Chordata; class Actinopteri; order Anguilliformes; family Muraenidae; genus Gymnothorax; species Gymnothorax reevesii. Next base: position 165,450,566 of record CM056573.1, on the reverse strand, counting down.
TCTGTTGGTTGGTAAAGTCAAAGGTAAGTGGATATAAGTGATGAGACGTCTGTCATGATTATTCAAGTGTTTTGACATAAAAATGAGGAGAAAAATAGAACAATAAAATAATAAAAGGCAAAATAGTAAAACTAATTAACAGTCGCAAATTGCATGTTGGTGCATCTACAGCTCTAAAGTACGGCCAGGGCTGAGGATGTGCGAGGGAACAAACGAGAACAGGGCTGACATCTGACACCTTAACAGTTATTTATGTTTTGTGGACACACCAGAAATCACACAGTGCTCTCTGGCAATAACTTTTGAAAGGTGCGCTCAGTTACATTCCACAAAAAGAGTACAGGAAGAGAATTCATCCAAATGCCACTTGGTGGCAGCGGATTGAGCATTCAACACTGAAGCTAAACCCGAAATAGATTAAATTTAAAGAAGTTTAACTGCATTGATATTTTGTATGTGCAATGGTAGAACTTGCAGAACTCCCTTTCCCAAGGAAAATTTTCATTGCTCCCAAAATTCCATTGTTAGTTAATCTTTCTGTTGATGTGAGTGGATCAATGGAGAAGTCAGGAGATTCGCTACCAAAGTATTTGGCCACTCTGGCATTGATACGCATGCCCTCAGTTAAACAATGGTTCCACTTTTTTATATTTTAGCTGTTCCAGCATTTTATTTATGTCATTCCAGGACTTAATGTTTACTCTGAAATACATCATTCAATCATTCCAACGTGGCTTTGAAAACTAGTTCTTTATGTGTGGTGTCATCAGTAAAGGCCAACTTATCAAATGTGTTTGTTTGAAAAGTTTGTACATCCGGTGGGAGTATGTTGTTGGATTGAGAATTTTAATAATCCTTTATAATTGATTGTGGGTTGGATAGATGAAGACAAATTTGATTGTTGTTGTTATTTTGGGACATGCATTCCATATTCGGGCAATGATCCGGAGTCACCATTCTAAATATGAATGTGATTCAATGGTTAAGGCTTGGACTTTCATTCCAGAAGATTAAATTCTCAGGTGGGTTGTTGCCAATGTAGATTTTGCAAGTTGCAATAGATAGTAACATCTGTTCCGAAAATCTAATGTGTTAATGGTAATTTCAGCATTTGACAAGATGCCAAGCAGGTAACCTTGGAGACTGGGAAAGGGCCAAGAGTTTTTTTTTTTTTTTAAGTGGATATGCCGAAACGATGGAACCTTGGCTTGCATTTACATAACTACAGAACCAGAAAGTAAATTGTACACGATTTTCCGTGACAGCTCATCTATTGAGCCCATGGTTGAGCCATTTTCAAATATCATTGAGCAGTCAGTAAACGCGCCTCGGATGTCGGAGGATTATCGCACGACGCAGCTGCTTTGTCCCCATCCGGACAGGCAAATGTACACTTTGCCACTAAATTCTGAGCAACGCTAAAAGGTAGTGTCCGTCAGCCTTTTATTCTCTGGGTGAGATAGTAGGTTACGAGTTCCTCACACGTGATTTTGGTCCAGTTGGCTTCGCAGGAAGACGTCTTTGATGAACGACTCCTGTCCCGCGGCTCGCAATAGTGCTGAAGTCATCAGAAAATGGAAAATTGATCTACTTCGATTTTTAATCCGCGCAAAAAGCGGCTCTCTGATTCTTTTTGACAGTGCAATTCTTTTTGAGTTTGCGAAATGAGTCGCTATGGAGTAACAACAAGCCTAATTAGGCAACATTATATGCTAGAAACAAACCACTTACTTGTCTATTTGACGACGTTGGCACTGGTGGCACTTCGGTTTTTCTTTACGCAGTGTCAACAGATACGGCAGTTTTTATTGGTCCGGCAGTCGATTTGAAGGGAATAGGATTAGAATTAGGGATTGTGGATATGGGAAGGGTCAAGTTAGGGGTTAGGGTTAGGGAATAGGATAAGAATTAGGGATTGTGGTTATGGGAAGGGTCAAGTTAGGGTTAGGGTTAGGGAATAGGATAAGAATTAGGGATTGTGGTTATGGGAAGGGTCAAGTTAGGGTTAGGGTTAGAGTTAGGGACAGGGTTTGAAATTGGGACTGCCGTACCTCTATACACTGAAATGCGTTGGAAAACTGCCGTACCCGTAGCAACTGCCTTTTTTTTCCAACATGCCCAACTCGCATTTTAACGTTTTTTTCACTATTGAATCAACGTCATGGGTCACAGTTGAATCTCCGTTGAATTATTTTTTGATTTTGAAAGATGAATCAACGTTGATTTCGCATTGTTTTTTTTCACCTGTTAATCTTTTTACAACCATCAGAGTTAAACGTTGTTTCAACAGCACTGACAAAATTTCAACCATATTTCTACGTTGAAGGTCGGTTGTGTGCCGGCTCGGTGGTCAACGACAATGTTTGCTGAACACATTTTTGTCGATTTTAATGCAAATGAATGTCGAATCTAATATACAACATGTTAGCTATAAATTGTAAATGCTGCATTATGGCTAGTTATAGGTCAAAGAGCCTAGGTTGTTGCAAAGCTGTCTGCCGACAGCCGTAGGCAATAGGCTATATAGCTCGTTAGGTTACGCTAAAAAAGCGAGTGGAGCGTTCCAAGATGAGGGCCCCTGATGTCTAACAAAAAGCTTCAGCTGTTCTGGTTTTCCAAGGATGAGCTTTTATTATTTTCACAAATCATGCAAAGTAGCAGCGTCATACCTTCTGATGCATTGGATTAAACTAAAGTTAAAACAGCCAGGAGGTACAACATTTTAAATCTCAGCATCAGAGGAAGCGGGAAGCTCGCTAAGCTGGACAACGATGACACCTAGCTCTGATTTGAAACTGGTTTACGGGAGACCGGGTCTAGTAGTTACAACTTTTCTTTTAACGGCTGTAGAATTGACATTATCGGGTTTTTGTTATCAATATGCTCTGTAAAGATAGAAAGTTAATTAGACTACATGACTGATCTGCAGAAACCCCAATATTCTGCGCATACGTAATACTGGTGGGGAAAAATAGACCCCATCCCTTTGTTGCAGGTTGTGGGGCAGTTTGTTACACTAAGAATTAGCTTAAGTGAGACATGTTTCCCACTTAAGTAGGCAAATTAAGGGGGATGCTTTACTAGGCTACTATTATCCAACGAAGCCACAGTAAGGAACCTCTTGAGTCATTCTCTAATGGCATTGCCAGGTTTCATTATTTGTTTATAATTTCAAGGCATCTTTCTGAAATACAAAAAGGTAGAAAGTCATTCAGTGAGGTAATTTGATCTTGCCCAAGTTGTTTCAGGTTTTGGGGCAAGTTCTTACTGTAACAACTTGGGTGTATCAACTAGTCCATCAGCAACCCTTCGCCATTGTCCCAGCATTTTGAAATGATCCAGTGCAGTGTTTACATGGGTGTGTCATGACACAGGGGCTAATGTCTTCCTCTCTCATAATCCATAAAATCTCAGGTATGTATCAATTACACTTGATGTGACTTGAAATCTCCCAAACGCCAAGTAAGTTACTTTTTCAAGCATTTTTCTCTGAAACACTAACATGCGACTTTCGACGTACGTCCGTCTGTCACGTAAGGACACGGGTCACGTTTGTGGAGCAGCAGGAAAAATTAGAGCGCCGTCTGTGTTTTACTGTCGGAACTATTTAGAATGTAACAACATGGACGTGTAACAACTTGACCCGGTCTCCCCTACTCCGCGACTCACGACTGAGGCGGTTAGTTCATTGCTACATCCTTTGCAATTCAAGCAATAATGGCATTCAGAAATAAAACACAAAGCGGCATGGAAAATTGATCACTTTCATACTGAGAGCAAATATATAATAAACCTCCACTTCATCTGACTCTTTGTTCATGCGATTAGTTGCTTTCAGTGAAATTACTTTCCGCTCCATTTCTGGCTGGAGCATATATTTTGCAAGAAATGGAAGAAATTCACAGTATAAAAATTCAGTTTAATTTCTGTGATTCGTAGCCACACTTTTATACTCTGTATATTTGCTGTTGGTGCTGTTATTTTATCTGATGTAGTGTCGGTCAAGGTGTTTAGGAGTTTGTGTGCTCAAGAAATTAATGATAATAGTAATAACCTTCGCTGAAACATGTTCAGGTATTCAGTCCGCTCTCATTCCTGTCAAGGGACGTATCATTAATGATGTAACTGCTCAGCATAAATAAATAAATAAACAAATAGATAGAATAGATAAATAAATCTGCTATGGAGCCTATAAAGGCTCTCAGGTAAGGGATAGCAGGGAAATTAATCTTCCAAGATTGAGGCTATTAGTTTTCCCACACTGAGCGTCCCTGTGTCTGGTTGTAATTAAAAGAGATGCTCAACCTTCTTCATTAATAATTCCCGAGTCCTTAACGCAAAACCCGCAGAAAGAACAGGATCAGAAACCTTAAATCACGGGGCAGCGAAGCATCCTCTGCAGACTTGCTGAGAGAGATACTGCGCACGTAGCTTGTACACCATGGATGAAATCATTTCATAACACTGTGGGGGTACACTAACAGCGTGCTGTGAACCTCACACCTCGATCACGTTGGAGTACTGTGCAGTGATTCCCACATTATGTTTGTAAGAATGTTTAACGATGAGCAAAAGATGCAGTGAGTTGCACTGTTGCCTCACAGTAGGGAGGTTCTTGGTATTGAATCATGACCTGGAACGTTCTGTGGAGTTTGTATGATCTCCCCATGTTTACAAAGATTTCCTTCGGGGACTTCAGTTTCAATTTTTCTCGAAGTCCGGGACATGACATGTACCATACAATACATTACTCAATGTGAATGTCCCAAGACTATCGTCGGTGTTGTGCCCTTGTGTGTCATGTGACTGGACAGTTTTATGTTCTTTAATTCTAGAAATTGTTCAGATATTCTTGATTTTTGTTCAAATGGTTTTCCACACTTTTTTATATCAAGTATTGTAATAATAATAATAATAATAATAATTGTCCAGGTAATTTGTATAAGCAATCGTTCTGACACTGATTACTGGGGAGTCAGAGGCACATCCTGATTTATGTGATTTAAAGATTTAAACATAATTTTTTATTCACAGTCCACCCTGAAGCCAATATTGAATCCCTTTTGAAATAAATTAGGTGAGTCACTTGTTTAGTACCTTGTTAAACATCATTTTAAAATGCAAATAGCTGCGTTTTAGTCTTAAATTTTCAAAAGAACCTAAGGCTGTCTGAAAGATTTATTTGAAACTGTCTCAATGTGGAAACTATGTTATCCATGCCTAGAAATATGGTTATTTTCAAGAATAATTCAGCTGAAATGAAACTTGTAAAGCCCAGAAAATGGATTTTTATGCTTAAACCCTTTTAGACATTGTACCCATATTCAGGACTTTAGTAATGTGAAATAGCCTGAAATTGATGCAGTATATGTGGGCTGCATGCAGGTGTGGTGGTGGAGGTGGGGGGTGAACAAACAAACATTTGAAGACCTGCGTGCAAGTAATAACTAAGTCACAAAAGAACACTTTTGAGATTCTGGATATCAACGTTTTCTAAAGATATTTCAGTCTGGAAAACTCACGTTTGAATTAAATAGAACTATTTATTCATGGGTATAAGCATTACATTGTATTTTGGCGGCGGTTCTGCACTGGAGAAATGTCCTACCTAGGCACAGCAAACATACAAACATAGTTATGAACAGAAATCAAAATCCCCCCCGATGTGAGCAGAACCAAAACAGGTGGAGGCTGGGGTGGAGGTGGCAAGCAAAAAAACCAATCAGCATGTTGCATTGCATGAAAAGTCATTGCAAACAGCAGCGGAAGAAAGTGAGCTTGAAGTCTTTCAAATAGACCGCTGTATGGCCTCATGACACGTATCCTCCAATTGTGTGCCTGCTGATGCTGACGTGCTGGTAGCTTACAAGGCTGCTGTCAGCTGATGTAGCTCTTCTCGAGTTTCCTGCCTGAACTAGTTACACTCATTTTTATTACGGTAGCATACAATGGAGCATATTCTGTTTCCAGGGGGGTTATAGAAAGCTGACAAACCCCTTTTTTATGGAAAAATGCACATATGTTAGGAAGTAAATACGAAAATTTGTTCAGTACTTGAGTACTTTTTCCACTAAATACCTGGGCTCCAGCACATTTTACCATTTCATGGCTGGACTTATAGCAGATGGAGTATTCATTCCATGCTGCCTCTATGGTTTCCATTTTCACAGTTAGTCACATGACACATACTGACATTTTGATTGGACAGTCATGAACTTAGGTACTTCTTGCTCAGACATTTGGTACTTCAGTATTTCTTGCACTAAAGTTTGGTGAGTCTGACAGTGGCAACACACTGATACACAGGACTTGTGTACTTCAAACGGAAAATTTTTGTGTCAGATGATGCTTTGGCCATTTTGGCTTTTAATACTGGTGTTGGAAATTGTTTTGCAAAATGTGACGAAAGTATTTCTTGCATGCAGGTCTTCATTTGAATACAGGGATAATTGCAAAAACTATTCAGAGGCCTTATTACTGTGAGGAGAGGTCCTTGGGAGAGACAGTGCAATTTCAGACACAAGTTCGGCTAATTGGAGACTTTAAAACACCCGTGGTGTGTCTGCAGTTAAGCTGCAAGAGCAAAATATTTGTAGTCAAAAATTTTTTGCACCATTTACAAAGTTTGCTGAGTCATTATTTATTGATTTATTTTTCCCAGGTGACCCCACCAAAGTGAACATGCAAAGTTCATGGTGTAGTGTTATATATCCACTAGAGGGAACTAATAGTCCACACCATTGCTATTAGTCATTCAAATGCCATGGATGTAAAATTGAGACCAACCAACATTTGTTTCCTGTTTTTCTCTGTAGCCACACACATACACCTTTCGGCAACAGAAACTCTCCTCTGCAGTTAACAGACCAATAAATGACTAAATTCACGGTACCAACTAAATTACTCAAGGGCATAAAAAATAATTCCCCCAATTGTTCAAAACAGTTTCACCTTCTGATTACAGGCTATTCTAAGGAAGAGATTCAACACTCACATGTATGCACTTTCCCATTGAGCTTAGGAGGATAAATTGGAGTTTATAAAAGTATTGATTTAACTGTGCTATATTAATTACCACATGTTTATTAATGTTTTCTCAGCATCTCATCTGTATTGTTATCCAGGATATTTCTCTACTTTGCATGCATTTGCTATTGTATATTTGCATACAATAATTGTGTTTTGCAATGCCTGTTTCCACATCAGCACATTGGGCACTGGCAAATGTAATTGGCAACACAATGCCTTATTCTTTGAAGGAGGGTCTGTCTGCCTTCTGTGAAGTGGCTCAATGCCTTTGAAGTGTATTTGTAAACGTTGGCATAGCTCTACCTGCCAGCCGTATTGCAAGCGTAAACCATGCATATTGAGTGAGCCAGGTGCATTCTGCCATAATGTAGGGCAATGTAGACCCATGCAATGTGCTGTTTGAGAGGCTCTAATTAGATCCTGGGTTTTCAACAAGAGAGCTCTTTGAGAGCTCATTAAGGTGTTGCGTCAAGGCTCGACACGCAGCGACAATATGGGTTATTGACTTGGGGGAGTACTGAAAAATGAAAAACTTTTTTATCAAAAAATTTTTAACTTATCCATGGGAACCCTTTGAGCCTTTGAGATGGGGGACCCCAGATCACGTGAGTTTAAAACCTCTGCTTAAGATTAAATATGCAAAGGTGTCACACTAGGATGAGAAGCAGAAGTCAAGGAAGCATTGCTGCTCTGCTCTTTAATTATGAAATATAATGTTTAATTAATATTTAATTGCAATTAAAAATAATCTCTGCTGGTCGTCAATCTGAATTCCACATGACAAAACACTAATTTAAAATAGTTGTGTGTTTTCCTAAAAGTAATTCTATACTTGACAAAAATGCATGCAGTAGTCACAGAGTTAATGATGCTATTTTAAGGAATGTGTCACGATATGCAATGTATTGCCCTGCTGTGTATAGCGCTTTGTACAACCCCAATTTCGGAATAGTTGGGACAAAGTATAAATTGTGAATAAAATCAAAATGCAATGACTTTCAAATCACACCAGCCAGGATTTCATTCACAATAGAACAGAGATAACATATATAATGTCTAATTAGTATTTAATTGCGATTGAAAATAATCTCTGCTGGTCGTCAATCTGCATTCCACACGTCAAAACACGAATTTACAATTGTTGTGTTTTCCTAAAAGTAATTGTATAAATGAAAAAAATGCAATGACTTTCAAATCACATGAGCCAGTAATTTTATTCGCAATAGAACAGAGATAAAAATATAATGTTTGATTAATATCTAATTGCGATTGAAAATAATCTCTGCTGGTCATCAATCTGCATTCCACACCTCAAAACACAAATTTAGAATTGTTGTGTGTTTTCCTAAAAGTAATTGTATACATGCAAAAAATGCATGCAGCCCTATTTTGTCCCTGGAAAATTATGTAAGATCCTTTGGAAAGCGCACTACATCAAGAGAGGACTGACAAATAGGAATCGTCACCATGGCAACCTTGCTTCCATCAGAATACAGACAGAGGTGTTTAAAATCCAGAGCGGTCTTAAAATGTGCGTGCCATTTCCAGCTTCTTGTTTGGCACATTGCCATCTCAACAGATAAGATCTAACCATTGTAATGCCCCGCCCCTCTGGCATTCCAATCCCTGGATATCTGCCCTCAGTGAATCATTCAATTACCCTTCAGTTCTTTTCAGTTAATCATATGACCTGTTACTCTTTAGTTAATTAGAATTCCCTTGATATTTAAAACTTAGTTTCTACCTTCATGGGCAGGTAGCTATAATCTGTATACCCTCTTTGTTTAGTGTGCTCCTTTGTTTGTTATCCTTCAAGTTGTGTATTTGTTTGTGTTGGATACTGTGGTTCATTTTATTTGATAAATTCCACATCCCTGCATTTGGGGCCTCAGCTCCACTCCTTGCCCTGGTGCCCTTTTAACATCATTGGGTGCCAGAGAGTGACAACCATGATGTCCGGGTAAATCTATATCCCTATTAAGTGAGTATTGCCAATGCAATTTATTTACAAGGGTGCAGACGTACACCTATGGGCTGAAACATTAAAACCACTCACGGATGATGCAAATTAAGTTGATGATCTCATAATAATTTAGTATGTAAAGGCCCACAGGCAGAACTTCAGACCATAAGTGGACAGTTGTACATATTAGATGTGGGAGAAATGGATCCTAAGTGACCTTGGCAAGGGCCAAATCATTATGGCCAGAAAAGTTGGTCAGATCAGCTCCAAACTGGCAAGGCTTCTGGGGTGTCACCAATCAGTAATCCTGAGTGCTTACCAACACTGGTCTAAGGACGCACAAACTATAAACTGCCAACAAGGTGTTGTACGCTGAAGGCTCTCAATGCACACAGGCAATGAAGGAAATCTTGTCTGTTCCAAATTTTCATGAGGGCAACTGTGGCAGTAGTCATAGAGTCAATGATGCTACTTTAAGGAATGTGTCACAATACGCAATGCATTTGGCCCTGCTTTATATAGTGCTTTGTACAACCCCAATTCTGAAATAGTTGGGACAAAGTATAAATTGTGAATAAAATCAAAATGCAATGACATTCAAATCACACCAGCCAGTATTTTATTCACAATTGAACAGAGATAACATATATAATGTTTAATTAATATTTAATTGCGATTGAAAATAATCTCTGCTGGTCGTCAATCTGCATTCCACACGTCAAAACACTAATTTACAATTGTTGTGTTTTCCTAAAAGTAATTGTATAAATGAACAGAGGTAACATAGCAAATGTTGAAACTGAGAAATTTTACAATTTTATCCACAAAATGAGCTCATTTCAATTTGATGGCTGCTACAGGTCTCAAAAAAGTTGGGACAGGGGCCTGTTTACCATGATGTAGCATACCCCTTCTTTTTAAGAGAGTGGAGGCATCTGGGCATTGAGGAGACAAGTTTCTTGAGTTTAGCCATTGGAATTTGTTCCCACTCTTGTTTAATACAGGCTTCCAGCTGCTGCAGAAAAAAAAAACAACTCCAACAAGAGTTGTCAGAAAGACAACAAAGCTCGCCGGGGCAAGGTTAAAGTTTTTCTGCACGCGGATGGACGCGGACGCCGGGGGTACGACAATAGCTCTCCGGACGTTACTCGTCCCGGCGAGCTAAAAAGGGAAAAAAAAACTTTTATTGTGAAACATCGAGTCTGATGGTTGCCGGAAGTGCCATTCTATTTTTGGATACATTATTGTTACTGATGCTAGCTCCATACTCTGGTGCCGAATCTTATTCCTCTGACGCTGTAATTTGCTTTTGAATCGCCTTTCAAGTTAAAGTAGCTCACGCTGATAACTCAGTTGTTTATACCTCGTTCAAGAGCAAGGTAACCATCTTTCTGTTACACTTTCAGCCATATGGCTTGCGGTATTTTGGCTCGATGACTAGCGGTACTTAACCCTATAAACTTATTGCCATCAAGTTAGCTGCTAATGTTAGCATCCCCATTTGCAATTGATGCCTTGAGGCACAAGGTTTGAATCGCTGGTGTGCTAGCTGTGGAAACTAGTTTGTAACATCAATCTTCATCAATGTTCAAATTAACTAGATTGGATGACGATAGCAAACTTTTACTAGACTAGCTCGTCGCCTTAGTCAAATCGATAGTGGTACCCATTGCCGAACAGATTCTTGGGCTGTGTGTCGAATGGCTTGTTACGAAAAACTCAGAAATTAGCGAGCGTTGTGAAGCTGGACATCCGAATATTGTGCGTTATTGCGAGCACTTGCTGATTGATGAAGCTATAGCTCGCTATTCAAGTCGACTGAGGTTGCGGTTACTATTGTGGCGGTATTACTGCGACTCCGCTGCAGCGTATCGTTTCAAATGGATGCTCAGTCGTTCGTGATGCAAATTTTTAGTGGACTAAAGCTGCTTTCGCACCGGACGCGAAACGCATTTTTTCGCGCGACAAATTACATTCAAAGTAAAAAAAAAAAAATCGTTTCGCGTCCAGTGTTAAAGCGGCTTAAGTCGGAATTCATCTGATTGCATGACTCGCTTCTCGACCAGTGTTCAGCTTCCAAACCACCTCAAGTGACTGCTGTGTTTGTGTCCTCAGCTTAGTGTTTTGGACATCTAGATTCATCACCCTCGCTTCCAGCTTCGCCTCTATTGATTGATTGGGAGGGGTGGCATACTTCAAAGCTGGCTGACTAAGCCTGACTTTAAGCTTAAGTAAAACCCGTTGCATCTCCTTTTACTTTAGTCTGTGTTACAGATTTGAAGAGGTTCCTGGCTTTACTAAGTGCTGAGGACGGGCTTAAAGCTCCGTAGTACACCCCCCTGCTGCTTTGCAGTTACTGAGAGCGGGTTTTCAGTTATTTTATGCTGAGTCAATCATGAATCCTTCATGTACATCCATAATTGTTGCTAAATCTGACAGAAACGCGTGATTAATAGCACGAAAAGTTGTCTGGGAGCATTTCGAATATACAGTATAATGGTTATTTTTTCAATAAACCATTTTTTTCAAGGATGCATGCAGTCTGAGTTGGCATCAAGAGCAGTCCCCTTGTTAAAATAAATGTTGAGAAAAGAAAGTACTTAGGTTGGGTAGTTTGAAGTTCAAAACCGCAATGTCCATCTTGCCCTCCGATAATTGATTATTTTGTGACAATGGCACATGTTAAGGTCTGCACACTTGTTAAGGGAGCAGTCCGCTCTCCTAGTTTACGTGTTGGATGTGGGGAAAATGGGACTGGAGCAACTTTGACAGGGGGCTTATTGTAGCTAAAGGCCAGATGAGTGCGTCAGAGAATCCCTGAAGCAGCAAGGCCTCTGGGGTGCTTCCTGTCATCAGTGGTGAATACTGAGCGACAGTTGTCCAAAGAGGGACAGGCCATAACCTGGTAACGAGTTGTTTGGCACCCAAGGCTCATCGATGCAGAAGGGTCACAAAGGCTTTTCCGTTTGGTCATAACCAACTGACGAGCTATTGTGGCACAATTCCCAGAGAATTTTATGATGCTTACAGGAGCAACGCATCATAACGCAGGGCATCGCACCCTGCAGCGAATTACACTTTGCAGTTGCTGACCAGTCGGAGTAGCCATTCTAACTCGGCCACTGCCGTAAGGTTCTACAAACTCCCCGTGAGCATATAAACTGAATCTTGGAGCAATTGATTGGCACCTACATCATGTGCATCAGCTGGCTGGTGGAACGAGTGTGATGCTCGGGGATACGTTCTGCTGGGAAATGAAGTGGACGTCAGTTTGGCGTGGCTGTTCTTTTTATGGTGCAGAGGACATGTGCAATATTTGGCTGATTACTGCAAGTCTAGTTCAATTTGCTCTCCATTAGAAATGACTAAAAGTATGTGTAATAGAACCATGATTAACTTCACTGTGGAGAAAGGTGTACATTAAATCCCAAAGATCTACAAACCCATACCCGAGTCGTTGCATGCTATTGCTGTATTTTAACCTGTGGAACATCAGGCCAATTTTAAACTTGTGTAGATCCCAAGGTTTCCGATGATAGGAGAATGTGTATGAAATTGAGATTTATACACTGCTCAAAAAAAATAAAGGGAACACTAAAATAACACATCCTAGATATGACTGAAATATTCTTATTAAATACTTTATTCTTTACATAGATGAATGTGCTGACAACAAAATCACTCAAATTATCAATGGAAATCAAATTTATTAACCCATGGAAGTCTGGATTTGGAGTCACACTCAAAAATTAAACTGGAAAAACACACTACATCAAAGTTGTATCAGCCTGTAATGTCCATAAAACAAATCAAAATGAGGCTCAGTAGTGTGTGTGGCCTCCACGTGCCTGTATGACCTCCCTACAACACCTGGGCATGCTCCTGATGAGGTGGCAGATGGTCTCCTGAGGGATCTCCTCCCAGACCTGGACTAAAGCATCCACCAACTCCTGGACAGTCTGTGGTGCAACATGGCGTTAGTGGATGGAGTGAGACATGATGTGCCAGATGTGCTCAATTGGATTCAGGTCTGGGGAACGGGCGGGCCAGTCCATAGCATCAATGCCTTCGTCTTGCAGGAACTGCTGACACACTCCAGCCATATGAGGTCTAGAATAGTCTTTCATTAGGAGGAACCCAGGACCAACCGCAACAGCATATGGTCTAACTAGGGGTCTGAGGATCTCATCTCGGTACCTAATGGCAGTCAGGCTACCTCTGGCGAGCACATGGAGGGCTGTGCGGCCCCCCAAAGAAATGCCACCCCACACAATTATTGACCCACTGCCAAACCGGTCATGCTGGAGGATGTTGCAGGCAGCAGAACGTTCTCCACGGCATCTCCAGACTGTCTAGTCTGTCACGTGTGAACCTGCTTTCATCTGTGAAGAGCACAGGGTGCCAGTGGCAAATTTGCCAATCTTGGTCTTCTCTGGCAAATGCCAAACATCCTACACCGTGTTGGGCTGTAAGCACACCTGTGGATGTCAGGCCCTCCTACCATCCTCATGGAGTCGGCTTTTGACCGTTTGAGTAGACGCATGCACATTTGTGGTCTGCTGGAGGTCATTTTGCAGGGCTCTGGCAGTGCTCCTCCTGTTCCTCCTTGCACAAAGGCGGAGGTAGCGATCCTGCTGCTGGGTTGTTGTCCTTCTACGGCCTCCTCCACGTCCAGATATACTGGCGTGTCTCCTGGTCGCGCCTCCATGCTCTGGACCCTACGCTGACAGACACGACAAACCTTCCTGCCACAGCTCGCATTGATGCGCCATCCTGGATGAGCTGCACTACCTGAGTCCGTCTCATGCTACCACTAAAGTGAAAGCACCACCAGCATTCAAGAGTGACCAAAATATCAGCCAGGAAGCATAGGAACTGAAAAGTGGTCTGTGGTCACCACCTGCAGAACTACTCCTTTATTGGGGGCGTCTTGCTAATTGCCTATAATTTCCACCTGTTGTCTATTCCATTTGCACACCAGCATGTGAAATTGACTTGGAATTACATTGTGCTGTTTAAGTGTTCCCTTTATTTTTTGAGCAGTTTATTTTCCATTTGATGTACCGTTGTGGCCGCAAAAACATGGCATCCTAGGTTTGACCATTTCTCTCAACACAAATGTGATGCAACTTTGGTGAAGCACTGCAACCAGCGGTACAGAATATGCATGTTATGTTCTCCTAAAATATGGAAAAAACAAAACAAAATGCTTTTTAAGGCTTTGGACCTACCTCAGGGAGAAGCTAACCTCTTAAACTCTAATGCATGTCTCTTGGAAGTTGACCAAGGGTAAATTTAGCACTGATATTGGGAAATATTTCTTCGCCCAAAGATGTAGAGTAGCTTGCCTGACCATGTTGTTGAGGCAGAGACCTTGGGAGTTTAAGAGCAGGCTTGACTTAAAGCTAGATACCATTGAGTATCTGAAGTGATATATTCACAATAGTATAAAGAAACTAGCGAGCCTAGTTGGGCTGAACGGCCTGTTCTCATCATTCATGTTATGTATTTAATAATTTAGAAGATGCTTCATATTTGGTACAAACACTCGGTGCATTGTGAGGTCCAAGCCAGATGTCAGGATATTGCCTGCTATTTACGGTTTGAATTTAAAGAACAAAAAAAAAAAAACTTGTCTTCCATGGTTCATTGGACCCGGATGAATATTGGAAATCAGAATGACCATTTAATTTAGTGGGTTGGGGTTCAGTTGTTAGTTAAGGCACCCAATGTCTTGATCCTCGATCAATTTAACTAGACGTAATTCTGTTTTCATCCGCTGTTTTTGAGAGGAAATAAAGTCACAACAAATAATGGTTGACATAGCAAAATTTTAATTGGCCATCTCCGGCATTGCCTGTGGACCTCACTGTACAATTTCATATGCACATCAGCAATGCGGTCATTAATTGCTTTTGCTTAAATTGGTTAGCTGTGAATTACAAAAGCAGCATCTGAAATACGAATAAAATCAACAGCTGCATAAAATAACTCATTCTGGCTGAAGAGCACCCTATCAAACTTTTTTTTTTTTTTTTAAATTACTCTGAACCAGGTTTGAGAAATGCGATAATCGAAGAACATTTCTGTTCGTCTGCGGAGTCCCCTTCAGCACACAAATGAAGGGTATTTTACACTTTGCACTTAGAACAAAATGCATTAATATTCCTTCTCCCAATGTCGGTGGACATGGCTGCCTTGATTTGAGAACATCAACTGGAACACTCCCTATGAGAAACTTGATGCCACAACACCCAATTGAACCTCCATATATTGTTATGAAATGAAACTCTTTTTTTTTTTTTAACATTCGGTTTATTTGCTCAGGAGACCAAGACTTCACATTGAAATTCTTCATCCCTTGGAGAGACTTACTGGTAAGGAAAAGGCCGCACCACAACGTGGCACACAAAAGGAATGAGAATATTGGGGGGGGCTGAAATATGTCAGAAGAACGCTGCTTACTGAGCTTGTTTAATACCAGGTGCTGTGGAGAGGCTGAACCCACAGAAACACTACACTGTACAGATTTACACCGAGCTCATTCCACGCGCTCATTTTACACAACTTCGCTTCCTCACTCGAGCCCGACTCCAAAAACCAAGTCCAACCTACAAAGGACTCCAGTCCTTAATATTAAGAACAAGGATTTAATGTTTTTCCCCCAGGGACATCCCAAATGTCAAAAGACTGAACCATCTTATACTGAAGTGTTTTCTTCAGGATACATGTATATATTAATGACCAGCGAATCAGCTGCTATCCATCAGCAGCCGATATGCTAGGACTGTCACTGACTGTTGCTCCAGACAAAGGAGCAAGGATGCTTCCTTTTGCCAATTCATGTTCATTAAACAGAAAGTAAAGACAGAAAAGGTGTAAGAGCAAGAAAAAGGAAGATGTTTGTGAGAAATGAGCGACAGGAATGAGCTGTGCTGTTAATTAACCACCAGGTCCAGTGAACAGGGAAGGGACTGTCCTCAAACTCCCGTACGTATAAAAAGGGTAGAGACACACAGTGACCCTTCTGAGAATGAGGCCGGTCTAAGAGTGGGTCGGCAGTCCATTGCCCCTTCCCTCCCACCCTCATAGTTCAGACTATTTCCAGTCTCTCCTCTGCTTAGACTTGAGGTTCAGCGTCGCCGTCCTGGTGGCAAACTCGATCAACAGCACCCTTTAGGCATTGCTTGCCCCGTCATGATGCTGCAATCTTTTTGTTTTTTTACATTTTTGTATAAAAGTGTCAAGTTTAAAACAAAATCAAGAACTCGGAAATAAAACAAAAACGTATATATAAATCTTTTCTTTTCCTGGGTCCTCTTGATTTTTTCACTCCTCCTCGCTCTCATTCTCAGGTTCCTGATCTGAATCCCCGTTTACTTTAGTCTCCTCGTTCATCTCTTCATCCTCATTCTCGCTCTCCTCCATCTTCTCTTGCTCTCTCAGTCCATCGTCCACCTTCCCTTCCTCCTCGTCCTCTTCCCAGTTCTGTAAAAAGAATGAAACGACCGCCGACTGAAAAGTCTTTGTCTGGACCTTAACAACGTAGCATTTTACAAGGTGCTGACTTGCATCTGATTGGCTTAACAGCGGTTCCCTTCAGAGATCAACAGCAAAACCTAGATATTTGATGTTTCATTTATAACAGCCCTGATGCAACTAACCAAGGGCTTGAGATAAAAAATAAAAATAATATATACATTTAAAAAAAAAAAAAACGCTCATACCTGGATCCAGCTGTTGGTCCCCAAAAAAAGGAGAGTAAGAGAATTACTAACATTAGAGCTTGCGAATTATCAGGATGAAAACCTGGCAAGACTGAGCACAAGTTGTGTGACTAGAATGGGGGTTCTTGAAACATTTGCAAGCAAGCTTTCTGGATTTCCCCCCCATCAATTTCTCCAAGCTGGTGCTCAATAGCCTCATTGATTTCAGCTACCTTCAGCAATCATCAACATCCGCATTAGTAGACTCCATTCAAACATTCGATCACTTTTTACATCCTCAAAAAGGTTACCAATTGGCAGAAACTGTTTCTCAGTGGGGTCGCCAGTTGAGTGCTATATTCTTGTTCACGATAAGACGTGTCAGTGGTTTATATCAGGCCACTGACCTTAGTTGCCCACCTTCGATACCCATTTTTCTTATTTCTCTACTGGAGAAAAAAAAAAAAAAAGCCTTGAAACATTCTTATTTAAAAAAAATGTATGTATAGGCCTGGCTCATTCCAGAGCGAGGCATTTATGAACTATATAATAAGGGGTGGGGGGAAAAAAGTGCTTGCATGTGCAATTGGTACCCAAATAGATTAAAAGCTCATGTTCCCAGGTCTGTAAATTGCGTGGGAGGAATAAGAGCAATTTGCGATTTTCCGGGACTGCATAAATTTGCATCAGTTCAGGAGCGGAGGGTTAAGAGCCTGTGAAATTAGGATAAATGGGTTTGACTGTGTAACTGGCTAATTATCACAGCAGCCTAAACAGCCAGGAGAATCGTTGGGGCTTGAAAATAAACACCTGTGGTGCCGTGGAATGTGTGGCTTACACTAGAGCGATAGCCACTGTACTTCAGTCCATCAGACCCTGAAATGAATGGGGTAACAGGCCGTATTTATTGGCCTAGAACTGTCTTGTGACTCTGCTGCTCATATGAAACTTAAGATTTTCTGCACCCATAATAGGGGGCGGGAAATGTGATGTAATAATGCCTTTAGAAATGTTCCACAGTATGAATTTGGCCATATTAGGCAATTCTATGCCAGAAAAGCTGAAAACAAATTCAGACTTGGCCCTACTGAAATTAAATTGGATTGGCTCAAAACTAGGAATCCTGAGAAACAGAGGGGGAAAGAAATGGATCTCTTTATCTGCTTTGTTTTTCTGTTCCCATGAACACATGCCCACCTTTGTGCATTTTTTCCTAAACGTCATGTACTGTAAAAATACTGGAATATTGTTTAAAATCGCCTTATAATGGGGTCAAGGCCCGTGATTTCTTATTCTGCCTCCTGTTTTGGCTACTTTCTACCTTTTTTAAGCAATTCAGTTACAATAAACTGTAAACTAAATCAGTCAACTCATTTCTTAATTTAGAAGAAAGTCCATTAATATTCTTTACAATTTGTGAAACTATAACAATTAATTTACCAGTTTGTAATTCTGCTACCACCAAACTGTTTTCTTTGAGCAGAATGTATTCAGCAAACTCATGCAAAAAGGTCATGTGTGACACTTCAGTCAAAAATGACACTTTTGGTTGTTTTGGTATAACTGAGACGAGCCCATCTCCTGACCAAGTCTGGAGTGTCAATTCCTATCCTAAAGGTGCTACTTTTTAAAAAAGTATCTGCAGGCAGATTTTTTAGCAGGTGATGCTGTGGCAGTTTTTTGGACCCTCCGGTAAAATTTCTGAAATGTCACTGATGCCCTTCTTGCATGAGGCCATCGATACTCAACCAAAGCAAAGCCGATAGTCCAAAGGCTACACAATAGGCTCTGCGAAATTGAGTGCCATTACTTATCCATTATCAGTTCACAGCAATCCGATATGCAAAATCAGTGCTTTTTTTTGGTTAATTTTCTGAGGTAATTCCATTACCTAAGTATTTTGCCTCAAATTTCCTCATTGGTAAATGGTACACCATGTTTAATATACAAAACCCAAAACCAGTGAAGTTGGCACGTTGTGTAAATCGTAAAGAAAAACTGATTACAATGATTTGCAAATCCTTTTCAACCTATATTCAATTGAATACACTGCAAAGACAAGTTACTTAATTTTCGAACCTGTAAAGTTTGTAATTTTTTGCAAATATTAGCTCATTTGGAATTTGATGCCTGCAACATGTTTCAAAAAAGCTGGCACAAGTGGCAAAAAAGACTGGGATGGTTGAGGAATGCTCATCAAACACTAATTTGGAACATCCCACAAGTGAACGGGCTAATTGGGAACAGGTGGGTGCCATGATTGGGTATAAAAGCAGCTTCCCTGAAATGCTCAGTCATTCACAAACAAGGATGGGGTGAGGGTCACCACTTAGTGAAAATGTGTGAGCTGATTGTCGAACAGTTTAAAAACAACATTCCTCAATGAGCTATTGCAAGAAATTTAGATATTCCATCATCTACAGTCCGTAATATTGTCTAAAGGTTTGGAGAATCTGGAGAAATCACTGCACATAAGCGACAAGGCCGAAAACCAACATTGAATGCCCGTGACCTTCGATCCCTCAGGCGGTACTGCATCAAAAACCGACATCAGTGTGTAAAGGACATCACCACATGGGCTCAGGAACACTTCAGAAAACCACTGTCAGTAACTACAGTCCGTCACTACATCTGCAAGTGCAAGTTAAAACTCTACAATGCAAAGCGAAAGCAATTTATCAACAGCACCCAGAAACGCTGCCAGCTTCGCTGGGCCCAGGCTCATCTAAGATGGACTGATGCAAAATGGAAAAAAGTGTTCTGTGGTCTGACGAGTCCACATTTCAAATTGTTTTTGGAAACTGTGGATGTTGTGTCCTTCGGACCATCTGGACTGTTATAGGCGCAAAGTTCAAAAGCCAGCGTCTGTGATGGTATGGGGGTGTATTAGTGCCCAAGGCATGGGCAACTTACACATATGTGAAGGCACCATTAGCACCATTGGAGCAACACATGTTGCCATCCAAGCAACGTCTTTTTCATGGATGCCCCTGCTTATTTCAGCAAGACTATGCCAAGCCACATTCTGCACGTGTTACAACAGCATGGCTCCGTCGTAAAAGAGTGCGGGTACTAGAATGGCCTGCCTGTAGTCCAGACCCGCCTCCCATTGAAAATGTGTGGCGCATTATGAAGCGTAAAATACGAAAACGGAGACCCCGGACTGTTGAACAACTTAAGCTGTACATCAAGCAAGAATGGGAAAGAGTTCCACCCGAAAAGCTTCAAAAATTGGTCTCCTCAGTTCCCAAACGTTTACAGAGTGTCGTTAAAAGGAAAGGCGATGTAACACAGTGGTTTAAAGGCCCCTGTGCCAACTTTTTTGCAATGTGTTGGTGCCTTTAAATTTTAAGTTGATGATTATTTGCAAAATAAAATAATAAAGTTTCTCAGTTTGAACATTAAACATCTTGTCTTTGCAGTGTATTCAATTAAATACAAGTTGAAAAGGATTTGCAAATCATTGTATTCTACTGATATCTACAATTTACATAACATGCCAACTTCACTGGTTTTGGGTTTTGTAACACCTGGAGTACTCGAGCAGAGAAATAATGGATTTTCAGTCCAATATATTGCAATGGTGGTCCAAAGGAGGACGAGAATTAGCTCTGATTACCACAGAATTGCCCATGTGTCGAAATGCATAGAGAATAGGTTCTGGGGACTGTGTTGGAATACTTCAGGCAAACATTCCTATTGCTAAGTGCAAGCAAGGGTACATCGAAGAAATAAAATGCAGTCTAAAAAAAAAATTCAAATTGGTTGGATTGACGTATTGAACCATTCCAAGAACACTGCGATATGAACAGCAGGCTAGTCGTCTCAGTGCTAAGCTCCAATGACCAACTTAGCTGCTGAAGAATGATACAGGTTAGCCCACGACAGGAACTGTTCACCCTGATGACTTGGCACTTATTTCGTTAGGAGCAAACCTGTATATCACTGAGCTAAAGAGCGCTGGCAGAATGCATGGATGTTTGCACTCCATCTGTATGAATGTACTAAGGGACAAGCTATTCAGTTAGCTCCAAAAACTACATATTTATCCACTGTAGGACTTCTCTTGAGCAATCCTAAAATACTTGAACAACCAATTCACATTCCAGCCTCATCTTCAGTTGTAAAATTACAGTCGGTAAACATAGAAATTAATTAGATTTTTCCATCTGCATCCATCCCCTGCCCTCCAGACGCACAATGTAATTTCCCCAAAGAACGTCCGCTCTTGAAATTCAACTAATCTGGTTGGAGTGAAACACTAAGTCAGAAATGACTCAGTCCCATAGAGCAAAGTTGGGTCCATGCTTTCGACGATGCAAACAATGCAAAGGAGCTGGAGTATAACTCCAGGTCATCAGGGCAAGCTGTCCTTCAAATTTGAGAGCTCATTATTGTGGATACACATTTGATCTTTAAGTGGAATATAACGTTCTCTCAATCAGAAGATGTAAAAATTAATTGCATCCTGCTTTGACTTAAAACCTTGTTAAAACCAAATAAAAGAAACCGTACTCAATAGCGGTGGAAGCGCGTACAGTACATTCTTCTAAGGTAATGAGCGGGCTGACAACAGTACCTGGCCAGAACGATCCAATTACAGAATTAGTTTCATCTCATCTGTCTCACATTAGAAAGGCGGGAGTGAAAAGCTTCCAACTGGCCTCGAAATTAGCAAGCTGCGCACCAGCAGTGGGCGTCCATTTACTGATCCGTGCAAAAGCGGACCTAACAGCCGTTAATCGGCGACTCCGGTCAGTGACCAAATACTGCGACTTCTCATTCCTTAATAAACAAATGAGAAAATATGCCGCCTGGGGTTTTTTTTTTAGATACGACTGGGATCAAGATCTGCATTTCAGCATGCGGCAGAATCCACATTTGTTAATTCTCTCTGTAACAGGGTAATGTCAACCAAAATGCAAGACGGTTCAATTCGGACGGGGTTTCCCCAATGTGAAACACCCACAATTCACAATTAAAGAATAACGAAGAGACAGAGGTTGTATAGTCACAACAAAAACTGGACGCAAAAGCCTATATATTGACGATGGTGCGTGGGCACCTCTTGAAAAATCAAAAGTGAAATATAAGTTTTGAATAGTGGTTCTTTTCTTTTTTTTGCAGGATTGAAGGTTCTCTTAATTCACCCATTCAGGAAAACCAAGGACACAAAAATTGGCGCAGGAGAACTAAAATATGATTACTAGTGGAGCAATTCAATCTTATTTTCAGTTCCTACTTACTGAACTTTTGATTTGTGCGCAGAACAATATAGAACATTATCCAAAAAATCTGACCGCACCTAGCTATAGAGCCGACAAATGCCCGAAACAAATCAGCTTCTGTATGTTTGCTTTGCGATTTACAACCGATAAATCCAGTCGTGCTGGCAGACACGGCTCCTGTCGCACTGAGGCCACTACAGATGGTCTGAATGCGTACCAATGGAAAAATCGCTGTCAGCGAGTCTTGCGGTCAAGATTAAAGGCAGCATTCTGGTAATGTTTTAGCCGACTGTCAATTTGACTTCAAGCCCAGATGATTTGATGAAGACAGACGCTGACTGATAATGAGACCTGAATTTTGGCCATTTCAAACGGGCCTGTTCTCAATCAGACACAAATGGTGAATAGTTACAACAGGAGACACGGAGGGAGTTCTCTCTTACAGGCATCACGTCTCGCAATACCAACGTAGCCGATGAAACCATAAATTCAGCTGAAAATGATTACATTTACTGCCAAATAAATATCGGCTTCTGCTACCACGGAACCAACGGCCCTAAGCCATCAACAAGATTTTGATTGTTTCTGCTTTTCGTATGATGCTGTTCTTAAACTGAGAAAGTGCTCCACTTCATTCACAGTTCATAAATCTGGCACCACACAACTTTAAATCAGATTTTCATTCAGCACAAGAATAGAGGAGACAAAATATGGCAAGAAGCAGACTGAATGCTGCATTTTGTAATTAAATGGGGGCGCACATTCTCAATATTACTTTTGTGGCAGATGCACAGAGATGAAATTGTTATGGCTCAACCCATTCTAGAAAGTGAGTTGCCAAAACTGATCCTTCCTTTAAATTTCTGGAGCGCAAATTACTTTCAAACCAATTCCCGAAATGCCCGCCCTCGATGAGGACAGTTCTGGTCCAGAATAAAAAAAATAAAAAAGTCAGGAAACACTCGGCCCTCTCTCCCTGATGAAATGTGGCGGCATATTTGAAAAAAAAAAAAAAGTGCCGTCTTTATGTCTGGTGAAGTCTGGGAAGGGAAGATTTATTTATTAAACTTTTGGGCGACAGGTCCGTTAACTGCAGTTCTCATCTTTCGCAGTGACTTACGTCAGAGTCCTCCTCGGGGACCGCCTCGTCTCCTGAACCCTCGTCTCCATCCGAAGATTCTGCAGCAGGGAGGGAAAAACAAAACAGCGTCACTTTCCAGCCTGCGACTACATTCCCTGCAGAACTACGGGATCAGGAACAAAAAGGAAAAAAAAAAAAACTGCAGAACAGAGGGAGCAAGAGAAAGGGAGGAGAGAAGAGAGAGATTACACTCCTTCACAAGGCCTGCATTCAGGTGGACCGATTTGCATGTGAAAGCCAGAGGGAGAGCCACACATTTGCATTTGAATCCCCAAGCAAGCCATTTGCATTTGAGAGAATGTACTTGAGCTCAGCTCGGCGGCAGCTGCTGGCAGAGCCCCGAGTGGAAGCTTCTGGAAAACAATCGAGCATTTTTCCCCCCCTTCTCGTTTTGTCACGCCGAGACAAATCGGCGACGGCGAGTCCGCGACTGGCGTAGACGAGCAAATAACGGGAGGAGGAGAAGGAGAAAAGCGGCGGAGTGGAGAGCACATGATCTCGCTCGTGTGAAACTTGGAACACATCGGCTCGCCGCTACGCCCCACTGGCGCCATGTCCAAACGCAGAGCTTCAGTGGTCTTTGACCACTTCTACATCCCCGACAACGGAGAGGAGGTGTGTAAGGCACGATGCAAGTACTGCCCGCTGGAGATGAGCTTCAACAGGAAAGCCACGTCCAACCTCCTGAACCACATGAAGGTAGGGCCTCTTCCAACCGCCCAAGCCTCACCTGCTTCACTGCATGATGCCTTTTCTAACCAGCTCCCCTGTATGTGCACAGGCAATGTCAAACTCACTCAACTGCGTAACGGTAGGCCTGTTCCTACCATCTATATCACATGTAGTCCAGCAATGTCAAACTCGCTCAAATGCATGAAGGTTAGCAGCTTTGAACCTCCTCAATTGCAAGAATACCAACCACTTTTAACCACCAAAATACCATAAAGTTCCTCTCAAAACCGGAACGAGCACATCTGATTGGCTTATTTGTGTAAGAGGAGGCGGGCCACAGGAGCACGGCAATGTTTTTTTCCCCCCCATTAGGTTTGTACAGAGTTTGATTCCACGTAGGAAGCAGGTACAAGAGCTTTTCAGGGAGATTAAATTAAATACAGAATTAACAGATATATTTGTCAAACATTCAGCAGCTTGCTGTAATTCTTTGATGATTATTTTACATTTTACTGCCACCTTATTCTCACTTTAAAATGTTGAATTAATTAAATACAAAAGGTTTATTATTCGGTTTCTAAAGCTGCAGAATTAATTGGAAACCTGTGCTTTTATTTTGACTCAGTGTTTTTTCCAGCACTGGACAGCAGACTGATAACTCATACTTTATAGTATGTTTTTTGGCACTAGCAGAATTCGCCAAAACCTGTGCAATTATAGAGTTATTTTTATTTATAGACCAGTGAAACTTGTGAAATCCAGTGCTTTTATTTTGAAATTTCAGTCACTGGAGTTTCAGAATTAACTGAACACCTTTGCTTTTACTTTGTTTACCCTCCCCAGAGGAAGCACGCCTCCATCCCCCTGGAACCCATCTCTGGCCTGGCTAAGCAGTGGTCACCCCTGCCCACGTTTACCATACCCCAGCCCAAAAAGTGGCACAGCACAGACCCCAGCCAGCTGAAGGCGGACCGAGCACTGGTGAATTTGGTGGCAGGCGAGCAGCTGCCTGTGTCCATCGTGGAGAGCCCGCTGTTCCTGGCATTCATGCAGGAGACGCAGCCCGCCTACAACGTGCCCAGCCGCGCCCACTTCGTCAGCACGCTGCTGGGCCAGCAGTACCGCCTGCTCCATGGCCAGCTGGAGGCGCTAGTGAGGGCCGCCCAGAGCATCTGTCTGACCGTCGACACCTGGTCTGGCCAACCGGGCAGCGCCTATATGGCCGTGACGGGTCACCTGATCGTCGACTACGCCGTACGGTCGGTGCTATTCTCCTGCAGGCGTGTACGAGCGCGCCAAACCGGAGACGATATCCTGGGTTACTGCGAGAGCATTCTGGCCATCTACAACATGCCCAGCAAGATCGCCATTGTGGTTAGTGACAACACGCCACGTTCCGCTACCGGCCTGCCAGGGTTCCAGCCCAACGATGCCGCTACTGACTTTGAGCCTTGTGCGGGGGTGGGTGGAGTCAAGACAGAGGCCTTGGGTGGTGAGGAGGCGGAGGAGGAAGAGGAGGCGGGGGGCAGTGCCGCGGGGAGCTCATGCGTACCGCGCTATGTGTCCCAACATGAACCGTCCTTTGCCCACGCACTCCAGCTAGCGGTGCGCGATGGACTTCTGGCCACACCTCAGTCAACTATCGACGTCCTGGTCAAGGTCTCCGCCATGGCAGCCTGTGCCCGTGACTCCGTGCCAGCGTCCGCTAACGACCGACTGGAGGAGCAGCCAAAGGGCAATGGGTGCTGGAACGCCCAGCTCAAAGTTGCCAAGAGCGTCCTAGCCGACCAGGAGGAGACACCCGGGCCCCTGCAGCCATCGGCCAGGGCCCTCTCTGGAAAGGATCGGGCTGTCCTTGAGGACTTCCTCAACATCCTGAGACCCTTCGAGGAGATCACCGACCGCATCCAGGGGGAGCGGGTGGTGCCAGCCAGCCTGATCATCCCCTCCATCCAGGGCATCCGCAAACACCTCAGCTCCCCGTCCGAGCACAACCACAAGCTGCTGGTGTCGCTCACCATCGCCGCCGACCGCTGGCTAACGTGCTACGAGAAGAAAACGTGCTACCAGCGGGCCACCGCGCTCGACCCCCGGCTCAAGCTGCGCTGGTGCGAGGGCGACCGGGCGGCTCGCCTGAAGGACGATTTGCTGGCCCTCGCCCGAGCTGCCGCAGGCCACCAGGTGCAGGAGGCAGTGGCCCCCGCTCCGGAGCCCCAACCGCCAGCCAAAAAGAAGAGCCTGTTCCCTTTCTTCGAAGACGAGCCCCAGGACTACACACCCAGCCCACACGCAGAAGAGGTGGAGATGTACCTTCAGGAGCCCTGTATTCCGTACCACCAGGACCCTCTGATATTTTGGAGGGGGAACCAGCAGCGGTTCCCCCGCCTCGCACCCTTGGCCCTGCATTACCTCTGCATCCCCGCCGCCCCTGTTCCGGCCCTACACCCCGACAGCTCCCGACTATCCGACGCGGAGTTCGAGAACCTCATGTTCATCAAGCTGAACAGTGGCCTGCTCTGAACACCTCCGTTAGAGGTCCAGAGCAGAATCACCTTTCAACA
The DNA here is from genome assembly GCA_029721435.1 of Gymnothorax reevesii. Lineage (NCBI taxonomy): Eukaryota > Metazoa > Chordata > Actinopteri > Anguilliformes > Muraenidae > Gymnothorax > Gymnothorax reevesii. Next base: position 165,424,266 of record CM056573.1, on the reverse strand, counting down.
GCCTCAAAAGGCCATTTTAACTGTGAACAACCTGACAAGGTGTCTAACTGCAGACTGGATTATGGTTGCATTTAAATAAAAAAATAAAAAAAAACTCCTAACACACACACAAAAAAAAAAAATACAAAGGGCCTTTCATGTGAACTCTTGCCCACTCGGTTGCCTGGAAACATTGGTCTCCATTACGTGAGCTGAATCAGGAAGTTTGGATCTGCATACTGAATTTGCATTTCAAAAGTCTAGAGCAATATTTGCATCAAGACCTTTACCCAGGTGTGACTTTGGGAAATTTACAAGACATTTACCGCTTGAACATTTGACCGGATCGGCTCTGTTCATTAATAGAGACCAAATGGTGCGGCGATCGGAAAACTACAGAATGTCTGTTCCGCATTGGCGCTTGGCTTCTCCTTCACTCTAGCAGTGCTGCTCTGCACACTGAATATCAAGAGGCAGCAAATGCTCAGAAACTAATTTGATTGCCTTCCGTCTCATTCCTAAGAATAATCTGAATTGATCCGAGCACCCAGTAGAATAGGTCAAAAGCTGTAGTTGCATTTGAATGCTACAGCTCTGATACAAGGCTTTGAAACAAATTTCAAATGAGGTCAGGCTTTTGTACGGGAAAACTGTGCCCTGCAGTTGTACTCAGAGGGGGAGAGGCAGTTCAGAGTTGTGCAGGATGCGTTTTGAATTAACCTTACCCTCCTCGTAGACCAGCTTGGCAGTGTGGTCTACATTCGTAGCTTTGTGGGAACCATCACCTGCTGCCACCTGGTGGACAAAAAGGGAAGTACATGTTCAGGCCGTGCAAGAACCACAGAAAATGGCTGAACGTTTTTTTTTCTTAACGGATTTTTCATAATATTATACAAGACTAACTAATAAAGGTTTGCATTTTGATCTAGACAGAATTCACATGTAGATGAAACTGTACATGTAAAAAAATGCTGTAACAAAACAATGTGCTAGTTGTATTTACTCAAAACCACATTTTTACATGGATGATTTTACTGATGTGCCATCAAACTAGTTGTGGCCAAAAAACGCTCTCACCTGGGACATCAGCAAGTACAGCTTGCCGTGCAGTCGGTTTAGCTTGTGTAGCATCTTAACCCTCTCCTCGATCATGTGATGCAGCACCCCCAACTGAGCCACAAGGTCTGGCAGCTGTAACATGGAGTCACATACACGTCATTGAGATTGGCAAGGGCTCAGCCTGTACACACAATTTGAATGCTGCGGCGAATAAACTGCCGGACAGCTGGAACTGGGTGTGTCTACTCATGCACCAGCCAATCAGGGTGTTCAAGTCAGAGTGTTCCAAAAATGCCAGTAATGAGACGGCTATGAGCTGAACAGGATCTGCAGCAGTTCTCAACATTTGCCGCTACATGAAGAAAACATTATTGGTTAGTATACAAATAGAAACTAGTTTAATTTTAAATTTGCCAGACGTGAGTTAGATTTGTCCCAACTAATGAGGGATCAGGTTTTATTGCCTGTTCAGGTCTCTAAGCTTACATTTTTCCATCCCATGGGGCTGAAGTGCCCTCAGATTGAGTAATGGAGGAGCGCACTAATGCAAGCCAATTAGTTGTTGTGGCCCTAAATTATTTTTCTAGTCAGAAACATCCATTTTCACCAGCAAATGCACTGAAAATAGCAACACAATGGAGCTCCATAAAGGAAATCTGCTGTAAATATACATCTCTGCGCTACAAGTACTCTCAGGGTGGCCAATACCAGAAGGGCTACTCTAGGTGTTTCTGTACCAACCCAGCATAATGGTAGACACCACGTCACTCTCACAAAGGTAAACTGAAGACTGCAGTTAACTGAATTCGTGGCTACGTTATTCCAGGGTAATGGGGCTGGGCTAAAACAAACGCTTATAGTATACACACAATCGTCATTTTTAGGCAAGTTCCAACACACGTGATCTACGCCATCCCATTGGTAAATAGCAGTCTGCTGCATGTGTCAAACCTGAGTCCAGAGAAGGTGCTGGTATTTGGTGTGATCCAACCTCCTTTGACTGATTACAAAGTTTTTGAATGTCGTTTTCAGTGACTTAGCAGGCTGCGAACCCAAAACAAACCAGAAAGACCAAGAGGCACTGCAGCCCTTTAGGACTGGAGTGAAGAAAAACCGATCTGAGATGTTTCTTAAAAGCAGATTATTCAGTGAGCTGGGTAACTGTGCTAAGTAAAATCTGGAGCCGTCCCAAATCTGGAACATGGACTGCAGTAGGAGCAGTTTCTGGTTTTCCTTGATGCAGCCATCCAGCTGACTCCGTAACCCTACAGAGTGAAACACCCCCCTCTGTATTTATTTGCTGGGCAGGATCATCACACACTGGGTTCGGACTGCACTGAAGCACCAGCCAGCAGGCTGAAGTCAGGCACCCCGACAGTTATGGAGAGCACCAGAGAGAGAGAGGCATGTTTATATCCGAGGGGCATGAAATCTCTCGAACACTTCAGCACCGGCTCATTAAGTATCAGCACGCTATCGTGTTTGAGCTGCACCGCAGAACTAGCCTAAGAAACAGCCGGAGGAACTACAGAGGTGTCGTCCAGCAGGGGTGAGGGATTTATTACAGGCGAGAACAGCGATGCACATACGCGCACACACAGCTTTCACAGAGAGGGCACTCGGACGAAACACTGTCAAAACATCCAAGTCACCCAGTATTGGGAAAGCAGACTAAGACTAGAGGCACTCCTAGACTGCAAAACCTCCGCCAAGGCAGCACAGTCCAAATCCTGTTGAATGGGAGGAAAGTTCAGTTATCTCGTGTCATAGGATTTCAAGATGGCTGCTGTTCCAGCCATATTGTTTGACTGACTGCGGTCAAAATCAATAGGGTTAGAGCTGTCGGATAGCTCACTTGGTTGAAGCATCGCATGGCGAAGCAGAAGTGACCGTCATGGCACGGGTTCGAGCCCTGGTTGTTCCAACCAGCAGTGGTCGGCAGCTTTTTCAGAGCAGCGCGAAATTGGCCAATGCGCTACAGGGATGCAAATTGGGAAGGGTCTGCCGGGAAGGGTAATGTAAGTTGCTTTGTTCATTGCTCAGGCACTTCCAGTTGACCAGACGGGCACTCGTCGGTAATATTCTAAGCCTGGTCATGTCCGGGTGTCCTCCGCCCTCGTTCTGAACTTACGAGGATTCGACCAATGAGTGTATAAGAAGCGGTGGCTGATGGGCACGTGCTTCGGAGGAGAGCTGCGAACAGTCTTCACTCTCCTGAATTGGCAACAGGGGGTTGCATATGCGAATAGTTCCCCAATTCGACATGCCAAATTCTTAAAAAATTAAAAAAAGAAAAAATCAATAGGGTCCATCCCTGATGTAATAGCGACCCACCCGCAAAATTTCAGAGATATCCCTTCGTTACTTTTTGAGTCATCTTAGTCACAAACAAACAGACGAACGGCACCGATCACATAACCTCCTATTAGCTTTCCTTGGCGGAGGTAAAAATAAGTTCTCCACACACAAACACTGACCGACGCTCAGGGGCACAGACATGTGCATTATGTGTACATTCAAACATACTCCTCTCACACTTGCAGATACACACACTCGTCAAAATAGTTTCCCCACTCTCACAAATAACATACACACATTCAGATTGAGGACACAAAAATATGAGCACTGTACACAAATGTACAGGAACACACTGCACTTACAGTGGACAGGTAGGAGGTATGCTGCAGCAGTACAGCTTTGAGCCAGCGCACCAGCAGAGCAGCCCTGCAGGGAACAGGGAGAGAGAGCAACATTACAGCCACAGACCGTAAATAACACTGGGACGAGACAGGAAAATACACGATCGCAGCCACATTTCCTTCTGGGTAAAGAGACTGACATTATATTTATAAGCTACTGTTGCAGCTGACATGCAATAAAACTGGTGGCTGGTATGCTGGAGTCCACCTCACTGACATGAGAGAGAAATCTTCAACTCTAGGAGGAGATTTTCAATTGTAAAGCTGGGTTTGGGGTTCTTTGTAAGTGCAAACGATTGGCTCGGGTAAAACCAGAGGCACTTACGAGTACGGATGACCCTGGATTCTCCTGGTGATCTGGAAGAGAACAGAGTCATTGGGTAAGTGTGCCAGTCAGTGAGTTTCAAATACACATTCACATTGAAGATGGCCATTTTACTAGCATTTATTACAACTGGCTCCAAGTGCCACTGCATTCAAAAGGCAAAACATCTGAATAAAAATGGAAGGTAAAATTGGTCTTCAGGACAACTAGACAGTCCGGTCAACCACGACTGCATGGGTGTAGCCCCCGAAAGCCCGCTTGTCCCCAGGGGCATCCGAAACCAAATCCTCTCAAAATCCCACAAAAGGCCAGCCAGCCAATTACCCGGCACCCTGCCAATGCTCACTTACCTCCTCCACCAATGGTAAGACCGCAGGGAGAGGTAACCGCGCAACAGTCTTCCTAATCAGCGCCTCTTTCCGGGTTTGGAAAACTTTCTGTGTTACATAAAAGGAAGAGAAGGAGGGGAAAAAAAAATGGTGTCTTGAGAAAATCTGAAAAATGTGAGAAAAATTCATAACTTATACAGGAGAGACCTCTCTCAGCTTGTCATCCACTTTCTCCAGGAGTATCTTCCAATATTCAGTATTAATGATGGCTGCTCAGATTTCAGATTTGCCCATTGAGCGAATAAGCAGTTGCATCACTTTTCAAAAGCCTCAAAATTAATTCTACATGTACTCAAGTATACACTGCCAAGAGGGTTGGGTTCAATTACTTTTTCAATTACAATTGATTGTAATTACAAATTACTTTCTGGACAGAATGTTCAATTACAATCACTTTTCGAAAAAAAAAAAAAAAAACAATAAAAATTTAATTAAAACTTAATTCCAATGACGAAAGTAATTGATTACAATTACTGTAATTGTAACTGAAAAAAGAAATTGAACCCAACCCTGACTGCCTCATATCACATCAGCTAGTTTCACAGGTCCCTCAAAATGACCAGTGCTTCACTATATGCCTGTCTGGAGTTGTTCCATTCCCTCTCTATCCTCAGTTATTGCAAAGGCCAAAGAAAATAAAGACTTCAATGGAGATTCATCACTATACAGAGCCGGTAAGGTCTTCCTCAGGTGCTGGAGCATCCGGAGACGGGTACGCACTGATGTGATGCGGCCATTTTTCACTTCAAATACCGAGAAACTGCTTGGCAGGTCATACATTAGAAGAGTCTCACTGTTTCACTAAGTTGCTACAAAATATAAAATAAGGCCAGACAGACTGAACACCCCGTTATCAAATTAAGGATTTTATATTCACAGCGAGTTCAAATATTTTATGGTTCACCAGCCCTGCCAAACTTTCAAGGTTAATTACTAACCAAAGAGGAGCAGTTTCACAGAAAGCGTACATAAGGTTTGAGATTGACCAATTACATTAAATGATTCGATTGACTTCTCTCCAAAATAAGCTCCGTTTGTATTTATTTCTATAGTCTATTCACTTCCACAACAGCTTATGTTACTGTCACACAGGTACAATAGCACTGCCTCATCTGGGATTTGAACTTGCAGCCTTTTGGCTTAAAGCCCAGTTCTTCAAACTACAACAGCAAATTCAGCAACGGTGATGAATCAGAGACGGCTGGCGACAGACTCGCTCACAGTGAAAATCTGGGGACTCACTCAAAGCAAAGGTCGCAGGGACTCAGTGAAGATCGAGTAACCCACTCGCTCACAGTAAAGAGAGTGGAACCCACTCGCTCACAGTAAAGGGAGTGGAACCCACTCGCTCACAGTAAAGTGTGGGGAACCCACTCGCACACAGTAAAGAGTGTGGAACCTACTCGCTCACAGTAACAGATGTTTAAGCGTATTGAACATGACTTGTAAATTGTAATCCCATTTGCACATAATGGCCAAATTTTGTAATCAAGCAAACACACTCAGGAAAATTGGGTGCTGAACCAAGCAACGTGAAGGTCTTCAAAATTATCATCCCCTACTCGGCAATAGCTTTCACCCCCTTCCTAGACGGGCCAATATGTGAAAAATCACCACCTAACCCCCAAAAAATTGATACAAGGTTTTTTAATGGATTCTGGCACCAGTGGGCATACTAAATAACATACTAAAAGTCGACCAAAATCTGACTTTTGGAAAGGGGTTATTTTCAAGATGGCGTCCAAGATGGCTGCCGGGAACTAAAAGTGGCTATATGTCAATTATTATTCAACCAAGAAAGGCAATGTGGGTGTGGTGGTCAGCCAAATAATAATTTCTACATTTTTAAAATAATAACACAATTAGACCGTATGTATATGCTGAGACCATAATTCTTATCTAGTTCTTTTTCTGGATTTGATGAAACTTTTAAGTTACAGCCTACGATGTTCAACTCCAGCTGGAAACTGGAAGAGGAAACACAAGATATCTCCTTGTTAAAGATGATTAAATACAGTCAGTGAAAATATACTCTAACCAAGTCTAAAAACGACTAATTTAATGAATGCCTTATAGCGGAGTGTCTTGCAGGAAGTTGAGCAGTTACAGTGAATGACCTTCAAGAGACTGGATGGAGCAGAATTCATTTTTGACATAAGTGGGACAAACTGATCATCCTGCAGGCTCCAGCCCCATTTCATGGTGTCCATGCCTGCTTCTTGTCCTATCCAGACCATGATCTGGTAGTATGCTCTTCGACAGTGAAGTTTGGTAGCAGATTCAGTTGGGGGCAGTCGTTCAGGTGTTACAAATGATGTAGCTGAGATAACCTTCTTGCTGAAGGTATTATATCTCATAGTAGCGAGGGAATCTTTGCTATTGCCACCAAAGAGGACAGCCATTGCTTGGCACCCGAGGTCATCGATCACCTCTGTGGTCTGGTTTGGCATAGTGAATGCCTTGGCACAAGACTGAAGGACAGGATTTCCTTTCAGAAGCTTCTGGAAAGCAGTTTTTTTGCCAACACCAAAGATCCGAGAAGTCGAGTCACAACCAGTGGATAAATAACTTAGAACGCATGTCACATCCAAGGATTTCTTATAGACGGTTTATGTCATACACTTTAAAGCTGCAATCAACTTTGGACTTGTGTGATCTGAAATAAAGGCCTTTATTACCTGCCTGTGCATAGTAAAGGTGTAACACAAGGAGATCAGTATCTTCTCCTATCAGTGTGGTGGTGTGTAGGAGAGATGCCTCCACTGCAGCCTTTACTACATCAGCATTTCCAGATGCGTTGACCACTTTACCTTTCTTTCAGTTCATCACCCATCATCCTGATCAGTCTCTGTTTTTTGAGATCTCTAGACAGGACCTCCTCTTTCTTTCCTGAGAATTTTGTATCAGCAGAGAAGTTGACTATGGGATGAATAGTGTGTCCTCTTCTCTGATGAGTGTTGTCTTTAATAGATGGCCCTTCCTCATAGCCTCATAGCATAATACAATGGTCGTAGCTGCTCTGGGATACTAACTTGGATTTGTCAATAAATAATTAACTGAGAGCAATTTTAATGATTCGGTTGGATTCCATGACCCTTAAAACATAGTTAAACCCCAAAACCACCTTTCGAAGTTGAATAGTAATTGAGTTATAGCCTTTTTAGGCTTGTGGCGGCCATCTTGGACGCAATCTTGAAAATGACGTCTTTCTGGAAGTCAGATTTTGGTAGACTTTTAGTATGTTATTCACTATGCCCTTGGATACCAGAATCCATTAAAAAACCTTTTATATCAATTTTTTTGGGGTTCAACCACATATTGACCCGTCCATCCCATTTACTTTGCTCAATTTGCCATCAAACAGTTGATTCGCTCAGTGAACAAATTGAATAACAGTCCAATTTATTTCGATATCATTTTTGTTTGTCGCATTTTGAAATTTAAATAGCCATGAAACATGACAGAGTTGCCTGAATGCGTTTGGTACATTTCTAATTTCACAGTTGGCCTCTGGGTTCGAATGCGTAAACAATTTACATGTCACGTTCGATACGCTTAAAAACAAAATGTTTTCCACCTTCACTGTAGGCTATTTAAACGCTCAAAAGTAACCAAAATAAAGAGCAATGAATTACTTCATTTCAAATTAGGCCTGTTCAATTATTAATTTGGGGCTTTTGTCTATTGCATGCAGTACGAAAATTTCTCACATTCACATTTGATATGCTTCATCAAAGTGTTCATGAAGTGTTTTGCACTTTGCGTATATTTTTAAACACTTTAAAACCAGGGCCATCTTAAAAATGATTTTATTTTTCAGACATCTTTTAAATGATACGTAAAAATGCAACGATGAGAGGTGACTTCAGAGATCTGCTATTTATTCAGATAATTGACAGTCTTTCATTCAAACACCGTAGCCTGGTTGGCTCTCTCTTCAATATCATTATAGGCCACATCTTGGTTTTGATTAGTCAATTGGCTGAATAAATGGCTTGATTGGAAGTTAGGCAAAGTACACAGGAATTGATTTAAGGTAAGCTAATTATGCCAAGGTGAAGGAAGTTGTCCAACTTTGCTGGTAATTAGCAGATTTTTTTCCCGGAAATATTTCAAAAGACCTAAGATGTTTGCTCCACGCAGCATTGGGTATAGAAAAGGTAATGAGCAAGCTCGCCTGTCTGGCCAATAGTGGAAGTTAGTTTTATTACGCTTAAAATTATCGCGACACATTTATCACCCAGCCCTAGTACAGGGTATGGAGGACCCAACAGTCACAGCCAGGGTAATGAGGCACCCTAACAGTCACAGTACAGGGTATGGAGGATCCAACTGTCACAGTACAGGTATGGAGGATCCAACAGTCACAGCCAGGGTTATGAGGCACCCAAACAGTCACAGTAAGGGTTATGGGGAACTCACCAGGGACACACTTACTCACATTAAGTATTTGACCGGACTTGCTCTCCAGGCCCTGTACCAGGAGCACAGCATAGTTGTCAATCTGTAAGGAGGCCATTCCTTTCTGCATCTGCTTTCCACTAGGGATGGTGGTAATGTCGATCTCCCCCAGTCTCTCCTCAATGGACATCTGAGGTTAGAGAGGAGCAGTTTGCTTGATTGGGAGGAAAGACTGTACAATTCAGAGTCATCCAAGGGTCCCTATACATTTTCCACAGTAAAATTCAATCCTTTTCAAGCATTTAAGTTTTTCCAGCACCTCACAGCAGTGGTAAATTTGTAATTTATCAACCTGCTCAGTCAAATACTGATTTCTTATAATAGTAAGGCAATTATTTTTACAATTTCAAGCAGTTACTAGCACTTCATTAAAAAAATCCAAGCACTTTTCAAACCTTAAAATGTGAACTTCAAAGCTCTTTAAAATTCAAGCACTTTCAAGGATTTCCAGCACCCGTGGGAATCCTGCTTGGAAATCAGGTCAAGAAAACCCAGAGATGCATCCAAGCAATTTACAATTTACAGTTCTAATCAAAAACCCAGAATGAGGGCAGAGAGAAGTACAGTATTGTGAGTAAACTCTCAACAGCCTCAGATGGTGCACTACAGGAAGTCATTTAAGCTTCCTTTAGGGCCGTCTAGCCCTGTTCGCAATGATCAAGAGCAGTTATTGGTCTTTAATTCGTCCAAAATAACAGTTTCAACTGATTCACAGCTCAACAAGCCATCAAGCAGTTGAACAATGCATATTTAGGTAGTGCAAGAAAGACACCTGACAGAACTGTAAATCTCCAGGAACAAGCTTGAACACCTTTACTGCGATGTCAAAAAACCTGGTAAGTTTATCTGAGCAAGTTTCTGGCAAGTGAAGAAAATTTTTTTTTGAATCCTAACTTTTTCCGAACTAATAAAAATCGAAGCTTAATTTTGACATTTCAACAATCACTAATAGCAAGTCCTTTCAGATTTTCACCGCCCCAAATTAGTGTACTCAAGGGTCAACCAACTTCTACGAGGAGTGGCACACTAGGTTTTTCCAGATCACAGGACACCTGCGCAGTGGTACAAAGTAAATGTGAAAGTTACAGTTCCGTTCTCTGCTGCATCATGGATCAGTGTGTTTCTAACGGTCATGCAGTCGGATGACACGTGCCTCTTTGGGGCCAGTGTCCGGTTTTCTCTTCTGTGACTCGGTCGGTCCAGCTCGGAGAGGAGCTTGGTGTCCAGGAAGGCCTGGAGCGAGCTCCTTCACACTGGCATTCACCACGGGGGTCTTCACCTAGAGAAAACATTTGAGTTATTCAGCAAATATCACTTCAGTAATTCACTCGCCAAAATGCCGAAACATGCCCTAGGGTGCCATGAAGTGAGATTTGAGCTCCCTGGTTGGAGGGGTGCATTTTATATTGCATGGCTTAATTTCTCAAATGAAAAAAAATCAACACAGACAAATAATAAGCGACTGAAAATGTACAAACAACCAATTAGCAATATAGCCCAGTGGGTACAGTAGATGAACTATCAAATGCAATCAGTTAGATTACAGGAGATCTAGGATGGCCCTCCCTGCCGAAGTAGCTTCACTGTTGCTACAGCTGTTTGTTACCTTGGAAACTGCCGTGTCCATTGACAAGGTGAGCGTGGTCTTGACATCTCGAATCAAACAGACGTGTCGTTCTGCCGTGTTCACCGACTGAGGGCAGATGGAGGGACACCATTAGTGATCAGTCAACAAGGTGCATCTCTGTAACCGTTATCCATCTGCTACTCCCATGAGAACAGCTGGCTAACGAAAATTCCCATCTTCCCAATGTAGAGAAGTAAAATGCAATACTGAAAGTTTGGCCACAGAATTTAAGAAAATTACAAAATAAATCCATAAAAATGAACAATATAACGCTAGTGATACAAACGGCAATAAATATAACTTAAAACTACTGCAATTACCTTAGTAGTAAACACCACAACCAAAAAAATTTTAATTAATAAATATATCAACTACTTCACAAGCACAAGCTTTCCATGTGACAAGTCAAGAAAACAAACTGAAATGTATGAAACTGCAAGAGCAGACAAATAATCTTAAACTTGGATTAATACAGTCAGCTAATATAAAGGAGCACAAAGTCCCAATCAATAGAGCAACCTATGATCTACTCACCGTTTTCTCCATGACGGGCTGCAAGTGGTTCCCATAGGCCAGAATCAGCCCCTGTCTTTCTGCCCCGAGGGCGACTGCCAGCAAGGGTACGGGCACCGGCGTGTCCCCCTCACCCCCTTTACCCCCCACCCCAGACACCTGCACTGAGCAGGATGGGGACAGGGGCTTCTTGCAGGGCCTGGAAGAAAGAGGGGGCAGATTTAGGAGAGGGGCACAAAAGAAAATGGAGGCCAGTGAGCAGAACTACAGCCTCTCTGCCTGGGTCTACATCATCAAGCAAGATAACTGGGCAAGAGCAGTAAACAGGGTACAACTCAACATGAAGCGCTGATTGCTGAGCCTCTGCTTGCTGTTGCTTCATACATCCCAAACATTGATGCCTCGTTTCCATAATACGTTGCGTCAGTAATTACATATAGTAATTCTGGCCCCCAGAGTTCAATCCAAGGAGATTCATTTCTTTACATATGGATAGAGGTCACCGCAGTCATGGGTAAAAAATTGTCTTTCGCTGTCCTGTATTGTCGAATCTGCATCTGGAGCATTACTGAGAAAAAAACAGGACTAACAATAAGATCATGTCTGTTACATGCATGTAAATTAACGCATGTGAATGTTATAATGGACGCTCGCACATTTTTTTACCTTCGATTTCGGTGGTTTAGCCTATTGGCAAACTTTTTTTTTTTTTTTTTGTTTAAATGAAAACATCATAGCTCAAATTTTCAATGGGTTAAACTCGCTGAACTAGTTTCTTTTTAATTACAATTTTAAAAATTTTACAATTTTATACGGTCTGTACAAAATTTGCCGCAAAAGTTTACATTTTTCATTGTACTCAAGATCAACGCCAGACTGAAAAAATACCGTGCTGATCGCACTTAAGACCCCTCGGCTGCATATTTAAGTTGAACTGGGTGTTAGTTGGATTCTGACTGCAAAAATAATGCACTGCTCAAAAAAAAGGGAACACCAACACATCCTAGATCTGAATTAATGAGATATTCTTCTTAAATACTTTGATCTTTACATAGATGAATGTACTGACAATAAAATCTCCTAAAAAATATCAATGGAAATCAAATTTATTAACCCATGGAGGTCTGGATTTGGAGTCACACTCAAAATTAGAGTGGAAAAACACACGGCAGGCTGATCCAACTTTGATGTAATGTCCTTAAAACAAATCAAAATGAGGCTCAGTAGTGTGTGTGGCCTCCATGTGCCTGTATGACCTCCCTACAACGCCTGGGCATGCTCCTGATGAGGTGGCAGATGGTCTCCTGAGGGATCTCCTCCCAGAGCTGGACTAAAGCATCCTCCAACTCCTGGACAGTCTGTGGCGCAACATGGTGTTGGTGGATGGAGCGAGACATGATGTCCCAGATGTGCTCAATTGGATTCAGGTCTGGGGAACTGGCGGGCCAGCCCATAGCATCAATGCCTTCATCTTGCAGGAACTGCTGACACACTCCAGCCACATGAGGTCCAGCATTGTCTTGCATTGGGAGGAACCCATGGCCAACCGCACCAGCATATGGTCTCACAAGGGGTCTGAGGATCTCATCTCGGTACCTAAAGGCAGTCAGGCTACCTCTGGCGAGCACATGGAGGGCTGTGCGGCCCCCCAAAGAAATGCCAACCCACACAATTATTGACCCACTGCCAAACCGGTCATGCTGGAGGATGTTGCAGGCAGCAGAACGTTCTCCACGGCATCTCCAGACTCCATCACGTCTGTCACATGTGCTCAGTGTGACCCTGCATTTATCTGTGAAGAGCACAGGTGCTTGGTGCTCTCTGGCAAATGCCAAACGTCCTGCACGGTGTTGGGCTGTAAGCACAACCCCCACCTGTGGACATCGTGCCCTCATACCATCCTCATGGAGCCGGTTTCTGACTGTTTGAGCATATTTGTGATGGACAGTGTTACAGACACATAATAAAGCACAGAACCCTCCCATATCTGGGATGTGAACTGAAGTAAATGGCTCCTTGCAGGTTTCAATCAAACTCATTTAACTCCGTTATCATGCTAAGTGATATAGCCAGAAGGACCCTTTACAATTTACTTGATTAATGTAGGCAGGATAAAGGCAATGAGGGATAAAGCAAAAAATCCTTCCACATCTGGGAAATGGATTTAAGAGAACCGTTACAGTTTGAACACAAAACATTTATGCAGCAAATTGAGTTTTCCTGCTTTGTGCCAGAACCTTCAAGACCCTGTATCATCAAGCAGGATAGTAGAGTAAGACCTTTAATTGCTCAGCTAAGCCCAAAAGCATCCTAAATTGACTGATGTAAAAAGAACTGCTCTTGGTTCTATACCAGGGGTCTCAATGGGCCGCAGGCTTTCATTCTATTCAAGCAGAAGCACAGGACACCCAATTCAACAAATTACCTGTGCAGTCAGATGAGTTAAATTGGTTGCATCAGCTGCGCTTCTGCTGGATTGGGAAGATAACCAGCAGCCCGCGGCCCTTTAATGGATAGGGCCCTTTGGTTTGGCAAAAAATTGGCAAATAAAAACGGAATCTATTGATAAATGCGGAGTTTAAATGCGGAATTTTGCGGAAATCGGCATAACTTGACTGAAATTCTTTACGTAAAGCCACGTTGCCACTGAAGGTTAAACAAAATATTCGCGCGTCCAGATTAAATTCAAAGTCAAAGTAAAGCCGCAAATGCACGCAGCCTTCGTCAAAATCACCTCCCCACAGTGTTCGAGAAACACATCTCTTCGGTGCTACAGAAGATCTGTAGGAAGAAGTTTTTCGTAGTTGTATACGAGACCACTGATGCCAGGGATTGCAGGGTCCTAAACATCATCATTTGTCATCTTATGTTAGCTTAACAACGTATATAACCATTAAATAGCCAGCAATATTTCTCTTCAGTCTACTTAGTGAATTGTGTCCATGCAAATTATGACGTAACGTCGTCCCCCATTGGTGAAATAATGCCTATGCATCTTTGTGTCAGTTTGTTCATGTTTAATCATTACTGTAGAAGATTTTGTCCTAGGATGGAATACACAGTATTGGGATTACTGAACAAGTTTCGTAAAAATGAAGAAATAAATTAAATATGGCTGATGCATTGGAATCAGACAATTGTTGATTTGTGGTGGAAACTGAGCATCATTACTGCTGCATTCATACGTTCATATATATATATATATATATACACACACACACACACACACACACACACAACAATAAGATTATAAATGATTAAAAAGGGGCCGCCAGAATAATGCATGTCAGTGCGGCCATTGTCTGCCTTTTGGACTGTAGCTCACACTTCCTTTAGAGGTTATTTTTGGTTAAATAAAAAAATTCTTTCATCACAGTGCAATGTTATATTGAAACATTAGGCAGTACTTAATCTGACGTTAAATACAGAGGAAAATGGAGGGTTGCATCAACTAATTTAAGGTTATTTTTATTTAATTAGTGAACATTTTATTCATTAACATAAATAGCACACTCTCTCTGATGGTAAACTTGGTTTAATTGGTAAAAAACAGGATTCCGAAAAAGTAAAAACGGAATTTGGGGAAAAAATAAAACAGATTTCATAGGGCCCAATATGGACCGGTTTGAGACCCCTGTTTTACTCAATATCCAGTTTATTCTGTAGTCTTCCTTCTTGAAACATGATCAACTCTAATCTGGCCACGTGAAACCAAATACCTGGAGCCGCTCCGCACGGCCCAGACCCAGCGTAGCGTAAACTCACCCGTTGAGAAAGTGCTCAAAGAGATGCAGTTGCCCGTCCTTGCACACGACCGCCAGCCTCACGGCCTGAGGAAAATACAACAGTCAGAGCTGCACAGCACAGAACAGAGGGAGGCCAAATTAAGTGAACCCTTAATGGCACAGACACACCGAACGCAACAACATCCAGCCCAAAATGCCCTTCCAATCATCTTCCGTCAGAGAGGACATGAAAGCAAAGTTTTGGAAGAAAAAACTTCTCCCCCTCTCTCCTGCTCTTAGACTGGTCTATGTGAGTGCTTCAGGAAGAGCACTGCAGTGTATAGTGCACAGAAATGCATCCGTAATGGCATCTCGTTTTTCTCGAATGGATCCGGGAGGTCTCCGTCTCCGCATAAGTAGATCAGAGAGCACTCATAACGGTGCAATCCATAAGCTTACACTCAGGTCTTCCGGCATCATCTCCTCCCACCATTCATTTCCTGACCAGTGAAATTATGCGGGAAACCAGCCCGCATAGGCTAAAGCACCGTCTTGGACAGAGTCTACGACCAAATTTTATCATTTTTCACAAAACAAAAAAAAAACCCAGCAGGCAAGTCAGCTGCAACCTTGACCTTGTGGCCTGTTATCTTGCTCAGCTCCTCAAGGCTAATATCCCTCAAAGTTGTTCAGTCCATAACCATGAACCATCTCTCCTGCAGGCGCAATTACATGCCCACAGACAAACTGCACTAACTTTCAGTTTCTGCATTTTCTAACAAATTTCTTGCTGCGATGTAGACTTTTCTGAAATGTTAAGCTGATATTCTTCCACTAATATGATGATACAAATTCCACCAATACTTTCTCTTCGTCTATTACGTTAAGCTTTAACACTGTTACATAAGTCCACTGTCCGAGTACACTCTTGGATCACATCATTTCTCCCCCCCCACCCACCCCCAATTTTTTTTTTTTGTACAGGTTTTTATAAATTTGGCATCTCCAATCCCACCCGAATTTGAAATGCCCAATCCAAGACCCATGTACACGGCTTGCTCGTATGCAACCCCTTATTGCCAGCTCAGGAGAGAGAGACAGTTTGTGACTCTCCTCCTAAGTTCACGCCTGTCAGCCCCTGAATCTTTACACTTGCTAATCGAAACTATCGCAAGTTCAGAACGAGGGCGGAGGATACCTGAACATGAGCAAGCTCAGAATCTCACTGACGGGCGCCCGGCTGGCCAACAGGAGGCGCTTTGGCAACGAACAAGGAAATCATTTATCATTTCCCTTCCCAATTTGCATCCCTACAGCGCTTAAGCCAATCGTGCGCGGTTCTGAAAAGCTGCCGACCACTGCTGGTTGGTACGACCAGCGATCGAACCCACGCCATAGTTGTCACTACTACACCGCAACTGCGGCACCTTCACCGAGTGAGCTAACCCGGCAACACATTTTTTTCAATGTAAACATGGATTAAACAAAACAGCTGTCCAAACAGTGATTATGCAAATAAATAAGATATTTTATTTACAAAAAAATCACCACCCCACCCTCCACAAATGCAGGGACAGCTTGCAGTGAATTATGATGCTCAATGAATACAACGAGCACCATAATTCATTAGATGCAGAGCTGATTTATTTATTTGTTATTTTGGTCCTGTTGGCCGAGTCAATCACGAGATCTGAATGCAATTGAGCATATGCTTTTCATGTTGAAGCGGAGACTGAAATCAAAAAGTCCCAAAAACAAGCAGGAATTGAAGAGGGCAGCAGTCCAGACCAAGCAGAGCATCAGCAGGGAAGATACAACATGGACATCACCAGACGCTGGGCATCACCGACTTAAAACAGTCAATGAAAGCAAAGGGCATCCAGCCAAATTGTATTCCAGATCATATTAATCCGCTCAATATTCATTGATGCGCCTAAAAAATGGGTACACCGGGCTAGGCACCAAAGTTACTGTCACTTCTAAACGGTTCATGCCATAAGGATGAAAACACATTAAAGCAGATAGAATGATAGTGAAGTTGAGGGGCAGACTATCCTTTGAGTTTAAAAGAGCTTAAGAACAAAAAATTAATGCCTACAATTAAAACCTCATGGTTGATTATCTACACTAAACAGTCAAGTTGCACATCACACCCATGTCTGTCCAGACTCCTATGTGTGGAGAAGGCTTTAGAAATTCAATAAAAGATACTCAATAAAAGATACTGAGTGCACTTTTTGGCAAAATGGAAGTGATGACTTGACATGTACGATTCCAGTGAATAATTTCCCCTGAAAGACATGCCATCTTCACTTAGAGACTATCCTTACAGAGGAGCACTGAGGACTGACAGAGTACTTTGTCACACGGTGCAAAAACAATCACCTGAAGCTCAATATCAGGAAAACTCATTCAGCATCCCACCAAATGTGAAAGATGCTCATAATCTCCCTTTCTCTACCCGAGTAATGACGATAAATAAAGGACACAAAGGTTTTTGCAGAACATTACGCCACAGCAAAACTAACCCCATGAATAAAAAATTTAATCAATTCACTTTATCCCATTATACCCCCGTTCCAGAGCTTTCTGGCTCATCGGTCACTCGTCAGAAGCAAAGTTTGTCTTCCGGTCACCCACGGAAGACCATCGTATCACAGGCTGATGAATCCGATCTGTGTTTGTCCACCATCAGGTCAATGTCCGACGTGTTGGGCGTGATCTGATAAAACATGATCGCTTCACCGGATCAGAGAAATAAACTTTGCTTCGATGAGCCAGAAAGCTCAATGGAACGGGGGTATTGGATATCTGCATTCATTGGGTCATGAATTCTCTGTGCACGCATCATGAGTTAAGGCCAAAAACATGTTTTGAGGAGTCACAACAACTGAGACCAGGGCTATTCAATTACATTATTCTGGGGGCCACATTTTCAAAAAATAAATTTCATGGTGCCCAACCATCTCCCTGAGACATGATTTTTTTCCTTGTTGAGAGCAGGCCTAAATTAACTTAACATCCTGGCAACACAATTATTTTTATTTTTTTCACTCAAATAATTGCAAAAACAATAACAGCTTTTTTAGATTTAATTACCAAACTAAATCCAACACTTTTTGGCATAATACACTTTTTTTTTTTTTTTACCTTGGCATATGGAGATGCATTTTATGCCATGCGCACAGTTCTGATTCGCAATGAAGAAGTTGTACAATACCACAGGAAAGCAGACATGTTTGTGTCCTCCCTGCCGCTACAATGAATGCACTGTCCAATTAAAGATCTTCATTTTCAACTTTTTGGCGAGATTTTGCAATCTGGCTGGCATACATTCACACCTATAATATAAAACATAAGGCATCTCAGCCAAGATCGTACAAGCAATCCAGATACTGCAGAGAGACGTGGCGACTGCACAAGTAAACCAGTTCCGTCTTCCTGTTAAAGTTAATTTACAACTGCTAATATAATAAGGACAGATGATCATGTCTGTCTCAACAGTTCACCTTTTCTACGCAGATGCTGAGGGAGCTGGGTCTTCCTACAGTCTTGTCCGAAGGGACACAGGACTTGCATGTTTACTTTTAACTGTTGCTACGCAGGATGATAGTAGGCAACGTGTGATGTTCGTACAAATACACGTCCCGCAAGAACTCATTTTAAATGGCCAGAAAACGTGCTTCCTCTGAGTTGTAAACAGTGGTTTCATTCGAGACAACTGACCAACAAGTTAAGAGGATTTCCTGATCCAATCTGATCACGAATGTCCCATCAGTCAGACACTACGGTGTTTGTGGTTAATGACAGTGCTACTCGAGCCTTTGTTTCCCTGATTGGGAGTTCAGTTTTGGTTTCATCAAGTCAAAAATGTCAGACATTTGCACATCTTTTCCGCCATATTTTTATTTATTGCTTAACAGAACTTATTAGCGGGCCAGTCTGAATTAACTTCAGGACCGCCAAGTGGACTTTCGTGCCAGATGTAATGGAATTCCCCCTTGATGTTCCTGAGAGACCTTAAACTAGTTAAAATGTACATGAACATGCCACACAGCTTTACAGCCACTTATGAATTGGCAAAAAACAAAGTCAAGTCATTTTCACAACACACACTCATGCATAACAGTATATCTCTCACTCTTCTCTCTAGCAAACATACAGATGCACACAGAGTTCAGATATGCACGGCTCGAAACTAAGCGCACATACTGTGCATTTACAACACAGAGCCAGGTGTAGCACTTCCTGCCACGGTTTCTCACCTCCTCCTTGCTGTCAGAGGAAATAAGGTCGATGTGTTGTGGTTCATCCGTCAGAGTGAAGGACACCACCGAGTTCTTATCCTTCCCGTCAGACCGTACCTGCCTGAGAGGGACAGAAATGCAGACAGTCAGGTGTTAGCGCAGAAACGCGGACAGCCAGGTGTTGATGCACAGCTGGCATCAGGCAGGCTTCACACCAAGAGCTGACGACGGAGCTGCCATCCAGAAGCTTCTCGGACGCGTGACAGACCTTCCACAGCAAACTGACACCATGTGGTTCCAGAAATTCTCAATGTCAAGAGCCACATATACCCTATACCCAGGGACAGAAATTAAACAATGTAGTTCAATCAGGGACCCGTCAAAAGCAAACACCACAGTTTACCAGGTTTCACACTCATTCCAACATACAACTCAATTATTCTACCAACCAGTCTTAGTTAAATGCACACAGTAGCCAAGAAAACACCGTCATAATGGAAATTACAGTTGAAATGTTGGTTCTCCAATGCCAGAAATCAATAATACACAAAAAAATCCAAAAGAGACCGTGTGAGAGAGATTAACCAAATCAAGAATACCACTTTTCACACCTCAAAATACAAGGCAGAATACATAACCACCTGGGGCCAAATGACATTGAGTGCAGTCTAGACCAAGAATAAGCCAATGTCCATTCAGAGAGACAGTCAAGAAATTTTCTGGGTATGGGGGGCCATATCCCTCCCCCCAGACATGTACAGACATGTTGTGAAAGACAGCATCACTGTGCGCTTGCCAGGAGTCACACTTTACTGCAACATTAAGGCTGAAAGAGGACCCATGTTTTTTGGGTGATTAGAGTGGGACAGACCCCTAGAGCCAACTCACCACACACTGAGGAGCCTGTCGTGCTCCGCCCCCGACAGGAAGTACATCCCGTCACTGTCTGGCGTGCGCGAGGTGGCGAAACACAGAGTCGTCACTGCCGTGGAGTGACCTGTGAATCTCTACGGGATTGAAGAGGAGAGAGAAATTTAAGAACTGGGTTAAACTGCAGAGCATCAAAGAGAATGCATCATGGGAGATCAAGTTGAGTCGTTTTAAAATATGCTGCAAAACTCATGTGTTGAGGCTAAGTGCTGCACAAAGAGTACCTATAAAAGAAATGAAATGGAGAAGCTATGTTCATCTATAAAATCTTTATAAGATTAGAGTACCAGCACTGGATGCTCAATAAATAACAACATGCTCGTAGCAAACACATAACTATCCCACAATCAAACCCTCTTACAAGCAGTAAATCTGATCCCACTATAAACGAGAATCCAATTCAGAACATGGTTTTCAAACCTTCAAAACAAATCGTGCCACAGTGAATACATGTCAACAGATGATCATAGCGGGGAAGATACATTTTCAAGACAAAAATATGGAAAAACTACGGGCTGGAATGAGGAAAGTTTTGAGCTTGAAGCAAAGATGAATTAAATATCCATCGTCCTTGAATGTCTGATGCACCTCAGATCCTGAAGATTTACCTTAATGAGCTAAAGGTGCTTGATAAAACACGACATTTTCATTGAGCAGTCCCTGTGGCCTCGTATCGCTCACTGACCCTAAACACCTCCTTGGTCTCCAGGTCCCACATCTTGATGGTCTGCCCAGCAGAGAGAAGCAGGCGTCCGTCCGGACTCACACAGAGGCTCGTCACCGGCCAGCGGTCAGCTTTCCACTTACTGCAAACACACACGCGCGCATTCAGTAAAACACACAAAGCAACTACACGAAATGATTTATCAAGCCACTCAGTGTGATGATTTCAGTCTGTATTAAATCAAACTCGTAGCTCGGCCATTGGTATCCAACAATTCCTCGGACTTGTCTGAGAACCAATGTTGCCCATCAGGAATGGTTTTAAAAAGCAAGAGTACTCTAAAGCAGGACCAGTCTTGCCTTGACTTTGCACATCAGAATTATTAAAGACATAATAATAAATAAATTTTGAAAAATCAGAAGATTAAATATGGCAGGGAAATGAATAGTACCCTCCAGAACTGCAGACCTGAAACAATCAATTGCTCAAGTCCGACTACGTAAGTCGTGAGTTGAGTGAGTGAATAACTGTACAAAACCACCATAAAC
Source organism: Gymnothorax reevesii (assembly GCA_029721435.1). NCBI lineage: Eukaryota > Metazoa > Chordata > Actinopteri > Anguilliformes > Muraenidae > Gymnothorax > Gymnothorax reevesii. Next base: position 165,403,100 of record CM056573.1, on the reverse strand, counting down.
CTAACAGAGTAGCTTTGTGACAAAATGGTGCAGATCTCTGTCACGCACACACAGACATACATGCACATGGACGGACGGACGCACGCGCACACACAAAAACGCAAACGCGCGCGCATGTATATGCATGCAGGTATGCACGCACACACACACGCACACACCACACGCACGCGCGCACACACCACACACGCACCACCGCACCACACACACGCACCGCACCACACACACCACACACCACACACGCACCACACACGCACCACACACGCACCACACACGCACACAGCAGTAGCCCTCACCAGCGTGTTTTCCCAGTCTGCAGATCCCACTCTATGATATTCGTGTCTTCTGAACCGCTGTACAATAACGCCTCCGTAGGGTGCCATCGAACGCTGTGAACCTCCCCACTGTGTCCCCCATCCTGCAATAAAACCAGCCCACCAATCAGTGATGCAGCACAAACCAATCCCACTAATCAGTGATGCAGCGCAATCAAACTAATCAGTGAATTAACACAATCAAACCAATCCCACCAATCAGTGATGTGTCACAACTAAAAACAGCCCCATCATTCTCGGTCACTTCCAAACCAAGACTTAAGCGATAGCCACTGCCCATCAGTACACAATGAGCAGCAACCCTATTGACACAAAACGTTCCAACCATGTTACTGCCACGTAATGACGGTGTCGCAGTACTGACACAACATCGAGGTAACTTAAGAACATTTCACTAAAGCTGGAGTCTGGTGTTCATGTTCATAGCTGAGCAGTTTCACCCTCTCGTGATGTTACCCAGCTGAGGGGAACATATCTTTTTCTCCCAGTCAATTCATCAAGGTTCCTACACCTTTTTAAAAGTCAACTTCAAGCATTTTTCAAAATGTATTTTTTTTCAGGCTTTTCCTTACACCAGTGGAAAATTACATACTTATCAAACTACTCAGTCAGACAGTGTTTTACCAGAAAAGTAATGCAATTAATGTGTCAGTTTAAAGCTGTTTCAAGTACTTTTCGAACCTTGAAAACACCACATTAAAATCCAAGTGTTTTCATGGATTTCTACAACCCATAGGGACCCTGACTAATGAAAACTATTGGCCATGCTGACATCAAACCAGATTTACCAGAAAAAGGAGGATGTAATACCAACCACTTTCTGCCCACAAGGACCATGACCAGATAATCGACACCAATACCATTATTCCATAGGTGAAAAGATAAAAAAGCCCTCTCTAAACTAGTAGATTACATGGTCTTCCCTAAGCTAATGCGGAGCAGAGAGCTCAAAACCTGCGCTGATGTTATTGCGGCCTCATAGGTGCTGAGCGTCCAAACTTCAAGGCCGCAGCACAAGGCTATAGACCAGACCCCGTAACCTAAACCCCTTGTGGGCTCTTACCAGGGTACTGTGTAGCGCCCCCTTCACTGAGCTGTAGATGATCACGGTGCCCGCTGCCGTGCCCAGTGCCAGCAGGTCGGGCTTCTCTGCCACCTGCGTCGCCTCCGATTTCCTCCTCTTCCTTAGAGGCCCCTCCTGGAATACAGACGCAGGAGAAAGGGTTAACTGGGGACATTTTCAACCATTTGCTTCCAATATGAGCACCTACTCAATATGGTAAAATATCAAGGGCCTTTTAAACACCAATTAACATTCATTTGTGTTCACAAGTTAGAGGCTCAAACCCATGCTTGGATTTTTGGCAGTACAGTTAAATCACAGCAGTCTGTTTCATGTAGCCAACAATAATGCAAGAAACAATGAGATTCAAACTTGTATCATAGAAAACTAATCACATTAAGCAAACACAAATGCGAGAAGAGAAAAAAAAAAAAAATAAAGCGTTGCTGAATACCCCTCGGCCCGGACAAGATTTCCAGTCTCAAGGTCACAGCACTAAGGTCAAAGGTGAAATCCAGCAAAAACATGACCTTGCACATCTGTGCTGTGACACAGCTGTGCTGTGAGTTACCATTCCAAATTTGGTGAAGCTGCTAAATTTAGTTGATGAGTACTGACCTGGGCAAGATTTCCGAGGTGAAGGTCAAAGCACTAAGGCCAAAGGGGAAATCCAGCAAAAAACCTGACGGTGCACATCTATGGGTCATAGTGAGTTACCATACCAAATTTGGTGAAGTTGCAATCATTAGTTGCCGAGTACTGGCCTGGACAAAATCATGGAAGGACGACGGGCGACAGACGGACACGCAGGTGACGACAATACCCCTCCGGCCATGGAGGTTGGCCGCATGGAGTCGGCCAAGGGGTAAAAAAAACGATTTCAGGCCGGTACCACTGACCATTTCTAGTGGCAATCATTTCCTGATTACATTACACTGTTTACGACATGAAGCTTGTCTTTTGTAATTTGTATAAATTGCAGATATTATTAAATTATCCACATTCTAAATGACAAAAGGAAACCCAGTAAAACAGTGACACAATACCAAAAGATCCTGAAAGTTGAGCACTCAGATCAGGCTGCCCGTAGGTAGCATGCAGCATTCACATCAAAAGCATTTGGCCGAAACATATTTACCCATTTAAAGAACTACATGTGTATTGCAATTTTTATGATATTAAAGAATTACATGTGAAGCTGCAACAACTAAAAATGTTAGTAAATGCCCAAGCCGATACATATTATGTTATATTATGTAGGGTTCCTTCAGCCAAGTTTTGTTAGTAGAACACAGGGTAACAAATAGAAGTTGACTAGGGGTGCAACGATTCTGAATCGATTCTGTATCAATGTTTTTTAAGGGGGCCACCAAGCCAATGTTGACATGGAGATTAAAAAAAATTTTTGAAGTATGTATTATGATTGATCATAAGTGGAAAACTCATTGTAATATATTGCTAAACTGTAAAAATGTAAATAATTATGTATATAAGTATAATATATTGAAATAAATACTTTGAAAGTAATTAATACTATTGTTGTCATTCCGTGACAATTTGCCTCTTTTAATTCCGTGCCATTGACTTTTTGAAATTTCTTGCCCATAAAGCAGGGTTAAAGTCAATATTTGTTTCTATAACTTACAGTTTTAGCAAAAAACACCTTAAATATGAACATATTGAAGTTTCATAACTTAACTATGATAGGAACATCACTTTCTGGATAGTTTAACACAACATTAAAAAAACATGTCAATTTTGTGTAATTCCGTGACGGAGTAGTTTTTGCTTGTGTCTTCTATGAAAATTTCTCAAAAAACATATTTTCACTTAATAATATAAAAGAACAAGTTAATACCTTCAATATGACATATCATACTTGATTTTATCTTATTTAGTTGTAGAGTTACAACCCAAAATGTAATGGGACTGTAATTCCGTGACAGCTTGGCGGGCCCCTTAAGGCATAGGACCACCATGGGGCGAACATCCGAGTTTAACCATTTCTTTTACTAAACCTGACGCAGTCTTGAACGAAAGTGCCAAACATCAAAGGGCATGAGAAGGGTTACTCAAACCTTGTCCCTGTTTACTTTGCTCGGTTAGCAATCAACCGGGCGATTCTCTTTTTTACTTTGTTTAATGAGTAGAGCTGTTTATTAAGACCGCATGTTTGATTGCCGCATTCTGTAGTTAAATGGGCACAGATTTGCAAGAGTGCATATTTGGCCATTTTGTGTGATTGTGATCATTCATAGCTCACATTGACGTTTCATCTGCTTTAATGTTTTCCACCTTGTGTATATTTTAGACGCTTGAAATCCAGGGCAATCTGAAAATAAATCTCATTATAATTTTATTTTACCATTATAGATCTAAAAATTCAACAATGAGAGATACAATGCTGAGTTGGGATGTGGATGTTGAACGAGAATTTTTTTAAAGTGTGATGAGACAACTTGCTGTCATGGGGTGTGTAAGCAGTCATGTGTAATTTCTTGAAACACACACCTGAAGCGACTTAAAACGATTTAAATTGCCGTCAGGATGAAGCCGGAGTTTAGATTTCGCTAACTGCAGGTGCTCCACCCTTCCTTAAATCTTCTCCCGTGTACTTGGCCTAAATAACAATCACGAAATTTCGCCAGTAGCCTGTAACGATTAAGATGTGATGGTGAAAAGCAGACAAACCTAACTGGGCTACGGTGTTGGATTGAAAGAATGCCAATTTTAAAAATTGGAAAATATCTTCCTCTGAATTACATCTCTCATTGTAGCATTTTAGGACATTATTCAAGATAATATTATTTTTACATTATTCAAGATTTTAGCTTCGGATAAAAAGCCATGTATTTCAAAATGTTGAGTGCGTACGGAGGTGGGGTATTCGACAAAAGTTAGTACTCGTTATCATGTTTCAATACACCAAGTCATTTTCACACCGGAGTTATCCTTTTAGGAGCCAAGACAGGTCGAGGATCACAAATTCGTCCGCAAATGCATGGGAAAAATCATTGAATGGTTTAAGAAATTTTTCTTCAAAGAAACAGGGGGAGGGCTTTGGATATTCCAGCCTGTTTGGAGCATAACATCATTAAAAGATTTAAAAAAGCTGGAGAAATCTGATCAAAAGGCAACAGTGCAAGCCGAAGATCAGCAACCCCTGGTCTCTGATCACTCAGACAGCCCGGCATCAATAACCATCATTTATCTAGACGTGATGTTACCATAAGGGCCCAGGATTACTTAAGAAAACCTTAGAGAAACGTTAAATACAAAGTTACATCCACAATGCCAGTTAAAACTTTGCAGTGCAAAAAGGAAGACTAATGTTTGCAGTGAGCAGAAGCACCTTCAACTTCTTGGGCTTGGAGGCATCAGCGATAAACCATCACACCGCGCACTTCAACTGTGGTAGGGAAGAATCTGTAATTTAGGTCTTTTTTTGGAATAGATGGATATTGTCCATTCTGGACCATGGAAGAAAAATATGATGCCAGCAAGTCCAAAATCAATTTTTTGTCATGGTATGGGTTTACGTCAGCACTCTTGGCAAGGGTTACTTCCAATTCAGTGAATGCATTATTAATGCTGAAAAGTTCGGAGCAAAACATGCCACCTTACGGATGACACATTTGGCAGGGACACTAATGCATCTAGATAACACAGAAACATATTCTGCTGGTGTCAAAACATGACTGCTAAATAAGAAGGTGCTGGTGTTGGACTGGCCAGCCTGCAGTCCCAACCTGGACACATTTTGAAATGCAAAATGCTACAATGAGGGCCCCATACCGTTGCACATCTTCAGACTTGCTAGCATGAAGAACATGACAAAATTACACCTGAAACAATCACTTGAAGCCTTCAGTTCCAAAATGTTCATCGGGTGTCGTGACCAGACACGCAACACTACTATGAAGTACATACTCAACAGTCCCAACTTTTTTTTGACATAGGCTATGTTGCAAGAATCAAATTCGAGATGAACGTTCCCATAGGGAAAAAAAAACAAAAAACTAAATTTCATAAGATGAAACAGAAAATAATGTGCAACTATCATTTTCAATATAATACGGGTCAAAGTATTTATAAATCACTGCTTTCAATTTTAATTGCCATTTAACATTCCGTTCCAACCTTTACTTATTAGAGGTTGTAAGAAGTCGGGATGATTCGAGTCACCACTCACTTTCAGCAAGCTTACAAATAACTGCGAAGTCAACTAGTGCACTTGCCAAGATAGCCAGCCACACAAATGTAAAGGCCGCCTGACAGACAAATCAAAGTATAACGTTACTTTCTTCAAATCTGAGTAGTCCGTTAGCCAATAGCCCACTTGTTGCTACCGCCGGCAGTTAGTACGAAGGATGTGGCAAGTTTAGAGGCTACACAGCGCAGACCGAGAGTACGTCACTTTTTCGCATTTTACGTCCACAACCTTCTAGTTAGACAGACCTCAAACTTCCAGTCATCTTAAAACGCTAAGTACAGAATATAACTAGACTCGGTCAGCGCTCAGGAGTTCACACACGGTGTCAACCCTCAGAACAGCCATGTGCGACACGCAACATGTGCGCTTCCGAGGAGACACCAGCAATGCGCACCGCTGCTAGCATGCTGGGTCGCTAAGCGGGGAAATAACTTCGTAGAATAAGACATCAAAAAGAGCGTAGCGTTCCGACTTCGCAAACAACTGACTTCGAAATAGCGTCAGGCAGACACCGCATCTACGTAAGTAGAGTTAGCAAACTTGTTTAGCATCATTTTAGCGACACGGGTTAACTAGGCCCATCCTGTTCAGCTAACTAACACTAAAAATGCGGCCCCCGCATACCTTGGCCGTCCGGCATGGTCCCCAAGCTATGCAGGTACAAGTGGCACTCAGGTGAGCCGAAGGAACATATTCCTGTTGTAATGTTTTGCTGTCTGTGTCCCAGATTCTCAGCCTGCCGTCCTGTGCGCACAGAGCCAGATATTGGCGTGATTTGGGTGAAAAGGCGCAGGGTAACACCAGCGATGAGCTCCCCCCGTCAGCCGCCATTTCTGTCGCTCTGAGTCTGCGTGGTTCGAATCCTTGGGAAACCTCGGCCAAGGAAACACGTGTTATCGGTCAGGGCGCATGCGCGTTTGCACTTGCGGCTTCGTGCCCTCTCATTGGGTACTGTCACGTTAACAGAACCTTGTCAAAATTACGAATAAGAAATAATTAATTGAGCCTGATGATTCTTCTTCTCTCTCAGTGTAGGAATGGTTTGTCACAGAAATTATGCCTGATCAATTGTTGTATGGGAGCACTTCAACGGCGCAAACTTATCCGCAGAAATGGGATTGTAGGAACTTGCAGGTGTAGGATCCTGTCGGTTGAAGTGAAAACGAGAGATGTATGTTCACGCATCTGATAGAAGGCGTTTTTTTTAAATAAATAAGTAAACTTCACGTCCATCAGTACAATGCATAAACGCCGGGATAGAAGAGGAAGGCTGATTAAAATAATTTGACGAATCAAATTACTCGAAAGGAAGCGTACAACCTGTATTTCGAACTGGTTTCTAAAATAAGCCTGGAAGCATGGACGCGACTGACAAATTAGGCTTGAAACCTCACCACCTGGTGGTAGGAGTATGAATGTTGTTTACAGTGTTGGCGTCGTCGCGCATATCATGACGTATTCCACACGTGTCTGTCGCTACCCGAGGATACACCGCGGAGTACATTTCAGTTGGACGCATGGTGGCGAATCTTTTCTGAGGCAAGCTCCAGCATAATTTTTGTTTACTATTTGGGAAAGACTTTTGACTTCAATTGGGCATATTTGCTGCTCTGGATGTTGTTGAATAGAGTCAACTTCTGCGTAAAGTTCTCGTTGTCCAGCCCGTCATATTTCCCTTCTGTCAGCTGTTTCACCTCGCAATGGACAAATGGCAAATGTCAGCAAGCGGGTAGTTGCGTGTCATTCCGTGTGTAACGGTTTGCTTATCCACTGCAATACCGCCTTGATTTTGCTAGCCCGATTGCCCTAGTTATTTGTGTCAAGGAACAAGCGCGGGGCAAAAGTGTGTTCTTGTAGCAAGATACCGACGCGTGTACTTCTGAGGATTCTCGTGCTTGGCAGCTGATTTATCTTGACTGATAAAGCTGATAATTTTATTTAAACTAGCTGGCTAAATACTGTACACAAATATCCTTGCACAGCATATGTGTACTTGTTACATTCCAAAAAACACTGGGTATAGCCGGTGGTGAGTAGTGCTTTACTGCTGATGAGAAGAAGTATGACAAGGACCTGCTTGAGGTTGTTGCAGGTTTGTGTGACCAGCAGGGGGCAACACCTTTACGGTAAAAATCCTCTCTGCAGAGGAGTCCTCGCGCTGTCGTTGGACATTCGGAACATTGGAAGCGGGTGTCGGGATTGTAGCAGTAGCACAAATGGCAGCGACAGTCCGGATTCCTCGCCGCCTGGCCTGCAGCAGCTCCGCACAGGAAGTCCGTTGTTCGAGAGACTGGGCGGGAGACGGCGCCCCTTGTCGCCACTGGAGAGAATTAGCCGCCTAGTACCCCAGGACACTCTCAGTCAGGAAGTTTGGGAGCTGAGAGAGGGGAAACAGGAGGAACTACATGGGGGTCAAGGGGATACACACCAGGATCACTGGGACTCGGGTATCCCAAAAGGAGAGACCTCAGACCGTGAGTGGAGTGGGTGTGTGGATATGCGGCGACAGGAGGACCAACTGAGTCAAAGTCAGGAGGAGGAGAGAGAGTCGGCAGGAGAGGAGGTGGGGATCTCCTCCTGTAGGCATGAGGGAAAGCCTGACCCAGTTGCTGAGGATCCCAGCCCTGCTCCACCAGGGGAGCGCCTTCTTTGCTTCAGTGAGATTGCCCTGGCTGAGTATCGCAAGAAGGGCCGGGTGGACTTCCGGAAAATGTTCACGCTCCAGGAAGCGGGGAAATTGATCAGCACTTGGGGGATGATTCCTCATGACTCCATCGTGGGACATCCCGCTGGTTCCATCTTTCTCAGCTCCACTGGGTCACCAATCCTCGTGCGACGGCCCAGCCTTGAGGAGTATGTGCTGTTCATGAAAAGAGGTCCCACCATCGCCTATCCCAAGGTAGGCATGATCTTCCACGCCATATTCGTCCCCTTAATACTAGTCACATGTCTCATGAATCCTTTAGAGCTGTGCTAACCAACTCTGCTTGATTTCATGTAGGAAACAGGAATGTAATTTATTCATCATTTAAGTATATGCATTTTGTGAATGCTGATAAAATGGTTACTCCGCTGCGCGTCGTGCCTTAGAACGCCCCTCCGCCATTATAAAATCGCTGTAACCCACTGCTTCTGGGGACTTATTCCTTAATTGAACAATGTAATTAATTCTTTTTTTTTTTGCCGAACATTCTCCGGTTGAACCCCCCCGCACTCACCTCCCCCCCCCCGACCAAAGTTTTTCCTGTAGGAAACCCTGTATAACAACTATAAGAATGGCAGTAATAACGTTGCTGTAGGGCTGATGGATGAATTTGGGAAAAAAAAATATTGGGGCCTGCAACAAAATTAGACAATGTTATTCCTGGGCCTGAAGTGGAACAATAATGTTTACCAAAAGTTCAAATCCATTAAGCCTCTCCTCTTGCACCTGGAAGAAAATTGTACCCCTCGATGACCTATGTTATCTATTGCCCTCCCATGTTGTCCCGCCTGTTTTAGGTTTCAGTTTTGTGTTCGCTGTGTAGGATGCCAGTGCAATGCTGTTGATGATGGATGTCACAGAGGGGGACTGTGTGTTGGAGTCGGGCTCTGGTTCCGGAGCCATGTCTCTGTTCCTGTCCCGAGCAGGTCTGTACCCTACTTTTGACCCTTTTTACCCTGAAGCCCCTGCCATGATGCAGCCTGAAGGTCTTTGAACCCCTATCTTTGCTCATCTTATTTTTGATGACACTTTTTAAGTCATTAGGACTGTCTTCACCCCAGTTCCAAAGAATTTGTCACATTCCAATACATTTGAGATGGCGTGATTTGAAAATTCCATTTACCCTCAAATGTATTGACGACACTACAGCTACATGTAACTTGGTGGTTTAACTGATTTAATTCAAAGTTTTATTGATAATGTGGCCTATGCTTATTTCAAATCTGATGACGGCTACAAAAAATATTAGTGCAGGGGCAATTTGGGACTAAAAGTAATGTGACGAGTAATATTAAGGTGATGTGGAATGGGTGATGATAAATGGGTGGGCTAATCCTGCTGTAGTGTAAAGGGAGTCTCCGAAAAGGGCCTGGTCCTTCGAGAAGAAGGATGGATCATGGCTCATCAATTTGTCAACAGATGCATGAGCTTATAATCCTTCACATGGAGAAGAGCATTTCCCGGGGGCAAATTGGGCAGATTTATAGCATTTCTCCTTCCGCAGTGCACAATAAAATGAAGTGATTGAAGGAACCCGGTTGAATCTCAGGTCATAAAGGGCAAGGTCAAAAACCATTTCTGAATGCGCATGACGTCCGATCACTCACACGTCACTGTGTTAAGAACTGTCATGTGACTAATGGATATAACAATATGGGCTTGGAAATGACTTTGTCACAATGTGCCATTGCATTCACAGTTGCAAGTGAAAGCTTTTCTATGCTAAGGCAAAGCCAAACATTAGAATTGCCCAGAAGTGCTGCCAACTTCTTTGAGCTCATTGTCGTGGACAGTATAACAGTGGAAGCATGTCTCATGGTCTAACGAGTCAATACTTCCAGTGGTCCTTCCAGACCATCGACAGCAAGGACAACCCAAGCTGTGATCAGCGCCAGGTCCAAAAGACAGCTTCTGTTATGGCATGGGGGTCTGTCAGTTCACATGGCATAGGTAATACACATTTTGGGGAGCACCATTAATGCAGACAGATGTGAATAAACTTTGGAGTGACATGCACTGCTATCTAGACGTCATCTTTTCCAGGGACATCGCTGCATTTCTACATACCACTTTAATTACTGGTGCATACCTAAATTCGTAGAGTGCAGATTCTAGATTGACCAGCCTGCAGTCCTGATCTGTCTGCAATTCAGAATGTATGGCACATTTTATGCACCATATAAGGCAATGAAGGCGCTATGCAATTGCACTGTTGAAGATCTGCATTAGTGAGTGTTATGGCCCCAATTTGCTACGACATAGAAGACAGCAAGGGATGACAGACAAGATTTTAAAACTAAAACGGATTTAATTCAACAAAGACCAACACTAACCTACAATTTGTACTACTGACCAAGATTGATAATATACAAGAAGAAAAATATTTACATTCCCTTGTGATGGGGTTGCTTGGTGATGTTCCAGGTGAGGAAAATGCTCCAACACAGGCAAAAATCCACAAAAAGCTTCACAGGTCTTGAAAAAAGTGACAGGTCTGGTCAAATGTATCCTACTTGCAATTTCTCCTACTACTTTACTCTCTCAATTTCTCTCCTTATATACTCTAATGCAGCCCCCACCCACATTTAGACTTTTTTTTTTTTTCTGGGACTTTCCCCTCTCAGACATGCCCAGGACATGCCCAAACCTAGCTCCAGACTGGACTTAACAAAAAAAGTCAATACTGCCATCTATTGGCTTCTTTCTACATTACATGAGGAATGAGGGGAAATTCTGTTTGTTGGACTTGGCCCACTGATGTGTCCAGCGCCCAAATGCTCAATGAGAGTGATGAAAGGACATGGTGATGTTGCACAATGGTAAACCGTCAACTCTGCCACCTTTTTTGCATTCATTCACGTTGTATATTTTCAATGAGCATTTATATTCATGTGTTCGAACAACAATTAATTTGTTGTACTATTCTCAATGGAGTAAAGGGTAGATGAGATACCAATGGGAGATCTCAATGCTGTATATTTTGCGAGTATCCCTGGTTCAAATTGTGACTGTACTCCAGTATTTTCAGTTTGTAATTGTGTGACTGCAGTGAGTAAAGTAGAGTTGTGCATCTGTACAGTGGGTGCCAGTGGCAGTGTGTTGAGTCTGGAAGTGAGAGAGGATCATCACCAGAGGGCAGTTCTTAACTACCGCCGTTGGCGTTCGGCATGGAGTTTGCGTCGCGGGGAGGAGTGGCCCGACAATGTCCAATTTCATAACGGTGACATCCGGGCAGCGACCCATCTCCTCGCTGGTCAAGGATTCCACTCTGTGAGTTTTGCCTCCTTTTTCTGCCTCTGCATGTATGGCTCATGCATTTAGATTCCCTGTTACCTGGGTGACACAAACTGATTGTCTATAAGTATTTAGACGGGGACACAGCTTTTGACATTTAGCTCTGAACTCCAGCAAAATTTTTGAATGATAGATATGTGGTTAAAATTGTGAGTATCAGGTTTAATTGACATGTATTTCCAGCCATATCAGGAAAAAACATTCAAGAACTATTTAACTTACAGAATGCATTGTATATTAAATAACTGGACCACTCCAAACCTGTTAGAAAGAGGAAACACTCTTGAACATTCCTGTCATGTGAAATCTTGAAATAAGTAATTCATGGTGTAAAAATTATAAATAGAATGATAAGTAATGTGCAGGTTTTTTGAGAGTCTTTGAAGGGCTGTAATATTTAAAATAATTCATTCATTCAGTAACTGAAGTATTAGTCAGGCCTGGCGGTTATGTGTGTTACAGGTTGCTCTGGACATGTTGAACCCTCACCTAGCCCTTCCTGTTGTGTTTCCACACTTGCACACTGGGGCTGTGTGTGCCGTTTACCTGGCTAAGTGAGTCCCACACATGCCTCAGTCACAGACACGATATCTTTGGAGTTTGGTATGTACTGAAGCTGTAACACTTCAACTTGATCACAATATCATTCAATACAGTGATTCATAAAAATTATGGCTTGATGTACGACAGTGGATATATCATGAACTTTGATATGTGACTTGTAGGTTTGATATGTTCTCCATTCCACTGGCACTTAAGAGATCATTTAAAAAACAAAGTTATTTTCAAAGCCAAAATGTGTGATATTTTAAGTGGCCGTGTCACTTTGCATTTTAAATCTATGTGTGAGTGCTGTACCGTCAATACTCAATGCCACATCATTGCAGTCACATCATGATATTTCCATTGTGCTACATTGGTACTCAAAGGTTTCAGTACACCGATAATGTGTCCATTCATGAAAGCCTGTGTAGTTTTTCATGGCTGAAACCCTGCGTGTGGAACAGCATTACACAGGTGATCGACCTGCTTGAGGGCATCAGATTGTCCGGCCTTCCTCTATCGTGCGAGCGTGTGATGGAGGTGCAGTTCAGGGATTGGATGCTGGCCCCAGCCATTAAAAAAAGAGACGGGAAGTACGTCTCCCGGATCGCACCTTCGCAAGGAAGCGAGGAAGAAGAGGAGGGCAAGGGAGAAGAGCCAGACGAAGAACAAGGTACTAGAACATTCAATTAAAACAACTGGAATATTAACCCTGGAGAACCCAAGACATCTTTTTTCCTCAAGAAAAATATTAACTTAGTATAAAAATTGACATCTGCTAATGTAGGGTTGGGGCTAATTAGGTGAGGTCAAATTTGACCCCGAGGGTTCTCCAGGGTTAAAGAGAGAATAAACAGCTGTTTTATTAAAATCATATGTATTTTCTCATTTGAACAATTCTTATGCCAGGAGAAATAACCGCAATGAAAAAAAATTATGTTAAAGGGGATATTTCAACATTTTGGCAAATTGGCCTGTTGCCATAATCCCTGTAGTCATATGAGTAAGTACATAACCTTTAGTTATCTGTGTCCGTTGTTTTAAGATTCAGGGCTGGGAGACGCGAGCTGCTCAGCGAACCTAATGAAAGTGAACGGCACAGGTCCCTCACTCCTTCGAAAGTAATCAAATACACAATACAACCCTCTCAAGGACAAGTTGTGACCTGCACATTCACCGCACTATGAAATGATAATGTTTAATTATGTGACATTACGACCCTTGAAGCAAATACTGTGAACTGCTTTCTTATTTGGAACAAAGTATTGTTTTGAGTTCAGGAGTAGCTGCAGTAAACATACGCTTTTGAAATCACTCTGCTAGCCGGTATGTCTGGAATGTACAAACCCAAAACCAGTGAAGTTGGCACGTTATGTAAATCGTAGATAAAAACAGAATACAATGATTTGCAAATCCTTTTCAACTTATATTCAATTGAATACACTGCAAAGACAAGATGTTTAATGTTCAAACTGAGAAACTTTTTTTTTTTTTGCAAGTAATCATTAACTTAGAATTAAAAGGCAGCAACACATTGCAAAAAAGTTGGCACAGGGGCCTTTTTACCACTGTGTTACATAGCCTTTACTTTATAGGACACTCCGTAAACGTTTGGGAACTGAGGAGACCCATTTTTGTAGCTATTCAGGTGGAACTCTTTCCCATTCTTGCTTGATGTACAGCTTAAGTTGTTCAACAGTCCGTGGTCTCCATTGTCGTATTTTACGCTTCATAATGCGCCACACATTTTCAATGGGAGACAGGTCTGGACTACAGGCTGGCCAGTCTAGTACCCGCACTCTTTCACTACGGAGCCATGCTGTTGTAATACGTGCAGAATGTGGTTTGGCATTGTCTTGCTGAAATAAGCAGGGGCGTCCATGAAAAAGACTTTGCTTGGATGGCAACATATGTTGCTCCAAACCCTGTATGTACCTTTCAGCATTAATCGTGCCTTCACATATGTGTAAGTTGCCCATGCCTTGGGCACTAACACACCCCCATACCATCACAGATGCTGGCTTTTGAACTTTGCGTCTATAAAAGTCCGGATGGTTCTTTTCCTCTTTGGTCCAAAGGACACAACGTCCACAGTTTCCAAAAACAATTTGAAATGTGGACTCGTCAGACCACAGAACACTTTTCCACTTTGCATCAGTCCATCTTAGATGAGCATGGGCCCAGCGAAGCCGGCGGGGTTTCTGGGTGCTGTTGATAAATGGCTTTCGCTTTGCATTGTAGAGTTTTAACTTGCACTTGCAGATGCAGCGACAAACTTTAGTTACTGACAGTTGTTTTCTGAAGTATTCCTGAGCCCATGTGGTGATGTCCTTTACACACTGATGTCGGTTTTTGATGCAGTACCGCCTGAGGGTCATGGGCATTCAATGTTGGTTTTCGGCCTTGTCGCTTACGTGCAGTGATTTCTCCAGATTCTCTGAACTTTTTGACGATATTACGGACCGTACATGATGAAATCCCAAAATTTCTTGCAATAGCTCGTTGAGGAATGTTGTTTTTAAACAATCAGCTCACGCATTTGTTTGCTCGCCCCATCCTTGTTAGTGAATGACTAAGCATTTCAGGGAAGCTGCTTTTATACCCAATCATGGCATCCACCTGTTCCCAATCAGCCCGTTCACCGGTGGGATGTTCCAGATAAGTGTTTGATGAGCATTCCTCAACTCTCTCAGTCTTTTTTGCCACTTGTGCCAGCTTTTTTGAAACATGTTGCAGGCATCAAATTCCAAATGAGCTAATATTTGGATAAATTACGAAGTTTACCTGTTCGAACATTAAGTAACTTGTCTTTGCAGTGTATTCAATTGAATATAGGTTGAAAAGGATTTGCAAATCATTGTATTCTGTTTTTATTTACGATTTACACAAAGTGCCAACTTCACTGGTTTCGGGTTTTGTAGTTCCGGTTATGCATTTGCCTTGAAAATAACTGTCTCGTAATTATACATTATTATTTTGTAGCATGATGAATGTCCAGGTCACAACTTGTCCTCGAGAGGGTTTTGGAGCTGTTGGATTGTGTATTTGATTAGTTTTGAAGGAGTGAGGGACCTGCACCGTTCACTTTCATTATGTTCACTGAGCAACTCGTGTCTCTCCCATCCCCCCCCCCCCCCCCCCCCGAGTCTCAAAACAACGAACACAGATAACTAAAGGTAATGTACCTACTCATATGGCTACAGGGATTATGGCAATCGGCCAAAGTTGCCAAAATGTTGAAATATCCCTTGAAATGCAATATTTTAATTTTTGCTGCAAGGTTTTTTGTGTTGAAATAGTCAACTAAAGTTTTGTTCTGTGTGCACAAAGATTTTATATCTCTCCAATTTTCCCTTCCAGGAGGTAAAGCCAGTCAATGTAATCAGCTGGTTAGAAGTAAAACATGATAGAAATTTAACCTTTTGACCCCTGGAAAGTCCATGTCCACCTCTGCCTACTGGAACCGTCTGTGAACTGGTTATATTGCTGCTTCTCATTAGCATGTGTCATTCTGAACATGAGAAGGATGAATGAAAGAAAGCGGTGGTGTTGGTGCCAAAGACCAGAGCTCTGTCCCACAGCATTCGGGCACAGGTCCCAGCATCTTCAGCCCATGCAGAATGTTCTTTTCCCACAATGGTTTTCTATGGGAGTCTGATTGCTCTGAGTATGCTACTACAGTGCAACGATGGGATGTCTCCAGAGGTGTAAGTCCAGGGTGCAAAAGCTAAAACTTTGGCCATGGCATTTTTTCTCTGATTAACTCAGTCATGTGATTTCAGGGACTTGTTCCCCCTCCTAGCTTAAGAGTTGTGCCAATTTTCAAATCAGTTTGATCAAAGACAAAAAAATTACTGGGGACGACTGCTGCCTTCTGAACTTGGATTTGCGATATGCAAAGCATTTGATTGTGGCCTCACTGTCCTCTTCCTCTTACAGGTGAGTCCAGAACCAATGAGCGCAGGCCGTTTGGGATGCTCCCGTACATTGCCCGCCCTCACCCTGAACAGGGCAGCCATACAGGTGAGAGGCTGAAATGAAGTGGAACCACAAACTTTACACTTTGCTACTGTGCTAAGAGCAAATGTTCTTACTATGTTATTAGGGTAGTTGGTCAGTATTTTCACTACACAGGATATGTGAGAATATTGCTTATATTCAGGATTACCTGCTTATGCATTACTACAGGGCTGCCAGCTCTTGTTATTCGAGATCTGTTGCCGCGTAGGTTATTGCTCTATCCTGAAATAAACACATCTCATTTAGCAGCTTGAGATCTCATTGCACTGCTCATTAGCGGAGAATGTGTGGTGCATTTTAAAATGGAGAAGACAACTTTGAAAACTCCGTACTGTTGCACACCTTAAAACTTGTTTGCCGGAAGAGTGGGACAAAATTACATCTGAAATACTTAATCGCTTGCTGTTCCTGTCCCCAAACATGTATTAAATGTTAAGAGAAGGAAGGGCAACATTACAAAGTGGAAAATACTGGCCCAACTGTTTTCAAAATTTAGTGAAACATCAAATATTGCGCTTCTCTTCTGGTGGCTACATAATGCAGGCCCAAGATAACTGAAAGTAGCAATTCGTAAATTTTTATTTTAACAGACAGACTCAGTTCTTTCTGACGTTTGAATCAGTTCTAACAGAAACAGCCAGTGCCGAGATCCAAAAACAAAGATGTTCCCTTTCCTTTTCCTTTGTTGAAATTCTAATGTCAGTATTTTGCACAAGTTTTTCTCTGTCACCTTTTGAGGCAACCCTGTAAAGAGGCTGTTAAAAACCATGTGCCAACTTCTTTGCATCATACAAGGATAAAAAGGTCAATCACGAGATATGTCTGAGATGGACTATGTCACCAAAACGTTGTCCTATGTGCTGCTTAAAATGCCACACAATATTGGGTTAAGTTAACCATGAATTCAGGCTTATTTTGTGAAATTAAGATATACAGTACTAAAGTTTGAATGTACCCATATTTTTCGTACAATACATGAAGAAAGAAATAAGCACCCTTTATTTTGCAAAAAAAAGACTTCTTAAATCCATCAAACTAACCTGTATTTGTTGTCATATTTGCTGTGCATTTTTTCTTTTATAATGGCAGGCATATGGCTGTAATGAATTTGCAGTTGAGCGGCCATCCAAGTTCCCAAAGATGTGCTGCACTAGCGGTGTGCTTTTCATTGACCTTTTTGCCCGATAAGTCCCAAAACGGCTTGATTTTAATTTGGCCGCTGGAAAGTGGGAGATTGTTTGTCTGTTTACTTCGCAAAATATGGCTTCTTCGAGAACTGCAAAATTTTAACACTATTCAAACAAGTAAATTATTCTTTTACCTTCTGTTGACTTCTTCCCAGATTTCATTTGGCATTATATAGAGAAGTTAAACCATTTCAATATCTCTGAAAACAAAGTGCTGTGACATAAAGTGTGTCCTAACTTTTGACTGGTACTGTACTATAGCTGTGTGCCAAGTCTGCATAAGGATGGAAGGTGTCCCCATGATTGGGAATCATGTTACCCAGGGAAAGTCCTGTGAAGGAGAGCAGAATTGGGCCAAGAAATGACCCTCTGAAAACACAAGACACGTCCCCAAGACTTAGAACTGTTTTCATCAACACAGATCGTGTTTTACCTTCCAGTTATGCATGACTTGAACCAATCAAGAGTCATTGAGAATAACTGTGTTCAAAGCAATGGATTAAAATGCCATGATCTATTGTGTCATAAGCTGCTCAATGAGAACTGACATGTTTGCATCCTAGGAACATCTAGGATCATTTAAAACCCTAAAGCTGTCTTTTCAAAGCGTTTTGCTCTAAAACTAGACCATAATTTTTCCATGCTGTGATTACCATCTAAATGAACCATGAGCTGTTTCAGCACTACTTTCTCTAAATTTTGCTATCAAAGCAGGTTTGAAATGGGCCTGAAATTGCTCATGATTGAGCTGTCAGGTCTGCTTCTGGAATCACAATTGGGGCGGAAACAAAAACCAGCATAACCAGGGGTCCCCCACAACCGAATTTGAGAACTGCTGATTTAATTAGCCCGAAATTGGCTCAATAAAAGATGGTCCTTGGTGCGCGCCAGGTTTAGAAACCCTGCACTGCATTAGCAGAAATGCCAAGGCTTACGTCTTAGGCGCGAGTTTCTCCTCTGAGTGGCATTCACGTTTTGTGCCGTAGTCAGCAATTATTCAAAGTGCACTGAAGAAATTCTCTCGCAGAATTTAAGTCATTGTGCATCAAGTTTATCAGTTTCACGTGCATTACGGTGGATTTCCCCACTAATGACACGGAAATTGATTTTGACTCGAGAATTCTCAGGCTTGTCTTTACTGAGGGATTAAAAGCAATGGAATAGCGTAAAAATGTTTCAGATGGTCTTATTTCATTAAAACAGTTTAAACGAGCAGGAAACGCATGCAGTGTTTCCAATCCCGGAGTAAAGAGAAGCACGGGAAGTCCGGAGTCATAATCGCTTTCCGTTTTACTCGTGATGAGGTGCAGCTTAATGCAAACTTCAATGCACATGGATTTTAATTCCGCATTGAGAATCTCATTTAACATTCAATGAATAATTATGACTACGAAAAGTAAGCCTAAAAAATGCGTAAGATCTACGCCGAATGCGTGAGACTTGGCATCTCTGTATTAGTTGAAGTACACGCACCAGCAGTGCTATACAAATTACATTAAAAATTTGCTCAAAATTCAATTGGAAACACCAGTTCTTGCATCTCTGCTAAAGTAACAGTTGAATGAATTTTTGTTTCAGCGTTCCTAGTGAAACTGCGAAAGCTGACACGGCCCCTGTGAACTCTGCCTGGATTATGTCACACCACAAGATGTGGATACGGCTTTGTACTTTTATTAATAAATGCATATGTAATCTGTGCCACCTTGTTAGTCTTTATATCAGGTTTAGTAATCAACTTAAAGGACTATTATGACAGTGCGAAATGAATGTAACAGGCTCTCTGCAGTCAGTTTGTATTGGAACATGCAATTCATCAAGAACTGAAAGACAATTTGGCTTGTTGATATGAACGGGGGAGGAGGAACAAGAGCTAAACATGGAGACTGGAGTTCTCTGCAGTCTGTTCCCTGTGGAAATACTGCATGTCTGAAAGAATGACATCGACCAAAGAGTGACCATTCTTTTATTAATATCACATTTTTCACACATTCAATGAGCCATTACACGCTCATTCTTCAAAAGACAAACCGTTCCAGCCATTGCCTTGGCACTGGTATTTAACACGACTATTTCACTTAAACAGCTCTCAGTGCTTTCTTTTGCAGTTCATTTCCGGTCACTTTGACGGTGACATTGCTCGTCTGAACTGGTTCAGGGCTACAAGACCACCACAAATAAAAATGGCTTGTGGCAAACAGTTTTGAAAGTGCACTGCAGGTCAAAATTGTTTATGCACCAAGGTTAACAAATATTCACTCTCTCAAACATCTTTGAAACTTGTGTGCATAAATAACACTTTCTCCATCTCAGGGTCTTGAGATTTGTTTTAATGTAATGAAATATACTGAAGAGATGCATCATATCTCTTCAAATGGTAAAAGACATCAGTTTCACATATGATTCAAAACCCAGTTAACTTTTGAGTGCTGTCGAGGAGATCAGCCATATAAAAGTGTAAATGGTTGTCACTAATATGAGCGAGATGACACTGCGCTGGCTGCCTTGGAAACCAAGAACAAAAGGTCCTACTCCTCATTGATCCAGTCCATAGAGGCATCCTCCGTGCCTGAAACAACAAAGAATGGTGTAACAAACAAGTACATCAAGAACATCATTTTCAGAGGAGCGCAATTTGAATTCCAGTACATTAATGTCATCTTCCAGACCAGTTCCTTTACCTTAATTAGTTCTCCCTCATAGGCAGTTCATATATAAACTAGGCCACACCAATACAGTTCATCTCAGTAAACAGAAAGGAAGAGCTGATTCTGAAACATCAAAAAATGCCAATACATCAGATGGGACACACCAGGGGTGTGTTTCCCAAAAGCACAGATGGTAACTTGGTACGTAGTTGAAACTACTGACCATGAACAGACGAACTATGCAAGTTGCTACATTATTCAGCAACTACGCTTTTCGGCACCCCAGAAATACTGCTATAAATGCTAACTTTTTGAAGATCATAGCATATGGCTTTTCTTTGGACTGGTTAAGATATGGTGTGTGTTATATGAGTATTTTATGTACAGCATTATATTTCATTTGTAAATGGAGATTTGTTACATGCTGTTTTTGCTGCTTGCTGGCCAGCTATATTTATTTTTGTTCCTCAGCACCCTCAGGTGGTGTGTCTGTAAAACATGATCTCAAGTAATATCTTTGAAATAGACTAGTGCTTTCTCGAAGCTTCTGGCAACTTCCTGCCTGGAGGGGGCGCCATTTCCTAGAAATCCTGAAGATCTTTCCAGAATGTTGCTAGTCTATATAAATGCTGCGATTTTAGTCAGAAACAAGAGTTGTAAGAAAGACAACAAAGCTCGCCGGGGGGCAAGTTTAAAGTTTTTCTGGACGCGGACGCCGGGGGTACGACAATTTAAGTTTTTGTTTTGGCAACACAGTTAATTAGTGGCATTAGAGTGTTATTAGAGGATTAACCAGTTGATTTTTTCGCAGAACTTTTTTTTGAGTGAAGAATACATTTGTTTAAGTTGTCATTGCTGGTTTTCTTTGTTATGATTTTTTTCAAATCATAACAACTGATTAAATGTTCTTGTGATTTTTAGAACTGAGGTTCTGTGGTTATTAGCAGCTATTTACCAAGTCTGCCCGTCCCTGCAGGAGAGCTCGACACTGTTGCCACAGTTCTTGCTTGCAGTTGCCGACCGTTCAGCATATTGCCAGAATTTCAGTTTCCCCAGCAACCATAAATTGCAAAATTATTTTCAGTTCACATGCAATTCAGGCACAAACTTTAAACTCTGAGAATCCTCATCTTGCGCTGGAGTCATAGCTGGCATAGTGCCACAGCTTAGACCGCTTTAGTACACGCACACTGCTAATTACACTTCAAATTCATACGCATAATCAGTTCATTTGTTTTTGTAATTGTGGTTTCAATCCTTCAAGGTCACAGGCATTTTTTTAGGGGTGCCTCTGATATGTTATCCAACTCCCAGTATGATCAGGTCTTGCTAATTTATTTAGAACCATCCTCCAGTATGGAACACACATTCACATTTCTTCATTGCGGCATCTTCCATGGTTTGACAGACACATGCATGTACGTGTGGAGAGACACACACATTCTTGTACTTATATCTTTGTGAGGACATTATTGACTTCCATTCATTCTTCTTGTGTCTCTACAGCCTTTCCCTAATCTTAACAATAAGCAATGTATGCCTTACCCAAACCCTTACCCTAACCTCTCCCTAATTCTAACCTTAACTAATAAGTCACAATTAGCCTTTGTGTGGACCGGCCAAAATGTCCTCACTTCCCAAAAATGTCCCCACTCTGTGGGAAAAGAACTTTTTTGGTTGTCACTTAGTAGCAAGTACAAGAACACACACACACACACACACACACACACACACACACACACACACACACACACACACACACACACACACACACACACACACACACACACACACACACACTCCCACCTCACCTGGAGGAGAACAGCGCCTCCTGGTAGAGGTCCCTGTACAGCTGCAGGTGTGCTGGGCTTTGCTTCTCCTGCACAACTTCTTGGGGGCCACACCCCTAGGCGGGGTTTTCTCCAGAGACAGCGAGCCAGGAAAAGGCATGGGGGAGGAGCTGGCTGAGGAGGGGGAGGAGCTGGGAGGAAGAGCAGTGTTCTGGCAGGTGCCCTCATTGGTGCAAAGCAGGCAGGGGGAGGACCCAGAGGAGGAGGAGGAGCCAGAGGAGAGTCTGGGCTGGAGGCAGGCACTCTGCTTGTTGCACAGGACACAGTGGGTGGGGGTGGCGGACGGCCCCCGGGGCATACGCACCTCATCTCTGTCCCCGTACTGCCGCTGAGCTCCGCTGTGGTGCTCTGCCCTCTCTCGCTGCCACAGGAAGTGAGACGGCACGATGGCCATCACCTGTACACGCGCACACATACGGTAATACACACACCCGCAGAGACACATGCACACACAGAATAAACACATTAACAAGCACAAAGGCCCATGCACATAAACAAGCACAATCATGAACACAAACACAAATCCAGTCACCCACACAAACGCGCACAAGCATGCACACGAATGCAATATCGCAAATCCACACACAAACACAAGCGCACACACAGGTGTTACTTCATAAGAACCGCTGTACAGAATGAGCCGTCTTAAGTTTTCACATCATGGCTGGACATCAAACTTCTGGAAAGCAGGACAGAACTTAACTCTAAATTCACACTCCAGAGCTTTGCGGTGACAGCTACATCTCTCAGAGGAGCTGCTGCGGCAGAAAAGCACCACGCTTGGAGGAGTTTACAGTTTAAAAACCAGTAAAAGCTTCAGGACTCTCTCTATACGCAGGCAGTCAGAGGAATTAACAGGGCTAGTGTCACTGCGAGAGATCTACAGCAGCAGCTCAAGTGCAGGGTATTCTGGGATGTCTGTAAAACTGCAGGAACAGAGAGAGAGGAGTGATAAAACGGAGCAGGAGCGGAGACACACCTCCTCGCAGCAGCGACGGCTCACTGCAGCGCGGTACTCGATTCGCGCCCACAGCCTGTCTCTCTGTTTGAGGAATGAAGGGAACTGCTTCCTCCAGCTCTTCCCCAGAGCCCAGGGGAAGATCTCATACTTTGTTTCCTCTTCGTCCTCCTCCATGGTGTTCGCCAGATACCTGAGGGCATTTTATCATTTACGTTGGAGCACGCAATGGTGGCGAGGGCCATGGGGGACTAGCGTGTCATGTGTTGCTGCGCTAACATTATTGCAGCAGTTGGGACCCTAGAATCTGTCCCTTAAAGGCCCCCCATTATGTCACCAGGTGCACAGCCAAGCAATTACTACAAGCCATATCAAAATCTTTCCCCTCTTGACATCACATGGGGCAGTAACCCACCGAGGCAGGAAGAACTGATCACCTCCAGCCAAGCAGTCAATCAGATTTCATTATTCTGGGTGGTCACTCCTCCTTGTGACATCAGGAAGGGGTGATTTTGAACTGGCTTGTAATGGCAAATTAGCTGTGCTCCTGGTGGCATAATGGGAGACCTTTAAACAAATAAAGGTCTCCTACACCTTTTCTTAAGTCAAACTGAAGCTCTTTTCAAGCATTTCAAGGTACATTTTAAGCTTTTCCACCACTTCACAGCTGTAATAAATTACATGTTTATCAAAATACTCAGATTGCAATCTATGATGAAACCAATGCAATTAACAGTACAATGTCCAGCACTTTATTCAATATCCAAGTGCTAATCAAACCTTGAAAATACCACAGTAATATTCAAGCAATTTAACAGTGTAGTTTCAATCTTTTCCAGCACTTAACTGTAATTAAATTCTATTTATCAAACTAGAATGGTTTTTACACGTAAAAACAGATGTCTCCCCCCTTCCCCCATTTCACATTTTAGAGTTATGGTCCAGAAACGAGTCCCACCCTTCAATATGCCTAAGTCCAAATTGTTGCCATGGAAACAGAAAAAATAAAATTCAAAAGCAGTTCAAACCCTCAAAAGGCACACCTACATGTTATGGAGAGACACTATATCAAATTTGGTGAGAATCGGTCGAACAGTTTCAGAGTTATGCTCCGGAAACAAATGGGAACGCCGACGCCAACGGGAATTCAGGCAAAAACAATATGTCCCCCCCCCAGGAAGGGGGAGACATCACTACTATCAGATAGCAATTTTTTATTGAAGTAATGCAATTTATGTAACAATTTTGAGCAGTTTCAAGCAAGTGTGCCGGTCCTCAAGTATTTTAAAGCAAAATTTGGGATGCTCTCGAGGTGTGGCACTACTTGAGCACTAGGCAGTCAGATGCATAGAATTGTGGGTCATCAGGTGCCAAGGACCGTGTGTTAGTGTGCAGTTTACTGCAGCTCACATCTAGGGCTGCTGGCGGGCACTCATGAGCACAACACGACGCATGGACTTGACAGACGCGCATATGCACTTTAAGTGACGATTTTATTTTGAGAACTGGGACAAGGCACAGGATTGGCGTCATATTAGGCAAATCAACCGTGAGCCGCTTCGATTGGAAGCGTCAGCGGAACGACTAATGAAAGTACGTAATGTAAAGCTCTTCGAGGGAACTGTTACATCACGGGAGTACAAAACGAGCTGATCCGATTCAGGATTTTGCACCAACTTCTGCTCCTAACTACTGAATTAGTCCGCTCACTCCGATCTGACGTTCGCAGAAGCACCAGCTTCAGTCTCGCACTTCAAATGTATCCCCAAGGCTTTACTGTGCTTAAGTACATGAGTGAGCCAGTGAGGTTTATTCTTTCAGATTTCTGGCAGGTCTAAGGAACTGGGTTTGAATAAAAAGCCAGCACATAGACCAGCCCTTCAGGACAGGGGCTGTACACCATTGCATTACATCATTAGCATCATGACTGAGCCAATACACTGCTTTTCACAATGGTACAGCCCAAACCAGAGCCTCATTTCTGAGAAAATCCCACAAAAGGCACTGAAGCATCCTTGTTCGATACATGTTGACAAACTGAAAGACACACCGTACAAGAGCAGGGAACGGTGGCTACAGCGGGCGAAGGCTCAATCAAAACTGGACAGAAAATGATTGGGGAAAACATCATTCAGTGTGACGGATCCTGATTTCTGTGACAGGCAGATGTTGGGGTCAGTTGATGCAAACAACATGAATCCACAGATTCTTCCAGCAATGTTCCAATGTTTGAAGCTGGAGGTCATGGTCTAATGACTTGGGGAATATTTTCCACGTTCCATTCATACCAATTAGAGCATCATTAAAATTCCACAGCCAACGATTGTGGACCACGTGTCTTGATAAATGGCAGTCTACCCATCTTCTTATGCCTACTATAGAAAGCTCCACATGGGGGCCGCCAAGCCAATGTTGACATGGCGAAAAAAAAAAAAATGTTATGATTGGTCATAAGTGGAAAACTCATTGTAATGTATTGCTTAACTGTAAAAATGTAAATAATTATGTATATATGTATAATATATTGAAATAAGTACATTGAAACTAATTAATACAATTGCTGTCATTCCATGACAATTTCCCTCTTGTAATTCCGTGACATTGACTTTTTGAAATTTCTTGCCCATAAAGCAGGGTTAAAGTCAATTTTTGTTTCTATAACTATCGGTATTAACAAAAAACACCTTAAATATGAACATATTGAAGTTTCATAACTAAACTATGACAGGAACATCATTTTCTGAATAGTTAAACGCAACATTAAAAAAAACCACCACAATTTTGTGTAATTCCGTGACGGAGTAGTTTTTGCTTGTTTCTTCTATGAAAATTTCTCA
This sequence comes from Gymnothorax reevesii, assembly GCA_029721435.1. Classification (NCBI taxonomy): domain Eukaryota; kingdom Metazoa; phylum Chordata; class Actinopteri; order Anguilliformes; family Muraenidae; genus Gymnothorax; species Gymnothorax reevesii. Next base: position 165,377,454 of record CM056573.1, on the reverse strand, counting down.
AAAAATATATTTTTACTAAATAATATTAAATAACAAGTTAATACCTTCAATATGACACATCATACTTGATTTTATCTTATTTAGTTGTAGAGTTACAACCCAAAATGTAATGGGACTGTAATTCCATGACAGCTTGGCAGCCCCCATATGACAAACTACACATCAGGACAAGTCGTTTCCACAAACATGACAATAATTTCAGCGTAGTGCAATCCAATGGCTTTTACGGTAACCAGCTCTCAATTTGATAAAGCAGATTTGGTGGTGTGGTGTAACAGGGGCTTCGTAGCATGAATGTTCAGAATACAAATCTGCAGGTAATACATGACGCCATCACAGTAACATAGATCATAATCACTAAGGAATGTTTCCAGCTCCATGCTGAACCCATGACACAGACTTCAGGCTGCTTAGGGAGCAAAAGGGGGGTCATACCCAGAATTAGAACCAAGTTCTAATAGAAGTTCTATAGAACCTCATAATGCAGCCATTGACTGCATCTATATTAACAGCTTTTAACTACTGATCTGATATGGGAGGGGTACCTGGGGAAGTCTCATTCTCCTTGGACAATTTAACATCAAATTACTGGATGCCCTTCACCCTTTCACCCCCACCAGTGCCCAGTTCTCACCGTTTTTCTCCCCATGACCTTTGTTGACATTCAAACTAAATTTCCGGCTGTCCATTCTTATTCCTGATTGTTAAAAGAAACATAAAAAGATTGCCATATGGCACTATTGGGAAAAAATACCAGTCACACGCGTGCCATATGACACTACTGGGGGTGAAAGGGTTAAGGAGTAAACACCAGAACAGTAAAGACTTAATACTCTGGTGCAAAATTCCGTTAACAAAGTAATAATACCTCTTGATACGGTCTAATTTATAGTATTTATACTCAGGTCTATTACTCCCTGACCTGTCAGAAAACACTCACTATACTGCAAGCACTGCTTGCTTCAATCATATCTAAAAATTGAAACAGTCATTGACCTCAGCAGAAATAAAAATGAATCGCAGTTTTCCCTTGTGGTGTGGACTTACAGAGCAATGAAAAAGTTCATTCGGGTGTGCTCACTGATGCTGAAAGAGGCCCTCTTGAAGTAAACAAAGGTCATGGCCAGCAGGTACTGTCGATCAGAGACAGGAGTGATGGCAGAGCAGACACAAAAACACAGGAAGTCAACTTATTTCCTCCACCGAGTTCCTGTGGAGCTAAATCACCCTGAACTGACAGGGACTGGCAGGTACATTTGCAGCCATCAGTGCCTCATCCCGCACTTCATTTAAAAAATAAAATGATATGCCTGAAGCCTTAATCAAACAAAAAAATTACACGGCTGTGATTTATTGTCACAGGGCACCGAAATGATCAATGAGCAATATTTCACAGGCTGATATTCATTACGACTTTGCAGCCTCATTCAGTCACTGTAATGTGTGCATCAGGTGACAAACGTTTTGCGTATAATGAAAAACAGCCTGCATTACAACGGCTCTTACCTTGTCTGTGATTTTACAACAGCAGTCCATCCACAGGAAATCCTGTATCAAATCATCATCTAGAAGAAAAAAGCAAGTAGCGCTCATTTTCTGCTGAGTTCATGAACGAAAATATAAAAGACTAATATCACTCATATATATGTGGGTACACTTAACCAGCAAGTGATAAATTTCTTCACATCATTGTATTCTTTCCTTGCAAAGAAATTTTTGAAATGAATTAATATGTTTTCTCATACAACAATATGCAGATTTAATGTTACAATCATTAATAAGAAAAAATTCCACATGCATTTATTTACTTTTCTTTCTCTAAAATTTATATCTATTGTCCTCCCATTGTGTAAACCGGTTGGGTACTGCCAATACAAGGGCTCAACTTTTTCATGCCAATGGGCAAGATGAAAATTGCCGTTATAGCACTTCAGCGAGCATGCGAAGGCTAATCCCACATTAAATGTATGCGAGTCAAAAAAGTTCACACCATGCCGAAGTTCATCCTTCATGAGTATGGTAAATGACCGGCCCCATTACAGTGCTTGCATGAAAAAGCCGATAGTCATGTCAATCTCACCTGCAATGCCAGTAATCGAATCAAAAATACGACGTAAATGTCATATTTTGAGAATAAACTTCATCCAATTAGTGAAATAAATACACTTAAATTTACCAAAAAGCTTGAAAAATGCTGCCATTTCTTGCCGCTGAATGACCAGCTTAGGGACCGAGGAAATCTTGTTTCGGACGGCCTCCTCGTACCGACCCCGGCCCTCCTGCTGGTTGGACCTCTTCAGTGTCAGTGTTCTTCGGAGCTGCAGGGTGCGGGCAGGAGGCTTGATCCGCACTGTGACTGACGGGGGCGTTTGGCACCAGTCGTGTGTGTGTTTCAGCATGCCGTTTAATTCCCTTATTACAAATGTCAGAAGAAACGCCACTGTTTAACGTTAATTCGCCTTATGAGACTGTCGTATTAAGCCATCAGCTTTTGCAGCTGTCTGGTTTCCCTTGACTTAGTTAGCTGGTAAGGGCAATTGTCTGCTTCGTCTGTCTCGCAAGATAAAATTACTCCAAACAGCCCAGTCATTGAACTTTTCCATCTAGCCCCTAGATTTAGGCCAAATTATAACTTCAGATTGTATATAAAAATTAAAAAATAAACCATCAGCAAACTTGCTCAATGGAGTCTTCAAACAAGCAAAAATAAACTGAAGTCGACTTTTCAACCAAGGCCATGATGGAAAACGTCTGTATCCAAGTCAGGCTTAAGCTGCTTTCACAGTGGACGCAATACGACTTTTCCGCACGACAGACTACATTCTAAGTCAACGCAAAGACGCGAATTTTGCATTGACTTTAAACGCAATCTGTCGTGCGATAAATTCATTTCGCGTCCAGTGTGAAAGCAGCTTCAGATAACGTTAAATTAACAAAGGTCCCCTCACACTGATGGCGATTCAGCAAATATTAACCACCCAATCAACACCTACCGACTCATAAATCCTGGCACTGAATAGTAGATTTCAATACATTTTAAACTTTGCTGAATCAGATATAAGGCCTTACCCAAGTTTGCTAAAAACAAACGATGACCAGCCGGTGAGTGCACCGCGAGCTAGTTGGTTACGTTACCTGGGCTAACCTTAGTTTACTTTGGGATCAAGTTACGTATAACAAACCAAGTTAGCTTTCTGTCAAACTCAGCGCGTAAAACAAATCAGCAGGTACATGAAGCAGAAGGGTAAAACATATGCTATTACGGAGCGATTAAAGACATTTGGATAAAACATCGACAATTCGACGCGGGCAAGTTCATATGACCACTTCATCCACAGATGGTAGCCCGTGGTTATCAAGCACGAGACCGCAATGACGTCATTTCGGCAAACTTCAAGAGAGCGCGGGCACTGACAGGCCTCCTCCAATCATAGCCGCGTTTCAGCGTATTGTAGGGGTGGGTAATAAAATAAAGTGTCCAATGCTGCTCATAGTAACATCCAATGAGCTGCACTTGATATGGTCAATTAATGCTGCCAAACGTTTTAAATTTAATTTTATCGTTGTCTAATCTGAAAAGAACCGTTGATCACCAGTTTACCACCAGTAATATGAGATTTGCCCAAATTCTTAATCTGATATTTCCGTCTCCCAACGTGACAAAGGCATATTATGAAATATAATACAGGCTAAAGTATACGGATTGTTTTATATTTTTATGAACCTCTTAATCTCTATGATCTCATATGGATTTTTGGAAAGGCCTGTGGAATTGCAGTCTTATTTTAACTTCTAGTGGAGGTCCAGAGGTTTCCAAAAATCTAAAATATGACCAGCTTTGATTTACAGGGAAATGCAGATAAAAGAATTCACAAGTTTTTTTTTATTATTATTATTTTTCATTTTGTTTTGTTTTTTTTTTTTGTTTTTTTGTCTGTTTGTTTTTTTGTATTTGATGTAATAATGCTGCCATGAAAGCATGGCTTCCTGGGTTTGAAAATTTCATTCAGTATGAGTATAACGTAGCCTCGGTGCAGCGCTGCAACCAACAGATAAAGAATATGTACAAACCCCAATTCCGATGAAGTAGGGATGTTGTGTAAAATGTGAATAAAAACGGAATACAATGATTTGCCGATCCTTTTCGACCTATATTCAACTGAGTACACTACAAAGACAAGACATTCATGTTCAAACTGTTAAACTTTATTGTTTATCAAAATCAAAATGAGTGACTATAAAAAAACAATTACATTTTTCAAGTTTTACACAATGTCCCAACTTCAGTGGAAGTGGGGTTTGTATGTGAAATTGTTTTACAATATCGAAAAATAGCTTTGGAATCAAAGGACCTGACCAAATGGAAAGTTCAAGCAAAAAAAAAAAAAAAATCTGAGATCAAAGCATGCAAAATGGTTCCAGATTGGTTGGAAAAGAGAGCACCATCCTCATTGGTGGTGAGAAAAAGGAGACAATGAAGAACCCAGTGATCACAGTTGAGGATTGCAGAGATTGATTGCTTCTGGGGCCTGCCAAAGTCTCAGAGATCATCATGAACGCCACCTGGACCCAACTTCAATTTTTGGAAGATTTGTATGAATACAGCTTTTGTTGAAAACAAGAAACAAAGCCCAGAGTCTTGAGTTCATCAGTCACCTTTGGAAAAATCCCTGAAAGGACATGGTCAGATTGAAAATACTGAAAAGAAAATATCTTGGCTATACAAGTGTCACAACCCTCGTGTGGATGCCCTCTGTGTTTCCTCCCATTCAGCAACATGCGTCTGTATTAGAAGTCACGTCCCCTCTGATTGTTTTGCATCTTGCGTACTCCGTTGTACCCAGCTGTGTCTCTTTTCATAGGTCTCATCTCTTGAACCTGTGACGTGTTTATACCCCTTCCACTGAGTTGCAGGTTGTTGGATCGTAATGCGTTATTTGTGCTTAAACCCAGTCAGTGTTATACTCCTCATCTTTTGAAGGTAAAATATAACTTTTAATTATAGTAATTTATGGAAGCGATCTTCCTTATTTAGTTCCTAAGAACATGCTCCCAAGCCTCTCTCAAGGGTCCTGAGCTCAGGACCATGTTCTTGTTAATTCCTGCCCAAGATTGTTCCTCTATCAAGGTTATTAGGAACCAGCTCCCAACTCTTCCACGGTCATCAGGATTGGAACGGCATTCCTTCAAAGCAACTCCTTCCTGCCCTGGGACAGGTCGGCTCTGGCAAAGTTTTCACTCCATCTGACTGTCATCTTGGAAAGCCCTGGCCGACGGTTGACAATGCCTCTCACGTTGCCCCCTCCATCTGAACTGTTCTGTGCTATCCTCTTCTGAGTTCCATCCCATTGTTACCATATTACAGTCAAGAAACCCTACATCTGGTGCTCTGCCTCCAAACTTGATTCCTGGTCTTGATCATAATGGTGTGGAAACCAAGCATGACTGGTGAAAAATAAGAAACTTACAGGTAAAGGAAAATATGAAGATCCAGGTGTTTTCCTGCCAGAACTCCTGAGGTACTAAAATTTCAATGGTAAAATCAAGTATCGAGACATTTCGGAGGTAAATTTGTTTATCTCCAGTTGGAGGCTGACACTTGGAAGACACTTCTACAGTATGAGCACAATCATCAGTCTTGAAAATTTCTGCATGGAGGAATAAACTGAATTCACACAAGCAGAAAGGTTGGGTGTAATTGACAAGGTCAAGTGTTTGGGTGAAATCTGGTAATTTGGAACATTAGATAAAATGGGACAGATAAGGTTTTTTATCTTAGGCTTTTTAACTATAAGCAGTCAATCACTAAATGTGTTAATGCATTGTTTCTCCAACTGTCCTTCAAATGAAGCAAGACAATTTTTAATTGATCTGCGATAACTAGAATGGGCTGAGCAAAGATCTACTGGTTCCTGAATTTGCAAGGTATACCATGTGGTATGTAGGTTTTCTGTTTTCAGTAGTAAGAGCACTGCAGCTGAAACAATAAAGGTATAACAGCAAATTGGTTGTTTGTTATTGCATTTTTTTCCCTGTTTGCCTTATAATCAAGATAATTATATTCATAATACACTTTTTATGGGAAAGGTTTTTAAGTGAATATCCCATTTTACCCAAATGCATTAGGTAAAATGGGACAAAAGATGATGCTAAAATGAATGATTTTCCTGCAATAAAATCTGAATATTTCCAGGCTACCAGGTGCCATAAACTAACAAGTTTCTATGATATTATGTGCCATCCCACCATGTGACAGGCATCTTCAGTATTTTTGTCACATAAAAAAAACATTTTAAGCAGTGAGTCCATATCAGCCACAATAGCCCATAATTTAGCCTCCGAGGACAAGAGGGGTCTAACTTCATTTTTCAAAGTTTTGTGATAATCTATGCCAAAGTTCAAGCCCTGGATAAAATTCAGGACACATGTAGGGTATGCCATATGTTGCTAACCTGAGAGTATATGACCATGTTTTTTTAAGATGACAACTTTTTTCCTCAAAAGTAATGTTTCTGAGGTTACTTTCTCTAAATTTTCTTAAAAAAAAGGCCCTTTTTATGAGTTAGACCACTCTTGCGCTGGCTGTCTTAATAAATCTAACTGACTTTAGACAAGTAAATTAATGACTCGATTTTAATAACTCAGTAATAGCTTTAATTTCCGGAATCCTTGGAATTTGAAACAAAAAAAAAACAAAAGAATACAGATCAAAAGTGAAACATTGTATCGCAAACTGTTGACCACTGAGAAAGTCATCCAACAGCTAATCTTGTTCCTCACAGCTTTTTCCACTGTCATCATCTGGATGGAAGTTTGGGCCATCTTCATCTTCAATCAGACCCAGATAAAATGAGTGGTGGACAGGCAGTGCAAGGTTGAGATCATCTTTCAAATCCTTGACTTTTGAAGGGTTCAAAGAGTTAGACCACTGTTGCACTTACACTTTTTGTCTTAATGGAAGTGATGTTAACTAAAAATCTCTGTATAGAAGGATGCAACACTGTGACATCTAGACCACTCATACCCTGAATAGACCTTACGTTTAACTTGAGAAATATGGGTCTAACTCAAAAATGGGAAAATTAGAGTCAGACCACTATTACACTCAGTGACTCAAATGGCCATTATTGTTATGCACATGCAAGCGTACACATGTGTGTGTTTGTTAATATCGCACATACATGCACACACAATGCAAGTATTTGTGCATGTATTTGTGCTTGCATTTCTCTCTCCCTCTCTCTCACACACACAAACACTCATGCACCTATGTTGGTGGGGGAGGGAGGTATAGTTTGAAAGCAATGTGAACATATTAATATCCATTGTGCAAAGTAATCAATATGGCACAAAGGAAACAGGCACCAGAAGAACAGGAAGAGCATGGCAGAACAGTTGGAGGAAAGCGTAATCAGTTGTGGGCAGAATGAATAAAACATGCAATAAATGAATATACAAAAGAAGACGCTGGGGACAGGACAGTGGTCAAAACTTTGAGTTTTAGCGAGGACATGGGCTCTGTCAAAGTCAACATAAGAGAGGCAAGTGAAGGGGGAGGTAAATGTGACAGGATATGTATCTGGTTTCAATGACTTGAAACAAAGTTAATGCTCTCAGTTTCAGATTACTGTATTCATGCATTTTGACGTTTCTCAATACAGCAAATAATTTATTTGCCTCAACTTCACACATCACCACTTAAGAGTAAAGCGAGCAATTTTATTGACCAATCCAATAGATGACAGATGACCATTTAGAAGAGTTAAGGTGGAGTCTTCTCTGGGGGTATGTTTGGTTATCGAGCATTGCGGACTGGGAATTATTTTTAGTTTATTATTATTATTATTATTATTATTATTTTAACTAAGTTGTTGGGTTTTTTATTTCGTTTTTGAAGGAATCAGGGCTTCAAAGAAGGATATAAGAATTTCTACTGCTATTCTGCCAATGATCTATGAGTAGCACACTCCCACACTTTAAGTGGCGATATGCAACAAAAACTAGTTAGTCTACTCTGTCTTGCCGTGCTGGAACCTTTGACCGCTTTCCAGTGAGTTCTGGGAGCCGAATAGAGGACGGACGCGGAAGCGGTGCGGCACCTTGTCTGCGTGGCTTGTCGTGTGCGCAGGGCTGTAAGAGCAGTTCTAGGAGCGGGTGGCTGAGGTTCAAGGAAGAGGGTTGAAGGAAATTCTCATTTTTGTGCGAGCCACAGCGAGAAGCGTCGCCTGGGAAAAAGCATGGCTTTGAGCCTTACCATAAACCCCAGCAACCCGCCCTTAGGTATGTCGGCAGTTTTAACCATCGTAAATCTGCTTTCACACCGGACGCGAAACGAATTTTTCGCACGTCAGATTACATTCAAAGTCAACGCAAAGACGCGAATACACGCGTTTCTTTGCATTTACTTTGAATGTAATCTGCCGTGCGAAAATTTCATTTCGCGTCCAGTATGAAAGTGGCTTTAGTCTGCATGCGTGTAGCCAATGCGTGTCTGGCTCGGAGCTCCGATAACTAACTAACTAGCCAGCTTTAGTGCCTGGTGTAGCACTGTTTCCCATGTCGAGTTGATGAACTGGTTCAATTAGTTTTTCATTCCTCAGGTCAGATCCGCCGGATAACGTGGCAAAACATGCCCCTCATAAATGGATATTGGCTGAGGGTTTTGCTTTCTTAGCTGCATATGATGGCTAACTGTCAATCATTTCGGGTCGTTTTGCCCACATTGAAGTCTCAGTTTGTGCTGTTTGTTGGCTGACATTCATTTTTCTGCAGTCTTTGAAAATAAGCAGGGAAATTAAATCATTTTGCATCGCGACGTCATGGAGGGCGCTGCCTGATGTGTGTGTGCTGCTGGCTTTTTATTTGATCGTCCGTGTTGTTAATATAGTCCAAACGTTACCATGTTATCTTTCGGTTTCTGCTTTACAGGCTGTAGTAAACGTTGACTGTTCTTCAGTGTTTTCAAACTGCGCCTACTAGTGTTATGGGCAGGGCCTTACTGGCTGATGCAAGCGTGTGGTAAACGCAACGCTGCATTTGTGACCACATGGCGTCAGGCTGCGGTTGATTTCAGTTCGGCAATTTGTGTTTTCGTCAGATTGCGTTGATTTTTGGATAAAGGCTGTGTTTCTTTCATATTAGTCTGGGACACTGAAAAGTTGCCATTCAGTGATTGTATCACCATGACTCAGTGATGCCGCCCTTCAATCCCACTCTGATGGCTCACTGCAGTGCTGTAGGACTATGTATGTTTAATTTATGACCGTCTATTTATTTGTACTGTATAACTTTGTATACTGACAGTACTTATGTGGGTACTAGTCTAGAGAAGTTCTGATTTGGACATTGTGATGGTCTAGGGGCGGCGGAGGGATGACAAATTTCTTTCAGGTGAACAAGAAGGGTTGGGCATTTGAAATTGTCTGTGCAGAATTGACAGAATTGGCGGCATGGTGGCACAGTGGTTAGCACTGCTGCCTCAGCAAGAAGGTTGCGGGTTCGAATCCGGCCTGGGGCCTTTCTGTGTGGAGTTTGCATGTTTTCCCCGTGTTTGCGTGGGTTTCCTCCGGGTACTCCAGTTACCCCCACCCACAAAACATGTGTCATTGGAACACTCCAACCAGTACCCCTGACCAAGGAACTGGCTTTAGAACTGGAGTTGGTCCGCGGGCGCTGCTCTGTGGCTGCCCACTGCTCCTAACTATAGGATGGGTCAAATGCAGCGGACAAATTACCCCATGGGGTTCAATAAAGTATATTATTATAAGACTATACTGGTTAAAACGAGCCATCTCTGCAAAAAATTCTTATTTGAAAATTTCAGAAATGGTAATTTTCAGTACTCCAGCATGTGCTTTTTAGTTTTTCACACATCTTAATCTTGTAAAGTTTCATGATGGTATAGAATGGCTCACAGAGAAGGGATAGTGAAGTGTGATTTGCTTGATTGTAGCCGTCTTGTTCTTGGACGACCCTTAACCAACATGGAGCATTCAAAATTTTATGCTGATTGGACCCTGGGTTTTCGAGTTAAGACTATTATTCTACCCCTAACTCATAAGGGGCGGGGGTATATTGTATATACCAAATAATTTTGTCCGTCCATTCCACACCAGTTTGTTTGACCGATTTCTCAAAAACCGCTCATCGGATTGTGTTCAAATTTCATTAATGCATACTTCGTGCAGAAGTTTATTTGAAAATATGCCATAATCTCTTCAGTGCACAAGGGCTGGGGGTATTAGTGAGCTGCGCTGACTTTTTCACCTGTTTGCAATAGCATCACCTATGGACAGATTTTCACAAAATTTGGTTGGCTCAACTCTAATTGCCAGTAGAATGTGGATCTCACATTTGGCGATGATTGAAAGTTGCATTCAGGAGTTTGAGCTCATTATAGCAATAGAGGCCATACCCACAAAATCCATTGCCTTACTGCAGCCGCATATTTTAATGTGGCAAGTTTGTGTAAATGGCATCAAAAGGTCTGAAGGGTATCAAATTTCATATGACTTAGTTGCATTGTGTGGGAGGAGATGGATTTTAAAAGTCTCCTATTATTTCACCAGGTGCATAGCCAATTAGTTATTTCAAGCCATTTCAAAATCTTTCCCTCTTGACATCACACGGGGAAGTAACCAACCAGAGGCAAGAAGAACCGATCAACTTCAGCCAAGCAGTCAGTCAGATTTCATTATTCTGGGTGGTCACTCCCCCTTGTGATGTCAGGAAGAGAAGATTTTGAACTGGCTCATAATGGCTAATTTGTTGAGCACCTGGTGGTATAATAAGGGACCTTTAAAGTTTTTACAAAAATTTCAAAATGGAGGAAGATGTGCACATGCTGTTAATGGGCTGGACTTGTTTGGGTAGATTCCTGTGGACCCACAGTGTCCAGGGAAAAAAAAAAAAAGGATTTTGTTTTTGAGATCTACGGTTCAGAAGTTATGAGCCAAAGCATAAAATTGTTATACCGCCACCGTGTGATCAATGAATATAAAAATGGAAACTAATTGTCTCCGTCAAGGTTGCAGTCTTCATGACCTTCATTTTCATGACTTGTGTTTTTACATGTGGGCATTGTATTTACCTCACACATTGTGAAAAGACAAATTACAGTGGTACAAATATGGATATTCACATTCAGAAATTACACTTTTTGTAAACAAATGAATTGGAAGTATTTGAATAAGAAGATTATGCTCAATGGTTTGAGTGTTTTATGGAAATTTAGTTTATCAAATTTAAATTTCAATGCAGATTTGATGTTGAGTAGTTGGGTACCAATTGTACAGTGCTGTGTATTTTAGTTGTGCACGCAGTCAAACACACAATTTGTCGAAGCTTCCTTTGGCAAGTTTTTTTTTTTTTCTTTTGAGCAGTGCTTGTTTTTTATTTAGGCTATAAATTCTGTTGCTCATCATGGCTAATTGTTCTTTTTTTATTTTATGTTTGCCATGTACCCTTCACAGTTGTGCTTTCTGTGTATTTTGAGCAGTTGCTTCGTAAAAATAATTCTCATAGAAGTTATACCATTTTATTGAAGTTTGAACTGGATTTTTTTTTTTTTCGCCACTGACTAATATAATTTTTCAACTTGTGTCCTTCGCTTGTTGGCACTTCGTGTAAACATGGTGGAATCCCATCAGCATTGCTTTAGTGTGGGCCTATTTGGGGTTTTGCATGTCATGGATCTGGAGAGCAAAAATAGCTCTGTGCCTATTCAGGAATACTGTACATGGCCTGCATGCTTGTATATCTGTGCAATGTGGGTTGGGCTTCTTTTTTTGTTTGTTTTTTGCTCACTTCTTTTGATTTTGCAGCCTTTAGTTTTTATGCACATGTAATTGCAGCTTGGACCACTGCAGCTGATGGAAACCATGAATGATTTCAGGCAGGAGCTTGGCTGACAGACAGAAATGGATGCGCTGATTGCAATACCTCTTTTTTCCAATAGGGGCACTGCTGGCTGCAGAGGCTGTAAAAAGCAGCGTGGTTGTAGCAGTGGAGGAAGGACAAGACACCAAACTGCACATTTCTGAGTGAGTATTGAAAGTGGCAAAATGTTTTTTTTTTTTTTTTACTCTAGTCCTCTGCTAGCTGGAGGTAGGAGGAGGGGTGAGGGCGGGGCACATTAATTTGAATACTTTTGAATAGGGAGGAGCAAACTCATGCTTCAGAGGGAGTGTCTGCAGATACTTCTGGTTGCTGTTAAACAGTCAGAATTGACAGTGAGGCTTGTAAACTATTTATCCAATCAGTGACTGAAATGAAGCGCTCATGGCTGAAGTGCCTCATAAACCTGCAAGCGCTGTGACTTCGGAGGAGTTGGGTTTGACATGTCAGTAACAGGCCCTAATAATGAGTAACCCTGATGGCTTGTGGAAGCTTCTTTTGAAGTAGTTACTCAATACGTCTGCAGTAGATTATGAAACCAATCAAAGTGACACTATCGTTTAATCCTGGATAAGCCGTTTATGAATTGGGGACCAGTCATCCATGCCAAGATCATATTCATCTTGCCGCCTGTGGTCGTGCTAACGGTCAATTGATTGATCGATTGCGAGTGACGCTTGAGTCTCATCACAAAGTCTCCTTCCTAAGCTTCAGGAGTAAAAATGAGTTGATTCGCATTTAAATGTATTGTTCCGCTTATCAACCTTTTTATGAAATGTTGGTTCAAAATTGTTGTATGTGAGAAGAATGTGTGTGTAATTAATTATGAGTTGTATTACAAGGATGACTGATTTGCATAACAGCAAGATTGTTCATTTTTCAGAGATCTTTATTAGTGCCCATAAGAATACAATACAGCTTAACTGTGTTAACTGTCTCTTTCAGCACAGTGCAGTTCAGTGATGTGAACTCCATCACTCGCTATCTGGCACGTGTGGCCCCGAGCCTCGGCCTGTACGGCGCAAACCTGATGGAGCAGACTGAGGTGAGCGGGCCGTCATGCTGTCGGGGGAACCCGGTTTAAAGATGGCAGCTGAGGTGTTTCTGGGTGGGAGTTTCCCGACTTGTTTAAATATCATTTACTTAACAGCCCAGGACTGCAATGGGCGCAGGAGAATTTCTTATGCATATTTCAGAAAACTCTTTCTGGCCCCAGGTCCTTACAGCTTCCTGCAAGAGCTGGAGTGCTGATTTTGAATGAGTTTGATCTTTTTTTTTCTCCTAATGTATCAGGCTGAGAAAATACTGGGCAGAGTTGATCTGGTTTTATTTGGTTTGAAGTTATTTGAACATGGGCCCTCGGTCCCTCACTCACACTTGGTCACTGACATTTTACAAGCAAGTTGTCCACAAGGGGGCACCATTAGCACTCGTGTGCTTTGAATCATAACTGTGTGGTTGTTCCTGCAGGTGGACCACTGGCTGGAGTTCAGTGCTCGGCGGATCTGTGGCCAGTCCAGCCTGACTGCTACCCTCGAGGATCTGGACAAAGCCCTGTCTCTCCGCACCTTCCTGGTGGGCCACAGCCTGACGCTGGCAGACCTCTGCGTGTGGGCGGCTCTTAAAGGTGCGTGTCGCTGTGAGGTCGCGATGAAAGCACATGCATGGACACCTAAGTGCAGACCGCAAAAGAAATTGAGCTGAAAAACTTTTTTTTTTTTTTGTGTTGGGAAGTTTTGTGTGTAATTTATTTCTGCTCTCTCTTGCTCACTCTCTCTGTCACACCTTTACTCCCTTTCTTTCTTTCTTTCTTTCTTTCTTTCTTTCTTTCTTTCTCTCCATCCCCTCTCTCTTCCCCTTCTGTCTGCTCTCGGCCTCCTCACAGGAAGTGCGGGCTGGCAGGCCATTTTGTCCAAGCCGGGACCCTTTTCCCACATCCGTCGCTGGTACTCCTTCCTGTCCACTCAGAACCCCTTCACTGCTGTGGGCGAAAGGTGGGCCAGTAGCAAGGTCACCCAGAACAACGTGGTGAGTGTAATGATTGGTGTGACGCCAGACCATGATCGCCCATTTCCACCACCCACTGACCCAGACAGGTCTGTGCCCTCTGCTCAGTTCAGGTTTTATTTCCAGTCTCCCAGTGGCTTATATAATGATATATTTTTGAGCTACTAAGTTTGCGGCCATGTCAACACTACCAGTTTATTGGCTGGTACCTGCACACTTTGGTCTCGCTCTGAAATCGGGGACTGGCAGTTTCATGGTAGGGGGTGGGCTAGCAGTTGATGTATATGGAACCACAAAAACACTGTCCGCTCGCCATGATTCTCCACGATTAGGCACTTTGGAAATTTGATCTTGGTGCGTATCTCTTCGGTGTCATAGTTTTGATTTTTTTTTTTTTTTAATTTAATTTTTTTTTTTTAAGTAAGTAGATGCTACTCCCTCTCTCCTACGTACACTCACCTCCTCTATGCTCTTATTTGCTTTAATACTACATAATTATATGAGAGTGGGGCCAGTATTGGAATTGGTCCAGTGTGACACCATTTTGTGTCAAGATTCTCCATTAACAGTGGGTCTGATGCTGTACACGGCATAATCTGTTGGTGTGAAAAGTGGCTCAGTATTTCTCAGCTGCGCTCATGTGCCCGTGTGTAGGCCGGAGAGAAGGAGAAGAAACAGGATTTGGGGAAGTTTGTGGAGCTGCCGGGGGCGGAGATGGGGAAGGTGGTGGTTCGCTTCCCCCCTGAGGCCAGCGGGTAAGTTCTGAGTCATGTGACCGCTCATCGTCTACATCTCCTGAAACATGGACGTTTGCTTTCGTTTGTTCCGACTGGTCAACTCATTTTGATCATTGTATTCCTCTTAGGAAAAAAATGCCGTGATATTTTTGTCTTTGACTTGTATTGTAGCTAGGTTTATTTCCTTATGATTTCTGCATAGTCTGCTTTTTAAAAAGAAGTACGTGCATTGTTATCCCCCGCCACGCGATTTGCGCGAAGCGGGGGATATAGTATTGGGCTCCATCCGTACGAACACATAAAATTGAGGCGGTGGGGGATATTGCCATGTTAGTGGCAGACACTTTGGTAGACAAAGTAGACACGACCATATTGTAGGGATGTATACTCCTATTTTACACATTAAGTTAAATCCTTTGCTTCTATTGGTTAAGGTGCGTGTATTCTCATGGTCTCGATCGTTAAACTCCGTGTCGCTCTCTCCCGCCCGAAGGTACCTGCACATCGGCCACGCCAAGGCTGCCCTGCTTAATCAGCACTATCAGGTCAACTTCAAGGGCAAGTTGATCATGCGCTTCGATGACACCAACCCAGAGAAGGAGAAGGAGGACTTTGAGAAGGTATTTCTGCTTTGATATATAACACTCTGACCAGCCACCTTCAAAATAATAACCATAACTTCAACATCTGTTTCTTAGTGGAGTTTGAGCTTAGCATGGATCCTTTTCAAAGATGATTTGTGTGATGTTCCTTGTCGATGTTGGTGGAATATTCTTTTACTGTACAGGGCATGATTAAGTGAAAAAATCATAACTTGCGCAGCCCTGCTCAACAAAAAGTTGTTCCTGGAGATCTGCTGCTCTACTGCCTTCCTCTCCGAGTTGAGAAAAAAAATCCTCCTTTGGATTCTAGAAATCTTGTTCAGGTGCCAAGGTATGCTAAATTGAACCTTAAATGAAAGTCTTTGTGCAGCACTGGGCAGCAATGAAGCAGGAGTAGTCTGATATGGCCCTTAATCTATCCCTGGTTTTTCAAATTTGAAACTCTGCTGGCTGGCCGATCACCAGGAACAGCATCGGGCAGCGACGATCCCCATGAAAGTTGCACAAAAGCAAAGATGGTCTGATCTGGCCTTTGAGCATATATCGGGGCCTTTTTTTCCGGGGCATTAGGGGGAAAAAATTGTATGCAGGTTAGATACTCCTTGAAAAGAGAGGTAAAAAATGAAATGTTTCTCTTCAGCTTTTGAGCTCGGCGCCTCTTGTGCGGTGTACAATCTTGCGATCTTTGCACAGGTGATCTTGGAGGATGTAGCCATGCTGCAAATAAAGCCAGACAGCTTCACCTACACCAGCGACAGCTTCCCCACTATCCTGCGCATGGGAGAGCAGCTGCTGCGGGAGGGCAAGGCCTACATCGACGACACGCCACCCGACGCCATGAAGCAGGAGAGAGAGCAGAGGGTGGAGTCTCGCCACCGCAATAACTGTGAGTGTTTACCACCCGTGTTCTTGACACCTGGAATGCTAATGTGCTAAAAGCTAACTGTGAGTGTAAAACGGCTGGGTCCTCAAAGCCCAAAATGCTAATACAGCAATGGCCAACTGTGAGTGTAAAAGGCAATGCAGTTACTAACTGCTGACTCTTCTGCAACTGTGTGTGTAAGTCACCTATATTCTTCAAGCCAGAATTGCACACACAGGAAAAGCTAACTCCGAGTGTAAAGGCCAATGCAGTTACTGGATGATAACTCTGCAGCATCTGAGTGTAAACCATCAGTGTTCTTTAAAACCAACATGTTAATACATGAAAAATTCACTGTGACAGTGCTATCGCTGTAGCAACTGTGAGTAAAATCTGCTAGTGTTCTCAAAACCTGGAGTGCAAATGCACTAATATCTTACGGCCAAGAAAGTCTCTGAATGCTAACTCTGCAGCAACTGTAAATGTAAACCGCCAATGCTCTCAAAAGCCAAAACAAACAGGAAAAGCTAACTGAGTGTAAAAGCCTGTGCTGTTGCTGACAGCTAACAACAACTGTGAGTGGCAGCCACAAATGTTCTCAAAATTGAGAGTGCTACTATCTCAGATGCTAACTGACTAAGCCTGTGCTCTCACAGAAACAATTGATTTCACAGCTGTGATATACGCCCATAAGTTTCCAGAAGGCCGAAGCTGCAACTAATGAAAGAAGATGTTATATCGCCTGCGTCTTCTAATGCTGTGAAACCTCTTGAGTTTTCTGTGCATGTATACAAACGCAAACCTGGCAAAAATGGCTCTAACTTAGATTTGACTCAGTTGAAGGATGTACATGTATAACTGTGACAACACTTTTGCAACAATGCAAAGCAAGTGCATGTACTTAATATGTACAGCTACACTATCAGTCGGACCTATAAAGAACTTTTGGCAGTCTTGCCAGTTTCCAATGGCAGAGATGGTGCCTTATCGCCGCTTTCCTTGTGTTTTTGCAGCGGTGGAAAAGAACATGCAGATGTGGGAGGCGATGAAGGCGGGCACCGAGTATGGCCAGACCTGCTGCATGAGGGCCAAGATTGACATGGCTTCCAACAACGGCTGCATGCGTGACCCCACGCTGTACCGCTGCAAGAACGCGCCCCACCCGCGCACGGGCTCCACATACAAGTAAGCGTGCGCCGTGCGTGACTGGCGTAGACCTGTGTGTATAGTGCAATGCCAAGCAGTGTTCACCTAGTTTGAGGGCCAGAGTTTTCATTTTCTATCATTTCGATGTTGTCCCTCAGTGGCACATCTTCATCCTCAAGTTGGTTTCAGGTTACAAACCTCTTTCATGAGACATTTTGTATCCTTAGCTTCATAGAATAATTGCCCATCTCATTTTTTAAAATATATTATTTAAGAGAATGGATTTACTATATTGTTTTTTTTTGATGGAGAAAAAAGGAAAACAATTTTTTTCGCCAACATGAAGGAAGAGGCTGCTGATTTCTCGATTTGGCAGAAATAAGACGTGGGGAAATTATACTTTGAGGCTAATGATATTGTGAATTTGCTAATTTCTTCAATGAAACATTTTATGTTGTGAATCAAGGACTGGAATTATTCCATTCTATGGTAATTGATTACAGAATTATTACTTTATAAGGGTAGTCATGTAGAATGTAGTCTTGGGGTAGAATTGCACTCTGCTGCAGGTCCGTTGTCGGCAGGTTTTATATTTTTATATTTTTTAAACTAGAGCTGGTAATTCTCGTGATGAAGCGTGGTGGAAACGTTGCTAGTATGGTAGCCTTCAATTGATTGTCACCTTGGGGTACCTCTAACTGACCCCCTCCTGTAGAGTGTACCCCACCTACGACTTTGCCTGCCCGATTGTGGACAGCCTGGAGGGCGTGACCCACGCGCTGCGCACCACAGAGTACCATGACCGTGACGAGCAGTTCTACTGGGTCATCGATGCGCTGCGACTGCGCAAGCCCTACATCTGGGAGTACGCCCGCCTAAACCTCAACAACACCCTGCTCTCCAAGAGGAAGCTCACCTGGTTTGTGGACCAGGGCTTGGTGGATGGCTGGTAAGGCTCTTCTGTGGGTTACTCTGGGGCTGGGGTAGCAAAGGCAATATCCTCCTTCAGTGGCCTAGTGGAAAATATACTTTTCTTTTCACAAAATAAGAGCCTGAGCTGACAACATGCTGCATTTCCTCAGTCAGTTAAATTTGGTTGATCGTTCTTTGTGGGATGAATGTCTGCATAGCAGAATGTCTGGTTTATGAAGTTAAGCTGCTGTGTGACCCATGTCCCCCTGCAGGGAATAATGTATATTTGGGTTTTGGGAGAATGTGCCAGAATGTTTGCTTTATTATCCCCATGGCATGTAATGCTGGGGGGATATAGTCATGGGTGCGGTTGTCTGTCCGTCTGTCTGTCTGGTAACATTTCATTTCCGGAGCATAACTTGAAAACCGTTCAATATTTTTTGACAAAACTTGGTGTGCACATTAATCATGACCTGACCTGAATTGATGCCTTTTGCTAATCCAAAGTTGATGATTTTTAGCTCACCTGACGACGAAGTCAGATGAGCTTATGTCAAGGCCTGTTTGTCTGTCGTTCGTCGTCGTCGTTCGTCGTTCGTAAACATCATCTTCTCCGAAACCACTGGGCCTATGAAGCTGAAACTTGACTGGTACCTTCCTACCCATGAGGACACCAAAGTTTGTTCAAGGCGTTCCGATCCGATTTCAAACATGGCCGCCAAGGCGGCCATTTTGAAAAACACATAATTGGCCATCTGAAAGCTATTTATGCACATATTCAGTTGAAATTTGCTATGTAGTCAGTACGTGGCAAGATACATCACATATCATGCAACTTTTTCCGTATTTTGAATTTTGACCTTGCTTTGACCACCAACTTTATACAACCCCTGTGAGTTGCATTGAAATCTTTCAAAATCATCTTCTCTGAAACTACTTGGCCAATGAAGGTGAAACTTGACAGGTACCTTCCTGTCTATGAGGACACTAAGTTTTGTTCAAAGCGTTCCGCTCCGATTTCAAACATGGCATTGGCCATCTGAAAGCTATTTATGCACATATTCAGCCGAAATTTGCTATGTAGGTCGTAAGTAGCAAGATGCATCACATATAATACTGGTTTTTCCGTATTTTCAATTTTGACCTTGCTTTGACATTCAACTTTGTACGACCCCTCTAAGTAACACGGAAACCTTTAAAACTCTTCTCTAAAACTAATTGACCAATGAAGCTGAAACTTGACAAGTATCCCCCCACCCATTAGGACACTAAATTTGTTCAAGGCGTTTCCCTTGAGTGGTCAGGTGAGCTACAGGGCCCATGGCACTATTAATTTATTTTTTTGTTTGTTTGTTTCCTTCCATGGAAACATTTTGAACTTAGAATTTTAGGGGGGATGGTTTGTTTCCGGAGCAGGCGAAATTTTCATTCTTTCAAGATGTGGGGCTGGGGGGATATGCCATCCCCTGATGGCTCCTGTTTAATCTCCTCGTGAACAAACTGATTGAGTGCATATATTTATTGAATGATCTTCGGAAGGAGAACCCCCTACGCCTGGTTGTGTGAGTAACTCAATCTCTCCCTCCCACCAGGGATGACCCTCGTTTTCCAACAGTTAGAGGTGTTCTGCGGAGAGGAATGACAGTGGAGGGGCTCAAACAGTTCATTGCTGCACAGGTAAGCCTTTGCAGTGTCATCAGCCAAACATCTGGGCATTTTCGTTGCTGGGTGACCACTCGAGGGCAGTCTACGATGGCTCATCGATTGTCCTCAGCGATGCCTGAAGTGTTGGGTGTTTGGGTTCCACAAGCCTTTTGGCTAGCCTAGTTCAGCCCCTCTGATTGGCTTTGTGCTTTTTACCCTCGGCCCGACTTCAGGCCGAAGGGTATTGTCATCAGTTCGTCGTCTGTCTGTCTGTCTGTGCACCTCTAAAGTTAGCATCAATAAACTAGTTACCTGTGCCAAAACGTTTGCGGTGATGTAGGGAATCCAGGCCAGGAAAGACTTTTTCAGATCGGACCCTTTTTTGGGGAAAAAATGGCACTTTTGGCATTTTTGAAAAAAACTTTGTCGTGGACTGATTTTGATGAAGCATTTGAGCTAGGGGGTTTATTCCTGGGGGAACAATCATATATATACATATGTACGGGGCTCTAGATTAGTGAAAAAAAATGGAATTTTCCAAAATTTTTGTGGGACTTTGGGCAAATTTTTTTGTATTTTGGGCAAATACAAATTTTTGTATTTGTACATGTATGTTCTGTGGAATTCTACTTTGGTTATTGTGTAATTGTTCTGGGACACTTCATAAGTCAGGCCGAGGGTGTTCAAACGCGGGCGTTTCTTGTTTGCCTCCTGAAGTTGTTTCTGTGTTTTCTTATGCAACTTGAAATGTTTTCAGTGATGTTACTAAAATGATACTGATTTGAGTTTAATTTATTTATTCTTTTTTTTTTTTTTTTTACTTTTGAGGGATGATGATCAGCCCTCCCTCTACAGCTTTTGAGAGATCTCAACTCAAATTTTTAACAACTTTCTTCCCTCCTTTTGCCCCAACCCCTACCTCCTCCTATATCTGTCCGTAGGGTGGATCCAGATCTGTGGTCAACATGGAGTGGGACAAGATCTGGGCATTCAATAAGAAGGTACGATTTCATTGCCTCTGCGCTAAAAACCCTCACCCTCTCATTCTAGTGGCGGCTGGTGAACTGGCGATAGGGGAGGCTGAAACAATCCCCTAAAAAGAATGATTGGTCACGACCTGTTTTCAATCATTCATTTAAATTACCAATTCAGAAACTCCGAAAACTCTCAACATTATCAGCTGTGGCCAGTTTTCATTTATAACGCATACCGATTACAACTCGGGACTTCCCACGCTTTTCTTCATTCAGGGATTGGAAGCAATGCATGTGCTTAATGATCATTGAAATGAAATAAGATCATTTGAAATGTCTTTATGCAATTCCATTGCTTCCAAGGATCTTATTTCATTTAAACAGCTTAAACAATCATGAAACACATGCATCGCTTCCAACCCCTGAGTAAAGAAAAGCGTCTGGAGTCATATGCGGTTTCCAATTGCTATTGGTGAAATCAACCTTAACTCATGTGAAACTGATAAACCTCCATGCACAAGGACTTCAATTCTGTGCGAGAATCTCTTACACACGTGTTGATTGAATAATTGCAGACTACCGCAGAGGAACATAAAGAATACCACTAAACTCACGCGGAATACGAGAGAGTTGTCGGGTATTTTGTAAATGAAAACTTGCCACACCTGGTAATGTTGAGTTTTCGGAGCTTTTGTAATGGAAATTTAAATGAATGATTGAAAACAGGTCGTGACCAATCATTATTTTCAAGGGATGGTTTAAGCCTCCCCTATCACCGGTTCACCAGCAGCCTCTGTCACTCACACTGCCGTGTCCACTCGGCCTTGGACCTGCATGAGCCAGAGTGGTGTTTTCCCATACCAGAACTGGTCTGGGATCAGCTTAAGCCTCCATTGACTGTGACTCACCTGTGGGATTTTATCTTAATTCACGGGAGTGGCAAGTCCAGCAGTGGTGGTGACTGGCCATTCAGCCCATCGGTCACCATTTTGTTTTTGGGGGTTTTTTTTTTTTTTTTTTTTGGTTTGTCTGGGTAATTGATGGTGTCTCCTACCCTATAAATCCAGCCTCGAAAACCCCTGCACTCTTCATGACCTGGCGAGCTGTTCCACTGAGCGACTGCTTACTTTTTGGGAAGAATACTTTCCAATGTCTGTGCGGAATTTGTCTTTTTCATTTACGTCCCCTTATTCCAATTACACAAGTCAACCAAAATAAGACCCTTTTGTTCACTTTGTTCACCTGTTGCTTGCACTTTATTTTGGTTGAGGAATTATTTTATGCGGGCTGTATGTAAAATAATCCTGCAATTCAGGCTGGCACTGCAATTTAGATTTCTTATTATCCACTATATCTTTCCTGGGTCGTATTTAACAGGAGAGCAGATGGTGGGATTTGTCTCGCTGGATTACCCTAGTATAACATATGAGCACAGGCTGTCCTCAGCTGTTATTACAAAGTATCTGAGAAAATAACATAATTGAATAAATGACTAAATGAGATGATTGCTGGTATTAGTGTTTTAATGAAAGTGCTGTTGCACTCTGGTAACTCTTGTAATTGAGTTTGACAATCTCACTTTAACAGTTCTGCCAACTATTATGTGATATGGAGATGTTGCTATGTGCATGGAAAAGGAAAAAGGGCACCAACTGTGACTGTTGAAATTTGATTTTAATGGTCTCATTTCCATGCATTACATTTTTTGTAAAGATTTGGAACAAGTTCAGCGCATTGAATTAATTCCCCCACCACAGCCTCTTGTAATGGCCAGTATATGCAAACTGGTATTTTATGACAAACCCAAATCAGAAAAACTTGGGATAGTATGTAGTGATTTATTTATTTTTTTTAAATCATTGACCTGTGTTGCATTGAAAATGATGTAACTGCACATCATTTGATTTTTTTTTTTTTCAGATGAATTGTATTGATTTATCAAAATAAACAATTATTATCCCCCTCTGCGACATGAAGTTGGGATATTGCTGTGGAGCTCATCCTTACGTTTGTCTGTCTTTCTGGATAAGTGGGGACAAACTACTTTACAAAAAAGAGTAAAATTATTTGTATGCTGTGAATAATGACTTGATTTTCTTTGAAAATGGGATTTCATGGGGGGGGGGATTTTGATGACGATGTCCTCCTATTTCAATTTTGATTCTTGCTCCACATTTCAAAAAAGTTGGGTCTGTAAAGTATCACTTTATAATGTTGCCATTCCTTCACAGCACTTAATATAAGTGTAGGCACTAAAGACACTGAGTGATTAAGTGTATTGGGTATAATTTTGCCCCCTTCTTTCGGCAAACAAGTCTCAAGGTGAGCTGTAGTACTGGGCCTTTTTCACATTTTGCATTTAAAAATGTGCTACATGCTCTCTGCTAGTCAGGACTGCAGGCAGGCCAGTTGTCATTAAGATGTCATTACGGCAGTGTATGTTGCTCCAAAATCTCAGTGGACTTTCTAGCATTCATTGTGCCCCTAAAAAAAGGGCAAGTTGGCCTCACCAAGGGCAGTGATAGAAGCCCAGTCCATGAAAGAGCATATCTTTTGGACTTGTCGCTGGTAACAGTCTGGATGGCTCTTTCTTTTTCTTCTTCAATAAATTGAATAAATTATTAGTCTGACCACAACACACATTTTCCCTGTGTGATAGGCCACAGCAGCTGCCCTCAAAACCAGTGCAGGCGATGACGTTTACTGACCCTTTTCATGAGGCGTCCATTTTGCACTGAATTTTTAACTGCCATATGTGAATGTAACTATGCATTGCAATACTTGACTAAGGTTCTCCAAAGTAATTATGTCTTCCCCTTCCTGGAAGGCGGAGGGGAGGACGTATTGTTTTTGCCTGAATTCCCGTTGGCATTGGTGTCGGCGTCGGTGTTCCCATTAGTTTCCGGAGCATAACTCTGAAACTGTTTGACCGATTCTCACCAAATTTCATATAGTGTCTCTCCATAACACATAGCTGTGCCTTTTGAGGGTTTGAACTGCTTTTGAATTTAAATGGCGCTCTAGCGCCACCAAGAAACATTTCATTTGCACTTAGACGGCCACCACTACCGGTAGGAAAGTCATAGAGGGATGGAACCAACACTTTATTGTTCATCTCATCAAGGCCTAAAAATGAACAAGCGACACCCATTACCTAAATCGAACAGGAAGTCCGCAATTTGCATATCAAAATTTCCTTTTTCCCTTAAATTTGGCCAAAGTTAGCCCTCGAACAAATGCGAACTCCTTTAAGGGCGTTCATCGTATCGACCCCATATGCTAATAGATGACAAAGCACACTCTCTGCCGATGAAAACTACTGTACAACTTTTTCAAAAGTTGAACGGTTTGGATTTCATGAGGCGTCAAAGATGGGGTCCCCAGCCACTTTGACTTCCTTTTCTCGATGCGTAGGCAATCCAACCTTCATTTCAAGTTTTCCAAACTTCATTCAGTTTTTAAATATCTAATTCTATAACAAAAACATCAATTGACTTGTAAATAAGTCGTATCTGAAACAGTTGCGGTAGTTTATTCTTGCCAAAATTCAAGGCCTGCAATAACATTTGGTACACACCGGTAATACCCAAAAACTGCTCCCCACTCTCAACAGTCCCCCCACCCCACCCCCACCCCGCCCAAAGTTCTGCCTCCCAGGACTACACCGACACCTGTTGTAATCCTCCATCACCCGCCAGGCTGATCAGAGAAAGGTGGACGAAAACGCGAAGCCAACTTCTCGTTACCCCTCACGGCGTCAGTCTGTCTATCCGTTAATTTCTCGTTTCTGGATGATAGCTGAAAAATGCCTTGGCCAGATGCAATCATTTTCTGGTGATATGTTGGGGGTAGTTACAGGAAGCTCCCTAACGATTTCTGTCCCACTGCAATAATTAATATGGCTGCCACGGCAGGGCAAGCGCAAGTCTGAGGGGTCCTAGCGGTACTTTTATCCACGCTGGTACTGTAAATGATGGAACTTAGTTATATGAGTGCTCCTAGCAAGCTTGCAACAGCACTGATCTATACTAGTTTAACCATCCTTACACTTTCTATTCAGTTTGGCTAAATAGTAATGGATAATGTGACACAGAGCAAATTCATTCCCCATGTTCTGAGCCAGTGACTCTGGTAACATCAAAAATGTCATGAGCTAGGCTAAGGGAAAGGTACTGCAGTTATGTGGAAAATGATTTTTCTTCATTCTGCTTGCAATGAAATACAAATGAAAATATATTTAGAAATCACTGCTTTCTTAATGTTGTCATTTTACATACTATCCCTACTTGACCTGTTGTGGGGTTGTACATGCATTATCTAGTTCAATGCTCTTAAATTGAAAATGTTAATGGAGGCAATTTTGTTGGAATACTGATAAAGAATGTGGTGCTGCATTGACTTGATATACTGTGGGAATGTTGGATAATATTCAGAGTGAGCATTTTAATTATTCAAAATGGGTAGTTTGGACAACTGTTGCAAAAACTGTACACATTACGCACAGGATTGAATAATGCCCATTTTGATTTTGTGTGTGCGTGCATGAACGTGTGTTTGTCCCTGCTTGTGTTTGTGTGCGTACGCACATCCATGTTTTTGCAGATTGAGGATTTGGGGGACGCAATAATTGAAATTCAGTTAGTTGTGGTTTGAAGGCGAAAATGGAGTGAAACTGATAAATTGAAAGTAGTTTGGGACAGGGTGTGCAGATGACTCTGGCAGAGTTTCCACTCTGCTTGCATGCCTTTGTGACTCTTCACTGAATGTGCTTTCTTTCTGAACACGCTAATGACTCCACAGTGGATGGCTGCTTTTGACATCAGTGCATGGCTTTGCCCGATCTGCATCCATTCCATTCATTTCCTGTCCTGCCTCCATCCCCCAGAGTGCACTTCACCACACCTACTCCTTCTTGATTTGGGCTTGGTTCATCTGGCAGAGTTTAACTTCGCTTTCCTCTGCGTATGGCTAGCTCAGCACATAAAACGCAGATCAGCTTTTGCTTCGTAATGCTGGAATTAATTTCAGCTGCTGTTTACTGCTCACACGGTTTATTTTTCCCACCTTTTTTTCCCCTCATTAGCCTTTACATTTAATCTTTTTTCCCCCCCCATTGTACTCCACTTTCCACCTTCATTCTGCAACTGGTTTTGAGAGTAGCAGCCTCACGCTAAGCATTAAATGAAATTTTGTTGCTGGGCTTTGGCTATTATGACATCATCAGAAGGCGCCGCTGCTGTTCAGGGCGGGTTGTGAGGCCAATGAGGGTGGGGAACAGAACTTTAAGGTGGAGACTGTGGCGATGTGATTGGAGGAAATGTGCTGTTCTCATCCCGTCTGGACTATCTTGACCTCTCGGTTCCAAACTCCTGTGTCTTAACATTGAACTGCATCTCACTCTTCTGTTTTCAAGCTGCCAATTAGCTGTAAAAAGGTATTCCTCTTCCTCCTACCCTCCTCATCCTCCTATCTGTCCGTGCTATCCTTCCCTCCCTTTCGCTGAGACCTGTCACGAAGTGTACACTAATGAGCCTCACAATTCCACCCTGGCCATGCTAACATGCTAATGCTAAAGCCTGCAATCTTGCTGATTAAGTCAGTGTGGTTTGTACTGAATGCAATTCTATTGCCTGCTCCTCCCTTAGTGGCAGCTTGTCTATAGCAGGTGTTTGGGGGATGACTGTGAAGTAGCTTTTTTTATGCTTTCGAGAGACCGTTCACCTCAAACAAATAAACAAATTTTTACTTTCACCTTTATCGCTGTTCATTCACCTTAGCTACGATGTTTTCGCGCAAGTTGTCGACTTTTTCAATTGACCAACCCTCGGTATGTCTGCCGTCTCCAAAACTGGGCAACTCCCATCAAAATGATCTAGACAGAGAAATGGTTCTATGGGTTAGAGGGAAAAAGGTCATTTTTAATTTTGGTGTTGACTGTCCCTTTAATATTCAGGTTAAATATGTTTTTAGCATTCGATGCTGTTAAAACATTTACCTAGTGGATTTCTTTTTTAATGAAACGTCCAAACATGCCTGCTCTTTCGGTTGAGAAGAACTGGTAAAAATGCTTGTTGAGCGCTGAAATTTGGTGGTAACCTGTAATTTTATCCCCCTGTATGAAAGTATAAGAGAATTTGATGGATCCGCGGTTGATCACGCCTCTGTAACTGCCGCTTCAGAGTTCCTTGTAATTGCCTGAGACCTGACAATTTTTTATTTTTTTTTTAAATACCCCTTCAGCTTGAAGCATTGGTGTGGAACCTTGCTTATGATTAGAGGACCAAATGTGGCAATTTTGGGGGGAAAATGGTATAATGCTGGGGATACACCTGGGATTGTTGGCAACCGACTCATCTTGTTGACTGAAAAAACGAGACTGATGTTTCACCCTCCGGAAAGTTTTTGCTTTTGGCTTTGATTGTCCGAAATGGCCTTTATGTGCAATAAAGAATATTTTTGGTGTTGTATTGTCTGAATAAAATGTCTGGTGTCCAGATATTGCATATTAATACTTGATAGCATATATTGTGCAATTATTGACAAAAATAAGTTTTTATACACGGTTACTTTTTAAATTTCATTGCTTTTGGAAATTTTACCACCAGAAATCAACGTAGGCATGTTCTTTGGGGAGTACGTAGTTAGTTAGTGGCTGTTTCCACTTGCAGTAGAGGTCTTTTATAGAAGGGATACCCTCATTATACTTCGAGGACCCTGGCACCATAAACACTGACATAAGTACTGAATAAGCCCTTATGAGGGGTACTCTCCATAGAAAGGGACAGTATAAAGTGCTTGCTTGTGAGGAACGTGTGGTGGACAGGTTTGTGTGCTGGATCGTCTGCTTGGGCAGTCACCGCTTGTGCCTTCTCTCTTCTCTAGCGCTCATTAGGCATACTTTGGAAACTTTAGTCCCTTTTCCTTTCTTCCATCATTCCCTCGCTTCTGCTCCGCTTCCTGCTTGGCGGGTTGATCTGCTGTGTTTGTGAGCAGGGCTTTGGGTTTTGCTCTCCCTGGCCCACCATTTCTCACTCTCTCTCACTTCGACTTTCTCTCCTCTCACATTACTCCCACATCGCTCTTCCTCTCTCACTTGCTCCTTGCTTTGTCCCCTCTGACTTTCTTTCTCCCTGATTCTCTGTCCCTCCTCCTCTCGCCTCTCTCTCAAGCTGTCCTTTCTTCTCCCTCCCTCTTTCTCGCTCTCTCTCTCTCCCTCACTGTCTCGGCTCTCGCCCTCAGTCACGTCAAGTAGTTTGTACTCGAATCCACATGCTTTAAGCTCCCACTCGACTGTCCACTCTCTCAAGGCTTATAGTGAAGTCGAACGGTGTCAGTCGGAGAAGCAAACTGCAGCCCTGCTCAAAATGGCGCACACTGTGTACGTCCGTCATTCTAATCACCTTCCATTGATTTCTGAGTACGTTTACCCTGCAGGGTTTTGGTTTGTGGCTACCTGACACTCACAGTCTTTCTCAAATTTTGTCCTCATCCCTCCATCCCTTTGTCGCTCCAGGTGATTGACCCTGTGGCCCCGCGATACACTGCTCTCCTGGGCTCTGATGTCGTCCCTGTTTTCATCCCTGAAGCTGCTGAGGACATGAAGGAGGTGGCCAGACACCCGAAGGTAACCCTGCCTGTTTAATGTGCTTTTCAGCCATTTTACTTTATGTGTGATCTATATAATTGGGGGAATCCCTTTGCAATAGGGATCTCATTTTCTAGAGAAATCAAGTAAAGTTAAAACAAAAATAATAAACCTTCATAACCAATCTGATGGGAATCAACAGTACAATTTAGAATACATGACAGTGGATAAATACAATATTGCAATAGAATAACACAAGAGTGCAAATTAAAAGAACCAATCAATTCATCCATTTGAAGAGAAGAGTGTTAAAGCCTCATTAATTGAAACCATTTCAACCTGTTTTGGTCAAATGTAAAATCTTCCCGCTAAGTTGCCGGTAACTTTTAATTGTGTTTGTTTTTAAGATGTTCTGCAACTTATTTTATTGCGTTTTCTTTTTGGCTTTTTCTCTCCATTTGTCCCAATGGGCAACTTATTGAAAGTTTCATATGTTAAGCATGTATCACTAATACAAAACCCAAAACCAGTGATGTGGGCAAGTTGTGTAAATCATAAAAAACAAAACGGAATACAATGATTTGCAAATACTTTTCAACCTATATTCAATTGAATACACTGCAAAGACAAGTTACTTAATGTTCGAACAGGTAAACTTTGTAATTTTTTGCAAATATTAGCTCATTTGGAATTTGATGCCTGCAAGATGTTTCAAAAAAGCTGACACAAGTGGCAAAAGAGACTGATAGAGTTGAGGAATGCTCATCAAGCACTTATTTGGAACATCCCTCAGGTGAACGGGCTAATTGGGAACAGGTGGGTGCCATGATTGGGTATAAAAGCAGCTTCCCTGAAATGCTCAGTCATTCACAAACAAGGATGGGGCGAGGGTCACCACTTGGTGAACAACCGCGTGAGCTGATTGTCGAACAGTTTAAAAACAACATTCCTCAACGAGCTATTGCAAGAAATTTAGGGATTTTATCATCTACGGTCAGTAATATTGTCAAAATGTTCAGAGGATCTGGAGAAATCACTGCATGTAAGCGACAAGGCTGAAAACCAACATTGAATGCCCGTGACCTTCGATCCCTGAGGCGGTACTGCATCAAAAACCGACATCAGTGTTTAAAGGACATCACCACATGGGCTCAGGAACACTTCAGAAAACCACTGTCAGTAACTACAGTTCGTCGCTACATCTGCAAGTGCAAGTTAAAACTCTACAATGCAAAGCGAAAGCCATTTATCAACAGCACCCAGAAATGCTGCTGGCTTCGCTGGGCCCAAGCTCATCTAAGATGGACTGATGCAAAGTGGAATAGTGTTCTGTGGTCTGACGAGTCCACATTTCAAATTGTTTTTGGAAACTGTGGACGTCGTGTCCTCCGGACCAAAGAGGAAAAGAACCATCTGGACTGTTATAGGCGCAAAGTTCAAAAGCCAGCATCTCTGATGGTATGGGGGTGTATTAGTGCCCAAGGCACGGGCAACATACACATATGTGAAGGCACCATTAATGCTGAAAGGTACATACAGGTTTTGGAGCAACATATGTTGCCATCCAAGCAACGTCTTTTTCATGGACTATTTCAACAAGACAATGCCAAGCCACATTCTGTATGTGTTACAACAGCATGGCTCCGTAGGAAAAGAGTGCGGGTACTAGACTGGCCTGCCTGTAGTCCAGACCGGTCTCCCATTGAAAATGTGTGGCGCATTATGAAGCGTAAAATACGACAACAGAGACCCCGGACTGTTGAGCAACTTAAGCTGTACATCAAGCAAGAATGGGAAGGGTTCCACCTGAAAAGCTTCAAAAATTGGTCTCCTCAGTTCTCAAACGTTTACTGAGTGTCGTTAAGGAAAGGCGATGTAACAGAGTGGTAAAAAGGCCCCTGTGCCAACTTTTTTGCAATGTGTCGCTGCCTTTAAATTCTAAGTTAATGATTATTTGCACAAAAAAAAAAAAAGTTTCTCAGTTTGAACATTAAACATCTCGTCTTTGCAGTGTATTCAATTGAATATAAGTTGTAAAGGATTTGCAAATCATTGTATTCTGTTTTTATCTACAATTTACATATCGTGCCAACTTCACTGGTTTTGGGGTTTGGGTTTGGGGAAAAAGGAACAAGACTACAACACTATCTTGCCACTAGAGGCAGCAGAGAGAGAGCTGGTGACCAAACTGCCTGACAGCAGCTGTTTCTCCATCGATTTTCTGTAGAACGCCGAGGTGGGGATGAAGCCAGTTTGGTACGGGCCCAGGGTACTTATTGACGGGGCGGACGCCAAGACTTTCACCGAGGGCGAGACCGTCACCTTCATCAACTGGGGCAACATCATCATCTCGAAAATCCACAAGTGACGTGACTTTCTTGCTCAAACCCACCACCTCTTACTACATCTCTACCCTCCCACACTCTCTACCACTGCTGCATTTTAGTCAGGCCAATGCACACTTTTATCTTCACTTGCTGGGCTCATTGCAGGTGTGATCTCGCTCGAGTTCTATATTTTGGGCCTTGGTTATTGTTACCAACTTTATTATACCCCCGCTAAGAAGTAAGCGGGGGGTGTATAGCGGCCCGTCCGTCCGTCCGTCCGGGGTCATATCTCAAAAACCGTTGAAAATATTTCAGTCAAACTTTGTACAATCGTGAACCATGTCAGATACTACATGTCCAGTCCATTTTCAGTTTTCTGGGATGTCAATTATCTGACGTTTCCATGGAAACGTCACATTTTGTATTTTATTCTATAGTGGTCAATGGGGACAAGTTTTCTCGAAAACTACTACACCTAGATGAATGGCATTTTGGTTGCAGGTACTCTTGACGATACTCTTGAACGAGTTCGAAACCCAGTTCCCAAACTTTATTTTTTACGGAGTTATACTAACCCAAAGTCACATGTATTTTGTTAGAGATTTCTTTTTCTATGGTACCACATGTGCCATGCTTCCTGTTTTTTTAGGTCATGACCCTATAGATAACGGAGATGCCTCGATTAAAGAGACCCAGTGCTCTCCAAAGAGCCTTGTACAAGCCTTGTACATGGTGGATATATTAATATGGAGTTATTGCCCTTGAATCTTAATTCAACTTGGTGCATGAATTGGCTGGGACGCATCAATGGGTTGTATACTGAATAGACCTTTATGGTACTTCATTTGAATATGACTGCATATTACATTTCTATATAAGCAGTATTTTCTATTGACATTTATTCAGCGGCAAATGGGAAGCGGGGGTATGTGAGCTTTGCTCGCTTTTTTCTTGTTAGTTTTTGGAATGATATGAACACATCTCATGCAATATAAATTCTTGTTGGTTAAAGCATCTGTTGACTGAATGCAACTGATGGTAACATATAGTGTTATCTCTTGGTGACAAGAAATTGGAGTAATTCCTTTGATCTGATATGGATGCAAACGAAAGCTGACAGTTAGAAGATGAAGCGCATTGCCATTGGGTGATTTCAAATTTCTGTAGTACTGAAACAAGAGCTGTCTTAATGCTTACTTGACAAGTTTTAAAGAGACACTTCATGCTACATGCTAACCGCGTGATGACGATTAAAAAGTCAATGGACCATGGCTAAAAGGGCTAATTAGTGCCTTGTCTGTTGACCTCTATTCATTGTCATCACAAGGCTAGCATATAGCATTGAGTGTCCCTTTAGAAGTGGATGGCTGATCAGTCCTTCATGCTGTAAATCTCTCCCCTCCTATTGCCAGAGATGGCAGTGGGGCGATCACCTCTCTGGAGGGCAAGTTGAACCTGGAGAACACTGACTACAAGAAGACCACCAAGATCACATGGCTAGCAGACACGCCCAGCGCCCCGACGACACCCACTGTCTGCATCACCTTCCAGCACCTCATCACCAAACCCGTCCTTGGCAAGGACGATGACTTCAAGGACCACATCAACAGGAGCAGCAAGGTGTGAATGGGAGGTGGGAAGGGAGGAGGGTAAGGCTGGACTGGGAGGGAGGCATGGAGGAGGAGAGGGTCAGAGGTGGAAACGGATGGGTTCGTTAGGGTGGTTGGAGTGGAGAAAATCTGGCTCGGTTTGGGAGAGTTTATTCCCTTTGTTTCCTGCGCTGAATGCCAGATAGATGTGATTTAGTCAATTTCTTAGAGTCCAATTGGTGGAGTCTAACATTATCATTTATGCACTTGTTCATGACTGAGTTGATTGATGTCCCGAATGAGCTGTGCCTTGTCTGATCTGTCGAAGATCTGTTTGAGTGCCCTTACTCCATGCTCGTACTGTACCTTGTTTTAGATAAGTGTTTGCTAGATAAATATAATTTGAGCACGCACCCTGTGTAATGTCCAGTGTCTTCAGGGGTGTGTGGTGCTGATGTTACCAGTGCTTGAATCACTTTTTTAAACCTTTCTATCTCAGGTGGAGGAGAAAATGCTGGGAGATCCTTGCCTGAGGGACCTGAAGAAGGGTGACATCATTCAGCTCCAGAGGCGGGGCTACTTCATCTGCGATCAGCCCTATGAACCAGTCAGGTAACTTGTCCCACTGAAGTACCTCCTGTGATTGGCTCTCCTCTCTGTGCATTAATGTAACTTCTGATGTTCTGTATGCAGATGGCTGCTGTTACTAACCTCAGTATACCTACCCTCTTAGCCCGCACAGCTGTAAGGAGAGCCCTTGTGTGCTGCTCTACATCCCAGACGGACACACGAAAGAAATGCCCACAGCTGGCTCCAAGGACAAGAGCAAGAGCCAGACCTCCAGCAAACCTGTAAGTGGAGATACTGACCGACTAAATAACTCACTGACTGACAGGCCATAGTATTCTGTGAATAACTGATAGTAGTAGATTCTGATTAGGGACTTGAAGCAATTTTGAGATCGCTACGGCACCCGGAAGTACATCTGCACTCCGCTGATCGAGACTTAAGCCGGTGTGCCGGCGTTGCCTTGCCATAGCAGGCTGATCTACTCCGGGGGAAGAGCCAATCTCCCGTTGTCGTGACAATGCGTGGTTCAGGTGATTGCATTAAAAGGTTTTCATTGGATCTCTGAGATGAAATGTGTTCTACAAATGATAGTGACAAGCTATACATTACATGTTTCAGCGAACCATTAATGAAAATTACGGTACTTCTATGAAGCCAATTGAGAAAATTCAAAGACGAGGCTAATGCGGGTAATGTGAATTATAACATCAGTATAAGTGCACAATTTCAAGTGCGCATCCAGGACACCGAAACACGCTGAAAAAGACCGCGATTTTCAGCGAGCACTGCACTTCACTGCCATCAACCTGGAATTTTGGGTATCTGATGTAAACTCGGCGCCTATTGTCACGTACCTATACTGTGTACATTTCACTGTATAAAACCATTGTGAACTATCTTCTGCTGTCGTCTGTATTCTCCCCTCATCCTTTCATTGCACACGGGATACAATTTCTCTGTATACCCTACACATTTATATTTACTCCATTGTACATTAGTGTCTTTATACTCCTGCTATATATATATATATATACACACACACACATACACACACTAGGTGCTATCAGCTACCCGGAGTGAAATTGCCATTTTTTTTGCGTGCATGACCGTTTTTCAAAAGTCGGGCGACGTCAAGTCCTTCCTGGTGTCCAAGTGGATATTCACACCAAATTTGGTGATAATCGGTTGAGAAATGTAGGAGAAAAACGTGTACATGCACACAGACAGACATCGACCTCAAATATATTATAGATAAAAATAATATGCACATGCCCATGCACTTGACCATTCCTTCACACTGATTAGATGTGTGCTTAAATCGGCTGACTGTAACCGATTTCCCACGGATTGATGTGCGTATACTGACGGAAAATCGAAAATGCCAAGGAAATGTCACTTTCATGTGGCAATGTTTCATCGGAGGACGTTTTGATCCATTGCTGTGTGCTGCTGTCCTTAAAAAAAAAAAAAAAAAAATCTTCTACGTCATTCATCTCTCCAAAGGCGTTCTGGTCCGCTGTAGACGGTCAGCCACTCTGCTGTTCTGATGTGTAACTACAGCTGTCAGAAGGTTGTGACGTCGCCTGTACCGTTGTGAAAAGTCAGCCCGTTGCTTAAGGTCCCTACTATGGCTTTGAGGCTACGGCACCAGCGTTAGGAGAGATTTATTTCCGGGCGCCGTAGCTGTCGCAAAATCCGCCTTTGCTTAAAGTCCCTATTCACTGATGTAACGGTGACCTGACTGACTGACTGACTGACTGCCTCCCTGACTGCTGTGTTGTCTAAATAAATGACTGAAGTTGCGTCTGACGTGCAGCATCTGGCTTTTTGACGCCACTGTACAGCTCTGTACAGAAGTCTTGGGCACATTTAAGACGATCTCCTTTGCCAAATATACTTGCTAAAATAGTGAAATGAAAAGTTTCTAATACCTGAGATAGCCGTAAACTGTGAAAAACCAAATGCATAAGAGGATTGGCTTTTTGCTTGTTCCAAGAAGAGTGGGAAAACTAGCCCTTGCTCTTCTGTAAATTGACCATCTCACTTGTCAGTCCCTCCAAGTAACTACAGACAGCCATGATGATGCTGACATCAGGGCACTGTCAAGACTATATTATCTGTAACCATTGTTTTTTAAGAAATGTTAGCATTTGTTTATAAAACAGTTTTTGTGCCCTTTTTCACCTGTCTGTCCATCCGTCCCTCTGTCTGTTTGTTTGTCTGCAGCGGGGGAAAACTTTAACCTGCAATACTTTAACCTGCTGCCGGGGGCATCAGTGTTCCACAAACACAGCTTGTTTTTTAGATTAGCATTTGGAATTTCTTTAGTAACACCAATGTGGACAACAAAAAGTAAACCTTTTAAAGCCAGATTTAAATGTAAAATAATGTAGGGTGCCTAAGACTTTTGCACAACATTACAGAGTCTTTTGTCTGACTGATGTCATCATCTGACTGGCAACACGACTGACTTCATTATAGTCTCAATAAATGACCCAAGTGTAGTGTTTGAGGTATCTTGCTGGTTGACTAACTGAAGTTCTCACCGTCTGACTGTTGCGGTGACTGATTGAAATGGAGTGACCAATCGAATGAAGTGTGACTGAAGTAGAGGCTAGCTGACTTAGAAGTGTGGCATGACTGAATGAAGTTAGTACTGAAGACTTAACTCTAATATTGAATGGCTTAGAGATATTGATCGACAGGCCAAATCCCAGTAAATATAAACAAAAATGGTTCTCATTTCACCACACAATGAAAGCCAGCCTTGAATCTCTCTGTCCTCTGATCTCACAGGTCAAGGCAGAGTCCGCTTCCCCGTCCTCGGCCGCGCCCATCGCCTCCCATCCCAGCAGTGGCGGCGGGAACGCGGCCTCCGTGTTCTCGTCCATCGTGGCTCAGGGGGAGACCGTGCGGCAGCTGAAATCCAGTAAGGCTCCCAAGGAGCAGGTAGATCAGGCGGTGAAGGTGCTCCTCACACTGAAGGCTCAGTTCAAGGAGCTGACGGGACAGGAATATAAACCAGGCATGGCCCCGCCCAGCGCAGCCCCTGTGGCATCAAGCCCTGCCCCTGATTCCAACTCCTGCCCGTTCACAGGGGTCGCTCAGCAAGGAGAGCTTGTGAGGAAGCTGAAAGCGGAGAAAGCCCCGAAGGTGAGAACGGCCACGGCCTGGCGTGTACAAAACCAGGCTTTTCCTGTTCACTGCTGTGTAACTGCAATCGCCCGTTAGCCTGACACCCACCGTCCTGCATTCCTGAAACTCTGTCAGATGGTGCACACTAAAGTTTGTTAAACATTTTAATGCAGTAATGTTCACTGGTTTCATGAATGATTGCTAATTGATATGGGCCAAGTTGGCCATTTTCAGCGCTGGGTTGTTTTTTTTTTTTTTTTTTAAACTCTCAATACCTTTACATTTATTATTCTAATTTGGACCTGCTTTGGCAGTTGTACTGCTTAAGGTGCAAGAAATCCAAAACATAAACCAAATGCCCTTCATATAGCCTCTGAACCCCATAATTTGAATATTTATATGGCCTGTATACAATGCAGCTGCACTATGTGAGACAGAACATACAAACCTGAAGTTTTGAAATAAATTTTCATACACTTAATTGTTTTTTTTCTTGTTAAATTGCGATTGGTATTTTTCCGTCAGGCGAATTAAATCTCCAAATTTATTGCATTATTATGGCAATTATCATTGCAGCACATGCAAAGCTACATTGTTGGCAAATGAAACAGTGGGTGTCACAGCTTTGTTTTTTTTTTTGGGTGACTTGATCCGGAATACTCCTGGAAGAAAGCTTGACGTGTACTCCTGTAATCAGGGGAAAGTATCTATGGTGTAGCAGGTGAAAGTCCTGCTTCCACCAATGAACTGTAGGCCAAGATATTCCACTGATTGGTTCATTAGTTCTGCCTAATTTATGAAGTACTGCCCTAATTTGTAGATTCAGGTGACTGGAGCAAAGCTTGTGGGCATTTTCCTCTCTGAACCTGTACTTTCGACCTCTGTCTGTTGTTTGTGTGTTTAAAGTTTGCGTTTTGACACCCAGAGTTAATGTCTTTGTCCAACTTTTCCTGCAGGACCAGATAGACGCCGCAGTTAAACAGCTCCTGGCTCTGAAGGCTGAGTTCAAGCAGCTCACTGGGATGGAATACAAACCAGGCATGGCTCCACCCAGCCCCGCCTCCTCACAGACCAGCCCCGCCCCTGTTAGTGCAAGCCCCACCCCTGCAAAGCCCAGCTCCTCTGGTATCCATGAGCGTGTGGCCGAGCAGGGCGAAGTGGTGAGGAGGTTGAAAGCTGAGAAGGCCCCCAAGGTGAGCCTGGGAGCAAGTCAAGTCGAAACGAGTCAGAAATTTTGTACTTCTCTGTATACAACAGGCTGGACTGTTCGGGCATGAGACACTGAAGTAAATTAGTCAGTAAGAGGTGGTCAAGGTACAGTCTGAAAAGATGCGTCTTTATTTGAAAAGTAGCAGTGGAAATGGAAATTTGTACTGCAGTGGAAACACAGCTATGTGCTTGCGACCTTGATAAGATTTTCAGTGTAGTTTTCAGAAATAACCTCTGCCAAGGAGGTTGTGTTTTTGCTTTCGTCTGTTTATTGGTTGTCGACAACCACGTCACTTCGTTCCGTTAGTAGTCTGTCTGTCTGTCGGTCTGTTGGTTAGCAGGATGTCTCAAAAACGGCTGCATAGATTTCAACCAAATTTTGCAGGATGTTACAGTAGCACAAGTGGAACGGGATTAAATTTAGACTCATCTAGGCCAAAGTACAGCCAAGATGTAGCCCAAGGTTCAAATCTAGCTATGCTGGCAGAGATTTGAAGTCTTGAGTTAGACACCAGACGATTTTGACAATGGTCCCGCTAGGCGGGAGTCATTTATTTGTTCGTCGGTCTGTTAGCAGGATATTTCGAAGGTGGTTGCATAGATTTTAACCAAACCTGGCAGGATGTTAAAGTAGCACAAGAGGAAAAAGTGACTAAATTTTGGCATATTTATGCCAAAGTACTGCTGAGATGTAGGCCAAAGTTGAAATCCAGCTATGCTGGGGGAGGTATGGGCTCTCGTGAGTCCATCTCTAGTGTATGAAACTATTTAATGTGCTTGACATAGAAACCAAATACATCTGTCCATGCTCTTGTTGCTGTTGATGGGAACCATGTTTTTTGCTTTTGGGGAATGGGGATGATTTATTCCCTCTTGAGTAATTTGTCTGGAGTATGACGTATCCTCTGTGTTTTGTAGGATCAGGTGGATGCTGCAGTGAAACAGCTTTTAGCACTCAAAGGGGAGTACAAGCAGCAAACCGGGCAGGAATACAAACCGGGTGCCGCCCCTCCTGCAAGCCCCGCCCCTGCTCAGACAAAGACCAGCCCTGCTCAGTGTGGTTCCACCCCTGAGGCTCATGCCTTGTTTTCTCAGGTCGCCCAGCAGGGGGAGCTGGTGAGGAAGCTTAAATCGGAGAAGGCCCCGAAGGTGAGGGAGTGTGTGCTTTCATTGTGCGAGTTTGTTTGCATGTGCATGTGTCTGTGAGGCCCGGGACAGAGGATGCTGCTTTCTTTTGGCCGGAACTTGAATTTTTCTTTTAATTCTTCAAATGGTGGACAATTATAGATTGTTCTTCATTTATTTATTTTTTTTCCATGAAAGAGGCGGATGACTTGCTGCTGGGTTGGCTCACTCTGTTCAGGCGCCGCATTGTGACGACTACGACACTGGTTCGATCCCCAGTTATACCAGCCGGTAGTGGTTGGCAGCCTTTTCAGAGCAGCGCACAAATGGCTTTGCGCTGCAGGGAGATAAATTGAGAAGGGACTATTAGGTTGGGATATTAACAGTAGTTGCTTTTTTTGTTGTTCGAGCACCTCCTGTTGGCCAGCCGGGCGCTCGTCGGTAAGATTCTAAGCTTGCTCATGTTTGGGTATCCTCTGCCCTCGTTATGAACTTGCGAAGTTTTGACCTATGAGAATAAAGAAGCAATGGCTGACAGGCGTGAGCTTTGGAGGAGAGCGGCTAACTGTCTCACTCTCCCGAGATGGCAACATGGGGTCGCATATGAGCAAGTCTTGTACATAGTTCTCTATTCGGGCATTCCATATTCGGGTGGAATTGGAGATGCCAAATTATTAAGAAAAAAAAAAGCGGATGAATGATCTTGCCTCTCATCAGTGAAGTAAAAGTATGTTTTTTATTGGATGCACAGAGATTTTGTTTTCAGTTCATCAGTTGAATTCCTACTATTTTGCTTTTGAACTATAGAGGATGTGCTAACTGGAGATGCTGGGTTTCCCTCAGGACCAGGTGGACAGTGCAGTGAAGGCCCTGCTGGACCTGAAGTCCCAGTATAAGTCCCTGACGGGGGAAGAGTACCGCCCAGTAGCGGCCGCGGGGGCCAGCGGGACTGAGGACAAGAGCCGCAAAGATCGGGAGAACAAGTCTGAGAAACAGAGCGGCTCTGGGGGCGGGAGCCGGAAGCAGGGCGGGGCTGACAAGCCCTCTCAGGGGCAGGAGTCAGGAGCGGGAGGAGCTGGGGAGGGCCAGGGCCCCAAAAAACAGACACGGTACGGGGGCGTGCGGCAGGCTGTACATCATTATGTACCATCACATGCCACGGTGTGAAATTGTTGTCACTGATACAGGAGGAGTTATGATGTTTATATTGGTGCCTCAGCAGAGGTGGGCAGGGCTGTTATGAGTGTTCACTGCTAATTGGCCCGGTGTCTGCAATGGCATGTCGTCTGTACGGGATTGGTTGAGGGGAGTTGATCGATCTTTTGCTTGCCCAAACTGGCCATTTTCCTAACTCTTACATAATTCTTGTGTTGCATTCAAAGCAGGGCTCTCAGACTGGTCCGTAATAGGGCTGAGGAGCAGCAGGTTTTGCCAACAGTCATCGGACTATAACTGATCACCTGTGCAGGCTGAGATCAGTTGATTAAATTAGCGATATCAGGTGTGCTTCTGCTCAGTTTGACTGAAAACCTGCGGCCCCTTGGACCTTCTACAGACCAGTTTGAGACCCCTGCTTAAAAGTATGTACTTTCAAAATTGTTAAAAAAAAAAAAGCTGTACACTGCGCTGCTAGTAGTCCCCATAAAACATTGAAGCTGTTTTGTGACATAAGTTTTTGGTCATATCACTGAGCCTTTGAGGGCGAAGGAGAAATGAGAGGAATGTGCTGGTTGTGTTTCCCCGTGTGTTTCTGGGTAAGCATGGACATGTCTGCTCATGTCGTTCCTTCCTTTATACCTGTGGGGCAATAACGCCGTTACGAGCACAGCCCCGGCCTCTTAACCCTTCGAGCGCCGATGCAAGATATCAAAATCATGACAGGTTTTCATCAGCCAAGATCATTTATTTATAATTTTTTTTGAAAATTTATTTCAGCGTTGTAAGGGTTAAGCTTCCCATGCTTGGAAATGATTCATATTGTTGATGTGATTCATCAGCTGGCAAATCTGGGTGACACCTGTCATCACTGACCTTTCTGTCTGACGGCTCCCTTTTATTTTGATTGAGGAAGTGATTTTGAAGTACTTTAGAGTGGTTCTGAAGCATCTTCCTCATTTTCTTCACAGATTGGGACTGGAAGCCAAGAAGGAGGAGAATTTGGCTGAGTGGTATTCTCAGGTACAGAACTGAGTTGTGGATAAAGGGCGCATTTTAATTAGTTATTTAACCCCGTGTTGACCGACTGGTCTCCTTTCCTTGCATGCTTTTCAAAATTCAAATTAACTGAATCCTTGTGCACCGCTTTCATAAGCAAGTAGAGTACTAACCATATATGTGTGAGGGCTTTCCTAAATATCATCCTTTAGTTGATACCATCTAGTTTACAACTACCGAGTTACTCATTTCCTTTTAGTCTTGCTACTAGGCTTAATAAGAACATTGTAATATGTCGCTCCCAATATTTATAACAATGAGATAAAAAATAAACAATTTTCACTTGATGCGACAATCCGAGCAGTTAGGTTACGGAGGTTTGACTGTGTTTTTGCTTGGTTTGAGCTGGCATTTGTACGTATTCATTAATACAATGAAGGCGACATTGCGACTAATCACTCTGCTGGCAGTGCTGTTGCGCACCTAGATGGTGTCACCTCTCGTTCTGCATTGAGCTAGTGGTGAAATATCTCAAGGTAATGTCGACTTGAAGGCTCGCCGGTGTAGCTCCTTTGAGTTCAGACTGAAGTTTGATGTCCGCAAAGATGAAGTGAGGAATTGGCATGATATTCTCAGGTCAAAATCTGAAACAGGTGTGAACATTGGTTTTGCAATATACAGGATATCCAAAGGATTTGGTCAGCCTCCAAGCACTCTGTTTCTGTGGTTTTCGACATTGTAACTGGCTACAGACCCATTTTCTGTCTGTATAAATGGGACATATCTGTCAGTTTTAAGTCGTTACCAAGGCTACGCTTCATTAATGCCACTGCGCACATGTTTTTCGGTGAGGTAAAAATCTAGCAATTTCTAGCTCATATATGAAGTAGTTTGAGTAACCCCTTTAAATTTTTTTTTGTTTGTTTATAAACCATGATTTTGTAAGTGCTTGTCTTGTATCTTGGCTTAGATTGTCTTAAAAACCCTTGTGCAACTGCCTGATCTCCCATGATATCAACAGGAGGTGTTTGGATGTTGGCCCTTCAGGCTCCTCATTAAGTAAAAAGCAGTGGAAAAGCATTGGTTTGCTCTATTAAACCATTGAGCTGGGCATTAAATGGTTAATTTGGGCATAATTTTAATGAGTTTCTTTGGATTTGGAAATGAGATTGTTTTATGATTGAAGAGTTTTCTTCCAAATGGAGTATTTCATAGTGCGCTGGTTAGGAAACACTGGTTTAATCTGTTTTGCTGAGGGAAGTTGGATTTTTTTTTTTTTGTGGCCAGCATATGGCTGACTGATACTCAATCCCCCCCTTGCCGTAGGTGATCACAAAGTCGGAAATGATCGAGTACTACGACGTGAGTGGTTGCTACGTGCTGCGTCCCTGGTCCTACGCAATCTGGGAGAGCATTAAGGAGTTCTTCGACAGGGAGATCAAGAAGCTGGGCGTAGAGAACTGCTACTTCCCCATGTTTGTGTCCCAGGCCGCCCTGGAGAAGGAGAAGACCCACATCGCCGACTTTGCCCCCGAGGTGAGGGTGGGGAGGTCAAAGGGTGGAATTTACTTCCAGAGAATTCCTCACACAGAGAACTCCTCCGTGTTTGAGTCAAACCTCTCGGGCCTTTGAGTCAAATCGCTTCAGTGAGTTGGAATTCATACATCTGCTAGCTTTTGCTAACCTCGCCTGGCTAGACATATGAGAGTGCAGCCTGGGATGCCACATCGGGGAAGGAGAGTGTGGAACTGAGTATCCAGCCACCAAGAGTGACATGGGGGGCTCAAAATACCTGGAATAAGAATTGTACTGAGGTTTAAATTTGTAAGGGGGCCTACAGAGGCTCCATGTGAACAGGGCCTGGAATGATGGTGTACCCCTGGGAACTATTTCCATAGGGAGCCATAGAAGCAATGTAGGGTCACACTTTAGATGAAGTGTTGCTCATAAAGGCTTTATACAGCATGTATAATGCCTTCATAAATGAGACATAATGTCTTCATAAGTCATACAGAAGAGAATGTCATGCTTTGTACAGGGTGAAATAACACATCCTTATTCAGCATGAGATGCCAGATGTGACTAAGACAATGTCACTTAGCTGACAATGTCACCTTTTACAGAATTTGGCCACTAGCTAGGTGACTGTCAGTTTTATCACATCTGGCATCACATGCTGAATAAGGATGTGCTATTTCACGTTTTACAAAGCATAACATTTGCTTCTGGATGATTTATGGCAACATTACGTCTCAACTATGATAGTATCATACCTGCTGTATAAAGGCTTAATGAGCAACACTTCATCTAAAGTGTGACCCAATGTAGGTAAATGTAGTCAGTTATTGTTTTTTGACATCCTTATTTGCACTTTTGACAGCAGTGCTGTTGTTGCGGAGACTAATGAATATGTTCAGTCTTCATGTAGGTGCAACCTTCACATACAGTACAGGCCAAAAGTTTGGACACACCTTCTCACTCAATGCGTTTCCTTTATTTTCATGACTATTTACATTGTAGATTCTCACTGAAGGCATCAAAACTATGAATGAACACATGTGGAATTATGTACTTATCAAAAAAGTGTGAAATACCTTTAACTGAAAACATGTCTTATATTCTAGTTTCTTCAAAGTAGCCACCCTTTGCTCTTATTACTGCTTTGCACACTCTTGGCATTCTCTTGATGAGCTTCAAGAGGTCGTCACCTGAAATGTCAGGGTTAATTAATGGAATTTCTTGCCTTATCAATGGGGTTGGGACCATCAGTTGTGTTGTGCAGAAGTCAGGTTGATACACAGCCGACAGCCCTATTGGACAACTGTTAGATACATACATAATTCCACATGTGTTCATTCATAGTTTTGATGCCTTCAGTGAGAATCTACAATGTAAATAGTCGTGAAAATAAAGGAAACGCATTGAATGAGAGTGTGTCCAAACTTTTGGCCTGTACTATACGTGCTGCTCGATGTGCATTGTGACCAGGCTTGTTTAGGCTGACAGAAGAGGTGTGATTTCTGTCTGCAGGAGCTGCATTGAGAGGTTGTCATGATGTTGGGTTGTACCTCTGTCTCCAGGTAGCCTGGGTCACCCGGTCGGGAAAAACGGAGCTCGCCGAGCCCATCGCTGTCAGACCCACCAGTGAGACAGGTCGGCAACGCTCTCCTCTCGACCTCCTCCACACCACTAACCCTTTGGCTCGTCTTGCTCGAGTGGCAGATATTGACACATTTTTAATGGTACCGTACTCAGAGTAACAATGTTGAATCTCGATATTTAATTTTTTTAAGAGTAATTAGAGCTGCCACCATGGGGTGAAAGGCAAAATTTTCTGGAAACTTACCGTAATACCTGAAGCTGTCTTGAACTAACTGCAAACAATTGCCAGATGCCAAGTGTAATGCTTCTGGGAGAAAAAAATTGTTGAAAAGTCATCTAATCACCACTGAGGTCGTTCGTCCTGTTACTTTTCAAAGCATAATTACCCTCCACCTGTTCTTGTGTACTTGTGTGTGCCGGAATAACAGTCAAGCTCTTATGTACCGACAAATCTAAACCAATATGAAAAATGTGTTTTATAATAATTAAGACGTGAACCAGAGAATCAAATATTCCCAACTAACTAGGCTACAATGTGAGATTGTAAGATTTACAATATATTAATTATTTGGAAAAATCCAGAACTTCTGCTTTGGCTTTTTTGAGGAGAAATTATGAAGCATTGATTAAACATTAATTTATTTTTTGGTGATAATTAATATCATTGTAGACTTTCAAAAACGCACTGACATTTTTAGTGGGAAACATTTACCACGTATGGAATCATTATTGTGAAATGCAGTATTTTCACATTTGCACAAAATGGGCAAACATAGTTGAAGCCAAGG
Organism: Gymnothorax reevesii; assembly: GCA_029721435.1. Classification (NCBI taxonomy): domain Eukaryota; kingdom Metazoa; phylum Chordata; class Actinopteri; order Anguilliformes; family Muraenidae; genus Gymnothorax; species Gymnothorax reevesii. Next base: position 165,333,091 of record CM056573.1, on the reverse strand, counting down.
CAGCAAACTCATCTGTTCAAATCTGTGCTGTTTCATGAGCATTTAAAGCTCAGAAACGAAGCAACAGTAATGCTGTCGAAATATTTTTGGCCAGCCTATGCATAGTATGTTTGACTGAACAAATCAATTGTTTGATTGCTAATCAAGCTATGTCAGTGGGAACAGTTTTAGGGTAATGTAGGTTAAAAAGAGAGGATTTTTCCTACCGCAGGGTATTCTTGATGGGTCATTTCACTCAGCCCGAGACAGTTGATTGCCATCTTTGTGAAAACCGCATAAGCAATGGAGATGCATTCAAACTGTGTATGGCTATATACGCATGGAGGCAGTTAGTCTTATTGCACTTAAAAAAATTTAATAAAATGATGCGATTCAGCATTGTACATCCCTATACTACACATGGTTTTAGCTGCATGAAGAGTACGTTTTCTGGAATTGCCCCCCAAAGTTCTTCGTCAGTTTTTCTGGATTTCAATTACTTTTTCATTTAGTCCCATTGCTCTAATGCAACGTTCATGTCTAATGGAGCAAGATCGTGAAGTCAGGATTCCCAACGCTACAGCTTATTTTTTCAAATCAATAAGAAAGTTTCAGGATACCACCTCATAGGGGTGTAGTGTAATTGTGGGCTGTATTCAGATGAACTTTAGAGGTATATCAAATAGTTACCATTAATCAAAAAAATGTCTGCATCTTATCGTGGTTAAAATGGGTGGCATTAAATTGGGTTCATTGGGGCAAGATTTAACGATAGGATGAGAATGATATGAGAACATTATTTTCCTTTACTTCTGTGTTGTTTAATTCCAGTCGTATATATCCGTTTTTTTTAACATTTCTTTTTTCATTGATGAGTTGAATGTTGTAGTGAACACTATTTCCAAGTCAAAGCTTGGTATTTACGACAAGTGCCATGTATGTGATATGACATGAATGCAGCACTTGGCACTAATAGTGATCGTGGTAACACTTTACACTAAGGGTACATTACTTAATGCAGTAATAAGCATTAACAACAAATTAACTGTTAACTAATGCATCAGAGAGCTAAATAAGCATTAGATAACCTTAAATTAGCATTTCTTAATGCTCTTTGACATCCTTATTATGAAGTTGAAAACATCCCTGAAGTAACATCTCAAACTATCAAACTATTCAGGAATGTATAAATTAATACCTTGGTTAACACAAACACCATTAGTAAATGTTTATTACAGCATTTACTAATGTCATTTAATGTACCCTTATCGTAACGTGTTACCGTGATCGTTCAATCAGCACTAGATGCTACAGCTGAGAACATTCTAATGGCACAATGGTGATGTCACACCGTAAATGGCTCCATTGCCCAAAGGAAACAACCCCTATGGTCAGTAGAAGGGAGTTGTTGAAGTCATTTATAATCCTTTAGTCTGAGTCCGCATGATGCTGAGGGTCCCATCAATCATTGCGAGACGATAATCTGGTCGCGGCTGGAGAGCCCCAGGCATTGAGCCAATGAGTCATTCATCGCATCACTAGGCCTTTCGGTCACGAGGAAATGTCCTAATATACAGTAAACCTGATGCAGGAGGGGAAATGTCTGCTCATGCTGTCGAGGGGAAAACATTGATCTCATAGCAAGGGTTTGCTGTCATACTGAGGGGTTGAAGAGCAATTGGAAGAGCATGTTTGCCCCTCAATATATACAGCCCTCTGGCTGGCTCATTTTAAATTGGTGAGCGCCCCACAGATTTAGCTGATTGACCCTCCAGGAGTCCGGTATTGCTTGAGTGTATAAGCTGAATCACTCTTCCTTCTGTTTTTTGTTCTCTCTGCAGTCATGTACCCAGCCTACGCAAAGTGGGTTCAGTCCCACAGAGATCTGCCCATCAGACTTAACCAGTGGTGCAACGTAGTGGTCAGTGTCTGCTCATTGTTTATGTAAAATGTACAGTAGGCGTCTTGGAAATTTGAAATGCTCTGTTTTTAACTGTTTGTATACTGTTTTTTCACCTCCATTTTTCCCCATCAATGCTCTCTGCCTGGCCTCAGCGGTGGGAGTTTAAGCACCCGCAGCCTTTCCTGAGGACTCGGGAGTTCCTGTGGCAGGAGGGCCACACAGCATTCGCCACCAAGGAGGAGGCCGCAGAAGAGGTGATCATCTAATCACGCATCTTCCCTCTGGAAATGTCTTAATTGCCTCTGTTTTTTTTTTTTTGTGGAACCTTGCCTTCACACACTTGTCATAGAAACGTCTCATATAACAAGTTTGTTTTTCAACCTTCTCATTGCATGCACTTTCATGTAATCATGTCACAGCGTCAGGAATTTTGCCATGGAGCCATATTTGTTCTGGAACATTCTCAGTAGTTCATGGTTGTCCTGGAATCTCCTTGTGGCACGATGCTTGCCAGAGCCGCCTGGCCCATTAGGCGATATAGGCAAATGCTAAGGGCGCTGTGGCCTCCAGGGGGCGCCACAAAATCGGGAAAAAATTCAATTTCAATACAATTATATTAGAACTAGTTATTACCATTTATTTATTTATTCATTTAGAACACTTGATTGTGGCTGTCTTTTGCAGCAATATTTATTTGAAGGGCTATACTAAAACGTTTCACGCGCAAGTTAATGTAGAAACTCGAATTTGTCACTTTAATAGCAAAAATTGCATTTGCTGCTAGCAAGCTAATTAGCTGTCCTATTGACTTGACTAGACGGCTGACTAAAACCAGATGCTACCTTTGTACCCTTAACGTCGCGAGGACTACACTGACTTAGCTGTTAATAAAATTTAACAAGTTGGCTAACAAGCTAGCTTCTTGTAATTGACATTCAACAGCAATATTTCTTACCTGCATAATTTTTAAAACAGTGGACAAGTCACTTTGTCTGTTTGTGGGCTGCAGAGTTCCAAAAGACAAGGAGGGGAGAAGGGCTTGGCTGTTAGAAATCAGGAGAAAAAAAAACTCTCCATTCCCTTGATCCGTGCTGTGCAGTGATCATTTTTGAGAGCAGTGTTTTTAACGGGACATAGGCAAAGATGAAGCTTAGTAAAGGAGTAGCCAGAGTTAACTGGTGCTTCTTTTGAATAACGCTGGCATTAGCCATATAATTCAATGTAAACAATTTGGTTGACGGAAAATGTGCTCAATCAGGTTACAATGAAGTGAGGAAACCAGAGATAATATAATAACGTATACGGACGTTTCTTATAATGGCTAATACTGCCAAGCAATTATCTTATCAGACGGTCATTAAAAGCCTTGGTCGCATTGACTTAAGCTTTCTGCTTGTACTTTGACGTTGACACCAAGTCACATTTCGATCTTTGCTGTAGAAAGTGCACCACTTTCCATTCTCCGAAAAGCACATGTTTAGGGAGACAAAATGTCGCTCTGCACCGCAATACCAAAATAACACCAGCTCACACGCAAGTGTTTTTGAAAATGTAATTTTAAAGTAGTAAAGTTATCCTCCCGCGGCTGATCGGTACCTGCTCGCTCTCTGTGGGGAAAGGGGAAAATTTATTGATGTGACCCCAGAGAAATTTGTAAACATGTCAAAGCGACTGAAACTATCCAGAGAGCAAGGAAGAAAAAAAGAAGAAGAAGAAGAGGAGGAGGAAGAAAAACTGGAGAAAGAAAGAGGTAAAATGAAGATACAGATACAGTAATGAAATGAAGCATCAGTTGTACTGCGTCAGTTATTTAGTACAGTGTACTGTTGAGTTGAGAACTTGCTTCTGAGCGATCAGCCTCAACGTGGTATGCTAATCAGTAGGGATGCGCCTGAATCCGAATTCATATTCGGCAGGTAACGAATAATGGTTTTTACCCGAATAAACTATTCATCCGAACTAGTTCGGCTTTATATAATGTGTATATTTTTACCCGAGTTGACTAAGGAATACATCTTCAAGTGGTTGGTTCTGAAAATCTCTAATTCAGACTTGATTGGCTGCCACCGCTGTCAATCATCCTCACCAGTCAGTCAGAATCGACGACGTCAGCAGCCGTTAGGCTGGGTTTCTGAAACCTGTGTTGCTTGTCCTTTTTAGCACGAGGCTGTTCATTTACTCATGAACAGCTACGGTATCGTCTTTAGTGGGAGCCTGAGAGGCAAGGATATTAATCACCTGTCAACATCTGTCATGCTTAATCACTTGAGTTGTAAGTATCTCACGCAGAAAATGACTCAACCTACTCTATATATTGCTTCAATCACTGCTAAACCCCCGAGTTCCAGATCAGAAAAGTTTAAATATTTGTCCTTTTTAAATATAATTGGTACTTTTCCATTTGATAACTGATTGTTTATACTTCTCAAGGTAGTGGTTTCGGAATTTCAGTAATTTTTTAGGTTTGTGGTTAAAATCCAATTATTAATTCAGTTATTTACGGGATTTTTATTTTGTGGTAAGGGTATTTATATTGTATTTCTGATTTTTTTGGTTTCTTTGTAATTCGTTAAGCATGTAAATTGGGTGACATGTTATCTTATAAATTAAAGACAATGGTAAGAACAATGCTATTCTTTTTCAAGCGTACATAAATCGTCGATGGAGGGGGGCACCATTTAAAATCTCACTTAGGGCGCCACATTGGGTAGGGCCGGCTCTGATGCTTGCTATGGAACATCCTCATCGCACATGTTCTGGAAACTTGCCATTGCTCATGTTTGTGCTCGAGACTTGTTGCAGCTCTAATTTTACTTTGGGGCCTTCTCGTTACCTGATTGCTCCTGGGCCAGGTCACATGGTAACGGAGTCACGAAATTGGTATATTTTATCATAGCATAGCATAACATAACGAATGGCGAGAACAGGCCGTTCAGCCCAACTACGCTTGCCAGTTTGTTTATACTATTGTGAATATGTCCCTTCAGATACTAAATCACTCAATGGTATCTAGCTTTAAGTCACGCCTGCTCTTGAAAACCCCCCAAGATCACTGCCTCAACAATATGGTCAGGCAAGCTATTCCACATTGAAATTACTCTTTGGGTGAAGAAATATTTCTTAATATCATTGCTAAATTTACCTTTGGTCAACTTCCATTTGTGACCCCGAGTTCTACTCACAACACTTGGTCGAAGGAATCCTACATAATTCACTTTGTTAATCTCTTTAACATATTTGAAGACCTCAATCAAATCACCCCTTAGTCTCCTTTTCCTATAACTAAAGAGATTAAGGATCTTCAGCCTCTTCTCATAGCTTTCATTTTTTATACCTGGAATTAGCTTAGTGCCTCTTCTCTGAACTTTCTCTAAAGCCTCTATATCTTACTTAAAGTATGGTCCTCAGAACTGTACACAATACTCCAGATGTGGTCTGACGAATGTGTTGTACAAAAGAAGCATCACCTCCTTAGATTTGCACTCAATACTTTTGGCAATGTATCCCAGCATCCGATTGGCTTTTTTAAGAGCTGCGGCACAATGGCTAGAACCTGTGAGGGTTTGGTCAACAATTACTCCCAGATCTTTCTCCTGTGCCGCACATTCCAGTTTTAAATCTCCCATGAAGTAATCCCGTCTAATGTTTTTATTACCTACATGTACAGCTTTACATTTTGCTGGATTAAATTTCATTTGCCACATTTCTGCCCAATTCTGGATTCTATCCAAATCATCCTGAATCACTTTAGTGGACTCTAAACTATTCCAAACCCCCCAATTTAGTATCATCTGCAAATGTAACCAATCTGCTCTCCGTATTCCTCTCAAGGTCATTAATGTAGATGAGGAACAGATGAGGGGACCCAACACCGATCCCTGGGGGTCGCATCTCCCCACCATACCTAGCTCAGATGAGATACCACTGACCACCACTCTTTCTGTTCTGTCCTGTAACTAGTTTTGTATCCACTCCAGAATACCTCCTGTAACTCCAGTGGAGCTCATTTTAAAAATTAGTCTCTTATGTGGCACTGTATCAAATGCTTTCTGAAAATCCAAGTATATGATGTCATAAGCCCTGCTCTGGTCATAAGTCTTGGTGGCCTCTTCAAAAAATTCCAGAAGGTTTGTCGGGCATGACCTTACCTTACGGAAATCATGTTGGCTATCCCTCAAGGTACTGTTACGTTCAAGAAATAAGTCCAGCTCTTCTTTTATGATAGATTCCAATATTTTGCACGCAATGCAAGTTAAACGGACTGGCCTGTAGTTTCCTGGCTCAGTACGGTCCCCTTTCTTATATATTGGTATTATATTGCCCTGTCTCCAATCATTTGGTATTTCTCCAGTTTCTAAAGACTGTCTGAAGATGGTGGATAGCGGCTTAAAGATGATCTCACTAACTTCCCTGAGCACTCTAGGAAAAAAGCCATCAGGACCCGCCGCCTTATCTGCCTTTAGTTTATGCAACTTGTCTAATACTTCGTTATCCCGAACCTCAATTTCCTCTAAATAATCCTGAGCATTTAACATGCCCTCTGGCCGAATAAAGACCCCCTCTGAGGTAAAATTCTCAACAAAGTAACTGTTTAAGGCATCCGCAATATCCTTGTCATATAGCAGCAATCCATTTTTATTTTGTATCATCACCAAAACTAAGTAAGATAGTTACAATTTAAATGATTTTATGTAGGTCTTCTCTAATACTTCAAACAACAACATAGCAAATTTTGTTCATTTGATTTATTTTGGGTGAAAACTGCAAAAAACTGGTCGGTAAAGTAGTCACAAATTTGCTGCTCTTTCAGGATGTAGGATGTGGACATGCTGGTTCAACCTGCAAATTTCCCTCCCCCCTCACCAAAATTTCTGACTGTTTGGCGATGTTCTTTGCACCCATAGGTATTGCAGATACTGGACCTATATGCGCGGGTTTATGAAGAGCTGATGGCCATCCCCGTGGTGAAGGGGCGAAAGACTGAGAAGGAGAAATTCGCGGGAGGAGACTACACGACTACGGTGGAAGCCTTCATCTCTGCCAGTGGACGGGCCATTCAGGTGTGATTACTACCTCATGGCTAAGAGCCGGAACATTCTGCCTGTCAAGCCCTCTAAAGAACAGGCACATGCCTGGTTCAGAGAGATGGGTAATAACTCTAAATGGAGAGGAAACCAGGACAATGGCCATTTGAAAAGAAGGCAAGGAATCTGCTTTCTTTCCAGAACTTACTTGGCACATCTGAGCCCAATAATTGAAGGGGCTGGTATGTCTTTAATCCTCAACCCAGTTGTTTTATTAATGCATTTTTTTCCCTCTCACCTTGAAGATATTTTGCATAGTTACAATAACGTTGTTGATTGTAGACTGACTCCTCATATGAAACTACCTGACTAGTTGTAGCGTTACGACACTTATTTAATTGCAGTTGCGTTGGAATTTCTTGCTTTTTTTTATTTTTTTGAAGAGCTTCACTTTGTGAAGTTATGCATTTGATTGTTCATTGCCATTTGTCTATTGAGGCTAATGTGCATCTGTGGGGATGAGTTGGTTTTCTGTTGAAAAAAATGTGAAATTTTTTGAAGGTTTACTGAAGCCGGCTCTTATTGGCTTGTTTGAGGCTGTATGTGTTATAATTGGCTAATAGGAGTAGTTGTAGGGGTAGTGATTGGCTGATATATGAAGCTGTCTGTGTTGTCACTCATGGGAAGTAAATTATTGTGCTGTGTTTGTTTTGAAATGGCCCTCTAATATCTATATCACAATAGCCGAGGTGTGTGTGCGTGTTTGCGTGTGTGTGTGTGTGTGTTTGTTTGTGTGTGTGTCCGGCCACTCAGTGCTAGATTCCACCAGGCGCATATCTGCAGCATAGCGTGAGTGCTGCTATTTGGCTTCGTCTTGCAGGCGACTGTGTACGGCCAATCAGTGCTAGACTCCGCCGGGCGCGTATCTACAGCATAACGTGAGCGACGCTGTTAACATATAGACATACAGGGGGAATCCCCCGGTATCCCCCTCTCCTGGGGATTCCCCCTTTTGAACCCAAGCCAATTCATCCACAGGAGTCCTGAATCCCAAAAAACAGATACCAGGCCGCAAGGGAAACTAACGCGTAATCTGCAGCATAATGTGAGCGATGCTGTTATGCTCCGTCTTGCAGGCGACTCTGTCTTTAATGAAGCAGACTCTTTTTGGCTAATATAAGAAGCTATATGTGTGGTAATTGGCTGATATTTCAAGCTGTATGTGTTGTCAAACATGTGATGTAACTAATAGTACAGTATTTGTTTTGAAATGATCCTCTAATATTTCTTGGTGAATAGTAATGCATTAGGAATGTTAATTCAGACTTATGCAGGACAGGGAGGAAGTCAATTCCTAAACTCTGTTTCATTTTAATTGTGCTTCAAAAATAAAACATACTTTCGCTGCCATGTCAAAATTAAAATAGACTGCATTCTACTCGTGAAAATGATATCCGTATACACCTCAGCTGATGAATCAAAGTAGCTGCAGTCACGTCAACATTGTTTATACCTGAGATATTCAGTCATGTTGTGTTACACAATTCTGTAAAATTGGCAACCTCAGTCCACAAGGGGGAGATGGGTGCATCAAAATTCGGACAAAGCGCACTGGTTGAAATCCGCATAACGGCTGATGCAAATTCAAAATGAAAGCATGCAAAAATTCATTCGTTGAACAGACCGGAGAAGAATTCCCGAGGCCTGGCTCGCAGCATGCATGTTTAGGGGTATATTGCAGGCTCTCTGCGTCTGTCTAAGCCTTGGCACTCCTCCCAGGCTGTCGGTCTTGATTTGTAAATCGGTGAGAGCATTCAAAGTAAAGACCCCTGAGTGGCACCTGCACTGTAATTCAATTCTGTTAAACAAAATAATGGAGCAGATTTTGCATCTCTGTAATTTGCTTTGCAGAATTGCATTTAACATTATTTTCTCTCCTACCCAGGGAATAACTGAATGGTGTCAATAACTGAATTGACCATTGAAATTTCATGCGTATAAATATGCATTTTTCCGACCAGATTAATACTTGATGTCAGTTTGTCAGATGTAGGCAACCCTGCTCTCGGAGAGCCATCGTCCCAAATATTTTCGATGTCTCTCTCCTCTAACTGACCTGATTGCCTCCTTATCAAGATCTGTCTCGTTATGAAGCCCCAGACAAGCTAGTCCTTTTGAATTGGGTGTGAGTGGAGAGTGGAGACCTTTAAAATATGCAGGGCCTTGGCTCTCCAGAACTAGAGATCTCTCATACTGGTCTGTACCATTAATACACCTTCGTGCCAGGGAAAAGCTCTCTGCCCTGTCCTGGGTTGGAGTACTGTCATTGTTCCGGCACAGGATGGGCATCTGTGATTCATCTAATCACATCTTTGATGTTATAGTAATAGACAGTTGTCAAAGCAACTTGTATGGGCGAGCCATTCAATGTTGTCTAAAGAGCTCGCACGAAGGCTGCTAAACCGGTGAGACAGGTTTGCGCGCGCGTGTGTGTGTATATGTGTGTGTATGTGCGTGTGCGTGCGTGCGTGCGTCTGTGTGTGTGTGTGTGTGTCTGGCTGGCTGGCTGGCTGGCTGGCTGGCTGGCTGTATCCATCTGTGAGTGTGCGTGTCATGGCGGCTAACAAATTCCCCTCCCTCAATCCCTCAGGGTGCCACCTCCCACCACCTGGGGCAGAATTTCTCCAGGATGTTCGAGATCATGTTTGAGGACCCCAAGAAGCCCGGTGAGAAGCAGCTTGCCTTCCAGAACTCCTGGGGCATCACCACCCGCACCATTGGGGTCCTCACCATGGTGCATGGGGACAACCAAGGGCTGGTGCTGCCCCCGCGGGTGGCCTGTCTGCAGGTGAGGAGGGGAGGGCAAGTGCAGTGATTTGACAAGACTGAGATGAAAGGAAATGGCTGGCTGGTGATGCGTCACGGGTTGTTGGTTTGATAAGGGGTGGGAAAGGTTGTTTAGCAGTGAAAGAAGGTGCATGGAGGTACTGCTTTGGGGAGGATGGAGGGATTTGCCTAGAAGAGTCCAGAACTGTTGGCAATAGAGTCTGATTAATGTCAGAATAAAGGAGTGCAAAGGTTCTGTTCAGTTTTAACCCCCCAGTGTGTAATGTGGGAGAATATAGGCATCACTCCGTCTGTCTGTATGTTCGACCGTAAACTATTTTTCCGGAGCATAACTCGAAAGTAGTTTCATATTTTCCAATAAAATTTGGTACACATATCAACAATGTGCTGGAGTTGTGCAATTTGCCGTTTTGGAGTTTTTATCACTTGGTCATAAGGTGGCGCTAAAATAACACTTTGTTTTGCCTGTTACTTTTGAATCGTACATCTCGGAAACGAAATTCTTTTTCAGCTGAAGTCTGTTTGTCTAAACAAATCTATCCATATGAGCCGTGCCCATTTTTTGTGAATAGATTTTCTACCATTCTTAATTTTTTTTTTGTCAGACTTTGAAACTCTACGTCCTCCTACACTGTGTGACCATTTTGCTAGAAATTTTGTTACAGCACCTTCTGACCAAGATAATTTAACATCATGAGCACAACGTTTCTACATTAAAAGATGTGGCTGCTGTCAGGCAATAAAATTTATGGGTGTGGCCTTTATTGCTATAGTGAGCTCTAACTTCTGAAAGCAATGTCCTGTCATCTCCAAACTTCAGTTCCTTCATCTACAGGCCATTAGACAGAAGCCTACCAAATTTGGTGTAAATACATCCTCAGGTGGCACTGTAACAAATAAATATTTGTTACTGCAAAACCATTATCCCCATCAACTTAAAATTTTCAGTTCTTCATGTTGACCATGGGTCCTATGGATTTCTTGACGTACAAGATGATTGCTGAAACAAGATGGCCACCATCAGCCAATCGCATTTTGGCATGCCATCTACTCTCTGACAAATCATGTATTATGTAGAAACTTTATAAGATTATTGGGAAGCTGTGAAAAATCAATCAACCATATGCTGGGGTATTTCCCTTTACTATTTTGGAACTTTTAACTCATTAAATTTTAAGGGGCCTGGAGGGGATATGCCATATTGTGGTGGCTCTTGTTTTATGAGTAGTGAGTTGTTTTTGGCCGTTTATGATAAATGGTCAATTTTGTGCCAGTGTGGATGTTTTTGATAAATGGGGGGAGTTTCGGGTGTGTAGAGATGTGTTTAGGCTGGCACACTGGAGTGTCTGAGCTCTCTCTCTCTCTGCCCCTCAGGTGGTCATTATCCCTTGCGGAATCACGGCCTCTCTCGCCGAGGCCGACCGAGACGCCCTGATGGCTCAGTGCTCCAAGTACATCTCCGTGCTGCAGAAGAGCGGCCTGAGGGTGAAGGCCGACCTGAGGGACAACTACTCCCCCGGCTGGAAGTTTAACCACTGGGAGCTGAAGGTACGGGGAGGGGGGACACTGCACATTCATGGGGTTTGTTTTTGTGTGAGTGTGTGTGGAGGTATTCATTTTCTCTATCACGCTCGCATTCTCTGTCACACACTCGCGCTCACACTCTCTCTTCCTCTTTCTTTCTCATTCTCTTTCGTTTTCTCTCTCACTCTCCCTCCCTCCCTCCCTCCCTCTTTCTACTCGCGCACACATGTCCCATCAGTGAGTTGCTTGCCTGTGTCCAGTGATCTTACATTTTATCTGTCCTGTTTCCAGTACAAAATATTTCACCTGTTTTCAGATACGATCACAGGGATTTTCCCTGATTATTTGAACATGAGTATCCCCTGCATACTCAAACTTTGTTGAAAAGAGAGGAAATGGACAAGTCAGTTGTTGTTGTTGGTTTTTTTTTTCTCTTCTCCCCCTTGGAAGATAATTTTATTAATCCAGTGAAATTCTTTTTCCCATTTATCTAGAAATCTTAGGAGACAAAAAGAATTGTTAAGTTTGCAGTTATTGCATGAAGATTATGGTGGTTACAAACAAGTCCTTGTCAATTTTTGAAAAACAAATTTACCTTAATAAATGACTGGGTTAATCATTGATCAATGTATGATATGCTTACCCTAATAACCAACATTGTACATGAGAATTTTCATCTGTTGTGCGGAGTAAAATTTTGTTAAACCACCATCTGTAAGGACCATAAGCAAGGCTATAGTGGAAACTGTTTTGAAAATCTCAAACTAATCTTACTTTTATCAACAAACTATTTTTCCTTTTCTTTTTTTTTTACTGAAAGATTGAACAATAAATCACATGACATGGGGTGTCTGAAGGGCGGAGGAGAGACTGGTCTGGGCCCAGTAGCAGTGTTCTGTACTTATTGGCTTATTGCCAGGGCGGCAATCACTCCGAAAACAACATTAATATTTAAAAAGGAAAGAATCCCAGCGGTCTCTAAAGTGAACGTTTGTGATTTAATGTTGTGATTCACCCTTCGATACGGACGTCGTTTGGTGCCATGAAATGTGACCTCATTGCATTTTGCCTTACGCTTGCAATTCATTAGCAGCTCTGGATGAGCAAAGAAGTAGTTTAGGTTGAGAACCTCACTGGAGGTCTGCAGGCCTTGCTGTCTCTGGATGTTTCAAGTTTTTCAAGTTTAAGGCTCTGTTTCAGGCTCTGCAGATATGATTAAATTAACTTCTTTATGCATGTACCGGTGGGGTATCTGCATATATTTGTGTATATGTACTACTGTTCCCGGTCTCTGGGTTTCCCTTCTGTTTTTGCTGTGTTAGGTGTGTGTATTGGTGCAGTTTTGAGATCAGAAAATATTGCAAAAAAAAAACTGCTGAGTCTTCTGAGGCAATGCTTGTAAATTTTGAGTTTCAAAGTCAGTTCTCTCACCCCAATGCTTACACTGTGGACTACATAATCCAGGGGGTGCCTGTGCGCTTGGAGGTGGGACCAAAAGATCTGAAGCAGGGCCAGTGTGTGGCGGTGAGGCGGGACACTGGAGAGAAGATCACCCTGCCTGAGGCCGAGGCTCCCAGTCGCCTCACTCAAATGCTGGAGGACATTCAGACCAACCTTTACCAGAGGTAGTGCTTCTCCATTTCTGTCTGTCTGCTGGCCCCCTTCCACAGAATTCGTAAACAGTAGAGTAGATATGACTTTCGCATAGATGTGTCAAACTGTCGGCCATTTTGGATGACTTCTGCCATCTGCTACAGTTTCAACCTGCCTGTGTAGAATTCGATGGTCTTACTTTTCTGATGTCACCAGTGTTCACTGTAATGGTTCAGTTTTACCCAAGATGGCACCCATTTTTAGCACATTGTGGATAACATTGTGTAGTTGTGCACTCTATGGTTTTTAATTCTATGGCCCCCTTCATCAGTCATTTTAATCTTTCTCATTCTGTCTCCCACTGTGTGCGTCCTTGTACCCAAAACATGCACAGCCACAGATGCTTTGATTATTGAGCTGGAGTGTTCTTTAGTTTTCTGGCGAGTGACTGCTCTGTCGCACCATGCATTAACCAGACTGCACATCTTCACAGGGCGCTTGATGATCTGACGAAGCATCTGGTGGTGGCTGACAGTATGGAGGAGTTCCAGAAGCAGTTGGACCAGGGGAGGGTGAGAAAGGGGATAACCGTGTATCCATCACAAGAGGGGAATTGGATTTGTGTGGCCAGGAAGGCACTGGCAGAGCGAAAACCCCATGAGCAGTTGTGATACTGTTTCTCTCCCCCCCCCGTACTGACTACAGCCTCATTTACCCAGCCCTTTTGCTCACGCAAAATCTTACAGCATGTGCAAAACATTCCATGAGACTATTACTGGCACGAAACCAGTACCAGTCATTTATCATATTATTGGATTTGCGTGTGCTAAATGTTCTCAGTATGTCACTGTAACTTGAATGGATAATTTTATTTTAGACTCACTCACTTGTTCCTTAAATACATTGTTGTTGTACCTGTGGCCTGTACATTTTTCTTTGCTCGCCTCATCAGTTTGTTGGTTGACTCTAGTATAGCAGACTGTTCTCATCGCTGCGTTACACTGAAGACTCAGTGAAGGCCTAACTGCCTGATTGTCATCTGCTGCAGATTGTCCAGATCCCCTTCTGTGGCGTCATCGAGTGTGAGGACTGGATTAAGAAGACCACTGCCAAGTAAGGCCCTCCCCTCTTCCCCTGCCTTTCGCCCTGCACTGTGTTGGGTTTATTTTCTAAAAAAATATGATGCGTGTGTTTAATTATTGCCTTTAACTCTTAGAGTGCTGAATGAAATTTCAAGGAATTAAAAATGTAATTATCCTGAGCTGTTGAGAATCTATCATGTGGCAAGTTGCACCGTGATAGGTTTTAAACAGCGTCTGATTTTTATATCTTGCATCATTTGCCAGCTATAGTTGCCTATAGCGCTTTAAGGGTTAATGAAGCTGAAATCTCAAACCGTTAAGTTTGCTTTAAGAATTGGTTAGCATGTGGTGTCCATCTGTGCTAGTTTCCTGTTGAATATTGATTGGATGAGGCTGCTTAGCTTCCAGACTGCCCTGCTGGAGGGAAGGAAAGCAAATCAGATTGAGTCATTATTGCTTTGCTCGCTGGTGGTCTGTCTGGAGGTGCACCATTCTAATGCAGCATGCCAACTATACACACATAATTTTTGTTAACTCGCATTCACCCCGCCCTGCTGGTCGCTTGTGGGACCATCTGAATTTTTACATTTTTCTCACTCCCTCTTGTCGCGGTGCCAGTCGGCCTGCTTCCCCAGGTATCCCAGCATGCTTTGTACAGCCAATCAGTTGCCTCCAATTGACAGTGAATAAGTGCCAAAATTTTTTTTTGCGGGTCTCTCTGTATGGATTGGGCCTGCATCGTAATTCCTCTGCCTGTCTCCTTCCTGCAGGGATCAGGACCTGGAGCCCGGAGCTCCCTCTATGGGGGCGAAAAGCCTCTGCATTCCCTTTGAGCCGCTCAAGACCCTGGCAGCTGGACAGATGTGCGTGTGCGGCAAGCAGCCGGCCCAGTTCTACACCATGTTCGGCAGAAGTTACTGAAGCAACCCCACTACACCTTTCGATCAGGGCACTTCAGTGCTCCGCCTTTATTTCCGAATCCTATAGATAGCCACAGATGCTCTTGTTCTCCTTGTAACAGCCTAAATTCTCTCCTTCTCTTTTCACTGTGGTGTAACGTTACTGTAAGTCTGCCTTTAATTCTGCCATACTCAGGATTGTACAACTACAACTTCAGAAAGGCTCAAAAAAACATAAGCGGGAGCCAAGACGAAATGGAAAGCCTCGGGGTTAGTACTGATGACTTTCTCAGCCGCCCCTCTGTTTCAGTGTTACAGGCGTCTTGTCACAAGTAAATAACAACAACAAATTAACGGTCGGTGTACTGTACTGTGTAATTGAGCTGCAATTTAACCTTTTGGTGGGTTGTAAATCTCGCCTGTA
Source organism: Gymnothorax reevesii (assembly GCA_029721435.1). NCBI lineage: Eukaryota > Metazoa > Chordata > Actinopteri > Anguilliformes > Muraenidae > Gymnothorax > Gymnothorax reevesii. The sequence continues at coordinate 165,317,816 of CM056573.1, read as the reverse complement.
ATAAAGAATATGGATTCTCAATTTTTTCGGTTCGTTTGTTATTGAAATGCAAAATCTGTTTTTCATGGCCCCGCCTCAAACGAGAAGGGGGCATTATGTCGTCTGTCCGTTCATCCGTAAACTTTTTAGCTCTGCTTTGACGATTGTCAGTCAGCAGAGCTTTATTAATGCTGTCGTCTGGTGTCCGTCAATCGGTCTGTCTGTCCGGCGTCAACTTTTCACTTCAAATTTGAATACCTCAAACTGTCCGATAACTTTTTTTTTTCTTCTTCTTCTTCTTCTTTTTCTTTCTTCCCTAGTTTGGTGTGAGCCTAAATTTTTGAGCAATTCAGAATTTTGGACTTAAGAAAATCAGTGTTTGTGCTAATTTTTTTCAGTCTTTTATTTATATTTCAAAATCTGTCTGATAACTTGTTGTCTAATTTGTTGTGAGCCTTATGTTCTGAATATCCCCTGTGAAAATTAGAACATTCCACGTCCCGGTTTTTGAGAAATTCTGCATTTTGGACTTAGAAAATCAGTGTTTATGCTGATTTTTTTCAGTCTTTCATTGATGTGTCCTATGTGTTAATATTGCTATAGTTCAAGAATTTCTGAAATTAAGTTATGAGATGGACATTTTAGTCATCCTCAGCGGAGCTCTGTAGGCTGAAAGGCCTCTTGTTTAGCTCCGCAGTGACGATAGTCAGCAGTCAGTGGAGCATTCCTTATGCTGAGTTGTCTGGCGTCCGTCTGTCCGTCCGTCCGTCCGGCGTCAACTTTTCACGTCACATTTGAATATCTCAAAAATTGTCTGACAACTTTTTGTCTAATTTGTTCTGAGCTTTCCTTATGATGTTCTGATGATCCCCTGAGAAAATTCTATGTCCTAATTTTTGGGAAATTCTGCATTTTGGACTTAAAAAAATCAGTGTTTGTGCTCATTTTTAGCTTCGCTGTGACGATAGTCTGCAGTCAGCGGAGCTTTTCTAATGCCGAGGCGTCTCTGTCTGTCTGTCTGTCCGGCGTCAACTTTTCCCTTCAAATTTGAATATTTCAAAAACTGTCTGATAACTTTTTGTCTAATTTGTAGTGAGCCTTATGTTCTGAATATCCCCTGCGAAAATTAGAACATTCCACGTCCCAGCTTTTGAGAAATTCAGCATTTTGGACTTAGAAAATCAGTGTTTGTGCTAATTATTTCAGTCTTTCATTAATATCTCAACAAGAGGCCTGGCGGGTATTGGTTGATTGTTGGTATTGCTTGCTGGTGAGATGATTGAAATAAATGATTGCAATTTGCAGTGTGGTTCTACTGTTGTACTACATAAAATGAGACACCAAACTGTTTCACAGCATATTCTGGTAACCAGATGTGTCATATGTGTTGATATTGCCATAGATTTCAAGGATTTCTGAAATTAAGTTATGACATGGACATTTCACTCATCTTCAGCGGAGCTCTCCATGCCGAAAGGGCTCGTTTTGTTTCCGCTCAAAAACTCAAGAATGCCTTCCCTGATCGAGCTCATCTTCTGGTGATGTGTTATGTGCGGATAGGAAAAGGTTCCTTTCACAGAGCTAAAGAAAACACTAGAGCGGACACGAGACTAGTTTTGGCGAGATTCGTGTCCGCCATCTTACCAAAGGATAGCGTCCCGTATGGAATTGTGAGAAACCATCGACCAAGGTAGTTTTGAGGTGGAATACAGAGATTATATTGATAATTCTTGTATGATGTACGATTCTAAGGGTATATTACCCTTGGTGAAGTTTGTATATGAGCATATGTAAAAAATAGACCGGAAAGTGAACTTGATACTTTTCATACTACAATTGACAGATTTATCACTTACACTCTATCTAGTCGCATATGCGCATGTACAGCATTTGATTGCGCCATTCCTTACACAAGATGGCGGAGGTCTCACATTTTCTCACATTAGTTCAGCCAATGACATTTTCCATTCTAGTGTTTTCTTTAGCTCTGTGGTTCCATTTGATGACACGTTATTCAATATGGCCGCCATGGCTGGCTTCTTGTTTTTCGTTTCCGCCCAATAACTTGAAAACATCTTCGCCGTTCGATCTCATCCTCTGGTTTTGTGTTGGGTGCGGGTAGGAGAAGACTCCTTTCAATGGCCAGTGCAAGGAAATGCAGTATGCCCGTCATGGTTGCCATCTGGTTATTCATTTCCGCCCAGTAACTTGAAAATGCCTCCGCCGATTGATCTCATCCTCTGGTGGTGTGGTGTGTTTGTGGGTAGGGAAGGTTCCTCCAAACAACCTTATTTGTCATTTCAATAAAACCCAGTTACTGTACAACCACTCTCACTGTAAAAACTATCATTACATAAGAATTAACCCTTAAATGCACCACCCAACTCTTTCTATACTAATGAGTAAAAAAATTGCATATCTACCATCAACACGCAGGCGGAAGCGTATGCCACGCTTCACACTGCTCTTGTTTTTCTGTAGCGGAAGAACTTGTTTATGACTGACGGACTGAAGTATTGCTTTTAAATTAAAACCTACCTCACTCGTACCTATTAATTCCACATGATGCTGCACTGTCTGGTATTTCATTTGCACGTGACGCAGGTGTCCTGCAATTTTTTAGTTTTTTTGGTACTGCTACCATCATCTGTCAGCGCATGACAGCGGATTACTGAAACCACTACTGCAGTACCAATCCCCAGAGGGGGACCTTTCAACTGTTAGCGTCTAATGGTCATGTGCGGCGGTGAGGAATTCACTTGCAGTTCACCAGTATTTGCCGACATACCGGTTATTCTGCCTTAGTTACCACTTTATGCAGGAATGCACTGGGTTATATCATTGACAAACTAAATGTATTCCTTTATACTTGTCAAAGTAAAAGTGCAAAATAACACCACAGAGCCAAAGTTATTTATGCAAATCTCTTCCACAAGTAATGGTCCTGAATTTCATTTTAATGGCATTTTCAGTCGCACTTCGCGATATTTACACTCATCATGTCTAACAATGATCTCTGCATTAATGCCCAATGCAATCTTCGCTGTCGTGAAAATACTGATCAAACTAGCATATAGCAAACGGTCAGTTTTAGGCTGTGCGAGGTAGTTCTCGCATGTTGCAGGGGACACTTAGCGACTTCAGCGACGGCGGGATGGGCAGCTGGTTCAGGCTCTCCAGTACTTCTTCGGAAGGCAGGAGACCAATAACTTTTTGCATTGTAATTAGCGATAGCGGCGCCGGAATCCTGCCAACAAGGTACTTAAGCGTGTCCTCTCCGAGAATTTGTGTCCAAAAATCACTGTGCTCTTCGAGGGAACCCTTCATTTTGAATCGTAATTCAGGAATGAATAGCAGTAAGCTGTCCAAGCATCGCCGCCTCATTGCCGTATTGTCACTGGTGTCCTGGAGCTGCGACAGTATCACGTCCAGCGGTGTTATTCCATTTTGGTCCTCTGATTGTGGGGCGACGCCGTTGCTAAGTAACAAAATAATTAGGTCCAAGTGTTGGAGTTCGCAAGCCAGATGCAGCGGGGTCTTGCCATCTTCTGAGTTGAACTTTCCTCCTATACTGGCTCGGAGGCTTGGCACACGATGAGTCATATGCAGCATTAATTTCAGAATTTCCCTCCTGTTATACTGGACAGCCAAGATAAAGTGTGGAACCGGAGCCTGAGCCAGAGTATGGCAAAAATACTGACCAGGTGCGGCCAGAGCGGTCTCCGAGTACTGACTCAACAGATACTGTGCATAAGCTTGGTGGTCATGAACGACGGCATAAAGGAGTGCCTCCGCGGGCGTAAAACTTGTTCGTCTCAGCTCCTTCCAGTAAAACGTTTCCATGGTCCTCATATCCTCCAGTTTCCATACCGGTTGATGATTCCGAATGGCTTGGTAGTATACATAGGGAAGGCATCTGTGCTGCTTATTTTTGCTATCCATCTGGTGCCCGTCAAATTGTCACTCACGATTCGTTGACATCATAAATCGAGCAAATGTTGGTTCGAAGTGCTTGCTCGCTGAGTCGATTCAGGAACTAAGCTCATTAAATACCCGAGCATATTTGATCCATTTAAGTTTCGTTTCTTTTACTTGTGAGGCTTTTCGCCAGAAAATAACACCCTAGAAGCAGTTTTCTGTATGGAATGTACCTGTGTCGCGCATTACGTAGATTCGTCATTCTCTGCAGCCTGAGCAGTATAATGACAGGCGCATCGGTATTTAAATCCCTACGCCAAGACATTTACATGGAAACAAGCCCATTTTACACTGCTGCTATCGCAACATGATCGAGTTACGAAGCTTTTCAACCGGTCATGGAACTATATTTGGCTGAGACATGACAACGATTTCATGTTTCCGAATGAACACCATACAGGCCTGTAACTTAAAAAGTGGCCTCTGCATTTTCTGTGAGGCGTTGGTCAAACGAAACATCAGATAGTGCACAAGTTCACTATTATCCAGTTCGATGATGATAAAAAACCTTGTTAATAGCTTGGTGTTTTTACATCAGGCATGAGAGTAATTTCCTGAGTCATCGTTTTACAAAGGTCTATTATTTCTCAATATGTGCGATTTACCCTGGGCAAAAAACTTGGAGGGGATTAATTTGTGATGATAATAAGCATAATTAAGATCTCTTTGATTGTTGTATAGCTGCAACGTATTCATGCGCAACACTGGATCGTGGCAAACTATCTCACGTTGTCTATAATAATAATAATAATAATAATAATAATAATAATAGTGGTAGTAGTAGTAGTAGAAGTACTATTATTTTTTTATTATTATTATTTCATTATTCAGCAGCTATCTTGGTCAATCCTTGCTGAGGTTGCTTTATTGCCTCTGATTACATGTAGCCTATTACCCGCATAAAACTGGCACAGAAGACCGTGAAGATTGCAGCCGTATGCAACAGTTAAAAGAGCTCTTGGGCTTACTTCAAACCAAGTGATTTTCGATAACATAATAATGTACTGTGTTGCCAACTCTGAGCACTTGCGGAAAAATGTCCGATTTTAGTTTCTGCAGGTGCAGCTGGGCAATATGACGCGATGTAGTATGTCCATCTAGCGGTAATGTAAGTGAAGTACAAATTGGTGCGAGTGTGCTTCATACAAGGACTGTTGGCTTCATACAATGCAAAGTAATATAACCACCGAATTGCATATCACGCCAAACACGCTTCAGTTAAGAATATTTGAACAATTAATATGCACAGTTGACTGAGATAAACTTAACATCTTCATAATTTGAAATTTTCCGCCACTCACGATTGGCATTAATTGTACAGCTGCATTTCAAGATTCACATGATATGAAGAAACATAGTGGAAATGGGCTTAATAAACTTTAAATGCTGACTAACCCTTGATTATCCTAAAAGTGAGCACGCGTGTCATATATTTTGAGCGATATTTGAATTGCACAAAGTATACAAAATGAAAGAACAACAAATATATGAATTAAAAGATAAAGAAAATGGCAGTGTATAAAATGCACAACAAAGAAGGGAGAAGACTAAACATTTACAGGCCATAGGTGAAAACACATTCGAAAGTGAAAGTATGAAAGTAAGTTTTGAGTGTTGATTTGAAAGCAGATACTGGGGTGGCACATTTAATGCGGGGTGGCAGGCTGTTCCGCAGTCTTGGATCAGAAACTGCAAAGGCATGATCACCCTTGACTTTTAGCTGGGAGAGTAGGAAAGCTTAGAGTGACTGACTGGATGACCTGCTTGACCAGCAGTTGTGTGGATATAAAGAAGGTATTATATACTGTATATGACGGCACTTCCCCATGTAGTGATTAAAAAACAAACCATTAAAAAAACCTTAAAATGAATTCTGAACTGAACTGGGAGCAAAGAAATAGAGGTTAAAAATAGTGTAATGTGATCTCTCCTCTATTTAATCTGAAGCAGTTTGACTGCAGTGTTTTTTGCAAGCTGCAGTGTGATAGAAAATGCTAACTAATGCTTACGTGTAGGAAGTTGCAATAGTTGAGCTGTAATGAAATGAGAGCTTGGACAATTGCCTCCAACTCATGATGGTGGATGACTGATTCAATTTTGGAGATGGATTTGAGTTAGGAAAAAAAAACTGTTCTTGGTAACCAAGGTTATTTACCTGTTGAATGACTGCAAGATTTCTAGCATGTCATCTTACAAATGGTAAAAGATGCCCAAGATTATTTTTAGGAGTTGAATTGGATTTTGAGAAGCCAAAAATAATAATTTCAGATTTGCTTTCATTTATTTGGGTGAAGTGGTTTGCCATTCAGGAAATATGAAGTTGTGTGTTATTGGCATAACAATGGAACAGGATGCTCTGCTTCTGAGTAATGTCCCCTAATAGCAGCAAATAAATGAAGAAATATATGGTACCCAGGATGGACCCTTACAGGACCTCGTGCGTAGTTGTTGCATGAGAGGAGAAATGGTTTCCCATATTGACAGAATGTTGGTTAAAATTCCTTGTCTGAGGTTTAGCTGGGCAACAAACATGAATTCTTAGGTCCCCGAGATGTAATACTTCATCAAAAGTAGCCATCATTAAGGAAGGTCATAACATTAATTGAAACCCTTGTTTGATTTAGGAGGTCTGTATCAAAGAGCACACAGCAATGTAAAAGAGGACTCTGTACCATTAGCACTTCAAAGCTGGAATAGTTGACTGCAGCCATTATAAAGTATTTTTTTAAAAATCAGTCTGGAAAACAAAGTTTGGAGAAATAAATAAATTCTCCATCCCTTTGCATGTTTCAATTAAGAATCAATAAGTGGATCGGAGACTAGACATCATTCAAGATCATTGGCTTATTTGCACTTGATCCCTTATTTACCAGTGGAATACAGTGAGCAACAATTTTGGAGGATCCCACCCCAAAAAAAAAAAAAAAACTCATTGTTTTCTTCCCTTTAACTCTTCCACTGATACTTCCATTTACGAAAGTGAAACATAGAAGTGGAGGAAATGAGGGTGCAGTTATTCCACTAAATGGATGCTCCCACGGGTAGTGGCTACCTCATGTTCTGTTAACAGGATTAGCCTATACCAGAGCTATTCAACATTATCCAGAAAGGGCCGGTGTGGGTGCAGGCTTTCATTCCAACCAAGAAGGTACTCACCTGATTCCACTAATCAACCCCAAGAGTCTTTGCTGAAGACCTTGATTAATGGAATCAGGCGTGTAACTGCTTGGTTGGAATGAAAGCCTGCACCCACGCCGGTCTTTTCTGGATAATGTTGAATAGCTCTGGGCCTGGTGGTTCAAAGCTCCGTTAATTTAACGGCTGATTAGCGCTAGACACGTGACATTATGACCACTATCTAAATAAGATTCTCGCGAATGCTCTTCACTACTTTAATTAATCATGGCGAAACCTACAAAATGCCCCACAAACATACAAACATTTGTGCTTTCATTCAGAGCAGGGATGGACAACTCCGGTCCTGGAGGGCCGGTGTGTATGCAGGTTTTTATTTCTATCAATCACCCTGACTAATTGAAGTAGTTGGTTGCATACACAAATATAGATTTGTGCAAAGGTTTGATCAAAGAAAAATGTTTTATGTAGGGACATATGAACAGTCTTTGGTGGTCCTTCATGATAATTTAAAGAAATACGCCATATATGTCTGATTTCATAAATAGTTTGGCTAATTTAGATAATCCAGTAATTAAAGGCCAGAAGTTGGTATGAAAACCAGGGACAGATACGGCTCTCGTTGCCCATCCCTGATTCAGAGATATAGATACTGTGGTTTTCACTTAATCACCGGTTAAAGTTAACAAAGCTTTGAATAACCGGGCCCTGGCCGACACAACCTTGCATGACATTCATCTGTTAGTCATCGGTGGATATACAAGTCATTCAAATGTTACGCGGCAACTACACTCCATCTGCAGTGGGTAGGTTAAGTAGGTTAAGTCCTACTCACTGCAGATGGAGTGTACGCGGCAACTGGCTTCAAGTCACTTTAAGCAAGAATTGACAACTTCAAGGGCCGCCCACAACCGTCGCGACTACGCTGCACTACGAGCAATCGATTTACATGCAGCGCTGCGCGGCACACGCCCCGCTTCCATCAGGGCTCGGTTTCTCCCGCTGTCAGGCACAGACGCCCCGACCACGCCTGCCGCCCTTCTCATTAATCCCGAATCCTCGTGTGCGTCTGCCATAGTTTACCAGTGACTGCACTTGGCCCAGGAAAATGACCGACCAGGGGCTCACTGACGAAGCTGCGCAAGCGATTTGCAAGGATGGCAACCCGATCACGAAGGTGAGAGAAGTTTGCTGGGTGTGCTATTTAGACGCGCAAACTTACCTACTTCATGTCAGGACATACGTTAGCGTTAGCTCGCTAGCTGACTCATGCGGAGTAATTTAAGTCAGGAAATCGATGCGCAGCGGTCTTAAAACAAGATTTGCTTAGTTTTTGTACGGTTTAAAATGCTATTGCGATATGCGCCTTGATCAGTAGTAAAGTGTTGGCTCGCTAGTGAGGCGCTCTAGCTTACTAGCTGGCTAAGTTAACGTCACAGGTTCGGCAGGTATTTAGCCCCCGATAAACTGTGCGATTTGACGTTAGCTGAAGTGAAACTGCTGTCACACCGGACGCGAAACGAATTTTTCGCACGACAGATTACGTTCGAAGTCAGTGCAAAGATGCGAATCGCGTATCTGCATTGACATTAAATGTAATCTGCTGTGCGAAAAAAAAAAAATCGTTTTGCATCCAGTGTGAAAGCGGCTTGAGACTAGCCAATCAATTCTGCTCTCTGCTGTGACTGATCGAATAGTTGTCACTTGTATTGACGTCAATTCTGTGAATTGTGGACTGTAATGTCATTTTATTTAATGCACAAATCATTGGATTTATGACTAACTAGTTTGCTGCATGAAGCCAGCATTATAACTGTTGCCAGTCTTTCAGCTGCCCCAGCAGTTAAGGATTCTATATATCTTTATTCGTAGAAAAAGTACACAAATAGTTTACATACAGCACAGATAATCTACCATTTTAAGAAGGCCCTGATCCTTCACAACTTCATACAAGGTAATCAATGTATTGATACAAACAGCCCTCTGTACAAACTCTTCACTTATGACGTGATTATATTTCTTTATATTTACAACATTCAAATCACGACAGGTCTTACTAATTTCATACTTGTGTCAAATGGTATTTACTGGTCTGGCTACATGAGACAATGGGTTCATAATGGCAATATTACTCACAATTCTTATGATCTCATTATGACTACTTAAACATGAATCGGTAAATTTACTGAAACGACAGTGAAGTTGCACATCAATAGGTAAATTATCAACAATATAATAATATATTCTGTGGGCGTAATCTTAATATTAACTTTGACTTTTTGATATCTGGTTTGTCAGACATTACAGCTCCCCAGGCTGAAAGTTTAACACCGAAGATTCAATAATTTCTGCCAGTTACTGATTTAAATTAACCTGGAAACCGGTAACAATTGCTTGCTGTAGTTTTAAATTTGAAAAGCTCTATACTTTTTTGACTTTCAGATAGTTAATTTGTCAGATAACCACTCTATGGTTTAAATACGTAATGAGACATGTAATGGCCTACATATCCCTCTGGACGTTTGTGAGCCGCGAATTGCGGCCCTGATTGCATTTCAAAACGCCTTACTTGCCTTGCCATCTTTGTTCCGGAAGATCATAAGAGCCGGGAGAAGTTCTTGCATGAGTCTTGACTTGTCAGGAACTTGAGATCAGACGTTAAACCTCGGGGGGGGGGGGGGGGGGGGAAGGGAAGGGACCTTGCAACGTGGAGATGGGCCTTTATTTTGTCTTCTCTTGGAGCTTTGGCAAGAAATTTTAAAAACGTGACTAACGGGTATTTATGTTTTCCCTCTTGGATTGCTTCCTCAATCTTTAATCAGAAAAAAGGAAGGGTATGTTCACTTTAACTTTAAACCGAAAGCAGTGATAGGTTACATATCTTTGCCGTGTATTGTGTTGAAAATAACACTACAGTACGTTTCACTGCATCAGATGTATTAATTTTTCACAGAAATGCTTATTTCATTTTTTTTATTCTTCCAGCATATTTTATATACAACACCCAAAACCAGTGAAGTTGGCACATTATGTAAATCGTAGATAAAAACAGAATACAATGATTTGCAAATCCTTTTCAACTTATATTCAATTGAATACACTGCAAAGACAAGATGTTTAATGTTCAAACTGAGAAACTTTTTTTTTTTTTTTTTTTTTTGCAAATAATCATGAACTTAGAATTTAAAGGCAGCAACACATTGCAAAAAAGTTGGCACAGGGGCCTTTTTACCACTGTGTTACAGCGCCTTTACTTTTAACGACACTCAGTAAACGTTTGGGAACTGAGGAGACCAATTTTGAAGCTTTTCAGGTGGAACTTTTTCCCATTCTTGCTTGATGTACAGCTTAAGTTGTTCAACAGTCCAGGGTCTCCGTTGTCGTATTTTACGCTTCATAATGCGCCACACATTTTCAATGGGAGACAGGTCTGGACTACAGGCAGACCAGTCTAGTACCCGCACTCTTTTACTACGGAGCCATGCTGTTGTAACACATGCAGAATGTGGCTTGGCATTGTCTTGCTGAAATAAGCAGGGGCGTCCATGAAAAAGACGTTGCTTGGATGGCAACATATGTTGCTCCAAAACCTGTATGTACCTTTCAACATTAATGGTGCCTTCACATATGTGCAAGTTGCCCTTGCTTTGGGCACTAGTACACCTCCATACCATCACAGATGCTGGCTTTTGAACTTTGCGCCTATAACAGTCTGGGTGGTTCTATTCCTCTTTGGTCCGGAGGACACAACGTCCACAGTTTCCAAAAACAATTTGAAATGTGGACTCGTCAGACCACAGAACACTTTTCCACTTTGCATCAGTCCATTTTAGATGAGCTTGGGCCCAGCGAAGCTGGCGGCGTTTCTGGGTGCTGTTGATAAATGGCTTTCGCTTTGCATTGTAGAGTTTTAACTTGCACTTGCAGATGTAGCGACGAACTGTAGTTACTAACAGTGGTTTTCTGAAGTGTTCCTGAGTCCATGCGGTGATGTCCCTACACACTGTTGTCCGTTTTTGATGCAGTACCGCCTGAGGGACTGAAGGTCACGGGCATTCAATGTTGGTTTTCGGCCTTGTCGCTTATGTGCAGTGATTTCTCCAGATTCTCTGAACCTTTTGATGATATTACGGACCGTAGATGATGAAATCCCTAAATTTCTTGCAATAGCTCGTTGAGGAATGTTGTTTTTAAACTGTTCCACAATCAGCTCACGCATTTGTTCACTAAGTGGTGACCCTCGCCCCATCCTTGTTTGTGAATGACTGAGCATTTCAAGGAAGCTGCTTTTATACCCAATCATGGCACCCACCTGTTCCCAATTAGCCTGTTCACCTGTGAGATGTTCCAAATAAGTGTTTGATGAGCATTCCTCAACTCTCCCAGTCTTTTTTGCCACTTGTGCCAGCTTTTTTGAAACATGTTGCAGGCATCAAATTCCAAATGAGCTAATATTTGCAAATAATTACAAAGTTTACCTGTTCGAACATGAAGTAACTTGTCTTTGCAGTGTATTCAATTGAATATAGGTTGCAAAGGATTTGCAAATCATTGTATTCTGTTTTTATTTACGATTTACACTACGTGCCAACTTCACTGGTTTTGGGTTTTGTACTAATAAAAATAAGTTGACCTGACAAAACCTGAAGTATCTTCGTAGCATTTGCAATGGAATACAAGTCAAAGTAAAGCTTAGAAATCACAGCCTTCTGTTTTTGAATATTTTCCATACTGTCCCAACCTTCTCGAAGTTTGGGTTTGTACTTTGATATACAAATTTATGGAGTCTATTTGATAGTTATGTGGTGTATGCAGTTCAACTGCCGAATATGAACTTAATTCTTGAGAAACATGAAGTCATGCTTCGAAGTTCATGCCATGGGCAAGTTTTATAGGCTATTGTCGATAAGATCCCAAGCTGCACAATTGCTTGCCAAATCAACTTGTATCACTCGGATCCCATAAGACCAGCATCTACAAAGTTTAGTCTTCAAGTAGGCAGATGAGGCCTGGCAAAGTAAGGGAATATGAATACTTCTCTGGAGATCCAAGAAAACCGTTTTTCTGGTGTTATCCTTGCGAACTGTTCTAGCCATTATGATCTAGGGTTCTCTGCCGATTTGAGATTTGTTTTTGACAGTTCTTGCAGATCAGAGCTAGCCTGTGGCTGGTTACGCCGTAAGTGTAAACTACTGGACTGACTGCCGGGGGGCGACTTGGCAATTGGCCTGTCAGCTTGTGACCAGCTCAAAAAATGTGAAAACAAAGCTTTACCAGGTTAAGCTCATCTAAATTAAAATTTCTGCCTCTCTGTGATATGCAGTAAACCCACTGAATTAAATGTGGCCATTTGTTGGAAGAGTGGTGTTGTTTTTTTTTTTTGTTTTTTTTTTTAAGGCTCTGGCAGTGTAGCATGCTCATGTGCTTAACTTGCATGTACTTGGCCTTTTAGCTGCCTGGAAGACCTGCAGCCAGGCCTAGGGCCTGTAACACTCCGTTCATTACTATTTTGAGCCAAACCCAGAAAAGCTCTTTATTCTGGTCAGTGTTCCTGAGTTTGGAGGATTTTTTGTTTTTTTTATTTGCATTTATCCAGCTAACTTCTTAATCCTGCTTTGTGAAATGTGCCCTGGATTGTTTGTTGGCAGCTTTGCCTTAATCTGTCACTTTGCTTTATTAACACCTGATTACCCCTCCTCTTCTGCTTTGTCCCAGCAGTTTTTCTATTGTCACTTGTGTTTATGTGAACGGAGGCGGGGTGTAACCATTCTGAATCACAATTTTTAATTTTTTTTTAAAAAAGCCTAGTACCACCACATACTGCCATGGGGCGAACATACAAGGGGCGAACATACAAGCTTTCCCCTCTCTTGGGTCTCCCTAAAACGAAGGACAGCCCACTGCTTTACCGTAAACCACCTAAAGCTACTGAAGAGTGACAAGAGATCAAACAGGTTGTGGGGGGGGGTCCAATCAGCTCCCTTTTCTTCGCGGAAGGGCACTCATAATATTTAGAAGGACACCCCTTTCTTAACTGCACCTGCACCCTTTTCTAAACAGAAGGACACTCAGAGCAAGTGGAAGGACACCCCCAGCAAGTAGAAGCGTCCTTCGGTTTATAAAAGGGGGCAGGGGGGAGTTTAGATGAAGTCAGGGCTGTCCTTCCACTTGCTCTGAGTGTCCTTCTGTTTAGAAAAGGGTGCTGGTGCAGTTTAGATGCAGAAAGGGGTGTCCTTCTAAATATTATGAGTGCCCTTCCGTTAAGAAAAGGCCGATTCTGTAAGGCGGATGAAACGTGAATGTGAGATATAAATGATCACAATCACACGAAATGGCCAAATATGTGTTCCTGCAAATCTGTGCTGTTCTATGGCCATTTAACTTTCAGAATGCGGCAGTCAAACATGCTGTCTTAATAAACAGCTCTACTCATTCAGCAAAGTAATTAAGCAAATGCCCTGTTTGATTGCTAATTGAGCAAAGTAAACAGGGACATGATTAGAGTAACCTAATTGGTTAAAAGGAGACAATTCTGTTGTCCTTTACTTTGCTCCATGCAGCATGTCGCCAAAAATACTGATGTCAGTCAAATTTTTTTTCTGGAAGCATTTCTCATGTCCTTTGTTTGGCACTTTCATTCAAGACTGCGTCGGGTTTCAGAAAGAGAAGAAAAAGCTCGGATTTTCGCCCCATGGCAGCATGTGGTGGTACTACGCTTTCAAAAAATTGCGATTCAGAATCGTTAAACCCCGAGAACAGAGTAAGATTCACCTTTCTCTGAAGCAGACAAAAGCATTCAACTTATGAAAACACATCTCAATAATATGAATTCCTGGATGCCAGACTTTGTGGCTAATGCTTTGTTACCAATTGAGCTGGACACAGGTTGATATACTGTCTGAATTGTTGAATTTCTGTCTTGCAAAAAAAAAAAAAAAAGCTAATTTTAGGGATTGTGTCCCTTTCAGTTCCCCAATGGAAACCAGGAGTGTGTTTCTTTACATAAGTGTAGTTGCTAACTAAGTTAGCTGCTAACATAGTTTGTCCCTTCATTGTCTGTGGTTCCAACTACATAAGTTAGCACCTGTGCTTTCGGGAAATGCACCCCAGGCTGTTACTGACGGACATGACAGGCATTCCTTCGCTTTCCTGCATTTTTGTGCGTCTTTTGAGGGGATGTCTATATTTTCGTCATCCAGACTTCGATTTCCACCGTGTCAGATGAGGGTTCTTAAAAAATTGGTTTTGCCAACTGTTGAAGGATTCTTGCCTTCACTGGAATCTTGAGAGCAAAACCCACAGGATTAGGCCCGTCAGTCCTTACTCCAGTGCAGTTTCACTGCCAACGAGCACATGTGTGCTACTCCTCTTCATTTTCAACATTTCCATAGTTTAAAATGCTCTCATTGCTGTCTTTATGTTGAAGGACTTCATGATGCAGCAGACCATGTTGCGGGTGAAGGACCCTAAGAAATCTCTGGACTTCTACACCCGTATACTGGGCATGACGTGAGTACCGCGGCCTTCTACATCAGGTGTTGTCCTGGGACATGCCACCATACACTCACTCATCCAGCAGTTTATTTGGAACGCTTACTCATTCATACAGTTATTCAGTCGGCCAATCCTGTGGCAGTACGTAAGATCACGCAACTAAATGTCAGGAGCTTCAGTTGAAGTTTGCAGGAAACATCGGGATGGCGGGGGGTAATTTCCTCTCGCTGGCCTTTACCGTGGCATGGTTACTGGTGCTTAGCAGCTGGTTTCAGTAATTCTTACTGCTGATGTGCTGGCATTTTCAAGCACCAAGGTATTAAGAGTTAATGACAAGTGGGGCAAAAATCAAGTGCATCCAATCAGCTGTAGTTCTTCAGACAGGAATGGGCTCATGAGAGAGGTCAGAGGAGAGTGTCCTGAGCGTTTTGAGCTGACAGAGAGGCTGTGGTAACTCGGGTAACCACTCTTTGTATTTGCGGTGAGCAGAAAAGCTTCTCGTAATGCACATCACAGGAGACCTTGAGGATGATGGGTTTCAGCAGCGGAAGACCACGTCTAGCTCTTCTCCTGTTAGTCCTGAACACACATCTGTGGCTGCTGTAATGTAATCCACGAGTCTCAGGTTTCTAATGTAAAAAAAAAAAAAAGGGTCAGTGAGCAGTATCTTATGCTGCCTTTCCTTGACACAGTTTTTGCACTAATTACCACAACTCTATTTCAGTCATTCTCCATTACAATTGAGTACCACCTCCAACATGGGTGGGGTCATCATAGCAAGCATCATTTCCTGGCCAATCAGTGGCCTGTAGTCTGTTGACGACGTCACATTTTTGGCTCGACTCGCCTTGCATGGAACCCCGTCCGAGTAGTAGTAAAAAGAAGTACTTTTTAGGTACTATCACCTAATTGAAAACCCTAAAAACCGAGCCGAATGGGTGCCAGTGGGAAAAGCCACAAGCCCTGTTAAAGAGTCTGCTGTTGGAAGGGTCTTTGCGTCGTAAATGTGGCTGTTATGTCCACTGTCCAGGCTTCTGCAGAAGTTTGACTTCCCCTCCATGCGATTCTCTCTCTACTTCTTGGGCTACGAGGACAAGTCGGAGATCCCTTGTGATGTGAAAGAGAGGACTGCCTGGACCTTTTCACGGAGGGCCACCATCGAGCTCACACAGTGAGTTCACTGCATTTCAGAACGCTGTACATGCCAGATTTAACTGCTGTACTCAGTGAGTTCACTATATGCCACTGCATTTCTGAACACTGAATGATTACGGAGCTCTTAAAAGGAGTTCACTTCTCATTACTGCTGTACACGGTGTCAACAGAGACTACATTTGTGGCAAATCTGAGTCATTGCAAGTGGTCTCAAAGTCTGCAGTGTTTTCTGACTCTGTAAACTGTTGTGCAGTAACTGGGGATCAGAGACAGAGGAGGCCCAGGTGTACCACAATGGCAACTCAGACCCCCGTGGCTTTGGTAAGTACACAGACACTGCTCCATTGAGGACTGTCTCTTTCCTTCTTTCTTACAAGTCTGTTTGATAGCACTTTTATTTAGCTTTAATTCTTTAAGTGTTTTTTTTTTTTTGGTATGGGCATTTCATTTGTCCTCTACTACAGTGTCATGAAATATCAGCCTCAATTTGACTAGCTTTTTCTCTCCCCAATACTGAGAAAGTTATTTATAATCAGGTCAATTATTCTGTTATCCGGCATTTCGGGAACTGTTTTAATCACTTTTTTTATCAGATTTGCCATCTTAATTCAGTTATGTTTATTTGATTTACTTTATCAATAGTTTTTTACTGTTCATTGAGTTTTATCAAGGTGGGCTTGAGAAGTGTTTTCACTTCCGCCATGGAGGTTATGTTTTTGCCGGCATTGGTTTGTCTGTCTGTCTGTGTACAAGATGACTCAAAAAGTAATGAACGGATATCTCTGAAACCACCTCGAGTCCTATGTCGCAGATTACTCAAATTTCTTATGAGCTATTTTCACTCAGCAAGATTTCGAATGCGCATCCTTGGCAGAGGTTAGCACTCTCTCAGTGGCTCCAGTTCTTAATGGTTTTATTTATTTATTTTTTTTCCAAATCTCTTATTCCACTGCTATTGCTAGTAATTTACCCTGAGAGGGGTGAAGTCACAAATGTGTGATTAGACTGATCATACGTTGTAATGATGATGGAAAAATCGAAAGCATAATCGAAAGCAATAGTGGGATTATAGACTAACACTGTATTTCTGGAATGTTTTCCTCTGAAATGCAGACTCTGCAGAGTAAATGATTTTCTCAGGTTTCATTTCCCAGCCCTGTGTTGGTTAGTTAGTTAAGTTTATTGTTCCCAAGGGGAAATTTGTTCTCAGGGACTGTACAGATTAACAGGATAAACATTAAAAAAAGGACATTCAGTGAATTCGAAGCATACAATGGAGACTATACAAAAAAAAGTTTGTTTGTGAGAGGTGTGCATTTTAGAGGCAGTGTGAGTCTGAGGGGAGAGATTTTTTGAAGTATCTTGGCTTTTACACAGAGCTCTATCTTTCTTGTGTGTGTCTCAGGGCACATTGGAATTGCGGTGCCTTGTGTGTATACCGCTTGTAAATTGTTTGAAGATGAAGGAGTCCCTTTTGTCAAGAAGCCAGATGATGGTAAGTGTCATCCAGAACCTTCCTTATAATTTCAATTGAGATTTAAGTGTGACATATCAGAGCGACTGAACTAGTAATAAAATGCAGCTCCTCTTGTTGTCTGCCTCGTGGGATAACGCAGAGCTTGCATTATGGTTGAAGCTAGTCCAATGTCTCAGGTGTGCTCTAGTGGCTGACTACTCTTTCTGCTGCAGGTAAAATGAAGGGATTAGCCTTCATACAAGACCCTGACGGATACTGGATCGAGATTCTGAGTCCAAACAACATGGTCTCCATCACCGGCTAAAGAGTCAGCAGCAAAGTTTTTGGGCGGGAAGGGTGTAGATTTTAATGGAGAAGGACCAGGGCTGAAGATGGTAGGAAAATGGCAACAGGTCCTTTGAGTTTGCTGGGATGGATCGTGATAACTGGGACAAAGGTCACCCAATCCTGGACATTTGCAAAGCATGAGAAATGGACAATCAAAATGGCAAGCTGTCAAGATGTATAATGCTTCATGCTGGTGTTAAGCTAATGTCACCCAGTGGCTTTTCCCCTTCATGTTTGAATTGTCCTTGACACTGAACAAACTTCAGCCCTAATGTGAAGCAAAGTGAAACACCTCTGGTAACTCTGTTTTTTTTTTTTTTCCCCTGCCATCTGAATGTGGGAACCCACTTTTCTGTTTTATTTACCTGTCTTCAAGCAAAATAAATAAATAAATAATAATAATAACATGGTAAATAAAGTTATGGCTGTCCAATATCAGCAGTGTAAGTTGAACTACATATGCGCACTGACGCTCGGCCGCCCGGTAGCGGAGGGCTGCAGCTGTTCAGTGTTGTTTATAGGAAGAAACCTTTGTGATATGCATAATGAGAGTATGGACACAGTAGGGGGAGGCCTGCTTCCGCTGCCCAGCACAAGGAATGGGTTTAATTGCAGGAAATATGGTATTACATTACATTGCACTGGCTACACTTCTTTTTCTGCGCGAATGACAAATGCATGCACACTGAAGTCATTAGTTCAACCACGGAAGACTGGACAAATCAGGTACTGCTCACATAATTCACATTGCTAAATTAATTATTCATCCTAAATCGGATTGATGGTGATTTTGTGAAGACAGCTGTAAGTCGAGGCTGTGGGGTGGAGGTATCTGTAGAGCAGAAAGGCTGAATTTTCTTGCGCGACAGCCGGACATTTCAGACTGTTTCACAAAACGTGAGTGACTAAGAGACCACTGTATTGGGTGGGTTGAGCTTGTCAGTCAGGTGTAAACACAGCTAAGCTTATTGTTTATTTTTTCATTGTGAAATTCCGAAGCAACACCTGTGAAGAGAACTGCAACACACTCCCATGGATGATTAATGCTTGTGGTCAGCCATGACTGTACTTGCCTATATTTATGTTTACTACTTATTCTTTGTTTTATCACATCACCATCGATCATCATCAGTTATGCACTGTTTAGAGCTCAAGAGAATTGTTGCACTAAAAGATGGTACCTGATGCATTATTGGGCCATGGTATTGAAAATTATCAGATGACTTTTCTGACCTGTTGCGCATAAACATGGTCAGTGAGTTTTTCAGTAGTGGGAAGGATGAAGAAATCAATTTATTGCCATGATGACCCCGCTAATTTTTTGTGAATGCATGTGAGGGAGGTGCCTAGTTTTCACCGAAAAAAAATTTGGAATGCATTAACTCACTATTTACATTTTATACGTCATAACCATTGAGTCTAAATTTATATCCAGACAAACTCTTTAATCTATTCTAACACGATAAACAGTTAATATATACTGGCAGTCGTGTGGTATAATGATTAGGGGTGCTGCTTTGCTCTCGAGTAAGGTGCTTCATTTGAACTGTCTCAGTGAATTGGACAGCAATGTTACCGATTGTGTAAATATGGATCCCTTCCTAGTCGCTAGAGGCGCTCCTAACATCAGCTCTACATTTAGAGTACAGTAGCTGAATAACATCCGGGTTGTGCCCTGCCAGCAGAATATTTGCACTCGAACAGCGGATACCAACCTGATTTTTCATATTTATTACTATTAACTATCGACAACACATTTTATATACGATCGGATCATAGCCTACAAAGGGTTTACTTCGTATCCAACGAAGGAGAAGAGGACCACTCCAGCAGTCCCTGGTATGTCAACTGAGGCTCTGGCTGCTTTCGCACCAGACGCGAAACGAATTTTTCGCACGACAGATTACATTCAAAGTCAACGCAACGACGCGAATACATGTGACTTTGCGCTGCCTTTGAATGCAAGCTGTGGTGCGAAAAACAGCCGCTTTCACGCTGGACGCGAAACGTATCCCGGCTTCTATTCCGTCCGGTGTCGCCTATGCAGTGTGACCCGAAGTGTTTGAGAGACGTGTTCCCACATATTAACGTTTTCTGATTCTACTTATTTAATATTAATATAATTATAAAAAAACTGTGTAACAGGAATAAACAAACAGACTATCTTGCTAATCAGTCGCCGGGGTCGCTAATTCAGAACCTGAAATTCTGGGTTTCAGAAAGAATGAGCTCATGCTAATTTATCACATCGATTATGTTACAATTAATTCACTGTATTTTAACGTTTACCAGCCACAAATTTAGGCAAACTTAGGGTTTGTGCTCCTGACATTCCTCGTTGACTTGGTAGCGCAAATTATTATTGAAGGAGTGGTTGTGTAAGGCTGTCACGTCCCCCGCTGTTGGTTTCTGACGCGCTGCTGGAGGACCTGCCTGCTGTCCTGTACAGTATCTGGCCCACTCCACAGGTGCAGCGCAAAGCACCGCACCGAGCTGCGAACTTGCTTGCTCTGCGCAGTGTGCTTACCAGCCGATTCTAGTTTATTCTGGGTTTTTTAGCATGCAGTCTTAAGATCGCATTCAGTGTCGTAAAAATACGACACCCAGGAATGCATTTCACGATCTAAACTCGACACGTGCAGGTTTTGATGCACGAATTTGTCTGGGAATCCAATTCTTCTCTGTCTTTTGGAATTGCGGTAATTTGCGCACTGTTGTGTGAAGGCAGTTGGTGCGGGTGCGGCAGTTTTTAGATGCATTTCAATGTGGAGAAGTACGGCAGCCCCAATTCAAGCCCTATCCTAACCCTAACCCTTCCCCTAACCGTAACCCTAGCCCCAACCTCTAACCTATCCCCTATCCCCTAACCATAATCCCGAATCCTTATCCTAATCACTTGAAATTGACTGCCGTGCCAATAAAAACTGACGTGTCTCTAGACACTGCGTTGTGTGAAATGTCCTTGATGCAAGGTGCACAGCCTCCGTGAATGTTAGCCTTGTTTGTAATTATGGGTTCTGCAGTGCTGCATTTTTACCAGTAGTAGGTATCCTTCTGCCAGTGTCGACATCAGAAATTAAGGGTGCACTCACACTAGGGCCAGTTGTTCCTTACCGTGCTGAAGCACGAATGCCCGCACTCGCATTACCTCGAACCCTAGTTTGCTCACTCATTTAATTAATGAGTGGTGAACTTCCACTGGTCAGTCCTTGGCCATTTTAGAAACATTGGATAAGGGTGTGCTATATTCCAGTCAAGGAAATGAGGGAGAAGTTGAAGCAAGCTCGTCGCCATTCCACTTACAACACTTTTATTGACTGGGATGGTTTTTTTTGCGCACTTCTTGTATGTCAATAGGGTAAGTATCTCTATCTGCAACTGTTTTCGAGTTATAACCCTCTGAAAATTTGCGACCTTCAGTTTGACTTTTCTGGGTCACTCAAGGTCAAAGGTTATAGTGCCAAATGAAAGCTCATATGTGACTTTCTATATGTTGATTACTATAAACATCTGTCTATCTCTAACCTTTTTTTTTAGTTAGAATGGAAAATAAGCTAATTGAAGCAATGACCTTGACCCTCCTGACTTTTAACCCCTAACTGGTAAGAAAACTGAGAGTTACCATATCATGTAGCACACGAGTGGATGCAGAATTAAGACATTCTGGATTTGGTTTGAAGTTGATATGATTGTTTTTACCTAAGCAATCGCAGAAAAATGATTTTACTGTTCCGGTGACCCAATGACCAGCAAAATGTATAGGGGTCTATTCTGGACTAATGCCCACCTATCCTGAAAGTTTCATGAAGATTGGTGTAACAGTTTTTTGGTAATTTTGCAAAGAAAGAATGCCCACCAAAACAATACCTTGTCCTCTAGACCCTGTCCCAGGCGATGTAACGATAATCCTCTGCACGCTTGACAAGCTATGACAGGATCAGTTGAATAAGTTGCTTTAATTTTTATGCCATATCGGCAAATGAATATTAATTCAGGGCAAAAACGCCAGGCAACACATCTATCTTTTCACGCCATTTCAAATTCCCATCTGATTATTAAGGGGAATAATTTCAGAACGTTGGTGTGAAGGATGAAATTGTATGGAATCCTGGCCCAATTTTCTGGTTTAGTTAATCATGGTGACCTGAAGTTATTGGCTCCATTCAAATAGTCTTTCTCGCTTAGGAAAGTTCCTCAACTCCTTGAAAATGACCTGACAGTATTTATCTGGCAGCCGTGAAATTAACGTACAAATTTTGTAAATGTAAAGGTGCTTCAATGCTTCCAAACTTATCACCTTTGGCACCAAATCATCCTTTACAGAATGAAAGGACATAACATAATCCCACAATTCTGTGCGGCAGAAATATAAAGTGATGGCCGTCCATCCAACAAGGCACTGAAAAAGAAAAAGCAAACAATACAGGAAAAGACACATGATCACATTTCCTATTGTTAGTACATTTGGATTCTCTTATTAGCCCAGTTGTCTTCCGTAGCCGTTATGAATTCCCCTTTAAACCTTTCCTTGACCCCATGATCTTTTCCATCGATGTTAAAGAAAAGTGGTAAGGAATTAGATGATGGAACATAATTTTTTGTCTATTCGAACGCAGCCGTGGTCTTTGGTTATGTGATAGCCTTAATTGCTCATCTCACGAGTAGCAGGGCGTGCATTTATGTGTTAATCATCAGCTGTGATTGCTGTTTCTGTCTCTCGGTGTTTATGACAGATGTGACAGTGCCCCCTGGATGTAGCCATGAGTAATAGCCATCCTCTGCGGCCGCTGACCTCCGTGTCCGAGATTGACCACGTGCACCTCCTGTCTGAACAGCTGGGGGCGCTGGTGCCTGGGGAGGCCTACAGCGACGTCACCTTTATTGTGGAAGAGAAGCGCTTCCCTGCGCACAGAGTCATCCTGGCTGCTCGCTGCCACTACTTCAGGTAACGTGAGATAACCGCGGTGCATGTCACGCGCTGAAACCCCTGCATTTAAAGTGTAAACGGACCAAAATTGGCCCCAGCCACTTGCTAAATGCTGATAAAATGGGCATATTTCAGTTGGCATTGCTTTAAGGGATTTTACCAGGTTCAGAATGAATTTTATTTATTTATTTATTTATTTCCCCTTTAAGGTTCACTAAGATATGTACTATAAGAAAGTCAAAACATTTTGTCATTTATTTCATCAATTTTGTTAAAAAAATACTTTTTTTCTTTTTTTTTAACTCTCCCATCTCAAATAAATCTCAAATAATTTTATAAGTCTGCTCAAATCTGGTTACTTACAGCACTTGTGGCGCTGATATCTTTTATATTTCAACCAAATTGCCTCAAATTTTGACTTTAGACTTGTTGGTTATTTCTGCATGGAATCACGTCGACTTTTTATGATAGGAGCAAAGGTATGAATTTCATGGGAGGGTATGTGTCATCCTGCTGACCCATTTGAGGAATTTTTGTTGGAAAAACCACTCTGGGGGGGGGGGGGGGAGGAGGAGGAGGAGGAGGAGGAGGAGGAGGAGGAAATCTAGAAAAATCCTCATGTGATTACATAGCTGTGGCACATACTACTCAAAATTTGATGGGGATCATAGGAATTTTTTTGTGAAATGACATGCAAATTTGGTAACTGCCATTGATGAACAATATATTGGATAAGTGACATGCAGTCAGACACAAAACACGTTTGCAAGTGCATTTAATGACATTAAATGAACGTGCAGCCTCACACTTTTGGCTTTGACTAACACTTCATGGTTTCACCTCTGACATGTAAAGTGAAAACAGACAGTGTTTGTTTGATGTTTCATTACCACAGTTATTGTCAATAACAGGTATGGCCTCCCCTTGCTTGAATGACGGCTTGACAACATCGGGTCATAGTGTCAATCAGAACCCAGATGCTTGCAATTGGAATGTTGTTCCATTCTTCAACAAGGGCATTTCCGAGCTCTTCTAGAGTTGTGGGTTGTGCCCTATGACCGGAAATGGCAACCTGCAGCATGTTCCACGCATGCTCGATAGGGTTTAAGTCCGGCGAACGGGCGGGCCAGTCCATGCGGACAATTGTCTCCTGCTCTAGGAATTGATTCACCACCCTAGCACGATGGGGACGGGCGTTATCATCCATCAAGATGAAATCAGGGCCAACAGCACCAGGGTATAGTCTTACGTACACATTGAGGATCTCAACCCTGTACCATACCCCTGTCATCGTCCCTCTCCCCATGACCTGCAGGTCCGTTCTGCCGTTCCTGCTTATTCCTTTTCAGCCCATAATTGATCCACCACCATAACGGTCGTGTTCATTGATGTTGGCATCATTAAATTTCTCCCATTGTCTTCACCACACCCGTTGCCTCCTGTCAGTAAAGTCCAAGCAATATCGGGACTCAGCGGTACAGAGAACTGGAGCCCAATCGTTGTGTGTCCATGTGACATGATCGTGAGCCCAATCCAAACGGTCACGCCTATGACGCACGGTCAGTGGGATTCGAACACATTGCCTTCTTGAGTTGAGGCTGGCAGTATGAAGACGATTTCGTATCGTCTGAGTGGATATCCTGACCCCCGAGGCGTTATAAAGGTCATTTCGTAGGGTGGTGGCTGTCCAGAAAGGATGACGTCGTGCCTTATTTGTGAGAAAGTGGTCTCGTTGTTGTGTAGTCGATCACTGACGTCCACCCCCATGACGGTGTGCTGCTGTACCAAACGTTTGATGCCGGTTCCACGCTCTGTTCACAACGCTTTGGCTGACGTTAAGTGCGTTAGCAACGTGACGTTGTGAGAAGCCAGAGTCAAGCATTCTGATGCATCTTTCCAATTGCTCTGAAATCAATCAACGTCTAAGAAGTTGAGGAGACATTGTTATTGCTAAATGTATTGCAAAAAATTTTGGAACTTCCAAATTTTCACCAACAAGCAACACACACGTCTGAGTTGAAATGGAGAATTGTTAGTCAAAGCCAAAATGTGAGGCTGCACGCTCATTTAATGTCATGAAATGCATGCGCAAATGTGTTTTGTGTCTGACTGCATGTCATTTATCCAATATTTTGTTCATCAGTGGCAGTTACCAAATTTGCATGTCATTGCACAAAAAAATTCCTATGATCCCTATCAAATTTTGAGTAGTATACAGTGGCCAGGCCATCCGTAACCGGCTCCATGAAGTACAGTAGTGTACAAATACTTATTGGAGCCACTGCATATTTCATACAGAATTGTTCATAAGTTTAGAAATTGCCGTTCGTGTCCATCAAGTCAACTATAGACCATATATTCCTCTCATGCCAATCTTTAAAAAATAAGTATTTATAGTGGCTCCAATAAGTATTTGTACACTACTGTACTTCATGGAGCTGGTTACGGATGGCCTGGGCACAAACATGGCTTCCAGTTGCTTCCACCCCTTTGGTGGCAAGACTGGAGGCCGAGGACTGTCTCTATCTCTGTACCAGCAGGGAGATGTACCGGTCAGTGCGCTGGCTGGTCTTCCTGGGACGTCCTTTCCTGGCTGCATTGGCTATGCGTTCAGACTGTTTGTACTTTTTGATGATGTACTGCACGGTCGTGTGGCGTAACGATAGCAGAGTTCCAATTTTTCAGGTGCTTTGGCCTTCTTTATGTAGCTGAATGATTTGCTCCCGCATTCGACGGGGTATCTCGCCTGTGTTAGCCATATATCACAGGAATACATTATGGGCATGGTCAGGCCATTTACATAGGCCAATCTGTGTACAGAGGGAGTGTCCAGTATGGTCACGCTTGACCAAATCAGACCAAGTGAGTCAACCATGTCCTGTAAACATCTTGAGTCAATTTTAGGTGAGTATTATAAGTTTTGTGACTCACTAATGGAACTGTACAGATACTTATTGGGTCAGATAATCGCCTTTCTGATCAAATATGCCATTTTGACATTAAATAGTTGTTTAAAACATATTGATTATCAAATATTTTTATCACTTTTCCACACAATAGCAAGCATTTAGCCAAATATACAAAAGCTGTTATGTAGTCGAATTTTCAAGTAGTGTACAAATACTTATTGAGCCACTGTATATCTTACAGGGAAAAAAGAATTAAGTGATTTGGTTGGGGGATTAGGGAGTAAGGCTTACCACAATACAGGCCATGACTTTGCTTATTAACGTCAATTCCTTGGTAACAATGTTAATAAACACCGATGAAATGATAAATTTTTGTGTTGAACTAATAAACTGTAGTGTTATTATGCCCATATCTGTGCTGTAACAAGGTAAATCAAATGAACGTGGGAAGTCTCCGTAATCTTAACTGCTCCTCCCACTTCTGTCATGATCTAGGAAGCAGGCTTGCTCACCAAATCTTTACCTGCACGCCCACATGCTACCTCTCAGCATTATCAGAATGTTGTGGCAGACGTCTGCTTGGGTCGCAAATATTTGATGTAGTATTTTGTTATTTGTGTGTTGGCTCTGTATACGGTTTTAAGTTTAGAAAGCAGGATTTTATTTTTATTTGTCCTGTTTAACAAGCAGCATTGATTAGCTTGTGTTCAAATTTGGCTCGGATGGGCTGTTAATTGGCTGTCTTTTCAGACAACCCCCATACACACTGGCATCACAATGCCTGGTGTTGCCCAAAAAAGAAAGGGTGAACAATATAATTCAGCGCCATGACATCCTCGTAGGAAGACCTCACGAAGCAGGAAATCACATCTCATCAGACTAAAGGCTCATTCCGTGTCAATTCACCGAATTGTTCCCGCATGACCCCGTCAGATTTTCTTGAAAAAGTCATGTTTGTGGATTCACTTCTTAAAAGAATGATACTAAAATTGTAGGTCTCTAATGCCAATAGTTCGGGCACAAAAAATTATTATAAGGGCAAAGATTTGGGTAATTTTTAGCCTTTTTTTTAGCATCGCCTCCTGAAGTTCTAATTTTGAGCTGGAATATCTTAAAAAGTACTTGAGCTAAGAACTGCAAAGTTTGTATGTCAAATATCTGGTTCTAAATCAGTACATAATTAATCTTTCAGCAGTCTAGCTCATGTGTAACATGCAGTAATGGACCCCTCGATTCTGTCAAATTTCTTTTTGCGAACTGTGGCAGCACTTTTAAGGGCCTGTAAACTCATCAGTTTTTATGACAGGGGGCTGATATTTTGTAGGGGGTGTCTTTTGGACTAGGTACATGGTTTTCTGAAAAATTACCAACATGAAGTAAATAAAATCTGAGATATTGCCCATCAAAAATGAGAAAAAACACATTTTCCTGCAACTTTGAAGCTATATTCCCATTGAATGACACCATGTATCAAATCCAAATTAAGTTCACCTTAAAGAGCAGTTTTCTGTTAATGATATATCCAAAAATTGTGATGGTGTTCTTTTTCCCCATTATGAATTTTTACAATTATGTTATATATTGGAATGCTAATTCTCGATTATAGCTTCATGGTCTCGTGGACAGCTCTGTAATCATGTCAGAGATGTCAAATTTTGTGCAGTGCCTCTTATAAACCATTTGACATTAACTTTTAATACATATTAGGGCCATTCACACCAGTAAATGGAAAGATATTGAAGTTTCAAAATGGAAATCAAAATAAGCTTTATTGCAGTTCGAAATCAAGCATTTTAAGTATGTGACAGTACACAATTGTATAAAAAGTATTGTCAAAATTATTTTAA
The DNA here is from genome assembly GCA_029721435.1 of Gymnothorax reevesii. Classification (NCBI taxonomy): domain Eukaryota; kingdom Metazoa; phylum Chordata; class Actinopteri; order Anguilliformes; family Muraenidae; genus Gymnothorax; species Gymnothorax reevesii. The sequence continues at coordinate 165,290,588 of CM056573.1, read as the reverse complement.
AGTAAGGTAGCATGTAGTCTGCAATTGGTTCTAAGAAAATAAATGTTGCAGATAACCATACCCTTGCAGCTAACCTACTCACTCGCACATACTTTTCAACTATATTGTGATAATGATAAATGTTCTGCAGCATGCAAAAGTACAGACAAAACTTATCAGTTCGAATGAATAACACAGAATGAATATGATGGAATATAATCTGCCAGTTTAAAGAGTCACTTGAAGTCCTTCATGAAAACATCCGCAGCTCTAATATCTTCCTGTTTTTACACATATCTACGGCCTTTGGTGGTAGAAGGAGCTTCCGCCTTTCAAATTATGTGCTGTTTTGGTACCCAGCATACATCTTCCCTTCTAGGCCAATAAAAGCTCCTGGCTGGCACCGCGGTGGCTCATCAGTCTAAGCGCACGTACCATAAACGCTGTGTCCTTCCTGCAGCAACCTGGGTTCGATTCTGGCTCAGATCATTTGCTGCATGTCTTCCCCAATTCCTCTCCCCAACTTTCCTGTCTCTCTGTACACCGTATAACCATCAAATTGAGGAGAAATTCCCCCCCAAAAAAATAAATGAAAATGAATAAATAAGTAAATAAATAAAGCGCCTGGCTGGTCCATCGGGGTGCATGAACACTATCAGCACATCTTGCTCTTCCTCAGATGTATTTTTTATGCTGCCGACCCACCACTGCTTATCATACACACATATTTATCTTGGAAGAAACATAAAAGCATTGGCAAAATAAGTAACAGCCAATTCCATGTAATGTTATAACTTAGAAACTTTGACCAGCTTTAGCTTCAATGTCAATTTGAATTTTAATTTGAACAAGTCAGTTGTAATAGATGAATTTCCAGCTTAAAAAAGTCACAGCTAGAGGTACTCTGGAATGATTTCTGGTGATTGTTTTGTGTTGTCACTTACTTAAAATACTCAATTTCGAACTGCAATAAAGATTATTTTGATTTCCATTTTCAAGATTCAATATCTTTCCATATACTAGTGTGAATGGCCCTAATATGTATTTAAAGTTAATGTTAAATCGTTTATAAGAGGCACTGTACAAAATTTGAGATCTCTGACATAATTTCAGAGCTGTCCACAAGAATAAGAAGAATAAGCATTCCAATATATAACATAATTGTAAAAATTCATAATTGGGAAAAAGAACACCACCACAATTATGGATATATCATTAACAAAAACCTGTTTTTTAAGGTGAACTTGATTTTGATTTGATGCATGGTGTCATTCAATGGGAATATAGCTTCAAATTTGCAGGAAAATGTGTTTTTTCTCATTTTTGATCGGCAATATATTTGATGCTATTTACTTTACATTGGTCATTTTTCAGAAAACCATGTACCTAGTCCAAAAGACACCCCCTACAAAATATCAGCCCCCTGTCATAAAAACTGAAGAGTTTACAGGCCCTTAAATGTGTTGCCACAGTTCGCAAATAGAGATTTTTGACAGAATCTAGGGACCTATTACTGCATGTTATGCATTATCCAGACTGCTGCAATTTAAATTATGTACAGATGTAGCACCAGATATTTGACATACAAACTTTGGAGGTCCTAGCTCAAGTACTTTTTAAGATATTCCAGCGCAAAATTAGAACTTCAGAAGGCGATTCTAATAAAAGGCTAAGAATTGTCCAAATCTTTGTCCTTTTAATAATATTTTGTGGCCATACTATTGGCAGTAGAGCCCTACAATTTTAGTATTATTCTATTAAGAAGTGGATCCACTCACACAAATTTTTTCAAGAAAATCTGAGGTGGTCATGCGGGAAGATTTTATGAAATTTGGTCAACTGACACGGAATGACCTTAAAGTGAAAATAATGAAAAGTATCTATTGTATTTACATACCATTCTGTGGAGCAGTGGGTCCTTGACTTCTCCCTGAGCTCCCCCAGCAGCCAAGTATTTGATTTATAGCTTTTGATCGGCACCTTGTGCCATTAATGGAGGACTTAATCTGGTGCATCGGTAATGGTTAAGATAAAACCCATCATATGCCTAGATTCCAGATTCTGGAGAAGAAGTTTGGGATCCACTAATGTTGACAAAGTTAAGTAAACCCCAAAATCGAACTAACTCAAACCGCAAAACATATCAGATGTGTCATACGTACATGTGTTCTCATAAAATAATGAAAATCAACACGGTGCGCTCTTTGCATTAAAAACCACACATACAAAATGATTGAAATCAGAATTAACAGAGTCTCCCAAATTTTTCAGTTTTTGATAGATTTTGCTTAATTGGGTCACTGGTCGATCGAGAAGTCAGTTTTCGCACTCTGTGTAGCAGAGCTCCATTTGAAACAAAGCCACTTGGAAGGCAATTCAACTGCGTTGCGACAAAAGTGCTTGTTTTTGCATGAAAAATATCCCTTTTTAATATTAAAGGATTACATAGTAATATGAACGGCACTTCTGAATTGATGGAAGGCTTGATAAATGCTCCCTCTGCTCGACCCGTCCCTCAGGGCGCTGCTCTATGGCGGGATGAAGGAGTCCCAGCCACAGGCGGAGGTGCACTTGGAGGAGACGCGGGCAGAGGCCTTCTCCATGCTGCTGCAGTACCTGTACACGGGCCGAGCTAGCCTCAGCTCTGCCCGAGAGGAGGTGCTGCTGGATTTCCTGGGCCTAGCGCACCGCTACGGCCTCCAGCCACTAGAGGACTCCACCTCCGAGTTCCTGCGCACTGTGCTGCACACCCAGAACGTGTGCCTGGTGTTTGATGTGGCTAACCTCTTTTCTCTGAGCGCGCTCGGGGCTGCCTGCTGCGCCTACATGGACCGACATGCCCCCGAGGTGCTGGCGTCTGACGGCTTCCTGACGCTGTCAAAGGTGAGGAAAGAATTACGGGGCAGGGGCGGCCACCTCTGATTCTGGTGACCCGCAGGGTCTGCTGGTGTCAGTTTTCACAGACCTCTTCAGAACCGATTAACATTGTGGTGGTTGTTCAGTGGTTCGGCGTGCTAGACCTTGGGTCGAAAGGTCTTGAGTTAAAGTCCAGCCACGGCCTTTGCGGTGTGTGCTTGGGCAAAACGATTCACTCCCACAGTGCCTCATTCTTCCCAGGTATATGATTGGGTATTGACAAATTGTTGAGGAGACCACTAAATGCTTGGGGGGGGTTGCTTGCAAGTCGCTTCATGCAATGGAAACTGGAGATAAGCTCCAGCTGATGTCTGCAAATGGCTTGCACCCTCAAAATTGAAGAGAAAAGTTGATTACAAGCAGGCTATTGCCTTTCCTCCACCCCTCAAATGGCAGTGTGTGAAGAACAGGGAGTGTGCTGGTTGGTAAGCTTAAAAGGAGGAATATTGACAAAATCCAGAGTACTGGAAAGTGGGGATTTAAATGCCATTTGAGCTGGATTAGTTTCATCTGTGTGATTACTTTCAGAATGCCTGATTTTAATCCAGTAAGAGTCGGAGGCATCCTGTTGTTATTGTTAGTATAGAATTTGTAAAACCTAAGAAAATTAATGTCTGTTTGGAAGTTATGGTACTTTAGTTTGTATTGACCCTGCTGTGATTTAATTATGTTTTTCTTGGATGACAGGGAATTGGATTTGTGACAGCTACTCACAGTCTTGCTCATTTTTTTTCTGTTACTGAAAGGGCAGTTATTGACATTTATATCCTTCTAAATGTATCCATTTTAGAGGAATTACTGACATAGATAATCCTATAAATGTATAGACCAGACAGTAAGCCTTGAAACCATTTTATAGCACCACCTAATGTGAGACTAATCCAGGTGGAATAGGGCTGTTGACACATCACGGAGAGCTTTGCTCAGATAAGGCTGTAAACAGGTTTGGCAGTTATCAGGCAGTGCATTTCTTAAGAGCCTCCCATATGATGAAGGACGATAAGATTGTATGCCCCCCCCCCCTTTCCTGCCCCCTCTAGTCGGCCCTGCTGACTGTGGTACGGAGGGACTCGTTCGCGGCCAGTGAGAAGGAAATCTTCCAGGCCCTGTGCCGCTGGTGCCGCCACAACGGGGATTGCGAGGCGCAGGAAGTGATGTCGGCAGTGCGGCTGCCGCTCATGAGCCTGACCGAGATGCTGAACGTCGTCCGGCCGTCAGCGCTGATCAGCCCCGACGACCTGCTGGACGCCATCAAGGCCCGGTCGGAGAGCCGAGACATGGAGCTTAACTACCGCGGCATGCTGAGTGAGTGTGACCGACCGCTAACGTGCTACCGCAGCGTGCTGAGTGAGCGTGACCAACTGCTAACATGCTTCTACGGTATGCAGAGTGAATATGACTGACCACTAATGTGTGACCGCAGTATGCAGAGTGAGGGTGAACGCACACTAATGTGCTAACTTCAACAATTTTAGTCCCATTCGTGTGCGTAAACTATCCGATGTCCAGTTTCGTTGGCATGGCCACTACTCTGTGCCTGTTCGAGTTGTTTGTCACCTCATCTAATGGTTGATGAATGTACTATAGGCCCTTTTGAATTCTGCTGGGTGAAGACCCTCAGCCTTGGTCAAAAGTGAGTTTTCAGGAATAGCTTGCAACTGAAATGGGGCAGTTTCCAGTCTAATTACCCCTCAGCCCTCAAGGCTGACGGGGTATTGCTATCCTTCGTGCGGTTGGGCGGGCGGGCGTCTCCAAAAACTTTGACATCGGGCTGAAGGGTATTCCGTGCATTGCACGCCTATTTTTTACAGTTACAGTCAAAATTATTCAACCCCCATTGCAAATTTGGTTTAACATGTTGCCTGCCCACTAGGAGATAACTCGTAATGGCAGGTCAGGGCTGGCGTTAGACTTGAAAATTTGGGGGCAAATATCCATCCCTTTATTGACACAAAATGCCATTTTTTATGCCAAAAATGCCACGATAACGCACAGTGGGAATGTTCTTACTCATTTAATGTTGTTGCATGATTGTGTAAATGTTTGCAGAATATTTGTTTCAGAAGATTTTATTTGGTCTGAATTTAATGCTCGGCTGTTTGGTGCAGAATTGGTGGTGTTGCCTCTCAGTCTCCGGTTTCATTTATGCTCCTCTGTACCTTTTCATTGACCCTCTAACCGAGTCTTTGACCCTTGACCCCATAGTCCCAGAGGAGAACATTGCCACGATGAAGCACCGGGCTCAGGTGGTGAAGGGCGAGCTGAAGTCGGCCCTGCTGGACGGAGACACTCAGAACTACGACCTGGACCACGGCTTCTCCCGCCACCCCATCGAGGAGGATGGCCGTTCCGGGATCCAGGTCAAACTGGGACAGCCCTCTATCATCAACCATGTCCGCCTGCTGCTGTGGGACCGGGACAGCCGGTAAGGAGACGGGGGAAGCCCAAAAATCACGCTCGTTTCTAGCCTGGGTGGAGCTAACCGAGGTCTGTGTCAAAAACTGGGGGTTTGCAAAATGCAGGACTGGTCACAGTAAAACAGGAGTTCTGCCACTGAGATCATTTTGACTCATTCCTAGATTTTTGAGCTGGGGTCATAAAATTTCACCTGTCCCATGGACAAATATAGATATTGGTCAAAATTATCTCACATCAGTGGAAGAATTTTTTTCCTGAGATAAATGGTCGTATAAATAAGTGTTTTATGTGTAAATTCAAGGTAAAAATCCTTTGTGCTCCAGGTTTTGCTCAGTGAAGTTATTTGGCTAACTTGGTTATCCTTTGTGAAACCGGTACCCTGGATTACCAAGTTACATTGCAAAAATCCTTGAATAGCCTCCTTCGCTTCATACCATGTTTCAAATTTAGGTGGCCTCTGAGTTTTATTTTCATTCAGCCGTCCCGGTGATCCTACTTCTGGACTTCTGGTCTAGGGTTGAGCAGTGTAAATGCCCAGTGTACCTAATGCACTGCTGTTCAAACTGACCGAAGGAGGAGACCTTTATTGTGTACACAGTATAGCAAGATGTTTTTATTGGTCTGATTTCACCCTTGCTGTTGTACTATCAGTGTCAGCCCAGGAAAGCAAAGGCACCTGCACGTGATGTGGATTTATACTTTACGTTGTATAATATGAATGTGTGTCTGCATGTAAACTTTATATGGGCTCTTCTGATACTGTGCGATGGCAGGTAGCTGCAGCTGGATTGTAATGGAGCTCTGCAGTATTGATGGTCTCTCTCCATTTCTCCTCTCTCGCCCTGTTTGCTCCGTACATCCTCCCCTCACACCTCACTCTGACCATGTTCATCTGTTTCTCACTGTATTGCTTTTCTGTCATCCTTTCACCAACATATCTCTCTCTCTCTCTCTCTCTCTCTCTCTCTAGCTCGTACTCATATTACATTGAGGTGTCCATGGATGAGCTGGACTGGGTGCGGGTGGTTGATCACTCCAAGTACCTGTGCAGGTCCTGGCAGAACCTGTACTTCCCCCCGCGAGTGTGCAGGTAAAGGATCCATAGCAGTTGTGCTTCTCTCCAGTGAGTCCGTCTGAAGTGGAAGGAGTGACACTAGCAACTAAAAGGCTGCCAGCAGTAGGCCAGCTTACAGATTCAGCACAGTAAACCGCAGATGATGTGGGCATTATTCATCACTGGCAGCTTTTTGGCTCTGAGTTGGTAGGCATGACATAGCAAGAGCAAACCAGGTCATTTACTCTGAATTGCCCGAAATTCCAGTTAGCGTATCTATCATTATTTGTCATTATAAAACGGGTGCTTCCCATCCTTAAATGTGATTGGCTGAGCCGCGTTCCATGCCGGGATAAAATTACTGTAACCCATTGTGGCAGGCCGCAGCACAAAATATCCCTGCGCGCAACGAACTCCTCTGCGCTCAGCTGACTCATTAGGTTACATTTGTTTCAAGACTTTAAGCTCGCTATTTCAGTCGCCACAAAATTTAGCTTTTAAACCAGATAACCAGTTGGCTATCTACCTAGCTAGCTATTGCGTTACAACGTTCGATTTCACTTTTGTGTTGCAAGCTATGTTGCTAACTTGCTTGTTATTTCAGTAGCCTATTAGTGATAAATTGTTGACTTTTAGCTTGTGTGTTTATTTTATGGGCTGTGTGTAGGGTAACCACATCCATTGTAGTGAACGCTAGCTAGTTGACAAGCTGGCTAGCAAACTGATGCACAATTCAACATATTTTCCTGGACTCCGGCAAGTGTGGAGGACAAAAGTCAATCGTTCCCTCCTCGCTGCTGGCTGAAATGATATGGCCGATCGGCTCAAGTTTAGAACAAGGAAACTCAAAAACCGAAACGAACGTAAAATTATTTAACGGGGCCTTCAGGAGACCGAAGGAGACATTCAAAATAGCCTGCTTTCATAGTATATCTACATTAGCGAGCCCAAATAGCCTGATGTGACATGATAATGGCGCGAGATAAAAAAACAGTCTTTGCATCTGTGTTGCTTGCCAACCATTCTGTCCACTCTATCTTGCTTGGTGGAAGAAGTTCTCAATTTTATTGTTGCATTATTACCAATAAATTGTCGATTTTTTTTTCATTGTGTGTTTATTTAATGGGCTATGTGTAGGGTAACCGTTTTATAAAAGGAATAAGCCCCTTGAAGCACTGGGTTACAGTGATTTTATAACGGCGGAGGAGCACTAAGGCGGAGGGGCACTTAGAACGTCCCACCGCCATTATAAAACCACTGCTTCTCGGGACTTATTCCTTTATTGTTTACTTGATTTTGTCACTTCATTCAGTTGTTCTCATATCAGCCTGGTATGTTCATTGTGAATATACCATTATGGACTGGATTATATTTTGCAGCTTTTCAGCTTAGTTGATCAGTATTATCATTTTGTTTCCTGATAGCTTTAGGCCATACTGTTCATTTACGACCAAGATTTAGAAAGTGAAAAAAATATGCATATCTTGCACATAAATGCATATAAATGCACTAGAAATATGGCCCCAAATTGACTTTTTCTAAAGGATTTTAATAAATACAAGATGATTGGTAATTCACATATTTAAATATTTTTGTTGAAAACCCTCCAGGAGTACTTTCCCCACAGGTAGACATAATGGCTATAATACTGGGGAGGTAATATGAAACTGGCTCTGAAAAGGGACTGGGTGGGAAATTAAAAAAAAAAAAAAAAATGAAATGAGGCCCATCTCACTGTGGCACTGATAGAGTTTGAGGAACCCAGTTTGATGGTGGTTTCAGAGAGCATCTTGGATAATGAACTGCCTGATAGAGCAATTCATTTCCATCTCACAGCATCATAAAAATGAAATGAAAATGAAATGTAAGTGATTGGTGCAAGCACATCCCTTTTTAAACCCCCATAAAATCTGAACCGATGTAGATATTTAGGTGAAATAAACATTTTCATTAATTTTTTTTTCCATTTGGCATCGAGGACTTAAACACTCAAATTTGACACCATGACCTGGGGATCTCTGGTGGTTTCACATCAAGCAGCCTATAGTATATCTCATAGCCAATTTACCATTGAGGATTAAAAAAAATGTACGTCTTGCTGTCACTAAGCAGGTCATTTTGCTCAACTGTCACTTTTGGTCATCTTATCCTCAAAAGTGGCTGTTTTGCAGTGATCGTTGTGGAAGGGCAGTGTCGTGAGCGTGCCACATAAGGGTGCTGTGTTTGTTCCAGGTACGTGCGCATTGTCGGAACGCACAACACCGTCAACAAAGTCTTCCATCTGGTGGCCTTTGAGTGCATGTTCACCCACAAGAGCTTCACGCTGGAGAAAGGGCTTCTGGGTAAGAAATGGGCCTGGTATTACAGGCTGGGTTAACTGATCCCAAATCAGTGTTTTAGGGCTTGTTTTATCTTCTACTGATGTTGAACAAGCATCAGTTTTTACATTTCCTCTAGCTTGTCTGCAGATCTGATTGCACAAGCTAAATTTCTAAGAGACAAACTTTACCTTTTTTTTCCCTTGTGTTATTTTCCTTTTTTTTTTTTTTTTTTAAGCTAGTCTGGACCAAAGGTCCGATTGTACGTACATTGATTGTTGTTCATCGTTAGTTTACAAACATTTCTTCTGAAACCGTCCTGCTGATCAACTTGAAAGTCTAGATGCATGTTCCTATCCTTGAGCACTCCAAAGTTTGTTAGAGGCATTATGAACCGATTTCAAATATGACTGCTGGGGAGCCATCTTTAAAATGCCTATTTTCTGTTATATCGAAGGCATTTTGCACCGATCAGGCTGAAGTTTGCTAAACAGCTGCTAAGGGTTTTGTAGTGCAGTGCATTTTGACCTTGATTTCACCTTTTTCATTATGTTATGCCGCTTAGTACTTCTGTTGTCTGTAAACAACTGCCTCTCAAAAACTGTCAGACCAATGAAGCTGAAAGTTGTCCTAGATTGCCCAGATGAGCTACAGTGCCTATGGGACTATTTTTGCATCTTTAGACATGCCTCATTTTAGCATGATGCCATTTAGATCATGACATTTGTCTACTGTTGTATATTTTCTTGCAAATCATGTATTCATAAGTTTTGGGACAGTGGCACAGATTTAATTTGCTGGCTCTAAACAACAGCACATTAAATTTAAAAATGTACATCACGGACCATGTTTGAATCAACAGTGTTTTTTATAAAAGAGCCATTGTCCAAATGCTCATGGACTGCACTGTATTTGTTCAGCGCTCGCTCTACATTAGGCCTGTGCGTCTCACTCTTGTTTCGCAGTGCCCAGCGAGAACGTAGCCACCATCGCCGCCTGCGCCAGTGTGATCGAGGGCGTGAGCCGCAGCCGGAACGCCCTGCTTAATGGAGACACCCGAAATTACGACTGGGACTCGGGGTACACCTGCCACCAGCTGGGCTCTGGGGCCATCGTCATCCAGCTGGCTCAGCCGTACATGCTGGGTTCCCTCAGGTGGGCTGGGGCCGGAGGGCTGGGGTGTTTTAGGAGAATTGGGGCGGGACATGAAGGACAGGGGTTGGATTAGCTTTCCGTTAGGACAGCTGAAAAGGATTTGTACTGCATTATAGTGGCAGCGGCGTATCTCTGACATACTCACTTTCTGTTCTTGTCTGTTTGTTTTTTGATGTATTTGTTCTGTTTATTATCCTGCTTTCCTGGATGTTGTGCACCATTGCTTACATTCATCAGAATTATTAACCTTTTTCAGCAAATATGCATTTGAAACTCAGTGTTGAGTAGTGGTGTTTTGAAGTCAAAATACAGGAATGTATATTATCACACATTCACGGAAGAACATTGTAGCCTCTTCTGGTAATAGTAAGTACTTGATCAGTTAAAATGATTTGTTGCACAGCTGCTCAACCGCCTTTTTGCAATATCTAAAAGTGATAATCCTTCCTACCCAGGAGCCCCTAGCTGAAAATTTTACCACCCCTCTAATGGATGCTCTGATTTTTTTTAATGAATTGGGGAAAAAAAAAAAGTATAAATCCTCTAAGAATGTTGGTTGTCTTGGAAATTACACCACTAGTGCAACATTGAAGCCTTTTTTTCCATCTTGTTCTGGCTGCAAGAGAACTAAGTTTCTGCTAAGTGAAGAATAGAGCCACCTGGTGGCAATGTTGGGTCTCTACAAAACCTGCATGGCTGTGACCACCACAGTTCTTGGAGTATATCAGTGTGTGGTCCTTAAATATTCAGCTTGTCCTGATAAATACGAATGTGTTTTTATTTTTTTGTTTTTTGTGGGTTTGTGTTTTGTTGGGTGATGGTAGGAGGATTCATACTTAATTATATAACTGATTAAATTAATAAAGTTGTCCTCCAAAGTGGGGGGGTGGTGGCGGGATAGAAAAAAAAAAAAAATAAGAATGTGTTGGGAATGTCATTCCTTATATAAGTTACTGACCGTGCTGTATGTTGTGTGTGTTCTCGCATCTGTCTGTGTGTGTGTGTGTATGTGTGTGTAGGCTACTCTTATGGGACTGTGATGACCGCAGTTATAGTTACTATGTCGAGCTCTCCACCAATCAGCAGCAGTGGACGAAGGTGGTCGACCGCTCTAAAGTGGCCTGCAGGTACATCCATATACAATGTTGTACATCTGCATTCAGCTCCAATTTAAAAAAAAAAAAAAAAACAAAAAAGGTGGAACTCCATGCAAAATGCAAATAAAATACAAGAGTGATTTGAAAAGTCCATTCACCCTCTTTTATGCTGAAAGCAGTAAAAAAACACAGTATTTCAGGTTCTGACATGTAAATATAATTACAGCAATGTGCCAGTTTTTGTGTTGTTGAGGTTGTATATTGATTACACCTTATCAGTTTGAGGTTTACCTCTGTTCTTTTATTCCTCACTGTGTTTCTAAATTATTTATAAAATAGATTTTTTCTTTAATTTGTCCCAGCGTGTGCAGTGAAGGTCTCCTTTAAGCCATGAACATGTCAGAGTGAGCACACTCTCAGCTGTAGGGGCTCGTGTTCTTTCTGTGTCTGAGTTTCACTCCTTCACCTTCCATTCATACCTGCTTTTTATCTCCTGTTGTTCTGATGCTTTGCCCTCCTCACCTCTCTCTGTCTCTCTCTCTCCCTCCCTCCTCTCTCTGCACCCCCCCCTCCTCTCTCTGTCTCTCTCTCTCCCTCCCTGTAGATCCTGGCAGACCCTGATGTTTGACCGACAGCCGGCCTCCTTCATACGCATCGTCGGAACTCACAACACGGCCAATGAGGTAAGCGATGGCCCCATCCAGCCTTACACCCTCTCAGTTATGGGTTGTGATACAATCAATACTGAACACGCGTTTATTTAAACTGCACATTGGCTCATCTTGTGCTGAGCTCAGCGTGTGTTTAATAGCCCTACACCTGCTCTCCCAGCTCATTTGCTTCTGTATTACATGTTCATCCTGCTTGAACCAACTGCCATCTTTATTGGGGCAGTTGGGTTATGTATTTACCAACATTATTAGTTCTGTTTGCAGTCAAAGCCTGTGTTTACATATATCTTATATGTATTGCCAAGCAAGGTAAGAGACAAGCACTTGAATGTAATAAGTCTCTCTCTCTCTCTCTCTCTCTCGCTCTCTCTCTCTTGCTCTATCTTGCTCTTTTCCACCTCTCTCTCTCTCTCTCTCCAGGTCTTCCACTGTGTCCATTTTGAATGCCCAGCTCAGTTGGATGTGGAGGTAAAGGAGGGCAGCCCAGGCCAGGGCTCTCCAGAACCAAACTCCATTTCCCAGCATCCTCAGCAGCCCCGCCCTCCTAGGCCTTCCCGCTCCCAGCTCCCCTCCCAGTCCTCCTTAACTCAAAACCAGGGTTCCTCCTCCTCCTCTTCCTCCTCCCCCTCGCACTCCCACCAGTGAAGGACCACTCCCCCTCGCCTCCCTCCCTCCCATTACACCTCCCCATCTCCCTAAAATGTGTTTGCGCAAGATTTTGTCTGCAGGGCACACCTACCCATCTACCCCCCACCCATGCTGCTATCTGGTCGTTTAAAAAGGATAGGGCTCCCATATGTAGGCAGTATACACCTCATGACCAGCGGCGTGCCGTCAGGTGTTCTGAGGGCCTTCAGTTACCGCACCTTTTGACACTCGATTGTCCTCAAGCTCTTCTCGTTTGAGTTTGCCTGATTAATAATCAAACAATTTATCGACTGAACAACCAAGACCAGTACATGACCTATAACAAGAAATGATAATCAAAAAGTGAATGCCCATTGCTTATATTTTTTATATAATTGTTATGCCATTGTAAGGATGGCAAAATAAATGCAAAAAATCCAAAACTTTCGCTAACTTCGCACCATCCTTACAATTGTCACTCAGCTCTGCATCATGCCTAACAACGCCCTTTAGTCGTGACTTCATACAGAATATAGAACGGGTTCTCATGGCTTGTTGCTTAATGAGCCTTGCAAACTAATTTATGCTAATCTGAGCCATTTCACGAGTTACAAGAGCGCAGAATTCATGAAGCCATATTGATATTTTAAGTCACTGTTTATGTGCAGAAGAAAAGGCACATAGAGAAAGAACAGAAAATAATTTTGTGGTGTATTGTATAACAATGCTGTCGAAAATAAATTTGACTGTAGTTCAAGCAATTAGTCCAAGCAACTGTTGCAAATCAGGAAAATGAAACTGCAAGAGGTTTCGGTTATTAAGTATTGAAAGGCAAGGTGGCTCAAAGCCTTTGTAACTGCTGACGGATCGACTCTGCTCATGACGTCACCACTTTTTGTACAACAGACTAACGGCTAACGTATCGTCAGCCACCATCGCTATTCTCGACACAAACTCCATTTTATATGTTTTTGTTTGGCTAAACCAACTGCCGGTGGAAGGAAGCCCGCTAACTCTGGAACAGTTCCTTGCAGGAGCTCACTCTCCCCACGCCATGCGAACCAAAAACTTGTTTGAACAAGACTATTTGTTTTGCTTTGTGCACTCTGGCGCCTTAATGTAATGTACCAGTGGTGCCACTAAAAGATGACGTGCAGTGCGACATGGGTATATTGCCTGCCTCACTTCACTGATAGGGTCTGAGACATATCAGGGTTTTAATTTAAGAGAATTTCTTAAAAAGAGACCAAGAAAGCAGCTATTGAGGACATTTGAAAATAGTACATAAAACAAAATACAATTTTCTTATCGTCTTAATATGAAATCCATTAATCTTGTCTGAAAATGAAGTTGTGTGCACTGTGATATTGGCTCGCTGTGCATGGAACCACAAGAAAAGCAGCTGCCTGGGGGTCTGTTTAGACCCAATCCTACATGTATTGTCAGGACGCAGAAATAAGCACTGCTGTGATTAATATATTGATCTGGCTCAATTGAGAAGTTTTTGAAAGTGTGTTTTCCTAGACATTTTTTCACCACTGAAAAGGTAAAATGCTCCTGGTTTGTCTGGGTAAAGGAAAAAGTGTTTTATGGAGATGAAATAGGATTTGAGATTACACTCTGCACTTTAACTGATAATCAGGGGGGTGTACCAGTTTTGGTGCTGTAATGTATGGCTCTACAGGGCTTTGTGTTGTTTTTCTTCTAAAGAAAGAATCCATTTTGCATAGGAGATGTCATGTCCATAGGCTTTATAGGAATGGGTTAAGCGTGTAAACCTACCTGACACACTCACAATTATACTCTTAATATACTGTGCCGTGTTATTGGTCAGTAGTGACTATGTTACGACTGCGCTGACAGAAGGCGTCACTATTTCATTTGCTTGAAGCGGGCGCTGCTCTCTGCTCCGTGAAGGAAACCGCAAAACCAGTTCAATCATTCCTGCTCTCTCTCATGTCCCCTTTGGTTTTGTGAGGACAAAAGTAACCCTCCCTTAGTCCTAGCTGTCCAGTTGGTTTTTCTCTCTTCTCTCTCTCCCTCTTACTGACTCTTCTTTTTTCACTGCCTCATTCTTTGAAGTCTTCACTGTCATTTGTGCCTCCTCCATTTCATCCTTCTGTCATTTTTTTCTCCGTTCTGAAATGGAAAAACTCCCTCGACTTAGTCAGAAATGTAATTTTTGCCGTCTTTGCAGTGACCATTTTGTGTTGACCATTGTTTCTTAAATTAAGGAGGGGTAAAGGACCCAAAATGGGTCAGAGGAATGTATAAGGTTAGCACTGGAATAAGCCTTGTCCCACAAACTATGCTAGTGTATGTATTTGACTGGAATGAAGGATAAAAAATGTGTTAAAAAGTATTTCTATAATTTGGGTCCTTGTTTTAAGAAATCTAAGAACCATAATGCTGAAAATGTCTTGATATGGAGACTAAACGTTCATCCACACCAAGATCGATAATCATAACGATAACTGTATCGTTATTATGACAACATTGTTGGCTGGCGAAGTTCTCACAACTGTAGTGACAGCAATTGTGCTGAGCAATGTTGGAGTCCATCAAAGTTTTCAGGTCACCGTGTTCAAAATGGCAGAGTACATAGTCGAGAGACAAGGCTATATAGAGAACATTATCGTTCTTCAGTGTGACAGCTAACATCGTTGACGATTGTTATTTTTATTGTTTCTGTTCTTGGTGGGTACGGACCATTAGAGTAACAGTTACCCCTCATACCTCTTATTTTTGGAACCTGGAAGTACATTTCTTCTTGCACTGAATGCTCTTCAAAGTTTATTATTTGCGTGGTTCCAAGTTTATCAGAGATGAATATATCGATATTACTTATATGCATATTTTTATTTACCTCTACAAGAATCAACATTAATATAACACCATTTATATTATCAATGTTCGATTAAAGATCGTTATTTCTTATTGTTGAATCACAAAGGTGTTAAGATTGCTTTGTTTGTACAATTTTCTGTTGGTTGTAGCAGTGTGTGCTGGAATTTACTGCCACGTGGTGCAACAGAGGGGTTCTGTATCACTAAATAGGACCTGTGCATCTTTCATTCATCAATCCCCATTCATTTCATTGTGTTACCTGCTGTCGTAACTGGCTTGAAACTTCAATAAAAACAATTATAAATGATATCTGCTGTTCTTGTCAGTCTTTCCACAAGTGTTCACGCATACATTGACGGCACTCTGTCATCAAAAGTTTAGATACAGCGGAGGTGTATCTATTTGGCTGAGATGGTACCCAGAATCTGGTGTTATCTGTGGATACAGACCTCAGGCAGTCATTGGATGCAAATGGTTTGAAATGGAGTATGATATGTGATGAATTAAACATGTCTATTTACATTGGCTCCCTGAAATGAGAGGGTATGACGAATAGGGCTGTCAGCACTGCTCAGATCAGTCAGAAAGAATGTAAATTCTCCCAAAGGCATTTGTGACTTCTATGAAATGCTCTATACAAATAAAACAATTGAATTGGGGAAAAGGCTGATAATTTGCACTTGCACCTAACATGTAATTGCACCAGTAAGCTCTGCCGTGCCAATAGGAGTGTGACTAGAATGTTGGTCACTTATGCTGTTGCTAATTCTTGAATGAGCGAGCGTTTGGGTGTGAACTTTGACAAGGGCGAAATTGTGATGGTGAGACAACAGGGTCAGAGTATCTCCAAAAGTGCTGCTTTTGGGGGCTGCTCTCAGTCTGCAGTGATCAGTACCTAGCAAAAGTGCTCTGAGGAAGGAAAACTGGTAAACTAGAGACAGGGTCATGAGCAGTCATGGCTCATTGATGCACGTGGAGAATAAAGCCTGTGCGGTCCAATCCAACAGAAGAGCTAACGTAGCTCAAATAGCTATAAAACTAATGCTGGTCCTGATAGAAAGTTTTCAGAACACATAGCGCATTGCAGTTGGATGTGTATGAGGCTGTGAAGCCACAGACCAGTGTGGGTGCCCATGCTGACCCCTGTCCTCTGCCGAAAGCACCTGCAATGGGCACATGAGCGTCAGAAATGGATCGTGGAGCAATGGAAGGTGGCCTAGTTTGATGAATCATGTTTTACTTCATGTGGATGTGCGTCACTTTTCTGGGGAAGACAAGGCACCAGGATGCACTATGACAGGGGTATTCAGCGTCGTTCCTGGGGGCCCACTGCGTATGCTGGGTTTTGTTCCAACCACAATTGTAATTGCAGGATTTTAACAATCTGTTAATGTCTATATTAGGTGTATTTCATGTTTAGAGCTGTAAATGACTCTAGATGAATATTTAGACAAATATTCATACATGCTATGAAGAATATAATACCCTTGAAGAAAGCATGTTTATTTCTATATTTCAAGTAATATAACATTTCAAACAGATCAAAAAGAGAAAATCGATAAACCCAAAATTAGGTCGCTGGACAAAAGCGTTTTAATTTTTGTCAACAATGTATATGTGAACTTAAATAGATTAACATAACACAAAACTGGTTTGACTCTTTACCATTTGCTTTTTGACTAAATTTGTCATAATGTGGCAATTAGTTTTCACCAATCAGGAGCCTCTGTAATGTGAATATAGGCCACTAGATGGCAGTATTTACCTTTTTTTTGTTAAGCTCAGACTGGAGTCATGTTTAGACATGTCCTGGACATGTCTGGGGCAAGTCTCAGAAAATTAAAAAAAGAGGTCTAAATGTGGGTGGGGTCTGCAAAAGAGTATATAAGGAAAAGAATTGAGACAGTAAAGTAGTAGGAGAAATTGCAAGAAGATGACCAGACCTGCCATTCTGTTCAAGACCTGTGACGTTTCTTTTGTGGATTTCTTTGCCTGTGTTTGAGCATTTTCTTCATCCAGGACATCACCAAGCCACCCCACCAAAAAGGGACTGTAATTATTTCTGTTTTTTCTTATTTATCAATCTTGGTCTTTAGTTGTAGGTTGTTATTAGTCTTTGTCTTTGTTAAAAATTAAATGTGTTTTAGTTGTTAAAACTGTGTTTGTCATCCCTTGCTGTTGCTGTTGTGTTATAAATGTAATTACAAATTGGGGCCATAACAAATTGGGGGCTCAAGGTCCGGGATAGACCATTGTGTGAGTATTTTATTGAAAATCTAACATTCCAAATTGTGAAATTGTTTTTGTGAATTTTCCTAGATATATATTGACAACAGCAATGGATGATTTCTTGGCATCACCAACCGTAGGGGTTTTGAAGTCTTTTAAAAAGACAGAACTGCTAGAAATTTGCAGACAGTTGGAGCTGACAGAGGTAAAACCAGCCATGCGAAAAGCAAGACTGGCTAGAGAGATAGTTGAATATTACATTGATGAAAATGTGTTTGCACCAGGAGATCTGGAACAGTTTCCAGTGGAAAATCCAAATATAGAAATGGAACTTAAATTAAAAATGCTAGAGATTGAAAGGGAGGAAAAAGAAAAACAAAGAGAATTTGAGAGGGAAGAAAAAGAAAAACAAAAGCAGTTTGAGTTAGAAAAATTAGCAAGAGAAGAAAAACAAAGAGAATTTGAGAGAGAGAAAGAGGAAAGAGCAGAAAGAGAGAGACAGAGACAGAGAGATTTTGAATTAGAGAAATTCGATAGAGAAGAAAGACTCCAAATGGAACAACTAAAAATTAAAATTCAAACTAAAAATGAATTTCGTGCCAGTCAGGAGGTAAAACTGGTGCCTCCATTTTCGGAAAAGGATGTTGACAACTATTTCCAGTGTTTTGAAAAGGTAGCAAAGAGTTGCCAGTGGCCAAAGGAACACTGGCCTCTGATGTTGCAAACTGTCCTCAAGGGTAAAGCTCAACAAGCCTATTCGGCTTTGTCTGCAGATGATTCCTCTGATTATGAGGTTGTCAAAAAGGTTATTTTGAGAGCTTATGAGTTGGTTCCAGAGGCTTACCGACAGAAATTCAGAGGTCTGAAGAAATCTGAAAATCAGACTTATGTTGAATTTGCTAATGAGAAGCAGGTTTGCTTTGAGCGCTGGTGTACTTCTATGGAGGTCAAGGATGATTTCAACTCACTAAAAGAGATGGTGTTAGTTGAAGAATTCAAGAACTGTGTTTAGGATGATGTTAAGACCTACCTTAATGAGAAGCAAGCACTGAACTTGCAATCAGCTGCCAAATTTGCAGATGAATATGTTCTCACTCATAAGTCCAAATTTCAGTCTAGCAGTAACAATAAATGGTCCCAATTTCAGAAAAAGGGTTACGGTGATACCCAAGATTCCTCACCCAAAGACAAAGACAAATCTGGTGATGGTGCTCAGAAATCCAGTAACAGGTCTGATCAAAGTGTGAAAGCTGACAGTGACAAAAGTGGTCTAGTTTGCAGTTATTGCAAGAAATCTGGTCACGTTACAACTAACTGTTGGTTCCTTAAAGCTAAGAAAGAAAAAGAAAAGGATACCAAACCAAATGCCTTTGTGAAAACAAGGTTAGAAACCCCTGTAGTAGATAACCAATCTGCTAAATTGCCTGCTTCTTGTGGGGCTAAAAAGCCTAATACAGCTGACTTTGTGAGGGAGGAATTTCTTCCATTTGTGTCAGAGGGATTTGTGGCTCTGAATGAGCATACTACTCCTGTCCCCATATATATCCTAAGGGATACCGGAGCTTCTCAATCACTTTTGTTGATGGACTCCTTGGAGTTACGTGATGAGACCGCTTCAGGGGATTTCATACTTGTACAAGGTATTGAAGGGAGGACTGTATCTGTACCCCTGCGCTCTATATTCTTGAAGTCAGATTTAGTTACAGGACAGGTAAAGGTGGGACTTATGTCAAGTCTACCTATAAAGGGTGTTTCTCTGTTGCTAGGCAATGACCTGGCTGGGGGCAAAGTAGTTCCCCCTGTACATCTTACTTCACAGCCGAGCACTGAAGGTGGGGAGGAGGACCCATCTCTGTATCCTTCTTGCGCGGTGACTCGTGCTATGGCCGAGAGGGCTAGGGAGGATGATGTTGTGGTGCCGTCCAGTACATTGAATAGTCAGGACTCAGGTGGTTCGCCTCATGACTCTGATTGGCCTACTATGGTTTCTCCGTTTGAGGACTTATCAGATACTTTTATCAGTTCTCTATTCAGCCAGCCGGATGGGTCTGGTGATTCTGATGTGTCTGGAGACTTGTCTCTGTCCAGAAAGCGGTTGATTGAGGAGCAAACTAATGATCCTGAAATTGGTGTACTAAAGAGGAGAGCCCTTCCTGAAAAAGAAATAGATGCAGTTCCAGTTGGGTATTATCTCAAGGATGGTGTGTTGATGCGGAAGTGGCGACCTCCTGATATCCCTGCCAATGCAGATTGGGCAGTGGTCAGGCAAATTGTTGTTCCGAAGATCTATAGGAATGAGATCTTAACAATGGCTCATAGTTTACCTTTAGGAGGTCATCTTGGTGTTAACAAGACTGTTGATAAGATCATGAAACACTTCTTTTGGCCTGGGCTTCGGAAAGACTTTTCCAACTTTTGCAAAACCTGTCACACTTGTCAGGTAGTTGGAAAACACCAGTTAGACCCACCTGTAGCTCCATTGCAGCCTATCCCAGCATTTGGGGAGCCATTCTCTAGGGTCATTGTTGATTGCGTTGGTCCATTACCCAAGACTAGATCTGGAAATCAGTACTTGTTGACAATCATGTGTGCATCTACCAGATTCCCCGAAGCCATACCTCTACGTAACATCAAGGCAACTGCAATCTCGAAGGCTTTGATAAAGTTCTTCACGTTGTTTGGTCTTCCCAGGGAAATTCAGTCAGACCAAGGTAGCAATTTCACTTCAGGATTGTTTCAGCAGGTTGTGTATGAACTAGGTGCAAAACAGATTCTTTCTAGTGCCTATCATCCAGAAAGTCAGGGTGCCTTAGAGCGGTTTCATTCCACTCTCAAGACAATGATGAAGACTTATTGTTATGACCATGAGAAAGACTGGGATGAAGGTGTTCATTTGCTGTTGTTTGCAGCTCGAGAAGCAGTGCAGGAGTCTACTGGATTCAGTCCATTTGAGCTAGTGTTTGGTCATGAAGTGAGAGGACCTTTGCTATTATTGAGTGAACAATGGCAAGAGGAAGAGCCGCAAATCAGTCTGTTAGACTATGTCAGCAAGTTCAAGGAAAGATTGCGTGCAGCTTGTGACCTTGCCAAAGAGAACTTGAAATCAAGTCAGGGAAAAATGAAAACTTGGTATGATCATAAGGCTAGAAGCCGTGAGTTTAAACCAGGAGAAAAGGTCCTTGTGTTGTTTCCCTTGCAGTCCAATCCATTGCAGGCTAGATTTCATGTTCCTTATGAAATTCTGACAAAACTCAATGATCTCAATTACATTGTGAAGACTCCAGATAGGAGAAAACCAAAACAATTGTGTCATATTAACATGCTAAAGCCTTATCATGACAGAAATGCTAGGGTTGCAGCTGTCACTTCAGATTCTCAAATGGTCGAAACGTGTGAAGATGAGGGGGAGTTTCAAGATGATGAACCGAGAATTAAAGCTGAAGTTCTTTCATGTAAATTGTCAAACACTGAAGTGTTGCAAAATCTTGATGTAAAACTCCAGCACTTAGAACCCTCACAGAGAGATCAGTTTGAAAGGTTGATCAAGAAATATGAGGATTTGTTTCCTGATGTTCCAAAGACAGTTACTATAGCCTCTCATGATGTAGATGTTGGTGATGCCAAACCAATAAAACAGCATCCATACAGGATGAATCCTGAAAAGAGAAAGATTGCTGAGAAAGAGGTTGAGTACATGTTAAAACATGATATTATCAGACCCTCCAACTCCGATTGGAGTTCACCCTGTGTGCTAGTTCCAAAACCTGATGGAAGTACTAGATTCTGTACAGATTATCGCAAAGTCAATGCTGTAACTAGAACTGATGTGTTTCCAATACCTAGGATTGATGATTGTATTGATAGTGTAGGGCAAGCAAAGTTTCTGACCAAGATTGATTTATTGAAGGGTTATTGGTGTGTGCCTTTAACTGAGAGGGCCAAGAGCATCTCTGCTTTTGCCACACCATCTGGATTGTACCAGTATGAAGTCCTACCCTTTGGCATGAAAAATGCCCCAGCCACGTTCCAAAGGATGATACAGTCTACAATCGCCGGATTGCCACACACGGGTGCGTACATCGATGACCTGATCACATGGAGTGACTCCTGGGAAGAACATCTAAAAGATGTAGAGACGTTGTTCCAGCGCCTGACCCAGGCTAACCTGACTGTTAACCTGAACAAGAGTGACTTTGGTTGTGCTACTGTCACCTATCTTGGCTACGTCATAGGCCAGGGTAAGGTGGCACCCATAAATGCTAAAGTCCAAGCCATCATGGACTTTCCAGTTCCTGACAACAAAAAAGCTTTGCGCCGCTTCCTTGGAATGATCGGGTACTACCGCAAGTTCTGCAAGAACTTTGCTGAGATTGCTCTCAGTCTAACTAACCAACTGAAGAAAGGCGTAAAGTTCACCTGGGATGATGCATGCCAGAGAGCCTTCGATCGCCTGAAGTCTCTGCTGTGTCACTTCCCCGTGCTCAAATCTCCTGACTTCAACAAACCGTTCTCCATCGCGGTCGATGCTAGCGACCAAGCTTGTGGATCTGTGCTCCTACAGAGAAGTGACTCTGATGACATTGAGCATCCCGTGGCATACTTCTCCAGGAAGTTCAATCGCCACCAAAGGAACTATTCCACAATAGAGAAGGAACTGTTGGCTCTGGTCCTTTCTTTACAACACTTTGAGGTTTATGTTTGTACAGGACAAAAGCCAATGATTGTGTACACTGACCACAATCCGTTAATGTTTTTGAGTAAGATGAAAAACAAGAATCGGAGATTGTTGAATTGGAGTTTGATTTTACAGGAGTTTGACTTGGAAATTAAGCATGTGAAGGGTACAGACAATGTAATTGCTGATTGCTTATCCCGTGTTTGAATGTGTATATATATATCATGTGTTTGAATGTGTATGATATGTATATATAGACAAGTGTTCACTTTACCATTTTGTATTGAAAAGAAAAATTTTGCCTTTATGAGTCAAAATTTTTCCCTTTTGGAATGGAGGTGTAATGTGAATATAGGCCACTAGATGGCAGTATTTACCTTTTTTTTTGTTAAGCTCAGACTGGAGTCATGTTTAGACATGTCCTGGACATGTCTGGGGCAAGTCTCAGAAAATTAAAAAAAGAGGTCTAAATGTGGGTGGGGTCTGCAAAAGAGTATATAAGGAAAAGAATTGAGACAGTAAAGTAGTAGGAGAAATTGCAAGAAGATGACCAGACCTGCCATTCTGTTCAAGACCTGTGACGTTTCTTCTGTGGATTTCTTTGCCTGTGTTTGAGCATTTTCTTCATCCAGGACATCACCAAGCCACCCCACCAAAAAGGGACTGTAATTATTTCTGTTTTTTCTTATTTATCAATCTTGGTCTTTAGTTGTAGGTTGTTATTAGTCTTTGTCTTTGTTAAAAATTAAATGTGTTTTAGTTGTTAAAACTGTGTTTGTCATCCCTTGCTGTTGCTGTTGTGTTATAAATGTAATTACAAATTGGGGCCATAACACCTCCTACTTCTTCGATTTGATTTATCTCATTTTGTGCTTTTTTTTCCCCAATACCACACAATGTGGGTATGGTTTTTTTATTCTTGATGGCACACATAGATATTTCTGTTAACATTTAGGTGAAGAAGGCAAATGACTGCACTAAATATTAAATGTACTTAATTAAAACAACAGCTTGTAAAAATCCTCAGATTACAACTGTGGTTGGAACAAAAACCAGCACACACAGTAGGCCCCCAGGAACGACATTGAATACCACTGCACTATGGGAAGAACGCAAGCTGGCGGAGGCAGTGTAATGCTTTGGGCAATGTTCTGCCGGGACACCTTGGGTCCGGCAATTCACTTGTGTGTTACTTTGACACATACCACCTATCTTAACATTGTTGCAAACCAAGTACACCCCTTAATGTAAACAATATTCCCTTATGCAGGCATCATTACCCAGAAAGGGCTGCTTGGGTGCAGGCTCTCAATACAACCCTACAATTACACACCTGATTCTACAGATCAGCTCTCAGACCCTGCAAACAATGTTCTATAGGCCTTCTATAGAATACTATAGAACTCTATAGAACATCGATTGAACTCCATAGAACATTTTAGTAGAGCTGCATGTTCTATAGGATTTTCCGTGGGTTCTATAGGAATTTGCTGGAAACCTACAGAGCACCTCTATGGAAAAGAAAGTCCTATAAGATTATTGCTGCTCCATAAAACCTTCCTATAGAACACCATAGTTGAAAAACCTGTTCTATAGGACTTTGATGGTCTTTAGGACCTTCTAATAGAACAAAAACGTAATGGGAAAGACATCTTAAATTAGGGTTAAATAAAAATAAAAATAAATCTTCTGAATCCTTGCAATGCTCTGTCGAAGGGTCAATTTACCTTATGTGTACCTGTGTTCTAGAAGTGAGAAATTGGACTAATTGTATGAAAATGTGAAATATGCAGTGATATCCACGAAGTATCAAGGAAATCGTGTCCGTTTTAACTTTAAGGTGTGCTTAAGCACATGGGGTACCAGGCACATACCTGCTCATTGATTCTCTGATCAGACGATTGATTGACTGATTGACTGACTGACTGACCACACACAACTTAGCAGTATTTCAGTTACGGTATATGAAGACCTCTTTCCATTTCCTCGGCAGCAATTCAAAAATATAAACGAAAGGCATTACAACTTTATTTTGCTATAATGGAAAACTCGTGTGCCTCTTTTGCTTACAAAGATAGAATTATGTTGAAAGTTTGACCTTTTGAGCTTTTCCCTTAGTTTTAAAAATTCAATCAAATTATTCCTTTCCATTCACATGCATGTGATTGTAGATTATCAACAATTTAGAAGGAATTTGAATACAATTTGAGGTCTGCTGAAACTTATTCCCACCATCTTTATACATCTTAAGGTTGTTTCTAACCATGAATGTCCAAGTTTTCGAATGGCTCACTTGGTTAAAGCACCGCATTGCGGAGCAGAAGTGTCTGGGTCTTAGCCCTGGTCACAGTAGCACGAGTGGTCATTGTGCTACAGGGATACAAGTTGGGAAAGGATTGCTGGGAAATGTAATATAAAATAGTTGCCTTCCAAATTTGGGTGGGCTTGAAGATGCCAAACTGAAAAAAAAAAGTTCTCCAGGAATTTTCTATAGAACTTTGTTTCTATAGGACTTGAGGAACTAAATTTCTATAGAATTCTATTGAACTGTCCTATAGGATTCCTATGGCATGTTTTTTCGCAGGGGAGTCTTTCCTGAAGTTCTTAGTCGCGTCCAAATAGTAAAAAAAATTACGTCCTATCATTCCTATCCACTTTTCTTTAACCTTTGTGGAAAACGTCATAAGGTTAAAGGAAGGTGTAAAAGGGAATTCTTAATGCTGTTGGAAGAACACCGCACTAATTAGAGAATACGAATGCACTTACACTAGGCAACATGGTCATGAGCCCCCTGCCCATTATAAACGTGTCTTGTCCTGATTGGCCGGATGAATGGATGCTGCTGCTGTGGGATGGTGTCATCTCCTGTCTTTTCAAAAAGGATGGTTCTGTGCACCCTGTGCTAAAGGTGGTTAATCAGGAAGCACTGAGACACCTTCTCTTAACATTAGAAGAATTCAAATGCAGTTATCATGGCTGCCACGTAATTCTTTCCGGATCATTTTTCGGTATTAGGAGCTTTTGGAAAAAAAGACTATTTGAACCCAGCCCTTGATTAGTTGAATCAGGTTAATAACAGCTTGGTTGGAATGAAAGCCTGCCCTCACACCGCCCATTTCTGGATAAGATTGAGAATTTCTTCCCAAACGGTAGTGGCCTTTTTCAAGAAGATAATTTGCCCTGACACACAGCAAAAATGTTTCAGGAATGGTTTGAGGAAGGCAATGATGAGCTCAGGGAGTTGCCTTAGCCTCCAATTTCCCCAGATCTCAACCCAACAGTGGCGTGCCGTCAGATGTCAGGAAGCCCTTCAGTAACATCACCCTTTCCCGCATAATAGCTCTAAAACTGTTTGCGATCAAGTTTGCCTGATTAACAATCAGACAATTGAAGCACCTATTACTAAAACCCCATAAGTCACACTTGACTTGACTTGACTTGTGGGGTTTTGGTAATCAGTGCTTCAATTTATTAACTGAACAACCACCACCAATGCATGACACGTAATGATAAAGAAATGCTAATTACAAAGCGATTGCCTTTTGGCTATGTTGATATAATTGATCTGACTCCGCAAGGATGACAATCTGCAAGTAAATCAGAAACATTCGCTGACTTCGCAGCAATTATTTTTGGCATCACTCAGCTGTGCATCGTGCCTAACTGCGCACTTAAGCCGTCACTACATTCAGACAATAGAATGGATTCTCATGGCTTATGGCTCACAAACTAATTTACGCAAATTTGTGGTTTCACGTGCTACATGAGCGCAGAAATTATAAAGACGAATTAAAGCACGTATTACTAAAACCCCATAAGTCACACTTGACTTGACTTGACTAATGGGGTTTTAGTAATCAGTGTTTCAATTGATATTTTTCATATTTTTGCGGATGAAAACTCTGTATAATTTTGTAGTGCAATGTATAACAAGGCTTTCAAAAATAAATTAGACTCTTGTTGGTTCTACCTACCAGTCTGAGCAACTGTTGCTAATTGGGAGAGGTAAATTGCGAGAGATGTAGGTCATTAAGTAGTGAAAGGTGAGGCTATAGCTGGCCCTGTGTTTCTACCAACTGACCGCCACTGCAACCCAATCACGCATCTGTGGGATGAACCGGGCAAACAAGTCCAATCCATGGAGGCCCCACCTCGCAAACTTACAGAACTTAAAGGATCTGCCGCTTATGTCTTAGTGCTAGATGCTACAGCACATCTTCAGAGGTCTTGCGGAGTGCATGCCTTGAGGAGTCAGGGCTGTTTGGGCGGAGAAAAGGGGACCTGCACGGTATTGAAAAGGTGGTCATATTGTTATGGCTGATCTGTGCAGTCTCGCAGTAAAAGCTGCGCGGAAGTTTGGTGGTTTTCACATGATGGCGCAACTGATCTGAGCCACTGTGATGGTAGTGATTGGTATCCTGCCCTTGCTAAATTCAAATAAAGGTAAATTCTAAATAAATGGCAGTGTTAGTTTAGATACAGAGACATTCCATCAGTGAAAGTGTGACAGCATGAAGTGCTGGCTCTTTTTCCGGTCGAGCACAGGCATTCTTCAATCTCGACTACACACCTCATGGGCGGTGTACGATGCGGTCTCTTGCTGTTTGAAGCGTAACCTTTACGTCCTGCAGATTTCAAAAGCGCTGCTGGGTTATACTTTGGGTCCCCACACCTGGCTTTAATATCCTGCAACACGAGAAGGTCCTCCAGACTTCAATTTACCGAGAGGGCGACCAACAAACGAGCTGGGATTGCATTAGGCAGTTCCACTCGGAGGGGAAATAATGAGCCGGCGTGTCGATCAGGCGCGAAGCCCATGTGAGTGACACCATAATGCTGCTTTCATTAAAGACGGAAAATATAAAACAGCCGGCTTTCCGGAGCTTCAATTACTGTCTCCGTCGCAGTGATGCGATGACCCGGGGTGGGAAATGGAAGATTGAAATGCATCAGGGAAGAAAGGTGGGAGTGATGAGATTGGCGGTGTGGTGACAGCGAAACCAAGTGACTGACAGGCTTCACTCTTGATTATTTAAACAACATGTGAATAAATATGAATTATTTCTGCAAATGTAATATCCACCATGTGCTAAGCATGGTCTCACCATGGGTTTTTTATTGCTTGTGGGCTGTGTTAGTGCTGGAAAACTCCAGATACTCTTGGTAGACCAATGGTCTCATGTAGCCTAATAACCGTGTGTAGGCACAAATATGATCTGAAACATACAGTCAAATCCATAAATATTCGGTCAGATTTATTATACTTTCTACATCATATTGGAGATGATTAAGGGCAAAGAACAGACGGACAGGTTTATTTTGAGGGTATTTCATCCAAATTGGGTCGAAGGTGCGGGAATTTGTTTTACTTTTTATATGTGGCCTCCATTTTAAAGGGCATAAAAGTAAATGTTTTTCTGCAGATATTATTCTGGCTGGGGGTGCCTTGGTCCCCCTGTATTTAATTTACATGTGAGCACATAAAAAGCCATGAGTTAATTTCACATGTGCCATCTGCATTTGGAATTTGTTGCTATTAACTCTTAATAGGAAGTGCAGAAAGTGTAGCAAGCAATCATTAGGCTAGAAAATCAAAACAAACCCATCAGAGAAAGAGAGAGAGAACATTAGCAAAATCAAGCTTTTGGTACATTATTAAACAAAGTGCTCACCAATGAACTCAAAAACGCCAGAAGACCATGGGCAACAACTGTGGTGAATGATATAAGAATTCTCTCACTGGTGAAGAAAAACTGCTTTACATCAGTGACCAGATCAAGAACACTCTTCAGGATGTTAGCGTATCAGTGTCAAAATCAGAAATGAAGCGAGAAATTAAATTCAGTGGGTATCCCACAAAATGCGCACTGTTGGTATGCCTCAGGAAGAATGCAATAAAACAACTAAAAAAAGCCTGTCCAGTTCCAGAGCAACTTCATAAGGACAAGTGAGAGAAAGATCAATTTGTAAATGAATGATGGGAAGAGAACAGCTCTGAGAAGCAAAGGAAGTGCTCATGAGCATGCTACCTCATTCGTGAAGAATGACAGTATGTGGCCGTGAATAGTAGCCATTGGACAAAGGCAGCCAGCTGAATTTTGAATTACGGAGCGCCATATCAGGGCATATAGCAAAAAAAATAGTTGTTTCGCATCCTACAAATTACAATTTTCAGGGTTGGGTGGATGGGTTTTTTTTTTTTTTTTTATGAATTATATTAATAGTAGGAGATCCATATGGCACAATAAGTCCAAATCATAATTACTTGTATTAATAATAAGAGTCAAATCTGCCTAACTCATAAGTAACAAAATGATTCAAAGCCAAACAGGTCATCTGCTGCGTACACATGGATTCAAAGCATTTTTCTCACTTTCTTTTTGGTGCGATTTTCACAACCTCTTTTTCAAAAATTAATCATATTAAAAAAAATTCAAGGTGGGAGGGTCTTTCTGGGCCAGATAGGGATGCTAACCAACCACTTTTTTTTTTAAGGCTTTATATGCTCAGATTCAGCCAAAAATCTTTGGATGGTGCTTCATAGAGCAAATGCCCCGTGACCCAATGCATACTGCAAATCCAACTCAAGACTTTTTTGGGGCAATGCGAAATATATTGAAAATATATTGAAAAATGACTGAGACTCAGTGTAAACTAACCACAGCTGCAGTGAAGGCCTAGCACAGAATGACTTATATGTGTTTGTGCGTTTATACATATATGAATTATGAATTAATCAACATTATGCACTGCATCTGCGAGTGGTTGTAATGCTTTGGTTAATTTTATATAATATATATGAAGAGTTTGGTTTCAAAATACAATAAGCGCCAAAATTACAAAAATTGAGATAAGACCATAAAGCAGGGGATGGGAACCTTCTCCAGAAAGAGCCACTGTGGGTGCAGCTTTCATACCAGCCAAGCTGCTACACACCTGATTCTACTGATCAACCTCTGGAATGTTTGTTAAGGGCCTTGATTAGTGGAATCAGGTGTGTAGCAGCTTGGTTGGTATGAAAGCCTGCACCCACAGTGGCTCTTTCTGGGAAAGGTTCCCTACCCCTGCCATAATGCAATAGTACCGTGCTTCTTACGCATGGTGCAAATTTTAATTTTTAGAAATTCATACTTTAGAGTGTATGTTTTCATGGTCAAAGTTTGTATTTCTGTATAAAATGCAAAAGGCGTCAACATAGAAAAAGCTCATTTACTCAAAATGAGTAAAATGGATATATTGCATTTTGGAAACAAACTCTTTTTCAGGGACCAGAGCTGTCTAACCCACAGAACATTGTTTTTGAGATAAAATTACTAAAACCCCACATGTCAGGTCAAGTCAACTGTGACTTATGGGGTTTTAGTAATAGGTGCTTCAATTGTGAATAAAATCAATACGCAATGACTTTGAAATCACACCAGGCAGTATTTTATTCACAATAGAACACAGATAACGCAGCAAATGTTGAAACTGAGAAATTTTACAATTTTATCCACAAAATGAGCTCATTTCAAACTTGATGGCTGCTACAGGTCTCAAAAAAGTTGGAACAGGGGCCTGTTTACCATGGTGTAGCATCCCCTCTTCTTTTTAACACAGAGTGGTGGCGTCTGGGCATTGAGGAGACAAGTTTCTTGAGTTTAGTCATTGGAATTTGATCCTACTCTTGTTTAATACAGGCTTCCAGCTGCTGGAGAGGTTTGGATCTCCTTTGACAGACTTTTGGTTTACTTATGCGCCAAATGTTCTACAAAAGATCAGTGAAAGATAGGGACTGCAGGCAGGCCAGTTCAGCACACGGACTCTTCTACTACGAGGCCATGCTGTTGTAACAGCTGCACAATGTGGTTTTGCATTGTCCTGCTGAAATACACAAGGCCTTTTTTGGAATAACGTCGTCTGGAGGGGAGCATATGTTGCTCAAAAACCTTTTATATGCCTTTCAGCATTCTTGGTGCTTTTTAAAACATGCAAGTGTCCCACACCATATGCACTAATGAATCCCCATACCAGCAGAGACGCTGGCTTTAGCATAAGGAGGGGTGGTCTTTCTCCTTTTTACCCCGGGGGATACAACGCCCATGATTTCCAACAACAATGTCAGATTTGGACTCGACTGACCACAGGACACTTTGTGCCACTTTGCTACAGTCCATTTTAAATTATCCTTGGCCCACAGAACACGGCAGCGCTTCTGGATCATGCTCAACAATGGCTTCCTTTTTGCATGATGGAGTTTTAGGTGGCATCTGTGGATGATATGGCAGACTGTGTTTACAGACAGTGGTTTCTTGAAGTATTCCTGGGCCCATTTAGTAATGTCAATAACAGAATCATACCGGCGAGTGATGCAGTGACGTCTGAGGGCCCGAAGATCACAGGCATCCAGTAAAGGTCTTTGATTTTTGTCCCTTACAAGCTGAGATTTTTCCCGTCTCTCTGAACCTTTTGATGATGTTATGCACTGTCAATGATAAGACCTTCAAAGCCTTTGCAATTTGATGTTGAGGAACATTGTTTTTAAAGTATTCCACAAGTTTTTTTACACAAACCTTCACAGGTTGGAGAGCCTCTGGCCATCTTTACTTCTGAGAGACTCAGCCTCTCTTAGACATCCCTTTTATAGCCAGTCATGTTACACACCTGATGCTAATTAACTTAATTACTTACTACATATTCTTTCAGATGATTCTCTTATATATGAATTGCTTTTACAGCCCTTTTTTGCCTGTGTCCCACCTTTTTTGAGACCTGTAGCTGCCAGAAAATTTGAAATGAGCTGATTTTGTGGATAAAAATGTAAAATGTCTCAGTTTCAACATTTGAAATGCTATCTATGTTCTATTGTGAATAACATATTGGCTCACCTGATCTGAAAACTTGCATAGGAACTGGTGTAGATTCTGGTGTAAATATCAGCGTTCGCCAGGTGTCACGTCTGATTTACTAAAAGTGTGTACGTTGTTGATTTCAGTGTAGAACTGGCGTGGCGTTGATAAATCTGGCGACAGAAACCATCGTAATTTACATGACACGCCCCTATAAATTCATGCTCCGGGAGGCATAGTCCTGTCCACTTTACAACATGGACTCTCGAAACACGGCAAAGAAGAAAGAACTTCACTGAGGAGGAAATATCGCCGGCCTGCTGATAAAACCATGAATCTGCAATTTGATGGGAAACAAAAACTCGTATGTCCATGATAATAACATAAATATTGCAAAATACAAAATTTCATTGATCGGATACACTCTTGGAGTCAAAATAGTCATCCTACCCGAACACAGCTCAACTGCATTCTTACATGCAAAATTTTACTTTTTTTTTTTTTTTTTGTTCTCCTGTAAAGTTTATCATTTTGAAGATACAAGGTTTTATCAGCAGGCTGACGATAGATGGAGAAAAACAAAATAATTTTATTTGGAAGTCTGAAGAGCGGCATGACGGAAGAAGGCTGCAGTTTGGAAAACTATTGCTGCTGCGGTAAACAATGTTGAGGTGGAAAAACCGGAGTGCAACAGAGGTTTAATTTAATTAATGAATAAATCGAAGTCATTTAAATGCGTCCAAGCACAAAAATTGACCAAAATTCTTGTTAGACGAACTTATTATTGTGGCCAAGATTCACATTCCTCCATGGCCCACACTTACTGAATATATATATATATATACACAGTGGTGCTTGAAAGTTTGTGACCCCTTTAGAATTTTCTATATTTTTGCATAAATATGACCTAAAGCATCTTCAGATTTTCACACAAGTCCTAAAAGTAGATGAAGAGAACCCAGTTAAACAAATGAGACAAAAATATTATACTTGGACATTTATTTATTGAGAAAAATGATCCAATTTTACATATCTGTGAGTGGCAAAAGTATGTGAACTTCTAGGATTAGCAGTTCATTTGAAGGTGAAACTAGAGTAAGGCGTTTTCAATCAATTGGATGACAATCAGGTGGGAGGGGGCACTCTGTTTTATTTAAAGAACAGGGATCTATCAAAGTCTGATCTTCGCAACACATGTTTGTGGAAGTGTATCATGGCACAGACAAAGGAGACTTCTGAAGGCCTCAGAAAAAGGGTTGTTAATACTCATCAGGCTGGAAAAGGTTACAGAACCATCTCTAAAGAGTTTGGACTCCACCAGTCCACAGTCATACAGGTTGTGTACATATGGAGGAAATTCAAGAACATTGTTACCCTCCCCATGAGTGGTCGACCAACAAAGATCACTCCAAGAGCAAGGCGTGTAATAGTCGGCGAGGTCACAAAGGACCCCAGGGTGACTTCTAAACAACTGAAGGCCTCTCTCACACTGGCTAATGTTAATGTTCAAGAGTCCACCATCAGGAGAACACTGAACAACAATGGTGTGCATGGCAGGGTTGCAAGGAGAAAGCCACTGCTCTCCAAAAAGAACATTGCTGCTCATCTGCAGTTTGCCAAAGATCACGTGGACAAGTCAGAAGGTTATCAGAAAAATGTTTTGTGGACGGATGAGACCAAAATAGAACTTTTTGGTTTAAATGAGAAGTGTTATGTTTGGAGAAAGGAAAACACTGCATTGTAGCATAAGACCCTTATCCCATCTGTAAAACATGGTGGTGGTAATATCATGGTTTGGGCATGTTTTGCTGTGTCTGGGCCAGGACAGCTTGCCATCATTGATGGAACAATGAATTCTGAAATATTACAGTGAATGCTAAAGGAAAATGTCAGGACATCTGTCCATGAACTGAATCTCAAGAGAAGGTGGGTCATGCTGCAAGACAATGACCCTAAGCACACAAGCCGTTCTACCAAAGAATGGTTAAAGAAGAATAAAGTTAATGTTTTGGAACGGCCAAGTCAAAGTCCAGACCTTAATCGAATCAAAATGTTGTGGAAAGTCCTGAAGCGAGCAGTTTATGTGAGGAAACCCACCAACATCCCAGAGTTGAAGCTGTTCTGTACGGAGGAATGGGCTAAAATTCCTCCAGGCCGATGTGCAGGACTGATCAACAGTTACAGGAAACGCTTAGTTGCAGTTATTGCTGCGCAAGGGGGTCACACCAGATACTGAAAGCAAAGGTTCACATACTTTTGCCACTCACAGATATAACATTGGATCATTTTCCTCAATAAATAAATGACCAAATATAATATTTTTGCCTCATTTATTTAACTGGGTTCTCTTTGTCTACTCTCAGGACTTGTGTGAACATCTGATGATGTTTTAAGTCATATTTATGCAGAAATATAGAAAATTGTAAAGGGTTCACAAACTTTCGAGCACCACTGTGTATATATATATATATATATATATATATATATATATATATATATATATATATATAAAATGATGTTCACGAGTATAATACACTTCATACAGCACTAGCCAGTGATAGAGCAGCATCTGCCAGTTAGATATGAATGCCATTTTTCGTTACATAACTCATGTACTGAGAATGTGCCGCATGTGTGGGATGATGAGATGACTGCATGGCTTCATACCTGAGGATGCTCTGTGAAATTACAGAGCACCAGGCTAAGTCCTTATTTCAGAGCTCACCATCTCACGCAAAAGACAAAGGTGCAATAGCTCAATCCAGGTCAAGAGTGCTTGCAAGAAAAGAGTGGGAGTAGGTCGGGGTTCAGGGTGACAGGCACGTGGGTGCGAGGAATGAGGGGAGTGGGGGGTGGGGGGTGCTTTATGTGGGCGGTTGGTAGTGTAGCATAATGTTTCAAGAACTGGCCTTGCGACCAAGTGGTCAGCAGGTTCATTTCTTCAGCGCTTGCTTGAGGGTTTCCGCATCATTTCTGTGAGTACGTACTTGTGCGAACAGACCGTTTCAAACAGAAAGAGCATGCAGAGCATATAAGAGTGCATAGATGAAAGCACCTACCAAACTGAGCAGTAAATGTTGCGTTAGTCTCATTTCCTGCAGCATCTGAAGCAGTGAACGAAGGCCAGAGTTGGGGGATTTTTGCCTGCAAATGGAGCCGATCAAACATAATCTTAGACGGACAGAGGCTTCACCGATGTTAGTCATAGCAACATCAGCGGATTGGTGATCTTTCGGTTGCCATTTCCAGTACCCCCTCCCTCTATACACTGCTGTCAAGTGCTGCACATGGGTGCCTCAGTCCAGCTGCATTTGGGAAAGGACTTGACTAAGGACTCCCTGTAATGACATCCCTGGGGTCCATGAATGTTACTATGTTTGAGGGGGAGTGGACAGTGTTACAGAGGTGAGTTCAGAGCAGTCACTCCAGCATCCAGAATGTTCCCTGAATCTTAAAAATGGCAGTAGTTCCTGAATTGGAGGTTTTGTTTCCTCTCATGCATGGATTTTTGATCCGAGCAGAGGAAGGTAAAAGCAGGTGGTGATAAGACTGTGTCTGATAGATTAAACGACTGACCTCGATGTTCACTTCAGCGGAGAAAGGGAGAGGAGAAGAGGAGTAAAGTGATCTCTGGGGAAAGTACAACGAGATTTTCAAATACTTGCTCTGAGGCACCAATAAATACGTCCTGTCAGCTTCAGTTTGAGGATAGGTACAGTCATACTGAGTAAACTGAGTAAGAATAACAACCCTCTCCATTTTTTTCCACTATCCAAATGCTAATGGATCTGGCTGTTTGCCAGCCTCCTCTTCATCAATTCTTTCTCTCTAACACTCTCTTTTTGTTCTGTCCACTTCACTTTATCATGACAAATACTCTACTTTAATCTATTATCAATCACAGAATTTTAGCACAGATAGATTTTGTGTCTAGCGCTACAGACAGGTGGTAAGAATGTATGCTTTGCTCAGGGACATCAATTGAGCACTGATTCAGTTCAGATCGTTGATCTTTGTAGTATGTGGACAGGCAGCGGATGGTAATTAGGTTCATGCATATCCATACGCAACTTCATTTAGATTCTTGGATCCACTCAGCACCTGCTCTGAGCTAAAGCCAAACAAAAAGCAATAGCTTTGGCTATAAATATATGGTGCTGTCTCCTCATTTTATCTGTGTATTTGTTTTAGTTTTCATTCACCGTATGCATTCGTATTTGTCAATAAGTCGTATACCAATACATGCAAGATAAAAAAAGATAAAAAAGTACAGGACAGTAGCAAAAATATGAATGATATTACATTAACTTAAAGCATGATTATGTAAGTTTGCTATTTAGTCTCTGTGCTGTGATATGGTCATAGACCATTGATAGCTTTCATTTATTTATTTCTGTCCTCGGCAAGCCTTCCAAGTGCGGTCCTGATGTGTCACCAACTTCTCGTTTCGGACTTCACATCGCTGTGTCAGGTGATTTTAGGGTGCCCTCTCTTCCTCCTATCTTGAGTATTCAACTTTGTGACTGCTTACTGATGACCTCCCTCAAGGTATGGCCCATCCGCCTCCATTTTCATTTTACAATCTGCATCTCTATTGGCTCATGTCCCAGGGAGTTTCATTTGTTACCCTGTTTGTCCATCTGATGTTTAGCATTCTTATACGGCACTTTGTTGAGTCAAGCCTGAAGTTTCTAGGTAGTTTTCTCAATAGTTCTCCAGAATTCTGCACCACAAAGGAGAATTGACTTTACATTTGAGTTGAAAATCCTCAGTTTCGTTCTCCTTATGTGATCTGAGAAGACCCTACTTTCTTCAACATTTTGGATACGACTCCTGGCTTCGTTAATCCAGACTTTATTGTTTTAATCTGTCCCTCAGATGACGCTCACAACACTTCCCAGGGAGACAAAGTAGGCTCCTTCCTCCGTGGTACCACGCCCTGTCTTGATTGGTCTATTTTTGGTGCAATTCACTTTCCTATAGCTTGTTTGCAATCACATGATCCCGATGACGCATGTAAGCCAGATGGGGAACAGGAGGTAGGAACGCCAGCTGGGAATTGGAAATGGAGGAAAGTGAAAGCCAGATATGTACGGTTAAGTAGCTATATGATTACAGCCTTACCTCTCACAAAGCGGTCATTGCATACATGACCGTTGCTTGACTCCGCTCCTTTGGACTTTCAGCAGAGGTTTTCATCCATGTTTGCCGCCCTTTCTCCTCAAGCTATGTAAAATTCACGCCTTTATATATCACTACTTTCGGGACTTGTAGCTCGTAGCTCGTCCCACCCCCCAATTTGATTAGTTGGCACAGTCGTAAACAGCGCAAAACTGTAGCATTTTGATAGTGTCTCTCTACGAAGAAAGCACTTCCTGCCCCCCATCTGCAGTTCCTGCCCTGACGGGATATCATCTGCAAACAACCTATACTTTGTCTTTTCCACATTTGGCATCAGACCTAGCTTACCAGAATTAGCTGTCAGTGATGTTGTTCGGCCCTGCATCTGTTGTTTGGAACTTGAGATGAGGGTGACATCATCAGTAAAACCGAGATTGTCTGCTTACTGCCACAGATTGCACTGCATTCCATTTCATCGGTCTCCCGTTGTTTCTTTCATGACGTAATCGATGCCCGACAGGAATAAGAACAGTGCCATCAGGCAGCCCTGTTTGACTCCTGTTTTGGCAGTGAAATTTTCTAATAATCTCTCTGCATGCAGAACTTTGCTGGTCATCATACCGTTCATACCATCATACCACCATTCCTGGCCATTACCGATGATGTGGATGAATCCTCCTGTGACTACAGAATGCTTCATATGGTCAGGGAGTTTCTACTGAGGCTATGAAGGCCTTCTCAAAGTCAATGAAGATAGAGGAATGTATTTAATGAACTGTTTGGTTATTATCCAGGGTGTGGCTAACTGGTAAGTACAGGAGCAATCCCTCCCTGGTCGTTGGCCCCTGAGTGTATTATTGGCAGCGTGTTGAAGACAGAATATAATTATTCTGTTCCTGACCACAGACACTAAGGTTACCCTTGTGTAGCTCTTACGCTCTAGGAGGTCATCTTTCTGCGGATGAACTATAGTGTAACTCTCGTTCCATTCCAGTGGAATCTTTTCTTTGCCCCAGATATTTTCGAACAAGCTGAATGAAAAATCAATTGCTAGAATGGGGTATGCCTTGAGAGTTTCTGATGGTATATTGTCTGGGCCAGCTGCCTTACCGATGATTATGCAAGATCACAGTAATTTGTTTGTAGTATTTTTAATTTTGTTTTGAAATGATGGTTTATAGTTTTTGGACACTATTTGGCTTGAGTTGGAATATACTCCATGATTAGTGCCATGTCTCATAATTAGCCGTTTACATCTTATTTCTTAACTCTTAACAGTTTTGTGTCTATTCTTTCTCTTTCTTTCTTTCTTTTACCATGCTGTTTTTACTGTGTAAACTGTGAATGGGAGTTGAATCACAGGATCAGTTATTCCAGTAATGATTAGGAGAGTTCTTTACTCAGCACAATTGTTTGGTGCACAAATCATAATGTTCATTTTTTTTATTTTTAGTACACAAGATGTTTACCATTCGAGAGATTTTGAAACTTGAATATTCTCTGAATAGATTTTATAAGAATATATCGTGTTTCTCTAGAACTCTGATTGTTTCCTCTAGACAGGGTATTCCAGGAAAAGTATGAACTGGTAACTGGCTTATAAGGATTTCAAATGGTAAACAGAAATATTTTTTGCCTTCTGGTTCTATAGGCGGCAATTACTGTTATTTAGCAAATACAGTGGCAGCCTCCTGTCGCACAATTCTATCATCTCGAACTTTATTCTCTCCCGCATTTCAGGCATATGTATCTCAATCTAGCCTTCACGTGCCGCAGCGGACACGTATCCCCTCAGTTCCTATCATCCTCACTCAACTTGTCCTAAGCTTTAAAAATATACAACCACTAGAGGGAGTTGCTGGCCAGGTATTGACACAGTTAAGGTGGCAGCGAGTAAATTCTGTAACTAACATACATCCTGGCAGTAGCCCCGGCTTCATTTCTCAGATAACTTTCTTTTCAGACCTAAAAGGAACTGATATATTTTACAGTCAATATACAAGGTCTATACCTCAAACCCAGGGCATCATTCTCCCCGCCCCATCTGCTTTCACCCTGACAACCAAAGGCAGGGTGCATTCAATTTGAAATGTGAGCTGTCGAGATTAGAAATGAAGAGAAGAATTCAGTCCTGAGAATGCTCTTACCGGTGCAGGATGGAGAAAATCTGGCCTGTCCTTATACCACTGGGCCATTGTACACAGACAAATCTGTGTACTGATTTAACATTCACAAATACTGGCTTTACAACTATAGTACCAAATGTTCTTCTTGGGGACCTGCCGTCTTTTCCCCTCAAAACCGTAACAAAATAAACCTAATGAAACAGCCTGGAAATGTTGCTGAACTGACAATTTATAGAATAGGCTAGCAAAATTAGGCGTACATGAAAATCTACGGACAGTTGATCATTCAAAGCAGGGTTTGTGATCCAGTCATTTATAATGCTGTGACTTATCAGGGGACCCCAACCTTTCATAGTCAATCTAAATATGTTTCCCTTGTTAGCCTAACTAAGAATCCAAAGGTAAATATGCTCCTATACAATGAAGGAATCAATGCACTTGTCAAGTGTACTAGCATGCAATTTGAATAAAACTTTCATACTCATTAGTAGGCATGCTGATTCGGGCAAGGTCTTGGAGACATCTGGTAGGGTCAAAATGAGCTCTAATTGGAATTAATGGGACAGAAACTGAAACAATTAAAGCCATCAATGCGAACAAACTAACAACAATGCAACCCGACTGCAATCAGCAAAAAGTATTGTGCTCATTGGGTACACACTGTAGGAGGATTTTGTCATTGACGCAGTTTATGCCTACTTCTTGGATAAATTAATTTTTGAAAGATGAATCTGTATATAGAATTCATTTTTGTTCAGAATTGAGCTTAATATGTGTCTGTAGAACAGACCATTATGAGGACAAATAAGCAGAGAAATTGACAGTTTACTGTGGTATCCCGTGTTACATTATGCACAAAAACCTAATGTACACATAATTCTGCAGTTTCAAAAGAAAATAGATGTTTCCAGATAAAAAGGCTAACAAAGAACTCCATATTAACCATCTGCTGGAGAATCTTGCAGTAGAGAAGCAACTGAGAAACTGTTGATGGAACAAACTCTAAAATGAAGCATTAATTGGAGGACTCTTTATTGGTCATTTCAAAATGATTCCCATTGACATCCCTTTCCATCAAATGGCAAAAACTAGTATCTAGTTCTGTGTGGGTATATGAGTGTGTGCACGCTTGATTGTGTGTGTGTGTGTGTGTGTTCGTTTCAATGCACCAATGGCACATAGAGCTGCTTTTGATAATTTCAGGGCAGTCAGACTATTTTCTCCCCAACTGCTCCAACTATACTAACCTCCCTTCCTTTCAACCTCTCTCTCTCTCTTTCGCCAGAAGCAGGCTTTCCTCGGTATTCTCTTTGATGCCCTCCCCCCCACCCCCCGCCCGACACACACTCAGTTTACAGCCTCATAAAAACTAATTAAGCATCAACTCTGGGATCTGTGCAGCCATCACCTACAGTTAAACCAAAACTGTCGGAACAAACCTCCTCTCTTCATATGAGAGGTGCAGTTTAAAGAAAACGTTTTTTTTTTTTTTTATTGGTTGGGGTTTTGTGGGAGAGTGTTTTGGGGAAACTAATTCAAGCTAATTGTGCGCACCACTCGACACTCTCGCTCTCCCTCTGTAGTTTCGAGCGCCTCGGCAGTACTTTGATCAGTAGATTGAACGACGGAAGGAGAGCCCTCCAGAAAAGCTCCATTCTCTCCGTGCACCCTGGGACGCAGGAGGACTTTAACCGTGCCAGGCTCACGCGATGCTTTCAGCGCACCGCAGAGCGCCCGACGAGAATATCGAGCCGTCAAATTCGCCATGATGCAGCCAGTTGGAGCGGCCCCCTGTACAATACGAAAACGTGCATCCTTACTTATGCTCCACGTGTCTGCTTAGCCTGAATGTCCTGCTGTGCTCTCCGCGTCTCACGCAACATTGTGTATCCAGCCTGCAATTCTGTAGTAAAGCGCTGCGCTGACAAATCAAAGGCTGATATTCAGGAAATCTTAGTATTTTATATTGTCAGCTTTGGCGCTGTGGATAAATGTAATGGTACATTTAACAGGCTTTCTGTGGGGGTTTTGGACTTTGGGAGGTGACTGCTACCCGTGTGACTTTTAATTCTTTAAATACTTTTTCAGTTTCCTGGCCATAAATCTTATTCCACAATAACGTGCCTCTCCTAGAGATGGTCATGCAGGCTGTGAGGGGGTGGCTTTTGGAATATTTAAGTGTTTTTGACAAAATCCATGAGAATTATTTTCCCCCA
Source organism: Gymnothorax reevesii (assembly GCA_029721435.1). Lineage (NCBI taxonomy): Eukaryota > Metazoa > Chordata > Actinopteri > Anguilliformes > Muraenidae > Gymnothorax > Gymnothorax reevesii. The sequence continues at coordinate 165,250,311 of CM056573.1, read as the reverse complement.
TGTACACCAACATCTTATATTTGTCTTTATGAACTGTCTTTCATTGGGGCAATTACATTCTTTAAAAGTACAATATTTCCAACATGCTATTTTGCACTTTATGGAAAAATATGCCTCCATGCTGCATTGGTGATTCTAATAAGATTAATTGATTGTATTTTACTGTTTGATACAATTTTAAACCTCCCGCCTTCTCATCTCTGAATTCTTTTGCCTAGATCCTGGTATCCAACTGTTTCTGATGATATGTGCAATAAACTACAAATTCACAACAAACATAAATAATTTGTTGCAATCACTTGCATATGTGTTTATGTCTCATTTGGTAATATATCAGTTTGAGACTTCAGTTTTATTGAGCGGTATAATTTTTGAGATAAGTTTCCCCCAAACATTATTGCTGCATAATTATGTGATTGTGTGTAGAGCAAAAATGTAATCAAAAACTATCTAGTTTCTAGCCCGTCAACAAATACAATTACACTATTATTTAAATGATAATGTCACAATCTAGCATATTCTGCAGCGGCTCAGAACATCTTCCAATGCATGTGAACACTCGTTTAACCCCATAAAAGCTATGGACCCATATTATGAGTCTATAAAATGCAGCTGCTTTATTGAAACCTGTGGAGCTTCAGACCTGTTTTAAATTCTAGATGAGATCCCAAGGTTTCCAATGATCCCAAATATGTCGTGCTGAATCACTGGGAAATGCACATAAAATGATGCCCCAGACCTGAATATTCTCCATTTAATGTGATTCTGTGGGCATACTGGGTTTGAATATTTCTAAAAAAATATATAGTGGGCTCCAAAATTACAGGCACTCCTGACTAGCAATGCACAAACAATACTTTAAAGAATTCTAAAAATATATATTTATAGAGAAACACTATAACAACATGTGAGAAATAATGTACAATATTAATGTTCCAATGGAACCAACCAAAATGATTAACTGATTGATTAAAAATCAATTTCCCCCTAACTAAAGCTGCACAATTAATCACACCCTTAAAGATTATCATGAATAACATCTACCAAAATTGAACCAGTATGAAATTCCACTTATTTAAGTTTTATTTAAGTGTTATGGAACAACATTGAGCCATTACATCACTTACACATCACATATCCTGTTTCACAAGGGTATAAAAATGAGGTAACACCCATTTAATATCCCTTTGTCATCCAAAACCATGGGAAAAAAAAATTGTCAGTTCAGAAGAGGCAGATGGCCATTAACCCTCATAAATCTGGTAATGGCAGCAAGAAGATTCACAAACAATTGAATATGCCACTTAGCACTTCAAAGATATGGAACTTTTGAAAACCTCAAGGGAACAGGATGCAACTGCATTTTGCCCCCAGGATACTAAGGAGGATGGTGAGAGAAGCAACAAAATCCCCAAGAATCACTGTGAAGAAGTTGTAGGCTTTGGTGGCATCAGATTTCTAAAAGCACTATTAGGCGCCACCTCTATGACCACAGGTTCTTGGAAGGGCTGCCAGATGAAGGCCTTCCCTGACCAGAAGACACAGAAGCAAGTGCTTAGAGTTTGCCAAAAACTCATTTAAATTATGACTGGAACAAGTTATTTTGGTCTGATGGGACCAAAATGCATATTTTGGTCAGATACAGCATCGGCATGTTTGGCGTTGAAGCAGAGATGAATACAAGGAGAAGCACCTCATACCCATAGTGAAATATGATGGAGGGTCAGTCAGTTTTGGGGCTGATTTAATTCAAAAGGTCCAGGGGCACTGGTTAAGATTAATGGCATAATGAATTCCACCAAGTTTTAAGACATTTCGGCTGACAATCTGGTTGCCTCCGCCAGAAGGCTGGTCGTAGGTGGACTTTCCAACAAGACAATGGCCCAAAACATACCACAAGATCCACAGAGAAATGGTTCTGTGATGACAAAATCATCATTCTGCAAATGGCCATCTCAGTCGCCAGACCTCAATCCAACTGAAAACATGCGGGCTGAGTTGAAGAGGGCAGTTGATAAATGCAAACCCAGATCTTGGAAGGATCTGCTTAGGAGAATGGTCCAAAATCCCCTTTAATGTTCACCATAACCTTGTCAAAAATTACAGGAAAAGACTTCAAGCTGTTATCCTTGCCAGAGGAGGTTGCACGAGGTACTAAAAAAAGGATTCCAATTATTATGAAATCTTGATTTCGTTTAAATTTGTTTTGTTTTAAATGATCGTTATAATTTGGCTTGTTTCCATTGAAACATTAACTAGATGATGCGCACACTATAGAGATGCTAACCCACGCCTCTTGTTGACCTTGACCTTTGACCTTTCGACCTCAAAATGCAAATTTGGACAGGGTACCCTAGCATCATCTACCCTACAAAGTTTGGTCACCCTACCTTCAGTGGTGGCCGAGCTGTCGCGCGGACAGACACACACAGACACACACACACACACACACACACACACACAGACGGTGGTAAACTCTATACCCACGCCCCCTCGTCGGACGTGGGTAATAAAGTAAGCCATTTGGTATATTCCGTTTCTCTATAATCATATTGTTTACATTTTTTTGTATGGTTTGTGGATTGCCAGTCAGGGCTTTTGCAGCCCAATATAAGTGTGATGCAGATTCAGTGAAGTGCTGCAACCAGCAGATACAGAATATGTATGTGGCACTGTCCTACATTATGAAAATAAAAGTGCTTTCTCTAACTTTGAAACTACGAAAGGGAAAATTTAAGTGAAAAGACAGTTTATAAGGGGTCAATATTGCGCATATAAGTTCTATGCAATTTTTATGCACTGTGCATGCACGGGATGTACGCGCCTTCTCAGTTGTTGGCAAATTGACCCATTCTTGCAAACTAACATGTGAGTACGTGGCTGATCTGTGGCCAACACTGATGTGCAATGAGATGCTAACAAACAGTACTTGAGGACTGAAGTCCTCTCATTATTAGGTGATATCAGAGCTATTGATCACCACCAACACTGCTTGGTGAGAGGGTTTCATGCAAAATATAGGATAAAATATAAAATAGAATCTTGCAAACGTATATTTAGATTGATAAATGTATTTATTTATTTAAATGTATATACATATATTTAATATATTTATATACATAAATAGAAACAGATAAAGAAGAGCCAATCAGACTAACCCAGAGTGTACACAACCTCATTTCCTTAGGAGCTGGGACGGTTTAAAAAAAAAATGCAATTAAAATAAGAAAACATTGATTTGTAAAACGTCTTTGGCCTGAATTACATTGCAAGGAATACAAGACAAAATATATATGTTTTACTTCATCAATTTTTTTTTTCTTTTTGAAATGCATGCTCATTCTAAATTTGATGCCTGCAACATTTTTTATATCTCCTGTACAGGGGCAATATAAGATGCACAAAATATTGGAATCCTAAATACGAGAGTCCAGGTACAGAACATGTGAAAATGTCTACAAATGCAGCAATCTTCTCTGGGACTGGTGACTGATGCACACTGGAAACACTGGTGCTGTTGTTGGACCCTTGTGAAATTGATTATTGGCAGTGGATGTTGCGCTTACTTGGCCAAAGAATAAAGTATCCCCTATGTTTATCAGCATAAGGCTCAATGTCAGAATCAGTCATTGTATGGAGTTGTGTTAGCACCAAAGGAATGAGTAGCTTAAACATTTGAGATTATTCCACAAATGCTGAACAAAATATGCATCTTGTGGGCACTATATTCTTTTTTTTGGTGACATCTTTCCAGAGAGGCCCAGGCTTATGTAAAAAAGACATGTTACAACAGTGAGACGTCATAGGCACTAGACTGGCCGACCAGCAGTCCAGTCCAGTCAGGTGTTTAATATATGCCCCACTTTAACGAGCAAAAATATGACAATGAAGTCTACAGATATCTGAAGGGCAAATGATGGAAATCTAAGAAGAAAAATCTTGCAATTCGTATCATCAGTTCCCCAAATGATTACTTATAGCCTTTTCCCACTATGGCGAGGCTTAACCCCGAGACACCAAGGGGAAGCACAAGTGTTCCCACTATTCTTTAGCCGCCCAAAGTTGACCGTTAAAAAAAAAATAAAAAAATCGGCACTTACCCTGGGGTTCGTAAACCCGGCCAGCAACAAGGGTCGAGGCGCTAACCCAGGGCAAGCTCGCCTCGGGCTTAGCGAAACTCCGGGTTAATGAGCAGTAACAGGAACCCAACTCGGAGTCAACCAACCCTGGGGCAGGAAAAGCTGAATCCCCAGGTTAAGCAGTTTTTAGTGGGAGAGCGGTATTAGATGAATGTTGAAAGGAGAGGTGATGTAACACATCGATAAACACACCCCTTTCCCAACTTTTCTGGAATGTGTCACAGGCACAAATTTCCATGGGCTGTTTTCAATTGAATACAGATCAAAGATGATTTTTTTCTGCATGACCCTTGGGCGGAATGTTACCAAAGTTCCATCATTTTATAATGTGCAGCAGAGTGTACACTAATTGGCAGATGTGTGTTTTAAAAATTCAGGAGTGAGTTTGCAAGAGTGTCAGGGAACAGCTTACCTCGCTCCGTGAAACTCCAAGCAAAGTTTTCCAGAGGTGCCAAACTGTTGGATGCCACCCAGGAGGGCATTAAAAGATGTGTTCACCCCTCCAATTTCTTCCTATTAAATGAATCTGGTTTCCTTTGAGACCTCGCTGCCCATTTTTCAGTCCTCCTCCAGGCAGAAAACAACTAAGTTACACAGCCCAGATGAAGAGTGCAGGCTCACCTTCAAGTAAACTCGCAGGCTGAACTCGCAGAACTTAGAGCACCTTTTTAATAGACCATAGTTTAATCCTGCAAATCTTTGCCTGGATGCACACACAGCATGCTTGTAAGTAGGATTAACTCTATATTTTGTATTCACAAGTGTGTGCGCATTTGATCGTATTTGATCCAATGTCTAATTAATTCCTTATGTTCTTGTGTTTATTGCAGTATACATGTGTATAAGGGGAGAGTTACTCTGCCTTTGAAGTTGTGTGGTGAGTCTCAGGGGCCTGCAAGCCTCGGGCTGGATTAATTTTGCAATGGGGAAACACGGCACTTTGATGGAGGATAGCCAATCTCAGTCATCCCTCCCATCCACCGACACCTCTTGTCCCCTACAGTATTGTGCTTCTCAGCCATTCTTGAACTGCTGTCGCCTTCATTTTTCATGGCAACTTCTGATTGTGAGGCTCATACAAATGCAAAAAAAAAGTACCATTTCAGAACTCAATATTAAAGATGATTAATTAATTATAGAAATTATGCATTGAACACTCACATATGCATTTCACTACAGGGGATGCAGAAAAAATATACTGAGATACTTATTCTGGAATGGAAAAGAGTGCAACTAATGCAAAGCATCAGATCGAATTTTATTTACTTTTTCACCTTAACGATGAATTTGAAGCTTCTGATGGACTAGATTGCAGAAGCCTCACATGGCCTCCACATCTCTCTTTCAAGTGACCATCTTTCTGTCAAAAGTCTCGCAAAAAAAAGTCTCGCCTGCTTCTTTTCTTCCTGTGTTTAGGTGCAAGTCAAGCGTAAATTCAAGCCTATTTACCATGGAAAAAACACAAAGGAATGTAAAGATAATGCTGCTTCACAATCTCTTTTCCTCTAACAATCAAACACCAGTGTTAAGAGCAGCCCGAAAATGATATACAGTAAAGCCGATATCGTCAATTAAGATTCAGCTCCCACTGACCACAATTAAAGGTCATTGAAATAATTTTGCTCATTTTTGCAAGTAAATATGTGTTCTGATTGATCTTTTTTGCATGTTTCGTGTGTGAAATCACCATTTTGAGAGATAAACAGAAATTTCTATCTGGTTTGTGTGTACTTTTTAACTTCTTAAGCCCTGCCCCTTAAAAAAGTTCACTTACCAGAATGGGAGTTTTGTGATCGTATACCTCATCTCAGGAGGGGAATCAACTGGTGATAAGTAAGCATATCGAAAAAGTGCATCTAGACATAGATTGCTTTCTTCTTTCCGGAACTTAAAAGGCAGCCAATAAATGCTTACTTGCTGCATAGATTACGGCCTGAAACTACCATCTCATTGCTGCATGCTGTACTTTCACATTTGTTTTACATTACAGGGCAGCTGGCATGCATAGCAGTCCACATGTAATATCTAAGGTTGATGCAACTTTGCAAGTCAAAATATGCACCATCACCTGTCAGTCAGCAAGGATAAACAATGTCAAATATCAATAATGTAACCTTCTTAATCTACATAAGCAAGCTGCAGCTAGCAATGCCACAGACACTGCCGCGGTCATACGAGTACTGTACACCAGCGACGGATGGTGAAATAAAAATTGGTGAATTGCTGAACATCCCTTGAAAATAATTATTGGTCTTAAACTGTTTTTAATCATTAATTTATTTTAACATTACGTAAATTCTGAAAACACTCAATATAACCAGGTTCGATTAGTTTTTTTTTTTTTTTTTTTTAGTAATTCAATATAAATTCAATTTCAATCAATATTTTTCATTTGTAGATTTTGGTTGCTAATTTTCGCTTTCTTTCTCGTAATTAAACAATCATGAAGCTGAGACTTGATACAGCAAGATGCACTTAAAGCAGACACAAAAGTAAACATCATAATTTTTCTTTTTTTGTAAAGTGATAAAACATTTTCTCTTTAACACTAGAATGGCCAACAATGCAGTAACCCCTAGAATGGCTGTGAGATCAGTTTGACCTCCCACCACTGCAGGCTTTATGATTGCAAATTAGAAGTCTGTTACTGGAGCAGTTGTTAATTATTTTAAAATAGCATGTAAAAATAAATGAAAAAACATCTTATTTTATTGATTTTGCCACATTAGTTTATTTTAATAAAGCCTTAAGCCTCATGTAAATTGGCATGTAATGTAAAAATGTAAATTCATTCCTGTCGTGTTTAACAACTGTATTATTGAACAATGGAAAAAAATATAATTTGATGAAGCGGTCAGAGAGATAAAAAAGACCACTGCATATAAACACTGAACTTTAAATAACAACACACCTCTGCTCTCATAAAAAATGAACATGAGCAGCACAGAGCACATGAGAGAGTGCCTTGGTCAAAATGTTTGGGAACCACAAATTTGAAATGGTTCATAGTCTTTGGACTTGAAATTATGCTGTGAAACCTGAGCATTAGGTGAATAAATATCCAGTTTAGGTGACCTCCCTGGCATCAGAGGCTTGGTTTGCCTAGAAGGGATGTTCTTTTTTTTATGGGGTGGCTCATGATGACATTCAGGTTCAAAATCAGAGTCGGACTCACTGGACCAAAACACATCACTGAACCGTAGTAATCCAAAAAGGTTCATACTGTCTGTAGTAACTAATTTACGTTAACGTTCTTATTTTTCGAACAGAATAGGTTTTATCCTACCTTGACATGTTTCAACGGGATACTCCCGTCTTCTTCAGAAGAGTCATGTCAACATGAAACATGTCAAGGTAGGATAAAACCTTTTCTGTTCGAAAAATAAGAACGTTAACGTACATCACTGAACCCTGATATTTCTTCTCCATCCGATCCACCAGAACTCATGTCCTGAGTCTCTGCCAAAGCCTGACTTAGATAAATCCAAATCCTCTGATCCATTTCCTTTTCCGGTAGCCTATCCAACTAACTAGATCACGTGTCAAACTGGTGCCATGGAGGGCCAAGAGGCTGCAGGTTTTCATTCCACTCAAAAACTCCGTTAGGTGACCACTGATCACCTCACCTTCATGCAGAGAGAGGGGACTAATCAGTGAAATCACCTGGTGGAGTTTTTAAGTGGAATAAAAACCTGCTGCCTCTTGGCCCTCCATGGCACCAGTTTGACACCCCTGAACTAGATAAACAAAATCACTAAGAGAACAGCCCTACGAGAATCACAATTTCTATATAAAATGGGAGAGCAAACTGATTCCAACCTCATGACAAGAACTGGTTTATAAACGCACCTGCACACCATTCAAAAAGTAGTAAAATGCATTGCAAAGCAACCAAGATGCAGTTGACTGCTTTACATAACTGTCAGTGTATGAATTTGTTGTATAAATGGGCATATGTGAGGTATTAGGCTGCTGTCAAGTGCTTTGAGCTGTCTGCATGACTAGCTATATAGTCAGCCTAGCAAACTAACATCCGCAAAAAAAAAACTACATTAAAAGGCAGAATTTTGAACATTTGCACTCAACATAGGTAGTATTCAAGCAGTTTTTGTGCCTTAGAATTATTTAAATAACTAGAAAAGCACTCAGAGAGCGCAGAACCTCCGCCGCCAGGGAGCAGCAAAGCCAAAAGCACGGCAATTGGAACTCTGGCCCATTGGAAAGACTTGAAATCTTGAACTTTGGAGTATATCTCAGCAATACTTTGGCCTAGATATGCCAAAATTTAATCACCTCTTCCTTGACTTAATACCCACCTACCCTGAAAATTTCATAAAAATCCGGCCATTAGTTTTTGAGTTATCTTGTACACAAACAAACAAACCAACAAACAAACGGCACCGAAAACATAAACCTCCTCGGCGGAGGTTAATTAAGATGACTAAAACGATATTTAGTCATTTTGAAGAGCGTGTTCCTGTTGTCAATATCTTTGAATTCTTGGTTTTTGCGTTTGACTACAATGCCTGTTTAATCCCATCCTAATGTTTATTATGCAGAGGGAGGGGAAGGAACGTTTCAAAATTGTTTATTTTTCTACAATTTCTTCATTTGCTTGGGGTTTTAATCATCCCAAGGAAATGGAGGATCTAAGTTATCAATTCAGTAATTAACTAATGTAAGCTTCATGACTTTCAGACAGGACAGAGGACTGACAGGTGACTATCAATGAGTATCAACTGACAGCACAATTAGTCCCTGCATCATTAAAAGCAGCATAATGTTCAGTGTGGCATCTTAGAAAATCCACTGGTAATAATTATAATTTATTTGCTCATAATTTTTATGCACATCTGCACGTATCACTAAACACCAATACATAAATTCAAAACAACTTTTTCATTGACTTTTTGCATGCATAAGGTAAACATTTATCTAGGCTTGCATGTACAGAAATATTTTTAGGAAGGGCTCATTAAACACTATATATCCAGACAGAACAAGACACATTAACATACAAACTTATATTGTTATACACATACAAACACATACATTTCCTGTTTATATTTTTATTTTGCTCTTATGTACTACAATTCCTTCATGAAAAAGAAATCTTGAATAAACTCAGAAACATGAATAGCATGTGAGGCAGTTTGTCTGTGCCCTCTCCTCCATGCTGTCCTTGTGTATAATCTGTACCATGGTTTGCTGTGCTGCGTAGGGATGCTCCAATCGCTGGGGGGTTGAGTACAAATGTACAGTTTGTAGGCTCAATAGAGTGGGAGAAATCTAAAAATCATTCAAAATTACAACAACAACAACTAGAACGGGCACTCGGTAGAGCGCATACCTTCGCCGACGCCACTGAATCCCTCGCCACTGGCGTTGGTTTCATGCCGATCGGATAAAAATTGACCGAGATATGGCCGAAAGTCGGTTTTGACCTTTTTGTGGCCTTGACCTTGACCTTTGACCCGATCACTCCCAAAATCTAATCGATTGATCCTCAGGTCATGCCAAATCAACCCACCAAATTTTATGAAATTCCGTTTGGTACTTTTTGAGTTATTCGATACACATACACACAGACAGACAGACACACAAACAAACTAGAACGGGCACTCGGTAGAGCGCATACCTTCGCCGACGCCACTGAATCCCTCGCCACTGGCGTTGGTTTCATGCCGATCGGATAAAAATTGACCGAGATATGGCCGAAAGTCGGTTTTGACCTTTTCGTGGTAATCGATTGATCCTCAGGTCATGCCAAATCAACCCACCAAATTTTATGAAATTCCGTTTGGTACTTTTTGAGTTATTCGATACACATACACACAGACAGACACACAAATAAATACACGGGGATCAAAACGTTACCTTCGTCAGCGAAGTCGCTGGCGAAGGTAATAAATACACGGGGATCAAAACATTACCTTCGTCAGCGAAGTCGCTGGCGAAGGTAAAAATGTGAGGTGATCATATACAAACACTGCACATGCATTTTTTCACAACCAAAGACCACACAATTTGGAAGCTTATTGTACAGTTTATTAAAAGTAAGGAACGGGGAAAGGCTTGCACAGCTTAGGGAGTTAAGACTCAGGGTGCAGGGTGAGTGTCGTCTGTCTCATTGCAGGGAGTTCTCTGGCTCTTATTGTATCGCCTGCAGTTCTTCTACTGAAAGGGAGAGGGGGAGAAAAAGAGAGGAGAAAAGGTTAGACACACCTATATGGGCTTGGATGGGAAATGGTGCTGAGAGATGAGGTGTGGTTTTTGTTTCCCAACTTAGGTTTTGGAACTTAAGTAGGTGTGATCAGCTTTTGCTGCTGATGTTTAAAAAAGTATGGTAAGTGGCATCAGTAACATGTAACAGGAATTAGTATAAAGATGGATCATGTTCTTTGCAGTTTTTCAGACAAGTAATAAAGTACAGCTCAATATTTATACTATTCAGTATGACTCTCCACTTAGTCTTCTATGCTTAATTTTCCAAATTGTTTGGCCTATTTGGCCAATGCTTTCTGTTTTCAATTTTCTATTTGGTCCTCCAGCTTCCCTCTCCCTTAACCATCAATCCAAAATTAGCAAAATGAGCAGCGTCATAATGTTGACAAGTAATGGTCAATAGAATCTCAAATCCTAAAAACTCTAACTATAGATAACGTTTTAGTTAATTGAATAGCAGTGAAGAAATTAGCTCTAATAATCTACATTAATAGCGATGTATCACAGCAACCAATGGCTTTCTGCTTTAACATTGTGTAACGTTAACTTTATTATAATAGCTAACGTTAGCTACCTTGTATTGAAAGAGAACCTTACTTCACTACCTCCACTACTATAGCCAGTCTGATGTTATATTTATGTTAATTCTCTTAACATTTCACTCCTCCACCCCACTCCGAAAAAATCACTTTAAGAAGCCTTTTTCTCTAATATCGTGTCGTTGGATGAAATGACACTGAGCGAACAGAGTTTTCCATTATGCTGCAGCTCATGGTTAACGCTAGTAACTGTGTTGCTAACTGAACCTAGCTAGTATCCTAGCCTAATTTTCTGCCCTTAAACGTTCAATATATCTCGAATTATGCAGGGGATAATCCAGGAAAATGCTTTACTGTACGTGTTAATTTAATTCAGACGTGCTGACAATATACAGTCTAATTCTGTAAATGTCTTACCTTTTGAAAGATCATCACGAACGGTCCATTCCGCTTCATCTCAGCTGCTGGACTAGTCTTCCTCGCTAACTTCCGGGAACTATTGGGAGACTCCACGACCCGCCATTACTGTAAAAACTTGGTCCATCGGAGTGGACGGAGTTGACGCGACTCTCTCTCTACATGGCTCTGGGTATAACAAGTCGACATGGTCTTCAATATCCCCCGCCAAACGTGTGCTACTTATTTTCAAACTCCATCAAGGCCTTTATGGTCTGAAGCTACACACCAAATTTGGCTGTCCTATCTGTAATAGTTTCTAAGAAAAGTTGTCCTCTTTCTCTCGGACGGACGGATGGACGGACGCACGCACGGACGGACAAACGGACAGACGTCAAACCTATATCCCCCTCCCACTTCGTGTTGGCGGGGATAATAAAAGAATATAATACAGGTGCTTCCCATGCTTAAATGTGATTGGCTGAGCCGCGTTCCATGCCGGTATAAAATTACTGTAACCCACTGTGACAGCAGGCCGCAGCACAAAATATCCCTGCGCGCAACAAACTACTCTGCGCTCAAGTGACTCATTAGGTTACATTTTTGTTTCAAGATTTTTAGCTCGCTATTTCAGTGTTAGCGAAGTTTAGCCTTTTAAACCGCTAACCAGTTGGCTATCTACCTAGCTAGCTATTGCATTACAGAATTCGATATCAATTTTGCGTTGCAAGCTACATTGCTAACTTGCTCGCTATTTCAGAAGCGTTTTAGCCATAAATTGTTGACTTTTTTTATTGTGTGTTTATTTTATGGGCTATGTGTAGGGTAACCACATCCATTGTAGTGAACGCTAGCTAGTTGACAAGCTGGCTAGCAAACAAATGTACAATTCAACATATTTTCCTGGACACCGGCAAGTGTGGAGGACAAAAGTCAATCGTTCCCTACTCTCGCTGCTGGTTGTAATGATATGGCCGATTGGCGCAAGTTGAGGCGCAAGGAAACTCGAAAACCAAAATGAACGTAATATTATTTAATGGGGTCTTCGGGAGACCGAAGGAGACATTCAAAATAGCCTGCTTTTATAGTATATCTTAGCGAGCCCAAATAGCCTGATGTGACATGATAATGGCGCTAGATGAAAAAGCAGTCTTTGCGTCTGTGTTGCTTGCCAACCATTCTGTTCGCTCTATCTTGCTTGGTGGAAGAACGAATAGTTTGTAATTTTATTGTTGCATTATAATCAATAAATTGTTGATTTTTTTTTCTTGTGTGTTTATTTAATGGGCTATGCATAGGGTAACCATTTTATAAAAGCAATAAGCCCCTCTGCCGCGCCTCGTACCTTAGAACGCCCCTCCGCGGTACTAAAACCACTGTAACCCACTGCTTCAAGGGGCTTATTGCTTTTATAAAACTGTTACCCTACATATAGCCTATTAAATAAACACACAAGAAAAAAAAAATCAACCATTTATTGGTAATAATGCAACAATAAAATTGAGAACTATTTGTTCTTCCACCAAGCGAGATAGAGTGGACAGAATGGTTGGCAAGCAACACAGACGCTAAGATTGCTTTTTATTCCAGCGCCATTATGTCACATCAGGCTATTTGGGCTCGTTAATGTAGCTATACTATGAAAGCAGGCTATGTGGAATGTCTCCTTCGATCTCCCGAGGCCCTGTTAAATCATTTTACGTTCGTTTCGGTTTTCGAATTTCCTTATTCTCAACTCACGCCGATTGGCCATATCATTACAACCAGCAGTGAGAATAGGGAACAAAATTGACTTTTTTCCTCCACACTTGTCGGTGTCCATGAAAATATGTTGAATTGTGCATTCGTTTGCTGGCGAGCTTGTCAACTACCTAGCGTTCACTACAATGGATGTGGTTACCCTACACATAACCCAAAAAAAAAATTCGCTAATACTGAAATAGTGACCTAGTTAGCAACGTAGCTAGCAAGCTAAAATGATATCGAACTCTGTAGTGCAATAGCTAGCTAGGTAGATAGCCAACTGGTTAGCGGGTTAAAAGGCTAAACACTGAAACAGCGAGCTAAAACCTGGAATCAAACGTAACCTAACGAGTCAGTTGAGCGCAGAGTAGTTGGTTGCTAGGCCAGGCGTGCACCATCTTAGGAAAAGTCACTGACTGGGGGACATAGGGATGTTATTCAAACAGAGTTATGTGCAGCTTAAAAGGCAAGAGAGGTCAAAATGACCTCAGGGCTTTTCCGGTGTTAATCATTGCGACATTGCATTCGGAAGGAACCTGTGCATTTAACTCATTTAACTGCCAATGGCTTATTTTTGTCATTGGAAAACATGTTAATCAAGGAAAATGATTGAAAACAGGTCCAGACTTATGGAAATGGCTACACTGATGATCCCGCCTATTTTCAGAGTTCATGTAAAGTCAATTTAATTGAACAATTGAAAACAGGTCAGGACCAATCATTTTGTTCAAGACAAGGTCTACACCTCACCAATTTTCCATCCACCAGGCACTACTGTTATGTAAGCCCCCATTTTTGCTGACTGGATAGCACCAATAATTACTTAATAATTATTTGTTTCGCAGCATATTGGCATTGGATTGAGTTTCCATTACCTGCTTCCACCTCGGGCTCAAAATAATATGGCCGACCTATTCCAGCTGCCTAAATTCTGGCTTGAATTTCACAATCTTCTAACAAATCTGATATTTTATCGAACTCAAAAAATAAAGCATTTTCTCTGTCATCCCCACTACTGTTGTTTGAAGTGTTGCACGTGATTTGTATTGAATTCCAAAATGAAAAATGCTAACATTTCTTAGTAGCTCGAGACGAACGTGTGGGGTGCTGCATGCAAAACCCCCTTTCGCCCAGGTCTGCTCATAGCATCATCCTTCTGGAGATGATGTTATATAGATTGTGCATTCTTTTAGCAAATCTCAAAGGGCATTCCCAAGCAATGATTTAATTTGCATTTTACACTTCTCATGAACAGAAGTATGAAAAACTAGTGTCAAACTCAAATTTACGTGGTAAAAGTACTGTAGAAGGGATTAAAAGCAATTTTTTTTGACATTTTGGAGGTCATGGGACTATAAGCACAAATAAATATACATGTTTATATGCTACAGTCAGACTGTGAAACCCATCCTTTCGTGAAATGACTAAACATCTTTCACCATGGGCCTCTCCAAACATAGCACTCATAATTGTGACCATAAAGTTCTATTTTGGTCTTGTAACTGCAAATGCAGTATTCCAGAAGTTGTGAGGTGTGTCAAGGTGTCATCTGGCATATTTTAGGCGAGCTTTTTTGTGGGTTTGGTGCAATAGTGGCTTCCTACTAGCAACTCGACCACTGTTGATAAGTACCTCCTTATCATGCTCCTTGAAATGGCCACACCATCTTTTTCCAGAGCATCCTGTATTTCTCTTGAGGTAACTTGTGGATTTTAGAGAAGGTTTTGTAGAGGAGACTAGTGGTCAAACTGGTGGACTCGCTGACCATTGGCTATAGGTCATGCTGCTGATGTACCATCTTAATGTTTGCAAAACACATGTTAAACCAACTTGATCAGTTCAGACTGGTTTGAGACTTTGAGCTGTAGTTTTTAGCAGGGATGTTAACTGACGTGTGGTACATTTCTTGTCACAGTTTCTGCATAATTAGAAAATCTAAGCAATGTAGTAATGTAAGTTATAACTTACTGCAACCCTCTCTCGGGTGGACCAGTGATAAAAGTATACAGCAATACAGAAGTTCTGAGCTTGAAATTTGTGCCATTGAATCTTTATAAATTTTACCCTCGCATATTTGGCCAATGCAAAATTTGAACCAATATCCAGTGCGAACTTCACCCAGTTTCCTGTCTTGTCCTCTACAAGAAGAGCTTACCCCTAAAAGACACCAAGATGGATGGTTCCACAACTAATACATAAAGTATATTACTTTTTGCATTTCCAAAACAATACCTTCCGGTATTTTTGACGGTGAGTAAAATTTAGAACTTTGCTAAACATTACGTGAATATAATCTTGACACAATGACTATGTTGTTTGCTGTGCCGGGCCTTAAATAACAGATGGTTACAGTTAGATTCTTAACCCCTCTATGTGGAAATGGTACAGTCTTGACTCCAGCTGATCGGCCTTGGCTCTGGGTGCGAACCACCGGACTGTCCGTGGCCGTTTTCACGCAATAATTGTATACTGGCGTTATCTTGATCGCAGTGGCCGGTTTTGTTGGCAAAACACGCCAACGGAGTTACGGGCGACCGAGTACCAAAGGAACGTCGATATTCTCCGCCTTAGCTGGTCGAGGGACCTCCTCATATTTAACAGGCCGCTTGTCCAACCCTGGTCTTGCCTTTTTTTTGGACCTACCGACTCCTTGGGCTATGGGAGACACAGGCAGTGAGCGCAGCAAGCCACCAAGCATACCTCCGCGCTGTCCCTGTGGATTTTGGGGGTGAGATTCATTAGATCGTCCGTTTCTGATCAATCAACTGCGAACGGGCAACACTTTTGAAGTGGCACAACGCAAAGCCGCTTCCACACCGGACGCGAAACGAATTTTTTCGCACGACAGATTACATTCAAAGTCAACGTAAAGACGCGAATACACGCAAAAACGCGTGTATTCGCGTCTTCGCGTTGGCTGTGAATGTAATCTGTCGTGCGAGAAATACGTTTCGCGTCCGGTGTGAAAGCGTCTTTAGGCTGGAGCGGCGAGGATTGATGGTATTGTTATTTCGTAGGCCCGAGTGGGGGGTGGGTAAGTTGTTAGGGCTGTTTGGGTGGCTGGCTCGCAAGGACCAGGATTGAAATGGGCGAAGCTAATGCTGTTAACATGGTACTCAATAGATAAAACCCATAATCGTCCTTTTCTCATTGCCACGATGATCTTTCGAGCTGTTCGGCTGGCTGACCGTCAGGATTTTACCCAAAAACGAACGCCATGTAGCTCGCTACCCCATAACGTTACATTGTTACGTATTTGTGCAGCATTTGACTACCTCGCCTAATAGCCGTGTCATGACAACCGGCTTGTTTTAATGTAAATCGCCGACATGGCTAACCGGCTAAAGGCAGTGAATTATCGCGAGTGTACCAGCTAGCCAGCGGTAACGTTGATATTTTTAATGTCCGGAGTCTTGCTGTCAGTATTACGTTTGTCTGTTTGGCATGTCACCAATATTTTTGTCATGTCGAGGGTCTTTTGTCAGTCAGATCGCGACATTACCGTACGTTAGTCGGGTCAGATGGGGGTCGGGCTAATCTGCTGATAACATTCTGTTGAAGATTCGCTTACTAATTTTGCTTTTTTTCCATCAACTCAGATCTCAATAATAACTGGTGAAAATTTCATCACAATATATCAAGAAAAAAATAAATCATGAAGGAAAGTATAGGTGGTTGTAGTTTTTCAGTAGATTAGCCCTACCCGTCAGAGGGGTATAGCTTAGCTTTGTATACTAAGCTTATACCTCTTGCTAGCAGCCAGCTAACGTTAAATGGATGCAAACTCGCTAAATAGCGAGATAAACGTTTATTTTCCTGGTTGCTGCTGTTCGGCTATGGAGCTCACTACGCAAGTGCAGCTAGCAAATTGACGTACCCATCACAGTACTTTGCTCCCAGCGAGTTAACGTTAGATTTCTGCTTGATCACTTCTGGCTCTTCCCCCTGACAGCTGATTGTACCGGGGCGCTGCTAATCTCCTATTAAACACCCCCTGTGAACACTGCCCACGTCTGATATCATATCGTCGGCCTGAAATTAATGTGGCTCTGTGTCAGATAAGGTCAGTGTCCTTAAGTTGCTAGCTAGTTAAGGAGCGGAAGAAAAGGAACTAGCGTTAGCTGGCTTGTCATTTGAATTTTTCATGACTGCTAGCTAGTGCACTTCATGGGTCCGGCTCGCCCTTTCAGCTTGTATCCATTTGTAAGCCAGCATTCAGATGACCCCAAACGTACCAGCCTACTGATTTTTCTTGTATTCTGCCTCTCTCTTTCTCTTACCAGGTTACAGATGATAATTTTACGTCTCAAGCCATATTTTGAGACCTATATTATGCTGTAAATAAAACACCAATTGGGCTTTTATTGTATAGGCCCAATATAATTGTATTTGACATACAAATATATCATTTTGTGTTTAATGGGGTGTTTTTTTGAGGATTAGGCTCTCATAAACATGGGCCCTAAGTCTACACAAAACAATGAAGTCTGTGTGACCCTGCTGTACAAAGAACTGATAAATCATAGTAGGCCATTTCTTGGATGGTGTGAAGGCTAGTTGATGTTTTCCAAGTCAATGCTGAGCTGTTACTGCTCAGTGTGGACTTACCGCTGCTACATTGCTAATTCTCAGTAGTGCTTGTGATGGATGTGTTGAAATGGATGATGTCACGCGAGAGTTGTCTACAGGCAAGTAATATGTGCCATGAGATGCTGTCCATAATTTTAGTCGTGGCAATTTTTTTTCTGCCTTGACTTGCATTTTGTTTTTTGACATTTTTTGCCCCCTGGGACTAGCTTTAAGGAATCGGTTACTTATCCTCCTGATTTTGGACTTTGGTTCAGCCGCCCTATCTACATACTCATGGAAAAGTCAATACTGCTGTGGACTTTGTTTCAAGATTTGAATGTATACCTGTAGTCTTTCAGTCTTCCACCACCTTGACCTAAATGTTTATAGATGAGAGTGCAGCTGTGCATATTACCTCCTGCTCTCGCTGCTTAACATGACGAGTGCAAGATATTTCCTTGCCCCTGTAAAAGTCATGCAAGCTTAACTCCATTAAATTGCTCATATAATTGATTTGCCATAACTACCTGATTATGGTTCCCTTTTTTGTATCGTTGTTTGCTGTCATGAAATAGCCAAGTGGTCTTTTTTTTTTTCTACATAAGTCGGGTGGTATTTTGAACAGTTTACTTTTGGATGAGATCTTCATTTTTGACCAGTTTCTTTAGTTAAGAAGTAATGTGTTGTCTTACTGAAAATGATTGACTGTGGGTCATCATTTCTTTGAAGCTTCAAATTCAAATTCTTGGTTTGGAGCTTGAGCTCGGTGGGCCAATAAACAGGATGGGGGCATTTGAAAGGTGTTTGACATTTAATGGGTAAAACGGTGGCTTAGCTGAGCACATGGTGCGTGTTTAACCCTCCAAGGGCTGAAGCCTAGACCCTGTGGAAGTGGTGCCTCCTCTGCTCAGCCTGCCCTTCTGTAAAGTCTGTGCTGCTGAATCAGCTGTGACGGCCTTTATGTGCAGGGCACAGAGCCCTGATAGAGTTATTGTCCCTTGTGACCGAGGGAGAGATAAAAAGAGATGGAGGGGGAGAGAGAGGGTAGCAGTGCAGTGGGTGAGTGAGTGTATGGCACAGAGACGGTGAGCCAGTGAGCTGCCTTACTCTGTCTGCCTGTGCCCATGCCAATATTTAGATAAGGTTTGCTATTTGAATTTTAGCACTGGAAGTTCGAGACGGGAAGGGGAGGAGGGATGTTTTTGTGGGTATGCTTTGTGGGGTATGCCTGGTCCCAGGTGAAAAAATACTATACTTGAATTATACTTTTACAGACTGTATTAAGTATGGTGTATGTTTTTTTCGCCCCCTTTATGTGTAATTAAGTGTGCTCAAGTAGTCATTGAATACTACTTGTGTACTACTTCAGTACACTTAAAGTGTACACTTTCTAAAAGTATATATTTAATATATTACTTTTTGTGCTTAATTTGCAAAAGTATATTTGTAATAACTTTTGTATGCAACAAATATACTTTTAATATAATTAAGTGTAATACTTTTTCACCTGGGGTGGCTTATGTTTACACACACACACACACTTACTTTTGAATGGCTATACTTGTTAGGACATTGTATTGACTTGCGTACAGTCTGCACAGCTTTTTCTGAACGGTAACCCAATCTTGTCAACCCCCTACCCTAACCTTAACCCTAACTGTGACCAGTTAGCTAATCTTCTATGACTACCTTTCAAAATGTCCTTAAAACATGTCATTTCTGGTTCTCATGAGTGTAGCTTTGCAAGCGCGCATAAATGTGGGTGCGTTCGCCCACTCACCTACCCACGCTGATTTTTTCGATGCACTTTTGGGGGTAGAGTGTTCAGAGACTTGATTGGGAATCTCGCCATTCTCGTGAGTCATAATTGCTGATGACATTTAACTGGTGATTTCGGATTTCCTGATCCAGCTCCACTGTCCCCAGAGAGTGTCAGCCCTGATTGGCTTAGAGTTGCGTGTGTGGGTGTGATGGTAGTGGTGGTGGGGGGG
Organism: Gymnothorax reevesii; assembly: GCA_029721435.1. NCBI lineage: Eukaryota > Metazoa > Chordata > Actinopteri > Anguilliformes > Muraenidae > Gymnothorax > Gymnothorax reevesii. The sequence continues at coordinate 165,230,709 of CM056573.1, read as the reverse complement.
TATCTATTAGAGTCCTTTTCCAGCACGGGCCTTGCCACGACCAGTAGTTTTTACGTGGTCCTAATGCGCAAAACTTCAATTTAGAGGTTATGGTTAAGGTTATGGGGCAGATGTGAATAGAATTAGGTTTAGGTCAGGATTGGGCATGCTTTGGTTAAGGTTGGGGTTAGGGTTTGGGTCAGGCTGTCCATAACGAATACAAGTCAGTGCAATGACCTACTAAGGATAGCAGCACAAACTTGTGCGTGCGTTGAGCGTGCGCGAGCGTGTATGCTTGAGTGTGCATGCGCATGCGCGTACGCGTGCTCTGAGTGCGTCTGCTTGTAAGGGCTTGAGAGGTTTGTGGTATGCATTTCCGAACAGCATGTGTTTGGGAGTCAGAGAGGGAGATACAGAGGTGTCTCTGCTCGCTCATACATTCTTTTCTTGTTCTCCCTTATCTCTCTTTTTCCCATGCAGAATGAACAGAAGGACTCGTGCTTTAAGTGGACACTTGTGCCTGTGTGTGGGCTCAGCTCTGGCTCTGAGCTGGTGCGAAGTGAAGCGCGCTCATAACGCGCGTCTGCAGATAAATCACATGTTGTGGCCCGGAGCCGTCTCCTGTTTGTTTTATCATTCTAATAAGCATTTTTTTCCGCAATTTATACTGCCTCTGTGATTGTCTCTTTCACAGAGCTGTGTGTCTGCCGCCGCGATGAATGCGTCAGTGTGAAGCACGCCAAAGGCTTATGATTTTTATGATAAAATAAATGCTCGTCCTTTATTGTAGAGCTGCTGCGAATTTTAATACTTCCACAGATACACTCACACCCCCTAAAGCCACTATAGATTCCCGCGGTGTACCTTAGGTAAATTTCAGTACTGTCTCTGTTGGTGAAGCTTTTGATAAAGATGAGCCAATAGATTGCGTGCTGAGTGTATCTGGTCCTGTAAGATTGAATTTCTCTGAAGCGCGCTTTAGAAGCCTGAAATTTCTTGGCAGTAATCTGCATTTAGGTTCCTCATTTTAGTGTAAGCGCTGAGTAGTTTCAGTAATGTACAGTTATTTTTTGCTCAGTAAAGAGCATTGCTTTTTATGTGCACAGCAAGGGTCAGGTGAATAAATGCGAGTTACAGCAGTAGGTGTGAGAGAGATTATTATGCTGTTTTTTTTTTTTTTTTAACCAATCAAGTCGATTGTTTCCATTTGCTTTTGGAACACTGCTTTTCAAGGAATAACCAGGAGTTGTGTCGCTGTGAGACTGGATATTCTCTATTATTCTGTATGCAGAGGCTACCTATTGTGCGGATTTAGTCATGGCAGTTTAACTTGTCCCGCTGTGGGATCTAGGCTTGTTTTTGTCCCTCTGTTTTATTGCTCTGAAAGTGGTACTGTTTTTGTTTCTGTTTGCACAAAATGCTTCTGAGACTAAATCATTTGAATTGTGAGGCAGTTCGCTTTGTCAGATTTTGTATTTTCTGTTTTGTTTACTAAGGTTGAAGAAAAGCTGCATAATACCATCAAGCGCATTGAACCATTTCAGTCGGCATTTGTTTGGAGACGCGGCTAAATGATTTGCGATGAACGAGTCGTTGAATGATCTTGTGATCCCCAGATTTGCGATCAAAAAAGGAAAATAAAAATATCAGTTGTTGACGGGTGTGTGTGCTCGGAAAGGACTTTGCTTTATCCCCTTGTAGATTGTGAAGTGTGTTGTGTCTCTTATTTGCTGCATTCAAACAATTTGACAGAACTTCTCGCCATGTTTTGCAGTCATTTGGACTGTTCCCCGCGGCACCCTCGCGCTCAGTTTGGCTGCCACTCAGCGTCCTGTTTCCGTGACGACAGCGTCAGTCTGGGCTGTCAGTCACCCCAATCAGGGCCTTCTCGTTAGCGCGGCGGCCTCGCTATCAGCCCTGCTGGCTCATTAATGCCGTTGCCTCATCAGTGCTCTCTTTAGCATGCATTATTCCCCCCACCCCCCCTTTACCCGGTCTGATTGCCAATCATTATGATTACCATTGATTGTGATGGGAGATTGATTGTTGTTATTTCCGCCATCGCTGTCGGTGGCAATTTTTACTTTAATATTTCTTTTAAACCCTGGGGGCGTTTTTCCCGAGAGGGTTCGGCTGGTGTGTTAGCTGACTGCGCTGACATTAAATAGCGGTTTGTGGAACAAGGTGATTGCTACGGCTGAGTTTGCACTGGGATCGGGAGAGCATTTTTGCTGAACGAAAATGCATTAACACTTCTGCGAATAGGTTTCTAAAAAGTTTTGCTGGTGATATTGTGTTCTGTGCTTTTCATTTCCCGCTTGTGATTTGCTACGATGGCAGCAAGAACGTTGTAATTACAAATTTTGGGTTTTTAGTTTCATGGTATGGAAGATAGAATGGGACAGATCAGATTATGGCCTCGTTTGCGGTCTATGGCCAGTCTCTCTGTAAAGCGTCTTTGTGACGGTCTATCTGTGAAAAGCGCCATACAAATAAATTGAATTGAAAAATGGAATAGATGGTTTGTAGTAGATGTAATTTTGATGCACTTTTCTTTGGACTCAGCTGTTATTGTACTTGCTGTTAAACACCCTCTAATGCCTGGTCAGCTGTGATATGGCACTGGAAAACTGTCTTGTCGATGCAAATGCACACGTGGTAGACCCTGCAGTGGCCTAAAACTGAAATGACAGTGCTCTAAATATGGGGGTCAGCTCTTCTGTTTTATTAAAAGAGCAGTATCGTGTGTGCTCTGGAAATGGAGTGAGGGTTGGGATTCACGGTCTGGGGAGGTGAGTCTCTGAGCCTGGCCAGTTAAGGTTTAATCGATGATCGTTCTGGAAAAATCCATCCTTAGTAAAGTGTCAGGCTTGGACAACTTCTTAATATTACTGGCGTGTCTCATTTCAGTACCAGAGGCTGGTTTAACACTAGACAGGTCCTAATTGGCTTTTATTTGACATTTCTGAGGTGTAGGTCATCGTTGTCCTTCTGTGCAGGTGTTAATTAGCCGTGGGCTGTGCTGGTTTTTAGTGTCTTTTATAAGCCTTTTCTCTGATATTGCCAGCTGTTGGCTTAATGCTGCCACTCAGGATGATTCAGTTTTTCGGCAGGGCTTGCATGTGTGGAGACAGTCAGGAATGTATTTAATGCAAACTCTGGGCCTGTTGCACTCGATCTCATTACAATACAACAGACCTCACCATACCTCAGTCAATTAGTTGATGGTGCTTTCAAATGGAGCAGATTTTTTGCAGTAGTCTTTCCGTAGCATCCATTTACACTGCTTGGTGTAATGAGGCAATGCAGGCTTTGCCCAATGGTGCTATATCAGTGTCTTGCCTGGAATGCAAACCTTTTACCTTCAAGACCAGCATCCTTAGTCTACCGTTATATACTCTGCGCCATTAAAAACGCACAGGTGAGGTTTGTACTGTATTTCCGGCAAATTGAAGAATCGATTGATTTTTATTGCTTTTCCAGTGAGGCACGAGAGGAAATGAAGAAAAGCGTGTGGTATTGTAATCCTGACGCATGCCACGTGCACGCGCCAAGCATTTCAGTAATAACCAACATCGATCTGTTTGTGATGTGTACATTGACACTTGACTTGTTCTTTTTGGTGTGGTCGATAGCCTACATAGAGCCAACAAAAAAAAAAAAAAGAAAAATGCTACTGCATCAGGAAAATGGAACTGCTTGTGACACAGGAGAGAGAAAAAGAGCCTTTGGCATGTTACGGGCAGATCTCAGCCGCCGAGAGGTGGTGCGTCATTTGCACTGTTACCGTTCAACAATCAGTCGGCTGTCTATCTGAGAATGGAACACAGACACTGTCACTGACCGACCCCGCTAAGGGCAGCCACGAGTGACGATGGCAGCTCAAGAGCGCCACATCTGGTTACAGCTCGTACGCGACAGATTCCGGACAGCAATCGAAACTGATCATGAGATGAGGGGTCCGAGACGATTGAGGCTGAGCGCAAGTACCGTTTGATGCCGTCTATGTGAGAAAAACATGCGTGCACACGGGCCTGACAGAAAACCCTGTTTTTGCGTCAGGATTACAATACCACACACTTTTCTTCATTTCCTCTCGTGCCTCACTGGAAAAGCAATAAAAATCAATCAATTCTTCAATTTGCTGCACATACAGCACATGCTTCACCTGTGTGTTTTTAATGGCGCTAAGTATATTACATTAAATGGCTGACCTGGAAGAAGTCTTTTTTTTTTTATTTTTTTTTTTTTTAATCCCCCCAATGGTGGAACGATTCCTCTCCTGTTCAAGGATTTGGCTCGCTTTTTCGCCCTCCAAGCAGCACACCTGCACAGAGAGGTGTCACACTCAGTCGATTAGTTCCTTGTGATCTTTGCGGTCAGTTTCCTACAACAAATGCTCCTAAGATGGGAACAGGTCTGTAAACTCCTAAGGCCTAAAAGAGGAGGTTCTGCCACGCATTTGTTCTTCCTGGTGGAGTGATATCACTGATTAGCTTCGCCTAGAGACTTGGAATTCTGAGCACATCTTGGTGGCTGGAACAAAGTACTGGTGGAGCCCTGTATTTGGTTTAACCTGTTATGTCCATCAGCCTTGAGATGGGGCAACTCCAGATTTCTGGTATTGTGCACAGTGGCAGTCGCCGTGGATACAGCCTCATGTTGCTCTTGCTGATGGCATGTGCTGCGCAGATGTAGGATCTTTCCTCGCGCTGACCGCTCCCACGTGTGCCAGACCAGATGTTTTCTCTCTCTCCGGGGCTGCTGAGGGAATATCCAGTATTCGTGCTCGGCTAAAAATATGCCCGGCTATGCCACCCCAGGGGGGTGTCCGGGGGGGGGGGTGCCCGTGCAGATTATATGCCATTTTCTGCACGAAGAAAAGCACCATCGTCCAACCAGTCTCCTCCCATGAGATTGTAGGGAGTAAGAACAGTAAGAACGCCATGGCTTGCATCCAGGCTGCCATTCCTGCTCGCCCTTAGAGCAGAGAAATGCTGTTCACCCACTTCCTGTTCCCTGGAGTTACTGAAAGCTCCTGCTCAACTCCAGGTGTTTGCAGCGATTAGCCATGGAACGCTAAAGCTACCATCTTTCTCTCCGTCCAATTTACACTCCTCTGATGGGGCCCGGTCTAGAGTTGGAAACGTGGATTATGAAGCTGTTGCCGCCTTTCCCTGGCCAGTTCATTTCCAGGACGACACCTGCTGGCTGTGGTTGAATTTCTAGAATTAGAACAGATCTTAACTGTGCAATGTGCACGGTTGATGGTGTAATTATTATCAGACCAGGTGTGTGTGGGTGGGGGTTGGGGTGTGTTTGTGGGTGTGTTTGTGGGTGTGGGTGTGGGTGGGTGCAGGTTGGTTTCGAACCCTCTGAACTCTCACTATACAGGGAGGGTGGGGGATGCTGTTTTATTGAGCTGGGGGGTGTTTGACTCGTCTATTCGAGAGAAACTAATGTGAAACTTCCTGGTCTGTTTGATGTTGCAGATCGAACCTGTATAAATAAAATTGAATTGGGCTTTCTGGTCAAAGGTGGAATGTCTGGCAGTTTTGGAAACTGGCCAGGACTCTGTACTGACTGCTGGCCTGACCTGCATTATACAGCACTTGAGTCAGATAGGCCAATTGCTTAATGCTGCATTGTATTAAGCCATGAGAAAGTACAGATAACTACCAGCAGCAACACTGATGTTTTTATGATGAAAATAGAAAAAGGAGAAAAAAGTCATTCAGGTGAAAAAAACATTTACACTACCTTTTGGTAGCCAAGGAACACCACTGTGTGTCCCCCTCAGGTCGCAAGTGTAACTATTTTCTGTCCTTTCCCTCTAGGTCCAGCAAAACAATGAACCTCTGCTCCAAATGTTTTGCAGGTAAGTGTTCTTCTCTTTTTAATTTCTCATTAATTCTGTGAGTTGGTGTTCCTGCTGGCCCTGATGGACACTGCTTCAGTGGTTGTCTGTATTTTTTGTTGGACACTTTTCCTCTTTCTGTCTTGCATGCTCACATCTGTACTTTTCTGTCTTTTGGTCTCATTCTGTTCTATCTCTCTTTTTGTAACTCACTCTGTGTGTCACGAACATACTCCAAATGGATGATACATTCACAGGATTCTGCCGATGCTGGTTGGCGGTGGAAAAAGCCCAGAAAGTGTTTTTTTCCGGGCGCCACTATTTTTTTCAAAGATCAGATAAAACAAACGCATCCAGTGTCCAATAAAACCACAAGAAACAAAACGTGAATGACCCAAAATATACCCCCCCCCATTTTGCTGTCAAAATCGCAAATTTTTGTTTTTCACCCGCTCCCTGACATAGCCAATCCACGGGAATAGTTTGCAGTGGTCATCATAGCAATCTGGCTATTGTACATGTATAATGCTTTGACACAAGTGTAGCTGAAGTGCAGACGGCTAGCGGAGAGATGGCCAAACGGAAGAATCTGGGCTCATTTCACAGATTTTTAAAGTGAGATTCAGTGTTGCGCTTACAAGATGATAATGACAGGGTTGGATATTTGCGGTAGTCTGCTAGTGCACACAAAAGTAAAAATTAAGGCGGACTCGTAAACTTGTCTTCAAACTAGTCTGAGTGTCTAATAAAATATTGTCAACATGGAAAGAATTCCGTGGCCAACCTCTTTATCTGCATTTTATTTCCCAGAACGATTTCAAAAGGAGGCGCCAATAGTGTTCACTGCCCTGGGGCATATCACAAGACATGTCCTCCCACCCATTCGCGAACGCATTTAATCGGAAAAATGAAATTAAATGCCCCTTTTAAATTTAAATGGTCCGTTCAAAAAGGTAAATCGCCAAGGTAACTGTTTATATTTGTTTGAGATGAATGAATGTCTTTAACCTTATGAATTGAATAGGCTACCTGTTCAGTGAAATTTTGCACAATAAACGACTCAGTTGAAAAAGAAGGCTTCCTACATGCACAGATATGTGAAAGGATATCATACCAGTGTTGGCTATATATCCCGCACTTCAGTATACATGAACGGCATTCTTTAAGTGCGATGCTTCATGAATTATAATGAACAAAATGATCAAGTTTCATGTTTTGCAGTTTGACCTTAAACAGCAGCGTTCTTCCTAACCCAAGAAAGGGTACACTTGGCTATGTCTTAATAACCAAAGCATATGTTGACTTTGATTATAGATTTGTACTCAAGGCAATTAAATAAAAAAATAAATACAAACATTTTCCTCATGGCTTTTGAACACCATTATCTCAATTTACGTGAAAGCAAGTCGCAGTAGCCCGCATAATGATCGTGATCAAAGTCTTTGCATGTTTACTTTGTAAACCACTGCGCTCTCCAGCCATAGGTTTGACTAGTACGTCAACATTTTACTTTATCATTTTTTCTTCCTAACAATTCCTTAAAATAGGCTCATTTGTGGCTTCTCTCACCTTACTTCAGAAGGCTTTCCCGCCAGATCAAAAAAAAAGAAAAGAAAATGCATCTCAGCACCACCCCCCGCTCAACAAAATGGAACTGGCATGCCAGAAATTTACCGACCAGCTCTCCTAGCATCCTGGGCAGAACCCTGCATTCACAAACGCTCATGCTTTGAAACTCCCGCAAATACCCTAGCCAGTGCATTCTTTTGTATGTTTAAAGCACTTGTGCCTTTGCTTAAAATCTGTAAAATGTGAATCCTTACTATCAAGAGACTGCTGCGATAATGAAAACAAGTAAATGTAATGGCTGTCGTCGCAATTAGTCTGATGCAGTAAGGGAAAGTGGCCTGTAACTAAAGGCTGATTGATTGGCATGCAGCACAATCATGTTTGTGCTGGGTTACTTGAGTGGGAACTGCATGTTTGTTGCTGGCTCAAGCCACTGATGGGGCTCCTGATTTTGGCTTGTATCTGAAAAGATGAACTTAAATGAGCTCTGCTAATGGGTCCTTGAGTGATGCCCTTAACCCCAAAACTGTCCCGGGGTCTTTTACCACCGTTTCTCTCTCTCTCTTTCTACTTGGAAATGTTTCTTGGTACTTCTTCCATGAAATCCTTGGAAAAAGAGCTCACCATAACTGGAAATTTCCGGTTATACAAAAATTATTACATTTTTATTTTGCTGGTCAGCCTGTTTGAAGCCGTCTTGTGTGACTGAGTTCGATGGCTTTTGCTCTGGCGAAGGCTACTCTGAGGGTTTTGGCTGCATTTGAACGAGTGACTTGTTCTCGTCAGATTTTACCATTTGAGAAGTATTGAGGGTGAAACCTGGAATGGAAGATTGGCACCCAGGATGTGTTTTTAGTGGAGAGGCTTTTTTGCGGTAAACAAAAACCAGAGAAGCTGTAGTTCTCCATAGACGCAAGTGCATAGAACTGCTCTACACATTATGGTGTGGAGAGATGTGTAAAATTTAGGCTTGTGCTCTTAACTGCGTCTCAAGTGTCCATGTCTGGTGTGGTTGTATTTTATGGATCTCTCCTCTGATTGTGTTGAAAGATTTCAAGTGTGAGAGATGGAGAACACCTTCAGCTGACCTTCTCATCACCATTCTGTCTGCCTTTCCCTCTTTATCTCTGCCTTCGGCGATAAATTCCCTCTCTTTTCTCCGTCCTTCCCTCCCTCCGTCTCTGAGAGTGAGTTCTCGGCCTCTTCACTTTTTCCCTCTCTCTGCTTCTCCTAGACATTCAGAAAAAACAGGCAGATGAGGATTGCGCCCCCGAACCCGCCCCCAGCGCCAGCAGCAGCCAATCTGCAGTCTTCTGTAGCGATATGAGCAGCAGCAGTAGCCAATCCCCGTCCCCCACGCCCGTCAGTTCTGAGGAGCCATCGCCAAAGGACACGGGAACCACTTGTTCCGCTCAGCAGGGTAAGAGTCGTTTGTGATGAGAGGTGGGGCGAGTGATTGGGGGAGGGGGGGCTGGTGTAATCAGCTTGGGGTGTGCAGAACATTTGTATTATAACCCCTTTTTGGAGCCAATGAGTCTAATTCACTTTCCTGGCTTTCTGTGACGCCGAACCATTCAGCCAAAAATATCATGGGGTTGTCCAAGGCCGAGAGCCACTGTGGAAAAAATGGAGCCTGTTGTGTTAAAGCTGCAGTTGGTAACTTTTAAGAGAGAGAGGACTTGGCATAAAAATTTGAAAAAATGCAACTTTCAGATCCCTCCCCCTCCCTCTCCACTCCACTCCTTCCCTAAGACCCTCCCCCAGAGAAGGCTGCTGTGCACGCGAAGGCACTCAAACTGTTATGCATGAGACCAAGTTGCCGAGGCTAGACATTACTGTTGTGAACAGTCAACACTGCTGGCCAAGAAACGCGCAGAAATAAATCATGTCAACATGAAAAATAATCTACAGCAGTAAGTATTCAGTGAAAACCCAGCACACGCTAATTTCAGTAAGTTACCCATTTTTTTCAGTACAGAAACTGTTGTGAATCCTGCTGAAGGGCCAGTAAACCATGTTTGTTAGCATTTAGCTGTGAGAGCTCAGAAACGTTACACATATTTATGAGGACAACAGCGCAACCGATAAGACTTGACCAGGTCCCTTCATAAAGATATTTTTGCTACATTCTAATGAAACGACGCCAGTAACGTTAGCCCTAGCATCGGAAACAAGCTTACATTACCTCGACTGGAACATCACAGTAACCTCACATGCACTATGGAGCACTGTAACAATTGAAAGACACTGGCTATTCGAACAGCAACTGTGCTTGTAAGCGACGTTCACTCGCTTATTTGCAGAGCAAAAATGAATTGATGCCGGTTAGGGCTGTGGTTAGTACCAGCTGTGCATTTGAGCGACGCCAACTCGCTTTTTTTGCAGAGCATCACAAAGCAATAATGAACCAACGAATAAAGCAGGGGTTTACCTGTCAAGCAGGAAAGTTGCCAACTCTGTGTCGGTTTTTAATCCTTCCAGATCTCGGAGTTCCCCCCACCTCTGAAAAGCCACTCTGATGTTCACTCTGGGTTTATCCCGGGCTTTGTCTAATCCTCTCTTTTGTGCTTTTTTTTTTTTTTTTTTTTTTCTTTTCTGGCATCCTCTTCTTACTAGTCTTAGCCGTGCATGCGGTTGTCGGTAACCGAGGCATCGGTATTTTTTTCCTCGCTGATGGCTGTTGTTGCGCCACTAGTTTCTCTAAGCTCCTGAACCAGCTCTCGGAGATTTGAACTTGACTGAGCACTGGCGTGAACTGAGGAGGAAGGGGGAGGAGGCTGTCTGCAGCGCGCGCACGCACACTGTTTGACGGCTTTCAGACACCATCCTGGCTCTGATTGGTTCCTTTTGGTCGGTCCAAACGATTCTTTTAAATTTCAGTCGGAGCAGTAAGTGGGTTTAAAGGAGCCTTTTTTTTTTTTTTATTTACAGAGTACTAGTTTTGTGTAATACTGTCTGTACACAGTGGCGGTTTTTGCAAAAATCACAGAACGTTAATTTTATAAGACTTACCAACTTCAGCTTTAATGAAATACAGCAGTGTGAGATTTCATGCTGGGAATGCCGCTGATATCATATTGGGAATGCTGTTGATATCTTGGACTCACTTCTAATGTTCTGTTGTCCCACGCACCTGCTCTGCACTGCTGCAGCTGTCAACTGCATTCCTACCCTGCATATATGAATGGATGTCCCCCCACTCCCACCACTAAGCTTCTACAGCCTTGTTCGCCAGTGGTGAAATAACCTGCCCATTCCTCTATGTCAGGGGTGTCAAACTGACCCGTAAAAGGGCCAAGAGGCTGCAGGTTTTCACTCCCACCAAGCAGAAGCACACCTGAAACCACTGATTTGACCAACTGATCTAGGCCTGCACAACTGATGAGTTGTATCAGGTGTGCTTTTGCATTGTTGGAGTGAAAATCTGCAGCCTCTTGGCCCTTTTACGGGTCAGTTTGACACCTGTGCTCTATGTGCAGTGTCAACAGATCTGGTAGATATGGCAAGCCGTTTTAACATTTAATCAGAAGAGGTAATTGCAATTGTAGATATCAACAATTGCTTTTTGACTAGTTAGAATTCCAAGCCAACATATCGATAATGGGTCACACTTTATTTGAAGTGTTGCTCATAAAGGCTTTATACAGGATGTATAATGCCTTCATAAATGAAACATAATGTCTTCATAAATTATACATAAGAAAATGTCATGCTTTGTAAAGATTGAAATAACACATCCATCTTCAGCATGTGACGCCAGCTGTGCTATAACTGACAGTGTCAATTAGTTATTGGCTAAATGCGATAAAGGGCCACATTGTCAGCTGAGCGACATTGTCATTGTCACATCTGGCATCACATGCTGAATAAGGATATGTTATTTCACCCCTCACAAAGCATGACATTCGCTTATGTATGATTTATGAAGACATTATGTCTCATTTATGAAGGCATTATACACCCTGTATAAAGCCTTTATGAGCAACACTTCAAATAAAGTGTGACCCGATAATGTAATTTTGACTAGTTGCAATTCTAATTAATGATATCTACAATTCTGTTCTCACTAGTCACAGTCTTAATTATTGATATCAACAATTGATTTCTTCCTAGTGGAAATTGTCATTGTAGATATCTGTCATTTACTTACAACTAGTCAACTTCTACCATTGACTTTTATTCAAATTCAATTACTGATATCTATAATTAAATTTTGATATGCTAGAAGTCCAAATTGACATATCCATAATGTAATTTTGACTAGTTGGAATTCTAATTAATTATATCTGCAGCTCAATTCTCACTAGTCCAAATGCAAATAGTTTATCAACAATTCAATTCTCACTTAGTGGAAATGTCAATTGCTGATATCAACAATTTAATTCTCAAGTGGAAATGTCAAGTGTTGATATCCAATTGTTTTTACATTACAGATATCATAAATGGAATTCTATATGTCTCAAATTTAACTCTGACGAGTCAAAATTAAATTACTGATATTTCAGCTCGGGATTGTAACTAGTAAGAATGTTATTTCACATATCTAGGATTGCATATCCGATATCTCAAATGCAATTGTAACTAGTGAAAATTAGATTCATACTAGTTACAATTTTATATGACAGATCTACAATTCCTTTTAGAACAAGTCAGAACTGAATTTTAGATATCAAAAAAGGTATTTTCCACTAGTCAAAATGCCATATTTGATTAAAACGGCTTGCCAGCGAGCCGTTTTAACATTTAATCGGATATGTTGGACATATCCGGAATGCAATTGTTGATATGTCAGACATATCTGAAATGCAACTGTTGGTATGTTGGACATATCCAAAATGAATATGCTAATTTGGACTACATATCAAAAATACAATTGTTGATAAGTCAGACATATCAACAATTGGCTACATATCCAAAATGAATATGCTAATTAGGCGACACATCCAAAATGAATATGCTGATTTTGATACATGTCCAAAATGCAATTGTTGATATGTGGGACGTATCTGAAATACAATTGTTGATATCTGAAATGGGGAAAATACATTTCCACTAGTCACAATTCTTTTTTGACTTGTGGAAATTCAATTGTAGATATAATTGTTATTCTTACAATTATTCTTATTCACTTATTCTGAAGTGAAAAAGGAATTACTGATCTCTATAAATTAAAGATATCTGTAAATCAGTTTTGACTGGTCAAAAATTATTTACATATGAAACTTGCAACATGTCAAAATTGTTTTACAGATATCTTGAAATGACATTTCGACTTGTCAAGAAATGTCATTTCCGCTAGTGGAAACTAAATTGCAACTAGGAAGCCCTACTGATTAAATGTTAAAACGGCTTGCCGTATGGCAGAGCAAGACTCCTCTGTACAGTCTGCTCAGGTGTTACTGAGGAGATATCTGTTACTCTCGATTGGCGAAAAGATGATCTATCATCACCACCAATCATCTATCTGTATTCTATCCTTGTGATAGCTTAGCACTTGCCTCCAACTTACCGAGCCATCTACATTTAAAACGGACTACGTGAGAAGGCATATTCGCTCCACTTATATCCCAAACCCGCCGCACTGTGTGTCTGAACGCGCTCTGTTGTAATGATCAATTTTATTTTGCATTGAATTAGGCTTGAGAGGTTTGCTTGTATTATTCATGGACTTTGTTAAAGCAACAAATGCAGCAACATTTCATGACATTACTTGTGTAATAGATCATCCTTACAGAGTGCCGCTGACTGAATTTATTTGTGTTTGTGTCCGCTCACACGGTTTGTGAAGAATACTGAGGCAATGCACTCTTCCTTACGGTATGACAGCAAAGGGATACCTGGGATTTACACCCTTCCAGCTGGTTAGAAAGGCCCGTCTGTCAGCTAGCGCACTGCTGTACTGCGAGGAATCTTACCTTTTCATTATAAATAACCATAACATTTGAAGACCACTTTATCAGTCCACAGCAGGGATTTTTCATGGGAAACTGCCTCGTTGCAGATCGTTCTCAAGGCAGCGATAGATGGGGAAATTATAAAAAGCGGCACTCGGAGCCGAACCTAATGAATTCATCTTTAATTTAGCTCTCTCCATTTACAATGTACAGCGAGTCGTGTGGAGTGGGGGTAAGATGGTGTACTGCATAATTTTGCCAATCAGTCTGGCAGACATTCTCTTTTCTTTCCCTCATCTGCTTTTCAGAGTTCTGCCCCCCTGCTGCGGTTTATTTGCGTTGTGTTTGTAAAATAAGATGTTCCTTCCTGTGACAAATCAACCTTTATGTATGTTTATTTAGCGCAGCCAACGGCAATTTTCGAAATCGCCTGCTACTTCTCAATTAATGATGATGAGGGGAATCGGTAGCGAGTAGTAAGCAGTATGTGACAAACATTGATTCATTACATCGGCCGAATTTTGCAGTACGTAACCATCGCTGTCTTTTTCGTCTGCTGTAATCCGCAATGCAATGTGGTGATATTACATTGTGACTGTAGTTGACCTGTTGATCATGTACCTGTGGAGTAAAAGATCTGGTTATTGTCACACAGTGGCTACAGTGTTATGTATTACATTGGATACTAGTGCTACTTTCCACATTATGTGGAGGAAGTATGCGATCCCAAACACTGCCTATGATTTGATTTAGTGATCTAAATTGACCTCTTGACCTGGAAGAAAATGTCCTGACGACCTCTTTTTCGTCTCTATAGGAGTTTCCAGGACAGACTCTGCCCACAGTGCACTATCCACACCCACAAAACGCTCCTGTGACTCGGGTATGTTGATTTAGTGTCTGTGTATGGGGTGAGGTAGGGGATATTTGGTGTGTGCGCGTGTGTCTGCGCGGGTGAGATTTCTGGTGTATGTCTATGGGTGGCAATGGGGTGTGTGTCTGTGTGTGGTGTTTACACGTGTTCATGTTGCGCGTCTGGTATCCGAGCAAGAAGACGAATTTCGGTGCTATAATGATGCCATTAAAATTGACTCCCGCAAATTGATCAGACTGTATATTATGGCTAAGACCATAAACTGTGAAATGAGAAGCAGGTGGGCCAAAACAAGGAAATTGACTCCAGCATTGATTAGTGCTTGTTGTGCATTTACTAACCCAATCAAACGTTAACAGCGGTCTCTGGATTTCGGGGGCGAAGGCTGATGCATGAGTTTTGGTCCAGGCACCAGTAGACGCTAATGCAAGAACCAGGATTAGCAGTCTTGAGGCTATATAGCTGTAGTGCTTCGCACCTAGCTAGCACAAAACGTTATTGTAATATCGCTGCCATGTAGTGGCAGTGTTATAATTTTGATGGAACATTCCAGTAACATTGTCATACTGATTTTATTTTACCGGTAAGCAGCTGTTCTCAGCAGACTGATGCATATTAGGCGAATAACCTCTGCACCTCCATTTTCACCCGTCAGACCTTTATGCCTCCAGCTTTTTGAGCTAAAGGACATTCAGAGACTGAATTCACACCTTGCTGAAGTGCAGAATTGATAACCTCTGTGTTTTGCTCAGTGTTTCAGTGGTCCAGACGAGAAATATTTAGTTAATCTGCGGGGGACAGTGAAAGAACATGCTGCAGGGATGGAATTATTTGTTTCATAAGTTCATTGTTTTCCTTGAGCAATATGTTCATATTTTCTGAAACGGAATAATATCTTTCACTTGTGTCTGTTTGACTTGCTGGCTTCTCTGCATGTTTTCTGTCTCTCTGTGTCAATTTTTTTGTTTCATTGAAAACAACCTAAATTTTCAGATAACAACATAAGTTTCATTGATATACACCCAGTACTTTTTCTGTGAGACACTGGGAAACATAAAGGGGAAAAAATTGCCTCGCTGATGGGACACATTGTAACATTGGCCTTGGCCAGAAATTAGGGGGTTTTTTCATACTTTTATTTTTCAAATATGTTAAACTAATGAAAAATAATAGTTTAACATTGAAAATCTCCAGCCAATACTTATATTGTGGAAAAAATACTTTGTACTGTGGATGGCTGTGGATGTTATCTCAAATCCCCCGGGAAGGGTAAGATCTGATGTCAGAATCAAGATGGGGCTATCCAGGCCAAGGGGACCCTACATCGTTTGTACTCTAAACTGCCGCTCTCTCTCATCACAATGCTCAAGAGACGAGCTCAATAAGCATCTGGACACATACAACTTATCATCAGTGTGTATACAAGAACATCGCCTCATGCATAAAGAGGATGCCCCAAAGATTATCGCTCACGATATCGGCACTAACACCCTATTCACCTCTTCAGCGTGGAAGAGCGAAGCAGGTTCCTTTATTGGAGGGGTTGGAATTTTAATTAAAATTCAACTCCTTCCCCTTCTCATTAGTGTCACCAAAGTCAGCAAGTGCATTGTCACTGCTGTGTTTAAAGGAAACCCAAAGACTGTCATCATTTCCTACTTCTCTCCACACAACCACCTTCCGCTTGAAGAAATTGAGGAGTTCTACGAACACCTAAGTGATGCAGTCTCAGCTGTGCCACCACATGCAATGCTTCTGGTTGGAGGAGATTTCAACGCTCACATTACTGGGTCGTTCTCACACCACCAATAAACAAATAGGAATGGAGACTCTCTGGAAGATTTCTTGCTTCAATACAGTCTCTTAGCTGGGAACGTTCATTTCCAGAAACCTCCCCATCGACTTTGGACGTGGAGACATCCTGCAGGCCACCTATCCCAGATTGATTTCAGTCTATACAGGAAGCGTTGGAGGAACAGCATACACAATTGTCAAGCTCATGCGTCATCGGATGCCATTGGTGGTGACCATAAGATCATCACAGCTACTATCCAACTCGGCCTACGAATACAAAAGAAGTCGAAGACTATCTCCCTCAACTGGCAGCCACTCAGAGAAGACAAGGAACTTGCCACTAAGATTAATAACACCATAACAGACAAATTCAACTCTCTCCCTGGTCCAGAAAGACAGAACTCTAACTTTTGTCTCGATCTGCAATGTTGTTGGGGAGGAGCTTCTACCCAAACGATCTTCATGTCCGAAACGGACTGTAGATAGCTCCCGTATGAGGAAAGTGCGGAATAATACTCTCAAAGCTATTCCTTCAAATGTCCAACACTGCCAAAATAAACAGCGAGATACCTTTGACAAGTTAGAAGACGAGAGAATCAATCAAACTCTTGCTAAGTTTTCAAGATGGATCGAAAAACCCTAGATCCGTCTGGACCCTGGTAAAAGAGCTTTCAGGAAAAAGGAAAAGCGCTGTGTTCATCCAGGGAGAAGATAGAATGTCTGCATGGAAAAAGCACTTTCAGTCCCTACTAAATAATGAACACCCTAGTGCTCCAATCATTGAGATTGATACCGTGTTTGAGACCCACCCAGAGAGATATACAGGCACCTTCTCACTGAAGGAAGTAGATGTAGCGCTTGATGCAATGAAAACCGGAAAAGCACCAGGTCTTGACGGTCTACCCCTTGATCTCTGGAAACTACCTGAAATACGAAAGGTCCTAAGATCCCTCTGTATTCAAACATTCAAGGGTTTGCAGCCTGATGAACGGGGACTTTCTGGAATTGTTCCAGTCCCAAAAGGGAACCTAACCATATGTGACAACTATTGGGGAATAAGCCTCTCTCAGGTTGCTGCAAAGGTCTACAATCGTATGATCCTCAGCAGAATCAGACCAGTCATAGATCAACTTCTTTTCCCTGGCTAAAATGGTCTGCTCACATCCTTGTACTGAGGAGGATTGTCGAGGAAGTCAGAAACCACAATAAGTAAGCAGTTCTCGTGTTCATAGTCTTCAAAAAAGCCTTTGACTCGATTGATAGAATCATAATGCTGAAAATACTTAGGGCCTATGGAATACCACCAACTATCGTCGAGGCTATACGGGTCATGTATGTCAACACCTCAGCCGTTGTTATGACATCTGAAGGAAACAGACTGTTTCTCCATTAATACCGGAGTCCTCCAAGGTGATCCGTTAGCGCCTTCCCTATTTATCATCTGCTTAGATTATGCCCCAAGAAGAGCGATAACATCTACTGATGGATTGACCCTAAGACGTCGAAGGAGTAGGAGGCACCCAGAGGAAGTCCTCTGGGAACTGGCATACGCTGATGACATCGCGCTCATAGAAGAGACACTGCGTGACGCAAGAGATCTACTACATTGCGTGGAGAGAGAAACCCAACAAATTTGCCTCTTCTTGAATCCAACTAAGACTAAAGTCATGCACCTTAACCCAACATCCGAGGAGCCACTGCATGCACTAGACGGGTAAAATATCGAGAAAGTCGACGAGTTCCTGTATCTTGGAGGCTATACCAACACTGCCCACGACGTGCACTCAAAGATAGGGAAAGCCTGCGGAGCAATGCACTCTCTCCCTAAAGTCTGGTCCTCCTCCATCAAGAGATTAACTAAGATGAGTGTTCAAGACATCGGTCGAACCCATCCTACTGTATGGTTCGGAGTCTTAGGCACTGGCAAAGTCTCTCGAAAAGGATGGACGGAACTTACACCAGGATGCTGTGAAAGGTCCAAAACATATCGTGGAAGAAACATCCCACTAACAAGGAACTCTATGGATCCTACCCGCACGTCTCCAGTGTTATATGTCAGCGGAGGTTATCCCCTGCTGGGCATGTGTCGAGACACGAGGAAGCGGCCGGAAGAGTGCTTTAGTGGACTCCTGACGCCAGTAGAAGGCAGGCCCCGCACAACCATCAGAGACATTCTAAAGGTCGACACTGGACTTGAAGTGGAGGAGCTTCAAACTGCAATGATGGACCGAGAGTGCTGGTCGGAGTTTTGATCTCATGTCACCGACTCATTCGGATGAACTTTGAGTGGAGTGGACTGTGGGTGGTGTGTCCCATCAGAGATATTTGACTTTGAAAAGTTTTCATATTTTCCACAACTGTTAAGTTATCTCAATAAAACTTGTACTCTTCTTTTTACTAATGATATGTAATAATCATTATAGTAATATGTAATTATAACTAAGTTATAGAATTAAAATCATTTGCAGGGAAAATATTGCTACAATTCTATTATCTCTGACGGGACATTTTCTGGCAAATCTGATTGACTAGGTTTTGTTCTTCAATTTTTGACTGTTCTGTTGTGTTGGATTTCTTTTTTAGTATATCCATATTGGTATTGGGCACTTTTAATGATGATTATCTATGTTGCCTTTCAAGTGTTCAGGTGTTTGCATGAGTTTTCAGGCTTCAATGAGTTGTTTCTCACACCACTGCATTACCTGCCAAGCAGGGGCTGTTTGACATGTGGATATGAACGATTTGCTCACAAGATGTCTTGTGACTTGCAATTGCCTGAACATTGTCCACCATGAAAGAGACTTTGGCATGGAAGCACAGTGGAATTTTTTTTTTTGCCACTGCCCATGGTAAAGGACCTGTTGATGGGATTGGAGGAGAGATGAAACGCCAGGTCTGGAGAGCAGTCCTCTTGAGAAAAAGGGTCGTATCAACTCCTTTTGAGTTCTACCAGGCTGGCCAGGGACTGTGTCCCAGTGTGAATGTCAAGTACCTGACTTCAGCTGATATTGTGTCTGCCACTGCACCAATCAGCAGCCGCTGGGAAGATTGTCCACCAGTTCCAGGAACTCAGCATTTCCACCTGATTAAATCCTGGCCTCGTGGACATGTTCTAGCATCAGCTAACTCTCTGGACCAGCAACCCTCCGGAGACGTTAAGCTGGTGCAGATGACTGAGGAGCCTGATCTGCCAGCACAGCCACACAACGATGTCCATGTAGGCACAGAATTTCATCAGGGAGACTTTGTCATTGCTGAATTTGCAGCCAGGAAGGGAGTGAAGAAATACCTGGGTCAGGTCAGCCATGAAGCTGAAGACGAAGTGGAAGTCGGCTTTCTATGTACAAAAGGTTCTGGCAAAATAATCTTTGTTTTCCCTGCAAAAGAAGACAGAGCCTGGATTCACATCTAATATGTAAAAGAAGTTCTCCATGCCCAACACAGACACTCGTGGACATTACCTGTTCTCCTCAGCTGTTGATGTAACAGTTTGAAATTCCTAATGTAGAGAGGCTATGGCTTTTAGGAGTAAGGAAAACTAAATTTTTTTAATATGAGCAATAGAATGTGTATCATGGACAGTGTTTATTATTACTTACTACGGGTCGCAGTAATGGATTATGAATTGCTTAAAAAAAATATATTGTGCCTCATCGATGTATCGCTATAATTATTGTTAAGATTCTCAACAAAATGCATATGGTGATGTTTGTAAAGTGCAGAATGTTATTTTAAAGTTATCTTGTAAATAAATTTCTTCAGATACAAAAGGAAGTCTTTTTTTCACCTCTGTTGTCAGATTTTTGTATAGTGGTCAAAAGTGTCCTGTCAGAGATGTCCCATCAGAGATAATGACTTTTTACACTCAACAGCCCATGCTGCTAAAGAAAGTACAAAAAAATGGTCTACTTATGCTTTAATTACTTCTTAAGACTTATACCTTGCAATATAAATTGCAAAAGTATAGATTAAATGAAATTCCAATGAGAAATATTAGTTGGAGTTTTAACCTAAAATACTAGGCGCCAAAAAAGTCCCGTCAGAGATTGAACTTTAACTGATTGTCATTCCAACATTTATTTAAATATAAAGTTCCTCCTTGTTTTGAATAAGCCTGTATGGTGCAATTAAAGCAAAAATGAATTTAAAAGTAATATTGTGGATCATTTAGCACCACTGATCTGTCATATTGTCTCTAAAATGACCCGTCAGAGAGATTTTGAATACCGTGTTTTGACCCCTTGCAATTTAGATTTTTAATTTTATGTCTTGCTAAAGAAATGAAAACAAAATTTTGCTTTCCCACAACACAGTGGGTTTTCAAGTGGCATTGTGGGTTATATTTTATTTTTACACCCATTTTTGACCAGTAGCGTTTTTTTCTAGACTGGTCTTACTACAGTGGTCTCCTAGATGTTCCAGGAAAACAATCACATGCCCCTCTGAAAAGCAGATTGACACTGGCCGCAGGATCTTTTCACTGGACTGATCTCTGGATTTAACAATTCCCATGGTGCTCTTGGCACATATTTGTAAGAGTAGTTTGCTGTGTTTAAGCATTTGTGTTGATGCGTGTGCGTGCGTGTGTGGTGCGTGCCTTGTATTGCCGTTTTATACAGTGAATAAATGTCCCTCTAACTGCTCTGTTTAATTGATTTATTTGAAATGCAATAGAGCTCAGTACTCTTGTACCCATTTTGTAGACGAGTCTCCAGACGTCCAGCCAGTTGTTCCGCCCTGATAGTGGTTGACTGTAAAGTGTTTTTTTTGCGGACCCGCAGGGGTAGTGTTGGGCGGGGCTTTCAGCTTGAACAGCTCCAGCATGCTGTGTTTTGCCAGCCTCGGGTTCGGAGAGCGAGGCATCACCAGAGAAGCGGCCGAAGCTTGAGGACGCGGAGGCAGGAGCAGAGGAGAGCCGCAGAGGCCCAAAGCAGAGAAACCGCCGGCGCTGCTTCCGATGCCAGAGCAAACTAGAGCTGGTGCAGCAGGAGCTGGGGTCCTGCCGCTGTGGTCAGTGTGTAGTACTCTGTCAGCCTGGGGCTCTGCTCCCTGTGACTCACTCTGCTCATCTCTCTGCCCCTCAGTCTCTGCTCATCTCTCTGCCCCTCAGTCTCTGCTCATCTCTCTGCCCCTCAGTCTCTGCTCATCTCTCTCTGCTCCTCACTCTCTGCTCATCTCTCTCTGCTCATCTCTCTCTGCCCCTCACTCTCTGCTAATCTCTCTCTGCCCCTCACTCTCTGCTAATCTCTCTCTGCCTCTCACTTTCTGCTAATCTCTCTCTGCCTCTCACTCTCTGCTCATCTCTCTGCCTCTCACTCTCTGCTAATCTCTCTGCCTCTCACTCTCTGCTCATCTCTCTCTGCCCCTCACTCTCTGCTCATCTCTCTCTGCCCCTCACTCTCTGCTCATCTCTCTCTGCCCCTCACTCTCTGCTCATCTCTCTCTGCCCCTCACTTTCTGCTAATCTCTCTCTGCCTCTCACTCTCTGCTCATCTCTCTGACCCTCAGTCTCTCCTCATCTCTCTGCCCCTCACTCTCTGCTCATCTCTCTCTGCTCCTCACTCTCTGCTCATCTCTCTCTGCTCCTCACTCTCTGCTCATCTCTCTCTGCTCCTCACTCTCTGCTCATCTCTCTGCTCCTCACTCTCTGCTCATCTCTCTGCCCCTCACTCTCTGCTAATCTCTCTCTGCCTCTCACTCTCTGCTAATCTCTCTCTGCTCCTCACTCTCTGCTCATCTCTCTGCCCCTCACTCTCTGCTAATCTCTCTCTGCCTCTCACTCTCTGCTAATCTCTCTCTGCCTCTCACTCTCTGCTAATCTATCTCTGCCCCTCACTCTCTGCTAATCTATCTCTGCCCCTCACTCTCTGCTCATCTCTCTCTGCCCCTCACTCTCTGCTCATCTCTCTCTGCCCCTCACTCTCTGCTCATCTCTCTCTGCCCCTCACTCTCTGCTCATCTCTCTCTGCCCCTCACTCTCTGCTCATCTCTCTCTGCCTCTCACTCTCTGCTCATCTCTCTGCCTCTCACTCTCTGCTCATCTCTCTGCCTCTCACTCTCTGCTTATCTCTCATTGCCTCTCACTCTCTGCTCATCTCTACCTCTCTCTGCGTTCATTGTCTGCTTTTCTCTGTTCACCCGTTTTCCTCTCTGTTCATCTTGATTACTCACTCTTTTTTCGCCTCGCTCTCTACCTCCCTCCCCATGTCATTTCCTCTGACCTCGCTGTTCTTTCACTTTTTTTAACACTCGCTGCTCATGGTTCCCTCCCAGCTTGATTCGTAGTGGGATTAAACGTGCACACGCTGGTGTATTTACTGGGCTCCAAAATGACTGACCTTCTTGACGAACAATTCAAAAAGATAAATAAACATATGAGTAGAGAGCAGCGGAATTTATCAAAAAGTGTGAAATGCTTTGCTTTATTAATGTTTCTATGGAAACAACCAAAATCATAAACATTTAATACAAAACAAATTTCATCATAATCAAGGATTTATGATAATTGGTTCCTTTCATTTAGTACTTAAATTAATATTTTTTAAATTAAGTACTATTTATTTTTTTCTTTTTGTGCACTGCCAGTCAGGGGCACCAGTTATTTTGGAGCCCACTGTAGGTCAGTGCCATAAGAAGCAGAATGAGTGCATGTATCCATGTAAGTGTGTGTATATGCGTGCGTGCGTGTGTGTGTGCGTGCGTGCGTGTTTGGGCATGCCCCTTTCATTCCACTCAAGTCAAGCCAGCTGTAATGAGTGGTTATTTTTAAACAGCAGTTAATTGTGATCGTTTCAGTTGAAGCGCACCGGCTTGTCATGCAGGCCTTTTAATCACCGCTTCGTTGATGGCTGGAATATGATATGTATTAATGAACGAATTACATGGCATAATGAATTCTTGTTTTTCATAAGTATTTGAATGGGCTTGTAATAATGAAGGGAACGTCTGCTTGAAGTGCGTGTCTGTCAGGAACATGCTGATCAACACCTCTGCTGCCCGTCTCTGCAATACTGCTCACTGTCACATGACCAGCTAGGGTGCATGTGTGTGGGGGTGTGTGTGTAGTTATGCGCATATGTGTCTGTGTGCTTCTCTGCACGTGTGTATTCATGCCTGCATAGATCTGTGTATAAATATGCGGTGCCTCTGCCTGAGGCCTCAGTGCCTCTGAAGCGTCTCGTGTCTCAGATGCTCTGTGTAAAGGCAGCCAGTTGCAGTGAATTGTAATGCAGACCTGCCACGTACGCATCTTGACATCAAAGTACACTGGTACGAGTTGATGCTATTTGAGTACGCATATCGCTGGATCTCTCCAGTTTCAGTTTTTGCGTCAGTTTAAGTTGACACACTCATCAGTTGATGTCCGGTGAGCAGAGGCGCGTATGCATAACGAAAATATTTCGACCAATCAGAGAGTGCGTGTGCCTCACCTGCCCTCCCAACTACGGCCCTCTCGGAAAAAAACCTCGCTTCGAATTGAGTTTAGTCTCATTCCCAAGTTATAGGCTGCAAGCCCTCTTCGCCACACCTCTGGGTCATCATATGTTGAAAATACACCCAATTCAAACATCGGTGAAATGGTAAATTCTACTAAGGGTGCAGCGAATCCTGTATTTTGATCAGTAGAATACCTACGGTAGAATACCTGGCGCTGCTTGAAGAGCTGACGTTCGATTATAATGCCGTTTCACTGCGTATTAATCTCATTGTCACGGAAAGCGAACGCCATTCACTTTAGTTTGAGATAATTTCGTTTTTATTTGGGTTTGTGTTTGCAGAAATACTGTGAAACGGCCTAAAACAATGAAATGTAATAACGAAGTTCGCAAAAGGCTTTCTGACATACTGTGTAATGTTGCACCACTAATGGCGCTTTTCCACTACGTGGTACCGGCTCTACGCCACTCTACTCGGTACCGGATATTCTTCTGGGAGGTTGTTTGCCTTGAGTGGATAGTACTGCCTCTCTGAAGCTGGTCATCATAGTGGCGCAGCACGAAACTTCCGCGATTTCATCCTCAATACGACACACAATGTAGCCACAGTTATATCAAGTTTACATTTATTCCATCGATTTTGTTAAAGATTTTTGTGTTCAAATCCGGTATTGTATTTTCTGAATTGAATTGCATTTTCTATTTGACATTGTCGTGTCCAATTCAGTTGCCCGTAAAATTGCGTGCCACCCCACAACGCAAAGCAGTGAAATCCGTAAAAAACATGGAAAGCGAATGTATATTTCACTCTAAAGTTCACGGCAAAACAAACGAATTGTTAAAGTATGGGATAATTAAGTGATCATTGCAGAGCAGAGTTCCTCGTTGCAAATCGCAGGACATGGCAGCCACCAGAATTAATCGCTTATGCGTCATCTCATTTGTGATAAATTTAAGAGAAAAATGATTCGTTGACATCCATCATGTTTTTTTTCTGTGCGATTTTATTAAAACGAGGCTTGATAGCAGAACTTTCTTAAGGGGAATTAGTAAGGGAACATAACTGGACACAAGACCGTCACTTAATTTCGCCATGAACGGGCCACAAGCAAAGAGAAACACATTTCATGAATGTAGCTTTGATGAATAAGCGAAACCGTGTTTGAAAGGTAAGGCAACGCACAGTGTATCGAACAAGATGCCTATAACGGTATAATTCGATAATTATTATCACTGATTATGAAAACTCCTCAATATAACTTGAATGAGAGGTCGACGACAGAGTCGTCTTTCGCAGTGACGATACACTCTGACCAATCAGTAGGCCTTAGTGTGTCACATCACTTTTTAGTACCTAGTACCCGGTTGGCTTTTTTGGAACCCCGGGAGAGCAGGTACCAGAAAAGGTGGTTCCAGTAAGTACTTTTTTCTAATGGAAAAGCAAAAGAGGCGAGTCGAGTTGAGCCGGTACCGCATAGTGGAAAAGGGCCATAAGATGAGAATGATGGAAAGTTAAACAGTGCAAGTGTTTAATGCATGGCAAATTGTATTTGTTTTGGTATTTTTGCCCATTTATTTAATTAATTAATTGATTGATTTGCAATGAATGTCCTATGTTGACTTTTTTTTGGCAACATTTTCAGTTATTATTGACTATGGATTACGCAGTTATTTTATGTGTAACTAAGAAAAGCAAAGTACTACATTTCAAATTCATTTTTACTGCTGTTCTGACAATAAATTCGCTGGCTGTTTGAAGTAAATTGTATCTCTATGCTATTTTATTTACCAGTAGGGTGGGAGGTGATGGGGGGGGGTCAGGTTGTACTCATACATTTTCTTCAAGGTTGGCAGGTCTGGTAATGCAGTGCTGCTGTACTGATGCTCTCTCTCTCTCTCTCTCTTTTGTTTTCTTCTGTTCTTGTTCTCTTGGTCTCTCTTCTTTTTTTTCTCTCTCTCTCCCTCTTTCCTTCCTTCCATTTCCTCTGCCTCTCTCTCTTCCACCCTCCCTCGTTTTATCTCTCCTGTCCTCCCACCCTCTGTCCCACCCACTTCCCATCTCTCCCTCTTTATTTCTCTTTCCCCTCCCCTGTTTCCTCTGTCTACCCTTGCTGTCCCGCACTCCCTCTCTCTCCCTCCTTCTCAAACGTCACCCTCGCCCCCTGCCTATCGTTCCCTACATCCTCTCTCTTTCTCTCGGGTTTCCCCCTCCTTCCCATCTCTTTCCCCCTGCAGGTTACGTATTCTGTTTGCGGCATCGGTTGCCAGAGCAACACGACTGCCTGTTTGACCACCTGGGGCGGGGCCGAGAGGAGGCCGTGATGAAGATGGTCAAACTGGACCGCAAGGTGGGCAGGTCCTGTCAGCGAATCGGAGAGGAGTGCTCGTGAGCCTTCAACCCCTCCCCCCTACCCCCCCACCCCCCGACCCCAACCAAACCCACTCGGAGAGAAGAGGAAGAGACGGAGGGGAGAGGAAAGGAGAGAGAGGTAGAGAGCGATGGAGCAAAGCGCCTGCAGCAGTTTTCCCAAGACCCTCGACGATCCCCTTTTACCTCAGCACGACTGAAGCCCCAAACAGAGCGCAAGGCACTACAGCTCCCAACAGCCACTGCAGCAACCCGATGACCTCACAGGCCACTCCTCCCCAGCACTCAGCCTTAAGTTTCCCTGTTTTTTACAGGTTTCTCAGAAAAGAGGTCGCAGACAGGTGGACTGTTCTGTTCTCGACGACCTCCCCTCAGGTTGTGGGAGAAGGGGATTGGCCATGCTACCCCTCCCCCATCCGCTTCCCTTTGCTAACCTCCCCCCATCCCACCTCATCACCCTGCTGTCCAATCAGAAGGCAACACTCAACCTCATGACTTGTCACATGACTTGTGAAATTCGCTTTCCTGTAGTGCCCTCACAGCCATGTGACAGTCCAGCCTCCTATCCTGACCTCCACCCAACCTTCCCCCCTGCTCTCTGTCAGCGCCCTCTGCTGGCTGTCTCAGGAAGAATGTCCATGTGGGGCTCCAGTGTCCTGCCTGCTCTCTCGGACAAGACTATTGTTAAGTGTGCTGGACTGGGATGGACTGACGGACGGATGAGTAGCTTAGACGTTCACGGTGAAGGGGGGGGTGGTCCCATTTCTGGCTTTGCTCACAGCTCCGTGCTCAGGAGAGACCCTGATGTCATAGGAGTCCCACAGACGCTCCCCCTTCTCTGCCCTGCTGTGGCTCAAGTCCCCTGGATACACTGGGTATGTCCGTAGCCCCGCCCCTGTCTCCGCCCCATGCACTTATAAAGCCAGGAGACCTGGGCGAGTGAAGCGGACTTACAGTGTGACTCGGACGCATGCTCACTGCTACACTAATGAGCTGGGACTGTTCTCCCATTATTGCCCCCTGCTCCACCACCTCTCCTGAGGGTCGGTCTCTCTCTCTCTCTCTCTCCCTCTCTCTCTCTCTCTCACACACACACACACACTCTCTCACACACACACACGCACACACACACACTCATTCTCTCTCTCTCTCCGTACACCACACGCCCTGCACTCTCACTGCCGACCGCATTGGCTCCGTCTCGCTCTCCGTTCACCCCTCCTCCGACCCACCTGTCCCTTCTGTCTCTCACGCTCCCTCTCCTGATAGGTGCTGACATTAGGTTTGCCCCGCCCACCAACAGAACGAAGCAATGATGTTGAGACGAAGGGTACCGAAAGAGCGGCAGCTGTGGGCACTTTTATTTTAAAATCTGTTTTCCGTTGAGTTCCGGAAGAGAAAGAAAAAAAGAAGAAAGTGGTGGAGAAATATCATCCCCTTCCTTAATGAAACTTATTTAACCCATCTTCATGTTTCTTTACCAACTAGCACTTGGCTGCAATTTTAGTTTTAATGTTGTAAAAAGAAAAAAGGAAAGATAATTCTGTAACTCCTCTTTTGTTCCTTTTATTTCTTCAGTTATTTTTCCCCTTTTGGCTGAAAAGAATAAACTGGATTAGTTGAAGTGATGAGGTGTGGTGTATTTGTTTCAATGTGCTGTACTGCATATATCTCATTAATTTCTACTGCCCCTTGTTCTGCTGAAAGAATTATTTTTATTAACCTTTTAAATTAGAAAGCCAAAGAAAATGCAGAATGTGTGAAGACATTGGGGTACTCAACAGTTTCCATTTGAGATGTGGAGAATTTTTTTCTGTCTAAATGTACCTATAATCCACAATTATGATTCCATGCTCTAGAGCCCTGGTCCTCAAATCGAGGTGCGAGACCTGCTGGTTTTCCACCCTCCCTGCACCTGGAAGTCAGGTATAGAGACAGTCTGGCCAATCAGGGGCGCAAACTGTTCATTTACTTGCCTGAGATGGACTGAATTTGGATTCAAGATCCAGATTTGTGGATCCCTGCTCTAGAGGTTGTTTGATGAAAAAAATAATTTTTGCAGAACAAGTCTGTATGTCCTCTCCTAAAATGTCTTTGTGAAAATTACATATACACTGCCCTCCATAATTTTTGGCACCCCTGGCTAAGATGTGTTCTTTAGCTTCCAATAAATTCAGTTTTTTTTCTAAATAATATAGGACCACAATGGGGAAAAAAAGAGGAAAATCCAACCTTTAATTCAAGTGCATTTATTCAGTGGGAAAAAAATCCCACATTAAGAAATAATTCTATTACATCAAATCATGTGTGTCAGAATTATTAGCACCCCTTATGTTAATACTTTGTACAACCCCCTTTTGCCAACAGAACGGCACCTAATCTTCTCTATGATGTTTCACAAGATGGGAGAATACAGAAAGGGGGATCTTCGACCATTCCTCTTTGTACAATCTCTCTAAATCATCCAGCGACCTGGGTCCTCTCCTCTGCACTCTCCTCTTCAGCTCACTCCACAGGTTTTCAATGGGGTTGTGGTCTGGGGACTGAGATGGCCATGGGAGGAGCTTGATTCTGTGTCTGGTGAACCATTTCTGTGTAGACTTGGCCACATGTTTAGGGTCCTTATCTTGCTGAAAGACCCAGTGATGACCCATCTTCAGCTTTTGGGCAGAGGCCACCAGATTTTGATTTAAAATGTCCTGGTATTTCAAAGCGTCCATGATGCTTTGCTCCCTAACAAGGTTCCCAGGACCTCTGTAAGAGAAACAGGCCCACAACATCACTGATCCCCCCCCCATGCTTCAAAGTGGGCATGAGGTGCTTTTCTGCATACTCATCTTTTGTGTTCTGCCCGATCCACTTAGAGTGTTGGTTGCCAAAAAGCTCTATCTTGGTCTCATCTGACCAAAGCAGTGAGCTTTGTGGAACTTTTTATTTCTCTTACCATCCTCCTCACTGTGCGTGGTGGCAAAATAACCTTGCGTCCTCGTCCAGGCTTGTTTACCACTGTTCCAGTTGTTTTGAACTTCTCAATGATTCCTCTGACAGTAGATATGGGCAGGTGCAGGCGAGTGGCTATTTTCTTGTAGCCATTGCCAGCCTTGTGAATGTTGACACATCTGCCTCTCTTGAATGGTGTGTTCCTTTGTCTTTCCCATGTTGAAGAGTAGATAAGAGAAATGGCCTCTGTGTCACATCATATTTATACCCCAGGGAAACAGGAAGTGATTAATTACTAATTAAATGTTCCTAGATACTCTGATCAACTTTGTAAACTACTGCAGGAATGACAGAAATACTTCAATTACATTTATTTCCTAGGAATTGTTAGGGGTGCCAATAATTGTGGAACAGGTGATTTTATGAAAAATAATTATTTCTTAGGGATTTTTTCCCCTTAAAATTCACTTGAGTTGAAGGTTACATTTTTCTACAATTTTCAGTGTAAGAGAATGCTTCTGCAATAAAAATTGAATTTATTTTAAGGCTTTTAACACATCTTAACCAGGGGTGCCAAGGGCGCTGTAGGCAGCATGCAAATGCCCACCCTTGCTGTATATCCCATCGTTTTCCTTCCCACAGTACCTGCAAAATGCTGTTCAGCAATCAATAGCATTGACTATATCCATGAGTCCCAATGCTTGATTTTATCCCAAAGAGTGGTATCGCCCTATGCCGTCACCAGTAGCCTCATGAGTTTGCTATCGACTGACACCCATGCCCAGTCCTCCACTGCAGGTTGTCTGCGTTTCCATGGTATTTTTCAGCAGGCTCAGTGGGCCTTGCTTCTCCCAGCTTGGCGGAGTATATTCCTCCCAGCAGGGCCACGTCTGTCGCCGGTGGTCATCGATCGCAGAAAATCGATTGCTGTTTGGGCAGCATGCCGCTGTGCTTCCCCAGCGTTCGCCCACAACCCCGTATACACACTTTGAATTTGTTCAGATTTCAAAAGTGGGCCATTCAAGCTAACTCTAAAGCCAGCATTCGATTTCACTTTACCATACAGTCATCATTACTATGCCCAGTTTCGAAAGTGACTCATGATGGGCGAAGCAAGTTGGTGGTGAGAAAAGGCGATTGTAATCAATCTTCATATTTTTGTTGATCATATTTTCGGAGCTTAAATTTATCCACAGAACTGGAGGAAACTCGTACTCTGCTGTGACTCCACGGTCTGTCACAAATTTGAGCAGGACTCTGTCATGTATGTTACGGACCCCGCCATATGTCTCAGGTTTGTGTGGGACCACGCTGCCCATCTCAAATTCATGTAAGACTACCATCTCAAGATTGTGTTGGTCTCCCCCGTTCTCAAGTTTGTTTGAGACTTCATTGTCCATCTACAAACCCAAAACCAGTGAAGTTGGCACGTTGTGTAAATCGTAAATAAAAACAGAATACAATGATTTGCAAATCCTTTTCAACCTATATTCAATTGAATACACTGCAAAGACAAGTTACTTCATGTTCGAACAGGTAAACTTAGTAATTTTTTGCAAATATTAGCTCATTTGGAATTTGATGCCTGCAACATGTTTCAAAAAAGCTGGCACAAGTGGCAAAAAAGACAGAGAGTTGAGGAATGCTCATCAAACACTTATTTGGAACATCCCACAAGTGAACGGGCTAATTGGGAACAGGTGGGTGCCATGATTGGGTATAAAAGCAGCTTCCCTGAAATGCTCAGTCATTCACAAACAAGGATGGGGCGAGGGTCACCACTTAGTGAACAAATGCGTGAGCTGATTGTCGAACAGTTTAAAAACAACATTCCTCAACGAGCTATCGCAAGAAATTTAGGGATTTCATCATCTACAGTCCGTAATATCGTCAAAAGGTTCAGAGAATCTGGAGAAATCACTGCACGTAAGCGACAAGGGCGAAAACCAACGTTGAATGCCCGTGACCTTCGATCCCTCGGGCGGTACTGCATCAAAAACCGACATCAGTGTGTAAAGGACATCACCACATGGGCTCAGGAACACTTCAGAAAACCACTGTCAGTAACTACAGTTTGTCGCTACATCTGCAAGTGCAAGTTAAAACTCTTCAATGCAAAGCGAAAGCCATTTATCAACAGCACCCATAAACGCAGCCGGCTTCGCTGGGCCCAAGCTCATCTAAGATGGACTGAAGCAAAGTGGAAAAGTGTTCTGTGGTCTGACGAGTCCACATTTCAAATTGTTTTTGGAAACTGTGGACGTTGTGTCCTCCGGACCAAAGAGGAAAAGAACCATCCGGACTGTTATAGGCGCAAATGTCAAAAGCCAGCATCTGTGATGGTATGGGGGTGTATTAGTGCCCAAGGCGTGGGCAACTTACACATATGTGAAGGCACCATTAATGCTGAAAGGTACATACAGGTTTTGGAGCAACATATGTTGCCACCCAAGCAACGTCTTTTTCATGGACGCCCCTGCTTATTTCACCAAGACAATGCCAAGCCACATTCTGCACGTGTTACAACAGCATGGCTCCGTAGTAAAAGAGTGCGGGTACTAGACTGGCCTGCCTGTAGTCCAGACCTGTCTCCGATTGAAAATGTGTGGCGCATTATGAAGCGTAAAATACGACAACGGAGACCCTGGACTGTTGAACAACTTAAGCTGTACATCAAGCAAGAATGGGAAAGAGTTCCACCTGAAAAGCTTCAAAAATTGGTCTCCTCAGTTCCAAAACATTTACTGAGTGTCGTTTAAAAGAAAGGCGATGTAACACAGTGGTAAAAAGGCCCCTGTGCCAACTTTTTTGCAATGTGTTGCTGCCTTTAAATTCTAAGTTAATGATTATTTGCAAAAAAAAATAAAGTTTGAACATTAAACATCTTGTCTTTGCAGTGTATTCAATTGAATATAAGTTGAAAAGGATTTGCTAATCATTGTATTCTGTTTTTATCTACGATTTACATAACGTGCCAACTGCACTGGTTTCGGGTTTTGTAAGATTTATGTGGAACTCTGCTATCCTTGCATTTGTGTGGCGCTCTACTGCCTTTGTCAAATTTGTGTGGGACTACCGTGAATTTCAAGTTTGTGTGAGACTCCTCTACCCATCTCAAGTTGTCAAAATGCAAATATACGTGAGGAGGCGTGCGAAGTGGTCATGGCACGTTGACTGTGGGAGAATTGGCGCATGTGTAGTTAATGTATTATCACTGGAGTCAACGGGCTGCAGTTGCCTGTAGGTGTCAGATCACATTCAGCCAGTGAAGCTGTACAAGACCACAGGAAACTAGAACGTGTA
The DNA here is from genome assembly GCA_029721435.1 of Gymnothorax reevesii. Classification (NCBI taxonomy): domain Eukaryota; kingdom Metazoa; phylum Chordata; class Actinopteri; order Anguilliformes; family Muraenidae; genus Gymnothorax; species Gymnothorax reevesii. The sequence goes on along the minus strand of CM056573.1, from coordinate 165,198,695 downwards.
AGGGGAGTGCACTAAGCTGCTGGTAACAACCCAGCTGTATTGGATTGTATTGTACCTTCTCCAAAATATCCATTTGTCCAAAGTGCTTCCTGGTTCTACTCTCGCTCACCAACTAATTTGAAAGGAAGCAAACAATTTAGCTGTTTGCCAAGTCTGGCATTATAAAGGCATTAGTCTACAGGCTTCCTGCATTGACCTTTTTGGTACACCGGGGTTTGTATTTTCAGCTATCCTTCGGTTTCATTCTGCGTGGTATCACAGCTTCGCTGCTCAGTCGTCATTGTGGCTCTGCACTCGGAACCTCCTGCTTGTTCCTCGCCACTGACTGCGTGCTTCACCACAGTGGCAGGCTGTGGGTTTGTGTGTTTTTCTTTTCAGATCAATTGCACTGTTCTGCCCATGCTGAATTTGTGTGGGGCAATTTTGGGTGGTTGGTCCTGATTTCCTTGTTTTTTTTTTGGCATCTTCAACCCCCTAAATATCTTTAATTTCCAATTCACAAACTGTTCATTTGTGCCCTTATTTGACTCTTGCTGACGTCCTGGGAGGGTGCACAGTCCTCCTGCAAAACATGCTCCTTCTGACAATGCGGTCACTGTCTTGGTATGTGTGGACCGAGGGAGGGGGGGACCTGAGAGTGTGTTGAGGTGACCTGCAGGAAGCATTGCAGCAACAAACAAATTGCCTAATTGCGTATCCCTCCCGTATCCCTGAGCAGCGCAATGCTAATTATATGCTGCTCCTACAGAGTTGCTGGCCATGGTCGGTGTAGGCTCAGTATTGGTGGGCACTATTACTCTGCAACCAGTACCTTCACCAAATTAGCTATGCCAGCAGCCCCCTTTGGTTTATTTTTAATCTGTGGCACAGAAATAGGGAGAATGAATAATTGGGCTAGACTGCAATAGCACACAATTGGGCTACATCTGTGCTGATTCCAGTGCCAGGTCGGCAAGCACTCGTGAACATCTGCCCTGAGGTTGTGTAACCTTTTGCCAGCTTACAATCATGCCATTGCTGGTGTATGGCTAGCCAGCCAGTCAGGATACCTGGATATTTTGACATTATTGCTTGCCTGCAGTTCATTCGTGGTGCCCTTGCTGTTGTAACCTGCCACCCCCCCTGAACCCTCTTCCTGTGTTAATGTTGTTTATCTCTCTGCTGGTATGGTGTGGATGGGGCTTATTGATCGGGACTGGGGCTTGTTGGTAAACAGATACGGGACTTTGTGGCAATACAAGGACTGTGCGGTCCTTAAGTGCTGTTGAGGGCCAGAACTAATTCACTTAATAAAAAGGAAACTGCCAACAAGCAATCCTATAGCAGCGTGAAGATGGACTATAGAGCTGTCTGACGTCAATCCACCTTTGCTTTCCCCATCTTAATAACCGGTTAATGAAATCAGTGAAAAATGTGTGAAGGGAATTTGAAACCAAGAGCGCTACCTTAACCTTCATAACAACTGTCCTTATTAAATTATGTAACACTTTTATCAGGGGGCACCTTTCTAATGATGTCGACTTTTTCTAAATTGTTTGATTGATTTATTCATTTCCTTACAATCTAACAAGCCAATTTCCTGGACAAGCGGGTGTTATTTGGACATTTGTGTCTAATTGAATTTCCTTCAGCTATTTAAAGATCAAAACCTAATGCATAATTTTATCCTAGGCCCTTTAATGTCTACAATTCCCGCTTAAGACTGGTCTCATCCAGATTAATCAATCAGTTCTGAGAGTTGTTTTTGTGCGCTGGAGTCCTGTTACAGTCTGCCGGTGTGGGGTTTCCTCTGAGCCGCTTGTTTTATTTTTGAGGTTGATCTTTCTTTTCTTATGTTCTTAACTCGCTCCCTACACAATACTTTTATATAAAATTATTGTTTGTCCTGAATACTTTTCCTGAAAATTACACAGTATAAAGTATCGAAGTACAGGTGGCCCCTGACTGCGATCGTCAACTGATTTCGTGTTTTCACTGGACTGCGAATGGTCATCCACGCCGCTGGCACTGGCTTACTGTAGGGAATGGTGGAATTCCCCATGCTGTTGGCAGCGGCTTGCCGTAGGGAATGAAAAGAGCTGTTGCCGATCTTTGTCTGAACATTTATGGCAGAAATATGGCATCTACAGCATATTGTGCTGTGAAAAGTATTTGCCCCTTTCTGATGTCTTCTATTTTTACATATTCGTCTCAAAAGTTTCAGATCATCAAAATAATCTTACTATCATACAAAGATGAACTGAATAAACAAAATAAGCCAAAAAGAACCAGCTTTTAAGCAATGATTTCATTTATTAAAGAAAAAACCTATCCAACTATACCTGGCCCTATGTGAAAAAGGAGTTGCCTTGTTTGTTGCTAAATCAACAAAATTAATTGATAATTGGGCTAAATTTCACTAGACACATACAGGCATAATTTCTGCCAGCCCTGTGGAATCTAAAAACACTTCGAACCTGTTCTGCAGTGTGAAAGTATACGGAGTCAATAAAGAAACTTCACACTCATAAATTTGTAAATATTTTCTTGAAACTTTCAATAAAAGAGTTTTTAGTATCACTAGGGGTAAATGCGTTGTCAAAGACATCATGACACACATCAACTCTGACGTGCACAGGTACGTAGCACGTGCAAGAATACTTTAAGCTAAAGCCATGTTTTCTCGTGTTCCTAGTCACGTGACCATATGAGAGATGTGCAACTGAGCTCACGTTAGCACGTTAGAGTGACATCTCGGAAAAACAAGTTTGTACAGTTAATTATTTGTTGATTTTCAATGCTATGGCTGTCAAACATTCACTGTGAACGTGCCATTGGCATGCTGAATACGGAAACATCCGTCACTGACGTCGCAAGGGTTATGGGATGCAGTCGATGGACTATCCATGATCTTCGGACACGTCTCCAACAAACTGGCACCACAGCTGACCAACCTCATTGTGGTAGCCCACGTGTGATGTCAAAAGCAGAAGACCGACAAATTATCTTACGTCATTTGCATAATCGATTTGTCACTGCAACGTCCACTAGGAATGGTTTGTTTAGAGGTCATCTGACTGCCCAAACCATTCGTAATCGCCTGCGCACTGCTCTTATTCAAGTTGTAACTTACCATTTTTACTTTTGGACATTTGCGTAGCATTTCCAGTGAAACTGGTTACATTATTTATTATTATTTTTATCATGCACCATCTTTAATGATTACAGAATTAAATAAAATCATTATTTAAAACCTAATTTCTTGTATGTTCAACTTATCGACCCCCGAACGAGTGTGAAATTTTTATTTTGGCTGAGTATTGTAAAAAAACAAACAAAAAAAAAAACTGCACTTGATGTTGCAATCTATGGAAATTTAAGAACAAATGAAAAACAGTCATTGACATCTATCAGTTTGTAAAGGGTTACAAAACTATGGCCATTGGACTCAAGTGAACTATGGTTGGAGCCATTAGGGTGAGAGCCATGAATCAAAAGTGGAAGTTTTTGGAAGCCACGAGCTGCTTTACATCTGTCGTAACGTTAACACAGCATTCCTCAGTAAGGACATCATGCCAACAGTCAAACATGCAGGCGCTGTGATGGTCTGCAGGTGCTTTGCTGCTTCAGGCCCTGAGACCAATATCAATGGAACCATGAATTCTGCTCAAAAATCCTGATTGAAAATGTTCAGCAATCAGCTCATGACCTAAATCTGGAGTGGAGTTAGATCATGCAGCTGGACAATGATCCAACATCCACAAACAAGTCCAGCTCTAGATGACTCCATCGACACAAAATGGAGGATTTGGAGTGGCATATTCGCAGTTCTCACTTGAATCTGATTTAGATGCTGTGGTATGACCTCAACCCCATTGACCCATATATGGGTCCATAAAATGCAGCGACTGTATTCAAACCTGTGGAACTTCAGGCCTATTTTAAAGTCTAGTGGAGATCCCAAGGTTTCCAGCGATTCCATATATGCTCTGCAGAATTACGGTGAAATGTGTATAATACCGTGAAATGTGTATGAAATGATGCTCGTGATCTAGATATTTTCCATTTGATATTATGTTGTGGCCGTAAAAACATGGCATCCTGGGTTTGAATATTTCTCTCAATGTAAGTGTAATGTTGCAGGTGTGAGTCATAATGTTTTCACAATTCATACATAAGAAAATGTCATGCTTTGTTAAGGGTGAAATAACATCCTTATTCAGAATTTGATGCCAGATGTGATGTAACTGACAACGTCACTTAGCTAGTGGCTAAATGCTATAAATGGTGACATTGTCAGCCTGAGTGACACTGTCATTGTCACATCTGGCATCAGATGATGAATAAGGATGTGTTATTTCACCCTTTAAAAAGCATGACGTGCTTATGTATGATTTATGGAGACATTATGTCTTATTTATGCTGTATTAAGCCTTATGAGCAACACTTCATGTAAAGTATGACCTTAATTTTGTCTTTGTCTCATGTCAAAATCTGTAAATGTCCTGAAAATTTTAGAATAACAAATAAGCAAAACCAGAAAAAAATAAGAAGGGGTCAAATACTTCTGCACAACACTTTATCAATGTCTCAGCTATTATTTAGGAATTTTTGGCTGTAGTTGTGCTTGGTAAAATTTGAAAGAGGCATCCATCTCCAGTGCTCCTAGAGAACCAAATAGTCTTAAAGTAGTTTTTTTTTTTTTTGTCATTTTCAAAACTTTGCTAACGCTGCATTGCTGAGATCAGGAATATTGACAAACTTATAAACAGAATGATGTATTAGTAATTTGATTCTCCTTCGAACGATCTGTCGGGGAAGAGATGAGATGTAACCCTCAGAGCAGTAACTCCACTTTAGAACTCGAGAGGCTTTGATTAGCGGCTCTGTCGTGATTTCAGTGGCTCCATTAACTGGAGATTCAGGCAAATCCCTCCCAATAAACTATCCCTCATTGGGATACTGCCCTACCCTTTTTAAAATGGGCTGTAAATTGTTTAGAAAGTGTGTGCTGTGTGTACAAGAATGAATTCATTGCTAGTTGTTAAAGTTTAATGTTGCCCCTACTTCAGAGACAATGACCTGTCACAAAACGACCATCTCCCAAACTCGTGTAAAACCCTGGTCCAGTGTAATAAAAACAACCCTCCTTAAATCTGTTCCTTGTGACTGTTCTGCAGTGACTCAGCAGATGTTCTGGGATGAGTGTAAGCAGCTGTTTCATTGTCAGATCATGGGTCATTTGCTGTGTTCATCTTTTTTTAGGCCAGTACGGACTGCATGGTACGGAACTGTGACAATACTTCAATAAGAGTTTCACTTCCTATCATGAGTATTAGAGGTAGCATGGTAGTGCACCTTGCACTAACTTTCTGTGTGCAGTTTGCATGCTCTCCCCCATGTTTATGTGGGTTTTCTCCTGATATGTATGGATGAACTTGTATGATAATGAGGATTCGGCTTCTGGCTGATCTCTCGACAAATCCTGGCTTCTTCTTCTCTGGTTTGAACGCTACCCAAAGACAGCAAGAGGGTCTGTATTGGCCACTTTTGTATATGAAGTGAATCCTCTTTTTTCTTTTTTGAACTGCCTGTGATATGGTTGGTTATTTTTATTTGATTATTATTTTTTTCACCAGCTAATAATTCCTTATTAATTTGTTGCTTTTGTAGTCTAGCCACTGCTGTTTAGCCTCCTTTATTTGGCTGTCTGGTCAGCTACTGCTATTGATTTCTCTGTCCCTCGCTCTCTCAACACACAAGCGGGGGGAACAGTTTGTTTTCGTCGATGAATTTTCTCCTGGTGGGAGAAAGTTCCGGGCTTTGTGTGATGTGTGTACCTCGGAGGTCAACAGGGTGGGGGAGTTTAATAGCTGGAATAAAATGGCCAGACAGTTGAAACATTTCAAATGCCTTCCAATGGTAAGACTGAGGATGCTGAGGTCAACCTAAAGGCTAGTTGTGCTATAATTCTGGAGAAGGTCCTTCTACTGTAAATGTTCAGGATATATTTCCTCAGCCATCGTTACATACATATTATTGCCTGCGACAGGTGCATAACCCTGCAGTCTGTCTGACTCTGTCCTGTTGGCGGGTGGAACACACATAACTCCGCTCTAAAGGGAACATGAGAGAAAATCTTTGTCACCATTCAGGAGCCAGCAGCAGACTGCAGAAGCTCTTTCTATTGTCTTTCTATTAGACTTCAACATGTCTGTCCTGATCTTTCTATGACAACAATCTCACAGAAAAAAAAGTGCAAGCTTGTTTGAGGCCCCAAAAGCTTCGGTAGGTCGGTCGGTCGGTCTGTCTGTCTGTCTGTCTTGGGGTGTATGTCTGACTGTCTGTCTCGGGGTGTGTGTGTGTGTGTGTCCGTCTGTCTGTCTCGGGGGTCTGTCTTTCTCGGGGTTTCTGTCTGTCTGTCTCAGGGTGTGTCTGTGTCTGTCTGTCTCGGGGTGTGTGTCTGTCTGTCTTGGGGTGTGAGTGTGTGCGCGTGTGTGTGTATGTCTGTGTGTGTCGACTGTTTTGCTTGCCCTTTGCCAAATCCCTGTGGCCTGCAATGTAACCTGGACTCTCTGTCCTTCCTTGAGCCCCCGCCCAGGACCCATCCCACCCCCCGCCCTTCCACCCCAGATACAGAAAAGAGGGCAGGCGGGGCCTCTTCGCCAGGACCCTGGATCGTCTGTCAGAACGACGTGACAACACAATCTCTCAGCCTCCTTGGATTCCATTACCGAACAGTGATAAAATTTCCTAATGACATCCTGCTCCATCGCATCTTCGGAGGTGCAGATAGAAACATAAATTCCGGGCCACCCGCGCTTGCATCTAATTGCTAATTGCTGTAATCTCGCATTACAGACAGCGGGCACTAACAAATAACAGAGCCACGATGCAGCCAGAGCGAGGGAGGTGGGGTTAGGAGGAAGAAAGAATTCATCCTACGGTCCCCTCCAACCCATCCTCAAATGATCTACAGCATCAAAATGAGCCCAACAGGGCTGCCTCGACCTCCAAACGTTTTGCTAATGACTTTCAGAACATTCCGGAAACATAGTTTTTTTTTCTTTTGCCAGAATATAAAACCATCACACTGGTGAATGGAAAAGAACGTCTATCCCTCACTGGGAATGGGCAGTTCCACCCAACTGCACACAAGAGTCTGTACTTAAGTCTAATGAGAAGACAGTCAATTTCACTTCTCCGAACAAACTCATTTACTTAATGTCTAAATGATTATAGTTGTGCGTCTTTTTTTATTTCCGCCATTAAAATTGGGGAAAGACTCTGGAATAGAGATGTACTTCATTAGGTGTGTGCATTAAAACACATTTAATGAACACATCCCTACTTGTTATGATATATTTGAACATTTGTAAATAGATACTCATTAGGTTGTAAATGGAAAATTAGATTCTTGTTTCAAGGTTTGCCACCATCAGCGGGGTGTGATGTCGTTGTATTTAAATATGAACATCAATTTTGATTCTGAAACTCTAAGCAAAATCTAATTTTATCAATGAATCACAGAAAAATAGTTCTGGTTTACAACCCGCTTCTTGAATTTAGCACATTGCCCCACTTTTTCTACAGCTTTCTTAGAGTGCAGATCAATCCAAAGAAAAACGTATAACCAGGAAAGCAAATAACATTGTCCGCGCTATTCCTCTCAGATCTCTTCCGGCAAGTTCTGCCAGATTTCAGTTCTTGATGGTGAGCTTTGGGGCTGTAGCTCTCAAATGTTTTTCTTTTTTCTTTTTTGTCAATGTGGTTTGCCCGGGGTATTTTCAGTGTACAGCTTGTGGTAAAATAAAAAAAAATAAAAAAGTTTTAAAAACTGTGTATGCCCACGCAGGGAAGGGAAGTGGAGTGTTTTGCTGGAGAGGCAGGGGGGCCGTGAGGCTTGAGTTGGTCTAACAAGCTCCTGTTGGGAAGCAGAGAAGCAGTGGTGCTGCCTCCTGAACTTGAGTCACAGGAACAGAATTGGAGAGAAACGGAGAGGCTCGCCCCCTGCTGGTCTGTCTTTCTCTCAGACTCCCCCTCGCACTCAACCCCCCCGTTAGCTTTTCTTCCTCCATCTTAGTCTTTATGCCATTTTCTCTATCATTCTCAATCCCCTGCTAACTCTCTCTCCTTCCCTTTTACTCTCTTTTTAATCTTTCTTTCACCTACCTCCTCTCTCTCTTTGCCTCTGCTAGTTAGTGTCTGTCTTTCTCTCTGAATTTCTCATTGTTTTGTCTCTATCACACCCTATCCCCCACTTTCTTTATTCCTCTCCCTTTTCTCTTTCTTTCAGTTTCCCTCTCGTTTCTCTCGTGCTCTTTCTTTTCGTCTCTCTACTGCCACAGAGGGAGGCCACAGAGTCATTTTGAGTTGTGAAAGAGCTTGTTAAAAATAAGGAGCACTTTGTACAGCTGCACTACGGAGGAGCTGGCCGGGAGAGGTGCTGACCGCTCGGCTCTATCCGTGTACCCCAAAATTAACCCCAAAAGTAGGGGAGGGGAGACAGCGAGATGTGGCCGGGAAAGCTAAAGGCAGAGGTAAAATTGGCTTCACCCCTGTATCCGCCTGGGCTGTGTCTCCAAACTGCTGTGCATGAAAAGAATCTACATTTTAAAGCCCCCGGAAATTTCAGCTGTTTCTAAACGCTATGCCTCCTGGTTTAAGCGATCGGCTTTCATCTCTTAACGTGCTGCGCAAAGTGACGGTGACAGAGGAGCTCGGCTTCGTAGTGTCATGTGCCGATGCGAGATATGGAAAAATGACAGGGCCGCACTCTTAGAGGACGGTGCTCATTCATTTATCTGTTTCAACATTGACTGTGATTTGATGTGACCATTTTCTCATGGTAGCTACTGCCTTCCTGTCCTTAGTTATGAAAGATTCCTTTGTCCAGTAAAACAAAAACCAAATCTGTAGTTAAATTCATAGGTATTTGGACAGTGACACAAATTTGTATGGCTATAAATCTCGTATGATTTACAGTGATCTATAGTGAACCATGCAGGAATTGACACACAGCTCAAATACTTACCAGACCTCACAGTACAGTCATTTGGCCAGGGTTGCACAATCCTGATCCTGAGGTGTAATCCGTTTCTGGTCTTTGTTCCATCTGTGCTTGACCTCCTGAGTTTGATGTATGATGCAAAGCCTTAGCATGAATAAATGAATATTCAGAATCTCAGAGAGATCTTCGGAGCATGGCCAAGTTCGTTTATGAAAACCAAATTAATCATAAATCAATCTAGTTCAGTGGTAATCAACCCTGGTCTTGGAGAGCCGCAGTGTCTGCTGGTTTTTGACGTTACTCTGCACTTAATTGATGAATGAAAGCAGATCATTACACCCTTAACTCATCTCACCTGGTGTCTTAGGTTTAAATAGGGTGAAGTAAACCAAACTCACACACCCTGTGCTATTAGCTATACTCCTGCACTGAGGGAATAATAAGCCAATCAATCAATTACCAGGAACTACCCATAAGACTCCTAGAGCCAATTAAACAGACATGCAGGTTGTGACAGCAGTCTATTTGGAAACCAAGATTTGTCAATGTCCTTGGACAGTTAGCATTGTTGTAATCCGGACAAAGTAGAGGTTCAAAGTAAAGATTAAAGTTTATAGGGCAGGGGTAGAAAGCCCTGGTCCTGCAGAGCCACAGGGTGTGTGAGTTTGGTTTTCTCCACCATATTTAAACCTAAGACACCAGGTGAGATGAGTGAAGTGTGTGATCAACTGCTTTCATTCTTCAATTAAGTGCAGAGTAATGTCAAAAACCAGCAGACACTCCGGCCCTCCAGGACCAGGGTTGACGACCACTGTTCTACTTATTCAGAAGGGTGTGGATTGAACAAAAGCCTGAAACGGCACTGCCAGTCCAGGGCCATGGTTGTCTACCCCTGCTATTGGAGCTTATCGATCCATCTATTATCTGTACCACTTCTTCCTCACTAGGGTTGCAGGGGAGCTGGAGTCTCTCCCAGGTGACTATGGGTGAAAGGGAGGAACCCACCCTGGACAGCTCACCAATCCGTCACAGAGCTCACACACCATTCAATCTCCATTCGCTCTCACACTCATACCTATGGGCAATTTAGAGTCTCCAATTAGCCTAACATGCATGTCTTTGGACTGTGAGAGGAAACCCACATGATCATGGAGAGAACATGCAAACTCCACACAGACAGGCCTCAGGCTGGATTCAAACCTAAGACCGTATTGCTGTGAGGCAACAGCACCACCCACTGTGCCGCAGCGCCACCTCTTAGAGGAACTCATATACGTTTATTGAAGCCATTGGATTGGTTCTAATTTTCTCCAATCCAGGCTTGGTTGATTCTCCCTCAGGGAGCATATTTATATTTGATTACACTACAACAGTTTTATGGTGCTTTGGTAGCCCGCATTTCTGCATTTGCCCTGCTCCATTTGGGAGGCCATCATTTTTACTGGCTCTAAGAATAGCATGACATCCTTCTCCGCTCCCTCCCCCCACCTAACGGGGAACTGGGACATGACAGATAACGCCATTACCTCTACTCACCTCCACCGTCGCCAGCCGTGGAAATCTAACTTGCAATATCCAACAATATCATTTACTATTCCTCAGCTTCTGATGAGACCATAATTCACCATAATCTACCCCCGCGGGCCCTACAGACAACTGTGGGGGGGGATGAAGGGAAGGAGAGGGGGGGGGGGATCGTGCTGCTATAGGATCCCTGGCCTGTGACTGTCTGTCCTCTTCTCCATTGGTTTACATTACATTACATTATTCACATACATACAAATGTGTTCAGAAATGCAGACACAAGCAGGCGAACACACGCGTGCCCAGGCACATGCAAAGACTTTCAAACGTGTGCGGTGCATGCATGCTCACTGTGAACACCATTATTTATTAGACATGGACAGGGATGCATTTTTCATTTTTTTTATTTCAATTCTGTCCTCTGACAACTGAAAGGATACAGTGATGGTGAGATTTAAGTGCAGACTATTATCCTTTAATGTGGGGATGTTCTCACCCATGCTGGGGGAATGTTTAGGAATGACAGCACCTTGTGGACATAATCACACCCATTTCTACATATTAAAATATTGGGTCGCACTTTATTTGAAGTGTTGCTCATAAAGGCTTTATACAGCATGTATAATGCCTTCATAAATGAGACATCATCCTAATATAAAAAAATGAATGCAGAAAAAAATCAATTAATAACAACAACAATAATAATAATAATAATGCTTCTTGCTCTTGCCTTTATTTTCAATTCCAATTCAAAGAAAAGACACAACACATTTTTTTCAAACTTTATTTGTCTATTGTAATGTTAAAACATAAACAGTTCTGTCTGCAGATAGCTTCTTCCATCCCACATTGTAAAAAATTAAGCCGTTGTTTTTTTCACACCCCAAACTCATTTCATTCAGAATTTCATGCAGAGTCTTGCTTTAACTACAGCTCTCGCCACATTAAACCAAGGAGGCCTCCTCTGATTCAACATGCAATGCCAAGCCCTTCGGCCCAAAAACTGTTTTTTTTTTTTTCCCCCAACTGACTCTAAAATTCAGACATTTTCTGCACTGCTTTCTGCAAAACCAACAGTACGGTACTGACAACTAAGATATTTGATGCATATACTGTACACACACTAGCACAACACCATTGAATAAATGAATAAAAATCATGCCCAATTCAGAGCCCCAGGGGGTCTCTTCTCATTGGCTCTGTGCTAAAGAGAACCCTCTTGTTCTGCTGGTAATCTGCAGCTGATTGAAGTGCTGAGAGAAATGTATCATTTTGAACTTTGTGAAATGTGAGTTATTTCATTCTTCTTTCCCGTTTCATTTATTTATTTTCAAAGGAGTTGAGCACAACAATCAACATACTGTATCAGCAATCACAGCAATGAATGGAGTGCCTGATTTAGCTGGAGAGCTCATTTTCATCTGTTGGCTAATTTTCGACAGCGATTTGAGACGGTTTGTGTTTTTGTCTTCTTTGATTTATCGGAGGAGATTTTTATCACTCTCTTTTCCCTTTGCAGCTCAAACCTCGGAGACAGGAGATTTCATTGGCTGATTAGTAATTCAATTAGGACTCATTTATAACATTGGGGCACACCTGCCCACTAGGGTAATTAGTGGCTACTAATTGGTTGGGCTTTGAGGCATGTGCAGTGTTTATTGTGTGAAGGACGGCACTCCAGTCCTCCAGGAACTTCCTCTTAAAATGGTTTCCCACATTTAGCATTCCACCTGAGCCCTGATGACTCTTCACTAGCGACCTGTCGTCCCATTTCCAATTTTTACTGGCTATTGTTGCGTGTCTGAATTTCTACAGGCCGGTCATTCTGTCCTAGACCTTAGGGCACATTCAAAAGCAGGGAGGAAATTGCTTTCAATATGGCATATTGAGGAGCGGCAGTAATATAGTGTTTTTAAATATAAATGTGACCGAACCGATCGTGCTGCTGCAGAATATCTCAGGTGCTGTCGCTGAGAGGGTCATTACGCTGGGCCTTTATGCGGTGGCCAGGTACTTTAAATTTCTGCATTCTGTAACACTGCCACCATACTCGTAGAGCCATCGTACCCATCCCTGTGATGCACCTACAGGACAGTGCTGCAAAATGATGTAAAATTGCCAGAATGAACTTCCTGTTCCATGAGCAGAGTATTTGATCCATAACAAATGCAATATTACTGTTAAATGATCTCGGAAGTTACCGCTCGCCTAAAAATGTGCTTGATTGGGTCAGTGAATTTGAATGTCTTCCAGCTCAGACCCATTAGGTTTAGAGCACTCATCATTCAGAAAAACTTGTGTGGAAAGAAAATCTGTTTACTAATAGTGAATGCTAAAGCCTCAAGACTATGTTGTGGGTTTTACATTTACAACATATACAGAGTGTAATAGGAGGGTTATTATCGCTGTTAGAAGAGCTGCTGGAAGGCACAGGGCTATAGGATGCTTTGATTTTGTTGAGGCTACACCCCCACCTTTTTTGGTTTTGAACAGAAGTAAAGCAGCTCTAGTGAGGTGTTCTGGGTCACACACACACACATACACACACACAGCTGCATCCAAAAAACCAGCTTAGTGGGAATAGCAAGAAATTAGAAACGTATTTGTAAAGGACATTTTTTGTTATTTTTTGGAATAGAGGTTTTGAGTTGCATGCTGAGAAGCATTTTTGTTTGTTTTGTTCGTGAAGATTTTGAAACCCTGATGCTTGATTTACGACTGTTAAAGACGGTGAGTACGCGTAAAGACAACACCTCGAACACTGGGACTGTGGTCATATTTATTGGACCGTTTACAAAATACACCACAACAATTGGCCATGTTACTCAAGCAGTTAAAGACAAAAGTCAACACCTATGTGGACTCAAGCCCATTTTCTAAACCGTTATGATACCCCAAATGTTCTGTTGCCTTTTTGTTATCATCCAAAATAATTTATTTTTCGTCATCTTCAATAAGCAAAATGCAGCCCCGGGTGAATCAGCCCGAGTCCAATCCCTCTATAATCAGAGCAAATCCTCATGGGATGATGAGAGGTTTTCTTCGCAATGTGTTAAGATTTAGGCCTGCCTCAAGTTTTGAATCTTGCCACTAACTGGCCACTTGACGAGGGACATTTTATTTTATTAGCTTTTTTATTTCGCTAATATAGTCTAACAGGGACAGTGCTCATTAATCAGCATTACTGTTGATGTGCCGGTGTTAGCCAGCTGGCTAGCTTTCAACTGCAGTCCCAGAGCAAGATGGAAGGGGCCATTAAAATACACAGACTTAAGAGCGAGGCAACAACCATACAAATCAGGCAGCTAGCATAAAATACAAAGGCAGTAAGACAGTGGAAAGAAATTGATAGCAGTCATCAGTGTACCGCCAGCGTACCGTTGTCAATCGACTGAGCGGGCATTATCATTGGCTACCAGCTCCATTAGATACGGGATAGCGGGGCTCTACTCTACCTACAAGAGTGCGTCATTACCATCGATTGGTAGCATGAGTTAAATGGAAGTTGATTGAAAGTGTAAAAAACATTAAATTAAAATGACTCAGTCATCAATATGCAAGCACCTTAACAACCTGTATCAACGTTTAAGTGAGAGAAAGCCAAAGTACATAATCAGATGATGACCTTGTATGGCTTCAAAGTCCATGCAAGAGCTTTTCACCGCCAATGTAACATTTGCGGCTGCGGAGCAGGACTGTGTTTTAAAAACAACAAACAAAATAGAGTCCTACAGAGTCTGTGAGAAACGCTTGAGTTCGATTAGCTCTGCATCTCACGGCCCTGAAGTGTTTCTGTCAGGGATGCATGGGCCATTAAGATAAGTTCACCAACGTCATGTGTCTGTGACAAGGTGCACACAGTCCTCCCTGCCTTCCCAGCGTGGCTTACACTTGTGAGCCTAACTGTACCTGGTCCAGCCATGACATCTGTTCCAGCTGGAGAAAAAGGGATGAGAATCACACACACAAGCACAGACACACTGATAATACAAAATATTGAATACGCATAGCCACTATGTCCCAGAGATTGTAAGGGTTTGGCCTTGCAGTCCCTCCCCTGCCGCATGCTTCACCTCCTCTTTGACGGGCAGCAGGTGTGTCTCGTTAAAGTGGAGGTGAAGGCAGAGTATTTAGTTTGCCTCTGCATTTTTCTATCTCTGTTATCATGTTGGCTGCTCTCTGGGTTTTTTTTTTGTTTTTGTTTTGTTTTGCTCTTGTTTATTATATTAAACTCCATTTCTTTATATCTGCCATGGCAATGGAATCTTTTTGCTCCAAGGCCCATGGTCAAGGCCCATGGTCCTAGTGCCCGCCCTATTGCCGTTTGGCTTCCAGCAGGTAGGAAACCATGATAGAGTCAGAGAACTGCTCATAGTTGTCATCAACAGCATTGTTTCCCAGCTGGACTACCCCTGCCCTCCTCATGTTAGATGTCTCCATCACCTGATCCACCAAGTTCAGCTCATCGTGTTCTCTACTTATGAGTTAATCAGCTGAATCCGGTATGTTATATCAGGGATGCACGTAAAATGTGCAGACAGGTGTACTTCAGGAGCAGGGTTGGGAAACACTGATCTATAAGTTGAATCTTGCAACACTTTGGGAGTGGTTGGGAAAAAAGTGGTCTCAGAAATCTTCAACTTTGCTTCAGTGTCATGTCATTAAATGAAGCTCAAATCCATGGGTACTCCTCACCACTAGTATTATGGGGTTTCCATCATTCAATTAGGATGTGTGACCGTGAAGAAGGAATTTAGCTCACTCCAGAGGAGTTGAAGAATTCTGGGATATTAAGTTGTTTGGGTGTCATGAACACTACTTTCCTTAATATATAAATCTGAGTTACATGGGATGAAGTCAAGTTCAGAGAAAAGGGGGGGGGGGGTTTCTTTCAATAGGTTTAGGACTGAAACTGTACAATAGGCTTAATCTCTCAGATTGGCTGGATTCAATATTGACTTGCCATCAATTTTTTGTATGGAAAGCACCACTCCTCTAAAAATGACTTCAAAATGAGGAGGAGTTTTTTTAAGTTTTAAAATCATCTAGTTGTTTTATCATCAAACAAGGTGTTTAAAGATTTAAGAACCCTTTTTTGAAGGTCACGAATTTCTGTATCTGATTAATAACTTTAACATTAATAGATGCTTTTCTACTCTTCTCTCAAACAGAATTCATTAAAAAGTGTCGACACATTTCTTGCGTTGATACTTTTCTGTTACTTTCAACACGTCAGATTTTCAAAGATTCAACTTTCATGCTGCATGAATGTTATTTATTTAGGACAGAGAGATACGTCTTGGACCGATGGAAGTAGCATACACAATATATTCTGCCCTTAATTAGACATGGAGGTCTGTTCAAAAATAACATGTTACTTGTTGCTTTTGACACATCTGAGCAATGCGTGTTCCTTGGCTGTCATGAATGGAATCTAGACAAATTGTCTTTCAGTTTCAATGGTGAAGGAGTTGTTAGCAGTAGGTCAACTGTTCTTTAGGCTTTATTTTGATTTGATTGGGATTGCCAATCAGTTATGGGTGAGCTACAAGTTACAACTGGTCTCTTTAGTGTGTACAAACTATTAAACTTTTACCTCAGTAATATCAAGCAACTTTGGTTAGAAGGGGGGAGGGGAGTTTCAGAAAGGCCAGTGCTTTTTTTTTTTACTTGGGGCCTCCACAGCTTCTAGAACCATCTCTGGACATTGGTTCCTGAATCCACATTGTGTCAAGACAAGCTGATGCTCTCAGGTCGGAATACTGATTTCCCATTTTAATGGAGATGCAGGATGCATTAGCTCCTATTGCAGTCAGACAGAAAGCAGTGATTAAAGGAGCATGGCAGGGGCTGTGTCCATCCTTAACAGGCTCTTTGACACTGAGTAATGCCACAAACCCGGCTAATAGCGCAGGGACAATTTCACGGCCATCTATTTCCAAGACCGCAGTTGTTGAATTGTGACATCAATTGTCTCAGTTAGAGGCATCGCTCATTTTGGGGTGGACTGAATAAATGCTTCACAGAGGCCAGCCCTACATATCCCATTTATTGCTTTACCTGATAATTGGGCTTAATGGCCTAGCAAAATAGATTCTGACATCACAGGGTGTTCTAGTTCCAAATTGCAACTAGTCAGAGACTAAACAGTAGAACAGTAGAGTGGTTGTGTTGCGCGTGAAACCCCTGGCCATTTTGGGTATGAAATTCTGGTGCCTGCTGTCTTTGGCCTGTTTTTGTAAATCTTAGGCCTGTTTTTGTAAAAATCTATCATGTGTCAACTTGTTTAAGAGAGTCCTGCTTATGTGAGGAGGAGTCACCACTTGGCTTCTTCCCCAGGACGGCCACTGGCCTTCGTAGGGACACGCCCCAATCTGCTCCAGTCATTACCGACTTCAAGAGACTCCCCCTTCCTCTGCTCTGGGCTACAGCCTTTACAATATTATTTCTATATTATTACAAACCCAATTCTGAAATAGTTGGGAAAAGTGTAAATTGTGAATAAAATCAAAATGCAATGACTTTTAGATCACATGAGCCAATATGTTATTTACAATAGAGCATAGATAACATTTCAAATGTTGAAACTGAGACATTTGACATTTTTATCCACAAAATGAGCTTATTTCAAATTTTCTGGCTGTGTAGAAGCTGAATGTTTGGTTGATTTTACTCACAACAGATATGTCAAAAATAATATTGTTGGAACACATGCTTATTTCGCGTGGAGAATCTGAATGTTTGGTTGATCTAGCTCAAACCAGAGCCAGCAGTAAAACTTTTATGACCCTGCAGCCTGGCTGTGGGGGTAGCATCTCTGGTTCTGCTCAGCAGGAGGCCGGAGCCATTCAGTCCTAGCTGCCCAGTTCTCCTCTGAAAGTTATATCACTGTCCCCACTGAGGTTAAAGTCCAGTTACATTAATCTGGTTAAAATAATCTAAATCTCTGGGAAATTCATAATATGTTTATGTTCAATATCCTGTGAAGAAATCACTTATATACTTATAACTCAAACTATATAATACTCCATTTTAAGGCTTTTCCATGACAACTGCATCATATTAGTACATCTTCCTATCATGTTTGGTCTTGTTATTCTCGGGGGAATCCAAGGAGTTGAATGGAGCATGTTTCATTTCCCTTGAAATTATGGATCATCCTGTTTGGGACACTCTTGAATTGGTTAGATTGTACGCGGGCAATTACCCTAGTCTCGTCTCTCTGCTAGGAAGTCTATTACACCCCCAAATGGCGGGAAAAACCCAGATTCGGCCCTCACTTCCTCCGCCTTGATCGGAGGCGTGGTTTTGAGTGCTTAAAGGCAAGAGATTCTAGTCGGAAGGGGCTCTTCTTTTTCAAGATCTTGCGCGCGAAAGGTGAGTTTGGGAGAGTCACATGCCGCCTCGCCCCGCTCGCCTGGGTCTGTGGGTAAGTAACGGATCTAGGTTGGCGGAGACGGATGGCATCTGAGTGCTTCCTGGGCACGGGGTGCGGCCTTGCTCCGCGTGGCCTCCATTTTTCCAGGTATGTATTTGTTCTCTCTTTCTAAATTGTGTGTAACTGATAATTGGCTTAATGTTGATTTGTTTGATCCAAGTTTGTGCCTACCTGGTGATTAAATTATTGTTATTCCTTATAGCTTGCATGGTCTCCGTGACTCTTAACACTTGTACATTCTTTCTAGCCTTGTGACGACCGGTTCTTAAGGGGGCAATCCCTTACCATTCCAGACAAGCTGATGTGTAGGTAGCGGTTAGTTTTTAGTTGGATTGCAAATTACGTTCTACCCCTTGAGGGTTGATGTATTACAGGTCCTGGAAATCTGGCCCTCAATGGTACCCCTGGGCTTAAGCCGGTACCCGGGCGATCCCCTTAAGGGGCCCTTTGGTGTATCTAAATCTGGGTTCGTGATGTGTTTATGCTCAGTGCTACTTTGTTTATGCCTAGATGCTGCGATCATGGTAATTTTGTCCATCCTCTAGAACTATCACCGAACTAAGATCCGGCGGCGGCGTTTTTTACCCTGGGGACGTTTGCTGAGTGACGATGGTTTTCGCAGAAGAGTCTCTGATGGCGTAACTGCCTCGAGATTCACGCATGCTGTCCCCAAACTATCAATTCTAATTCTAAGTTGGAGTCAGATATTTAACGAGTATGTAACTAAATTTGGTACTCTAAATGTATTATGGAGTCAGATTGATTGCAACCGTTGTGTTTTTATGCCCCGTCTTTGGACAGAGAGAAATATCCATTTTATTGTGATTCACACCAGCCAGGAAGTTGCTCGAATTAATGCCAGCCAAAAAGAACATGTGAAACCTTCAGCCCTCTGCAATGTCTCCTTGGTATTGTTTAGTGGGGTTTTACTGCTGCAACAGGTCTCAAAAAAGTTCGGACACTGGCAAAAAAAATGGCTGGAAAAACAATTAACATCTATGAGAATCAGCTGAAAGAACTGGCATCAGGTGTGTAAAATGATTGGCCACAAAAGGGGTGTCTTAGAGAGGCTGAGTCTCTCAGAAGTTAAGATGGCCAGAGGCTCTTCAACCTGAGAAGGCTTGTGTAAAAAAATTGTGGTATACTTTAAAAACAACGTTCCTCAACGTCAAATTACAAACGCTTTGAAGGTCTCATCATCGACAGTGCATAACATCACCAAAAGATTCAGAGAAACTGGAAAAATCTCCGTGCATAAGGTACAAGGCCGAAGACCTTTACTGGATGCCCGTGATCTTCGGGCCTCTAACGCCACTGCATCACTCACTGGCATGATTCTGTCATTGACATTACTAAATGGGCTCAGGAATACTTGAAGAAAGCACTGTTTGTAAACACAGTCCACCATGCCATCCACAAATGCCACCTAAAACTCTATCATGCAAAAAGGAAGCCATTGTTGAGCATGATCCAGAAGCGCCACTGTGTTCTGTGGGCCAAGGCTCATTTAAAATGGACTGTACCAAAGTAGTAAAGGGTCAGACGAGTCGAAAATTGACATTCTTGTTTGAAATCATGGGCATTGTGTCCTCTGGGCTGAAGAGGAGAAAGACCACCCCTCCTGTTATCAGCATTCAGCTCAAAACCCAGCATTTCTGATGGTATGGGGATGCATTACTGCATCTGGAGTGGGACACTTGCATGTTTAAAAAAGCACCATGAATGCTGAAAGGAATACACAGGTTTTAAAGCAACATATGCTCCCCTTCAGACAACATCTTATCCAAGGAAGGCCTTGTGTATTTCAGCAGGACAATGCAAAACCGCATACTGCAGCTATTACAGCAGCATGGCTTCGCAGTAGAAAGGTCCATGCTGAACTGGCCGGCCAGCAGTCCCGATCTTTCACCGATTGAGAACATTTGGTGAATCATTGAACGAAAATTCCATCAAAGGAGACCCAAAACTCTCCAGCAGCTGGAAGCCTGAATTAAACAAGAATGGGATCAAATTCCAATGGCTAAACTCAAGAAACTTTTCTCCTCAATGCCTAGATGCCTCCACTCTGAGTTTAAAAAGAAGATGGGATGCTACAACATGGTAAACAGGCCCCTGCCCCAACTTTTTTGAGACCTGTAGCAGCCATCAAATTTGAAATGAGCTATTTTGTGGATATAATTGTAAAATTTCTCAGTTTCAACATTTGCTATCTTATCTTTGTTCTATTGTGAAGACTGGCTGGTGTGATTTGAAAGTCATTGCTTTTTGATTTTATTCACAATTTACACTTTGTCCCAACTATATCGGAATGGGGGTTGTATTCCATGAACATATTCCCATTAATGAATATTAACTCATGAATTGTACCCTGTGTCTGAATTTAATCCCTTGTCTGGATCAAAACACTATGGCTGTCCACCTAAATGATCCAAACAAATATCTTTCAGCTGTCTAACAATGAAGGTTAATGCGGTGCCATTTGTATCTGGAAAGTGGTCACTGTGGTATGGAACAAAGCTATTGCCAAAGATATTAAATAGTTTTTCTAATGGGATGAATGTGCATGTTTTCAGACTTGAATGGACCGTTGAAACTAATAGGGTTTTTCTGCGTCGCATGGGCCCATATCAGGGGAGTGTTGTAACAGTCAGGAACAAGATTATCAGCACTTTGTTTTTGTAGCATGAGCATTTAGTTTGTGCAAGCGAACAAACTGGAGGGAAGAAAATGTAATATAAAAACCAGTCAAAACAAATATGTTCAAACTTTGACAAGAACCATATTCCCAGAACATCAAAACAAACACCACAGCAAAACTCCAGCCGGTCCAACTTTAAAATTACCATGCAGTGTGGTAGTTTACTGTTCAGGGAGCTGAGTTTGAAACTGAGAGGTTGCAGGTTCAAATCCCACATGATGTGCTGTTTATAGACCCCGGAGCAATGTAACCTGTATCGCCTCAGCAAAAATTCCCCTCTACTGCATTGTATAATCGGGTGGTTTATTAACTATTTCAGGTGTAAGATCACAAACATGTGATTAGAATGTTATTCTATTGCTGATGTAACAGTCGCAATTGGTATGAAAGCATTAGAGTCCTGAGTGACGCCCACTCTTCCAGAAGTAAAAAAAAAAAAAAAAATCTGGGCATCATTTTAGATGAATATGGACATCCTCTAAGTGCATTAAGTGAAGGTGAAATGCATGTAAACGAAGACAGGGTTACTACTTTTCTTTGATGCTGTAACAGGCCAGGGCGCTAATGGTTGGTAATCGAAAGTGTAAAATTGCTGTGATGCAGCTACCAACGCTTTCTGCTCAGAGATTGTAGGTTGCAATAGCAAATGCACAAGGTATGGCGCCATCGTATTCCCCTCCTCGAGGTACAGGACAAGGAACAGCCTGAAAAACTGTATAAATGGATATCATGCGAAGCCGTGTGCCCAATTATTTCCTCTGGGTAGTGAGATCGGTCATGAAGATAAATAGTCTAGCAGGATGTTATTAAAAGTGGTGAAGCAGCTACTCTCTGTGGTCCTATAGGGGACTTTTTACCTTCGCTGCACCTATGATGTTGTTCGAATCCATCACACGGTGCGGATTTAAAGCAGGGTTTAGTAAGTTCACTCTCGCAGCGTCAATGTCTGTCAGTATTTTTATTGTCATCAGTTGCACTTGCCAAATGAGCTAATTAGCAGAATATTTATCATGGACTGATGAGAACAGAAGGTGTTTTCAACAGTCTTCAGGTGCCATTCACAAACACAGCAAAAGTAAAGCGAAAATATCAATTCGAACTTTGACGACAATGAGCGCAGAAGTTGATACGAACAGATGAACAGACAACAGGTGCAAAATTACTGAACCTCTCAGTACAAATTAAGAGACAGGGCTACATATTCTTAACAGCAGTTGTTGATTCAGATGTTAAATTCAAACATACGGGGAAAGTCTGGACTTCTATTTCAGCACGGTTATTATCTCGAGCCAATGCTTTCTTTTTTTAAAAAATCAAAACCATTTTCTAGAAATAGACATCAAAATAAAGCCCCGTATTTTCACTGTAGAGAAAATCTAAATCAAATTAACAATATTTTACCTTAGACTGTAAATCTCATCTCAGTTTAAAGTGCTTTCACATAGTATACAATCTGGATTGTCAATTTTTCTGATGCACGTTTATTCATAAAAAATGAGATTACCTCATGAAACGCGAATAAATTTATTGCAATAGAAAGATATAGCTTTCTCAACAAGTTTGAAAGTATCATATGGATTATTACATGTTTTTTTAATTATACGCAACCTTTTTTTTCATCATTTATATCAAGGGTACCAATAATTTGTTGCTAAATTGGATGACCCTCTATGCCAACCGAAGTATACAAATCGATCCACAGAGCAGGAGAAAGGGGGATGTTTTTGGCATGGGTTTCTTCACCCACCAAAGCAAAGCTGATATTTCGGAATGTTTCTTATTGATTCAGAAGTGAAAATGTCACAGGGACTCAAATACAACAAAACTACAATATATACAGGAACTGAAAAAGTGTGGGAAGATATTGATCCTCCCAGCATATAGCAGTTTATGGCAGTACTGAAAGCACAGTAGCTCATATGCCTGTATTCCTCTCATTTTAAAAGCAACAACTTTATGCTGAGAATTGAGTCATGGGACAGATCTGGGACTAACCACTGGAGCGGATAACGCGCGGTACCTCTGCAAGTTGCTCTTGCACAGCAAATTGTTCGGAGTTAAATCAACTCTCAAAGAGTCTATTTGGATCCACTTTACTGAGGCTGGACCCAAAGAGACTTTGTTAGAGTTAATTAACATTTTGCTGTGCGAGGACTCTCTGATGCGTCTACCTCAGGGTAAAGGAATCCAGAAAGGCTTATCTGTGGGCTGATTTTTGTTCCAAGAGCCAATCAGTCATAGTTTTCAGACAGCAGTATGAACCATGCTGGGCCTCAGTTGCATTTCAGCGCATTAAGTGGACACACTAACAGCCTGCAATAGTAGCTGATGCCAACACACATGCCATACCATGATATGACCGTGCTAATTCAATGATTGAGAGCAGAAGTTAGTTTAAAATCTTCAGGTATCATTGTGTAACTCCACTTTGTAATTCAGCCCCTGGAATAAGAACTGGCTCCATTTCTCTCAATGTCTGGCCAATTAATCAATTGCTTTTGTACACAGGAATTGCTTGTATACTCAGAAACAGTTTTCAACCAATTGGCACCGAGCAGGACACTATTTATCACTTATACTCGTAAAATGCGAATGCATTGCCAAAAGCCCATCACCTACAGAGCAACAAACCTTTAATAACACTTTGTTAATCTTTCCCTCAAATCGGGAGCCAAATATCTGACCACAAAAATCAATCTATATACACATACTTAGTATTTTTTGGTCGCATTTGATTTTGACTTCTTCCTCACCAGTACTGGGCAGAATGAATAACATCTGCTCATTTTTTGCTGTCATTCATATTGAATCATGAAGATTGACCACTCCTATCAATGCAAGTTTTCCCTCTCTGAGACTCCATCTACAACAACGGCAGAAAAACAACATTTGCAGTCTGAAGGGGACCCATAAACAACAAAAATGTTTCTTGGAGTCGCCTTGGCGACTGCACTATGTGTCATTTTTATATACTGCATGCTGTTAAGCACCGTGTATCTCATGCAATGATTTTCAAAAATGGCACTTGCAGTCACTCACTCCCCATGTGAATCATGCTGTCGTTCAGACAGATGTTTTTGGTGCGTGGTGCTGGTGAGATGGGATAAAACTTTTAACTGTAAACCACATTTACATGTGCAACCACATTTGTTTTGTTAAAACCTCACATCAATCACATATAGCCTAGTGGTAACAGCAAGGGCGGGCGTCATAACGCAACAGTTGGCACTGTAGCCGCACAGTTAAAGGGTTGTGTGTTCAGATCCAGCCTTGGGCCCTTCTGTGCAGACTTTGAATGTTCTTCCCTTGCTCGTGTGGGTTTCCTCTGGGTACTTTGGTTTCTTCCACTGCGCTGTAGCTCTCATGATAGGCTTGACGGAGACTGTAAATTGCATGCAGTAATGAGTGTGTTGGTGAGAGGTGGTCTGTCCTTGCGATTGCTTGGAGCACTGTCCATACTGTGTTCGTGCCTCTCTCCCACTGTGTGATAGGATAGACCTCCAGGAATAAGTGGTAAGATAATGGATAGAAGGTAGCTAATAGTATGGATGGATTATGCGTTTTGTTCAAATAATGACACCGCCCTGGATCATTTCTGCAGAATAAAATCCAATACTTTTTTCTCACTAATTTTGGGGTGCTAATTTAAAATAAATAAATGCAATATAATACTTGTTTCTTACTCATTTTAGGGTGCTGATTACAAGAATAGAATCTATTTTGTTCTAGCACGACATGTTTCTCACAATTTATGATGTCCATTTCAAAGCATTGTCACTTTCGACAACCTTTTGTGAGGTTAAGACGTCTTGTATCATCCCTTAATCGCCAGAAAAACTGCCACAAAATCACGATTTCCATCTTCCTCTGAGTCAGGAGTGAACTATTTGTTCAATTCTTGCCTGATTTTCACACGAATGAATGATTCTAAAGACGTTATTTTTTCACTGCTGTGCAGATTTTAAGATAAGACATTCTGAATACTTATTTTTGTCATTAAAATCAAATTTCTGACATTTGACTGCATTTGTTGCTGCTGTGATCAGCATATAAAAGCCGATATATATGATATAATAAGGAAAAACGTCATTCTTATTTTGTGAAAAAAGTGTACATGATAGAAACTTCTCACTTCCATTTTTTTAACTGAGCATCCTCAAATTAAGTAATATTAGGCCTTTTTGGGAAATCAACATTTTTTTCCCCCATCATGTACCGTGGTGTTAGCACTGACTATGGTTCAGAGATATTTATTTTTGATTACAGTGTTTATAGTAATGTATTCAAAATAAGAGTGTTTTTCTTCCAGCAGCATGACTGCAAATGTGCGACGATGCTAATTTCCCAGCACTCAAGACTACATCTTCAACCTTTGTGATTGCATGAATTATCCTCGTGAATAAATTCACAGCTAAGGTTATGACATGCAGACCCTCTGACTCAATACTGCCTCTCATTTTAGCATTAGCCAAGCAATAAGCCGAAAGAAGTGGTACATAACCAACTTGTAATTTAGTATTCAACTCCTTTACACATGTTCATCCCTTACTGAGATGACAATGTCCCTTTTAAAAATGGTCCGTTCACCCAGCAAGCTGTTTTATACATTGAGAAATGTTCACACTCACAGACTAAGAGAATAATCAGTGTTCACACATGAACACAAAGAGCTGAACCCTCACGAGTATATATACAATATATACTGTACATACAAATGTGCCTCCTGTCCGCTGCCTCTAATAGCCCTGGGCCTACAAAGAAAGTGGCTGATGAAATAATAAATTAAAAAATCATAATCATTGCGTGGAGGTGTGAGCAAACTATTTTTGAATTTGAATTGGGAGGTGGTGAGGGGGATGCATGTTTCTAGACCAGGAATGACAATGTTGCTCCTTGTTTAACTCGACCGATGAGACAAGTCCAAGATTCCAGCTGAGGCCAGAGGTCACGGATGCTAGGTTTGATTATTCTTATTACCTTATCTCATGGCTTTATGCTTTTACACTGTAGACAAGAATTGAATTTTCCTTTCCGGCCAGTGAAAGCGACTAGAATTTGAAAGAGATGGAGATTTTTGATAGATTGAGTGTGAGTGAGAAAGAGATGGAAAAAGCCAGAGAAAGATAGATGCCTTGTGAAGATGGGATGTGTGTAATGTGAGATAAGAAAAAAAAAAAAACTTGTGATTTGGTCGCATGATCGCTTAACACGTCCATGTCAGATTTCTCCCAACAGTGCTATTGGTTGGCCGGCATCTTTGATCCAAGGTGACCCGTGGCTTATCGCAGTGCTAACACGACGACTGCCTCAAACTGGGCTGTGACACCACCACCTGGGATCACAAATGGAAATCGTCCGGCACTGCTGTCAGTGTCAGGCCTGTAAACAGGGGGGAATTTTCCACGCCAGCACTGTGACCATAGGAGACAAGTCGCCCTGCTGTCCTCAGCCATTAAAACTGCAATTCGCTCTCATGGTGACTTCAGAGATGCTGATTTGATGGAGCTTGTGGACTAATGTGCAACTGTGCAGCCAGATTACTACTTTGTAATGTGTGACTTTGGCTACATACAGTGAGGTCCATGTAAAAAGGAATATTTTGTCGGTGACACAGTTTCAAAGGGCTGTAGGTAAATTCCTGAATGACTCACTCCTTATTAATCAAGAGTACCTTAATTTACAGCTGTGATTATTTACATCTACTAGGATGAATCAAACTGCAAATAAATAGGGCTCTAAATTCGTTGACTGGGTGCAGGCGCGGCGCAGACGCGACGAATGGGGGGAGCGCAGCACCAACGGGGTGTACCCAGGCGTATTTTGCAATTTTGTGCCCAGTGCAGCCTGGCGAAAGTACTCCTCTGTCCCACCTCTGTCCCTCTGGTGCAAGTGGCAAAGAGGGAGGAGAGAAGGCGTGTTTGGGTTTAACACAGCCGAGTCAAATCTTCACCAATCAAATGAGCTCCTCTCCTCACCTTAAATGTGTTGGAATATAGAGGCCTCCGTCCTATATCTGCATGATGCGTTAATGTTGCATTTTACTTTGCTACTACAGGCATGTTTTCTGCATCGTTTACGTCTAAACATTAAACATTACGAATATGAGTAAGCTGGCTAGCAAGGGCATTTGCGAATTATTACCATTAGCGAACTTGAATGGAATTTCAAAACGAAACTACGTCAGATCATTCAAACTTATGAATTTGGAATTAAATACGATGGTTGCTCATTCATTTCTTCTGCCTGCATCATTGGGAGGAGAAACGATGGATAGCGTGTTCTTATTATTACATTATGTTGCTGCTTAAAATTTGGGATTAACATGCATGAAAAACAAGGCAAGATACGTTACACATTTATTTTCAATATGTCATCTTAACTCAGTACGAGTTTATAGCAATCAGGCTGTATTCCTTTCCCCCACTAAAAACGATAAAACCTAAGTGACAATAATAGCAATAAGCCACTTGTGCACTGGACCCAAAACAAATTTTTCGCATGACAGATGACATTCAAAGTCAAGGCAAAGACGCAAATACACGCATGTATTCGCGTCTTTGCATTGACTTTGAATGTAATCAGTTGTGCGATAAATTTGTTTCGCGTCCAGTGTGCAAGCGGCTTTACTGAGCATAGAACATAGAACACGAGTATTACATGCGCTGCCTGATGCCAAGGCAATTTGTGGTTGGCTGAGAAAGATGTGAAGTCGTTTGTTGCATCATAGATTCAGCTGCGTTGATTAAGCCAGGTCGAGTTTCTATTACGCATGCCAACCGCCTTTAATCTGACATCAGGACAATCGATATAGATACTATAATTTATGTCCTGATTCAGATAGTTACATTAAATAATGGTTGCTGTAATTATTTATTGCAATGAAATGTGCCTGACATTCTGGAAAGCTGCCTGTGAGCTTTCGGTGACGTGTGCGCACTGTGCGCCTGCACAGAAAGTAAACCAGGTTGGAGCTGGCAAGCTCTCTGCGCACTTTCAGCGGGGCCTTTATCCACAAAATTGTCAGTGCGTCATGATGAATATGTGACACCTCCCCCTACTATGCCGCCACACCCATCTAACATAGTTTGAACTTCTCTTCATGTTAAAGACATAGGGCTCTAATTTCCTGGCGCAGCGCAGGTGGCGAAGCGAGGCGCAGCCTGCGCAGTGGTAATTTTGTACGGCGCAGCCCGCGTAGTTGTTGTGTTCTGGCCTTTGGCCAGGACAGCATTTATGGTTTTAACAGTTTCATGTTCATAGTTCATAGTTTCATAGTTCATGTTCATAGTTCATGTCACAGTTTTAACAGTTTCTTGTTTAGGATTACTCATTTCATAATTCATGTTCCATGTCCATGTTTTTACTTTTCCATGTCTTTGTTTTTGCCAGGTCTGCCATGCCACTCCACCGCTTGTCTGCGTTCCGCCCCGTGCCTTCGTTGTTGCACATTTCTGAGCTATGGTTGGCTTTGGTATTTCCCCTTCCTTCTGTGCTGTGCTGATTCAGGGCTCTCTAAGCTTAATTGGCAATTAACTGTTTTTAAGTTACTAACATTTACTAACACTCACTGGGTGGTGTAATTCTTAGATAGGCACATTACTAATATTACTAATTTAGACAGGGAGTTTATTGTCATGATTCCTGCTTTGCTATTTCAAGATCTTGCTGTGCTTTTCTGTTCTGAACATTCATGCTTGCTTCCAGGCTGCATTCTTAATTGGTACTTAAGCTGAGCACGCTCATTCTCTTAATGAGCAGGTCATGTCATCCAATCTCTGTCCATGTCTTGATCTTGCCATGCCTCTTGTTTCTTTCTCTCCAGGTGTTACCCCTTGTGTCATAATTACCAAGCCTTTATCTGGTTGCGGTGGAAGTTGGCTGGCAGACAGTGTCTCAAGTTTGTTTCTAGTCGCGTCTTTTGCATTTATTGTTTTATAGCTCTGTGTAGCTTACCTCAGTTTGTTTTTTGCAACCCTTTGGGCCAAGTTTTTTGTTGGCCCTCGTGCCTGTTTTGTTTTGTTTATTAATAAATCCTCATTCCCTTCTCCCCGCATCTGGTGTCTTACTGATCCCATATCAGTAGACACTGTCTCCCAGACACCAGCGGGATGGAGTGCAGGATCGCCCAGCGAGAGGCTGAGCTGCTACATCAACGGCAGCAGATCCAGGAGCTGACAGCTGCGCTGGCCACACTGAAGGCCAGCCTTCCCCGGGCAAGTCCCAGCCAGGGTCCCATCATGCCAGCTGTCCAGCCCCGGGCTCCTGCAGCACACCAGCCACCCGTCACCCCTGTGCGCCAGCCCGGCGCAGAAGCACCTCAGCTGCAGCCAGCTGTCCACCCTGGTCCTGAGCCCTGCCTTCCACCGCCCGAAAGGTACGGTGGAGAACCAGGGTTCTGCAGGGCTTTTCTCACCTCCTGTGAGATGTGTTTCGCTCTGCAGCCCTCCACCTTCGCCTCAGAGCCGGCCCGAGTCGCCTTCGTCCTCTCCCAGCTGACGGGGCGGGCTCGCTTGTGGGGAACTGCCGCATGGCAGGCTCGGCAGCCCTGCACTACCACCTACCGGGCCTTGGCGGAGGAGCTACTGCGTGTCTTTGACCGCTCCAGGCAGGGGAGAGCCGCAGGACGGGAGCTGCTGAGGATGAGGCAGGGGAGGAGATCGGTGGCGGACTACGCCATCGATTTTCAGACGGTGGCAGCCACGTCAGGCTGGAGCAGGGAGGCGCTGTGTGACGTGTTCCTCCAGGGGCTGTCCGAACCAGTCAAAGACCGACTGCTCTTCTGTGAGATCCCTGAGTCTCCAGAGGCCCTTATAGACCTGGCCCTGCGCATCGACAGCCGCCTGGAGGAGAGGGCGCTCACCCTTGGCCCTGGCCGACGCTCTACCCCCTCTGGCCAGATCCAACCCCCGTGCCCTGATCGCGCGTCGCCTCAGGACCAGCCGAGGGGGGACGCCACCACACTCTCTCCTGGAGAGGCATCTCCCTTGGAGATCGGGAGGTCCCGGCTCACCCAGGAGGAGCGCCAACGGAGAAGGAGGTCGGGGGCGTGTTTTTACTGCGGCCAGCAGGGTCATGCGGTCCGAGGCTGTCCATCAAGACAACGCCCACTAGCGTCTGGAGGAGTACTAGTGGGTGCTTCAGCCAAGGAAACCTCCTCCTACCGCCGGACCTGCATCCCGGTGACCCTGACCTGGGAGGGCTGCTCTCGCAAGACCACCGCCCTCATTGACTCAGGAGCTGAGGAGAGCTTCATTGACGCCAGAGCTGCCGCCGAGTGGGGGGTTCCCCTCTCCCAACTTCCCAGCCCATTGTCCATCTCAGGGCTGGGTGGGCAACCCCTTGCTAAGGTATGCTACCAGACCATTGCCATCCAGCTGCTGGCGTCAGGCAATCACCACGAACAGGTCCGGCTGTTCGTGACCGAGACACCCCGCTCTCCCATTGTCCTGGGTCATCCGTGGTTGGCGTTACATGGGCCGGTGATTGACTGGGCCCGCCATGAGGTGCGGGAGTGGAGTCCCTCCTGTTCGGCCAGCTGCCTCCTCGACTCCCGACCCTCCTGTTCGGCGGGTGGACCAGCTTCCGAGGGGAAGCCAGACGTCTCCAGAGTGCCTCCTGAATACCATGACCTGGCGGCTGTCTTCAGCAAGTCCCGTGCGGTGTCTCTGCCCCCGCACCGGCCATATGACTGTGCTATTGACCTCCAGCCTGGTACAGCACCCCCTAGGGGGCGTGTCTTCGCCTTGTCTGAGCCAGAGAGGGGGGCCATGGACAAGTACATCCGGGAGTCCCTTGCAGCTGGCATCATCCGTCCATCCTCCTCTCCCGCGGGGGCAGGCTTCTTCTTTGTGAAGAAGAAGGATGGCTCCCTGCGCCCCTGCATCGATTACCGAGGGCTCAATAAGATCACGGTCAGGAACCGCTACCCGCTTCCACTGATGTCCTCGGCATTTGATGTCATCCAGGGGGCGGCCATATTCACCAAGCTGGACCTGCGGAATGCTTACCACCTCCCTCTGGTCTGCTCCAACCACTGCCCATTCCTCACCGTCCCTGGTCCCACATAGCTCTGGACTTCGTCACTGGCCTGCCCGTCTCCCATGGAAACACCACTGTCCTCACCATTGTTGACCGGTTCTCCAAGTCTGCCCACTTTGTGCCCCTTCCCAAACTCCCCTCCGCTAAAACCACAGCTGACCTACTAATCCAGCATGTTGTCCGTCCCCATGGCATTCCTGTGGATATAGTATCCGATCGTGGTCCCCAATTCACCTCCCAGTTCTGGAAAGCATTCTGCACATCCCTTGGCACCTCCTTCAGCCTCAGTTCCGGTTACCACCCACAGACCAATGGACAGACTGAGCGGACCAACCAAACCCTGGAGACGGTCCTCCGATGCGTGTGCTCGACCAACCCAAGATCCTGGTCCACCATGCTACCCTGGGTCGAGTACGCCGTAAACTCCCACGCCGCCTCTGCCTCCGGCCTCTCCCCCTTCGAGTGCTGTATGGGCTACCAGCCTCCATTGTTCCCCAGCCAGGAGGAGGAAGTCGGGGTGCCTTCAGCCGGGGCATTCATCCGGCGGTGTCGCCGTGTGTGGCTGTCTGCTCGCCGCGCCTTGGTTCGGGCGGGTAAGACGATGAAGACCACGGCAGACAAGCGTCGGCGCCCAGCCCCTCACTATCGGGTCGGCCAGAAGGTCTGGTTAGCGGCGCAGGACATCCCACTCCGGGTGGAAAGCCGCAAGCTGGCTCCTCGCTTCCTGGGTCCTTTCCCCATCCAGAGGATCATCAGCCCCACGGCTGTCCGGCTCAAGCTCCCATCCACCATGCGACGGCTCCACCCTGTGTTCCACGTCTCACGCCTGAGGCCTGTTGCCACCTCCCCCCTCATGCCCCCACCTGAGCCTCCGCCTCCTCCTCGGCTCATCGACGGAGGGGAGGCCTACACAGTCAAGTCTCTACTGGATTGCCGACGGAGGGGCCGGGGCCTCCAGTACCTCGTGGATTGGGAGGGGTACGGCCCAGAGGAGCGCTCCTGGGTCCCGGCCAGGCACATCTTAGATAAAAGTCTCATTCGTGATTACCACCAGTCACACCCCAAGCCATAGCCACAGTCCCAAGCCATAGCTAAGCCATAGCCACAGCCCCAACCCCATAGCCCATAGCCATAGCCATAGCCCCAAACCATAGCCTCAAGCCATAACCATCACCCCATTGCCATAGCCTAAGCCCTAGCCCCAGCTTGCTGGAGACCCCAAGTAATCTTGTTTATGTTTAGTGTTTCTTGTTGTCCTGTTTCTTGGTTAGGTGTTTTGTGTCTTAGGGTTTTTGTCCATAGTATTTACTTGGTTATTAGTCTTGTGGATTCGTATTTAGTATTGTGCGGCTTCATGTATTTTAGTTCTTGGGGTTTTTTGTCCGCGTCAGGTGCCGCTTTTGTAAGGGGGGGGTACTGTTGTGTTCTGGCCTTTGGCCAGGACAGCATTTATGGTTTTAACAGTTTCATGTTCATAGTTCATAGTTTCATAGTTCATGTTCATAGTTCATGTCACAGTTTTAACAGTTTCTTGTTTAGGATTACTCATTTCATAATTCATGTTCCATGTCCATGTTTTTACTTTTCCATGTCTTTGTTTTTGCCAGGTCTGCCATGCCACTCCACCGCTTGTCTGCGTTCCGCCCCGTGCCTTCGTTGTTGCACATTTCTGAGCTATGGTTGGCTTTGGTATTTCCCCTTCCTTCTGTGCTGTGCTGATTCAGGGCTCTCTAAGCTTAATTGGCAATTAACTGTTTTTAAGTTACTAACATTTACTAACACTCACTGGGTGGTGTAATTCTTAGATAGGCACATTACTAATATTACTAATTTAGACAGGGAGTTTATTGTCATGATTCCTGCTTTGCTATTTCAAGATCTTGCTGTGCTTTTCTGTTCTGAACATTCATGCTTGCTTCCAGGCTGCATTCTTAATTGGTACTTAAGCTGAGCACGCTCATTCTCTTAATGAGCAGGTCATGTCATCCAATCTCTGTCCATGTCTTGATCTTGCCATGCCTCTTGTTTCTTTCTCTCCAGGTGTTACCCCTTGTGTCATAATTACCAAGCCTTTATCTGGTTGCGGTGGAAGTTGGCTGGCAGACAGTGTCTCAAGTTTGTTTCTAGTCGCGTCTTTTGCATTTATTGTTTTATAGCTCTGTGTAGCTTACCTCAGTTTGTTTTTTGCAACCCTTTGGGCCAAGTTTTTTGTTGGCCCTCGTGCCTGTTTTGTTTTGTTTATTAATAAATCCTCATTCCCTTCTCCCCGCATCTGGTGTCTTACTGATCCCATATCAGTAGTGGTAATTTCGTGAGGTGCGCAGCCTTCGGTAGACGAAGGTGTGCCGAGATGGGTGTGGCGGCGTAGTAGGGGGAGGTGTCACATATTCATCAAGACGCTGTGACAATTTCGTAGAAAGTCTCCGCTGGAGTTGCGCAGAAAACTCACCAGCTCCAACCTGGTTTAATTTCTGTGCAGTGGTAATTTGGCTGACCGGCGCAGAGTGCGCACAAGTCACCGAAATCTCACAGGCAGGTTTACAGAATGTCAGGCACATTTCAATGCAAGAAATAATTACAGGAAGCACTATTGAATGTAACTATCTGAATAAGGACATATTTTATAGTATCTATATTGATTGTCCTGATGTCAGATTAAAGGCGGTTGGCATGCGTAATGGAAACTTGACCTGGCTTAAACAACGCAGCTGAATCTATGATGCAACAAACGACTTCAGTGGGGAAAGGAATACAGCCTGATTGCTATGATCTCGTACTGAGTTAAGATCACATATTGAAAATAAATGTGTCACGTATCTTGCATTGTTGTCCATGCATGTTAATCCCAAAATTTAAAGCAGCAACAGTTTGTAACTAATGGGAACACGCTATCCATCGTTTCTCTTGCCAGTGAGCAAGATTTGACTCGGTTGTGTCGCCTTCTTTGCCAACTTGGGCTGGAAGGCGGGGCAGAGGCGGGACAGAGGAGTACTTGCGCCAGGCTACGCCGGGCTCGAAATTGCCACATACGCGTGGACACATCCCGTTGGCGCGGCGCAACCCCCATGCGCCGCGCCTGCTCTACGAAATTAGAGCCCATTATGGGGAAATTATAGCCAGTTTAGCCAGAGTTTAAACCTCTGGACCATAAGAGGTGCGTAACACCTTGAGCAGCTATCCAAATCTGGGAGGAGCGACTTGGGCGTTCCATTTATAATCCATTTCTGTAGTCTGGAGGTCTAAACCTGAGGATTAAACCCCAGCTATGCACACTGTTAAAGCCCAGGCAGAGATGCTTTCAAAAATACTGTCCCCAATCAACTGTGCGCTCAGTAAAAATGACGTAAGAACTTATACAGTGATGCATGCTTAAGCTTTTTTAATTTTCATCATCTTCTCCGTCCACTGGTGTGTGTGTGTGTGTGGATAAGCCTGCATTTGTGAGTATAGGCTTGTGTGTGTGCGGGTGTGTGTGTGTGTGTGTGCGCACGCCCCCGTGTGTGTGTGGTTAGTGTGCGTTTCTTTTTAAGTGTGTGTATGTGTGTGTGGTTATTGTATATGTGTGTGCGTATGTGTGTGTGTGTGTGTGGTTAGTGTATGTGTGTGTGTGTGTGTGTGTGTAGGTGTTTGTGTGTGTGGTTAGTGTGTGTGTGTGTGTGTGTGTGTGTGTGTGTGTGTGTGTGTGTGTATAAGCCCCAGCGGACTCCTCCCTCCCCATTACTGCAGCTCTCTAATGAGGATCTGTGTTGTTTTAAACATGGAGTCACAATCCCCCTGACGGGCCGGATCAATACAACCCATTACCTCCCCCTCTAATGACACTCCTCTCTCCCGCTTCGCACCACTTCACTGCCTCCCCTATTGGATGTGCTGAGGTTATGAAATATCGAATCCTGCGAAATCCTGTCGGCCGCAAATTAGCCGGAGAGAAATAGCCAGGGCGGAGCCTGCTGGGCTCACGCTCATGTTCGAGGAATCGTTCCACCTCTGCCCCCCCCCACCAAACCTCCTCCCCCAACAAACCTCTAGTCTGGAGTGAAGTATGAAAAGCTCATAGAATAACTCGCTGCCAGCAAGGAAGCCTGCCCGACAAATCTTGTGATGAACCGTATCGCGTTTTCAAAGTGATGTCTTATTGAAATGGAATGTAATAAAAAACAACACAACGCTTTCAGGAAAAAAAAAAGTTACATTAGGAACCCAGTGACACAAGTCACCAACCCCATCTAATTCAGAATGCTTTGTTGTGAATAATGGATCTTTGTCTGTGAGCATTAACATGTGACACCCATGACACAGTGCTCTGTGAAGAACTGAACAATGGGTTCCGGGATTGTATATAGAAAATACAAGGATATTTTATTCAAAAGCGTATTGCCATTTAAAAGCTATGGAATTTCTTCGTCATGTATTTTCCCACAAAATATTCATAGTACTTCACTGTTCAATGTGAGATACTGGGCTAGTTGGAAAGATTGTCAGCACAAGGCTCAGTGTCTGTAGTACAAGCTATAATCACGATAGTGTTCATTGTGTGCCGTCCTTTGGATTTTACCGCTCCTCGTTCTAAACCCATTCATCACCACAGCCCTGTGCCGCAGCCGGTAATGTTCTGATCGTTTTTTCTGCTGCACACACAGCGAGCAGGTTAATGCGCGTTCAGGACTCTGGGATAGCCTCCGACGCTACAGTTTATGATAGCTGGTTAAACTGTCAGCAGTGTTTCTGACCCCAGATTCAAACCATATGTCAGAGTCAGGGGGTCACCTCTGTGTGTCTGACCCCAAACCCAATGAATGTCACGGTTACCTGTAATTACCCTCTATCACTAATACAATCAGAGCCGCGTCGCTAACCGGTCACACCATTTGTCAAGCACGAGATTATTTATTTTTATAATATCATACCACTCGCACTATCGCAGCCATAGGTTATTATTGCCTTTGCGGACAAACCCTGACGGTCATGCATGTAGAAGTAATATGAACTAATGTTTTAAAATGGCGGACGTCTGGATGTTCAGAAATCTCTAGGTTGATAAATACCCAAACTATGACAACAAATTACATCATACATTACATCAGGAGTTATATTTCATGATTATGCAAATACTGGAAAAAAAAACCACTCCAATCAGAAGGGAATATAATCATAAATCAAAGCCCACTGTTTGTTACAAAATAGTAAATACTAACAGGAATGCACAGAAACTGTTTCTTTACTCCATTTACCTTTATGGTTTTGTCACAAAAGGCTTTAAACCCATTTTATCTATTGTCATATTATTTGACATTTACGGCAAATGGAGCCAGATGATGGGATAAATATGCAGTGTATTAAACTGCACGGCTATGTGTTTGATGGCTACTGTGCCATAAAATGTTTGATAGAGGTAGAGGTTTAAAAAAAAGAAAAAAAAGAAAAACATGCTTCAGTGAAAACTGATCGAAAACATTCTAACCAGGTCAAACAGAAGGCCTGTGACAGTGCAACCATTCAACAAGCCTGGAGCACAGAATGGGAAACACTTTGCAAAATTAGAAACATGGTGTTGTCTGTTTGCATTTTGTTGCTAATTCATTTTCGTTGCATTAATATTATTTAATATGAAACAATGAATATTAGACTAAATGACAGACTGTAAATGATTGCATATGTAGTTAATAGTTGCCTACATATATTATAGGGTGGGCTAGCCAGGAATTAAAGCCCCACCCATACACACGGTGAACACCATAATTCATTGGACAGTGAAACATTGTTCATTTTGGTTCTGTACTCTTCTATCAGTTTGAATTTGAAAAAATAGAATTACAATTAGGTTGAGGTGCAGACTAACAGCTTTAATTGCAGGGTGGTTTCATCCATATCAGGTGAACTGGTTAGGAATGACAGCATCTCTCCAATTTCTCAGTTGATTTCTGGGGGCATATTGGCCAGTCTAAAATAATAAAGAAAGAAGTCATCATTCTTAATATCTGACCAAATCTCCTTTGTTTGAAGTGACTGCTGAAAGACGGCGATGCATTGACATCACCAGGTGCTGGGTGTCTTGCTCTGATGCTCTGCTAGGGCTATACTGCAGCCATCTTCAGTTCCTGCTGGTTTCTCAGTCTTTTTGCCTTCAGTCTTCTCTTCTGTGCAATGCATGTTCAATTGGATTCAGGTCTTGTGACTGACTTTGCCAACAGAAACAAAATGACAGAACATGATTCAAATTCCAACAAACTACTGTGCTCACTGCAGTAGGCCCAAAGAAGCTTGGCTGGACAGCATTATGCATTTGGCCATTCTTGCAATTAATTTGGACTTCAATTTCCCTCTCTCCACCCATAATAAAGTGCAGTGGATTTGCTCCTTCCAGTTTTCTACTATTCTGCATATTTGTAGTACTTAAATGTTTCAGAGTATGGAAGAAATTTTAATATTAGACAAAGATGACCCAAGCAAATATGACATGTAATTTTTAAATGATTGTTTCACTCATTGAAGATAAAAAGTAATCCAACCCAATCTGCCCCTATGTGGAAAAGCAATTGCTTCCTTAGTTACTAAATCATCCAATGCAACACATTTAATTGGTAATTGGATTCAATTTTAGTAGATACACCGGTGCACGATTACTGCCAGGTGTGTTGCATCTAAACATGATTTAAATAGAACATCTCTGGCAATGTAAGTAGACAAAAAGCAGCACATGATGCTGCAATCGAAAGAAATTCAAGAATAGATGAAAAACAAAGTTGCTGACATCTGTTCTTCTGGAGAGGGTTACAAAGCATTTTTAGGTTCTAGGACTCTGGTAAGCCACAGTGAGAGTCATTATCCACAAATTAAGAAAATGTGGAACTGTGGTGAATTTTCCCCAAAGCGGCTGGCCCACCATAGTTCTTCCAAGAGCGCACTGATGACTCATCTAGGAGGGAAAGAGACTGGGCAAAATGGCATCCATGGGGAAGCTGCAAGGTGAAAACCACTGATGACCTAAAAGAACTTACGGCTCATTTCATATTTACCAAAAGAAAAAAAATCTTGATGAGCCCCATGACTTTTGGAATTAAATTCTATGGACTGATTGGTCAAAAGTGGAACTTTTTGAAAAACATATGTCCCGTTGCATCTGGCGTAAAGCTCTTGCAGCATTCAACAATAAGAACATTATACAGCGGGGAAAATAAGTATTAAACGCATAAACATTTTTCTTAGTAAATATATTTCAAATGGGGCTATTGACTTGAAATTTTCACCAGATGTCGGCAACAACCTAAGTAGTCCACACTCTTAGTAGTCTAAGAAATCAAAACAAATAAGTCCATAAATTATGTGTAATAAAGTGGAATGACACAGGAAATAAGTATTGTACTCATGAAGAAAAGGTGCAAAAAGGCATGGAAAGCCAAGAAATCAGCTGAAATCTGTCAACTTTTTGAAAGCAATCCTGCCCACTATCACTGCAAATTAATTCCAGCTGGTTTAGTCCTAATCGATGGCCTATAAAAAGGTTTCTCATTTCATTAAATTATTTATTTATTAAAACCTTCGCAAGGGAGAATGAATACATTTACATCGCCAGAACTTTTATAAAATGTCAACAATAAAATCACAACAGTAAAACAAGTTAGTACTAACACAATATAGGCCTATATGGCATGCATAAGTAATTTCACCATGGTGTGCTCGACCGAGCCGGACTGGCCATACCCGCAACCAAGGAGGAGACCGCGCTGAGTTCACGATCCCATCCTCCGCCGCGTGGGTGGCCGTCCGGCCCGGGGAGCAACCCCGTGGAGAGAAGGCTAATGCAACTGGTGATGGGTCAAAATCAGCAAGGGATTAGAGAAGAGTTTATACAGCCATCCCCAGAGACCCACTTGGCCAAAAAGGTTCTTTTTCTTTCAATTAAGGGTTCTTGCCGGTGAATCCCACCAAAATATTCCGTAAAACAATGAGTATTTAGATTTGTCAACACTCTCCACCACATTTTCAATACCTAAAGCCTCCAAGAGCCAGCTGTGATGACTCCTTTTTGGAAGTCCAATCATACGCTTCACCTGATAACTCTGGAATTTCTCAATCTATTGCTTTTCAGGGGCATGGAGACACAGGCAGTGGCGTACATACGTTAAAATAGGACGAACAGGACCCTTCCATAGATACATCTTTATATCACTTAGCAAACCTGGATAGCACATCTCTTCCTGATGTAAACTAAAAGCTCAACAACGTGCAGACAAAACCATTTTTTCCACATGAGCATCACCTGTAAGACCAGGGGTGAACTTAACTCCAAGGATATCCAGTTGGTCTGCATTCTCAATGGCATCAGGGCCTAAGATCCACACAGGGTTCTGCACCAGTAAACCTCACTGGCAAATGGTCACTAACATTACATGCTTCAAGGTCCAAGATCTTGCAGTTACAGCTGTCATAGCCGAAGGAAAGAACATGATCAATCCAGGTATATACTCCCCTCTTATGGCAAATATTCGTGTTGTCAACTGTCTGACTAAAATTCAAGTCTGCACAAACCATGTCATTTGAACAAATAAAATCATACAATAACTTTGAGTACATGTTAAAACCTTTACCCCTGTGCCAGGAGTGCCCCATTATGTCACCACGGGTAGCTGTGTATTAAAATCTCCGTACACCTTGAGAGGGGCTGAGGCACCAACTTTATCAATGTACGACTTTAAACTATCGAGATACTCAATATAAGAGGTCATACTGTATTTTCATGTATGGCACTTTCAAAATATGGCATGTAAACATTTAAAATTGTTTGTACAACTGCTGAACCATCACAGAGGCAAACACCAATGAGACGATCATTATCCAGGTCGATTTCCCTCCACGTTAACCCTTCTATTTTCTTGCATATGATAGTGACACCACCAATGGGTCTATCAGTGTAGTGTTCATCAACATCAGTCATATCAGATTTTGAGAATTCATTAGATTTCATTTGCAAGGTGTCACACAAGAAGCATCTCATGATGGGTAAAAGCAAAGAGCTCTCTCAAGACCTTCGCAACCTTATTGTTGCAAAACATACTGATGGCTTTGGTTGCAGAAGTACTTCTTCACTTCTGAATTTTTCAGTGAGCACCGCTGGGGCTATAATCCGGAAGTGGAAAGAATATCATTTCACCACATACTGGCCACGATCAGGTGCCCCTAGCAAGATTTCTGACAGAGGAGTCAAAAGAATAATCAGAAGGGCTGTTCAAGAGCCAAGGACCACTCGCAGAGAGCTTCAGAAAGGCCTGGAATTAGCAGGTACAGTTGTTTCAGCGAAAACAACAAGTAATACACTAAACTGCCATGGCCTCTATGCACGCTCACTGCGCAAGACTCCATTACTGAAGAAAAAGCATGTTGAAGCTTGTTTAAAGTTTGCTGCACAACATTTGGACAAGGCTATGAAATACTGGGGGAATATAGTCTGGTCAGATGAGACGAAAATTG
The DNA here is from genome assembly GCA_029721435.1 of Gymnothorax reevesii. NCBI lineage: Eukaryota > Metazoa > Chordata > Actinopteri > Anguilliformes > Muraenidae > Gymnothorax > Gymnothorax reevesii. Next base: position 165,158,540 of record CM056573.1, on the reverse strand, counting down.
AACTCTTTGGATGTCATAGCACACACCATGTTTGGAGGACAAACGGCTCTGCACATCATCCCCAAAACACCAAACCAAGAGTGAAGTTTGGAGGTCGGAACATCATGGTGTGGGGCTGTTTATCAGCATATGGTTCTGGCAGACTTCATATACAGTAATTGAAGGAAGGATGAATGTAAAAATGTACTGAGACATTCTTGATAAGAACTTGCTGCCATCTACCAGGATGCTGAAGATGAAATGAGGGTGGACATTGCAGCAAGACAATGATCCCCAACACACAGCCAAGAAAACTCTCAATTGGTTTCAGAGAAAGTAAATAAAGCTACTAGAATGGCCCAGTCGATCACCTGACTTGAATCCAATTGAAAATCTATGGAAAGAACTGAAGATCAGAGCTCATAGAAGAGGCTTCTGGAACCTTCAAGAGGTGAAGACAGTTTGTGTTGAAGAATGGGCAAAAATTCACAATTTTTTTTTTTTTTTAAATTTGCCATCTCCAATCCCACCAGAATGCGGAATGTCCAATTGGGGAACTATGTACAAGGCTTTCACATATGCGACCCCCTGTTGCCAACTCAGGAGAGTGAAAACAGCTTGCGGCTCTCCTCCAAAGCATGCGCCTGTCAACTACTGCTTCTTATACACTCATTAGAATACTCGCAAGTTCAGAATGAGGGCGGAGGATACCCAAACATGAACGAGCTTAGAATCTTCCTGATGAGTGCCCATCTGGCCAACAAGAGGAGCCTAAGGAACAAACAAAGCAACTTATATTACCCTTCCCGGCAGACCCTTCCCAATTTGCATCCCTATATTGCATTGGCCAATTGCGCGCTACTTCTGAAAAAGCTGCCGACCACTACCAGTTGGTACAACTGGGGTTCAAACCCACACCGTGATAGTCACTTCTGCTTCGCAATGCGATGCTTTAACTGAGTGAGCTATTCGGCAGCTGGCCAAAATCACACTTGAGCAATGCATGAGACTAGTTTCTCCATACAGGAGGCGTCTGAAGCTGTCATTACCAACAAAGGCTTTTCTACTAAGTATTAAATATATATCAGTAAACATGTTCAATACTTTTCGCCCTGTCATTTTACTTTGTTACACATAACCTAATTTATAGACTTATTTACCTTGCCGAGGAGGAGTATGTTTTTGCCGGCATTTATCTGTTTGTCTGTCTGTTTGTCTGTTAGCAGGATATCTCAAAAACAGCCAAATAGATTTCAACCAAACTCTGCAGGATCTTAGAGTAGCACAGGAGGGACAAGTGATTAAATTTTGGCATACCTAGGCCAAAGTACAGCTGAGCTATATGCCAAAGTTCAAATCCAGCTATACTGGCAGAGATTTGAAGTCTTTCCAATGAGCCGGATTTCCAATCGGCGTGCTTTTGGGTTTTGCTGCCACCTGGCGGTGAAATGCAACAACACCCTACATCAGCCAACGAAAATAACTAATACACAGAGTTGCCTTGGCGTGGCGGAGGTGCTGTGCTCTCTGAGTGCTCTTGTTTGTTTTGATATCTTTGTATGTTGGATTACTTGGGTTGTTACCAATATCTGGTGGAAATGTCATGTCAATAGACCCATTAGAAATATACTTACTGAGAAAAGTGTTGACGCATTCAATACTTATTTTCCCCGTTGTACCTACAGACAGGTGGTTGTAGCGTGATGGTCTGGGACTGCTTTGCAACTTCAGGACTTGAGGGACTTGCACCAATTTATGAAACCATGAACTCTGCTCTTTAATAGAAAATCTTGAAGGAGAATACCTGGCCATCAGTTTGTGACATAAAGCTTGTTTTGTAAAGTTATGCAGTAGGACAATGATCAAAAGCACACAAGGAAGTTCACTGCTGAATAACTCAAAGAAACATAATTAAAGTCTTGGAGTTACCTAGTCACATCCTGATTTAAACCTTTAACTTCCTCACCAAGAGAAATGCAATGGAAAAGCATTAGTTTGCGCTGCCAAATGGTTGAGCAGGAAGTTAAAGGGTCAAATCTGATCAAGGTGCTGCGGCATGACCTCGAACAGGGAGTTCGCAGTCAAAAACCCTCCAATTTGATTGAATTAAAACAATTCTGCAAAAAAAAAAACAAAAAAAAAAAAACAGCAGGCCATAGTTTCACCTCAGTAAGGCAAAAGACTCATTTCCAGTCATTGCAGACATTTTATTGAAGTTATTGCAGCCAAGGCACAACCAGTTATAAGGAAAAAGGCGTCAATTATTTTTTCACATTGTAATTTCAATAAATGAAATGACAATTTTAAAAGCTGCATCTTGTGTTTACTCAGGTTGTCTTTGTGTCATTAAAATTAGTTAGATGATAGTAAACATTTCTACATGACAGATTAGTAAAAATAGAAGAAATCGGTAAATACTTTTTCTCAGCACTGGAATCACTGTGAAATGGCCTCTGCAAGCTCTTGTCCATGTAGAAGCACTTTTACAGTGTTTTTCTTTTACTCCCTGATGTCAGGCCCTGAGGCTTATCACACTGTTGTAGGCAGCTTGCATCTCAAATCTAGCAGAAATGCTATTCATGGACATATTATGCCTAACTCAAAAGAATTCAACTAGAGCACTTGGCAACCAAGTACATGTATCCCCCAAAGGTCCCCCAGTTGGGCCCAGATGGTCCCAGAGTACCCAAAATCAATAGGTTTCGTGAACTTACCATGATACATGTCCCTGCAAAATTTGAAAAGAATCGGTGCGCTTATGTGGGCTGTAGAGCGTTCACAAGAAAATCTCTGCGGACGTGGCGGACGCGGACGTGTGACGAGGCCAAATTCATAGTATCCTCCGAACTCGTACGGGGGATACAATTACTGAAGAAGCTGGAAGAGTATATTTATGGAGTAAGGGTGATATAATTTTTTTGGTAAAACTTCTGAATTTTATCATGCAAGATAGGCAATATAGACTGTGATAACAATTAAAACACAAATAATTGGCATTGCTGTAGCATAATTTATTTCAAGCACAGTTTGTAAATATATTTCTCAGTATATCTCATTATCAGCTAAATTATTCCTTTATGTGTAATTTTAATGTGAAGTGCAGCTCAAATGAGCTTGTCTTCATGTCCTTTAGTTATTCATCAAAGATAGCACACAATCTACTCAACAGCTAATGTTTAACACAATTCAAATCGTGGCAAATGACATGGTAACGAAAGATAATAACACACTCATTACAAGGCAGATGAAAACACAATGAATTACAGTACTTCCTTCGTACTTCAAAGCAACGGTCCGCCAAAGGTCTTCGATAGCGTGTGATTAACATTACATTGCAGACGAAGAACCAGATATTTATGAGGGTCACACGAAGGGGAAACCCTACACATTTTACAGAGCTGCACAAGAATGCACTCCAGGGAGGATGGCTGGTTTGACTGACTGACAGGGCAGACATTGTCATGTACTAGGTGATGCTATAATGCAGACCAGCGCATAGCAAAATGTACACACATTGCTGGGGTGCATGGAAACGAATGTGATCACTTCCAAACCGAGAACAAAACCATAGATTACTATAAAAATTATAGAACAAAACTATAGAATAGTGAAATCATGCATAACGCATATTGATTTGGATGATGTCCTTTCCGGTAAATAAATAAATAATAATAATAATAAAATACCGAGAGAAAGTTCGTGTCATTCTCCTCTGTCAGGCTTGCCATGATTTGGTTGGACTGCCCAATCATCAGTTCCCACGGTGCGAAGTTTTTGTTCGAAGAATTTCCAGTTCTGACGAAATAATCATTCAAACAATAAATTACAATCGATATTTTTTTCAAATTTTTTAACCGATGAATGATTACTGCAACAGCATTGGCCAGCATATTAAAATGGCTGAAATACGCCGCCTAGTGGCGTGTATCAAGTGTCTTATTTTGTCTTCGAAATCATGCCGAGCGACACTGAGCGACTGACCGATGAAGAGGAAGACAAGGGACTGAGAGGAAGGAGAAAAGCGAGGAATAGTGCCAGGAAAATTGTATTTTTATTGCGTTTCCTGGACTCTTTTTAAATTAATTGGTCCTCAGGGAATCGGGGCTAGTCCACCACAGACAAGAAGACCTGTTTGCAGCTGCGTTGCTTTAATTGGCTGTCTCCACTGGAGGAATTTCACCGGCAGTACTCGACCAGAAAAAAGAAAACAATTAAAAACCCAGATCTCTCTCTCTCTCTCTCTCACACACACACACACACACACACGCACACTCACACACCTCGCTTGTCTCAACTGGAGGACTAACTTGAGAGCGTGAGCGTATCCGTCGGAGTGAGCCCTCTCGGAATACAATTGAGAGAGGGAGGGAGAGGGAGAGAGAGCGAGAGAGAGAGTAAAAGAGAGAGAGAGAGCGCGCAAGCAAGCTCTGGCTTTGGCAACCTGTTCGAAGCTCGCATCATCGGCGTCGTCGTCCTGCCTTGGACTATAACAGACGATATCTTTCTCAGTCTGCGCACACATTACCACCGAAAAACTGGAGACGACGGACGGGCCGGAGACCAAAAAAGAACGGCGGGGATTTAGGAAGCCTTAGTTTGATAATTATTCGTCTTGCATTGATTTGCGCATACGCTCGCCGGGGAAATGTGATGCGGGTCATAACCAAAAAAATAAAAAGTACTAATATTAGCAAACCACGTTTCGATTTTTACGAGGACGACTCTATTTGCTATGGGGACGCCGCTTTTGTGGAATTAAGGAGCCGCTGCAAGGAATTCGTTCAAACGGCTAAAGCTTCAAAAGTTATTTAGCTCCTTTTATAGGTATGAAACCCAAACGTCATGGATTATGAAATCAGAAAATATTTTTGTGGAAACTAGTTTCAGTGTGATCTTCATTTCGGAAGTAAACTGTAACCACAGCGGAGGGCAGGATAAGTGAGGATACCCAAGTTCCATGTTCACGTACGCTGCGATCTCCGAGGGGATCTCTAGAAGGGATTATCCTGATCCACCGGAACTGTGAGCTGAGCGGAACAGCATCTCCGACTTCGGTGCAGGTGAAACACACCTCAGTGCAGCTCAGAGGAAGGTAAACGAAATTTTATGCTTGCGTGCGTGCGTGTGTGATTGTGTGTGTGTGTGTGTGTGTGTGTGTGTGTGTGTGTGTGTGTGTGTGAGCGTGTGTGTGTGCATGCATGCATGCGTGCGTGTGTGTGTGTGTGTGTGTGTGCGGTTGGCAAATAGCCTAAGGGAATCCCGCAAATGTGGGAATATTAAATTAACTGTGGAGCCAGAGGAATCATCCGCATTTGAAATAAACGGGCATTTATGTAGCCAAACCTTAAATAAATGAGAGTAAAATGACACTCGGCTGCTTTAGCGGCATGTGTTGAATTCTGCAACAAACGGAGCACCTGCACCTAGTTATTTCAACAGTAGGCTAACCTCCTCTGTTAAACATCTGAAGTTTCAGAAATTACCGGTCTTGGCTACACAGTTCACTTGTTGGTTTAGGGCATTTAACTTTTCTTATGAACCAGGAAGCCAAAGTGCATATGGGACAACATAAAGTTTATCGGACCGGCAGTTGACAAGTGCCGTGTCGTTATTGGAGGAGCGCTTACGGTTCCTGGGTACCGCAAATTGCAATATAGGCGACTGCGCCCACTTTCTCTGATATTTATTGGGTTTATTATGATTATTGCTATTTAAAGCTCAACCGAGAATATCAGGAGTAGTCGGTCCATTCGCGAGACAGAGTAAATTGTTTTAATGCGATATTAGTAATTTGGCAGTTCTCCGATTGAATGATTTTTACTCGGGATGAACTTTCGCTTGTAGGCATGCAGAATTATTTTGCACCTCAAGATTCTAACTCGTAGCCTATAGTCTAATTTGTTTATTGTAAATTCGTGGATCCAAAGGACGCCTTCATCTGCTATAACTTTATTTCCGCTATCTTTCCTTCCTCTGAGCCACTTGAATGCTCACGCCGTATGTATCAACCGAATTTCACAAAGTTACAACGCTGTGTAGGCTATAGCAGGTTATCCTGATGTTCACTTTAATAGGCTATACGTAACAGAAGCCTACTATTCATGACACATCTCGTTTGACTTAGCCTACATGGGTATCATAATCTCAATAATCTCTCCTGTCTGATACCGACGCACGGAGCAAATGTTCCTGACAATCCTCCCAGTGGCACGACTGTCGATAACGATAAAAATCACCGAAAATAAATTTTATGTATTCTATTTTAGACTGATGTCCATGCACTCTCGGATTAATGACTTAAAATGTTAAGAGGAAACTGAATTATTGGTGAAATTGCGGTAGAAGAAATAGTTGCCTCCGAACCAATAGCCTGCATGCAATCTTCGCACACTGCCTCAGGTCATACTTGCGACCTTTGCCGCGCGAGCATTTATTAGTTCCTTTGCCAGCAGTGCACTTCGTGGCTTTGAGACTTGTTCTTAAAGTTCCCTTTGTCCCCTGTTCGCAAGTTTAATATCACTTTTTCTATTTGATCTATTTGCAGGTTATGACGAATCTGAGCTGAGGATGGAGATTTTCTGGATTTTATTAATTTCTGTCATCCATCCATACGCGCGAGGGCAAGGAGTTTACGGTAAGGGTTCCTCGGAGTTCACTGAGATTTCAACCTGTTCGCTGCGAACGTGCCTTCGCTGAATTAGGATATATTTAAATATTTATTTAAATGCACAATTTAGCATGCTGTGCTTGAAAATATAGTTCTCTACATTTTATTTGTGTACGAGTCCTCAATTTAAATGTTGGTACACAAAAAGTTCTACTGAATGATCGCACTGGCACTCCACTGAGGATGATACGAGAGGTTCTGCTGCCCACTGGAGTATCATTTTTGTGGGGAAAGAAAGAAAAAGGAAAAAAAACTTCATTAAATGCCAAGTTGACCAAGACAGCCGCAAACAAAAACCCGGAAAATAAAAATAATAATAATAATAATAATAATAATAATAATAATAATAATATGCGTAGCTGTGTTTAAGAAATGCCCCCGTGAAACTGACGGCGCTCCACTTCCCTACTTTTGAAGGATGCGCGTTGCGTGCTGCACTCGGCTTTGGAATTGCAGCCGACTGAAAAGAGACGGGAAGCAGAGGAAGGGAGACTATTTCAACTCGATGACAGCATATACCGCTTTTAATGCAAATTTTTTGAAATATCAACTGAAATGGAAAAGCCAGCATCTGGTGCAGTGTCCATTGTTTTGATACTGAACTCTTGCTGCTCGCATCTCCATGGTTCATTGTTCTTCCAACCCGCAGCTCCGTAGTTCACTGTGAAATTATGACAGGCTACGGCGCTAGAAGAGATATCATACAGTAGACTATCGGGACACTTATTAAATGGCTAGTTCATGTGGAGCAGAGATTACCGAGATTGTAAACTACAAGGACTGGTTTCAAGTTCTTGTTACCACGAATAATGGCCCTTACTGATCACAATCACGAAGCCAGTCCGATTGCTTTAACTTAGACGATAATTTGAGACCTTTACGAGTCAGTTTTTGACATCGCCTTCTTGCAATTGTTCCTGATCACTTATTTATACCTCTGTTTATGAAATAATAATCAAACTGGGTGTGTCTCATGTGTTTGCAGATGCATGCGCATATAAAGACTGCAATGGGACAAATTAAGAATAATTTGTATAAAAGCATTATCATTTGTTCTAGAGAATAATCTAACCTGTTATTTGTTGGTGCAACGTTCTTTGGTAGTATACGCTCTGACGATGGTTGGTTACAGGTCCTGTTAAGTCAAGTAGCCAAGCAGCGCACCTAGTTCCGTTGCCCCGTGAAGTGCGCAATCCTTCTTCTCATAGCCTATTAGGATAATCAAACTCAAGCGCAGTTGATAATTTGTCTAACGCCTACTAATAACTGTAGGCAACTTATAATTCGTTTTAAACGAAGAACCAAAATGAGGCCTAGGCCTACTTGGGATTTAATTTTAACTGCTTCCTACCGCGAATTGCTCAAAATAGGATAAGCTCTGCTCTAACTAATAAAAATAAGATTTTAGAAACTTTCAAACGATGTAGGCCTACAGTAAAATGGTTCGCAGGAAGGCATCAGTGCTTGGTTTTGAGAATATCTTTCGTCGTTATTTGCTGTTTTACAGCTTTACTAACCTAAATACTGGCCATGGGAGCAACGAAGCGAAAATCAGGGCAGTCAGCAACATTTCATGAGTGAGATTAGACGAATTTGTTAGCACTCGACGGGGTTGTGTGCCGGCTATAAAGGTCACCCCGGAAAAGTAGGCATTGCGATATCAAATTCTCACAGTCCATGGGCCATCAGCCGCAGGAGAGAAACTCCACCTATAATGCAGGCCTGTGCGACATACCGTTAGCGCGGAGTGGGAGGATTCTCCCGAGATGGGCGTGTCCTGGCAGTGTTCACGGGCGGGAAGCTCTGCTCCGCGACCAATATTAGGAATCAGTGTGAAGTAGAACAAAGATCTGCATCTTCAGATAGTTGAGGTGACCTCACTCCCGAATGCATAGTTTGTTCGGAAATAAATGCGGGTGCCGTAAACAATGCATAATGGGATTCCTGACACATCAAAGAGTGGAAATGCTGTTCACTAGACGCACCCTCCTACTTCACCTTATGTTATCGAATGCTACCTTGAGATATCTGCCGTGGCTCACGGCTGAATTAACTTTATATGTAACGATGAAAAACGTGATCCTTGCTTTTTAGGGGTTTTACACTGCGTATAATTGAGAAAACACATGTATGTTTTAATATGAAACATTGCTTACTAATGACACTACCTTGAGCATGACCAGGGGAAGACTGTAGGCTAAGCTGTGGCTGGCTTGTGTCTTGTAGTCTTGGGCAGGACTATTTCTGAAAAGTATAAACAATACAAAGTGTAGGGGGTATCATTTATTCAAATGTGATGTCGCGATTTTAATTGCCAAAATAACAAAATTATTTTTTATCCTATGCATTGCTGTCAATCCAAAAGTTATTTGTGACTGAAAACTTGAGATTACTTTCACAAATTTCAGCTATGACAGATGTACCCAGTAGTGCTAGATATTTATGCATAACAGGGTAGGGAAACGCACAATAAAGATTTCTAAAGTGAAAGCTGGACTCAGCGCTGATGAAATTATGACTCAGTTTTCCCAACAATGTTTTGTAATTTATATGCTGTGTCCACATGCAATACTGACCAAACTTGAAGACAATTGGTCGCTTACTGTACACAGACTCAACATGTTAGCAACATTAGCTAATATTCTCCCACACAAAGGCTCTTTAGTGCTCACGCAGTTATATAATTATGAAGCTCTGCCTGAAAATGAAAGGCGCGCACACGTTTCCTCAAAGGAGAATTTTGTCCTTCATATCTGGTGTCCTTTGCCTTACAAAATATGTTCCACTTTTGCCTCATTGGTTGAGCATAACCACTTTCGAGTGACAGCTGTATGGCAGTAGAAAATGCTTCAGCCCTAGTGCACACAGTTTCCCCAGAGCCTGTTCCTGTGTGCGTGCCAGTGTTCCTACTCGCAGGGCTAGCTTGGCTCTCCGTTTGGTCGCACATCTGCCCACTGTTTGTTTGCATCTGCACCACTTATAAGGAGTGGTATTGTGTCCTTGGTAACTAGGCGTGTGTGATATGTGTTCCCTTTAAGGTTGTTATTGTTTTACCTCTAGTACAGTTTAACCAATGTATCACTACTTATTCATATAAGGCATGTTTATCAGGTTTCTAATGACAAATTAAAGTATAGTCCTCGATGATTTAAAGGCAATTAGAGGTTTGACTTTTTGGCGCATACAGGTGAAGCTTTCTCACACTCATTGGTATTGTTTGACTCCTGTAAAATCTCATGTTAAAGGCTGTGAATCCTTCTAATGCAGCCTTTCATATTGAGCAGTGAAAGTGCCCAGTGATAATAAAGTGCTTGACTTTAATGGCTGCTGCACGTTTACAATGTTCAGATCAGGGAGAGGCGTTGGAGAGAGAGAGAGAGAGAGAGAGAGACATACAATGTGTTTAGGCCTGTACACACACACACACACACACACACACACACTCACCAATGAGCCAAAACATTACACACCACATGCAGATATGAAGCAAATAAGATTAATTATCTGTGATGGGCCTATAGTGACTTTGACAGGGGCCAAATCATTATGACCCGACGAGCAGGTCAGAGCATTCCTGCTGTGGCAGCTTTCGGTAAACACTGGTGAGTACCTGCTGGCAGTGTCCAAAGGGGGAACAAACCACGAACCGGAGACAGGTAGTTTGGCACATAACGCTCATTGATCCACAAGGGCAACGAAAGCTATCCCTTCTGGTTCAAACCGACGTATAGGCTACTGTGGTACAAGTCCCCAAGAATTTTGATGATACTTACGTGAGCAATGGGTCGGAACACAGTGCATCGCACCCTGCTGCATATCGCTTTTTAGCTCGAGAGTAGTCAGAATGTCTGTTCTAGCCCTGGTCCAGAGTATGCCTGCACCATGGGGCTGAGATGGAACCGGGCTGCTCTGTGAGAGGAAAACAAGCTGGCGGAGGGAGTGTGATGCTCAGTTAAATTTCCGCTGGGAAACCTCGAGGCTGGTAATGGAGCAGATCTCAGATTGAAAGCGCTTCTTTAGTGGCACGAAAAGAACTACGCAATATCAGGCAGGTGGTTTAAATGTTATGGCCGATTGGTACATTTTTAGACACACACAAACACGCATGCTTCCACACTCACACACGCGCACACACACACACACACACACACACACAAAGCATCATGCCAGCCCAGTTGGCAGATTTCGAAGTTCTCTAGCCTAAAGTGGCGTTCATTACTGCATCCCTGCGGAGACTACTGGAACTCATTACCAAGAGAGCAGATGTAACTCAGTAAATTACAGCCAGTGAGATCACAGGGAGCCCATCCTGTACAGGATCCATGGCACAGATCCCGGCCGTCCAATCAGGTCATGGCTGTGATCTAACTTGTTATAACCAAAGTTAAATTCAATTGCAGTCTGGCGGCCTTGAAATATCAAGCCGTATTCTTCACACATATTTAAGAAATAAAGGCATTATACCTCATGACTGCATTTTTTGAAGTAGTATTGGTAGATTATGTTTGTGTCCTTAAATTGCCTTCTGCTAATTGTATGACATTTCTGCTGCATGTTAAAACATGACCAGGTTCATACAGGAACTTGCATAACTTAAATGAAAGAGCAGGTGCCAAAGATCCAGAAAAGCTTCCTCGGAATAAGGATTGTTCTATACTGTCAGTATTACCAGCAGACATAGGTGATTGTCTCTAGGCTGTCTTCTCTGTCTCAAATTCATCGCAGCATAATTATTCTAATTAAATAAATGCTGTTTCTTGTTGTAGCGTCAGTCGAGTGTAACCAGGATATGTGGAATGCGAAAGCTAAGTTTAGTTACAGCCATTTGCTATTGGAGTTCCACCAACATGAGCAATTCAGAATAAGAAGTAGCACTGGCTGCTTCTTGAAAGTACTCGTTTTCTGCCCCGTCGGCGCGTGTTTCTGATGGGGGTATTTTCGTCTCTTCTGCCGTCTGTCTGTCTGTGGGTCTGTCTGTCTTCCTCTCGATTGTTCCCGCTCTATCTGCTGAAACATAGTAGGGACAGCTTTCAAACTTCAACAGGTTATGCGAAGTGGGCCATTTAATGTCAAGGTCATAGCTGTCATTTTAATCCTTTGACCGCGTAAGATTTCAAAACCAGATGCTGTTGAAACCTATCATGTGGCAACTTGTTTAAAAGAGCTCCCGCAGGGGAGCTCTTTTAAATAAGTTGACACGTGATAGGTTTTCAACAGCTCAGGATACTTGCATTCTTTATTCCTTGAAAATTTATTTGGCTCTCAAAGGGTTGAGTTCTCTTTTTTTTTGTTGATCAAAGGTTAGGGTGCACCCACCTGTGAGGCATGCCAAGGTATGTAGCGCCGAGTGCAATCTAGTCCTAAAGTCCTAATTGCTGAACCAATGAACGCAAGCATGCATCGGTGATGTTGGATGCAGTATATTCAACAGCACCCAAAGTAATTGAAGTTTGTACTTTATATTGACTGGTGTTTCAGAAGTGGACAATTATAATAGTCCAGTCGAGACTGAATACACGTTTCTAATATTGTTATTTTTTAAAACACTTCCTCAGGGTCTGGGGAGGGTCACGTACAGGTTGCGCTGTCTTCCTCCCTGCAGGCCCTGGTTGTTTTTGTACTTTTTTCCCCTGTGGGATTATGGGTCTCTCTTCCTCCTGCCTCTGAGGTTATTTTGGATACTGAATATTACCCTTTTTTAATAAGCATTCATAATTTATCTGTAGCTGTGAGGCAGCGGGGAGAGAGAGCGTGGAGCTGTGTGCAGCAGAAATGAAATTCTCCTACTGTTACCTTACCCCTCACTCTCTCTATCTCTCCCTCCCTGTCTCCTGATACACACACACACACACATACACACACACACAGGCACGCACATAAACACACACACACACAGGCATGCACATACACACACACACACACACACACACCCACACGCATACACACACACACATCCAAACATATGGACACACACACACAGACACGCACATACAAAAGCACCCTCTTCCACACACAGGCTTAAACAAAAAGCACGTACAGGCTAACACGCCCACACAAACACACACACACACACACACACCATCAGACGCACAAACACACACATGCAAACATACATAAAAGCCCGCTCTAACACATGCACACACATAGTGACATGCAAACACACACACACACACACACACACTCAAACACTCAGGCAAACGCAAGCATACACAGGCAGGAACACACAAAAGCAAACACTGATGTGCATTGACAAACATGAATTTGCAAACCCTAACACAGGCAAGCAAACGCACACTCACACACGCAAGCGCACAAATTGGAAGCGCTCACGCAGGCAAGCACGTGCAAGCGCTCGCTCAAACACGCACACACTAACACACATTCGTGCGCACACACGCTGACCGACAAACGCAGGCATGCTCTGACAATTTCAAGCGCAAACTCATTAACATGCAGACAATAACACACGTACACGCACACACACACACACACACAGTCACACACGAACGCAAACATTTCCGATGGACATTATTGTCTCAGGATATTAAAAAACTGTGCATATACATAGAAGCAGGAGGGTCCAGTCTCACTGCAAAGGGCCAGAGTTTGTGGTTTTTTGTCAAAGTGCAGCGCTATCATAGCTGATTCAGCTCATTAACTAAACATGGCCCTCAATGAAGACATTGATAAGGAGAATCTGCTGTCTTAATGCTGAGCTAAAATGAACACCTGCACCCACATTAGCCCTTTATAGAGAAGACTGGACGCTCCAGCATTAGCATGCAGTAATTAACGTTTCCCCCGTGAGAAGTTTGCCTTAGCTGATTTCACCTCAGCGGGGCGAGAGGCGCAATGTGCCCTGCCTGTTACAGCGATGCTTTCCTCGGCAATTATCTGAACACATCACCTCAGATGTGATGTCAGAGCCGTCATGCGTGCAGTATTAATTGGGTTTTACATCCATATTACACGTTACGCTGTCTGGTGGAAAGGTCCGTCTCCTCTGTGACTTAAATACAAAAGCACTTCCAACCCTTATCAAGGAGGCATTAGTCTCGTTTCCTGTGAGTCTTGCTGTTTCAGAGAAGGACGCTAAAATTCACATGCACGTACGTTCTTGTACTGTAAATACTCGTGCATATGTGAACGCATCAAGTGAAAATTGACATTTCACGACACCAGGACTTTTTTTGAGGTTTTGCTTAAGGTTTATTTTGTGTACCTAGAAAGTATTTGATGTCAAAAAATGAGAGTGATTCACCTATTAGTTTCAATGGAATCATTTAGGAAGTAAACTGCTATCGCAGATCAAGAAAAAAGTGCCCAACTTTAACAGCCCTCGTCTCAAAATCACAAAGTGATAGGAAATGTTGATTTTTACTTGATGCGTTCACATATGTGTAACACACATGCATGCTCGTAGCACAAATGAACTGCACACAGACATTCACCCACACGCACACGCAAGCACATGCACTGTGCTCATTATTTTTGAATATGAGTAATTACAATAACTTTTCCTTGCGATTGTTATCAGCGTGACGTCTGTGTCACACTCGCTGACTGACTCTCCCATCTTCATTTGTCTTCATCAAAATCCTGGGGATGTAATGAGGCTCTGCAGACTTCTCATCAGAGAGGACAGCATTGGACACGCTTTCATCACCTTTGATAATTGAACCTTACAATAACTTCCCAAGTTATCAGGATTAATTATTCAGTTAAATTTGGAGGTGATGACAAGTGGTAGAAAAGAGAACTGGTGGTTGGTCTCGACGCATGTTCACACGTTGCCTACAGCTTCTTCTTTTCAGTAATAGTCATTCATTTTCAGTGTCAAAACCTACACACATCCAATTTTCAGCGCCTAACTTTCCTGTTGAGGAAGGAATAAAAAAATACCCCCTTTTCTTCTCCAGTTTTGGTGTGCTTGAACATTTTTAAGAAGCTTGCAGCTGTTATTGTGGGAGAGCAGACACTGGCTTGTGCTTCACCCTGAAGCATGGTACGAGCGTTACAGCTTCATCTTACCTGCAGCTCACGCGTTAAGTCTCTGTAGGACACTTCATCAAAGACTTTGAATGGCAACCAGCATACACTCTTTCAACCAGCAGGGGGTGCTTGAGCGCGATGAGACACTGTAATCCTGGTAAAGTGAAGCCCTGTGATACCTTGCCAACCAGTCAGTTTTACTTCTGGCTGCAATTGGCACAGGGAGAGTTTGGGATGGTGAATCGTGATATGGATCGAAGTGGCGGCGATTTTACGGAGGTCAATCGGAGTCTGAACGAAGGAGCTGCTTGTTCAAAACAGCCTTTTAGCTGTGGATCCCGTACAAGTCCCAGGTGGGGCCCTGTCCAATCAGGTACTGTTATCAGGGTATGTTCGCTGTGCTAGAGGGGGCAATGAATCCCTCATGCTAGGACCAGACATCAGGCGTGCAGATTTTCAGGAAGTCGGGGGTGAAGGGACTCTGTTGTGTAATTTCCACACATTTCCTAGATACCGTCCTGATATTTAGCCTGGATAAAGTGAGGAGGACTGAATTACATTTCTTTATGGTGTGGGCAGGGGGGGGTCATGTCACCCTCTGTCCCTCTGTCTGGTGTGTCCCTGGTCAAGACCTCAGGGTGATTCACTGAGCTCTTCCCAGGAAAGAGACTGAATGAAGTTAAAATACAGGCGATACGAGGCCCTGCGCTCAGCTGCTAAATATCACTCCAGTAGAGATGTGCTGATGTGTTCTTGGCCCTGATCTGGTGCGGGGTCTGGGTTAAATTGCGGTGCATTTTACTTCTCCTTCTCCTCCGCTCTGTGTCCACGGCTCTCGGCGTTTCGCTGTCTTCACGTCTCCCCCCCCCGCTCCGCCCGCTCTACCTCTCTCTGCCTTTATTTTATTTTTTTCTGTACGTCTGCTCAGTATTTTTTGCAGTCTTTCCCTTGTTCCTCTGGAGCTCCTCTTCTTGTTTAAACAATGTCTCCTGTCACTTTGTTATGTCTCTCTCTCTCTCCCTCGCCACCTCCCTCCCTCTCCCTCTCCCCCTCCCACCCCTCATCCCTCCATCTGTCCCTCCATCCCAGCTCTCTCACTCGTTCCCTCCTCTGGTCACTCAGTCTTGCCCTGCTCCCTTCCTGTCCCTAAGGCAATCTGTCTCTTTCTCTCCTCCTCTCTCTCTTTCCCTCCCCATCTCTCTCCTCTACTCCTCTTTTTCCTCTCTCTTTCTCTCCGCTGTCCATTCTTAGTCTTGCTTTGCTCCCATTTTCTCCCTCCAACCCTCTCTCTCTCTCTCTAAATGTGGCGGTTGCCCTTTGTTGGCTGAACCCTATTAACCCCGCAGGTCAGGGAGAAATGCACCGTTAGGCTGGAATTTATTTTGTCGGGAGACCCCAGGGCACGACAGCGCTGAGCGCGAATTCGCCGAGCGGTTGTTCCCAAACCCACTACAAATCACCGCAGTTTGCATCAGTGGCGCTATAGTGTAACAAGGGGGCAGGGTGTGGAGCGTCGGGGCAGAAGAGGGTGTTGCTGAGGGTCTAGTTTGAGCTTAGACGGTCCAGCACAGTACTTGTTATTTTCAGGACTGCGCAAAAAAAAACAAAACGATGCACAAGCTACAGACGGGTTTGAGAGCGCGAGACACACGCAGGGCGGAGAAGCCTCTCGGGGGAAGTGTGGCCCTCAGATAAACCGTCAGAGGACTCCTCCGAGGCTCTGATTACAAGTGACTGTGTGTTCGGCTCCGTCCGAGTCCAAGGGGCAAAATAACAAAGAGCTCGTCGAGCGAACAGTTGGTGCAGCATCACTTATACATGAGCATCGTACCGTCACTTACTGCCAGGATACGGCTGGCATCAGGCGCCTCAGCTCGTTCTATCAGACTGTTATTATCTCTGCTTCTTTGCTCTCCTTCTATCTCTGTCCCTGTTTACTGAGACTCAGTTATTCTTTCAGTTTCTTCCCCCTTTCTTTGGTGTATCTCTCCCTCGTGAACTCCATTTCTGTTCAGTCCTCCTGTCTTTTCCCATTTCTCTCCCTCTCTTCACTTTCGCCCTCTCTGTCCCTCTCTCTCCCCCTCTCCTTGCGGTAACTTGTCAGATTCTCAGTCTCTTTTGCCCCTTCCTCTCTCTCCATCTCTTCCCCCGCTCTCATGCTCTCCATCCTTGTACCTCTTTTCGACTCTCGCTCTCCCTTCTGGGTGTATGAGACTCATTAGCCTCAAATTCTTTTATTTCGCTCTTTTTCTCCATTAATGTCTCTCTCACTCTCTCCATCTGTCTGATTCTCTTTCCCCCACTCTCCTATTTGTATCAAACTTCTGTCTTCCTTTATCTCTTTTCTTTCCCTCTCTCCTTACTCAGTCTCATTCTCTTCTCCTCTGGATTTTGCCGCTGTCCATCTCTCAAACAGCCAGTTTCCTGTCCTCTGTTCTCTGAGGTGGGAGTGCAAGTAGCCGGTAGCCTCGGGACATCGGCCCCCATTTACGGCGGACTGGCTGGCCGTTCCCGCTGTCTGACTCATGTTAGAGACAGAGATGTTACTGCCAATCTGTCAGCACCACAGGCAACATCGCGGACGGCTGAGAAACAGAGGGCTGGATGGCTTCACTCTGGGGAGTTTGCAGAACTGGCAACCCTCCCCAAGTCTTCACTTCAAAGGCTCAAATGCTGGAGGGTGGTGGGGAGGGTCAGTTCAGTTCAGTTCATGGCAACCTGCTCACATTCCCAATTCAGCCACATATTTTAATTAGTTCTCCCACCAAATTATTGATTTGCTCCTTAAAATTTAAGGTATCCGAGTGGATTATGACACAAATTAAATTTTTCAAACGCTTCAGTTGCCAGACAAGCGGTATTGTGCCTGAAAAAGTTAGCTTATGAAGATTAATTAAAAGTGCTGGACTACCCAATGCTGTTGCTGGAAATACTATCCTATGTGGTTTCACTCTGATTGCAAAGTTCACCCTGTTCTACAGAAATTAAAACCTGTACGAGATAGTTCATCTCTGGGAGCAGAGGTGTGCAGCCCTGGAGTAAAGTATGCACAAAAGATAAAATTATTTGCCTAATCAGACTTGCAAAGTCCAGAGTTTTGAAAGTAGAAGAACTGGAACATGTCCAACACAGCTTCTAAACTGCTATGCACTCACAATATGTACTGTCTGCTGAACATACTGTCAGTACATCCTGCTTTCCCACAAATACAGGCTGTTTCTTATAACAACTTGTATGCACAGATTGAAAAGGTTTTCCAGCAAGATTTATCTGAATGTAGTTTGCTTAAAATACCCAGATTTTATACATGCTGCATTTTGCTAGCGCATCTTGAAGACTTTACAGGAACTGTTCCATACGTTTAGGGGCTCTCACAGAGACTAAGAAGAACAATCTTTGGGTTCAACCACAGTCAGACAGACTTCAGAGGAAGACTTGTTTTTATTACATGGATAGACATCTTACAACACGCCCGTACTATCGTTACACATGGAACAATCAGCACTGTATGTTCAATGGAAACTGCATATTTCACAGACAAAGTGGTTCACTCAGTGAAACCCTTGTATGCAAATTTTGCAAGCAACAGCAAGCGAGTACATTTTTTATGAACCCGGTCCTTCTCTGTATTTATTCCACTTCTAAACTCAGCCTGCTGACATCACTAAATTAAACCTGGTTGAAGAATTGCGTTAATTAGCTAAGCCAAGTGACTGGAGAAATGATTGGGAGTGACTGGAGAAATGGTTACATTCTCAATGCAAATTTTTCACCCCTGGACCTAAACAACACTGATAAATACCTGCTGCTATCACTGTCCGATGCCCTGGGCCGAATGCAGATCTGCGTGGCCATCCTTGTATACCTTCAGTTCATTTCCTGATGCTAGTCAGGTATCGGAAATTAGCTTTTTGAATCCTGCTGTCGGGAGATGTGGGCAGATTTAAATATATTTTGTTTATTTATTTATTTGTTTTTTTTTTTTTTTTCCAATTTTACTGAAAGATACTGTCAGATTCTGCACGTTTCAATAAATGCAAGATGAAATCTGCTGTTAGAAACCTGAACAATGAGGCCTTAGAAAGGACTTGCCATCACAAGATCTACATCACGGTGAGGGGCTTATAGGTATTTTTTCTTTAGATTACATTCGGTGGGAGTCTTGGGTTGCCAGATGTGTCATTTTTCAGCAGAAGGCCAGGAAACTGCCAGGCTGCTCAGGTCCCAGCATGCACTGCAGCACTCTTCGGGCTGTTCTACCAGCATCTTCCATCTTACCTCTGCAACTCATCCCAAATACAGCGGCTTATCTGATTCACAACCCACCCAGTCTTTCCCATGCCATCCCCTCCCTCTCTGACCTCCACTGTCTTCCTGTTACTCACCAAATTTAAAAGGGAACAGTCCTAACTTACTTTGAGAAGATCATTAAACTCTCCACCCCTTCCAGACCTCTCTGCTATGCTACCTTTGGTCACATGGCACCTCACCCTCTCCGCTTATGCACTTGTTGGTCACATTTGCTATCTGTTCTGGCTCCTTCATGGTGGAATGACCTTCCCACAGAGGTCAGGAACAGCAGAAACTTTGACAAGCTTTAAGCGTTGCCAGAGGACTCACCCCTTCAGGCTCTCTCCCCTACTCAATTTTACTGCTGTTATTAACTTTAGAAATGGATTGTAGCTTTACTCGTTCTGCTTCGAAAACTTCATTGACTCTCATTAACTCCATGTGGTCTACAGGTTTACTACAGAGTCCAAGTTCTGTGGCCTCTTCTGGAACTTGAATTGCTCCTCCCCTCTGGGGTTTTCTTCACTTTGGTCTTAATAAATACACCTTGTGTTGTTCTTTACGCTGCATAAGAGCACCTGCTAAATGCCTGTCATGTAATGTGAAATTATTGGTTTGTGTCGGTGGTCTGGACCAGGAGATAAAATCTGAATAATAGAGGGAGAGCCGCCACGGATAATCCAGATTCAGATAGTAATAGTTTTCTCTGATGTTTTGTTACTCCCAACCAGTTGTGTTATTTGCACAGCTCCTCAACCAGAAGGAAGAACCAAATGTTAGTCACCTGAGGGCTATACTACAAAGCAAGATCAATGGATTAGCAAGGTGTGTTGTGCTCAAGGCCCTGATTGACAGTGTCTCAATGGAGGCTCTCTTTTAACCTGCCTTGATAACTTATGGTATTTCTGATTGCGAGTTTAGAGTTTGTCGAGCCAGCTCACTCATAGGAAGCCTGCGTAACTGATGTTGAACGAGCTTCGTTGTACACCACTCTGGCTGAGTTTGTGAGTTGACCACTTACTTGCACCTGGACTCTCCAATCTTGGAGATATACTGGCACCTTAATCCACTCTGACACTGTGCTCTCCGTCCACCATCTGCTCCAAGCTGCTCGTGTTGTCTCGTGTTGTGGAGGTGCTTCAGGGGTCAGGGGACGTCCCCTCCTCACCCCAGACCAGCCCTGTCTTAACACTGCAAGGCCCTAACCCCATGATTTGCTAACCCAGAACCCATTTCCATTCATGGCTTCGCTGTCTCAATAATTGGGTGTGTCATGAGCAGCCGCGTCAAGACTTTTTGTATTCTTTCAGCGGCAATACTGCTCAGCAATAATGTCACGTCCTGATCGACCCGGAGACTTATAAGGTTGGAAAATTGGTATCCCTCTGTTTAATGAGGAAAAATCACTTCCCAGTTGGCTCTGCGTAGCGTGGTGCGGTTTCAGCCCTGTCCCATCCGTTCAGGAAGGAATGGCGGTTCTCTTTAGGAAGCTTAGGCAACACAGGTGCCCTAGCACATGATTTGCTTCTGAGACGCGTGGTCTGTAGGGTCTGCAGGTGTTTGGCGTCCAACCGGACTGCCCAGTTTTCCCATTATTTGTTGAGGTTTGAGTTTCGATCCTGCACAAGCAGAGTAATGTCTGGTCTGAATAATGAATGGAATTAATCTACTGACTGTTTGTTATGAATATTGTAATCTGTGATACCCCAGTGTCAAAGAATGGCTACAGGGGATTCAGCCAGCTCTAACCCCCCCCATGTCTGACAATGCCCTACCGCCCAGCACACCGCCACAATCCAACCGCTCACGACCATCTGGAAACCCCAGGCCCTCCTCTGAATTGTGAGGCTGTAATAAGGCGGGCGAGGAGCTGGAAACCTGAACGAAGCCCCTTGCTAACCCTGAGGGAAGCAGACCACCATGCCTGTGTGCTTAATTATTCAGCACCTGCCTTCACTGGTTGATTTTTTTTTTCTTATCCTCTGGTCCAGCATTTGTAAATGCAAAGCAGGTGTCTCAAAGTGCTCTCTCTCTCTCTCTCTCTCTCTTTCTCTTTCATTCTCTCTTCCTTTCCTATTTCTGAGTCATGGTGTATGTGTGTGTGTATCTAATATAGGTATGACAGAAGGAATCAGTGAAAACAGTGGGAAGGGGGAGGGGTTTGGCAGTGGAGGTCAGTAACGGATAATATTGAGGCTGCCCAGTGAAGTAGCAATATGCTTGCTCTTCTCCCGCTCAATCCTTACCTGTCTCAGCCAATCAGCCGCTTCCTCTTCTGCCTGTGAGCCTCTAATGTTCCGGAATTCAGCCCACTCTTCTTCTGGTGTAAAGCTGCTATTAACGTGTAAAGTTCACACAAACTGGGTGCCAGTCAAGCAGTGAACATGTGCGATTCTAACGGACAGGAACTCAGGGCTTTCTTTTCCTCTTTCTTTCTCTCTTCCCCCTCTCTCATCCCTCCTTTTCTTTTGTCCTATCCTCTCCTGTCCTGTCGCAATCTTCCAGTGCGCTGCAGATGTAAACCCAACCTGTTCTGAAAGTCCCCTGAATAATTGATACCCGCCCTCCATCCTGTCCCTTCTTTGTGGAACTAGGGCGAATGCAGGGGGTGGGGCCAGTAAAACGCGACTCGCGCATTGGAGTGGTTGGCCGCTGAGCACGCTCTCTCTCTCTCTCTGTCCACTGCATATTGATGCTTATTTTAAACGACACATGTGGATCTGCAAAAAGAGGACAGCAAAAAGGGGACTGTGTTCAGCCATCTGGAATTAGTGCAGTGCAACAGTATGAGTTGCAATAGGTGACAAGCACCTGGTATTGAAGGTACTTGCCTGTGACTTGAAATGTAGGTTGTTGAAGGTCCACTGTAGCCAAAGGAGTCAAAATTTAAGTTTAATAATTGCATTTTGTTTGGGATAAAAGTTCTTGTTAAATAATGACTTGAGGAGTCGACTTGCTAAACCTGCTAAGGGAAGCTTTGAAAATAAATGAGTCATCTCCCTTAGCCTCTCTTTCAGGCACCTGTGCATGTCACACTGAGAGCTCCACTTTCAAAACCTACTAAATCATGTTATAAATTGTAACGGAACAAGCAAAACTCTGTCAGAACCTGCCAGTGTGCCAGTGTGGAAATGTGATTCCATTTTCGTTCGCAAGGAGAAACCAGTCGAGCTTCCATAGCCTGTTCAGCTTTTGCTTTCACTAACTCTAACTGGTTTGGGTAGTTAAGAAAAGTGTGATGATAATAATAATATTATCAATTTTATATAGCGCCTTTTTGGACACTCAAAGACGCTTTACAATGGAGGCATTATTCATTCACTCACAAAAAAAACTACATTTTTGTAGCCACAGCTGCCCTGGGGCAGACTGACAGAAGCATGGCTGCCAGTATGCGCTTACGGCCCCTTCGACCACCACCAAACATTCACACACAGCCATTCAGGAGGGAGGGTTCCTATATTGCATGTTTTTTTGTGGGTAGGAGAAACTGGAGTACCTGGAGGAAACCCACGCAAACATGGGGAGAACATGCAAACTCCACACAGAAAGGCCCCAGGCCAGATTCGAACCCACAACCTTCTTGCTGTGAGGCAGTAGTGCTAACCACTGTGCCACCATGCCACCAGTAGCATGTAGAGTGGGTCCTTACTCGAATGCCTTCACCTATTGAGCAACGGGGCTGGTTTAAACACTGTCAAAACCTGCTAAATTTCCACTCCACTATCAAAACCTGCTAAGTCAAAACTTTTCAAAATTCAAATTCAAAGTCATTTCTAACAAAAAAAATAATGAATTGACAAATGGATTATGCCTGCAAGGCTAATAGTTTCCAATAGTTTTCCAAGTGAAAATTGGTATCTGTGGAAGATAATTTCTATGCCTCCCGAAAAATCAGATTTTCCTGAAAAATGGACCAGCTTGACTCAAAAGCCTTTGCAAGTGGACTCTCATTTGGCCTCTGATCTCAAGAACTATGTACCTGTATTATGCAAAAAGGGAACCTAGACAGGTGATCTTGTAAAGCCACGCCTCCAGCCTTCAAACTCACCAGTCTATTAAGACCTGGACCGCATTCTCAGCCCCGCAATCATCACATGCAGCTGTTGTTCTTTTCCAGTGTGTGGTGGTGTTGCACTATTTAAGACCAAGCTTTACACTTAATCTTAGCGAAGTCTCCTTAGTCACATGCCTGTGTTTAACCTCTAGTCTTGCATAGACTTATCTCCTGCATTTTCGTGCTTATACACTACAGGCTAGAAGTTTGGAAGCAAGGCCAATACAGGTCAAAAATTTGGAAGCAACTTCAAGTTTCTGTTCACAATGCCTTTCTTGAAAACAAGCATGAAATCTATGGATTTTGGGATGTATTTACTGCATGATTAGACTTTTTTCATTGATATGCACCATTTTCCTCTATTTACCTTTAGGTACTGTATACATTGATGTTACCAGACCATTGCTGAATAAATTTTAACAAAAGAAAGGATGGGCTTATTTTTTGGGTTGAGAAGATTTGCGAGAGTCACAAATTCAGTGAGAAAGTAAATAACAAATCACAGTTTGCATTATTCACTTTAAGTCATGGTTTACAGCCCACCATATGCCAATGGCAATCCGGTGGGCACTTGGACCATGGGCCTAGTAATATGGGCCTGATAATTTAAGCAAAAATGTATTCTTATAAGTGATTCTTTATACAATAATCATGTATATTTTGTTGCAAATTATGCCAATGAAATTATGATTTTTTTTGTACAAATTTGATCTGCCTTCCAAACTTTTGGCCTGTAGTGTATATTCTAACTCTTGTACTTAGTGCTGTTTATTATACCCCCCGCAACAAAGTTTAGGGGGGTATACTGGATTTGCTTTGTCCGTTCGTGCGTGTGTCTGTGTGTGTGTGCGTGCGTCAGTGCGTCCAGACCTAGATCTCATAACCTACTCACCCGATTTTGACAATTTTTTTTCTTGCTGGAAGGTCTATTGACTTTGGTACTGCCCGACTACTTGTTGCGGGGGGTATCCTGTAAGCCATGCTTACTGACTAAATCTAGTTGTTAATGTCAGTACTTTAACTTTATGATCGGGAACCTAATTTCCTTTTCATTTTCTATTTTGATAATGCATTGTTACTGTAGCTTAAACCCAGTGTTTGTGTTGCTAATTATGTTTTTGAGGAACCTTGATTCCTTTACTGTTATGTATTGCATCATATGGTTCAGAATGTCTTTCAACCTCAGTTATAGAAGAAATGGGATTATGTGTAAAATGTTACTAAAAACAGCAAGCAGCAATGCATGCAAATCCGTGCATACAACTGAAAGAAGTGCAAAGACAGAATTACGTTTTAACTCAGCCTTATTTTTTGAAAATAAGGGTTACTTCAAAGAGACATGGCTGCAACACAATTCTGAGAAGAACTGGTGCATGTTTACCGATGTGTTACCTCTCATTTTAATAACAATCAGCAGTCATTTGGAAACTGAAGACACTGATTGTTGGAGTTTCAAAAGCAGAATATGTTCCAATTCATGCCTAATGTAGGACTTCAACTGGTCAACAGTCCAGAGTCTCGGTTGTTGTATTTTGCACTTCTCAATCCCCCGCTCGTTTTCAATAGCAGATCGGTTGGGGCTGCTGGCTGGCCAGCCTAGTAACTGCACTTTGTTGCTACAAAGTCAGGCTGTTGTAATTTAAACACAGTCTGACATGGAATTATCCTGCTGGAACAAGCAGGGCATCCCTGGAAATGGTCAATAGTGCCTTTGTGTAGCCTATGCCTTGAGCACGAATGCAGTCCCACACTAAGACAGACACTGGCTTTTGAATATGTCGCTAATAACCATTGGGATGTCCATTATGGAAGGATGTTGGATTTTAATACAGTGCTGTCTGAGGGCTCAAAGGTTAAGCGCTTCCAAAATTGCTTTTTTGGGTTAATCTTTTTTGCACAGAGATTGCTCAAGTTTCTCTTGATTCTCTGATTCTTTTTGCTGTGTTATGAACTGACAGTGATAGAATCCCAAAAATTCTGTCCAACTGGAAAGAGTTCTTGAACTGTACTATTATTTCTTCAAGCAGCTTTTGGCAAAGTGGAAAACCTCATACCATCTTGTTGGTAAACAACTGAGCCTTTTGTGACTGCTCATTTTATACCTGATCGTAACTGAATCAGCTGTTACCTATTTACCTGTGTACATGTAGAACGTTCCAGACAAGTGTTTTTCTGAAGATCCAGCAACTTTTCCATTATTTCAGTGTAATGTGATGCAGTGAAGGAACCAGGCGCAGATCCATAGAAAAACCCCGAGTCACTTTAATAAGAATAATTAAGCGGCAGTTTGCACAAAGAGTGTTATGTTCGGTGAAAGGACCCAAGTGCAAATAGTCCAAAATGCAAAAATCGTGGTCTTTATTCAATCCGAGTCCAAAGCCAGGTAAACGCAGTGATGGTTCAGAGGGGCAGTCCAAAAAGCAGAGTCCAAAGGCAGGCAGGGGTCCAAAACCAAAAAGCACAAGTGACAGTTCCAAATCGTTAGGCAGTAGGGGAGTAACGTGTCCGAAATCCGCATTAAAAAACTTGGGCATCAATACACATAAATCGTGGAAATGGGTCGTAATCAGAGCGCAAACAAATCCAGGCAGGCACAGATGGAAATCTGAATCGGGCAAAAGGATGCCACAGAATCACCAACAGATCACTGGCATACACAGGGCTCGACCCAGAGAAAAGTTGATCAACAGTCTGACAAAGCTAAGCAGAAGCGAGGGAGTATATATAAACAAGGGAGGTAACAAGCTAAGCAAGGCAACAGGTGTGAGAAATAATCCACACATTATCTGAAAGGGGAAAACACAAGAAATTAACAATACAAAACGGGTAACAATGACAAAGACTAGTTTTCACACAACATCCTTAAACAACAACGTCTCCATGCAGGATTGCCTTAGTGGGGAGAGATGGAAGTAACAGATTAGTAGAAGAGACAGTTGCAAGGTGTCTGCAGAAACTCAGGCAAGGACCAGGATAGCAAAGAGAGGGCGGAGTTACAAATTAGTGTGGAAAGCTAGAGATTCAATTCGTAATGTTAGTAGTGGGTGCAGTAATAATTTTACCCAAATAGTGCAAGTAAGTCTGTTAGTAATTTACAGGATTAGCATATTAGTAAGGGGTAGTAGATGAACTAGACAAAACATACAGTGTTAGTGTGATTAGTGCTTAATTAGTAATCAGAGTTGAAGGAAGTAGACGAGGCATGAAGGAACTTGTGAAGCGCCGGAAACTTCCGAAATCACCCAAAATGTGACGGCTCGCAGACAGGGGCGTGCACGGGCAAAGAATATAGAAACACAAGACATTACAGGGGAAAAACGATGTGCAGAAACTGGTAGATGATAATGAAGGCATAAACTTAACAAACCAAGTGGAAATAAACATAAACCAGAACAGGCAGAAAACACAGATCATAACAAGGAGAATCATGACAACTCATAAGGCTGAGGCAGGAGAGCGGTCAGGGGCGGTGTGAGTCAGGCTATGAGTGAACAGGATCCAAAGAGATTTTGATGCTGTGGTCAGAGACCGGTTCAAGTCAGGTCAGGGAAAGCAATCCAGGGGTACAGGGCACACTGGACAGTGCTCACTCATGAACCCCGAGGCTCGGAGGGGACGGCACTCTCGCCACTTCAAAGCTAACAGGGGGATATCTCTAATAAAATGGTCAGTTCTTCATAGTTTTACCAAAGGTAGAAGGTATAGAGGTCTTTTGGTAGAACAAGCTTAGGACACATTGAAGAGAAAAAAATCCAGCGAGGAAGAAACATAGACCAGGAACTTCAATAATAGGCCAAAAACTATCAACAACAGGAAGCAGATGGGCTGAAAGAGTGAAATGGAAGGAGAGCAAAACAAATGTAACTAACAAGGGGGAACTGAGGAAAAACAGGCAAGGTCGGCTGGATTGTGGGAAAAACAACAAAGAGGTATGTGACCATCTGCTCCTCTGTCCCAGTATGTTTTGGAATGAGCTGCAGGCATCAAATTTGGAATCTGTAAATACTTACAAAAATCAATACAGACCACGAGATGAAGAATTACATTTTTTTGTGCAAATTTCAACTCAATATAGGTGAAAGAAAATTTACAGAGCATTTAATTCTGGTTATATTTGTGTTTTGTGTACTGTGGAATTGAGGTTGTATGTCATTTTTCATCCAAGACATGTATATTATGTCAAAAATATATTCTTAAATCTTCCCCTTCTGCTGCGACTCTCGGAGGAGGACAAAGAACTCATCCCTGTTTCACAAAGTCTGCGCGTGTTGAATTAATCCTTGAAAGTTTTGCTTTGTGAGCGGTTGCGCTGGGAGGATTCTCGCTCAGAGAAGAGGGCACATTTGTCGAGGGCGGGTTTGGATGAAAAATGAGATGGAGCCTTTGATTCGGCAGCACTGGAACAGTTTCAGACGACGGTTTGCTCTGAGGTCTGGCGCTGTGGTTCACCACAGGCTTTCAGGAATTAGCGATTGTCTGAAACTCACACAAATCCCAAACTCCCAGTAAATAAATGTGTAATACATATCATGCACTGACAAAAATAATATTCAGTCTGGCCGTGCCAACTCCTCGGTGTACATGAAGTTACACTGATTTGCTTTTATACTGATGGAAAAGGGGATATATTTTTCCTTCTGTGTATTTTTTTTACGTAAATATAAACAGGGCAGTGATGCAGTTTATTATGCAGCAAATTAGCAAATGAGTGACAAGTCAAACTATCAGGATAGAATTTGATAGGATAGGATAGTATGGCAGGGGATGGGATAGGATATGATAGGCTGGACTTTATGAATTCCAAGAGGGGCATCTGGTTTGCACAACATAGACAGACACAATAACTAAACAAAGACATTTACACAAGTCGCATGTTCACGATGACTCTGGCAGAGTCATTGAAGGTAAGCACATAGTTACGTAGAAGTACACGGTGCATATCACATATCTGACAAGATTTATTATTATTATTATTATTATTACTACTACTACTGGTTGGATGGACTGATACTTTTTAATAAATTTGGTTCGTAAATAAATGGACTTGGTTGTAAGCCCATTCTTTGGCAGCAAGAGCTGTTTGATGACAGTATAAAAGGGTATTTTCCAAAGCACTGTCAATGAGCTGTAATTCCAAGCCATAATGCCATATGTTGAGTGCACTTCCTGGTGTGTCTTCATCGACTTTGCTGCTTTTAATGCGTCGTCGTTAAGATTAATTTGCTGTGTAGATAAGTGCTGGGAATTAACTTTGCCACTAGATAAACTGGCCTGTCAGAATATACAATTCGCTTTCAAGACGTGGATAAACATTGACTTTGATTGCTACTAAATATAAATATTTGTTTACCGTTTTATCTTTGTAAGTCACGGCTAGATAACGGCTTTGTTCTTAATTTAGGCCCGTCTTGTGCCTGCGGTGTCTAACAGAGTGAAAATAGAGCACTTGCATGTGTGATAGGGCAATGCCAATTGCCAAATTTGCTCTCGGGTGACAGCATCTCTTCACCGTTGAACCTACATTTAGCTCACACAAACATTGCCGAGACAAATTTATGGCACACTGTCCATATTAAGCAGTGAAAGTAAGTTTGAATCCTCAGAAGTTTGTATCCTGTTTGTATTCATTGTCACATTATCTTCAAATCTACAGGAGTTTGTATCTGTGGTTTTGAACAGCATCAACATTTCTGCTCGCGCTCCCATGAAAATCAGAGAATACTGACCTCAGAACTCAAGCAGGTGTTTCATCCGCCTGATTTTCCTTCACAGTATAACTGAGTTTTTTTAATTGTAAACACATCAAATCTGCCGAGAGAAGACATTGGTGAAGAACCCAGCTGAGGTGAGAACCAGTTTGGGGTGAAATGTTCGGGAGCCTCTGCTGCTAGCTGGACATGGCCAAGAGCCAGTCAGTCATCAGTATTGCTAGCTTAGCCTCCTGCTGCTACTCGAATAGACCGACGTCAGTGAACATCAGAAACTTCGATCCTAACTTTTTTTGTCGGTGTTTCTACCTTTTCAATGAAAGAAAACACACACACACACACACACTCACACATACAGTACAGGCCAAAAGTTTGGACACGCCTCATTCAAGGAATTTCCTTTATTTTCATGACTATTTACATTGTAGATTCTCACTGAAGTCATCAAAACTATGAATGAAGCATGTGGAATTATGTACTTAACAACAAAGTGTGAAATACCTGTAACTGAAAACATGTCTTATATTCTAGTTTCTTCAAAGTAGCCACCCTTTGCTCTGATTACTGCTTTGCACACTCTTGGCATTCTCTTGATGAGCTTCAAGAGGTCGTCACCTGAAATGGTTTTCACTTCACAGGTGTGCCCTGTCAGGGTTAATTAGTGGAATTTTTTGCTTTATCAATGGGGTTGGGACCATCAGTTGTGTTGTGCAGAAGTCAGGTCGATACACAGCCGACAGCCCTATTCGACAACTGTGAGATATAAACATAATTCCATGTGCTAATTCATAGTTTTGATGCCTACAGTGAGAATCTACAATATAAATAGTCATGAAAATAAAGGAAACGCATTGAATTAGAAGGTGTGTCCAAACTTTTGGCCTGTACTGTATGCGCATGTGCACTTACACACAAACCCAAATTCACACACACACACACACACACACACACACACACACACACTAATCATGTAACACTGATATCGACAATCAATTATAAATCACATGATAGGGCTTTGCAAATTGCAAATGTGCTTTTTGGCACTTGCACATAAATACTTAGATAAACAGTGTAATATTTGAAAAAACTTGCTTTGTTGGCTTTTTTTGCACTTAAATTAGTGTTTGCATCTCAGAATAGCTCAACTCATAACTGCATCCTGGAGAAATTTGATTCGGTGGGCTCTGGCCCGAGAGATCGCCCTAATCAGGTTTGATCGGCTTCGGCGAAGGCTTCATCGTTTCCACACTCTGCGATCCAGACAACGGAGGAGGGCGGACCGTGAACATCGTAAATCAAATCACGGGACGATCGCTGCCACACGGTTAGTTATTGCCACTCTGAAGTCTCAGCGTCGGATGGACTGACCCACTTCTGTAGCAAAGGGTGCAAGGAGACACTGTACATCCGCAATACCTTGAAGGTAACAAGCTGTAAATCAAGCGAGGGCCGTCCCGTTGGAACCGTCCGAGCGCGCTCTATATTATGACTTCCCCCAGCTGCTTTTTATTCCGATGCGGCTACCTGGAGTGACAGACGGGTTATCAGTATTAGCATTACAGTTGTTTGGCCTGAAGGCTGATTTAAAAGTGCACAAGGGCTGTAAACCTCAATGGCAAATATTGTCATATATTACAGCGTGTTCTAAACATAAAAAGTAACAGTATTAGTTTACACATGCATGGACGGTCCTTGCATTTAGTGATTGAGTCATTGATCTAACCCCCCCCCCCATTCGTACTGTACGCGTGGCTCCGTTATGCTTCCGAGGAACACGGCAGACACGCCAGAGGATGTGATTTATTCCGCCGGGCGCATAATCCGTCTTCGTCTCCTTGAATCGTCTCCCTTTGTAAGATCTTCCCCACTTTTCCAAACACTATTAATCAATGCAAGACACCTCACTGATTAACCCTTTGAGCGCCAAATAAATTTTCAATTTTCAATTTTTTGATATCTTACACCAGTGGCGCTCAAAGGGTTAAATCTTTTAGTCCGTTTGATTGATTTATTAAATATTTTTTGGCGCTTATAGATTGATTCTGGTTATGCACCGATCTCTCGCGTTGTGTAAGTAATTCCACACCTGCCCCTCACCTTAAAAATCAGCCCCACCAGGTAGGAAACTACACATTATGAAGCTGCCGTCCAATGGAGACTCCCCATTGTCCTTAATTTCTCGCTCCCTTTGTATAAATAATATTCCTATCCCCTCTTTCTGACTCTTTCTCTCTGACTCTCTTTCAGTCCTCTTTCCCCCTCCTTTTCTCTCGACCCGTCCATCTCTCTTATTCTCACTCAGTCACTTTCTATGTCCCCTTTGTATCTGCTTCCATCTGTGTTTCTTTTCAGTGTTTCACTGTTACTCTACCCCATACCCCCTCCTCTCTCTCTCTCTCTCTTGCTCTCTCACACTTAAACACACACACACATTGAGTGTTGCTTGCTGTAGTGGAGAGGCAGAGGTGGGGAAAGTGGGCTTCTGGTGGGAAAATGAGGGAATCGTGACCAGCCGCTAATCCCCCCACCTGCCGGTACTTATCCGGAGCTTATCCAGCGCTGGCTGAGTGTTGCAGAGAAGCGCGGCGGAGAAGCTCTACGCCTGGCCACCTGCGTTCAGTCGCAGCGGCGAGCTGCGGAGCACGTCTCGTTCAGCGGGGCATCTCCAGCCCTCCGCTCCCGTTCGAATGCCCAGCGGGGGGATTACGGACAACAACTTCATCAAGGGCCCCAAAAGGAGCCAAGTCAAATCCTCTCACTTTAGCAGAGAAGATGAACTTCCAGCTAAACCCCCCCCCCCCCCCCCGCCAACCTCCCCCCGACTCCCCATACTCAACGCCGGGGCCCGTGACAAAAGGCGAAGCGGATTAATGGAGCGGAAACCGACTCACCGTCGCGATCGCATTGTTTCCGCGCGGTTTACCCTGAAGCGGTCGGCCAACGCCCCTCTCCTCACAGCACATTCCAGTCTCGCTTTTCGCGGCACGGATTCGTCGCTGTACATACTGGCACTCGGTTTTCATTGACAATTAATAGATTCCAGGAGTGTCCAGAACATGGGTTCCGACTGAATGGCCATGAAAAAAATGTATGGAGGCCGTCTTTCTGGAAAATGGAGGGGACGTGGGGTCTAGGGGATACAAGGGGAGGCACAGGGGTATATAACACAGCCACTTAAACCTGGCTTGAGCCATTTTCTCTGTAATAGGGGGTGTGTGAATTGTTCTGTAGGACCTTTTTTTCCCCCAGAGCACTAAAACCAACAGAAGCTTCTCCTTCACCCCTCCCCCTAACCTCGTGTTTGGGTAAGAGGAGGGGTCCGCTATCTGGTCTCCCCTCGAATCCCGATAACCAGCACAGCTCTCGTCTATAGGGGCCGAACTCATTCCAAATGACTTTCATTTTTAATGGGGCACTTTGCATCAGATAAAGAACTGTTTCAGTTTATAATTAGCCATGGCGGCATTTTCTACCGCTTACTACCCTTCGCTCCAACTTCTCTCCCCACCCTCTTGACAGAGTCAAAAAAATAAATCTCAGTTGCTCCGTGGATTAACTTTATTCCCGTGAACCTATTTCTTCCCTTCAGTTTCACACTTTGGGGAGCTATTTGTGTGACACGCGTGTCTTCCGGATGTTTCCATCTAGAGCTCTGGAGCGGTTGAAGGTGATGTAAATTTTTTGACTGCACGCCACCCTTTGTCTTCCTTACCAGCACGTAACCAGACTCATTCATGAGTAATGAGTCCATTACATACAATGTAGCCACTGAATCAACTCTCTGAAGTTGGCTTGTTGATTCGATTCCCTCCAGTGAGATCTAGGGCTTTCGCCTGGTGGGCTTGTCTGGTAGGGGAGCGCTGGACGGGTTTACAGCAGCTTTGGTAGCTATCGCGGGCTTGCAGCAGATTCAAATCTCTCGAGTGAAACATCCTGTTTGGCAGCCTGTGTTTTTCTCAGACGGAAGCTACTATAAGAAACTCTACACTATAATCAAATGTTTGGCGATGATTCAGAGTTACTGGTACTATGTGGAAAGATTGAAGGCTGAATTTCTGCTGAAAGGTCAAGTTTTTAATGTCTGTGAGCATGTTTGTTTGAGGAAAATGAAAAGAAAATAGCATTGGTGTGCGGCTGTGTGTGTGTGTGTGTGTCTACGTAGGTTTTCGTGTGTTGTGCATTCTCGTGTATGCCTGTGTCAACTATACTGTGTGATAGCACGTGTGTGAGGCAGCATTTGCGCGACTACGTGTATGAGACACATACTCTACATTTCTCTTGCATGTCTGAGTGTGGTCTGGTCCTAGCATGTAGCTCAGGGCGCAGTCTGGCCGAGCTGAAGATGAGGACCCAGCCTGTGCTTGTTAAGTTGAAGTGATCCACAGCCTACAGTAGCAGCAGTGTTAGACTGTGCGCTTTCATGTAATGCGGCTTTTACCCTGGAAGTGTAGCATGCTGGAGTCGTCCAGAGGAGGGAACCAATCAGACGGCATCAGCCTGCATCCTTCTGCAAGCTCTGACACCTCTAATGTGTATCGGTGGCGCACGGTGGAAGGAAAGGTCAGACCTGGCAGCTAACGGGCTGGATTCTGTGAAATGCGCTGTTCCCTATAAACTTGGGAATGATAATGAATGACTGTGCTGCCACGCTCAATAAGAGCCGTGCTATTCAACAGTATTGCTTTTATCCGCAACCCCCCGAAACAGGAAATAAGGGAATGAAGTGCTGATATTAAAGCACTGGGATGAAATATCTGCAGGCCTCAGGATATACAGGCATTGATCATGGTTGGGGGGAGTAGGGGGGAGGCGAGCCCTGCGTGTTATTAATTCTGGCCTGTGTTGAGGCTGCCTGCCATTTCAACAGCTAAATCCTCCTCAACCTGCACCTTCCCAGCATGCATTGCATCCTACTTTCCCTGCTCTTGCTGTGTCGTATACATTGAAAGTGTTCCTGTCTGCTAGTAGACAATATCGTTGGCCCAGACCGTCTCCCTATACCACCCCCAAATATTTAACCCTTTGAAAGCTTTTAACACTCATGGATTTTATTAAATTTTTTTTTTTGTATTCAGTGTTCGTGTTATAGAACTGCTAACAATTACCTGTTTTAATTCTAACATCAGCATTAGGACTGACTGTTAAGAACAGCCTAATTGTACTTGTGATCTTGCACATTAGGGGTTATAAATATATAACAGACATGTAATTATGGAACCATGCAGAAATCAAGTAAAACACCTTTACCTGACCTGAAATTACAATGAAAGACTTGTAACTTAATGCCGTGACTTAATTTTCAGGTAAATACTGTTTCATTAGCGTAGTTATTAAAAGTGCATGTTATTAAAAGTGTGGAGGGTGGAAATATGACTGCTACGAACAACTTCAATGTTGACGGGAAGCCGGGAGTCATTGCTGTTTTTCTTTTTTTTTTTTGTAGTGTTCAGTGGCTTTTGTGTTTAGGTTGAAGATGTAGATGTTGACTTTGCTGGGTTGTTTACAGCCTGCTATTTTGAGATGTTGACCGTAGATTAACCCTTGAAACACTAAATGCAGCTATTGTTGCTCGATAATGTAAGATATCAAAATCGAAGCTTTTGAAAACCCATCATGTGGCGACTTGTTTAAAAGAGCTCTGTGGGAGCTATTTTAAACAAGTCACCACATGATAGGTTTTCAATAGCAACAGGTAATTACATTCATATTTTTTAAAAATGTATTTCAGCACTCTGAGGGTTAATAACTCTAATGAGTTGAGCTTGTCTTCACCTTCCTGGTGAATGAATAGCCACCAAGGAAACATGGTCTTGTGGCAGCACGACAGCAGTGCTGAGGATTGTAGGCGGTTCCCTTGTTAAAAAGGTACGATCTAAATTAGAGCTGTGGCAGCTCGCTAGTTTCGCTGGCATGACAGATTTTGACAGTCGTGTTATGGAAGAGGGTCAAAAAAAAAGATTATCCTCCGGGAAACTTTTAGCAGGAAAAATGTCCACTTTTTTTGGAGAATGTGTGTGATATCGTACAGTTATGCCAATGCTGCTAAAGTACAAGATGTGAAATTATGAAGCCGAATCTAGCAGCTATATTTAAATCCACTCTCTCTTGAGCACTGAACTTCTATCCAGGTCCTGAAGAGCCATGGAGTCTTATGGTTCTTATTGTAAGACCAACAAAACCCTTCAAGCTGAGGCATCTGTTTAATTGGCAGCTTTATCTGATCAATATCTGTGCTTCGCAAGTGCTGAGTAACAGCAAAAGTCAGCAGATCCAACGACTCCCCAAGACCAAGATGAAGGACCACAGTTTCCAAACCGCGCTGCCCAATCATGTGCTAGGGAGAGCCTGCAGGCTTTCATTCTAGCCAATCCCGTGAGCCCCCGAGTCTACAAATCACTGGATTTGAAACCTTATGATTGGAACACAGCATCGACAGAAACAAAGCGGTGAGATCCCTGAATCGTCCTTTAAAAGCACTTAAAGGGAAACGTGAAGCTGAGCAATGTGTGCTGAGCAGATTTGTGCAACAGTTCAGTTTGTCATTTCAACGGCCTGATGGTCTCTCCTTTTCCCTCTTATCTCTCGGTTCCATTCCCATCTCTCTCTCGCTCTCATCTCTCTCTCCCTCATCTCTCTGTTTCTGTATTTTTTTCTCTTTGAATGTGCTTCTTCAGAAATACGAAAACAAACTGTTTCTTTGGCCAGAGGACTGTTGCAGCAACACTAATGCATATTTATCCGCCCCTGTGGCTTTCCTCTGCACGTGCATGTTCGCCAGCATAAATCCACTTCCTCTCATCGCGGACAGCCTCGCCGCTGCCTCCGACGCGCAAATGTGCTTATTTATTGTCTGATTTATCTGCAAATTTATGAAGTCTTTTAACTTTGCTTTACGTCGGGCTTTCTGGAGGACGGCGTTGGGCTGATTCATTTCCTGGCGGTTTCGGCGGGCTCTTATCCCCCCCATCCCTCGAGCGCGGGGTGAAAAAGCTACGCTGTCTGCCGGGTCGACGCGGGACGCCGGCTGTAATAGCAGGGGATGTTTGGTTGTGTGAGTTGCCCAGAGGTTTAGTATGCAGTGCTACTTTTGCTTGTGCGCAGCAAACTATTCTGTGTTTTAGAGCAAACAAAGTACATGGGTAGTCTGTGGCCTAGTGGTTAAGACGTTGGGCTTGAGTTCAGAAGGTTGTTGGATTAAACCCCAGTGCAGCTCTTTGGCTCTTGAGAAAGGTCACAACCCCTGATTGCTCCAGGGGGGAACTGGCCAGGCTTGGGTCAATCGCCTGTATGTAGTTTCACGCCAAGGTTTTGGCTGAGAATGTTGATGCTATTCGCTAACTGTGCGGTCTGTTAGTATTTGGACTAATGACACTGTATGAAAAGGTCTATGTAGGCTGTGTTCTACATTATATGGATCTGAATGCTTGCAAGGTAATGTAGATATTTATAAGTCCATTGCATGAAGTGCAGAGCCAAAAAGGGAAAACTTCAGATACTGATAAACTGCGCTTTATGGTCCCTGTTGGGCGCTTATGTGCTTTTATAGCATCGAGGGACTGACTCTCTCCCGGTGCGTGTTGGAACAGTCCCTTCAGACAGATTCAAGAGAAAGAGCTGCAGGCACATAGCATTTAGCCCCAGTGTTTGTCTGTATTAGCCTCTTAGCATCTTTGCAATGCATCAGAAATGTGCAAAAAGACAAGCAAGGATTTCATTTATTGAATTTGTGAGGATGACATTAAGGAACAAGGGTAACGGGGGCTTGGAGACACTGAGCTCCCAATTTAATCTCAACAAATAAACTGCTTTTGCACAACTTGTGCGGACACACACACACACATACTCTAGTACCCACTCAGATCTATATGCACACATGCACGCACTTACACACAAACAAACACACGCACACACACATGTAAGTACCCACTCAGATTTCTAAGCACACACGCTTGCTCTCACACACAAACAAATGCGGACACTCACATTCACACTTATACATACACATATGCACAAGTACCTGCTCAGATCTGTTGGTACATACACACACATGTGCGCGTGCACACACACACACACACACACACACACTCATATACCTATGCACATATTCTCTCAGATCTATACAATCTCCCACACACGCTTACACAACCATAGAATAATCACACAGTACTTCTACACATCTACACCCGCTGACACGCGCATGCATCCACTCCTGCCTGCAACTATGCACACACAAACACACACAGATACACGCACTCACGCACACACACACTCCTTGAAGAAGTCTTCTTTCAATAGCTATACTCTGTACTTATCGATCACATTATGTACACAAGCCCATGCCGCTGTTAAATAATTCAGGCTAGTTAAATGGAGATATTTAATTATTCAGAGCCTGTTCTTGTGTAATTAATATTGTAGAAATATGTGGCAGCCTGGGTGGCATTTGTGCCCGTGACACCCCCCCCCTCCCCCTTCTCTCTCTTCCACTCTTACTTTCTTCTTCTGTTGTCCTCCATCCCTCCTCTCTCTCTCTCCCTCTCTCTCTTTTTCTATGAGTTGTGGACAAAGCAGACAGGTGGAAAGGGATGTCTTCCATAAAATAAATAATAATAAGTGAAATAAACCTGACCTTGCTGCTGGTTGCTACGGGCTACCTCACAGGTAAGCTGACTGAATTTAAAGTGCAGTCATGCAAGCCCTCCCTCCCTCGGTGCTTAGCGTTGGGTTTCTGGAATGGGAGGTGCGGTAGGGGAGGAGTGTGAGGGGGCGTTAGTGCTATGCAAGGGCTCACGCGCGCACCGCTCCGCACTGACCGGATTTGAATCACCATTGACTTTTATTGAGCCGAGCCTTTGTCTGGGGCTTCCGGATCATTCCCTCTCCGCCCTATCAGCCGATGAGAAGAAGCTGCCTGTGACAGCTGAAGCTGGAAGGGGGGCCAATTATTAACACACATAACTCAGTCTGTCATGTGGTGGTCTGAGCCTTTGAGAGGGGAAAGGAATATGGAGAGGCGGGAGATACACACCTGTCTCTCAGCGTTTGGCAGATGGGGCCCCATTTTGGCTCTATCTGCATTCAGTCTCTCTAGCACTGCTGCCCTCCTCAGCCTGCACTGCTGCAGAGCAGTCGAACCGCTCATGTCATTACCAGTTTTTAAATGTTTGTATGGCAGGGCTGTAAATGAAGATGACTACGCCATCCAGGGGATTGCGCCCCAGGAAGTTTAGTTAAAAGTTTCGACCAATTACAATCAAGGACACAGGTTCTTATACACCAAGATGACCAGAGACGAGATTTCCAAAAATATAAATACAGTTTATTACAGTTCAATTCCTTTTCAAATCAAGGTCATGGGCCCATATTAAAACATTTCATCAATACAATTCAATATCAACATCAATTTCATGAATACCGTATGACACACATCAACACCGCATAGATCATGGAGACAACAGGGTTACACAGACTTGCCTAACCAGTGGAGTGTGGAGCAGGGCTGGAACTACCATGGCGAAGGGGAGGAGATGAGGAGGGAGAGGGTCTGAAGCCACTATACACGTGAACACAGCAATCAAAACACAGTAAACAAAGAAAAATAAAAAAACACCAATGTGCGGGAAGTGAAGAACCAGTGAGGGGAGGGGCTCCACTACCAACCCGCCGCCGCAGATGGAACAGCTCCGGTCTCACAAAAGGAGAGAATGCAAGTAGCAATGGACCCTTTCAGTTTTAGGACGTGAAAAACGAGATTTGGAGTGTGCATGTTCTTTGCAGACTATGTGGGGCAGAGGATGCACAAATCGTATATAAAGGTTGGGAATTATAAGTTCTTTCGCTTTCCCCGTGGTAAAAGGCAGCTTACAGCATGGATTTGGACTATGAACAGGAACATTCTAGGTTGTGCTGCATACGTTTTGTGTCTGGATGGCGATATTAAGAATTCTGTGTTCAACCTACGACAATATCGATTGATGTTTGGGTACCCAGAGAAACATTAGGATATGTAAACACGTCAAGCGTACGTCCAGTCAAGGAGTTTAGTTACAAGTGCTGCTATTCGTGTAAGTAGCATATCGTTAATGGCGGCTGTCATGTCACTGATGACACATCAGGTTGCTAGGGCAGGCGCAACATATGCATTTGCGATATTAAATATCAATGTTAAACTCTAAACCCCCTTCTCACTGATAAAAACCCCCCAAAACATATTGGCGCCCCCCTTTTAAAATTGTTTTGGCACATAAAAAGCCAGAAAAATTGGAGGTTGGATACATAATTCTTTTCCCCTGATGATATAGCTAGACTAAGCTCTATTGGTTTTCTCCTACAAACTGAAAGCATTGACTCCTGCAGTGCAATGAAGACTTGAGAGACTATATCGGCGAGATACTGTCAAAGTAAATCCTTGATGTTGTTATTTTCAGCACAGATGAAAATCTGAAATCAAATGCGTAGCGTTCAGTCAAACAGTAATGATACGATCTTGTATTTTACATGTGTACCTGCGCACTTGAGAGGAGATTAGGATCATGTTTGTTTGCTGGTTGTTCTGAGCAATGCATATTCATCACATGAACACCGTAGCCATTAGCTGACTTATGGCATGGGATCCAATCATAGTGGTGTTAATGACATTTCACGTCTGCAAAACTAACTGGCAAGCAAATTCAACTTTGTTGGTTATATGTAGAAAGTAATTATGAAATCAAAATCACAAGGAAACTAAACGATTATTGTAAACAGTGAAATGAAAACCACACCCACACTTAGCTCTGAGGGGCTAAGTTCTTGTAA
Source organism: Gymnothorax reevesii (assembly GCA_029721435.1). NCBI lineage: Eukaryota > Metazoa > Chordata > Actinopteri > Anguilliformes > Muraenidae > Gymnothorax > Gymnothorax reevesii. The sequence continues at coordinate 165,119,050 of CM056573.1, read as the reverse complement.
AATGTTAGCCTCTCAGAAAACTGAAAGCGTCGTATGGCATTAACATTCCCCCTTTGGCGTGATATTTGTCTGCGTAGAGTTTAACATCTACTTAACGTCGTATATAGCCTATAGGATCGAACAAAGCCGGGCCCTTTTCAAGATGTGGATACAAAAATGGACACTGCAACAACAATAACCGCTTGAAACAACAACAGATCAAATAATTCTTAGTCGAATAGAGGGCCAACTTCAATAATTTAATTTCAACCAGTACCTTAACTAAGTTATATTTCTCCGATCAGATCGCTTTTTCCTTTTAGCTTGCATCGTGAGATCCTTTCATCTGTAGGGATACACAGCGTGGTTAACATTATTTGGGTCAACGAAGTCGGGTCATCCGCTGACAAAATGAGTACTGCAGACTCTAGTGTGATGATTCGGGACAAAGTTCTTCCGATTTATAGCTCGAATCCACGCCTGTCATTGTCTCTTGCCACGTGGAACACTAAAAAACCTTATGTCCCCGTCTTTATGATACCAGTTTGTGCACCCCACTGTGCAACAAGTAGCCACTATATTTCCTTTTGCCCCGCATCAGCTCTATAGCGCATGTGTGCGCGGACTTCCGGCCTCAAACAAAACTCGTCTATTAGCAGAATTAGTTCAAGTCACAATGTATAGCCCAGCCCGATTATAGTATTCAATGAGACTCAGAACACTTATCTCATAAGAGAGAGAGAGAGAGTTCTGTTGCTTCCTGGGCCACGCCAGGCATACAGCTGCGGTTGTTCGCCTCAACGGTCCACTGTGGGGTACACACAAGCTCACACCCACAGACCTGCAAGCACACACGCACACACGTGCAAACACTCAGGCACCCTCGCGCTCACCAATGCATAATCGAATGCAAGTCCTCCTGGTGAGGAGGTTAGAACAAGAGTAAATCACAGAACCTCTGCACAGGGCAGAGGCACAAGACAAGCAGTAGTATGCAGTAGCCGGCTCTCATACACAAGCACATATTACCAGCTAGACTACTGGATGCAGTTTGAATGAGTGCGCAAAAATAAACCAGTAAACAAAACAAAGCCGTTGCGAGGCCACAAAGGAGATTCGGTCATTAGGCGCTACTTCACCAGTGTGGGTAAGTTGAAATAGAAACAAGGCAGCAGCAGTGAGGCGTGGAGGCAGCCAGGTTCTGTGGGCCCACACAGAATTCATTTGCACTTGTGACGCTAAAAGATTACCAACTAGAATTAGTACATCATCAGTATATCCTAGATAAAAGACTGGCATTTTAAATTACTTACCCGGAAGCACAGCTGATCTGCCACAGAGGTAAAAGGCTATCGAACCCACAGCACTATACCACAGACACAGGCAGACAGATTATATTCTTCCCACATGATTACTAGATGGAAAAGTAACACATAACCTGACGGAGTACCTTGGTGGCTCATGCGATGGTAATCTCGTGCTCAATCTGCAGCAATCAGACCCGTATAAAGCGACGGCGCGTTCTAGAATGAGGAAGCATAACTAATGCCGCGATAACACCAAATAATATATTTACAAAACAAAGCCATAATACGTACCTCGGACAAAAGCCACAGATCACGGTAACTACCTGAGCAAATCGAGCTGCCTGCAAGCCACTCACACACGGAAGTTGGCTCCTCCAAAAAAGTCTGAGATACGGAAGCCGTGCAGTCAGGTAATGTCCGACTACCTAAATGCATGTGAGCTTGAGCCCGCCCCACAATTAATGCCTGTCACTCAACTCAGAGCACTCACTCGGAGGGAGGAGAGCGCGAGGCAGACACTACACTGCTGCATTTGCAGATATGGAATTTTAGTAACTGGTTAAGGCAAGATGAACTGAAATGTTCTCAAAAGTAGTATGATATGCGTATGCCTTCATGATGCCCATACAGAATCTCACCTTTCCACACTAAACACGACAACCTCTGTGATCATGACATACTACATTCAGTATTTAATTAAAAATTGGTTATCTATGGTGTATGTGTTGCCAGATTATAGGCCGGGACCTCTGGAAAGAAAGAATCAAACCAAAAAATAATTCTTGCTAACCAGGCATTATGATACAATTTAAGTTTTGAAACCAGCAGGCAGCTATTTTTGGCTGCCCTTTTGCATTTTTAGCTGAAGAATTTTCAATGTGAGCAAGTGTGTGTCTGTGTGTGTTATGTGCAGATTGTGTGGATAGTTTCCTGTACTTGACCATGTTTGTGTGGGTGTACACCTAAGTGATAGGCACTTCTTTCTACTTAGCTTAGCGCATATTAGACCACTCAGTCCATATGAGAGCAGTGCAGTCAGCTAGTTTAGTGAATTTTAGCGCAGATGGTTGACTGCTTGTAAGGCCACAGCCCTAAGCTGACCACAGCCAGCATGTCCAGGCCTCAGAGCCTGTATGCTGCACTGTTTGTGAGCACACAGACCCGCAGGACATACCTCTCTCACCCTGCTCGGGTTCGAGCAGACCCAGGAGGTGCACTCCGCGCTCAGAGAGCTCATTAGTCCTGTCTTGACTCCAGGTGGCAGGCAGGCAGTCTCTGGACTTCATTAGGGAGCCCCAGATATTGCGGCCCGGAGGTTTGGAGTGGTCTTCTCCGAGGACAAGCCCCCGCTGGCCCACCTGTTTCACCTCATGCTCTGTTGACTCTACCAATAGCAGTGCGGTGAGAGAGAGCTCATCTTAACCTGTTTCTGCTCTCTGTAGTGCACAGGCACAGAGGAGAGCTGCCGGGAGGGAGAGGAGAGAGAGAGAGAGAGAGAGAGAGAGAGAAAGAGAGGGGGAGAAGAGAGAGAGAGAGAAAATAGAGAGTGAGAGAAGATACAGAGTCTGGGTGAAAGAGGGTAAGAGAGCCAGAGAGTGGGGGAGAGAGATGGAGAGAAAAAGAGTGAGAATGAGAGACAGAAAAGGAGAAGACGTGAAAGAGCCAGAACAAGTGACAGAGATGAGTACAGAGAGAGAGAAAGCACCACAGCAATGGATAGAGAGAGACAGGGAGTGAGAGGGAGAGAGAGAGGGAGGGAGTGATAGAGACGGAATATAGAGCGGAAGGAAAAAGCAGAGAGGGGGATAGTGAGATGGAGAGAGAGAGAGTAGGAGGAAAAGAGGTACATGGAGACAGAAAAGGAGGGAGACCGGGCTCTGTGAAGAAGGCGGGTGTGTAATGTGTGATAAGATGAGAGCGGATGGAGGGATGAGAGGAGGGATGAGAGGAGATATTGGGGGAAACAACAGAGATATGAAGCAGTAAAGAGACAAAACAACTATATAACACAAATATAAACATTTTACTATTCACTTTTTTTCTATTCTTCCAGTTATTATTTCTATTAGTGTATATTGTCTCATTTATATTAATCCTAAGTGTTATTTATTTATTTACTTATTGTTATTATTATACATTGCAGGGCAGCATGACGGAGCAGTGGGTAGCGCTGCGGCCTCTAAGCAAGAAGGCCACCGGTTTCTGTGGAGTTTGCATGTTCTCCTCCTCCTGTTTGTGTGGATTTCCTTCCACAGTCCAAAACAAAAAAAAAAGAAAATCAGGCTAATTGGAGACTCTAAATTGCCCGTACGTGTGAGTGTGAGCATGAATGGTGCGTGTGCCCTGCGATGGATTGGCGAACTGTCCAGAGAGTGGTCCTGCCTTTCACCCATAGTCAGCTGGGATAGACCCCAACTCCCCTGCAACCCTTGTGAGGAAGTAGCATTAGAGATAATGCATGGATGAATGATGGATGATATATTGCACAAATTTGACTGTATATCATGGAAATGAACCAACTTAAATTAGAAAATGTGGGGAGCCATCTTTGTGAAGGATTCGACAAGTGTAACGACTATATATGTAACTTAACATAAAGTAACATGAGTGGCGAGAACAGGCCGTTCAGCCCAACTACGCTCGGCAGTTTCTTTTTACTATTGTGAATATATCACTTCAGATACTCAATGACTCAATAGTATCTAGCTTTAAGTCAAGGCTGCTCTTGAAAACCCCCAAGGTCTCTGCCTCAACAATATGGTCAGGCAAGCTATTCCACATCAAAATTACTCTTTGGGTGAAAAAATGTTTGCCTGTGCATGTGTGGATGTGGCATGTGTGTGTGTGTGTGTGATTATGTGTGCTTAAGTGCATGTGCGTGTTTGTTTGGGTGTGTTTCTTGTGCGCGCATGCACGTGTGTGTGTGTGTGTATGTGTGTGCGCATATTCGCGTGTGCTCTCCAGCCAGGATGTCCATACCTGCATTGCCTTTTTATTTCTCACTTTGCCGTCACTGTGGCAACTCGGCTTGGGGAAAAACTAAAGGAGCAGAGACAGAGATGAGCTGAGACTCCCTCCTCTCCCCTCCCTAACCCTCCCTCCATTTTATACAGCCCTTAGCGCTCCTCCTCCTGTCCTCTCTCTCTGTTCTACTCCAGCTGATCGTGTGACCTCTCAGGAAGTTTAACAAAAAACTGGAAAACTTTTGCTGACATGGTGTCAAACTGCCACCACACTCCCACACAAGAACAGCGGTATATAATCTGTATTTTTCTCCCTTTTAGAAGGTATGTAATTGCCAAGTGCAAAAATGACTGTGTAGGTAAACTGGCAAATTTGTTCTCAGCTGGTCACCGTAGCTTGGATATTAGCCTGCATTTAGTTAGCATATTCTCGCATGTCTGGAGTACTGACTATAATTGACACTCAGTGTTGGTGAAGGGGCATAGCTGTCTTTATGCTATTCACTTCATTCAGTCAATACAAACGTGAACCACGCCCATACCCTTATACGTGTTTCTTGCCTGTATATATTACCTACACATATGCCCGTGTGGGGTTAGCGAAGTGAATTTTATTTTTTCTGCAACAATTCATAACTCTGCATTATGGAAAAGTGGCCACATTATGGATAATACAAATAAAATCATAATGGAGTGATTCAAAAAGTCTGTTCACCTTCTATTATATTTAGAACAGTGCAACAAAACATTATTTGATGCTATAATTTGTGAATTTAATCATCCGTGGATAGAATTTTATCAATTGGAAATACTGTATATGTTTATGTCAAATCTGATCACAGCAGCCTCCAAAAATTCTGACACTGAGGCCACTCGGGGCTCTATATTTTACTAAACTTGCGCCCATTAACCAGGAAGTGCGCGTCTTTTTGGTTTCTTTTTTTTTCTTCCACTCGAGTGCACACAGGCACAGCTGATCAATCATTGCACTACGTGAAACAGCTGACAATAAGGGGTATTCGCCGCGACACTGCCCTGCCCGTTGCCACTACCCGCAACCCGTGAATTACGCATTTAGCAGCTTCCACTATCCCTAAACAGCATCTTGTGGCCACACTACCCGCTATGCATTATGCCGACTCCCTCATTTGCACCTGGAGGTGTGCCTGCGGGCGTGTTCATGCACTTTCCCTACAATTGCTATCTTGACCACACACGTTAGGAAAGCGTATAGCAGGTCCTCAAACTACCCGCTACCCATTTGGGCTTTTACAAGAGCGCGCCCAAGCCTTTACCTTTCAGGTAAATCTATATTGTTTGTATTTTGTATCAATCATTTTTTCCGCTTTTATAATAGTATATAATTATTATATATAATATATATTAATGATATGTATTATATATAATATCAGGGCTGGCGCTTGACCTGAAAATTTGGGGGAAAATATCCATCCCTTTATTGACTACAATTAGTCCTGGCTAATTCTTGATGGTTTTCCTTTATTAACACATTTTCCAATTCAAGAATAATAAAGTGGAAATTCAAGACACGGCTTCACTCCCCCATGCGATCTAACTGCGACAAAATAATGGGCTACATTCAGTACAGAAAAATAATTTAATCATAATTAGGTCTATGCACTGACACTCAGCAACAAAGAACTCTCTTGCGAATGAAGGTAATTTTGACGACAAGTACGCGCACCTGTTTTTGTAGCACGGTCACATAACTTGCTGTAAAAAATAGACAGCTGTCCGATTGGAAAATGTATACGGACGAAACCACCAACCTGTCACCAGAATTACCTTCATTCGCTGAAGAGTTCTGAAATGCCGCTCTTGCTGGAAAAAAGTTAGGTCGCTGAGTGCCAGTGCATATACCTAATTTTATTTTTCTAAAATAGGATTTTGTTCTATGCTTCATTTTAGACTGAAGATGGACTTGGAAGTGCATGGCGAAACACATATTTTTCTTTTTCTTTTTTTTTGAAGTTTCCATCACAAAAGGAGTAGGCTTGATGTTTTATTTATTACATACCAAATATTAAAACAATATGTCAATGTCAAATAATAAAAATAATAATAATAACGATAATAATAATAATAATAATAATAATAATAGAATTAATGATTAATTTGACAAACAGAGATCCTCCCCTGTCTGGATTTGACCTCAGGCACGAGCAATTTAATTTCGTCTTCGGAGAAACATGGCGACCCTCCTCTCTCCATCACGAGTTTCGGTTTGAGGATTTGGGATAGTGCAGCCTGCTCCGAAAGGGAATGACACCTGGCACACTGATTGGTTTAACTGGCGTAACGCCCAAACTACGCCTGTGCATAATATAACGGGTAGCGCAGGTGTTTTAGGGACATAGGCAGGTGTGCAAGACAGCAACTTTAGCGGGGAAACGCTTCTTACGCAATGCTGAAACCCCAAATAACGGGTTAAGGGACTCAGGCGTATAGGGCCCTCGGTTTCATGGCTGCTTTAGGTTCACACTTAACCACACCCATTCCTCTCTCTCTCTCTCCTCTAACTCACCAATCACTATCACCTGAGTATTAATCTCTCTCGTCTGCACTCCCTTGTTCCAAACCCCATTTTTACCAGCCACTTCCCTCGCTTCACTGTCTGGCCTCATTGGAAATTAGACCAGCAGCCTCGATGCTCCAGATTCTTCCTAGTTTGGAATCTTCCTCTCTGCTTTCTCCTACTGTAATCCCCTCGACTCATATTGCCTCCTGAAACTCTGATACTAGTCGCAGTGTTATTCCTCTGAGTTCTGCCTACCAGCTTTGTCATGTGGAATCTACCAGCCATTGGAATCATGCCCATTCTTCTGTATTGACACCTGGTCTGTGTATTTTTGAAATGGCCTTCTTGGCTAATAAATGGAAGAACATCTCAACTGTGATTTGTGTCTGCATGCAGAAACATTGGTGACTACTAATGATGTGAAAAGTTGCTATAATAAGGTGATGTTATGGAGGTGATGGATTATTGTCCATCTTTTGTTAAAGCTAAGTTTACTTCATTTAATTATCCTTTCTTTGTCTTTGTCTATCCACCTATTTTCTTATCAAAATTCTTGTGTATTTTGACATGCATTTCATGTCGACGAATTTCACTTATTTTTGTCCCCTGTGGGACCAGGGCATATTGGATTGGGGTCCAACTGTCCGTCCGGACCACAATAAGGACAGGATTTCTCGGAAACTATTATACCTCGCTGTGTGAAATTTAGTTTGCTTAATAGGCTACTACTGATCTAAGTTGACATTGAAAATGGATGTCAAAGCATATTTTTTTATGGATTTATGGCCCTCGATCGTGGTGGGGGATAGTGATGACACTGTTGTCTTGTTTTGTTGAGAGAACACTTTTTTTCATGAATTTTACTGTATAAATGAAGTTTCTTTGATTGATTGATTGATTTAAACAGGTAAGCTAGTCATATTACAGTATGCGCTTCCAAAAGAGGCCTTGATGTCTCTCAAGAGCAAGGATCGATCGAGCGTCACAAATTTTCCGACCAATGCGTGAGCTAATTATCCTTCAGTTTGAGTTCAAAATTTTACCCTCTATATAGCATCTATTGTAATTAAAAGATAGAAGGAATCAGGTCTTATCTTGGAGTGTAAAGGACAAGACAGACAACCGCTTCTGAATCTGCGTTTCTCCGATCCTTCAGACGCAACTTTCTTAAAGAACCACCATGTGACTGAGCTAACCACCTGGTGTTTTCAGCACTCAAACACTTAAAGAGTGTGATTAGAAGACATGGTGATGCTATACAGCGATAAAACGCCCAGTGCGACAATTTCTCTGGACTCTGCTGTAGTAATTTCCTTCCTTTCATATTTACAATCAGCAATTAAATGTTCATGCAATAACTTTAAATAATATGAAGAGTTTGTTTTCAAAATGCAATATATCCATTTTACTCATTTGAGTAAATCAGGTTTTTCAACATTGGCGCCTTGATGTGAGATCAGATAGACACCAAATGCAAGGCGGAGGGGAATAGGGAGTTTATTAAATTAAAGAAAATCAGGCACGAGGGCCAATTAAAAACTTGGCCTAAAGGGTTGCAAAAAACAAACTAAAGAAAGCTTCACAGAGCTAATAACGAAAGAAACCAAAAACGACCAAAAACAAAAGCCACTGGAAACTCCAGGCAGAATAACCACAAACAGAAAAGAATAATAATACTAAGGATTCAAAACAGGACTTGGCAAGGACATGATACATAAATGCTACTATATACAAAAACAACAAGCACTGTGACCATGAAAAGCACTGTGACCATGAAAAGCACTGTGACCATGAAAAGCACTGTGACCATGAAAAGCACTGACAAGCCTTGGCCATGAAAAGCACTGACAAGCCTTGGCCATGAAAAGCTCGCAAAGAAACTTGAGACTCTGTCTACCAGCCAACAGAAATCAGGACACATGAGGGGCAACACCTGGAGAAGAAACAATGGGCAAGGCAAGATCAAGACATGGACAGAGATTGGTTGACATGACCTGCTCATTAAGAGAATGAGCGTGCTCAGCTTAAGTACCAATTAAGTATGCAGATTGGAAGGAAGCATGAATGTTTAGAACAGAAAAGCACAGCAAGATCTTGAAATAGCAAAGCAGGAATCATGACAATAAACTCCCTGTCTAAATTAGTAATATTAGTAATGTGCCTGTCTAAGAATTACACCTCCCGTGACTGTTGCTAAATGTTAGTACTTAAAAACAGTTAATTGCCAATTAAGCTTAGACAGCCCCAAATCAGCACAGCACAGAAGGAAGGGGGAAATACCGAAGCCAACCAGAGCTCTGAAATGTGCAACAACGAAGGCACGGGGCGGAACGCAGACAAGCGGTGGAGTGGCTGGGCAGACCTGGCAAAAAACAAAACACGGGAAAGTAAAAACATGAACAATACACATGAATTATGAAATGCTTGATCCTGATACAAGAAACTGTTAAAACTGTGATATGAATAATGACTATGGACTATGGAACCTGGCACATGAAACTGTTAAAACCATAAAAACACTGTCCTGGCCAAAGGCAGGACCCTGGAACACAACACGCCTATTGCATTTATAGAAAAACACAAACTTTGACCATGAAAAAAATTCACCTTATAGTATGACTTTCTAAAAATAGATTTTTACACCATGTGTCAGAAGCACAGCGCTATCACTCTATTGTATTATCTCTTTTTTTTATGTCATTTTGGCTCTTATTGCATTTCGAAGACAAACTCTTCATATGTAATTTGCATTTTCCACGATTTGCAAACATCTTTGGAATTGACCGATCCTAAGCCCTGCCCACTTTCTGCCACATCACAATTGGGCAAGCAGGGGTCTGACCAAACCTCGGACAACTATCACTTCAGGCAGCCATCTGACTTGTTAGTGACACTCGATATGCCAATCGTGTTAAAGGCGTGTTTTTCATTTCCAAAACCATAATAAGCTTTTTAATGTATTCCTAAACTAATTTTAAAAAAATCTGAAACAGTTGTGAAATTAGTGTCTTTTTAATTGCCGATAAAAATCTCACAAGATATTTACAATTTATGACCCAAGAATATTACAGAAGGCTCTTTTATCAAACAAACCTACACAGTTTTATTCTCATGCCCTTTGCAGTGATATTCATTTGAAGGGCTGTAATAAAACATTTCATGCGTAAGTTAACGTAGAAATGCAAATCTGTTACTTTAATGGAAAAAAACCGTGTTCGTATGCTAGTTAGCTAATTAGCCATCCTATCGACTTGAATAGACCGCTGACTAAAAACAAATGCTAGCGATTGATATCGGTCATCTGCGAGCCACCTTGGTTTCCTTGCCGTCGCGGGGACTGCATTAACTTAGCAGTTAATATAGCTGATGTAGCAGGTAATTATAGTTAATATAGCTTAGCAGTTTCCGGGTTAGTTGTCTGACCTAGCAACAGTAACAATGGGGGGCGGGGCTTGGGATCGGTCTATTGGGGTTAGGATATTAACCCAAAAACTCAGCTGCTTTAACACTGAGATATTGTTTAAGCACCCTAACATGTAAGAACAACTTCTTCTTTAGAAGTATTATGAATATCATAATATGTTTGAGATGGGTTTCACAAGTTTAGACATTTGCACTCCAAACACCCTTTCAGTTACTCTCATTCCCATGGCAACGGGTCCAATTAAAAGCATTCTGTAACCTAGAAAATAACATTCAGTATCTTTCCTGGAAAACTGGAAATAACTATTGGTGCCTCAATGGACAAACACACGGGTTGACAACTTGAGAAGTTTAAGAGCAACTCTGTAAACCCAAGCCAATAATTACGCTAACACGTAGTCAGGAAATACTTATGTAAATGATTTAATGCCACGGCTATAATAGAAATTCAGCCACTTTTATACGCTTTCATTAAATGACCGGATGCAGTGCATTTCAGTTCTCTCTCGCAGTATTTTAAAATCCCTACATGTACACCCACACACACCCACACTCAATGTGACACAGTCCCATCAGTCTACTTAATTAATTCTTCATTTTCTTCACTTTACTCATTATGGTGGGCTTTCAGTTCACTCCTATTCACCTCTCTTTGTCTTGTCTTAGTTAGTTTTGTGTTTTTGTGTCCCTCTGCCGAGTTTTTAAAGGCTTGTCGGCCCTGTCCTTGCTCTGTGTGTGGGGTTATTGTCGGTGAGGTGTAGGCAGGAGAGAATATGATTATCCTTAGCAATTGTGAAAACAATCGCTTTGTAAAATTCACATAAAAGCGAGGGTTGGAGTTTTCTTTGAATAAATACTTTCTGCTAGTTCAGAGTTTATATAGTACAGATATGAGTCCCCATGTTGTGGGTGGCAAAGCAGCAAAGATATTGGTCATGAATTAAATAAAAAAAAAATGTGCTTCAGAAAATTGATCATGCTTTAAAAAAAAAAAGCATAACAGGCGCTTGTGGGGTGGAGTTTCAGGTCGATGGATGGGTTTTAATTTCAATTCTGTTTGATTAAATAAAGTGCAAAAAATCTTTATATATGTGCCCTGGGGGCTATTAATTAATAAGAGGCCATAAAGAATACAATGTGACATTGTATTATATGTACAGCACAGACGCATCTGCAAGTAATACGCATAGAAAAGCCCTGCATCATCAACGGATGATTTAACTGTCTCCCCGAGGGCCAGTGGAATATGAGGTGATGAGAGTGTAGATAGTGCAGAATATATTCAGGAGGAAATAAGCTTGTTTTTTTCTCTGCAGCGGCTCTTTGTTTGTGGATGTAGAGTTTATACACAGCTCATTTAATGGGAGAACATGGCTTCGGGGACGGAGCCCCGCTATCAACCTGCCAGCTCCGATGCCCTACGACCTCCCCGGCACTTCGCTGTTATCGCCGCGGTTATCGTCGCTCGACCCCCGCCCGCCTTCTCCATCGCATTCCTGCGCTCCTCCGAATGTAATCGCCAGCCGGCTTGATTTACTCCTCTGCCCCCCCCTCTTTCTCCTCGGCCTTCTGCTCCCAGCATCCAGAGGGGCCGAGGGCCCGAAGCAGGCGGCCCCTGTGTCACACACTATTACTGACCAGGGGGGGATAGCTGCCATAAAGGGACGATGCGGCTGATATAAATCCTGCCGCCTCTGCCGCTAATGCTCTGGGGCGCCTCTCGCTAGCGTATCTCGCTAAAAAGAAAAATAAAGCTCCCCCTCCAGCTTTATTGGTGTAATGTATTCAGTCCTGCGGCCCTATTTTCTCGCTGGTAATTGCCCGGAATTGGGCTCTGACCTGTGTAGTTTATTGCTGGTTAATATGCACTCCTCGCAAACGCGGCGCAGAGTTTGTTTATTGCGAGAGCGGGCGACGAGGACACGCGCGGCTCGACCGGATATGAGACCCTGTCAGAATCCATCAGGGAGCGCCGGCTCGAAGGCTTGGAGAAGAGGAACGGACATCACCTGGAAAAGGAAACCAAAAAGTTTTGTTTTGCATTTATTTATTTGTTTGTCTTCTGTTGTTTCTGCCTGTCATATTCCACCTGCTGTGATCCAGCCTCCTTTTAACGGCATCCGTCTGTCGGCTCTGACCCCTCGTTCACAAACTGATATTACTGTTTCTGAGCCTCCACTTCAACCCCAAACAAACGAAAACAAAAGAGAAAATTGAAGGAAGAAACTGAGTTCCGGAACATTCCGAAAGCTTTCGGAAATGCGGTCTATTAAAACCCCCTCTCCTTTCCACTTCATCACCACCACCACCGGTTCCCAGCACTGAACTACAGAACCGTGCCGAGCTCTTTGTACTAACAGCCAATTATGACTCATATTTGCCTTTTACGATGTTCAGAGAGCGTTCACTGTGTCGCCTGAGATTAGTGAGTGGCCAGCCCTATCCGCTTTTAGCCACCTTCCATGTTGGACACAGTCCTGAAATAGTATGTGGACATCATTGCTGTGCTGATTATTATACAGCTTCCTGGAACACTGCCAGTTGTGGATGGGCTGAGCATGGGCAGCATGGGGGGTGCGGGGCGGTGTGGGGAATGAGGGGGAGGCAGGAGTTATCACTGCTCGCTGCATTGATTTCTCACCTTCATTCTTGACTTCCTGTTCCCGGGGCTCTGTGGTTTAGCGCAGATTTCGCGGTTCCATTTTGCGGGGCCTAGTGTAGAGTGCTTCTCCGAGGCGGCGCTCATATCCTCTGACGAGAAGGTAATGAGATTCACTTGCTGCTGTTAGTAACCAACTACATGAGGAACTATGGCTCTTAGGTGGCTCTTGGTGTGACAGTGATAAACATCCTCGCGCTTCAAAAAAGTGTTGAATATGAACAAAATGATCGATTTCTTCAATTTAATTATTTAGAAATTAATAACAAAAAAATATCTATAATTAAGGGTTTATGAGCCCTGAACTGCACAGAGAGGTAATGTTCTATATTTGTGAAAATCTCTGACGATAGGGTTTCAAAAGACTACTCTGTGTGCTTAACAGATGTCACAACCCTCCTGTGAATTCTTGTGTGTCTCTTCGCATTTCAGCAGCTTGCATGTGCAGTAAGTGTATCTGTGCTGTGATTGGTTTACGTCCTGTGCATCTCTCCCCCTTGGCTGAGTCTTGTTATGCAGCCGTATGCTTAACAATGGTGATGAGTATTTAAGCCCTCTAGTTCACGTGCAAGTTCCTGGATTCTAAACTCGCTTTCATGCAAGTTACCTTAGTCAATGCTTTGTCTGGGAACTCATGCATCTTTGCTTCATTTCACTAGTAGTTTAGTGACAGCCTTTTTGTTATGTAGTCATTCCAAACATTGAACAGTTTGTCCCTGTTCAAATGATCAAGAACAAGATTCCAGTTTTAATCAGGGTCCAAGACTGGGACCGCATTCTCGCTGACCCATCCAGTTTGCTTCATTGTGCTGTTTGTCAGGAAGAAGCTTTTAATCCTAAACTGAAGCCAGTTGGGATCGCGTTCTCCAGCAACCAACCAGCAAGCAGCCTCTCCATCCTCTGGAGCAGTTCAGTGCTGGCAGAGCCTGTGTGACTCCCTGCAGCATCTCGGAGGCCTGGCCAGCGATGGCAGCTCATGCTTAGCCTATTACTGCTGTGCTGGACTGTCTGTCATCCTCGGGGTTCTGTCCCTGTTATCCTGTCCTGGGGATCCGCTCCCCATCTCTTCCATACACTGTTTTAAATTGACTTAATTTAACAGTTAAATTAACGCATTGTCCCCTTGTTAATTTAATGGTAGGTAGAGTCCTGCATGCATTTAACTGTGGTTTACAGTTAACGTACATGGAAGATTACAGTTAAAATAACTGGCAAAAAAGGTGCCAGTTTATAACAGTGTAGTGCTGTCAATAAACTACCGGTTGGATTGCGCTTCTGACTCGGTGCTTGATTCCTAATCTGGACCATAACTGCAGAATCCTGTCCAGTTCAGAGATTCATAGCCAGGTAAAATAGGTCAGCTTTAGAGCTTCTATGTATCACGAGGGAGATTCTACGATGGAGGCCTTTCAAATAACCCCTTATCTGAGAGTGTTGGTATGACTTCATCCATAGACTCTACGATGTTTTTACCCTGCGGTGAAGCGGATGGGGAATGTACGCCTGAATGCTGCTTTTTGTCTGTCTGACCCTCTACCACTCTTCTTTTCTAGGCCAGAACCTCCAATTTGTTTAAATGTTTTCCACAAAATCTGAATTATAGATGCATCTTATTGTGCAGATGTGCCTTTTCATACCTCTGTCTGTCCTCTGGTTTGTCTGTCGCTTTGTTGCAGTTCATTTCCAGGCCACAACTCCAAAACCACTCAATATTTTTTAGTAGAGTTTCATGTATAAACATGTATAAAGCTGTTGCATAAATGTGCCTTCTGTCTGTTTTTAGTTTTTGGAAAATACTTTCTGCTGTTTCCTGAATATCTGCCATCTCGCGGCAGGGGATCTGAGTATTTTGTGCTCGTTATTCATTGTTGTCGAATGTGCTGCGGCTCTGCAGCTCCGTCACAGTCCAGAATGCATTGCATGTCTTCGCTGGAGCTCCCTCTCACGTTTTACATTAACACCAGTTCCACGCAGCCCTCTGCCAGTGGTTCGACAGCTGAGCAGCGTGCGGGAGTGTGTGATGCGTCTGCGACAGACCTTCAGTAAGAGAGTGTGTTTATAAGAAAGGAGAACATCTGTCTGTGTGCTGATGTGCAGGTATTGTGTAAGCGTCTCTGAGTGTGTGTGTGCGCGCGCGCGCGTGTGTGTGTGTGTGAGAGAATATGAATGTGCACCGTAACTATGAGCTATTGTAAATATGATTGTAACTTTTTGCCCGCCCCCCCAAAAAAAAAAAAAAATCATACTCATACCGCTACCTTGTCAGTGAAGAATGATATAATGGGAAGATATAAAACTCGCAAATTAAAAACAGCATTAAATTTGGAATTAGCGTGTATTTCCTGTTGTTTTCAAATAAATACAGTTACAAAAGAAAATATTGTTTCAAAAAAGATCAAGGATGATTATCAAATTACTACTTTCTTTTTCTATTCACATGATCTCTGATGCCCAACTTGTTTGGAAACGAGGTTGTATGCAGTAACAAATTATCGTTGCGAATAAATTAGAATTTTAGAGGGATGCGAAGAGAGGCAGACGGAGGAATAGGGCAGGGGAGACGAGGACAGGATTGTTCGCTGACGCATTTTAATGACAGCTCACAATAAACACTAGCCAAGGGTAGCCATCAATAACTTCGCAGAATATTCGCCTTTCTCTGTAGGCTGCATTATACTGGTTGTGTTGGCGCTTTTGTTTGTCCGGTCAGGGGTGAAGGGGGGCTCCAGAACATCAGGTAAATCCCGAATTCATATAAACAACAGTCCTAACATTTCGCGCAACGAAAAAAACATCCGTTGAAGAGCCGCGTCTTTGATCCGGTGTTCGGTAATTGCGTTCGGCGGGTGATGTTTGAAAAGTGAGGCTGTGTGTACGCATTCAAGTGGGCTCTGGGAAAATACAAACCAGCCTGAGAGCTGACGATCGCCTGAGCTCCATGCTCGTTTGCCGAGTTTTCCGGAGGAGGCATCAGGTTAGCCACAGCTGCGTGAATACAAATGTGTCCATCCGTACTCCATTTACAATCCGGCTTTTCTCCATCCCGTGACAGCCCACTGCTATATGTTACGTTCTAAAGTCTGCCGGCACCTTTATAATGGAGTAATTTATTAATGCCTCATGAATATTCAATTGGCCTTTCATAAAGTAAATGTGACACATTAATAAAGCATTATTTATCAATTAGTAAAACATTATTACACTTGTGCTTTACTCCTCATGAGTCACGTATATTAAGGCTGCGTGGCAAGCTGTCCAGATGCCTCACACACAGGAGAAAACGCTCATCTTGCAGTTATTTTCTCTATCCCTTCCTTGTCTTTACCACTTCTCCTCTCTCTCTCTCTCTCTCTCTCTCTCTCTCTCTCTCAAATTGGACTTAAAATTCAAATAAGCTTTATGGCATGACCATATTGCGAAATAAATTATTTATCCTAAGCAATCATTAAACCCCAATTCCAAAAAGTTGGGGCTCTGCATAAAATCAAATTCAACGATTTAGTCTTAAAACGATATATTCAAAATGGTACAAATGTCAGTTCCAGTGCAGTTGGGACGTTGAGTAAAACGCGAATGAAAACAGAATACAATGACTTGCAAATCCTTTCCAACCTATATTCAACTGAATACACTACAAAGACAAGATATTTAATGTTCAAACTGATAAATATGTTTTTTATTTTTTTTTGGAAATATTTTGACTTTTGAATTTTATGCCGAATTCGACAATGCTAAATACCACATTCTGCTTGTATTACAACATGACCTTGTAGAAAAGACTCTGGGTGAGAAATTTGCCTGCCTGCACTCCCCCCCCCTTCTCTCTCTCTCTCTCTCTGTCTCTCTCTCTTTCTTTCTCTCTCTCTCTCTCTGTGACCTTTCTAATCATTTGCTACACCTTGTGCCTTGCTGTGCTTTATGCAGGTCATCCTCAGTCTCTAACTTTCGTGTCTCTCTCTCAAAATCTATTTCTTGTGGGTCACACTGATTAATCTTCTAACAGGCCTGGCACTGCACAGCCTCTCCAATCATCCCAGCGAGAGCAAAACATTCCCACAATGTTACCAGAATGTTTTTTTTTTGTCTACCTTTATAGAATTGGCGCTGCATCGCAGAAACGTCGTCGCAGCTCTTAAAGTGTTAACTGAGCTCACGCATTGATAGCAGGCTGCAGTAAATCTCAGCTGTTTCCTGGTTGGTGACAGACAGACAGGACAAGCGGGTGGGGATCATTACCACGGCTCCTCTTGATTTGATTTAAGGGCAGGTTTTGCACCTGAGGTGACGCGTCGCTGAGCTCCTTATATACCAATCGAGAGCTTCTGTTCGCTGTCTATTTTTACACAGACGTGCTGTTTTTTTTTTCTTTTTTTCTGCCTGCTTTTTCCACAGCACTTTTCTCCTTTGTCAGTGTGTAGCGCAGGTTATGCTTGTGCTCAGTTGTAGTGTTGATGCTTATGCAGGCTATTGGCCTGAGCATCTCATTTTAAACAAACCGAATACAAAGGTATGTGGCGCAAGGTGGTCAAGAAACAGACTCCATCAAACACTTACGGCAGAGGAGCAGACTTTATTGATTAGAATGCTTTTAAATACAATACAGCAGTCATTGCGGTCACCGCCTAACACGTCTGCAAAAATCTAAAAGGCCAAACCTACTTGCTGTGAAACAGTGACTTTTGTAGAAAAAAAGATAGTTTCCCCATGATTTCTACTCGTGGACAGGGCTGGTAATTGGGCCTGGGAGGGCGTATATGCCCTCGGACCTGAACTGGTGCAGAAAATGGGTTTATAATGTTCACATTTCAGTTGAAGTTTAACGCTGTAAATGTATGTGCGTGTGTATTGGTAAAACTAAAATGTAAGTTGAGTGTCCTTACATGGAGGTGTGCCAGTAGTTTATGACTCTAGCACTACTGAGCGGAGAAAGAGAAACATAGGTTTGAATAGAGGAGCGAATGTAAGCAAAAAAGTACATAAAGTGTGGAAAAATATGCCTATTTTGAAAATACTATTTTGACAATGTTATTAATGGTACGTAGATGCAAAAAAAAAGTGCAGTGGAGAAACCTTACAGACAGTGACACCATCTTTTAACTGAAATCTTGACATTTGCACTCGGTTCTTCTGGTCCTCTTGTGAAACTCAAATAAGTTCACTCTGTACCAAATGGCAATAATGGAATAATGAGGCTGAAGAAACTCATCTATTTTTTACCCAACGAGCCCTGTAATAATGTCAAGCCTCCTCTGTGATGGACATCAAGCACGGAGCCCCCTGCTGTGTGGCTGTCTGTAGTGGGTTGGCTGTTGAACTTCTGAGAGAACAGTACCGCTCAGAAAGAGGATGCCAATCAGCTATCCAAACCCAATAACGTGGACACACCCACTCACGTGCACACACACACACTCACACACACACATACATACACACACACACACACACACTGTACATGTCCTCTCTCTCATGCAACACATACACACACACACACACACACACACGTGCGCACATGCATGTGCAAAAGAAAAATGTAGATAGTCGTATGCACACATGCAAACAGAAAAACACGCATCATCACGCACATGCACACAAAAAATACACACGCACACATACATGCACTCAGAAAAACACATTTGCTCTCAAATACATGCAGACAGAAAAATACACATGAACACACACACGCACACACAAAAAAAAAACATATGCTCTCAAACACATGCACTCAGAAAAACACACACGCTCTCACACACACACACGCACAAAGAATAACACATACCAGGGTTTCCTGCAGCGCTTTATAGTTGGGGCGGCCGCCTTGACAACAAACGAACCCCCACCCTGACTACGGCCACCCGAAAAAAAAAAAAAAAATTGCGCAGCATCCACGCATGCATAGACAGTAAAATAAGGTCGCATCACGATGAGGCCGAATAGTGGCCGGCATCTGTAGTTTAAATATGTTACTGCGCCATCTATCACCTGTTGCTACACCAACAATATTTTTTTTTGTATCTGGTAGAAGCTAATTATCCGGATATTCAATAACCTGTCGTCGTTATGGGAAGGGCATGTGGAGGTAAGATAATTATTCATCTAAACTAAACATTGGAA
The DNA here is from genome assembly GCA_029721435.1 of Gymnothorax reevesii. Lineage (NCBI taxonomy): Eukaryota > Metazoa > Chordata > Actinopteri > Anguilliformes > Muraenidae > Gymnothorax > Gymnothorax reevesii. The sequence goes on along the minus strand of CM056573.1, from coordinate 165,100,069 downwards.
TAGTGTCTCCTATCAACTGCTCGCCCACATATTCTGTTTCATTAAGATTGCCTATATGCAATTCGTTTAGTTTCTAATCAAAGCTACCGATGTGTTTGCGCATGGCTTTCTGCTATGTTTGACAATTGCACATGGTTTTCTCTAATGTACAAGCAAGTGTTACACTATAAAAACTTTGTAATAAAGTTACAAGACTGTTGACTTTACCACCTTGCACTTTAACTGCTTTGTTTATTAATAAAGAGTAAAGAAACGCTGGCTGTTGCCTCCCCCGGTCATCACCTTGACTAACCAATTTTCTGCGGGAAACCCTGCATACTGTATGTCCACATGCCCATGCACACCAAAAAACACAATTACAGACACACTAATTCACAGAAAAACAAACATTTGACACACACATGCACATAGAAATACACATTCACACACATTTGCTCACACACATGCGCGCAGAAAAATACACTAAGCTCTCACGTACACATGCTCACAGCAAAAGACACGCACACACTTAAATGCGCGTGGAAAAACACACATGCACGCAGAAAAATACACTTGCTCACACACACTGCCACACGGAAAAACACACACGCACACATACACATGCACGCAGAAAAATACACTTGCTCACACACACTCCCACACGGAAAAACACACACGCACACATACACATGCACGCAGAAAAATACACATGCTCACACACACTCTCACACGGAAAAACACACACGCACACATACGCATGCACGCAGAAAAATACACATGCTCACACACACATCCCCACAGAATGACAGAAATGCTCACGTGCACACATTCTCATAGAAAAAGCACATATGCACACACATGCACGCAGAATAATACACGTGAACACGCAAATGCACACTGAAAAATAAATAATGCGCGTATGACACTCAAAATCGCCCATGCGCACATACACACTCACAAACACACAGTCAGATGGAAGAAGGAGATCTGAGCCTTGACAGAGTTTTCATTTCTGTATCGATGGAGTGCCTCTCCTGCATGCCAAACAAGTAGTGGGGAGCAGCCAGTGACTGACGACCCCCCCACCACACAGCCTGCCTTTCATGTTCATCGTAATCAAACCAATTTGTTAACCTGCCCCCGTCGCCCTACCAAATTTGGTGTGAAGAGGCCTAATAACCGGCCCTTTTTCTGAATGGCCGTCCTTTCAGTAACGGGGAACGCGGGGGGAATGCGTCTGCAGGAGACTCGCCGCTGGCACCGGGCTGGAGAAATCGCCGCTTTCATACTAATTTGTGCCCGCGCCGAGCCGCCACGGCGCTGTGACTGGCACTGTGCCACTATGCTAACCGCTGCCCGCGCTCTCCGAGACAAAGGGTTTTCCGGCTCGTCTCCACACAAGAACCTCTTTCCGTTCCTTATGGAACCATCTATCATAGATAAGTGTGAAAGCTCCAAAACAAAGAACCTTTGAACTAGACTGGGTTCCTCTTTCGAATCTCCTCAGGCAACCATTTTGTTCCAAGAATACACAGACGTTTGCTCCCCGTCTCGGTCCCTGTTACTAAGATACTTCTTGAGCGGAGACAGCATTGCATCCCGATGGTAACAGCCTAGACAGAAATGTTTCAGCATTAAATAAAAGTTTGATCATAAGAGTGAGATATAATGTTATGGTCGCGCTTGTTTAATTGATAGTTTGTTTTTTTTTAATATGCATGCAAACATATGTCACGTGCAATTCTTTATCCTTGCGATTGCAGTTTAAAAATGGCCAGAATTTTATGCCATTTTGAAGGCCTTTTGAAGTTTATGTCCATCAGTGTTGATATCCACATTTCAGAATAAAAATATAATTTTAACTTTCACTGAATTACATCTAACAGTGCCTTAGCAAAAGGCATAGTTTCGGCTTGACAGTGCTCGGTGGATTGCACCTGAATCTTGGTTGAGCACATACACGCGCGTGCGTGCACACACACACACACACACGCACACACACACACACACACACACACACACACAAGCATGCGCGGACAACCCAAACACACATACATGCACACGCACCCATACATACACACATACACAAGTATCCACTCAGATTTATATGCACATTGACACACTCACACACAAACTAACTCGCGCACACATGAGCACTCACACACACACACGCAGACACGCGTGCGCACACACACAGACACATACATGCACGCGCGCACACTTTCTCCGGCTGGTCAGTCTGGTGTTACGCGTATGTTTGAACAGACTCATGCTAATCCACTCATCCTCAGTCTGATTCAACACAGGCTGTCGGAGTCTGTGAGCTGCAGATGCGCTCAGATGAGCTGTGTGTGCGTTCCTTTGTGAGCGTGCGTGTGCTCGCTGATTATTGTCCCACCGCACCAACGGATTGAGGGAACACACGTGGCCACAGCAAACAGACAGGTGAACAAACCCCTCCCCCATCGAGACACCATCTGCACTAGGGTTTGGGACCACAGCTTATGGGACCCCATTTCCCACAGCACCGCCTGTCCGCTCTCCATCCAGAACATTCTTCCACTTTTCTCTTTCAATGTCTCTAATGCAGTTCTCTCTCTCCCTTTCTTTCTCATGTATTTCTCTTTCTTTTTCATCACTCGATCTCTCATGGATCCTTGGGTCTCTGCCTCTCTCTGTCACTAAATATCTCTTTCGATTTTCTTTCTTGAATGAGCTCTGTAAAATATTCTGTGTTAAATCGACTAACTCTAATGGAGTGCATGGATAACTCATGGAGGTATATTTACTCTCTTGGAGTTGAGTCTACAGTGGATAGTTTGTGGCCATTTGCTTCACTGTCCCTGAGTTTCAGAGTTCTTCTCTCCATTCACTGCCCTCTCTAGAATGTTCTCCTCTCCAACGCCTGCATTTTGCCCACAATGCCGTGCTGCTTCCTGTTCCTCTCCTGGCCCAGCTCAGTCTCTCAGCCAGGCGCTGATTGACCAAAAGTTGCGCACGTCTGCAGGTTGTCGGCCACTATCTGCCTCCAGCTGACGTTGTTATTTGATGGACGGGCTGAAATGGGCTCGACTGGTTTAAAATTCACGTAGAGGGAGTGGCAGCAGTGTTCGCTTTGGCCTAACCTAAGCTATTTATATCCATTCTACTGTCTGCTCATGTCTGTGTTACAAATCCATCTGCACTGTCTGTAGCATATGGACATTCTGCCTGTGACTTATGAGGTCTGAGTGAGTTCAAAAACAACCGGTCTCGAAAATAATTCTTACTTGCTTTACGCTGTACAAATGCCCAAGACTTCTAGAATTCTGGATATAATGAAAAGAAGGAGATGATGCTCGCCCCATCAGGGCTGTGTTATGCAGTAGAGAATGCGCCGCTGAAAAAACCATGAGAGAAATCATCAGCATCTCTAAAATGACCCCCTGGTTCCTTCTTGGGCGACAGCACAGCAATGTCTTAGCCATCAGATACCAGTAATCTCTAAACCACAGGGGTTTTGCTACCGTACATTATTCATAATCTGCTCAACAGATTTGATTCTGTTTTATTTGGTGATAAAAACACACACATTGAAAGAAAAAAATAGACAAGTACATATAAAATTATTGCCTTAGACAAAGACGGTAAAGTATTTATTACTTGTTTCCCTTCTGGCTCCCTGAGTCTGTTTTTGTGATATTTATTCATCTGTTAATGTGCCTTTTTCAGTACTTGCGGTGGATTTTTGTCCTGCTGATTTTAACAGGAGCAGTTCAGCTTCAGCAGAGCGCTCTAGTGCAGGAAGCCTTTTCCCTGACGGGCAGTTAGGACACCATGTGCCTCGAGGTCACTGGCCTAGTCCCTTGTCTTACCGTACCAAACTATTGCCCCTTGTGGTAGTAAACGGAATAAAATGCCAAGCACCTTCTATTTTTTAATTTTTTGAGTGCCTCCCTCATTTAATAAGGGGTGTTGATTTAACATGCAGTGGCGCTGTGGAGCTTGTTGGTTTGTTGACACTTCAGTGTGTGATTGGAATGTTATTTGCCGAACGTTCTAGAACTTTCTTCGAGCTGAACGTATTAGAATGTTCTTTTCTGAGAATTCTACTGCTAATGTCACAATCACAATAAAAAAAATGTTACAAAACGAAAACACTCTAAAGGGTTAATTGCCTCAGTGTGCAGAGAGGATGGCGAGCCCTGCTGAGTGTTGTCGAATGAGGGGATATTGGGCCGTCAGGTTATCACACTGAGATGCGACGCGCTACACTTCACTAGCACAGATTGGGAAACTGCGTATTAAGTAACCCCCCAGCAAGGCTCTGTTGGTGATTTATGGAGACTGGAGTTTTGAGAGCAGCCTTTTGAGTGTTAATGTGCGCCGTTAGACTACGTGGGCGACTCCGCCTGCCTGATCTGCGCAGACATGTTGACCGTCAGTGATGTTGAACTGCGCAGTCTGAGTCAAACTGGATGCTGTTTGAGTCAAAACAAATGCGGCTTGTTACGCACTCAGAGTGAAAACCGGCAGGACTAGGCCTGTGCAGTGAGACATAACACAGCTGGCCGTCCCTTCCAGTATCCGGACGTATGGCTTTGAGGGAGTGTCGGTGTCCAGTACAGAAATAAACTCTGATAGCAGTCACCCCCCCGGCCTCTGAGTTTGGTTTACAGATATCAGCCTTGTGCCTTTGTACTCGAGCTTGCCCGAGGAGGACTTTCTGCCCACCCTGCTTTTATTTATTTATGCTATTTTGTTTTTTTTTTTTTCTTCTTCAGTCAAACACCTTTTGCTGACCCTGGGCTAGATTAATATTACATCACCAGGCAGACCTTTCTTCTATCTTGCTCTTTTCTTTCAGTGTATTTTCACCTCTAGACTCAGTGCTGGACATCTGTGGGATCTTTCGACCCTTACACACACACACACACGCACACTGTCTCTCGTTTTCTCTCTCTCTCTCTCTCTCTCTCTCTCTCTCTCTCTCTCTCTCTCTCTCTCTCTCTCTCTCTCTTTCTCTCTCTGAGAAGGGGTGCTCTATTTTGTCTGGGGTTACCCTACTCTCTACAGAACCCTCTGGTCAGTGTTATAACTGTGACATCTCCCAGGTATAACCATTTTCTTTGAGGAAGAACCTTTCAGCTTGACAGGGTTCTCCTACGTTGACACATAGTAACCTTGCATAATAACCCATTCTTTTATAAGAGCTTGCCCAATGGGGTATCAGAGTTGCTCTATGATTCTGAGGCTTATCTTTGTCTTCAGATGGAGGAAAGACGATCTCTTCATTCAACAGGTCAAAAGGCTGTAAGTGATTGCTTGTGTTCCCCTCTGTAATCTGATCCCTTCAGTTCAGCATGCCTCACATATAATGTGTATAATTCATTGAAAAAATGTTCTCAAACCCACCACTTGTTGTATTTTAGTGGCTATTTACCATTTCAAGTATTAAATATTTAGCAAAACTTTTGGTCACACTTTAAATGACGTGTTGCTCATAAAGGCCTTATACAGCATGTATAATGCCTTCATAAATGAGACATAATGTCTTCATAAATCATACATAAACAAGTTTCATGCTTAGTAAAGGCTGAAATAACACATCTTTATTCAGCATGTGATGCCAAATGCGATATTACTGACAATGTCACTTAGCTAATGGCTAAATTCCAGCTAAATGACATTGTCATTGTCACATCTAGCATCACTTGCTGAATAAGGATGTTATTTCACCTTTTACAAAGCATGACATTTGCTCATGTATGATTTATGAAGACATTATGTCTCATTTATGAAGGCATTATACATGCTGTATAAGGTCTTTATGAGCAATATGTGATCTAAAGTGTGACAAAACTTTCATTGCAGATGTGCATATCTGGCAAACTTTATTTTTCCTTGCATTTCTAAAATGGAAATACAAGTAACACATTCAGAAAAGTGGGCAGGTTTTTGTTTCCTTAAGGATTCTCTGAAGCGTCTCTGCTGAGCCAAATCCAATTACATTTTAACTCACAAATGACATATTGTTCCAAATTAAAACTTGTGTCACCCCACTGGTACATGAAATTGCCCCCAGCCCAGCAATGCATTCTGTAAATGCACAGTTGCACCTGTTCTTCTTGTAAAATGGATGCCTACTTATCAGTTCTCAAATAGACCATTATTGTACCTTCTGAGCTCATTTGGGAAATTAGCTGCCTGTCCCTTTCAGTATTACAATCACAAATATGCACTTATAGAATGTGCATAATGGAACATCAAAATGCTAATGTCACAATAGCTACTAGCAACTGAAAGCACTTGAGACCCACACAGACTTTGAATGCCGGCAAAAAGTTTTTAAAAATCAACTTTTAAAATTTCTAGAATGTAGAATTTTGAAAAAAAAAAAAAACATAAGAAATACTTTTCAAAGGGTTAAATAACAGTTTAATAACCTCCTCTGTCCTTTCCCCGGTGTAAGACATTTCATTTCTCGAATAGCAGCGAGTGTAAGAATTGCTAACTTTATGCCTTCACTTGAGAGAGCCGTTGGACTGCAAACATTCAGCTCGCGTTTGTCAGAAGATGAAAAAATGGGGTGTGGACCACGATAAAGACAGAGACCATCCTCGAAAATTGATTCACCGATCGCACCATTAGTTCTGAGGCTGCAATTACCTTTTTATTTCCTACCAGATGGTCATTTAATCAATTCCTGTCACAGCGACTGAATCAGTCCTTTTACGTTTGTCTGTTACCCCTTTAGCACCCAGCACCGTTTGCGCGGTTCTTTGCAATGTCTCCCTCATTCGTACAAGCAACAAACTCCTCCACGGCTCCTGAGACGAATCAATAGACTGTTGAAGTGTGTGTTTTAGTACTGGTTGCGAGGCCGACTGTGTCTTCGAGGAAGCGATTAATGCGCTGCGGTGGACCAAAGGCTGTTATTTTGAGCTTGACAGCGAAAGAGAGAGACTGGAGCGTCTGTAAAAAATAAACACGCGGCTGTCACAGGCATGACTCCCGTCTGTAGTACAGCTGAAACCTCAGACAACGGAAAAGAAATTTCTAGGGCGATATCATAGCCTCCGCTTATTTAGAATTTTTTTTTATTATCCATCCATCATTTATACTGCCTCTTCCTCAGTAGGATTGCCGGTGAGCTGGATTCTATCCCAGCTGACAAAAGGCAGCCCCGCCCCCCCCCCCCCCACATCTTACAGTTTGCTAATCCAATGGGAGGATCCACACCTCATTCACACTCACACACTCGCGTCTGTGGGCAAGTTAGAGTATCAAATTAGCCTGCAAGTCTTTGGACTGTAGAAAGAAATCCACGTGAAAAAGGGGAGATAATGCAAACTCTACTCCAGACCGAATTTACTCATTTGGCCTTCTTGCCGTGTGTGTCTTGTTAAGTAATTAATTTATTTATTATTTTGTGGTCTGCAGAGCTGGTTGGATTAGCTAGCTATGGTGGATAAGCTAAGGAAGCAACCGGAAGTATTGGAGAAGATTTTCTGAGGATAATATTTGGACAATATTAATGCTATGTTGGGCCTCTGACAGTAAGCCTATATGATTGACACGGGGCTACTTTTCGCGCTGAATATGAAAACTCCGAGTCAGTCCTATGACTGGTTGTGGGAGGTGGGAAAGCTGTCAGTGGGTGTGTGGCATCACCCTAAACGCTTGACACGGCGAGGTGATTTTCTGGATGTTGACGGTGAAGTAAAAGCCGTTGTTTTTGTCATCCTCATCAGAGTTGCCTGTTCCAGTTGTCCTCCTTGAGTTTGGCGCGAGGCAGGGGCTGCCGTGGTTTCAAATTTAAAGGAACCTGACTCCTGCGAGTATGAGTCTGTACCAGCATGCTCTTTTTCAGCTTACTTATTGCGGTTTTTTATTTCTTTTATGACTTTCACATATTGGCAGCCTCTCCTCTGAGCAGGGAGGGGGTGCTGCATAACAGGGGGGCGGTAACAGAAGGTAATTGGGTGTGGTGAATTAAGCCATACCAGCAGAAATTTGTATGCAGTGGCAGATTTGAGAGAGGAACTTCGAGCATCGGTCGGTAAGCACCAAATCACATATTTGAAAAAGAAAGAAATAAATAAAAATCACAGTAAAAAAGCTTTCGAGTTCTCAAATCTTATATTTATACTTAATGTACTTATTTCGACCTTTTTTACCCCAAAAAAGAAAAAAAATAATCTGCCACTGATGCTAGATAATTTGAGCTCATTACCAGGCTTGTCCTTTGGTGTAAGAAAATTTCACTTGTCTCATAAACGAATCCAGAATTGAGTCACTATTACCTCACTTCAAATAGCAGATTTTTTTTTCCTGATGAAAAGGGTCATACAAATACATATTTTAAATCTAAATGCAAGAGAATGCTTGGCAATTTATTTATTTATTTTATTTTTATTTTTCTGCAGTGGATCTGTTGGCACTAGCTAATTTGGTGCTACTGTATGCCCTGGTTCTTGCTGCTGCTTTGCACTACAACTGATGCCATCAGTCTATTTGGCTAAAAACTCATGCAGGGCTCTCAAGAGTGAAAAATGGGCCACAGAGTAGTTTTGAGTCTCAGATAAGATGTGTTTTTTTGGCTCCCCAATTAGCACATGCTTGGTCTCCTTGGAGAACGTCTGGCAGTGTGCGGCTGTCTTTGCTGGCTTTGAGCCTGAATGGAACTGAATACTACTTCGTTAGGTGGATGAGCTGTAGCACTAGTATTTCCTGTTTGACTTCAATTCCTGTGTACAACCTCGTTTTCAGTAAAACTAGGACTTCGCGTAAAATGTGACTGCAATGATTGGGAAATCATTTAAACTCTACATTAAATTGAAAATAGTACAAAAACAACAAACCAAAAGTTGAAACTGAGAAATTTTATTGTTTTTGAAAAATATCTTCTCAATCAGCATTTTATGCCAGCAGCACTTTTCAAAAAAGTTTTGACCAGGCCATGTTTACCACTGTGTTAGATCATCTTCTCTTCTGACAACACCCATCACTGTTTTTGAACTGAGGAGACCAATTACTGTAGTTTTGAAAGCAAAATGTTTTCTAATTCTTGCTTGATTTTAGATTTCAGCTTCTCAACACCTTTGCCGACTCTTTTGTCACATTTGTGCACCATATTTTTCAATGGGTGACCATTCTGGATTGCAGGCAGGCCAGTTTAGCACCAAAACTATTTTACTTTGTATCCATGGTGCTGTAAAATGCGCACCACGTGCTTTGGCATTCCCTTGCTGGAATACGGAATGCCTTACAAGAAAAAGATGTTTGGACGGCGATATCTGTTGCTCCAAATCCTGAATTTATTGTTCAAAATTAATGCTGTCTTCACTGATGTACAAGGTTCCCATGCCGCATCCACTAATGCATACTATCATAAATATAGGCTTTTGAACTGTGTGCTGACAAAAGGTCAGATGTTTCCTCTCCTTTTTAGCCTAGAGGATGTGGCATCCTTGATTTCCAAGAAAAAAAGAAAAAAATCAGATTTTATGTGGTCAGTCCACAGGATAGTTTTCCATTTTGTCTTTGGCCATCATTAATGAGCTTAGACCCTGAGCAGGTAGCAACATTTCTAAATCTTGATTATATGTGTTTTTTTTTCTCACTTTACAAAGTACAATGTTAATTTACATTTGTGGATGCAGTAACAAATAGTGCTCACTGAGAATGGTTTTTAGAAGTGTTGCTGAGCCCATGCATTGATTTCCACCACAGAATTCTGTTTGTTTTTAGCAACCAGAGGGCCTGAAGATCACGGTCATTCAATACTGGTTTTTGGCCTTGGTCATGGGAACAATTTTCCCATGCAGTTTGTTTGGTGATGCCCACACCATCTTCTGAAAGACTCAACCTCTCTGAGAGGCTCTTTTCATGCCCATTCATGTCACTGACCCATTGCAAATTAATCTCATTTGCTGTGAGAAGTTCCACTAGGTACTTTTTTTTTAGCATTATGAGACATTTCCAATCTTTTGTTGTCCCTGTCCCAACTTTTTTGAAATGTATTTCTGGTAACCAATTCAACTGAGCTAATATTTTTCTAAAAACAATAAATTTCTCAAATTAAACATTTGAAAAATGGCCTTTGAACCATTTTCGATTAAATGTAGGGTTTAAATGATGTGCCAATCAATGCATTCTGTTTTTGTTTACATTTTACACAGCGTCCCAACTTTTCTGGAATCGGGTGTGTAAACTCCTAGGGGATCTTCAGCCTGCAGTTCGGATTTGGTCTGTAGATTCTAGATCTGATGGTACCCGTTTATGAATGGTCGGAATGTGACTCTCTCAATTATGGGATGTGGTTTCAACTTGTCACCCACTGTATGTTTTGAGAAAAACTACAAATACATACATGCATGTGTATTGACCGTCACACACAAACACACCCAAGCACTTTCATGATGGCGGTGCAGCCATGGCTACAATGCCATTCAAAATGTTTTCACCATTAGTGTTTATATCAATGTGCATTCATCAATGGTACTTTGTGGACCTTACAGTCAGTTTAAACAGGCTTTGTTCGGACAGGCTAATAAATATGTCCATCTATTTGAAGAACCTTATTGATCGGGATATTGGCAGAAGAGGACCTGATCTCTAATAATTTACCCATGGTCTTGATTCACACTTGCCACATTGAGCTTCACAGTTCAATACTCCCAATGAAGAAGCACATAATTGCCATATCAGCACAAATTTGCACATTGACCATTTATCGACAAACACATGTTTGTGAATAGGAATATTTTGTAAGAATGACTTAATTACATGAGTGGTTGAGTGGTTATTTCATAGGATATCTGCTCAATCATTTCATGAATTGCTGAAAGTCCACATACACAGATCTAAGATGTAAGTGTTACGAATCTTCAACTCACACTCATTCACTACTGATCATAATTTACTCATGCAGAGTTATAATACTTATTTCTACTGCTTCATAACATGTTATGGGTATATATACTGACCAAAAAAAGAAACGCAATAACGTAATCCGGTGCCAAATTTCGACAAACCCATTGAGAAAGATGCTTTTGCTCTGAGTTATTTTTGGAGGTGAGTACTTCTATCATACCAGTTTTCGCGGTCACAGCGCGTATTCTGGAGTCGCCATTTGTCCTGAACTAAACAATTGGCAGTGCTTGGGTTTGAGTATTACCATTGTCCTAAAACTCCCATTTTTGTTCTGTGTTCCTCGTAGACACTGGGGCCTATAAGAGTCCGACCGTAAATGAGTAAAATTCAGATGGGTTATAATGCCACGACTAACGGAAGTTCAATGAGAACGCACGACTGGGATGCTTCAGGCCAAAAGTCGGGTAGATAGAGTTGCCCGTCAATTTGACATGCATTCTGCGACAATTAGTCGCCTCAGAACCACGTTTAATGCCACTGGACACACGGCCGATCGCCCCAGATCCGGTATGCCACATGTTACGACTCCAGTGTCTGACTGTCGTATCACGACGGACAGTCTGCTACACACCGAACCAACCTTCATTTTGTTGAAGGAAACCTCAATGCCGTCCGTTACCGCAATGAAATTCTCCATCCAGTTGGTCTTCTGTTTGTCCGATGTCACCGACTGACTTTCCTATAGGACAAAGCGCATCTACACATGGCACAGATATGTATGGAGTTCCTTTGGGCTGAAAACGTGCAAATCCTTCCCAGGCTAGCGTTTTCTCCAGATCTTTCCCCTATAGAACACTTGTGGGACATTCTGTATGGAGCGATCTGGAGACCTCTACCACCGCCAGCCTCAGTACATCAGCTAAGACAAGCACTGACCAAACGAAGGTAGAATCCGAGTCTGAAGATGGCGGGCTGGTAATGGACAAATGGTTTATCTAATTTTTATGAAAATTGGTGCGAAAGAAAGTAAATTTCTGAACTTGCCAACCATCATGTTTGTTTCGTTTTTAACCCTCTAAATTCTGTGCACAAGACAGTTTGAATCGGGTGAAAATAAACAATCCGTGTTCACTCATGCGGAACAGCAGGCGATTAACAAGGTGTCAATAGGAGCATGAGGGCATGGTCCATCAATACATCATAACAGATTTTTGGAAAATTATATTCTATCAACTTTGGAGACAAAAAGTGTAAAGTTTTTTTTATACACCCTGTATGTATGTGGGAGCCCTCTGTGGGAGTCTCTCTTCTCAAGTTGTCTTGTCATGTGCTTTAATTTTATTTATTGCCACAACAAGTTGACACCAGTGAAGTGTTATCTAAATGTGATGTCGAGAAATGCCAGTCAATTGGCTTTTAGTACCCTTATCAACATTTCACTCCTCAAATCTCTTTAGAAAAAAACCACTAACACTTAACTATTAACAAATGTAGCAACCTGACACATTGTGTATATTGCACATGGTTGTGCTGATAGACTCGACCTCTCCTGTTATTTCGAGATGAACTGCGATCAAATCAGCATATTTAATTATTCATCTTTCATTCACGTCAAATTATTATCTACATCAAAATGATTATTTCAGCCGATTTAGTAATACATTTTAAAAGTTTAGCAAAACCCCAGGATTAAGAAGGAATATAGTATAGGAAATAATAGAAATGCAATGACATTTTCCAAGTAAATTTACATTTACTCCCCTGTGATGCTCGAATTTATGTAATCAGTTCTCGATTGCCTGAATAAAAAGAAAGCTAGCTGGTGAGAATGTGTTTAAAGAAACAGAACCAGTGTTCAATTAATGTGCCATTATTTTAATTGTCTTTCATTGTGCATGGTATTATTTAGAATTAAAATTAATTTTGGTCACACTTTATACGTGTTATAAGTGTTGCTCATGAAGACTTTATGCAGCATGTATAATGCCTTCATAATGTCTTCCTAAATCATACATTAGCAAATGTCTTGCTTTGTAAAGAGTGAAATAACACATTCTTATTCAGCCTGTGATGCCAGATGCGACAACGACAATGTCACTTAGCTGACATTGTCCCCCTTTGTAGCATTTAGCCACTAGCTAAATGACATTGTTAGTTATATCACATCTGGCATCGCATGCTGAATAAGGATGTGTTATTTCACTCTTTACAAAGCATGACATTTGCTCATGTATAATTTATGAAGGCATTATGTCTCATTTATGAAGGCTTTATAAATGGTGTATAAAGCCTTTATGAACAATACCACCTAAAGTATGACCTGAATTTCCTTTTTTTCTCTCTTAAATTACTTTCAGTCAATCTTTTCCATAGTTCACCCCATTACAAGTAAACACAGGGCCTGGTACACAGTCCTATTTACAGCCTTTCCTTTGATGAAGCAGTTTGATTAGTTTTACAGCCACTCCTCTGATGACTGTAAGTCTTGCCCACTTTTCAGGTTATCAAATCTACGCCCCAGTAAGGCAGGGTTCTCTTAAAAATGCACCAAAGATGTTGCACTGCTCTTCTTTTCAACGTATCCCTCGCAGAAAAGTTCCAGACAACTTCCAATGTATTTGAGTCAACACTTTGATTTGTGACTCGCAATTAAATCTCTGGAACTGTTGGGATGTGATTCACCTCTTGTGACCCTGAGCAGAAATCAGCAGGTGAGATAATTCACAAATGGATGGATGGGCTCTTGATTATAACCGCGCCACTAGGTGTCCAAAAAAAAGTTTTACTGATTTTTCCAAACAGAAGTATAGACAGAATCGCAAATGAAGATTACTTGCCAGACATGGCAAAATCTATAAATGGAGTGTAGCTTGGCTCAGTTTTGGGCGTAGAGACGGGCCCGGCTGGGCAGGGCTCCATGTCTGATCCTGCAGCTCTGATTAATATCAGGCCGAGGGGACTCACAGCTGCAGTGAGACAGAGGACAGAGCCCTGCAGGAAACATGGGGTCAAAGTTTAGAAGAGGACCATAGAGGTGAACTACTGTGATGAGGCTGATTCTGCATCCTCGACCCAATAGAAGAAAAGAATGGGGATGAGAAGAGGAGAGCGATTAGATCATGGATCATGGAGTGAAAGAGAGAAATCAGAAACTGCATAGAGATTGAGAGAAAGAGAGAGAGAGAAGAACAAAGGAAGGTAGCAGTGAGAATTGATAAAGATGATCTGAACTTCTAACAGATTGCACTGGTCTCTTATTTCGAAGAAAAGCAACTATTTCTATGCAGGGCTTCTGTAGGTTTCAGGTACAATGGGGGCACATATACCAGGTCTCGCACTGTAACTTATAACTTTACGGCCGGGGTAAATCCTCTTTTCATAGAGGAATCAGAACAGCTAAGTTCCACAGTTTACGACTGTCGTTTTCCCGGGAGTTTTCAGAGTTTACACTCTTCATCGCGTATAAATCCCTTTTCAGCTCTCAGTTTCCGCTGTGGATCTGGTAACATTCGTTCATCTTCCTCCCACTGTAGACCTCCTCCCTTCCTCTCCTCTTCTATTCCATCCCGTTTTACTTTCGTCCCTCAACTGTTCTCTTTTCTCCTTGCAGCTCTTTTCCTCCCCTTCATTCCTTCCTTCTCATCCCCTCTCCTCTCTCCTCCTCCCCTCCTTTCCTCTCATTTCAGCTCCTTCCCTCCCCCTCCCTCCCTCCTTCTCATATATTCCCCTCCCCTCTCTCTGTCATTACGTCTTCTCTCCATTTTCCACCCCACCTCTCTCTCCACCTCTCCCTACTCTCTTCTTCTCTCCTCTCTGTCAGGCTGTTTTCTCTTCCCATTTCCTCCTCTCCCGTCTCGCTGTCTCTCTCTTTCCCTCTCCTGCTCTCATTGGTTGCTGCTCTCCTCAGCTCTGACTGGGGCTACAAAGGGCCCCTGCTCATGTTGCCGGGGGCGATTTGAGGCTGTGTGGCCTACAGGCCCTCTGGAGCGCGTCTGAGTGTTGGACGTGATAACAAGTTGGAAAAGTGTCAATTATTCTCCATCTAAAATGCACGGCTTCACCTCTGGGTAGAGCCTGCGCTCAGTTAGCATTTTTCTGCACTTTTCTCGCTCTACTTCCCGTCAGCTCTGACCGCCCCGTCGGTACCAGAGCAGAAGTGGGGTCAAGGGCTTGTTTTCACTCACTGAGTCCAGTATTGTTTGCTCTTGCCGCTACCTTCTTCCTCTCAACTGAATCATTGAATTTCCAAAGGGCCCAACTCCAGTGAGTTGGAGTCTCCATATTTTATCACAAAAAGGGGAACTTTCCCGTAATTTCAGCCTAAAGTATCCTAATGACACGATCTTATAAAGAAATAAACAAAAAATATATGGGTGATAAAATATGGGCAAAAAATGTATACATTTTCCCCTTTCTTGAAAAAGAGTGTTCCTTGGAGCTGGGCCCTTTGGAAACTCAAGGACTCAATTGGTTAGTGGGTAAAAAAAAGAACTAATGAAGTGCGATGGTTGAGGTCTCCTGGATTAATTAGTCAACCAAACTCTCGTAAACTTAAGCCATGTCCTAGACCCTGTGTTTTGGATAACAATGCAAGCTTTTGTGTCCTAATATATTGAAATGATCTTTCTTGCAAGCCTGACATGGCCAGCTAGGCACAGTGCAGGCTGGAACATGACTCGGATATGTCCCTTTATGGACTAACCTCTGATCAGGAGGGTGCGCATACCTTAGCACATGGAGTTAGGCCGTAGGCAGTATGATATGTGAAAGAGGAGGCCAACACAGGGTGCATACCAGTTCCCAAAAAGTAAACCCTATTCACAGGCATTGTGGTGTACCCGAGATGCAACCTAACATTGCCAGCACACAGGAAGTGAGTGTATAGTTGTAAACATTAGCACTATTGCCAAAGTGCCGTGCAATGAATATCCATACTGGTTACAACTGCAAAGTGGCAACAATTCTTTGGAAATGTGATGAGGTCGCGTCCTTATTTTATTGTACGCGAGAGTATGACCCTTGCACTTCTATTTATAAAATCTTTCTCAGTGAGGTTCATGTGCTTAATGACTTGAGCCCTTGGGCTAGTTTGACCAATTTGAGAGGTTCAGGTCAGAAGGTGAGCAATTTGATTCTGCGTTGGGTGGTGGGGTGGTGCGGTAGAACAGAAGGGACCACAGCTGTCCTTGCCAGAGTGGATGGAGATCGGAGGGCCCTGGAGATAACGTTAGCGCCGTAGCGCCGATCCGCACCTCGCCCATCTGGATAAGGGGGGGCCCCCCGAGGTGCGCTAATGCGCTAATAAAGTGTTACGGCGGCGGCTAATTTATGCGGCTCGGCGAGACGACTGTTTGCGCGCGCGGCTCCTCTTGTTAACGCGCCCTGTAATTTCCCGCAGATGGTAACGTTGCGGGCGCACAGGGCTCCCCGCGGATCAATAACAATCGCGCGCGCTCCGCCCCGCCCCTCCATCCCTCCCGCACTCCAGTCCTCTATCTCTCTCTCTCCCACTCCCTCTTCTCTCGCTCTCCCTCTCCTATTCTGTTCTTTCTCCTTCTGTCTGTCCGAACCCTCTCGCAGTTCTCCCCTGTTATCCTTTCCCTCTATATTCCTTCTTTCATTTTCCTCTATTCAACTCTCCCTGTTTCTGCCCTCTAAACTCCTTCCTTTCTTTTTCTCTTTCTACCGTTTCTTCAGTTTGCCCTCAGCTGTCTGCTGCTCTCTTGTTTATCCCCATTATCACTCCCTTTATTTTCCTCTTTTTCGCACTCCCTCTGTTTCTTTCTGGCTCTCTCCCGTCTCTCTTCCGTCTTCCCCAATCCTTTCTTCGTCCCGACCTTTCCAAAAATCGCCCTTTTCTTCCCCTGTCATCCTCCCCCTTTGTCCCTTTTTACCTCTGGCTGTCCCTCTATCTCTCTTTTTGTGATGTTACTTTCTTCTTTGTTGGTTCCTACGTTGTCGCAGATCCTTCATAATACTGGAATCTGACTGAGTACGGGGAAGTGATGATCACAAAGACGTCCACCTTCCCTTATTCCTATTTCTTTTGTCTCAGACTCCAACTGAAATTCCTTATCAGTAAGGACTGAATTATCTCCACTCATTTTTGTAACTGTAAATGTAATGCGTGAATAATTAAATACATTTGAACATTCACAGGTACTAGGCTACCACGTAAAGTTAATATAATACCGTAGAGCGGTTTTAGAATAAGGATGTACTATTGCTTTAAAACGGGAAAAAAATACCAACGAATTGTATTTCATAGTCCTGAACACCTGTCACAACACCCACTCAACGAAAAAAAAAAAAAAAACCTTCATAAAGTTCATAACCCAGATGTGATTGTTATTGAGCCAGAACCATGCTCTGATTGGCACTTGCTTTATGATCTACTTGAAACTGAAGAGTAATTAAATTTAGTTGATAGGCTCATCCAGCCAGGAATGGACTTTGCTAAATTATACATGTCGCTAGTCATGCCAGGCAGGCTAAAGGTGGTGCCCCCGCCTTCTGTCCGCCTGTTTCCTGAATTAAATCCAAGCTAGCAGCTTTAGCTCTTCTATCGGGTACACTGACTGCAGCAGGTAAAGCAATTCTCCTGATTTGCTGAACGGTGGCCTTAAAAAGGCTATACGCTGCCCTTTGCCATAGACTGCCCTTTTCAGCAGCTTTACATAGCCAACATCCTCACAGTCCTGATCGTATGTGTTGAGTGAGTCTCTTTTTATTCAATGCTGCTGCTTACTTGTATGTTTGGTTCCTGGTTTCTTTGCTGTTTAAAGCCTCACGATTAGTCGTGTATTGGGGAAAATACCTTACTGTATTGGGGAAATACTGTCAGTGCTTCCCTTTGGCGCATGAATGATAATATGTTCTCCGTTTATGACGTTAGCGCTACTTGCTAAAGATATATCTATTATGATACAATAGGGACCTGTTTGTGCAATAAAATTACAGGGATGGTGTTCTTTATTTTACCCAAAGGAAGGACTGTTTATGACAAAGGACCGATCGTGTACAACTAATTGCAAAAAAAAATACAATTTTTAGACACAAATTTTCATAAAGCAGCTGCGTTATTTCTAAACAATTACCAAAACATTTATATTTGATGCAATGTAAATTAATCTGAAGAGTCTGGAATGTTAGAAACCTCTAAATTACCCAATACCCTGTAAGCTGAGTCATTTCTGAGCTTTTTTCGGGTGGTGTAACAAACCCTTAGGTTGCTCTGTCGGAGACAGAGAATATCTCCACTCAGAAAACCTACTATTTCCTCCAAAAAATGAGCAAGATAAAGTTATTTATTCAGAAAAGTTTGCAGCAAAGTTTTAACCTGGGCAGCATGCTGGCACAGTGTAGTCTAACAGTAAGAGGGTTGTTTATGTTCCGGCCAGTGGCGTAGCGTTGAGGCGCTGGGCCCCGGTGCGAGAATGGCGCTAGCCCCCAACCCCCCCGCCCCCCCCGGGCCCATCTTCGAAGCAGAGGTGTATACTAACGAAATACATGTAAATCGTAACAGAGCTTTAGTTTTTTGAGGATTTGTACTTTACCTGAGTTATTTTTTAAACCTGGACTTTTACTCTACAACATTTAAAACCTAAAAATTATCATTTTACTTCGTTACTTTGACACTAGCCACTTCGTTACAAATTAAAATATGAACGCAATTCATCGTTTAAGGTTTATCTGGATTTGGCGTCTTCGAGAAGAACAACGGTGCTCGGCAGCAGGGTATGTTAGGGCGGGGACACGGAGCTGCAAATTTATGCACGTAGTTACAATATTCTATCACTAGATGACCCACCCGCATCAGTTATTGGATACTCACAGAAACAATCGTCCTCTGTAGCCAACCACTTCAGCTACAGTGACCCAGTAGGTATCCAAATCAGTAGTAAAGAAAAATCAGTTTTCTGAAAAACGTAGACACCCATAATTATTAGGGCTATTAGGACCATGGACAATGAATATTTGCACTGCATCTCAACATCACACAACACGTTAGGCTATTTGAACCATGAACAAAAGTGACAATACATCAAAATGCCAATCAAAATGCAAAAAAGATCCATACGGCTGAACAGTCAACCATATTTCCCTAACAGCACAACAGTGGCCAAATCAAAAAGTAAACAGATAGATAGACACACATCCTGGCACAGCAGCCATTTAACCACAACCGGCAAGCTGATCACTTGCAGTAGCCTAATAAAAAACTGCACTCACCCATTCAGAAGTTAACTCTGGGTGCCTTCTGCTCTTCCTTCGTTGAGCAAGAGGGCAATGAGATGGTAGCATTAGCCTCCAAGTCTGACTGCTGCGTGTCGCTGCTATCATTCACAGCGCTAGCAGGAACTGAATCTGGACAAGATGACTGTTTAAAAAATGTATTCAATTTCGCCAATTTGGAGTTCCGTACATCGAGCTCTTTTTTTTCTTTTCTTTTTTGAGCACCGCTTTTGTGCTGCTCAACATGGTGCTCAAGACTTTTCACCTCTAATACTAAGCTAATGGGTTAGCTGATCTCTCAAAAAAGAACACTTCACGAGCAAGCGCGTAGCCTACGAAGCTACGATCAGAAAGGATTAAGTAAATGTCAACTAATTGGACAAACACATTTCCCAGCAGGCCATAATCTTTTGAAAATGTTGTGAATAAAACAATCAAATATATGATTAGTAATTGTGATTATAACGGACAAAGTATCATTACTGAAATACTAAAGACATATATCAAAAAAAGAGGAAAAATGGCCAGTATGTGTGTGGGGAAGGGGGGGGGGGGTTGTTACCATGACTGTGTTGTATGAAACAGTGGAGCGATATATTAACTCATCAGCTCACTTGTTCAATATATGTAAAGATTACGTTAAACACATTCCCCTGGACTGCTATTAAGGAATTTGGCTTCTCTTTATGTGTTGTGACAAGAGGAGGAGTGGCATAGCTAATCGCCGTGAGCCCTCAGCGCTCGTCGGGGCCCCGGTTCAGCGCACCGGCGGCACCGGCAATACCTGCGCCGCTGGTTCTGGTCTCTCAACCCACTGTGTGCTGGGATAGGCTCCAGCCACGCAATATGAACCCCCCCCCAGACACACCCCCAACCCAAGAGGGCTAGATAATGGTCAGAAGGATGTTTTATTCTGAGCACCACTGTCCGCTTGTGATATTTTTATTAGAGGATGCAGTCTTTTTGGACTATCCCTGATGGTGTATTTCCCTATGAGATGGGATGATTCTTTGCAGTATGGCGCAGGTCTTTTGAATTTGCTTTGACCACTAGTGTTTCAGCCTAAACCTTTTAGCTTCTCTGTCCCTGGGATGCGCTGATGATTTGCTGAAAGATACTGGTGTTTTGGAGTAACCCTGATGGAGTCTGTGTTTCTGGGATAGGCTGATATTTTACAGAGAGGCACTTGTCTTTTACAGTGACCCTGATAGCGTCTCTGTTTCTTGGATCGGCCAATGTTTTACAGGAAAGCGCTGTCATTTTTTGACTCTTCTTGACAATTTATTTTCCTCTGGTATGCACTGCTATTTTACAGAAAGCCCGTGGTGTTTTGGGGTAACCCTGACAGTGTCTCTCTTCCCCCCCAGCTCCGGCGAACGCTCAGATCGTGCACTCGGGACAGGCCTGTGTGGTGAAGGAGGATAATATAAGCGAGAGGATTTACACCATCCGGGAGGGGGACACACTGGTGCTGCAGTGCCTTGTGAAGGGTCACCCTCGACCACAGGTACAACTAACAGCCATTAAAAAACTGATGGTCAATGCTCCAGCGTCCCTGGTCCCCAACATTTCACTGGGGCTGCAAGAACAGCTGACATGGTATGGATCAATGCTAACCAACCCTCTTCCTGGAGATCTGGCATCCTGTTAGTTGTCACATTGGCCCAAATTAGCCGCAGCTAATTTGACTAATTGGCCGCTTAGTGCAAATTTCTAGCTGTTGAATGAGGTGAACTATGTTAGCATTAGAGTGTAAAACCAAAAGGATGGTAGACTTCCTGGAACAGGGTTGGGACCCCTGGTACAAACTGTACTGGAAGCTCTCTGGCTACCTGCTGGCATAAATTGTGAATTCAGTCGCTAAGAGCTGCAACTGCCCACCAGCTGTACAGGTCAGGTTTACATGTTTATGTCATGATGGACATATTAATTTGGGCTGTATTCATGGGTTGCACATAATGCTTTTAGATGCGATTGTCTTAGTGCCCCCATCTCCACAATGTCTGCATCTCCCTCTCCCTCCCTGGTTGCAGTTGGTGCTCGTCCCAAACCTTTTAAAGCAGATTCTCCTCGCCCCATTTTGTTTTTCTGGACCTCAGACCCCTGAAAGTCACTCTGCTTTGGCTATTGACCCCTCTCTCCTCCCCGCCTAGTGTCACATACATGAGTCTGTACTGACTAGCACAATACCCTGGACACCCGGAGTTAATTTTGTCCCTTCCTAGGTCAGTAAAAAAAAAAAAGCCCTTGCCTGTTTCCTTTTGTAGTGGCAACCAAAACGGTCAGTCCAAAAGCAGGCTCCTCCAGCTGGTGTTTTTGTATTGCTCTTGTATAGCAGTGTGTGTACAATGGCTGCCTTCATCAGAATTCATTCCACGAGCCTCGTACTACATCTCTAGGCTTCTGCCCTGGATCAAGTACACAAAAAAAGAAGAAGAAGAAGAAGTAGAAGCACCCGACCTGCTCCGTATCTGGATCTCGGGGTTTAGCTCGATGAGAGTTACCCTCACTCTTACCCTCTCCCCTGCACAGCTTCCTGTTACCCTCTTTCGGCTGGCCCCAGCTTTCCTGTTCGTGTGGATCTAGAAAAGTAGAAACTTTTTTTGTGATGTTTACTCAAATGAAACATCTATAGAAGAAAGCTCCCATTTGAAACCCCCTGTGAAATACTCTCATTAGCTCTGCTCCCT
Source organism: Gymnothorax reevesii (assembly GCA_029721435.1). Classification (NCBI taxonomy): domain Eukaryota; kingdom Metazoa; phylum Chordata; class Actinopteri; order Anguilliformes; family Muraenidae; genus Gymnothorax; species Gymnothorax reevesii. Next base: position 165,078,308 of record CM056573.1, on the reverse strand, counting down.
GTTGGCTGCTGCGCGCTGTACATTGTTGATCAATGCTCGCTTGTTTGGGAGGTTTGTACCCCGATAGATCAGCAACATTTGCGCTGAGCCTCCGAGCACTCCTAATTATAAGCAGAAGAAATATGTGTAATGTGGAAATAAGGGTCCAGTGTGTAGCCTGACGTGGGTGGGAGGGAAGGGGTTGGTGGTGCAGGCTGCTGGTTAGAGTTGCTTCCTTATATTATTATTCTCCACCTAATTCTTTCCTCATGAGGAATGAATGAATGAAGGAATGAATACTTTGAAAGAGTCTGGTTTTAGTCAGAGGAAAGTGGCGACTCAGAGCTGTAGTCCCACTTTTGGAATCCCGATCCACCAGTATCAAGACAGGGCTGATCACTGGTCCCAGCCAACCAACCCACTTAATCCCAATTAGTCCCAGTAACGCATTATTACTACTACGATTAAAAGTCTCAGAACTATCTGACTCCACCCCCCTTTGTAAACTTCCAATGAGCTGGTCACATCTCACCCTGAGACCTGGAAGAGCATGTTTGATTGGGTCTGGCTTGCTCACCCTGCTGAGTTTTGGTCATTAGAGAGGGTAGGGTAGTTCATTCGACCCATCTTAGTTCCTCAGGAGCAGTGGGCAGCCATCACGCTGGGTCCAGGGTCTAAACACTGATCTGAGGTCAGAACCTCGGCGAGGGGCAGTGGCAGAGATGTTTATATGGTGTCTGTCTTTGGGTCATAAAGCAAACCGTGTAAATGGTTCCTCTTTGGTCACAATCAGTGACTGAATGGTATTACTCGCTTTCTTTTTACAGCGTTTTGAGTTGCTTTCTGGCAAAGAATTTGCACGGTTACAGGTGTCTGCCTTCCTTGCCAGTGTTCTTGCTGAAAATCCTGTTGATCGGAAAAACAAAACATTTGTATGTAGAGCCTCTCTGTCCCTGTTCCAGCACAGTCCTACATAATGGTTGTCCAGCCATGTGCCCAGAATATTAAACCTGAATAAGCAACAACACCCTAATGATACCGGGCTCAGCTCATTTTCAGTCCTGTCTATGCCTATTCTCTTCAAATCTCTTTGAATGTAGATATTGTTTTGTTTGTTTTGTTCATAATTGTATGCATGTATTCTTTTTCCTGTTGATCATTATTTTGTGTAAAACGCAAGTATGCTAGTATTCGCCACCCTCCCAGCTCCCACCTGTTGTTTTGCTACGTGTAGGTGTACTGTGCTCCCAGCTAGATCAGGTAGTCAGAAATTCGTAAGAATGCCGTGATATCCATTCATGAGTTATCCTGACTGAAAAACCATTCTATTGCATGTGGTGCAATGATATGTGTGCAGATGTGAAGTGCTTTCATTTTTTTCTGCGTGTATTGTTGTGTGTATGTGTGAGTGTTGTGCATTTGTGTTCCATTGGCTTGTGTGTGTCGTCTGTGTTTCTTGTGTATTTGTGTTGTGCATTTTTGTTTAGTTTGCATGTGTGTGAGAGAGAGAGAGAGGGTGATGTTCATGCATTTATTTTATTTCTTTGTTGAGCATTTGTGGTTAATTTGTCCGTATAATTGTCGTGTCTTTGTATTTTTTATTTTTTTTTGTAGTTGCGTGAGAGTATGTTGAACTTGTTAGTCACCTGCTGTGATAGCAATGCTGGTTTTGTTCCCAGTTGATTTTGCAGGTGTTTGGTATGTCTGTTTGTGGACATTTCTTGCAAACACGATAGCATTGCAACCTTTTTAGATGCAGTTGAAAAACATTATAGGTGTGTAGTTGGCGTGAAATGGAAGGCTGAGTTCGAAGACGGGTGTGGTCTGAGTACACACACGCTGAACGCATTATAATGAGGACTGCCTTACTGAAAACAATACGAGCATCACTGCCGCGGCTGCTGCGATCCCAGAGGGTCTCCAGTGTAGTTTGTTTGTTTATGTATAGCGTTTTAATTTTTTGTTTGTGTGGGTTTGTGCACTGCATTTTTGTGTATTTGTGTATTTGTTGGTTATTTTGGTTTTGTGTGAGTGTGTTATGCATTTTTTGTGATTTGTAGCGTGTTTGTATTTTTGTGTGTGTGTGTGTGTGTTGCATTTTTTGTGATGTGTAGCGTGTTTGTATTTGTGTGTGTGTGTGTGTGTTACATGTTTGTTTCTATCTGCGTTGCCTGTTTATGTTTCGTAGTTGCATGAGTGTGTTGTACATTCGTGTTTGGTGGATATGTGTTGCTCATTTGTATGATGTTGTCTGACAGTGTGTTGCTCGTGTTTAGCAGTGGCGGCCGGTAAACTGGCAATAGGGGAGGCTCAAACCCATCCCTCAAATATAATGATTGGCCATGACCAGGGTTCAATCATTCATTTAAATTACCACTACAGAAACTCTGATAACTCTCAACATTATCAGGTGTGGCCAGTTTCCGTTAATAACACACACCTGTCAACTCTCACGCATTCAGCGTCAGTTTTAGTGGTATGTTTACGTTCCTCTGCAGTAATCTGCAATTATTCGATCAACGCATGTGTAAGAGATTCTCGCACGGAATTGAAGTCCTTGTGCAGGGAGGTTTATCAGTTTCACCTGCTTTATGACTCCAGACTTTTCTTTACTCAGGGGTTGGAGGCGATGCATGTGTTTCATTATCGTTTGGACTGTTTAAATGAAATAAGATCATGGGAAGCAATGGAAGACCTTCCAAATGATCTTATTTCATTTAAAACGATCGCAAAACACATGCACTGCTTCCAACCGCTGAGTAAAGAAAAGCGTGAGAAGCCCGAGTCGTAATCGGTATGCGTTATAAATGAAAACTGGCCACACCTGATAATGTTGAGAGTTATCAGAGTTTCTATAATAGTAATTTAAATGAATGATTCAAAACAGGTCGACACCAATCATTCATTTTAAGGGATTGTTTGAGCTTCCCCTTTTGCCACTTCACCAGCCGCCACTGATATTTAGTCTGACTGTCTATGTATGGTGCATTTTTATAGTTTGTGTCCGTGAGTCTGCTGTACATTTATGTTTGTGTGGACAGGGGGTGGGAACGTTGTGCTTTTGCTTTTAGTTTGTTTGTGCATATTTTTATTTGCGTTTTGTTTGTTTGTGCGTTATGTTCAGTTTGTATGTATGTGGGAGTTGTGTTTTGTTCATTTCTGTGTGTGTGTGTTGTGCATATGTGTTTCGTTTGTGCGTGGTGTGTTTGTTTCATTTGTGAGTGTGTTTTTGTTATACATTTGTATTTAGTTTGTGCTGGTGTGTGGGGTGCTTGTGTTTTGTTTGTGTGTGCGAGTATGTAAGGGTGTGCGGCACATTTGTGTTTAAATCATTTGCGTGTGATGCTTTGTGGTTTGCTTGTGCAAGTAAGTAAGGGTGTGTGGCACATTTGTGTTTAAATTGTTTGTGCGTGCGGTTGTTTGTGTTTTGTCTGTGACTGTGTGTTGTACATTTGTGTTTATAGTGTTTGTGTGTGGTGTGATTGTGTTTTGTTTGCGCGAGTATGTAAGGGTGTGTGGCACATTTGTGTTTAAATTGTTTGTGTGTAGTGAGTTGGTGTTTTGTTTGTGCGCTGTGTGATGAATTCAGATGCGTGTAGGGATTACATTACACAGCCACAGAATCACTTCAGCTTGCTGTCACTCATGCGAACGGAAAATCTAAGTGATTCTGTCAGCTTTAAACATTTTATGAGCTTTAGTACGCCTTACTTCAGTGCGATTTTAACCTTTAAATTTTTATGAAAACATTTGTAAGGCGGGTGTGAAAATCCAGCTCTCTGAAATGTTAAAATGTTTTGTTTGAAAAAACAAAAAAATGTTTGTCTGTCTGGTTTTCTGTCTGTAGTTAGGTCCTAAAGAACTGGGACAGAGACTCCATTTTAAAGAGCTGTAATTCCTGGTTGAGGGCACAAGATGTGAATGTCAGCTCGCCTCGGTTGGTACTGCCTGTCTGCTCTTCACTTCATTTTGAGGGTTTACACATCCTCACAAAGTGATCTGGTTAAGTAAAATTGCAATTAAAACTGTGTATCAGTTTGAATACTTACGAGCTTCACAATATCCCACCATGTCTATAAGTCTATATGTCTGAGGATGTGAGAATGTGCGGAACCTATCAGAGGAGATTTCAGAGAGGGTAGAGTTATGTGGAAGGGGGCCATAGAGACCTTTCCTCTATTCAGTGCTGCTGTGAACTGGGCCCTGTCTGAGGGTGCGTTGTCATGGAGCCCTGGCTAAGCACCAGACTCACATTCTCTCTGTGCCCTTGGAATACAAACACACACACACACACACACACACACACACACACACACACACACACTCACTCATGCTGCCACACCCAGAAATAAAAATACTGTATTTAGTGGCTAATGTTAAATCACAACCATGCTCAAAATCACACACATTCCAACAAACACACACGCACACACACACACATACACACGCACACACACGCATGCACGTACACACACACACACACAGGCACACACATGTGGGCGCGACTCACACTCACTCACACACACGCACACACACTCACTCACGCTGCCACACCCAGAAATAAAAATACTGAATTTAGTGGCTAATGTTAGATTACAATCATGCTCAAAAATCACGCACATTCCAACGCACACACTCACGCGTGCGCGCACACATGTGTGTTCGAGCACACACGCACTCACACACACTCACACACGCACAGATGCACTCACTCATGCTGCCACACTTAGAAATATATGTATTTAGCTGGCAATGTTAAATTGCAAGCACAGTTACCAGTACACATGCACACACATATGCACAGACACGCACACACTCATACACATAGTGACATACGGTAGGTATTGAGCTATAAAGTCAGTCAGACGGCTTCATTTTTCATTCACGGGTGCACACTGACAGGAGCACGCAGAAACACACAGAGAGAATAATGGGCAGGAAAACACAGAGATCAGGACGACGTCAGAGCACAGACACACTCACAAACACACACGTGAACATGCACACACACTCACGTATCACACACAGAGACATGCAGCTGGGCTCTGTTTGCGCTGACTCACATACAGCTTACATACACGCACACATGCACTCAAACACACACACACACACACACATACATACATACATATGGTGCTCCGTTTGTGCACCCCCCCCCCCCCCACAAGCACACACAGAGTCCTTAACACATGCATACAGTTCAAAATATGTTACCTTAAAATCACACACACACTTACACACCCACCATTCACCAACACCCATATATAGCCACACAGTTTGGCTCAGCTCGGCATGCACACCCACACACACACACACACGCCTGGCTCTGAGCCCGCCGCGTAGCCTGGTTGGAGGCAGGGGTAATGCCCTTCACCTCAGGCAGTTTGGAGAGCAGGCTGCCTGTCAGCTCACGATAAACATGGTGAGAAGGCTAGGTCCTGTGCTGGGGTGTGCTGTGTACTGTGTGCAGTATGCAGTATGCAGTATGCAGTGTGCTGTATGCAGTGTGCAATGCGCAGTGTGCAGTTCACGCCCGAGCTGTGTGGCTGCTGTTTCATCCAGGAGAGAGATGGTAGCCTTAGCCTGGTTAAACTTTGCTGTGTTTGGATTGGCTAAGGGTTGAGGGCCTGTGACCTCAGGAATCAGCTGCTGCTCCTTACACAGCAAAAATCCCAGTGTTAATTGAACACCAGTAGAGCTTATATGAAACCAACCCATCCATCTTGGATTCAAATAAACTCTATTGGAGTTGAATTAACACTGGGATTTTTACTGTGTAGTTAAGCTTGTGCTGCTTGTGTTCATGTCAATGTATTTGTTTGTGTCCGTTTGTATGCATATGACCATGTCTTTGTGTGTGTCTGCATCAGTGCATGCGTATGCAGTATGTGTTTCTGTCTTTGCATATCCATCAGTGCGTTTGTGTGTGGATGTATGTATGTGTGTGTGTGTGTGTGTTTGTGTGTGTTTCTTTATACGAATGCATACATTTTGTGATGTTAGAGGTGACGTGGCCACGCAAGGTGTCCAGTTCCTTCCGTAGTCCCCCCACGCCCCATATTTCCCCATATTCTCTCTCTCTCTGTCTCTCTCTCTCTCTCTCTCTCTCTCTCTCTCTCTCTCAGTCTGAATGTGCTCAGCACGGCAGCCTCTCGGTGCTGCGGTGGACACGCATTGACAGAGGGCAGATCCCTGCTGCCATCAGACAAAATCAGGAACAGTACAGTCTGACCGTGTTTGACGTCAGTGTGGACACGTCCAGAGCCTCCTTCACTCACCGATGCATTACCTCACTGCTTCTCACACTCAGTCCTGAGGGATCCCTGCCTGCGCTGATGTCCTTCCATCCACAGATCTGGCCCAGAATTCGTAACAAGCTGCTCATTTGAATTAATTGGGTGCATTTGCTGCTTTGAGGGACTTTCTACCTACCTGATCCACATGATACCAAAATATTTTTTCAATACCGCAAGATTCTCAATATTGCATTGTACTTATTGTGATGCAGGTGAACAGTTGCATAAAAAGTGGTGACAAATGATGGGATTAATGGGCCAACTTCGAAACATAACTGGTAATCAGATTAACTACATCGTTGAATACTTAATAAATAGCTTTGTTTTGCTTAAACTTTAATACAATCCAAAAAGGCCTCATTATTGTTATTGAATTGTTTATTTTCTTTATCTCCCTAGTTGTGACACTCATTTTTTTTTTTTAGTGGTATTTCTGCTCAGGATTACCGCAAGGAAAGTCGGAAAGTTTAACCCTTAACCTTCACCCTCGCCATCCAGTTTCATCGCCATCCGTCCATTATCATAAACATCCACACTGAAAGGCCCGGACTAGATTCACACCCACGTTCTTCATGTCGTAAGACAGCAGTAGTGCTCACTGTGCCACCTGAGGACTGTATTTTTGCCTATTTGAACCAACCGACCCACTGCCTGTCTGACTGCCTGTTTCACCGATCAATGGTCTGATTCGCCGAACGCTCATCAGACCGGCTGACTGTTGCACTGACAGGCTGATTAACTAGCCACCCAACCCATTGATTGATGGAATTTAGGGAAAGCTCTGGAAGCACCCAAGATTGTGCTGAAACAGGTCTCCTGCTCCCCTCCATCAACGGGATCCAATTTAGCTGTGTGAGCTTGTGTTAGAAAGGGTGCTTTACAGAGAATGAGACTGATTGAGGATTTATCCAATCCCTTATCAAGACTGATTGTTTACCTTCGTGCCTGAAGATTGGATTGAGAAAGGGGGCTGTGCTGTACTCCATACTGAACAGAGCAAAATCTAATCATTTCTCTCTTTCTCGCTCTCTCTCTCTCTGTCCCTCTCTGGGCGGACGACAAGGTGTAAAACTCGTATATCAAGTCAAAAGCGATTTAATTCCCTCAAAGGGTGCAGTGAGGTGCAGGCATTTGTTGCTGTTGTTGTTGTGTTTATGTGGACAGCGTGCGGGACAAAGTGGGCGCCACAAAGATTTCAGGACGTGCCGGTAGAGCTGTACTGTGGGGAAGTACAGCTTTAGCACTGCTTTAGCACATATTGAAACAGCAAGCTAATGTATGTAGCTTGTTGGTAGAGAGTCAGGTTCTTCACGATTATTTTTCACTTCTGTTAATTCAAATAGCGTGTTCAGTTCCACTTTACACTGCAGCCAATCTTTTCTTACTGGACTTTGTGGGCCAAGTATTTATTAATTTTTTTGTTTGTTTCTGGCGTGTTGAATTTTGATAAAATGAGTCTTTTATTCTGTGAGAGGTACAGCGTGTGCGAAGTTTGCAGTTGTGTGACTTTAGGTGTGTGATTTTGCTTTTCTGCTTATTGAGGTGTGTGTGTTCAGCTGTGTGAGAGAATATTCTGGAATTTATTTTGTGGAGGTACAGTGGGATTGCTTCAGTAATGTGGGAGTTAAGGTGTGTATCCATTTTTAATTGTGCGGGATGTGATGTGCGCACGTGTGTGTGTGAGTGCGTGCGCGCGCCCAAATGTCCGTTTAGATATTTTGGAGTTGAGGTGTGTTTGGCTATGCAGATAAATACATACTATTTGGTTCCGTGGCACAATCTGTGTGGTTTTTCCCATCCATTCTAAAGTACTGAATTTGAAATAAAACACCATGAACATGAGTGTAAGTGAATCCTTTTTTAGTTTCAAATATTAGAAAACAACATTGGTTTTCATGTGCAATCTCTACATTTTTGTGAAGTTGGGAGGAGCATAGATGAACTGTGAAGCAATAAAGATCAGACAGCCTGAACAGGGAGCACAAATTGAAGGAGAGAGGAGAGAGTCACAATGACAAAATGCAGCCCCCCGGCCAAGCGCTTCCCCCCCCCATCTCTCCGCTGAACCTCTCTCCATCTGTATATTTACACACAGGCCATCTCCAAAGAGCCGTGACAAATCCTCCATGTAATCCCACCCGTCCCGGGCCCCGTCGAGTACATGAACACCGTCTATGTACAGACGTGGAATTGTTCCCGTTTAGACACTTCTCGGTTGCCTGGTCGCGTTTTCTCATTTCTGCTTGCCCTCGCGGGTCAGTGTTTGCTGACAGCTGACGTCATGGCGTGTGACAGATTCAGGAGAAAGACGAGGAGAATAACAACGGTGTAGGAACCTTCTAGAACTTTGATGTTTGAGTGGGTGCCCTTCACCCTTCACCGTAGTGACCAGCCAAGGAATGAAATGGTTGAAAAAAAAAGCCATTAAAAGCCATAGATAGTTTATTGAGAAACAGAAAAGTGAAGTTACCTGATAGACATCATGTGTTTGTAGAGATATGCATGTTCTTACCTGCCTCTCAAAAAATTGTATGAGGAAAGGAATATTGTTGAAAATAATAATAGAGAGTACATGTTCTTGTGTTGCAGAGGAGAAGAACCGGATTCTCCTAGAACTCGGCTGTTTGCGTGAGAAATACACTAATGTAACCTGCCTTTGAAAGACACTATCAGGAAAAGATGATTCCGAACTGGTGTAGAAACTTTTTTTTTTCAGCTGAGAAAAAAAGAGTTAGAATAAACATAACTGAGTGTGTTGAGGTCAGTATGAAGGATTTCGTAAGACTGGTCTGAAGAGCCGCAGGGCAGCACTTTCAGTTACCTTAGCGCTATGAGCTGATTTACTGCATCCTATAGCATTGCTATCAAATTGCTGCAGTCTGGTACTTACACTTTCGGTAATACAATCGGATGGTAAATGGTTTTTCTGAAACTCATCTTTTTCTCTTGGATTATTAATTCATGGGCCTGGTCACTGTAACCTTGAGGCCTGTGAGGTTTCGGAGGAGTGTGGGGGTTGGTGGCGTCGATGGAGTTCTGTATAGCTATTGGCGAGGTAGAGAGTGAGGGAGGTGGAGGGAGGTATTGTGGTTGTTTGGAAGATAATGCAAAGGGATGGGAGGATGGAAAGACAATGCGGGACGAAACATAGAGGTTTGGGGAGAGGGGAGTGGAGTTGGGTTGGGTTGGGGGGGGGGTCCGGTCGGATTTCTTCGTCCTTGAGCGGTGAGTCGGGGCTGATCGATAGCGGGCTGAAAGTGAGTCGGATCAGGTGCCGGTGAGACTCGGAGAAACACTGACTGCACCGTCCCGAGACATAAACAAGGTCACCGCTTGACCCCTGCGCTGGCATGCCAGGTGGGGGCTAGCCCTCAAGAGCGTTCAGACTCCGGTGTTTTTCAGTTTCACTGCGTCGAGAGAGCTCGACCGGAGTGTGTACAGTGTCCATCCGCTTCCAATAACTCATGAGCAGTAGGCCTTGTGTGTTTTGGAGCTCGGGGAGATAGAAAGGGAAAGTGTATGGAATGATGTGCATGGAGAGGGAGAGGCCTTTCTATGAAGCTTTGCTTTCTCAGACTCCCCTGGTGCTACTTCCTCTATATGCTACCCCTGCTAATATAGCAATCACCCGCCTCACCATTAGAGCGCTGCAGGCTAGCTTAGTGTAATAGCCGTAGCCTTGCATAGTTGGCAACACACAACTTTAGCTTTACAATGAGAGAGCAGACCTTGTGGAGTCTGAGCATCTTTGTAGCCCGCCAAGCCCGGAAAATCTAATATCTACTGGAAAAAAATCCCCAAAAAAACCTCAGGGCCAGCCTTTTATATGAAGTTGATTAATTTGTTCTTTAATTCACTCTAATCTGCGGGATGAAAGAATGCTTTATTCACATATTTGAACTTCAGTTACTGAATAAGCTGGGCCCCACCGTAAATGGATTATCCATGGAAAGAGGCTTTGGAGACTTCTGGGGATTGGAGTTGTAAAGCGCATGGGAGTTGCAGTCCTGACCTGATGGAAATGTGTTCTTCTGGGACATGAATCCTGCACTTAGCAGAGCGTGTAATCAAATCCTTGTGGACCATTTTGCTCGTCTCCTGTTGCCCTGTTATCACTGCTGGGGTTTAGGCGGGTCCAATTCTGTCCGCTCAGCAATCTACTGTTCACTTGACCTGCGGTTACATCATCCTCAGCTTCTCTTACAAGTCATGCCTTCATCTCCTTCACCGTTTATGATTTTGAAATATCATACCTTGTCTCCTCTGCTGCCAGGTCACAGCGGCCTCCTCTATAGCTGCACTGCGCTGTATTGTCTGGAGTTAATTTTTTTGAGGATGTTCTTATTTTCTTAAGCGCATGCAACGATGGACTCTGCATACATCCAGGAGCCTGATACCCCAAATCTATACTTCCCCCAGCAGACTGATGAATGCTGTGTAATGTATCCATAACGATTCCAACTGTTACTCATCTCAAACTCACATTTCACTTCCGTGCTTAACTTTCATCTCCCCCGTCACGTTCATTACTTTCCTTTTATCAAGTCATCCTTGATGACGTACTTTGTGAAAAATAAAAAGTTGAATGACCTTCGAAAAGTAAGCCACCCAGCATTTTTGAGTTTGCTTTAGCTTCTTTCAAAAATGAGTTTCAGGGACTTGAAGTTGAGCAAACGCAAAAATGTTCTGCGGCTTTTTGACTTACTTTTTTAAGTTTGTTGATTTTTTTTTTTTTTTTTTTAGTCCTGCAGTGTGCAATTACTCGAAGATTAATTCACCAGGCGTAACTCATCTTGAAAAGTATAATCTTTGACTGACGCATTTTACATTTAACATTAGCAAACTGGCAACATCTTAAATGTATACTTCCGAGCACAGGCTGTAATTGATTCTGAACTAATTCATCCCACATGCATTTGATGCTAAGTTGCTGTCAACAACAGATAGACTCATCCTCTTTGACTTGGACCCAATTCACCAATCCCAAAGTGACAGGTTGCAAGCTCATCTTTGATGGATCTTTTTGAAGAGAGTGATATGAATTAAACCCCCCCCCCCCCCAAAAAAAAAAAACAATTCCCAACTGATACAGTTGCCCTAAAATATGAAACTATAGCAAAATATCTGACTCATGCCGAATAGCTCAACTACATCTAAGCACAACATAACTCATCCACATAGCGGCTCCTGCGTCCCTGTCTTGCATTAGCCCCACTTGTCATTCCTCCGTCTGAGCTCAGATTTGGAGCTTTTCCAAGCGAGGCTCTCGCTCCTTCCTCCTTCCGCTAACTGCCGCCATAAATTAGCTGGAGCTGAACGACACCGATTCAAGTCAGGATCCATAAGGAGACATTTATTGCTTAATGCCTGTCTTCTTCACTTTAATCTCACTACGCTGCCTTTTTTCCCCCCAGACAGATAATGAAAATGGTTATTGCCACAGTAAGTTTATTTTAGCTTAACACGGGATTTTATGAGTGAATCTTTGAAATGGTGAGGAATGATTATGGGAGCTCAGCGCTGCTCTTTCTAATCTACTCTATCATTTATGAAGATCTTTCTCCACCTCCTAGTGTGTACCTAGCACCCCAGCTGACTGACTCAGCCCCTCACAGATTTTAAATAGTGCCATTTTGAATACTCTCACAGTCAGAGGAAGATCATTTAGCTCAGTTTCATTTCCATAACTTTGGTTTTCAGACTTATGGGTCTTTAGATGTTAGTTGGCTCAATACAGTCAATGGAGGGCAAAGTTGAGGGGGCAATGAATGAGGTGGGGTCCTGGACATTATCGCTTGGATTAATCTTTACTGATATAGAGTAGCTTGATTGCTCTACAATGGCCTCTGAATACCCTCCATGTGACCTAATTAGCACATCTTTAAATGATGTCAAGATACTGGAGTACCCAATGGAGGCCCTCACTAGCTTGTGGAGAAGATCTTAACTTCAAGCAGAAAGGCTCTGGCCAGGATCTTCTTGCTGTGTGGAAACAGTACGATTGACTGCTCCTCTGTGATTAAGTCTATCTATGACTTATGTTACTGACTCAATCCTTTCTTCATGCATTGTCTCAGGGTAGCAGTACTGATCCAGGATCAGTTTTCACCCATCCAAATTCCTCACCCCGTCCCTACAGAATGTGAAACCCGCTAAGGCTTCCGCCTCTGGATAAGTTAATGCCTACTCGCTGATTCCAGGAGAAGGCAAATGGCCGAATTTAAGCCAAGTCCAGGTATTGAAACAGCTTTGATTTAGAGCCGCCCGAGGGCTTGCTTACTAGGTTTGGTCATCTAAACCGCCTCCATCTGTTTCCCAGTAGAGCTGAGGACAGGCCAGAGAGGGTCAAAGGGCCAAATATACTTAGCTGCAGCACCCTGAGGAATGCTGATAAATATTGCAGTAAGCAATGCATTTCACCCCATAGTCCAGACTCGCTGCTGCTTGTTATTCCGTGGACGGACTCGTGAATGCTGCCCCATGTGACTAACCGAAAGAGTCTGAATGATACAGTCAACTTGGAAGTATAAGTCAACACACGCGCACATAGATACACACACATCCACACACGGGCGCATTCGCACACGCACACACACACACACACACACACACACACACACACACACACACACACAAACACGCACACACACTCTCACATATACCAACACACAAACTGAACTGCTCTTTCTGACTATCTCTCTTAACACCAGAGATCGAAAATCCAGATTCACGGAGCGAATATCCTCTGTGGTATTTTGTTCCAACGACCTTGATTTGATATTTAGCACAATTCTTCAACCAGCAGGTAGAACTCATTTGTTCAGTCTTTTGACCCTTGGATTTTCTAGCAGTGCTCTGCACACGTACCTTTACATATACATTCTGTTTCTATCACATATTCACACACGCTCAAACACGCTCACACCCAAACAGGCTTTTTCGCACTCATATACATTTCTTTTCTCTCACAAACTGTCCCAAATTCGCAAACATACGTAGTCTTTGACAAACATATGTGCACGCACACACTCTAGGATCCTGGTATCTCGATCTGTAGCCACTGAACAGCTGTTAGCTCCTGGTCCTCTCGATGTAATGAAAGGTGTGCGATGAAACATTACGTGCCCTGCACTCTACAGAGGTCTGCTCGGTGTCAGCGCCTCTCTCGCGGCTGGCATCGAGCCTGCCCTTGTTGAACAGATGCTGAGCTGGTCCTGGCTACGGAATGGGACATTTTGCTTTCGAGATGATTTCTCTTCCTTTGCTCTCTGTCTAGCAATGTTGTCCTCGCTCACAGGTTATTTGCTCAAAGTTTTGTCCTTGGGGGCTTGTCCGGGATGGCAGCCAGCCATGGCAAATGTGCACTGTGAGTTCTTGCCTCCCCTCGGTCAATACCCTTTAAACGATGCCATCTACAGATAAGTGAGCATTATGCTGCGTTGCTCCGAAGGATTTGCGTGTTAAATGAAACACGAGCAGGCTGGTATTATCGACAGGCTGAGGAGAAGTTTCTGGAAAGCTTGCCTTCTCGCACACCCTGAGCCTGTTTTGTCATAAGAGCTTCGCCATACCCGAGGAAAGCACTCAACAGCACTTGCATCCCCTTGAACGGCAACCTTGGAGTCTGCGGTCTCTTTCCTGACGTCATTTAATGTTCTCAATGTTTTCAGCATTTGATGTTTGCGTGTCATTTTTCTGTCTTTTATGTGCTATCCAAGCCTCAGCTTATAAAGGGAACCTTGCTCACAAATGAGGCTACGCGGTAAGTGGTGTGCTGTGGCTGATGGCGTGGCTGATCATGAAGGATTTCTGCGGAACAAAGCGAGCTTGTGTGTTTTCAGACTAAATCAATAGCGACTTGCATTTCATTTGCTGTCTGCCCAGCAGACATCCTTGACTTGAACCCCTGCGCTTTGACGAGTCCAGGAGGAGCGAGTTGTCTCCGCAGCAGAGAAAAATAAGTAACTACATGAAAAGGAGAAAAAAGATAAATAAAATCTGAGGGATAACACTTAGCAACAGCCTCTGTTGGGAGGGAGTGAGGGAGTGAAGAAACACCAAAGAAAAGCATCAAACTCTCTCTCTCTCTCTCTCTCCTTCTTTCTTTCTTTCACTCTATCGCTCCATGTATCAACTCCATAGTCTTTGTGTATGTTGTGTATGTCTCTTGATCAGTCAGGGTCTCTCTCTTCTCTCTCACGGTCTCTCTTCCTCCTCTATCTGTCTCTCTGTCTGTCTGTGCTCTCCAACTTTTTTCTCTCTCTGCTCTGTTCATTCTCATCAGCACACTACACTCTCAGTGTTCCCCACGTAAAACTTGCCTTCGCTGAGTATAAACAGAAACCTTTCAGATGCTACGCAGCAGCCACTGACTAACGTCTCCTTCCTGATTATCCCTTTCATGACTTTCCCGCCCAAGGTCACAGGAAAGGCCAATTGGCGAATCACTGCAAGAGCCACACCTTCTCTTTCCTCTGTCTGCTGTCACAGTGCTCTCTGCCTACGTTATGCAGAGCTTTTCAGTCACTCTATACGCATTCATTTCTCATCACACATCACACAATACAGCAACTGTTCTAACCGACACTTGGCTTGCAGCAACTTCTGGCACTTCAGAACTACAAAACCCATCATGCTCCCCTTCAGTGCCCTATCATGTGGCATACAATAAGGTCAGCGAGGTTCGCCGTCGCATTATAGCCGTAGCGGCCTCCACCAGCGGAGCGCGCCAAGTATTTGATTGCTAGGCGATGCCAAGTATTTGATTAGATTTTTCCAGGTCGCGGGCTGTTTTCGGTCGCGGTACAGAAGTTCACTTTGCCTTATAATCTCAGGTCACATCCATTCCCGAATCCCCTCCCCGGCCCCGGGGCAGACCTCGTGGATGTGTGCGAGGGAGCGGAGGGCAGCGGGCTCAGCGACTGCGCCTGCGATCGCTGCAGCCTCATCTGTATTCAGGCAACACGGCTTTCCCTCCCCGCCACGTCTCTCTCTGGAGGGACTCGCTAACAATTGACAAGCTGCACTTAATTCTGCTCCAACCTGTCCTGATCAATGAGAGGCAGCTGTTTTCCAAATCCGCTGACAAACAAACCTGAATAAATAAAGTGTCATTTACACAAACCCCAGTAATCCAATAATCCCAGATATATAGGTCCTTGTCCCCAGCGCGCATAACAATGCGCCGCTTCGTTCGGCCGACGCCGCTAGCGGGAAGCTACCTCCTGATAATAACTCATGGTTAATCATCGCTGGGGGTTAATTGCCGACGGGTTAATGAGGCTTCATTAACAACACTTTCTGTGGAGTTACTGTACTCTCAGGCAATTGTGCTGCTGCTTTCAGGAAGCGCAATGCAGCCACTGTGGCTGGCGTTGCTATTCAGACCACAGTCATGAGGAGAGGTGAAATTTGAGTTTACAAGATGAGCGGCAGAGGTGCTGTAAAACAACACTCATCTTTAAAGTTATAGCCTGGTCAGGAGAATTAAAATTGTATTGTTCATCTCACCCTGTTGTATTGAAGCTGACGATTTTAGGGCAAAACAAATAGCTAAAGTCTTACTTTGTGTTCACAGGTGAATTGGAATTATTTAGTTCAACTCAGGTCGGTTTTACGTGTATTGAGCTTTTAACAGAAGAACTTTCACGAAGACGCTATTCAGACTAGCAGAAGTTTAGCAGTCAAGAAGATACCCGGAGTCCCCAAAATAGTTTTAAGAATTATTTATACTTTAAACAGTTTTAAATGCCCTAGTATTGCGGTTTTGGCTCGTTGTTTTCCCTTTTCTTTTTCCTTTGACCAATACTTGCCAAAGACTGTGAATTTGTCTAATTGTTTGGTTAGGATAAATTGTCTTATCTCAATTGTCTTATGCCGAACGGCTTACCTGCGTCATTGGTCTTGTTAATGAGGGGGTGTGTGGTGCTGAAGAACATGACACATTGAAAAAGGCAAAAAAGCCAAAATATCTGTGTCGTCTTTTTCTCCCCTAAAGCAAATAAAAAAGAGGGGGGGAAACTTATTTGAGTTTGACCGAGACCCTACTTTACTGCAGTTACAGTGATGAAATTGTTCATCCACCAGCCAAGAATCTATGGCAAGAGAGCCTGGTGGTTAAAAAAATCCTGTTGGCTCCTTTTACTAGAAGAAAATAGCTTCTTTGACCTTACTGTTTGCTTGAGGAGAATGTGATTTTTTTTGACCCCATTGGAAAAACTTCAAATGAATAGAAAGTGCTTCATTTAGAAATATTTTATTTAATGTGCCAGTAAGAAAAACAATAAAAACTATGGAAAATGTATGACCAAAATACGTGTTTAGACTGACTTATTTCTCATTTCTGATGTGGCGCTGAGAGGCAGCAATTTGAGTGAAATAACTTTGTCTCTCGAGTCTCCAAACGTGGCCTAGTCCTTTGGGTTTCAGCAGAGCTTCTGTTCCTACGCCCAAATTATATGGGCCGCTGTTTTGTTTTGTCTCCTGATTTCCTCAGCAGGAGTGGGTGTGGCCTGCTAATGACTGACCGCTCACTACTTGAGTCTCCTCCCCCCTACAGGTTCGATGGACGAAGACTGCGGGCAGTGCCTCGGAAAAGTTCCAGGAGACGTCCATCTTCAACGAGACGCTGCGGATCGAGCGCATACAGAGGGTGCAGGGAGGGCGCTACTACTGCAAGGCCGAGAACGGCGTGGGGGTCGCCGCCATCAGGTCCATCCGGGTGGACGTGCAGTGTAAGTCGCGGCTCCGCGATTCCGCCATCCCTCCACTTCCTGGAGAAAGGGCCGCTCCTGTTTAAAAAATCAAGTCTCCGGGAGTATTGCAGTCTCGGTTCATTCCTGTCTGCTGGGTTTGAGGACCTGTGATTTTTGGCAACAGAACAGAAATGTGGAATCCCAGTTCCCGAAGGCGAATATCCGTTTCTCAATTCCAACCCTAACTTATTAAGTCATAAAAATAGATTAATGCAATGAGCTCAGTCATTAGCATAATCTGACATTTGAAGGACATTTACCAGCTAAGAGTGTTCTTGACAGCGAAAAAATCATTTCTTGTTATTTTGCGTAGATTTTTTTTTACTTTGGATTAATCTATGAGTGAACAAATAACATATGCAGCCATTCATAGAGGTGCCGGGGAAATTTGCTGAAACAGAAACCGGATATAACTACGGCTCATCTGGAACAGGTCTCCCATCTCTTGGATGGCAGTAGACGGTCTGCGCAGGATGTAATGTATAGGTTGGGATGGGTGTTTTAAAGGTGGAGTGAGAGGTTATTGTAAAGGAGGGGGCGGGGATGGCTGTGGTAGGTACACTTGAATAGAGAGAGCTATGAAGAGGGGGGTTTCATCTGCCCGAGTGATGTGGGGATCCCCTAGGGCAGGGATGGGCAATCACGGTCCTGGACGGCCGGTGTGTATGCAGGTTTTTATTCCTATCAATTACCCTGACTAATTGAGTGAATTGATTGCATGCACGAATATAGATTTTCGCAATGATTCGATCAAAGGAAAATGTTTTATGAAGGGAGACAAGACTAGTCTTTGTAGTTTCATGATAATTTAAAGAATTGCGCATGAAACGTCGGATTTCATAAATGGTTTGGCTAATTGAGACAATCAACTAATTAAAGACCAGACGTTGGTGTGAAAACCAGGGACAGATACGGCCCTTGCTGCCCACCTCTGCCCTTGGGCCTCTTATACAGCCGCTCTCCACTGTCACAGTGTGGCTCTTAGCGAGGGGCCAGGTCATACGTCTCAACTGTGGCCCTCAAGGTCTTTTCCTCTTGTGACTTACTTATGTTTCCTTGTCATTACCCTGATCATAATTCCACATGATCAAGGTTCACTGATCATGCTGCCTGAAAACTGCACCCCTTTCCCGTCATCAAACATCATCTGAACACTGTCTCATCCACCCACCCAATCACAGCACAACACTTCTAACCCATCATATGCTCTTTCTACAGTAGTACCTTCATCATTTCAACCAGCATAATGCATCACGTCTGATCAGAGAGTCCTTGCTTTTATTTGAGAAAATTTAACGGTGACTGGAAAGTAAAAGGTTCTCTGTGAAAGAGTTCAATTCTGTTTCTCTCTCAGCTTTCTGTTGTCAAAAGAACTCCCCGGCAGATTAAGCTACAAGAATGGAGAGGCAGACTCTGTGTTAAACAACCTTTTTACCAGACTAAGCAAGGAGCAAGCAGTCGGTTCACGCCGGCAATGCGCCTTTCAACCGCTGGTGTAATCTAGCGGCAGTGAATTGCTCTGTTGCCTGTAATTTAATGGGTGGGAAGCAATGCCAATTAACAATTTAAATGAACTCAGTAAAGGAGTGAGGTTCAGAGGAGGATGGAAATGGAGGGGAAATCTCCAGCTGAGGTTGGGGGCAGTCAAAGCTGTCGGAGGCACAGAAGTGAAACAGGCCTCTTTAGGCAGGGGGGTATTTTATGGTAGGATGGAGGCGGTCGTTTTGGGGTGTGTATCTGCGTGGGGGCAGTTTCAGTAATGACCGGTGTCTGTAAGCTGCTAAAGCCGGACGAGGGAGCTTTCTCGGGGGGACTGATTTAGGGGGCATGCTCGGGCCGTTCCCCACCGCTGCAATTGTACACTGTAGCGCTTGATTTCGCTATCCCAGTACCCCTCCCCAGGAAACTGTAATTTGTGCCGCGGGTAAACAGGAAAGGTTGACGGGGGCCCGAGAGTAACCGTTACTGACGGCTGACGCTTGTTCAATTTTCCCCGCTGCGCTACTGAGCGCGCTCCTTGGGTGACTTTGGCCAGGTAGCCGCAGTAATTAGAGCCGGTGCATAGCGCTGTTCTCCCTTTACCTCTGCCTGCTGGGAATGAGAAGAGAGAGGGAGACAAAGAGAGACAGAGCAGGAAGGAGGGAGGAGGGGGAGAGAGTGGAGGGAGGGGGGAGGGCCTGAGAGAGAAATAAAAATATTGCGGGCTGGAGAAAGAGTGAGAAAAGGGAGGGAGAAACAGAAAATGGGATGCGAGACAGATTTATTAAAAGAGGGTGGCGATGGAGGGAAAGGAGAGAGAAGTAAAGGAAGTGAAGAGAAGGGGAGGGACGGACAGAGAGACTTAGGAAAAGAGGAATAGAAAAGGGAGGTAAAGCAAGGATAGGAGATCCTGAGGAAAGAGTCCTAAGGAGAGAGTTAAAGAGTAAGAGAAAGAGAGATGGAGGGAGAGAGGGATGATCCAGAGGGATGCTCCTGTCCATTCCAGGCGAGTGAAAGGAACTGGCGAGCTTTGTGATGGGAACAAAACGGAGTGGGACGCCTGCCATGTTCTGCGCGACAGAACCAGAGAAAAACGCCACCAGCACAAAGAGAAATAAAAGGTGTCTTCCTGCATTTGTTCAAGATAGAAAAATGTTTGTTGTGTTTGGGGCATTGAATACTGTCACTTTTTTCCATTTTCTTTTGTTGCATACATTATTTTATTTGTTCCATATGTGTTCAACCTGCATGTTAGAGAGAGAGCAGAGAGAGAGAGAGAGAGAGAGAGAGTATGAGGGCAGACAGTGAGTTAGGTTTTGAGGAAGAGGAGGAACAGGAGAAAGGACAGTCAGGTGAGAATAAGAGTTGAGAGTGAATCAGGTATAGAGCACATTCAACTGCAAACTTTAAGGAATAAAGAAAAACATGACACCATTCTGGCAGAAAAAAGTGTGATCACAATGTGGCCAATCCCTGCGTGTAGGGCATGTGTGCACGCACACACACATGCACACATGACTGCAGACACGTGTGCAAACACAATCACAAATGTGCACGCTCAAACACATGACTGCAGACACATGTGCAAACACAATCACAAATGTGCATACATACATATATACACTGACACCCAAGTGTAGATACATACCAAGGGTGAGGGTTTAATTTTAGAGTTGGTAGGGACAGATATGTAATGTGAGTGTACATAGAGCGAGGTGCAAATGTTTTTTTGCTATAATCTGAGTGAAAATACTGTCTTTTCCACAAATAGAGATTTTTCTAATAAGTGTTTCTTTGTCCTTTGTGATGTTTAGCGAGATGCCTCCATAATTTTAATAGAAAGATTCATGAACTTGTTTTCCTATTTTGTATCTACTTTTGATTTGATTTTTGAATACGAGTTTACAACTGTTATTTATTTATTAACGTAATTTATTACGAAGCTGAAAATTATCACACTTGAAATACTCTTCCAAATGTATAGGTTATGTAATTAAATGATGGTATTTTGCATTATTAGCGAACGTTACAATCATTATGCGGTAATTTATTAGCTAGGTATAGCTCACAAGTTAGCTAGCTAGCTGGTGATCTAACGTTATTTATGTTTGGATGCCAAGCAGACAATAGCTGCAAAAATCTGACTAGTAAACGCCTAACTTGGTTTCTGTGTAGTTAAAAAAACATCCCAGATCATTGCACACAAGTTTGCTAAGCTTTAACGCAGGACTTTAGTTTTTTTTTTTTTTTTTTTAAGAGGAAGAAGAACCATTATCTGGTGTTTTCAGACCTTTTCAATTGTTTCAAGCAAAAATCTCAAATTTTTCATCATTAAACACATTCTTGTAACCAAGATCTTAAATCTTTAATTCAGTGTCCACCTGAACTTCACGCAAAAACAGGTGTTTGCCAGATATTCAAATCCTGTTGCCAACACGCTTAGGTGAAAGGCTCTTGCTGGAAACAAAATCAGCTGCATGAAAAATAAAGTCCCACGTCAGTGGAAAGGAGTAACGTCTGGTTGATTAGCTGATGAGCCAGATTGCATTGTAGCTAGTTTCGGTAACGCCGTCTGATTTTCCTCAAGTGTTCCACTGCTGCAAATCGCAGAAGGAGACAAATATAGGAATTTACTTTTGGCACTATTACGAAAGACTGAGCAGAATCTTTGGTCATCCCTTTGCCTCATCTTCCTCCCTGCTATTCTGTCCTTCTCCCACTTCTCTTATTTCATAACAGAATTTTCTGGGAATCAATTTGATTGGTCATCGTATTTCCTATAGATCTCCACAAAAAGAAAGCAAGTCAAGAGATAGTTTTCATCATATAAACAGAAAATATGCAGCCTATAAGCCATCAATTTTAATAACAAATTCGACTATCAAACCTAGACCCCTAAATATTTACATGATTATGAAACACTGATGAATTGAAATTTTAAGAATACTACTTCCCATGACTGAGACTTACTATCCCCCGGTTTATGATGCAAGGGGATTTAATTGTCAGTTGCCTGTCTGTTTATCTGTTCAGTCATCTTTTCGCTTCTCCATCCATCTGTTCAAACATGGACATTTTTTTTCTGGGACAGAACTCGAAAACTATGTAAAATTTTTTTCTGAAACTTTGCGTTATATTGATCGAGCACTGAAGTGGTGCCGTTTGCTATTTTTGAATTTCTACTATTTTTATGCCCCAGCATATAATGCGCAGAGTTATAGTCATCAGTATATCTGTCCATCTGTTATCATTGCATTTCCAGAGAAAAACTCGAATAGTGTTTAGTAATTAAAAAAAAAAAAACTTGTTTTGCATATTAATCAGGTCCTAGACTGGAGCCTTTTGATATTTTGGGATTTCTGAGATTAGATTGCGATGGTCATGGGGACATGTCAACTTCTGATGACTCTTGTTTGATGACATATATAGAACTTGAAGATATGCATCAATAGTGCAATCAAGGCTTTCATGATGGAGAACTTTGCACAGCTTCAGTATTTATAAGTATAAAATTCTTTTGGTCCATTGTAGCGGTCAGATCACAACAGCAATAATGGGTGATCTGGGGTTAAATGGGTAAAATTTGATTATTTTTCCAAAAAATTTATTTTGAATAAAAATATTCTATAATTACCCACCTTTAATAATCACTGCTTGCTACAAGGATTAAAAACTGAACTCAACTTTTCAATGCGGTCTAATGCATTTTCCATCGATTTCCTAAGGTATTACTTTTTCCACGTTTCTCATGCCTGTGGCAGCCATAACTTTTTTCATTTATCATTGAAAATCAATAAAATTTGGGCTGCAGGTACTTTACCTCATTAGAAATGCAATGACATAGGGGATGACATTTTGCCTATCTGTTACATACTTCGAATATTTTGAGTATTTGTCAGATTCTGCGCAAAATAATTTCAAAATTTGAGTAAAATGCCCCAAAATCACAAAGCTGATAAATTGGGCAAAGAATGACAATGTCATTGCATTTGGATAAGCAGTAGCTTTTAAATGATGACAGAAAATCTGAATTCTATCGTAGAGTTAAAGAGGATTTGGTGCCAGAAGTTTTCTGCATATTTAATGAGCTTGCTCGGTGACCATGGTAACCGCATAAACAGAAAAATGCCAACCAAAAAAGGGTGGTAATCTCTTTAGATTAATTCTGAGTTGTTTCCTGGTGTCATTTTTGATTTAACCCCAGATCACCCCTTAAGTTTGGTTGTGAATTGCTCTCTTTTACCACCAGGGTTTCAATGTCAATTCAGGCTTGAATTCTGATTACTGTCGACACTCTTCAATAAATGCTACAAATGATGTCAGCGCACCTGCAAAACCTGCTTAGATCTAGTAGTGTGAACACTGAAACCAAGTGAGAGAATATACAACTACATTAGCAAGCCAATTGGCAATCCTGTCCACTAAGCATCTTTATGTGTGGTGTTGTTCGGAACAATGTCAGTAACGCGCCTGTAGCCGACATGTACACTTCAAATTGGACTATTGAGTTGGACACAGCTGCAAACTGTCGACTGGATCATTTTATATTTACGATTACACGTTTCTTTCATTTTCTCCACTGATCCAAAGTTGGTCAGATATTTTTTCTACGTCTGAATACCAACCCAAATCAACACCTCTGACGCTTGTGCAAACTTACATACACAATCTGATATTGCCGTGTTGGTGTTGTTCTGAGAGCAACAAAATAATGCTCGTCTAGGAGTAGCATTACAGTCCACCAATAGCAGCTCTGCTATGATGATGTCATAGAACCATGAAGGCTTTACAACTGTGCATCGCATGTGGCAAACACAGACTTTAGGTTAGCAGTTCAGACCAGCAAAATCCCAGAAGATGAGTGATGTGAGCGGGAAAATTTGTTAAATTCCCATGGATAAAATAATCTAGGGTTTCCTTGATAACAGGCTTCTCTGCAAATACCTGCTCACCTGTGCGAAAAACTGGCTAACAATACCTAGGCAATTTTATACAAGTAAGTGCTTGACATTTGCAAGCACAGCATGGAGATATCAGAACTGCTATTCATTGATGGACTATTATGCTGTTTCTGGGCAAGCATTACTTCAGTGATCCCGGAACAAAACTTAATGATATGGGATAGTGCTACACACACAGATACACTCACATGTGCACACAGGCACACACACACACACACAGAGAGAGGGAGACTTCTGATATGGGATAGTGCTACACACACAGATACACACACACGTGCACGCAGGCAGACACACATACACATGCACATACACTACACACACAGAGCACACACACAGACAGAGAGAGAGAGAGGGAGACTTCAAAACTTCAATCTCTCCAATGGAAGAGGGTCAGGTGACCAAGGGTTTTGGCACTTTGACAAATGGGACAGCGTGACAGAGAGGGGGTGTGGTAAGACAATTCTTCTACAGCTTGGGTAGACTTGGTTTAGAGACCTGATTAGATTGCCCGCTGCGGTGAAGAGCCATGGATGAAAATGAGTTTGTTATGCAGAAGTGATTTCTCGTGCTGCCGCTGAAGTTTGATTTTAGGCTGCACAGGTGACTTCGAAGGTCTGAGGAAGATATGCAGATAAATAAATGAATTCTGGAAAAAATTTCAATTGCAAAGAGAGTGGCAAATGTGATGCTTTTGCATAGGATTCCGTCTGTCAAAATATTTGTTTCCAGGAAGTCACTGTTGATTGATGGATTTTTTTTTTTCTGGTTGTCCTTCTCTCATGAAGTGACTGTCATCACTACGGCTGTGTATGAAACAACCTCATAATTTCTGTGTGGTCGAAATGTCTACTGTCTACTAAACCCACTGCACGCCTGCCTGTCTACAGGCTTGTTCTTCAAGTAATAAGTCAACATTTTCTCTAAACATGGATTAAATGCATCATTTATGAGTTTTGCTAAGTGCTTTTAGAAGAACATTTTTTCAGGATGTAAACCATGCTTTCTAGGTAGCCCCACAAAGAGCAAAAAAGTTATCATTGGCTCCAATCACAGTTAGATAGGTCATAAAGGGGGAGGAGGGTTATTTCCAATTATTTACAATTCAACCAACCATTAGAAAATAGTATGGCACAGACTGTAAATTGGAGATTTGGGGGGGGGGGTGTGCAAATTTAACAGATGCAGTCAGTCTACAACCTCTCCTATTCTCTTCCCTCGTTAATTGTGCGCTGTTTGAGTGGACAGTGAGTTAATGAAAATGAGCTGCTCTGATTGGCTGCTTAACCCTGTAAAGCCTCAAACTTCAAATAATAGACAGAAAATTGTAATTTTTTAGTGTGAAGAATTTATTGGACCTTTAAGCAAAATGTAAAAGAAATGTATGAAATTCATTTTTTTCATATTTGATACTTTTATACAGTGAGGTCAAGTTTCAAAAACTACCAGTGGTTGCCTTAGGTCCTCTAGTTTCACAGGATATTACTAGCATTGTACTAGCTAAAAAAATGAGCCTCATAAGTACAATAATGTTGGTGGAGATTACGAGCGTTCCTGCAACTCTCTGAGGGTTAAATACTTGTAGTATCATATTTGCATACATTTCAACTCAATTTTATTATAAAATAAGCAACGAAAGGTTGTGTGGCTATTGTTGCTTCAATCCAGTAAATATTCATACTTAAGTATTAGAAACAATATAATTCAGGTTGATGAATGGGGGCAGCCATCTTTGATTTTGTATTTTATGGACCTCAACTGCCTGCAGTGCATGGATAGCCCATCAGGAGGAAGATGACATGTATCAGATTGCATACAACAGGTTTTCAAGGCAAGTGCTGATCATATGGATGACATAGATTTCAGAGAAAGTCGTGTATCAAATATGATACAAATGGCATTACAGGGTTAATCATATTGTGAAGTAAACAATTTCACAAAGTGAAAACCTGTATTACTGGGCAGTTTCCATACAAATTAATCCCCTCATGTCGGTTGGGGCATCCACTCAAAACACAACATTTCACGACATTTCTTTGGCAATGCGCTGCAGCATTAACACTGATTTTTCTTTTTATTTCTCTGGTCCTTTGGTAGAAAGAACCAAAGTATGTTGATTGATTGAAGGAAAAACCCTGACTTTCATGAACTGGCACTTTTAAGCATGCCTTCTTAAAAACTCTCATCATGTGCTCAGTTTGAGTTGGAAATTATTGGGAAGTAAGCACTTTTGTAGACAGCCTAGATGTCTACAAGTTTACAAGGGCTTACTTCTATTCAATCATGGCAATATCCACTGTGATTGGTGGAGAAGAGTGATGATGCAAACTTCCTGTCCTTATTTTACTCTGGAACGCAATGCATACAAAATTCAAGCAGTTGTGGAATTGGCTGGGCTTAGAAGCGATTGCCAGACTGAAGCTCTGCCTTTTATCATGGGTAAGTTACTAATTAGTAGGTTAAGATACGTGGACTCATAGGGAAGACTTTTTGCATTGTTGTGCTATATTCTGCTCATGGTTTCCAGAAACTTCTTACTGTGCTCGCTGAGGATCACAGCACGTTCCAGGCAAGTAGTTTGGAGCATATTAGTGAATCCCGTCCATCCCCTGCCCTTCTGTTGCCACTGGGAATTCTGTATCTTACTCTACAAAAAAAAAAAAAAAAAAAAAAAATGGAACCCAACATGATTCTGTGGAGATTCGGTGACATTGTATGAATGTTATGCAATCTGAGTGTGGGCTGTACCACCTGTGACTGGAGGACTCATGGGGAGATCAGCAATTGGCTCTGGTCTCACTCAGGGATGGGTGGTTTTTATTTGGTGGGGATGACGTGGCTTCATTGCTTGCTGGTGCCCCCTGCTGGTTGATTTATTCAGCCTGTTGCGCTATATGTGAAGTGTTTTTTTTTTTCTCTGATGTCTGGGGTAATCTGACTTTTGGAGAGATTTTTCAAGCCCAAAAGCAAGACCGGAATATTTTCAGTGTAAAGCAGGTGTCTCCCTGAATAATTGAGAGCTGCTCGGAGCAGAAATGTGAAGCTCATGTCTAGGTGAACTGTGGTGTTTGCACGTCTTTTTAGTTTCCTTTTTATCAGCAGCCAATTAAGGCCTTGAGAATATCGCTCAGGGACTCCACTGACGATCAATAGCCCCACTCAATCACTCAATCTGAAATACAATGATAGCCAACAGACGCTGCAGTATAGGCCTACACTCCCAGACTGTTTTGTGATATTTATCGCATACAGTCTGGCTCACTGGGGAAGTCTTGGAAGGCACTGATTGTTCTTTTACTCATAGAGCAAAAGAAACGACCCCGTCAAGACTAAATTCAAAAATGTAACCCAGGGCTCGTTAGTTAACGGTCTGAGCCAAACAGCTGTGCACCAGGGCTTTGATGCGAGCAGGGCTCCGGTGATGCTAAAGTAGGGTGGCAAAGCATATGGCTTTGCGCCCTGGTTTCACGTGATCACGACACCAACTGTTCAAAACTAAAGCTGCTTTAACACCGGACGCGAAACGAATTTTTCGCGGGACAGATTACGTTCAAAGTCAATGCAATGATTCGCGTCTTTGCATTGACTTGCAGTCTGTCTTGCGAAAAATTCGTTTCGCGTCCTGCGTGAAAGCGGCTTAAGAGCGCAACCTTTTTATTTCAACATTTAAATTTCCTCTGTGGTTACAACTTTTTTTTGTTGTTGTTTAACAAGTGTATATAGTAGGGAAAACGTGTCAGTTATAGGTGCACTGCGAAAAGCGCTAAAATATTGAAAGCGAGGTAAAACATAAAACAGAGAAGTTAATTTAAAAAGAAATATCAAGTGCAGTTTTTAGACAAGTTGTCGCACTTCTTCTGTCGCAACAGGACTCAGTGTGCGTCTCCCTTGCCCTCTGAGGAGTGGGCTTACGGAGATGCACCGTCTCTGTCTATATCCTCATCGTCCTTCACTTCCAGAGAATTCGCCGTGCGAGACTTCTCCGAAATCGCTTGTAGCCTATTTATTAAGTTGTCATGTAGTCTGTCCCGATACTTGGAGTCTTCGTTTCTCTGAAAAAACTGAAATATATCAGTGGTTTCTTTTCTACGGAGTTCCTGTACCGACATTTCCTCTACATTATTCATCAAATTCATCATACATTTACAACGATTGAATTGCAAATGCAATGATATGCTTGAAATTACTTTCGATCTTTCCTCCAATAGCCTGTTATTGGAGTACATTGACAGATTCACAGCTAGTCGCCAGCGCTTGCTACTGATTGATTGTCCAGAGTTTTTAGGATGAAAATGATTCAAAACCTGTATTTCTGGGTTTATTTTATTTAAAGAGACAGTTATCATACATTTTAACCATATATTTTAGTGGAAGAAGAGATGAATTGCAGTTGGTGGTTTGGAGAAACTTTAAATGCGATGGCATCAATCCTGACTTTTCTGGTGTTATTAAGGGTATGTAAACATTTGTCAATTGATGCTTCGCAATTTTTGGCCTTAGTGCTTATCAAGTCCAAAATTGATTTTTCCAAAACAATGTGTTGGCTGATTGCTGCAAATAGACGCAGTTGAGGAGGTGACTGCTGGTGGAGTGTGAACACTTCGTGGGAATCTTCGAACGTATCATTAAGTGCTGATTAGATCCCTTCGTCCTTGACCGTAGTTGGCTGACTATTGGAGGTTGGTAACTCGGTAGTCCTGTGTCTTAAAACCGGCCCTGGAGAGAACTGTGAATGGATCAGTATCAGTCTGGGCCAGTTTATGTTTTTTCATTATGAGCTGTTTGCATTGTTTGAGATGAATGTACTGGCCGTGTCCTACACTGGACATTTCGGACAGTATTCCCTGAGGAAATATTGTGTATTATAACAGCATTCCACCTGGCTTAAGACAGGAGGTGCAGGAAGGAGAACTAATGACTGAATCCCATGTTTACTTCTTTTCTTAAGTAGGAGAGGCATGCACTTGCATGCATGTGTGTGTGTGTGTGTGTGTGTGTGTGAGAGAGAGAGAGAGAGAGAGAGAGAGAGAGTGTTCTTCTGTGTGCTACAAAGTGAGAACCAGATTTTTTTTTTTTTTTTTTCCCTGCATAGTGGGGACATTATTGGGAAGTGAGGCCATTTTCAAATGTCCTCACAACTGCTGGCAACTTGTAACTTATTAGTTAAGGTTTGCGGTAAGGTAAGAATTGGGGAGAGATTAAGGTTACGGTAAGGGTTTGGGTTAGGCATATGTAGCGTATTGTTAAGATTAGGGAAAGGCTGTAGAGACACACAAAGAATGAATGGAAGTCGATATAATGTCCTCACAAGGATAAAAGTACAAGGGTGTGTATGTATGTGTGTGTGTGTGTGTGCGTGTGTATGCGTGTGTGTGTGTGTGTGTGTGTGTGTGTGTGTGTCAGTATAGGTCTTAAAAGCAGTGGGTGAGACTATTAAAAATGTAAAAATAATATATCACTCATATAAAAGGTCTAGTTACTGTTAAATAATCTCCACAGAGGTCGCACGCCTGATATTGGTGAATCTTTTCTGCCTGCGCCATGAAGACATCATCCATGACTGAGTCACAATGCACTCTGTGTGAACTGGAAGTGCACTCTCATAAATCACACCCCTTAAGTATTAGCCATCCCTAAAATGGGGGAAAAGACATTCCAAAGAAGAAAAATGTGAATGACAGTACTGAGAATGATCTGTAATCTCATTCACTGCTCATAGCTGTTTTTATAGCGCTGAACTAAGTTTCCACTTTGCCGTAGCATATGTAAAGTTGACAAGCACAGATGAGTATTGCATAAGCGCAGTCAATGGTGCCTTCAATCAACAACAGTCCCTGCAGTGTTTAGGCCAGTAGAGTATTTCAGCATTTTTTTTTTAATGTGCATAGGAAATTAAATTCTCTGGCCTCAAAGATATATGATTACCAGCAGGGGGACTTTAGACCAGTTATTGCAGTGTTACATCACTGTATGCGAGTTGTTTCATTGGTTCATCACTTCCTGTCAACAGAGACCCTCAGAGGAAATGACACGGTGGAGAAGTGTGTGGATGATCTCATTGTATGCTCGGTAGATGAACTGCAGTTACAGAGATGGCAGTGGCTCACTGCTAAGAGAAAGTACTTTGTATGTAGCTCAGTCTATAGCAGTGCCATCCTCCGCTGGAGATCTGCAGCTCCTGTTGGTTCTCTCTCCAACCCTAACAAAGTGCACCTCATTCAACAGCCAGAGACCCAACAATCAGATCATTAGTTGAATCAGGTATGCCAATTTAGATTTGTCATGAAAATCAAAGGGACGGTAAATCTCCTGGAACAGGTTTGGATGGCCCTGTATTGAAAATGGGAACCACCCTATTGAGTCATGTAAAATCAAACAAAACAGATCGCTATCAGCGTATGGATTACCCTCGAGAGGTTCTAATCCAAACTCAGCCTGTGTAATTAGTCATTGTCATGTAAGACGAAGTCATGCAGCCATTCTGTTGCCAGAGGATGAATTAGCTGGCTGCACGATTCAATCACTGTTCAGCCGATGTTCGGAAGCCAATTTCTGAATGTACAGTCAGAATGATGGAACTTGAGAAGAAATCTTGCTTATGTACAGGATGCAGTAGTCTGTGGTAATTTTCCTGATTCATGCCAGGGTCAGTGTGGTTTCTTTGGCTGGTTAGAAGAGTTCATTTTCAGCAGGGGTCGTGTCTCAGTGCGTTATGGATGCTATTCATGTTGGGATTCAGAAATATAGCTGCCTGTGAGCAGTGGGGGACAGTTTTTCTATTAGGGACTACTATTACATGGGACCTGGCTTACTCACCCAGACATACTGTATTACTCACATATATGGATGCATACGGGCACACAGGCACAAACATGAATGCGGGCAATGATGGTCTGATGCACATATGTGCTGTTTCTGTGCATGCACTTGTGTACTGTATTTTATATTACTATTTCAATCTACAACAGACAAGTCACATACAGGCTCTCTCTCTCTCTCTCTCTCTCTCTCTCTCTCTCTCTCTCTCTCTCTCTCTCTCTCTCTCTCCAACGCCTCTCCCTGATCTGAACATTGTAAATGAGCAGCAGCCATTAAAGTCAAGCACTTTATCATCACTGGGCATTTTCACTGCTCAATATGAAAGGCTGAAGGATTCACAACCTTTAACATGAGATTTTACAGGAGGAGTCAAACAACACAAATGAGTGTGAGGAAGCTTCACCTGAATGCGCCAAAAAGTCGAACCTCTAATAGCTTTTATTTCAGCAAGGACTACCCTTTAATTTGTCTGCAGAATCCTAATAAACATGCCTTAGATGTATACGTGGTGATACATTGGTTTAAGTAAAGTAATAACAACCCTAAAGTGACCACATATCATACAATACTAGTCACTGAGGACATGATACTTCTCCATATGAGTGGCACAGACTCACACAGAGGGCAGATATCCGATGTTAAGGAGAGCCCCGCTGATGCTCAGGGTGGTGCTGAATTAGATGAGTGACATTACTAGGTTATACATATACTGTATATATCCTGCCCAGAAGGTGAGTTTATAATCATGATTGGGTGTTGCTTGGCAAACACTTGCAGCCCTTTGCGATGATTGGTTTCCAATGAGCATCATCGATTCCTCTGGACGTGTCTTCCCCAGACAGTATCTAAAAAGTGTTGAGAAGAATGCAAGAGAGTGTCAGATAATAATGTATAAATCATCTGCTGTTTTCTGTATGAAAACTGTAGACTGATATCTTCATAACCTATCTAGTCTGACACGATTCTTAGAACCTCTCTGTAAAATAAATACAGTCATTTCTTTGCTGAAAACTGCATATCACTATCAATGTATGTTGACCAGAAATACATCCTGTAGCTATAGTAGATTGCACTGGCCGTTCTGAGACTCTAAATCCTTTCACAAGTCGATAGCGTGTCTAAATATGCATTAAATCCCATGGAACACATTGCAATTCAATCCTTCTGCCAATAAAAATGTAAAAACAGTTGTTATAAGCAGAAGAACAGAGACAGTGACAAAGAACTTACTTAAAGCATGTGATCCCAGTTTTGCTTTCAAAACTGCATCTTTTATCAATGTCTACGTCAGTTTTTTTTCTTTCTTATTAAATTTTATTTATTTGTTTTGCAAACCCAAATAAATTGAGCGCGCTATTCTACCACACAGATGCTGAGGGTCAGCATGTGTCTTTGTCGCAGCGTGGTGAGATGCTTTGCTGTGGTTGTATTTGAGAGCAGACAGGATGACTGCAAGTCTCTGTCTCTCTGGCTGTCACTGATTTAAATGGAGGACGGGACCTTCTCATTCCCATTGTGTCTGTGGAAGCGGGAGTTACACTGTCTCCCAGGTGACTGATGGCACCTGCTTGGAGTCGTCATGCATTCATCACTTTCTCATGCCTCTGTGTCCCCCAGATCCACATTCATTTTTACCTTGTGTCTTAAAGAGGGCTTGATTAAGTGTCTATATGTGCACGTGTGTGTGTGTGTGTGTACCATGTTTACCCACCATTGTGGTGTCCCCACAAGACTTGGAATTCCAGATTTGTTTGTACTTGTGGGGGCATTTTCAGGTCCCCACAAAGAAATTTTTTCAGGTCAGGATTAGGGTTAGGTTTGTAAATTTGAGGGTTAAGGTCAGAGACAGGAATTAGGGAATGAATGGCAGTCTCTAACATGTCCCCATAAAACATGAAAACAAACGTTTGTGAGTGTGTTTGTTTGTGTGTGGACAGCAATATGCTCACACCTGCAGCCTTACACCTGGAATAATCTGACCTAACTATGCATCATAGATTATAACTTCACATAAACACGGTCTCACATGCATCCTAGATCTGTAATCTGTGATTCATGATGAGCCGCTGTCCATGGTGCTGACCTAACGGCATTCTCTCTCTCTGTCTCCATCACTCGTTCTCTTCCTAACAATTCATCCCTATATCCAGTTCATTTCAATTCAGTTTGCATTATTGACTAGGAATATACTCTGTGAGTATTGCCAAAACATTGCAGTAAACATAATTGCAACGGTAATATGTAGAAGAATATAGCCCACACTTACATGTACACAGAGACATACACTGCTCGCAAACTTGCTCGCATGCTTTGTGCGTTTCTAGGCATTTGTTTCCCTAAGTCAGTATTAGGTACATGTAGAGTGTAATCCGTAATCTATCTTCCAGCCCCAGTTCAGACTGATTTTTATTAGTTTGAGCACTAGAAAGCGATATTGTACTGCACTTAACTGGCCATCTCTGCTGTTCTCTGACCATGGCCACACAGCAAAAATCCCAGTGTTAAATCAACTCCATTAGAGTTTTGTATGAGACCAACCCATCCATCTTGAACTCAAATGAACACTATTGGAGTTGAATTAACACTGGGATTTTTTCTGTGCAAGTCCTGCCATGTCCAACAGTGAGGCCATCCCTGACAGTTGTGTATAAGCCTTGCCATTCCAGCATGTGTGTGTGATGTGATGTAAGCCTTAAGTCATCAGTTCTTTCTCTCTCAGGATGCAGTTCAGCTGGAGCACACTGCCACAGCCACACTGCTTGTCACTCGAGCGGCTAAATTGCGCTTTTTGTCCAGAACTTCCCGATTAAAGCGAAGAGCAGTCAATCTTTGGCTCAGTTCGTGCAGCGCTGTGCATCCTCAGAATGCCAAAGACCTCTCACTGACACTGGCAGTGTTTGCGCATTCAGATACAGGCCCACACCTTTAAATCACGCAGTTTTGTTGGCAGTAAATGAACTGAGATGACAGCAGAGGCTGTACGTCATCTGCTGGGTGCACCCTGGCTGTTACTGTGGGAACCAGCGCCCTTTGCCACACCGCAAAGCCCAAGACAGAATATGCCTATATTTTTTAGAACATTCAACAATTGATTTTTAAATAGGATTACTACTACTACTAACACTAAAAATAATAATATTAACAATAATAATAATAATTGTTATTATTGTTATTATTATTATTATTATCATCATCATCATCATCGTTGATTGACCTTCCATTTCGCACTAGTCAAAATAAACTTGCAGACTCAGCCCTTATCATTGATTGAATTGCTTAGCATTGAACATGTTTAAACTCAAGGCTGAAGGTTTGATGGTTGTGTTAGACCTCATGCTTTTTTTTTTTATCCTGGTAATGTATCACCAGGCACTGAAAAAACAAATGCTGGACTCTGAGCTGTTCATACATGACATGCCTTGAATAAAGGAGACCGTAGAGAATATGAATGATTTATTCAAACCCTGCCTCAGTGTGTTTTAACATGACAGACAGTAGCCAGGCTGATGGTGTGGGGTCTGGTCCGGGAGAGTAATGCGTGCTTTACTGTCCGTGACTTTCTCCTGTGTAAGTCCCCTGACTGGCCTCGATAGATGCTTTGCAGAGGGACAGTGAGATAGTAAGATTGTGTGTGAGTGATAAATGGAGGATGAGGAAGGCAGGAGAGAGAAGAAGAGTGGGTGAGATGGGTAAAGAGGAGAGAGAGAGATAGAGAAAGGTGGGCTGCTTCGAGTGGGTGTGCCTTTAAGCCCTCTGCAGTTGCCTCTGGAGAAGGGGAAAGTTTGGGCGGTGGACGAGAGAACAGCAGAGAGCCCTTGATGCACTTGCAATTGCTCACTTACTCACTTCACTTGATTTATGGAAGAATTGTGTTGCCAGAGGACAAACTGCCTTCAAGTGCCGTTCACTGACCGTCAGATCAGTGAAGAATTTAAGTGTGTTCTTGAGAAGTGAGCAGTTTCTCCTTTGATATATTCATGATTACTTACTTACCCCATTTGTTTTTTGTGTATTGCACTTTAGATTTAGAAAGAAAAAACTGCAAATTTGACTGATTTATTGAAAATGTCCTATGCGTGTGCTTACATCACTCTGTCCCAATGGTGGCTATTCTTGTTCGCGATGTCGCGAGTGTTAAACTCATTGTGTTCCTCCTGTAGGCACGCTCCAGGTGTTAGCATGCTGTGCGAAATTTGAAATGTGATGGTTTCTGCTCCGTACATCCTCGCAATCTTGTTCTTTCCCCTTTGCGTCTACGTCAGTTGTCATTGTCAGTGAACTTAAAGGAAACACTTTGCAAGCCCTTTATCGCATAATATCAAAAGAGGAGCCCCAAATGCAACGCTGATTACTGTTTTTCATGACTCTCGATTTGATACTGAGCCTGTTTTACCCAAAAACCCTGGCTTCCCCCTCCGTGTTTTATTCATTCCTAACCTTTTGTTGCAACCTTTGTTCCATTTCATACTCAAAACTGTCTTTCCATGTTTTCCTGGGATTTCAGTGTTGTGATAATACATTACATTTGGGCAGCTATTATGGCAGTCACGCATGAATAATAGCATGCTGGGTGCTCTCATTCCCGAACAATTCCATAAGAATTAGTTATTTCACTTCCACATGTATAAAGTATGTTGTCTTGCTTTTGTTAAATGTTTCAGAATAAGTCAACTGCAGGTTTAGAATTCTCAGCCTTGAGGTTTGGCAATAGCTGCCTGTGAAATTTGGCAGTGGAGCCCATTATTTCGGTTTGGTATCTGTGATGCGTGAATCTTTAAAACTCTGATAGACTCAGAAAAAAGGGTTCTTTGGTTTGTCGACACAGAGGAATACTCGCTAATTAGTCCCTCACCATCCAATGGGTAGGTCTAGGACTCTATTATTGAGGCCGCATTCGTTCGTGCGTCGATTTATGTGCACGTCCATGAATGCATCCGTGTGTCTGAACAAATTCATTACTCTAAAATTATATTCGACAGCCTTACCATTTTACTTTGACTTTATGAACTTTTTCAAAGCTTCAGATCTGTTACCTTTTAGTGACCTCTAACCTTTGACCTCTCAGCAACAACCTCCATCTTTTTTTTTTTTTGTTTTTCCCCTATGGAGTATATTTCCAACAGTGCTGCCAGTAGCCTTTCGAAATAGCTTGTGTAGGCTGGCTGTATCCTCTAGTTATGCGTTTTGAATGTTTTCTTGACCTGTGACCTTTGACATTTTCCCTTATGACATTGACCTCTATCTGCAATTTTCAACTTTCAATTTTTCAAATCATCCGATCTTTTAATGTAGCATATCAATACTACGTTTAAGACCAGGAAACTGATGCAAATGTTAAATTCACCTACGACCTCCACAGGACATTTTACGTGACCATTGACTTGTGATCTTGTCCTCAGTTCCATTTTGGGGAATTTTTTTGCTTTTCTGTCCTCTGGCACCTGACGGGTTGGTTGGGGGGCTGCTGCTTTGAGCCATTTCTGTATGTCCGTCCATCGGTCCAATGCACCGTCCATCTGTCCGTGTGTACTGTGGCAAAGGACTTCTGCATTCTGTGTCGCGCTTGTTCTTGATGAAATCTTGATCCTGGGTGTGAAATATAAAAGCACCCAGACAAACAAATCTTTTTTCTTCTGACCCAGAAAGCTTAAATTAGAAAAGGATTTTTTTTTCTTGTGGGTTCGCGGGCTTCTGATTGCTGCTGTTTTATCTGAGTGTACGTCAGAGTGCGCTCAGTATAATGGAGGACGAATGAGAGAATTAGGGGAAATATGGACACGTGCTGGGTGTGTTATTGAGTGTGGTGAGGAGGACGGCTGATTTCATTGTACCGTTTCCCGGGCTGCTTATTTCATTTTTGAAGAATTTCAGCTGGAGGGTAATGCTCACGCTGTCTCCTGCACACATTCTCTCTTATGAAAAGCCAAACCCGTAATTTCCTCTCCGCAGGATCTCGGATGCCAGTGTTTGTTTTCCATTCGATTTCCCATAAATAATGTCTATCAGGTGCGGAGCGTGCAGAGGAAGTCCTGGGACGCCAACAAGGATAAAGAGGGAGGCCTTGCCTGTCTTTGCAAAATACGAAAAAAAAAAAAAAAAAACAATCCTGGAAAATCTCTGCTGTGCTTCACGTGAACTGCCAGCTAAAATAATTTTTAAGTGTCGCTGAATAAATCAACTTCAGATTCAGATTTCTTTGTCTTGAGTTTGGGCAATAGCTGTTTTGGCAGTTTGGTGTCATGAATTTGAGAAAACGGGAGTCACATGCAAATCGCAGTCAAGCTGTATGGGCGTCTTTAATAAAATGGAAAATTGGAGTCTTCAATAGATGAACAAAGGGGGTAATCAGAAGAAGGTCTGAGGTCAGGCAGGAGCGAACAGGAACACTGGAGGTCAGACTAGGCGTAGTTGAAGGGGCTGGTTCGAGGTCAGTAGCCGGGGAAACAGGTCGAATGGCTCAGAGCACGCAGGGTAGGTGCACACTCTCCGACATGAAACTACATTGAACAGGAGGAATCACTGCGAAGAGTTTCCCTGATATGTTGATACTGTGCAGCAAGAGTTTAAAGACCCACTGAATATGGAGGCAACAGTCCAGCAAAGAGGAGCCGAAAACCAGGAACTTAAATACTTTTGTACATCAGAAAAATGACCAGAGTGGGAATGAGTGTCCAAAGCACAGGAGGAAAATGCAAGGGGAAAGGTAATGAAGGAGATAATAATGAAATAATGAGAATTCATGAAAAAACTGATTCCGAAACTGACAGAGATGGTTAGACTTTCACAGAAACAACATAGAAAACACTGAGGACATGACGAATGGATAGTGGGACCCTGCATTCAGGTATTGTATCTATTGACTTGGATGTGCCGATTTTACTCATTATGACTTAGGTTTATCTGGATTCAAAGGCACTTTGGCTTGTCAACTTAGAGGACACAATTTTAGGTTATTTGACTTTGACCTCCAACACAATGCTGTAAAAATGTGGTTGACGTTCTGACAAATAGCTTTAATTTGGCTGTATTTGCGCCCAAATCTGATGATTTGTTTAAGAATTACAGTACATTTTATGCTCAGCCTCCTATTTCAGAGGCGCAAAGGCAATTTGACATATTGGCATAACGCTGAATAAAGTCATGCAGGGTTATTTTTCCGATGCAAGGCCTTCAAATGACTGCCTGAATTCTGTGTCCCATAGATATACGCCAAAGATCTTCTCCACCAAAACAAAATACTCTGTTGCTGGCTCAAAATTTGGCCAGCAGCGTGTGCGCACCTGGGGCTTGTGGGTAGTGTTAATGCATCACTCTTGCCTGTTCCAGTCAGGAAGTCTGACTGAGTGGTACAGGGAAATGCACTCATGTACCTCTTGCTAATTCTGCGGCTGATGAGATGAGGAAAAATGACTTTCCCCATGTGTTGTCTCCGTAGAAACACGCTTGACTACGCCTTTCTGACTGTATGCCTCTGGGTGCTTACAAATCCCTCCAAATTGCCTCTGTTAGACACGTGTGGTAATAGGGGATCCGGTATTGATGCTTAAGGGCTTGTTTGCTGGCCCATTGGAACCATAAATCCTGCATGTTAATGGGTCTCCCCTGTACCGCGGCTGCCAGTGCGGTTCACTCAACGTCTGGGCAGAGAGAGGGATTCAGCACGTTCATATTCATCTACTGCACATACATGCATACATACATACGCATGCATACGCACCTACCTGACGCACGCACACATTCATACTCCATCTATGTGCATACCATACACATACATTGCTCACACCACTCTTTATGTGCACACTTACCCACCCACCCTCATGCAAACACACACACACACCCATCCTCCTTTATACACAGGCACGCACGCTTACACACACACACACACACACACGCACACACACTTCTTTTAAAAAGCACTCACTCACACACAAACAAGCAAATCACCTAGACAGAAAATACAAATAAGCACACAGGTGGATAGTTAATAGATCAGGCCATAAACATCCAGCTATTGGAGCCTTTTGCTCAAAAACTCATCCTGCTAATTTCACTAATTGCGTAGTTCCTTCCCCTGGCAGAAGATCAGCAATGAACTAATCAGCAAAGCAGGTGATTGTAACAAAATACTGTGGAGAGCTTTTACATTCTAAACCTGGATTCTATTGCTCTTGAGACACACACACATACACGCGCGGGGGCACACGCACACACAAACACGCGCAAGCACGCGTCGCCTGCCTCTGTGCATCGATCTGTATTGATTGGGTGATGACGGGCCAGGCGTAGGCCATGAAAAACAGTCTCTGACGGTGAGATAAGTCATGTCGCGTGGTCTTAATTAGCCCTCGGCGCGCTGACGGTGCACTTTCTGTTTAATCTGCTTAAAGCGCTGCATTGCGCCGCTCCGCTGGGCTCCTTTTACCCCAAAGCACCTCTCTGGCACCCTTTTTCAAATCCCACCCCTTATTGTGGTCATGGGGTCTATGTGCCATGTCCAGATGACTCTGTATGGAGGATTTACAGTCAGGTCTATGACAATCAGAACAGTGATGGATTCTAAAGGGCAGGAAACTCCAAACGGATGTGTACACAGCCTCAAATTAGCCTCAGGCCGTCAGACAGTCTTTAAACTGGCCTTGAAATTAATTTGTTTCCTCATATTTATAAAATTTACACTTTGAAATACGCAGTTCCAAAGTGTAAGACGTTTTAGGTTAAAATCGACAGCCTCACAAGCCCTCACAGATGCATCATTTGGGCCTCGAAAATGGTATTCGAATTACATGGCCAAAATAACACATTATAACAACCGCCCTCACCGCAATGCCAGAGGATCAATTCAGTGTTGCAGATGGTAAGCAAAATAAGCCGCAATTATGGGGATATTGTTTTTGTCATATGGTACTTTGGCCATGCAATTTGAATACCATTTTTCAGGGCGAAATAGCAAAATGGCAGACGTTTGAGACCTTGTAAAACCATTTATTTTAACCCTAGACGTCCTAAACTTTGAAATTGTTTATTTCAAGCCGTGCATTTTGTAAACATAAAACGAAAAAATATCACTTCATAAGCACTTTAAGTATTTGTATGCATATTTTCCATACTGTAGTAGCTCCATGTAATTCCATGCTGTAGGGCTATGTCATTCTCACTGGGGCCTCAGTGCTATGACTAAGTGATATGTAGCCTTTAGACTGAAAACTGAGCTCATCGTCATATTTGTTGGCTGTTGCTGGCACTGTGGATGGTGGATAAAGGATTTTTGGGTGTGAAGGGGATGCAATCTGACCATGAGATGATGTCTCAAACTTGCATGTACTGCTAGTGGAAAGGGTGGGCTCTTATGAGGATTGATGGAGAACTTAGAGGCCTGAATGTGCCTGGACCTCCCTTCCTCCTGCGGGTAATTTTGGGGTCAATTGTGTACCACCCAAATTCCACATGCGAACAATGAAAATAGTTACACTTCTAAGTCTAAAGCATAAAACTGTATGCTATTTAATACTGCCGATGCTATTT
The DNA here is from genome assembly GCA_029721435.1 of Gymnothorax reevesii. Classification (NCBI taxonomy): domain Eukaryota; kingdom Metazoa; phylum Chordata; class Actinopteri; order Anguilliformes; family Muraenidae; genus Gymnothorax; species Gymnothorax reevesii. The sequence continues at coordinate 165,038,501 of CM056573.1, read as the reverse complement.
AAAATCACAAGTTTTGTGTTCACGTGAAAATCTGACGTTTTATAAAGTCAGTGACACAGATGAAGGTCACCAACAGCCAAATTTTACATTCACATGTGAAAATTTTTTTTTTCCTCCTGAAATGCTTATGAAACTCATCAAACTTTTTTTTTTACATTAAGATGTCTGTTCTCTCTTGACACTGTTGCAGTCAGTGTTCTGCATCAGGCTTTGGGTCAACGTCACAAAACTGAATCGCAGTTCCTTAACAGGGTGGGCCACCAGAACAACGATAGGCCTGCGAGTTAAATTAGACACTTTACTAAGTTAAGGATGTAAAACGCTTTCTTTCACCCATGCTAACATGATTAAATTGGTATCACTGATCACGTGAGTTTCTGAAAGATGAAAAAAAATGACCACACATTGAGAACAATGAAATACGGACTTAATAAAGCAAATTGTGAAACGGCATCATTGTAAACGATGAGTACTTGACTCAATTTTTTTCTATTATTAAAGCAGTAATGTCACTGGGCATAAACAATGTCCGTGTGTGTAATGAACGAACAGGACCATTCTATCAGATTAAACTCCTGAAATCCCCCATGGAGGTCCAGTTTTCCAAGATGTACAGATTATTAGTAAATCCATCAAAATGTTCCATTGCATTACGATAGACATTGCTGGGTATTATTGTGTTCAGTCCATCATGTTGAACCAATTTATTGGACTAATGAAGAAAAAAATGCAGTTACTTTGAAAAAAATGAGAAAGAAGGGCTTGCAGGAATTTAATTCATCAAATAAACCTGTTCGTTTTAATCTGGATTAGAGATATTGAGGACGGGATAGTCTTTTTCATCAGTGTGAAGCTGTAAAATGCTAAGGCTCTCCCACAACTCTGGATAATAGGTAATGGATGGATGAATGAATAGGTGCTTTTTTTTTTTTATCTGTCCATGGAAGGGAACGTATATGAATAAAAATGATACATTCTGGAAGGGTTGTGCTCTGAGTAACAGTGATGTGCGCAGAGGACAGGGGCAAAGATGGACTCAGGTGCAAAGATGGACTTGGTTGTACAATGTATTTATGAAGCCGTCAGCACAGTAAGAAGGCCTAACAGGATTCAATACCAAAGAACAAGAAATCAAGATTCCTGGATAATACTATGAGTAATACAAACAATGGTCTTTTGCTACAGTACAATATATTACAAAGAGAAGAAATGAACAAGGAATCGAGGTTCCTGTAATAAATTTCAAGCGCTGATATTAATAATAAACAGCACCAAGTTCAAGAATTATAAAATATACTCACAAAACGTGGGAGATAAGTCCATACAAGACCAGGGAATAAATACAGGCTTATGAGACTTCGCTCTGAATGAGCGCAAAAGTCTCTCTTAAATAGGGAACACTATTGCATGCACATGAGTGTGGACCGAGGAATGCGGACCAGCTCTTAATAGCCTGCTCATGAAGGGCATCGAGGGCGTGGCTTTGCACATTCACTGAGGTTATTTATTTATTCATTCATTCCTTTATTCTTTTTTTTTGTGCCGTTGTTTTTGTTTTTTATCACATTAAGTTGAATTGATTTGTATGCTTGGTTTTGGGCCCTGAACGTGGCCTCTGCTGTAACTTGTGTAATATCCAAATTTTTGTTTTCCCTATCTGCCATCATTTCAGGAGGATGGATACACAATTCCTCCCTGCTCAGCTGGATGAGTGATTTTCCTGTCCGAAGAAGTCCTTGTCCGCATCGTATTCACATTGCATCTAAATGGACGAGAGGTATCCTTGCAGAGCGCTTGTCTAGCTTAGTTCTGGTTTCTCCGGGTCGCTACATTCGGCGCCGGTCACCGAGAAAAAGGGAGGCCAGCCATTTTCAGGGGGCGCCTCCTATCTTTCCACGACTTTTCGAAAATCGTTATTTAAAAAGTTTTTTAGCCTGGGAAGAGGCTGGGGGGAGATGCCACATGTTTTATTGAGGAGGAACGTGATGGCGCGCGCGGCTGTAAATCTGGTAGAGGAGTAGACACCGGGCGTGAACGCTTACAGCACAGATTTCTATTTCTGCCCACTTTCACTGTCACTCGGATGGGCGAAAATACAGCATTTTTTTCCTGAGTGCCGCGTGACTCTGAGGTCCAGCTTGACTTTATAAGTGCAGTCCTATTGTTTTTAATGTCATTCAGAGCCTGGGCGCCGGGCGGCTTTGGGTTTATGAGCGTGGGATTTATGCCGCCTGTCAGTGAAGGCTGTGGTGTGGGAAGCTAAAAACAGGCCTCCCCTACTGAGTCAACAGCACAAGCAAACACTGCTCTTCCCTGTCAGGCTCGTGAGTCTGAGTCATGATATCGAGTCCACTTGAATTCACATTGCAACAGGAACAGAATGCGCTAATTGTGTGTTTGCAGTATGTAGATGTCAATGAAATCACTGAGTTACCAAAGGGCACAACTCCAATGAATTAGAGGTCTGCACATCTTATAACGAAAATGGGAACTTTCTTGTTATTTCAGCTAAGGCTATCCCAATGACTCCCCCTCGTAAAGAAACGAACTAAAAATATATGGACAAAAAAAAAAAATCAGTTTCTTGAAAAAGAATGTTTCTACGAGTTGGTCCCTTTGGAAACTCAAGGATTGTGTCATCAAATACATACAGTATATAGTGGTAAATTCTTTATTTATCATCTTTATTCAAGAGTATGGTATTTTGACTTGAGGGCAGACATATCAATTTAATGCTTCGATTTTGCAAAGTTTTTCCCCAAAATTCTGTCCTCGCTCTCAAATAGCCCCTGCTGATACATTTCTGTCAGAATTCTCCAAACAGTAGAATGCCGGGTATCGTGCTGACCAATGAAATTGTCCCTGCCTTGTTGCATGCCCGTCCATTTTACAGTTTCCTCGGTTATTATGTTTATACACTCCTGCCCTTGCGGGATTTGTATGTACTTCCATTCCTTTCTTCACGATTTTGGAATAAAAAGACACTGCAGCGATTTATCCACAAAATTGCAGTGTGGCACACCGACTTGAGGCTGAAATGTTATAAGGCTACTATTTTATGTAGTATGTATGGGCACTGGTGTATAAATATATAAACTTTCCTTTTATTCCAAAGTTGTGAAGAAAGCAATGGAAGTATATATGTATCCCAGGATGGCAGGAGCGTATGAACCTAATAATTGTGTAAACTGGGCCTGCTATGAGGCAGGGAAATTTCATTGGTCAACAGGAAATCCGGCATTCTATTGGTTGGCAATTTCAGAGGCAATTTTGCGCGTGAGTGGAAAAAAAACTGTAAAACCCACGCATGAAATTAATATGTCGGCTCTCAAGTCGAAATGCCATGCTTTAGAATAAAGATGGGAATTTGCCTCCATATAAATATGCCTAAAAGATGTGAGCATTGACATATTATAGTGATCCGAATCTTCTGCTACAGTGTTGGATCCTAACAGAGAAACTATTCATTATCGAAGTCGGGAAAAGTGAAATAGGATGAGCTCAGTCAAAGTTTGTCATGCGTCGTCTGTTCTTTTAGAACAATAGAGGAAGACATACAGGCGTCGCTGCAATCTAATTAAGGAAACACTGAAAAAAACTGTTTTAATCAAACACTGCACAGCAGGTGGGGATATAGGAAGGACATGCTAAAGCCCTGTAAACCTGGTATAGCATACAGGCTTTCACTGTGCCTCACAGGCCTCCACCAAAATGAGTTACTCGCCCTCCTCCCCTCCCCCGCAACCATCTGCATGTTTTATTTATGTGTGCATGTTATGTGGTGTGTGTGTGTGTGTGTGTGTGTGTGTGTGTGTGTGTGTGTGTGTGTGTGTGTGTGTGTGTGCATGTGTGAGACAGACAGAGAGAGAGAGAGAGAGAAACTGAATATGGAAGTTTCTATTACAGCAATATCTGTATATCCTGTATGGGATATTGCTGTGTATTCATGCATGTGTACTGTCAGTAGGTATGTTTGTGAGAGTGTGTGTATGGTTGTGTATGATTACGTGTGTGTTTTTGTATGTACCTATGTGCATGTGTGTGTGCGAGCGATCAAACGCATTGTTGCCTCCGGCTGTTCAGCTCGTATCCATGCTTAAGCGATCAGATAGGCTGAAATTATTAGCTTGTGCTTCAGTCCTCATCGCATTGACTTCGAAACCAGAGAATAAGACCACCTACCCCCCGCCCCTTCATCTCACCCCGCCTCCTACCCCTGGGAGGTCTCAAAACAACTGTATCACACCCCCATCACGACATGTTATGCCACAAATCACACACGCAACACGCTGCCTCTCTGCCCCCGGGGAACATCTACCGTATTCGTGCATCTGGTCCCGTCCGATTAATTCAGCTGCATAATTGAGTGCCGAGGTGCCTCCCGCGCTAAAGGGATGTGACGGCTGACAGGCCTGATGAGTCGATGGCGAGTTTCTGCGGCCACGCGGCTCTGGAGGCGTCTGGTCATGTCTGGGGGCAGAGAGAGGGCAAGCGAATGGGAGGGAATTGGGGGGGACCAATTAAAATAAGTCATCACAAGCCCGCTTCTCCAAACAGGATAACAGCCCAGGAAAGCACCTCTATTAAAAGGGAGAGAGTGAAGCAGGACAGCACTTAACCTCAGTCTAGACGAGATAAAATCTGCAGTGCTTTGCAGAGTTTATCTAAAATGCACTCTATCACACTGGTACTTCTATCCCCTCCCCCCATATACACACTCTCTCTCACACACACATGCACACGCATCCAGTCCTCAAAAACATTGCATTGTGAGGAGATAGAGGCACAGTGGTTTCAATAATATGTGTACTGTTATTGGATTTTTGTTTCTTACAGTTCTTGAGCAGACGGCTGCAATGGGCCAGGTCTTGGCAGTGCTCTCGCCCAAAGCTAGCTTTTCACAATGCTGCCCAGAGACCAGTGTATTACAGAAGAGTTTATTGACGGATGGTTTTGAGAGAATGAGTGCGCCTATGGACCTTTTTCCGGAGATGTGGTCAGAATGTTACAAATGTTTTTTATTGTTTCTCCATTTTCATCACGACCATCCCAACAGGAAAAATGGGATGTGGGCGGTTTGTAGAAGTATTTCTATTTTCTATATTGTAATTTAAAAATTGGACCTTTTTTATATCATCATTTCGGAATTTTGGGGTAAAAACTCTGTGGGGGGCGGAGTTGTAGGTACTGAAGGTGGGGTGTGTGTGTGTGTGTGTGTGTGGGGTGGGGGGGGGCATTCCTTTGGTTAATGTCATCTGGAGACGCAACTTAAAGCCTTGATGATTTTTAATGGCCTTGGCATTTTTGGGTTGGCGTTTTCCTCCAGTAACTCTTGATTTATATCTTACGCTGGGGGCCATTTTCCGTCCCTCAGTGAGCACTTCGAACGCCGCTTGTCTTATTCACCCGTACCTCTGGCACCCTTCCTCCTCTCCTTTGGCCACCCATCTCCATTTTCAATTTGCTGCCTGGGAGGCGAGCGGAGTCAGGCCAGGTAATTGATAGATGAGGGCCAATAGGGCCTGAGGTGTCGGAAGGATGAGAGGGAGAGGGTGAAATTTTGGGGATGGGGAAGAGTGGGGGGTTGGGTCGGGCTGGTACACTCATTGTAACAGAGGTGGAAAATCCCAGTCCAGAAAGCAGAGATCCAGCCCAAATTTTTTGGTCCAGCCCACTGTGCAGCTCAAGCCTTCAGTCAGGAGTGAGAGTGAAGGCGCTTTCACACCAGGAGAGTCCGGGGAACTCGGTTCAATTGGGCGGGGAAAACCAAAAAATTTCACACCTTCATTTGGTTTGGACAACATCACGCAGTTGCAGCTGCAGCTCGTTTGGGGTGGTTTTGCCTGAGACGAGCACTGACCATTAACAAAAAAGCATGAAGAAGAGGAAAACCTGATTGATTGGCCAGGACCGAAAACGGAAATCCATCCCCTTCAGCTGGCTTTTTCACAATAAAGACAAACAATGGAGCAAGTTAAGATTTACGCAGTCTTGGGGTTTCTGTTTTTACTTTGGTGTTCAAACCTAACTGGTTTTTCACAAGAAGCTGCCCAGTATGAGCAGCAGGCGAGGCAGCATGTAGGTCTGTACATGAGACGAATGCAGCAGCACCGAAAAAGACAGCGGAGAACTCTCTTTGGTCCACCTCCTCTCTTTGGTTCACCTCCCCTCTTTGGTCCACCTCCCCTCTTTGGTCCATCTCCTGTCTTTGGTCCACCTCCTCTCTTTGGTTCACCTCCCCTCTTTGGTGCACCTCCTCTCTTTGGTTCACCTCCTCTCTTTGGTCCACCTCCTCTCTTTGGTTCACCTCCCCTCTTTGGTCCACCTCCTCTCTTTGGTTCACCTCCCCTCTTTGGTGCACCTCCTCTCTTTGGTTCACCTCCTCTCTTTGGTCCACCTCCTCTCTTTGGTTCACCTCCCCTCTTTGGTCCACCTCCTCTCTTTGGTCCACCTCCTCTCTTTGGTTCACCTCCTCTCTTTGGTTCGCTGGATAGTCCGTTTGAATTTCCCACTGTAAGCAAACCACACCAGGATTCACTTGCAAGCAAACCGAGACCCACGTTTTCAGGCCGACCAGAGTTCGCTTGTTTGGTCCGCAACAGAGTTCGGATTAGCTTTCACACCTGCCCAAACGAAGCGGACCATCCGAGGAAACGAACTCTGGTCCGTTTAAAGTGGACCAAACAGCTCTGGTGTGAAAGCGCCCTTAATCAGTGGAAGTGGAGTTCATGAAGGAGAATCACATGACAGGACAATTGACCCCTGACCTTTCAACCCATGGTATCATCGGCAAGTTTTCCATAGGAGGGGTTGGAGGAAATAGAATGAATAAACAAATAAATAAATAAATAAGAATTTAGAAAATGAAAAATCCCAATCAGCCTCCCCAAAAGCAGCCTTTAACCGCACTCTCATTTATAGTCCTCCTCAGCACTTTTCCTGGGGAATTGTGCAAAAATCAATAAAAACAGATGAAGAAGAAGAAGAAATGAAAATGGAGGTAAGGCAACCGTTGTAACGTTAGCAAAACCTTAGTGGAACCTATTAAAGCAGGCTGACTGACTGCTACCGTGTGCTGAGCAGTGGCTCTGTCTCCCTTGTGTAATCATTAAGATTTTAAGAGAGAGAGAGAGAGAGAGAGAGAGAGAGATTGAGATTTAAAAACACACTTAAGATTGAGATTTAAAAACACACTTTATTTGCCTTCTGATGTCACCACAACACATCTACTGTATCAAAAATAACAAAAAGCAAAATAGATAAAGAAAATTACAGCTAACCCAGGTATATAATCAAAAATGAATCATTTGTAACCCTTCCTCCAAGGAGCGTAACACTTCCCCAACTCCCCAAGAACATGTAAAACTATTCAAATTATTGGTGAGCGTATAGTATTCAAATTCAACTTTTAAGCGAGCAAACATCAGACCTTTGAACAGAGAGAGAAGGGGGGGCGACTTAAGTTTCGTAGAAAACTGCTTTTAGTTTCATGCATGATCTTCAGGAAACCCCAAATAGGGAAACAAATAACAAAATACCAGACTGTTATTGCTCTGTTGTTAACAATAACTAGCATAATAGGTCCAGCCATTCACCTCATCAACATGACACAAGGGTCCAACAATCGCCTGCAATAACAGAGACAGGTGACACACTGTATATGAGTTTTTGGGAGGACTACGTGCTGTCCTACTGGCTTATTATACACTCATTGTGAAATTAGTTTTTACTGGCATAGCAAGACTCTTTTTAGCTCTTCTAAGACCCTATATTGTAAGATTGAATTGTGTTAAAGCTCCCAAGTTGAGCCATTTTGCCCTGTAAAGAACCCAACAAGAGAGTAGTGGAGTTTGGGAAGGAGAAATAGTCCCAACACCTCACTCACAGTGTGATTTACCCACCATGTGGCTGAAATGTTTACAGCGAAGGCCAGGAGATGCGCATATTGCGCCACAGGGACAGAAACCTAACATATCAAATTTGCATTGTGGCAGAATCTGCATAGCAGGCCGGCTATAAATTCTGTTATTCCAGAAATGTCTGAGCCCTGGACTCACTCTATGGGTTACCCATTTTATGCCACAGATGCTTAATTAGATGTCGCTGAACACATTCAAATTTATAATTAAAATGTTTTTGTTTTTTTTATTTCACTAGTCCAAAAGTGTATGTCCACTGCACCTACCTCGGTGTGCGTACCTTGCGCAGAATTTAAATTCAGTGCTTTGTGATTACGGACTAATTTATTTTTTCTCCCACAAGAACAGCCTTGTCAGGAACCTCCGGTGAGTCTGGACCCACAGTCTCAGGAGTCGCGGCGATAACGGACCGTGGTTCTGATGGCTCCACACCCTGCTTTCGCGTCAGTGTAAGAGCTGAATCATTCTGCGGCACATGAGCGAGAACTGAGCTGAGCTCGTATCTACAGGACGCAGCTTATGAGCACTGTCCTCAGCCGCTCCCCTGGTGAAATGGTGGTGATGCGCTGGTAACTGTGGGAGGACTGGGGCAGTGACACCATCGTTGTTGTTTTGGCTCTGAATCTGGCAAATAGTGCAGATGAAGTGAAGTTATCCTGCTGGCTGCAGCTTAAATTTGTTGGTGTTAGCATTCATTCCAGTTTTTTATCCCCTGCTGGGTGGAAGCCCAAAAAGGGGGATTATGTCGCTGTGCGGTCTGTTCGTCCGTCCGACCATATCGGAAGTTACTTGGCTGGAGAAATAAACTTCTCCTACAGTTTTCATTGGACATCCCCGAAGCTTTGCACTTATGCTGCAAATAGACTGATGATATGCATATCGCAGTCGTGACTCCAGCGGGGGGGTGTCGTGCTCTCAGAGTTCTCTTGTTTTTTGGGGTGGTTGGGGGGTTGGGGGGTTAGTTGGGGACCGTCAATAGTTGGCTGTTTAGTTTTTACTGGCCCAACAGAGGGTTTTTGCATCAATAAGTCATATATAAAATATCTGACAAAAACAATTGTGGTTTTAGGTGTGGAATTTGCATCAAAGTCTTAATTTGCATCTCACTCGCAGCATTTGGACCAAATAAATATCAATTCTTGTAACCATTCCATCTTGAGGCTTCAGTTTAAATTCTTTGGTCAGAGACATACAAGAAAAACTCCATAATCAAGAATTCTCTGCATTGTCAGAATACAACCTGATGGACCACGGAAGACCACAGCTGCTGCCGACTAAAAAACACTCCCAGCTGAGAAGAAGAAAAAAAATCATTGTAACTGTCAAAAAGTTGAAGCACTTTCCCGCAACTTGACATCAATGTGTCAAAGTCTACAAAGACTACAAACAGAAGACAAAACCAGCAGAGCCACAAAGGGTTTACTGCAAAGGTGCACGCTGGTGGTAAACCTTAAGATCAAGGCAGCCAGGTTCGAAGTGGCTAAAATATGTGTAAAGACAACTGCAGCGTTCTGGAACAAAGTTTTACGGTCAATGGAGACAAGTGTTACCCTGAACAAACTGCTTATGATCCAAAGCAACCCTTTCATGTGCAAAGCCTATCTGAGAAAATGTCAGTGGAGGTGGCGTTATGTTTTGGCGTGTATGGCTGCTACTAGACCTGACTGGCTTTTCTCTATTGATTATGTCTCTGATAACTGCAGCAGCGGCAATGGTTAATTCTGGTGTACAGAAATACTCTCTTCAGATCCAACCAACTGCCTCGAAATTTCATTGGACTGCGCTTAATTTTGCAGCGGAGTGGGGAGCCCAGGCATTCTACTGAAGCAACCAAAGAGTTTTTTTTTGGGGGGCCATAAAGTGGAATGGTTTATGACGGGCCAAGTCAATCAAATCGGGCTAAACATGTGTTTCTCTTGCTGAGTACTGCGCGGAAATTTCCAGAAACACAGGAGAGCAGAAAAATAGCAGCAGTACGGGCCTAGCAGAGCATCACCAGGGATCAGACTTCCTATTTTATTTCAGATGTAATATACAAGGATACAGGGGCAAAATAACAAAAATGGCATTTCAAAATAGTTTTTGTTTAATTGCATTCATTTGCATAAGGTGGCATGCATTTGCCCATATATGAGTGGCAAATTTTGCATGCTTGTTTGTGTGTGAGTGTGTGTGTGAGAGAGAGAGAGAAAGAGAGAGAGAGAGCATATGCATATGCGAGTCTGTGTGTATGTGTATGTATACTTGAGCTTGTGTGTGTGCAAGCATGTGTGTTTTCTGTGATGGCGTACAATCCCATACATGCTCTTCTATTTTCTGATGTTGTCAGTGCTGAGACTTATCACAGCTGCCTTTACACAAACAGGGCTGTATGAAGCAGAATTCCTTAACCCTTTCCCTCCCTGTATGGTTGATCCCTGCAGTGCTGTGTCCCCCATTATTGATGGTGAAGGATGCGCTGTCCTCTGTCCGCTCCTCTCCTCATGCAGGAAGTGTAGGCGAGGCTCACCGCTGACTGTAAAAAGACTCGGGGGCCAGAGTCCATATGAGCGCGTGTGACTAATAGCAGGGCCTGCGGAATCTCCCCACAGCATTAAACGCATTTAACTGCAGCAATTATTCTCCGTGACCAATTAAGGCGCGAGCCGTTCCTTCACTCATCGTATTGGGCTTCCGCAAGCGTGTTGCACTCGATGCCGCTTGGGTTATTTAAATGGAGAACAAAAAGCTTAAAAAGGAAAAAAGAGGGGAAAAAAAGTGTGTTCTGCTTCCTGTGGTAAAGTTGGCGGTTTTGGCTTAGAGATGGGGGGGGTGAGGGATGATGGGGGTCTCAGTTTGGGATAGGGGGTGGGGAGGAGGGGGGGGGGGGGTGGGGTGTGTGCGCGCAAGTGCGGTGGTGGTTTAATTAAAGCTGATAGTGTGATTACGTGCGCTCTCTGTGGCGCTTGTAGACTAAATATCTCATTAAGAAACGCAGCGGAGACACACCGTGCCTCGGAATGTGAAGCTAATTGGAAAGGAGGGCGGGGGTTGGGGGTGGGGGATGGGGGGGGGGCGTTTGGTCACCCAGTGGGCCGGTAGGGTCGACATCGCAGCTGTTTCCTGTCTGCGTGAGCTGCTTGATACCTGTGACACCGCCCCTGGGGATGCCTCGGGCCCGCCCCCTTTGACCCTGTGAACTCAGAGGGCGACTGCAGGGGAGATAGCGTTCAACATTACTCACTGAGGGACACTTGGAGTTGTGTGAAATTGATTACGGCACTCGGACGCCCGCAGGCACCATTTAAATACCCGCTGTGGTGGAGCGGTTAGCCGTTCGGAGAAGGGACTCAGGGATTTTGCTCTAAATGCACACTGACGGTAATGATGACAGTTTTTTGTGACTTGTTGTAAATATCATGCTAATTAGCAGGCGTGCGCTGTAATTCTCATTCTGTTCCCTCGTATTTCTGTGTTACATTCAAACTCTAATACACAAATATGCACTTGAATATACAATCGGAAAAGACATTAATCTGCACTTCTCACTCATGCACACACGTGCAGACACACACACACTCACAAACAGAGATGTCGATAGAACTTTACAATGTGTGCTCAGAATTTACTGGAGTCTTACAGTAATACTGTGTAAAATTGAGAAGTGAAGAAGTTTCAAAGTTTCAAACCTGTATCTTTTTGGGCCATGAACTTGACCATTTCACTCACTAGCTCTTTCTTTGAGTTAAAGAATTGCTATAGTGAGAAAATATAATGATTTTTTTCCCCTTCTGGCCCCTTGCAATGTATACTTGGGATGTTTGGATCCAATGTGAAGCCAGTGAAGCAGGTGTTGTCACAGTGCGTCAGGGGAGCCTTAAATAGAGTTGTCATGGTTTTAGAGTGGGTGTATACCTGTATGACTGTAGTGTCCTCTTTTAAATCACTGTGGAAACCTGGGTGCTATAGCTCTGAAAAATACAGACAAATGGTGAAAACAGGCAACACTCGCTGCAGTCTAAATATGCGTGTTTGAGCGTTTCCATTATTCTAGCTTCATGTGATGCACAGTGAGCAATATGACCAATGGTAAGGATGAAGTATTTTCATGTAATGTGCAGAGATGTGACAGTCAGGTTCAATGAGTTCCTGGTATTTTCACATACAGGCACAAGGCATGACAGAAACAATATCAGGGCATTACATGTGAGCGGCTAGTTCTGTGGTATGTGACCAGTCCAATAAGGCTGTTGCCTTTGACCCATCCATCCCAGGTTTGGTAGTGAGGTCAGTGTTACTTAGGGTTGCTGATAAGGTAAGTTTGTCCCAGGATTGGTAGTAAGGTCAGTGTCTCACAATTGGTGGTAAGATCAGCTTTTGTCAGTATTGGCGGTAAGATGAGGCTGTGACAAGGTTTTGGGAAAGATGAGTAAGTTTTTGGATTGACGATTAAATCATATCTGTCTCTGGTTTGGCGATAAGCTGAGTTGGCCAGCAGTGATGAGGTCAGTTCTCAGGTGTGGTTTGGTGGTAAGGTGAGATCGTCAGCAGTGATGAGGTCAGCTCTCAAGACTGGGTTTCCAGTAAGGTGAGATGGTCAGCAGTGATGTGGCCAGTTCTCAGGTCTGGGTTTGCGGTAAGGTGACTGGGTCGTCAGTGATGTAGTCAGTTTTTAGGTCTGTCTTTGCAGTAATGAGAGTCGGTCAGTGGTGATGTGGTCAGTTCTCAGGTCATTGGTGATCATGGCGTCTGTGGTCTGTGCCCTGGTCAGTACTGACACCCACAGGATAAGGATCAGGCTCTTTAGGATCCTGTGTTTGATGTGTCCATCTGCCTCTGTTCCCTACAAGGCCTCCCCAGCCTCCACATCTTTGAAAAGGCTGTCTAGAAACAAAGCACAGAATCACACGAAGGGGGAAAAAAAAGTTTTGATGATTTAAAAAGAAATAAACGCATAAATAAAACTGTTCCTTTGCATATTAAACCCTCCCTGTGTCCTCATTATTTTGGAATGTGGGGCTTTTGAATGTTCTTTTCACAGTTTGCGGCAGTGTGGATTTTTACATTATTGATGAGGCTCTGGATGGATCAAACGAACAGACTGATTATATTTATATATTTCACTGAGCATGAGCCTGGCAGGGCTGTTAGTTATTACACACAGACAGAAACATGCATTTATACACTCGCACAGACACACTCGCAGGAACACATGGACACAGAATACACACACTAATGTTTACACACGCACACACACATCAGCCCACATGCTGGCGCACACGTCGCAGGTGGCCTTCCGCATGAAAATCTCTGATTTTGTTCCAATATGCTGTGGTAGACAGCAAAAATAACAATAACTTTGTCACTGTCCAAATATTAATGGTGTGACTGAGTCCACATAGAAGGCACTGTATTCAATTTTAAAACAGTAGAAAGACAAAGTTAGTTATGTAACTAATCAACTGTTGATTTTTTTAATTTTAATGCTATTTAAAAAATTTTATGCCTGCAACGCATTTGAAATATTGTTGGGACAGGGGCATTTTCACTTCTGTGTGACAAAACCTCACTCTCAGAAGTTATTCAGGGCCTGAAGAGAATAACTGTTGGCGTTTCATCAGCAGAATTTGTTCCCATTGCCTGATGTGGGACTTTAATTGACCTACAGTCTGTTGTCATAATTCGTGCTTTATAATCCGCCGCACATTTTCAGTGGGAGACAGACAGGCAGGCCAGTCTAGTACCCACACTGTGGGACTACGAGGCCACGCTGTTCGTACACATGCAGAGTGTGACTTTGTGTAAGTTCATTTCAGATGAGCTTGAGCTCAGAGTATCAAGGTTTTGCTCCTGCCGGATACGAACTTGCAATCCGGCCGGAGCTAGGACCGTGGGCCTAAAAGATGAATGAAGAACCAAACGCTCAGGCTGGAACAAAACTCGAAAGATTTTAATAAACTTCTAAAAATCAAAATAAACTCAAGTTTAAAACCCAGGGGAGCAGCAACACAACTAAGCAGAGCTAAAACTAAAAATGCAGTTCCACTCGCAACTGGAAAAACCAGCCCTTAAATACACTGCCTTCACCTCCAGTATAATGGGCAACAGGTGTAACTCTTTAAAGTGGAGGTGAATAACGCAGCAGGGAGGGGCTGCAAGGGCTCCGAAGAATGCAGTTATCATTCATATCAATTACTGGGCTCATTTACAAGGTCAGGCACAAGATCATCCCACACAATATATCATAAAGCCCTGCTGGGAAAAGGATAAGAAGGAAGTAAAAAGCTTTGGATGGACAGTAACGGAGAAATCGAAAGAATTCAAAATAAACCAACTAAAAGTGAGTCCAGTGGTACTGTTATCAGATGCAACTGTTGATTTAACATTATTAGACCAAATTAACGATAGAAATATAGAACAATATATAGATAATTATTACAGTTACGTACAGATTTACTCAGATGCAAACAGAATAGGTGTATCATTTGTCATCCCTGAATTTAATATTAAAGTAGCAAAAAGGGTCAGTAAGGGGGTGTCAGTATATACGGGGGAATTGATGGCAATATTGTTAGCGTCACTGTGCATAGAGGAAATTAAACCAATGAAAACAATCTATTGTTCAGACTCCAGTTCATCGCTGTCTACCTTACAATATAGTCAATTAGAAGGTAGGAAAGAAATTTTAATAGAAATACAACAAGTTCTTTTCAGAATTCTGATGATGGGCTTGACAGTTGTTTATAGGTACCAGCGCACAGCGGAATACGAGAAAATGAATTAGCAGACATGAAAGCAAAAGGCACCAAAGTATAGTAACATTGATTTAGTAATTAAGCGCAGAAAAACAGAAGTGAAGGATATTAAACAGAGAATAAAGGAAAGGTGGCAAAAGAAATGGGAAGAAGAGAGGAAAGGAAGATGTACAAAATACAGAGGAATGTTGGTGAAACGAGGACAGCAGGAAGAAACAGAAGAGAAGAAAGAATAATATTGAGAATGAGATTTGGACATACAGGGCTGAACAGCACATTATTCAAAATAGGGAAGCCTGCTACGGGGAGATGTAGTTGTGGGAAATTTGAAACAGTGGAACATGTATTATTTGAGTGTGAGAAGTATGAAGCAGAAAGAAGTAATTTGATTGAAAAACTTACAAGAATTAAAAATCAATTTAGTTTAGAAATTGAGACAAAGTTCAGAAAGACAAGAATCTAAAATATTATTTCAATATTTGAGGGAAATAGACGTTCTGAGTAAGATAGGGTTTTTTTTTTTTTTTTAGATAAGGAGTAAGTGTCAAGATCCACACTCCACATCAGTTGGTGGCGGTAATGCATCTGGTTGTTGTTTTTACCTGCCAAAGTAACCCACAAAAGAAGAAGAAGTAGAAGATTGCAAGGGCTAACTCTTGCACAGAGAAGTTGGCGATGCATCTGGAGCAAGGATGTTTTATATTTCACTGGATATACAATTGGAAAATGGCCGCCAATTCATTTCAATGGAAATTGCTCAGTGGCGCAGCGTGCCGACATGGAGGCCAAGCTTCCGGAGCCACGCGGACATGCGCTGTGTGATTTTTGCTCACACATGCGCAGTGTGGGGCTCATGAACTGGTATCCGAGGTGTCCATGACAACGGCTCAGGCTCCTGGAACTCCGACCTAGGGTGTGTGTTCACGATCACTTTTCACCGGAAATGGAAGTCTGACCACTGCAGACTGCACCCTGATGTACGGGACACAAAACATAGCCGCCGGTAAAGGTTTAATTATGGTTTGAGATTCTATTTTAAAACACAAATGCAATAACAAATGTTAAAAACGACTTTGACAGGGAAGTAATACTATTGATTTCAACTCAAAAATCTCGGCAAAATAGTTGACTTGCTGTTCCGTAACTTTAATATGACATTGCTCAGGGGTGCGCTTCCCGAAGTCATAGATGCTAACTTCCATAGTTAGAACCACTGACTGAATGGACGTATAAATTTCTGCAACTATGCTATTGGGAAAAACGCCACAGGCTCGTGTTCTCTTTAGTTCAACGTCGAATAACCACATTATCGGAGTCAGATCATTCTTACTTGTCTGCGTGCGAATTCCATTATCTTTTTCCGGATTAAAGACAATAAACCGAACACACAACACAACACACTTCACCTACCTTATAAACTGATATGTTTTAAAGTCAGGAGCTTTAAACTTTTGTCAATTCTGGTTAGCTAATTTACTTTTAACTTACGTAACTTATAACCATTCCGTGGAGTATAATAAAATGGGTCTACCGTGAAATGTTACGAACGTTGTATTGCGTTATTTTTCCCTTAAAGCTCCTTTTTTTTCTGTCCTTCCCCAGATATCTGAGCCTCTCGGAGTGCACTGAACATTTCATCCATGAATTTCTGCATGTCAGCGAACCAGAGGCCGTGCCTTTCTATCCATCCCCAAAGCCCTTTCCAATAAAGTCTTTCTCGGTTATAATTTTAATACCGTCTCTACGTTTCATTTCTGATTGCGAGTTAACATCGATTGTATTTGTGGTAGATTTTATGATAATGGCCGGCTCTGCGAAAGTTAAGTATTAAACCCCTTTTGATTTTGAGGACTTGAGTTCATCTTCATATGTTACGCAGAGCTGGCAAAAAAAAATCAAAAACTGACAAAACACAAATAAATCTATTTGAAGACATTTTTAATATATATATGTAAATAATGCCTTGGTGGTGACAAATATGACAGGTGGTGGGGGTGAGCAGATGGATGGTGACAGCTACATCCGACATGGGGTACAGAATGTGCATATTTACGCTACCAACTGTTGCATTCTTTTAGGTCTCGTATTTATTTTCGTTCAAATGAAAATCAGCCACTCTACCTGCATCACTCCGGTTGATCTCAGATGCTGCTCACGAACATTAGATGTTCGGATTCAGTATACTCTGACGTTTCCACCAACCCAAAACTTCGATCTAATAAAGGCTGTACCGCAAAAAATGTGTAACTTATGCATGTTCAGTGCTTTCATGGATATTCGGATCATGCACAAAAAATAAACATTTTGGGTGTCATCTGTCAAGTTGCTGAAAAGTTTCGTCGTCGAGTATGAAAGTCAGTAATTAATTTTAGACTGAAGAATGGTTCATAAATGGTTTGCTAGGCAGTGTTCGAACTGAATTTATGTATTGCAATAAATGCACTCATATGGACATTACGTTAGATGCTACACAGCTGAGAGTTGATGACTGCGGTCAAGATATCACCAGTTCGCAAATCAAAATACAGAAATGTGAATTGGTGTTATTCAAAGTAATGGAAATATACAACTCATTACAATGATAACCATGAACAATGAAAAGGTGAGGTGAGTGTTAGCTGCGTATACATGCTTCTAGGATATCACAACAGCGGCCTTAGCTTACTGAACATTTTGTGGCAGTACATAATGGAGTGTGGCGATCGAGTATATTACGGCCATTCATCAATTAAAATAAAATGGATAAAATATTTGCACCGTAACGCCGGCTTGCTTGATTGACTTGGCCACATAAAGAATGTTCATCACAGACGGACGGCAAGGATTGCGCGTTCCACCCACTTGGTTCGGATCATGAACAAAAAATAGTTCATTTTGGATCTTTCGTCATCATGTATGATGGTCGGTAAGTAATTTAACAACGAAGAATGGTTAGGCTGATAAATGGATCGCTAAGCAGTGTTCGAAATGAATTTATATACTGCTATAAACGCACATTACGTTGCGGTAGATGCTACTCAGCTGACCCGTTAAGCATAACGCATCAGAATAGAGTGATGCGAATTGGTGCTATTCAAAGTACTGGCAATACACAATGCAATTCATGGATTTAACCATTTCATTTTAACTTGAATAAGTAAGGTGAGTGTTGCCTGCGTACATGGTTCTAGGATGTCACAACAGTGGCCTTAGCTTACTGTACATTTTCTCGCGCTGCATGAAGTGCAGCAATCGAGGTGCTAAGTTACATATTATTACGTATTACGGCCATTCAGCAATTAAAATGGCAAAAATTTACTGAGCAACAAAAGAAACGCAAGTTAGCTAACTTAGTTAGTTAATGTGCTCTTATGGTTACCCAGATAGCAAGCACCTCCGCTCCGGATCTGCCCTGGCTCCAGAGCCGGGGCAAATCCGGAGCGGAGGAGCTTGCTATCTGGGTACTCATAGTTATCGCAAAACAAAGAAAAGTTTGATAAAACGAGTGTAAATGCGCCCACGCTAGTAATAAATTTGATTTTAAATAATTACGCGCAAACTTATTTTCCGGTTTGCCTTTATTTAACTTGCGTTTCTTTTGTCGCTCAATACATATGCTACGTAGCTGGCTAGCTCACTTCACCGATTTGGCTACGTCTGTAATGTTGAACAGACAGACGGCAAGGAAAGCCCATTGCTCCACCCACTCACATCCGCAGCAGTGCTAAATTCGGAGGAGCGGGAACGCGCTTACTTATGAGGACCCG
Source organism: Gymnothorax reevesii (assembly GCA_029721435.1). Lineage (NCBI taxonomy): Eukaryota > Metazoa > Chordata > Actinopteri > Anguilliformes > Muraenidae > Gymnothorax > Gymnothorax reevesii. The sequence goes on along the minus strand of CM056573.1, from coordinate 165,020,102 downwards.
TTGGTGTTCGCATAGCCTGAATATAAATAAAAGATTTTGTCTTTGCCGAGAAACGAGGGATTAATGATTTAAAAGAGAAAAATAAACCGTTTCGGTATCGATAATTTGTGGCTGTCAAAAAAAATTATTCACGGATTTATCAGTGTGTCTTTTTCAATTATTCCCTATGGAGAAATTTCTTTTTGGCCCCCATGGCATCACGTGACCTGCAATATCACATTCGCCGCTAGGACCATGGAGGCGTATGTGGTCGACCCGAGTTGTGCGTCCAGATCTCCTTATAGGTCCATGATATGGAGGGTGTTGATACATGACTTCCTCTTTGTGTGGTTGAGGTTTTGAATTCGATGATTCCACAACACACTGTTCACTGACACAGATCCTCTGAGGTATTTACAAGCTAATGAGGTGATATCCATTCCTTCATACAGCTTTTGCCATAGTACCAAACCTCAACCATCTCACTGGTGTACAACTGTGCCTTTTGTGAGTGCTTGGTGATTTTGTGCCAAATTATAATTAAACCTCCTGCTACTTAGTCACCTGTTTACCTGTGGAGTATTCCAAATGGGTGTTTTTCAAAAGACCCCACCATTTATCCGTTCTCTCTATTTCCTGTCTCAGTTGTTTTAGAATGTGTTGCAGGCATCAGATTTAGAATTCACTATTATTTACAAAAATCCATTCAGATCATCAGGTGGAAGGTATATTAGAATTAATAAATGACTTAATTCTGTTTTCATTTGCAATTTAGACTCTGTCCCAATTTTTATGTAATTCAGGTTGTACTTATGTCTGCTCCAAATCTCTCTCGCATGAGCCTGGACGTGGCTCCATTTTTTTCCCGCTCTGCCTGTAAAGTAATCAGTTTGCTTCCCTTCAGATTAATGACCTGCTAGAAAGTAGAGGAGAGAAAAGGCATTTGCAGACAGTAAATTTAGAGACTCGGTAGGAGTTGTGCTGGTGACATATGCACTCTTCTCCTGTATCTCTCTCTCTCTCTCTCTCTCTCTCTCTATCGCTCTCTCTTTGCACCCATTGCCGATGTGTTTACTCACTGTCTACCTCATTCCACCTCTCTCAGACAGCTCTGTGTCCTCTGGCTCTATAGTTTACTTTTTTACTTTAAGTTCCTATTTGCTTGACTAGTGAACATTTTACTTATTTTAAGTTACTATTTGCTTGACAAGTGAAAATTTTCTTATTCCATCAGCAAGCTGGTCAAAATTACCTCAAATCAAGGATGAATTCTTTGTCTTACTAAGAAAAAATGGTGATAGAAATAAGTGCTTTAAGTCTTAAAATAAGTACATTCATCTTACCTAGTAGTATTTTCATCTTTCATTTTTTGCAGTGTATGCGCCAGACTATCCTCGAACTCTCATACTCTCTCTCTGTCCATCTATGTTAATCTCTCACGTACTCGCCAAGACACATACAAACTCATGCGTGCACATGCAACACACAGTTCTGCACTCGCATACATTCATATGCACACAAACAATATATTTGCTCTTGCACAAATACATACGCAGGTACATATAATATCTTTAACTTTCCATTATTATTGTTTTTGTTGTTGTTGTTAATATTAGTCAGAGTAGAAGGAGAAGGAGTATCTACATTATTATTATCATTATGAACAATATTAATGGAATGAATACCATTATTGTTAATATTATCATTTCATTTTATGATTTGCATTTCATTTTCTGTTCTGCATATTTTGGCTGCTGCTTTCATCCCGAGAAAACCGCTAGCGAGGTAATAATAGCCAAGTGTATTAAAATGCATGACACGTTATAGTAGAACAGAGGAATGTAGGTGCATCAAATCCAGTTACAGAATAAATCATGACTTCTGATGATAAAAAAAATAGACCCAAACAGCAATAATCGCTGTAGAGTTTTTCAGTGTGGCTCTCAATTATGAGATCATCGCATTATTATATGTGTATAAATGTAGATTTGAGTAAAAAAAATGTGCCAGAATATTATGAATTCGCCCTCATATTTCAAATACTCTCTGCTGTTTTGCCATCACAGTTGGAGTAGTGGCATAGCCAGCGGGTGTGCCAAAACATGTCCCTTTCTGACAACAATTGGTCCTGGCTAGTTCTCAATCATTTTCCTTTATTGACGCATTTTCCAATCATCGTAATTGGCAAATAAACACACGGTTTCTCTCCATATGCAATCTAACAGCGATTAAATCATGAGCTTTCTGTACAGTTGCGGAACAAGAACAGAGGATTGGGTTGCAAAAACTTCCGTTAAAAACAATTATTAGTCCTGACCAGTTCTCAGTCATTTTCATAATTAACAAAAGGTTCACACTGAGAGCGCTCCACAGTTAACAGGTGCTGCTTGTTGTCCCCGATTAGGTAAGATGACAATCATTCATCTAGACCCGTATTTGCTGTATTTAAATCATTGTTATTCAAAATTGCATATCTGCGCAAATAGCTTGAGCCGCATGCTTTTTATAGCCTATTTAACTGCCGAGTGCCACTTTTTTTAATCAACCCACACAATACCAAGAGTGAAAGGCGATATTTCATTGGAATGCGGACCAGTTCAATCAACTGGCCAATTACTAAGTTAATTTTTTTTTTAACTGAATTTAGCCCATGATTTCATCACTGTTAGATCGCATATGGAGAGAAACTGTGTCTTCAGTTGCCAATTATGATATTTAGAAAACGCGTCAATAAAGGAAAATGATTGAGAACTAGCCAGGACTAATTGTTGTCATTAAGGGACGTGTTTTGGCACACCCGCTGGCTACAACACTGAATTGCAGTACTCAAATATTATCTTTAAAGGGCGGGAAAAGATGTGCTTTTAGTCATTATTGGTGGAAGCTGAGAGACATGGAATTTCTGACTGTTTCAGCTGGCTTGTTCTACCACCAGAGGTACTGTTGAAGGGGAAAGAATGAGTGAGGTGGCTTTGTGGTAACTAAACCAGATGCAGGGCTGCCAGATGGTGGTGATGTGAAAGTATTCGTCACATGGGATGCTGATGGTAACTACCATTCATTTCCATATTAACTCATGCTTTTAGGCTGAAGGATAATTGTGTGATGCTTCCTTGTTCTTGCAGCTTGTAGACGGCACCAGCGATGGGTCCTCAGTGGAGCTGAAGTGTTGGAAATGCTCTAGCAGATACACCCCAGCCTCGACTCACTCAATCTTATTAACCCTTTAGATACCAGTAAAATTAGAGTAGCATTAACATTTTTATCTCTCAGAGCCAAACAGTCTGTTAATCTGTTACTGATGATCTTATCGGACTGGCAGGACTCTACATAACTGTTCTTGTATTTTTGTTTTATTTTAATGGCTTTAAATGTGTTGGAGGTGGTTCTGGATTTTGTGTTGAGTGTTACGGCCGAGTCACATGCAGGATTCAAACACTGACTTTGACAGCCGAACAGGCAAGAATAACAATCCTATTTCCAGCTCCCACCTTTAAGACTCACAAAAGAAAAGAAAGAACCAAGCTGGAAATACACCCCAGTAAGTTTAATAATAAGAGGGCTTAACCACATTAAACAAAAGTCTCAGACACCCAGTTTATATCTGTGCATGTGTCAGAGCTAAGATAAAAAAGAAAACATATCCATCTACGCTGCACCGTTTTGGTTCCCCCCCCGTCTAACTGACCTGAACCGAGAAATTTAGCGTTGGGCCCATGGTGGCCAAAAAAAAAAAGGTCTTCGCAGCCTTCCTGACTACTCTACACTAATCTCACTGTTCAGAAAAACAATCTGAGAGACAAAGTCTCCAGCACCAAGGTCAGTCACAAAATTTATCAGTTCAAACTGGGTCTTTCTTTTCCCCCCAACAGTCAAGAGAGCGTTCAGGCTGCCGTCCCTGTCTTCTGCTTCGGTACTGGCTCTCCTTTATTACATCTGGCTCCGCCCCTTTTCTGTCACAACTCCAATCATGTACTCACACGTTCTGATTCTCAGACAGAAAAGCTAAGACAGTTAGTGATTGAGTCATAGCGTTGAGGAGCAGTTTGTAACGCAGCAGCATCTCTGATCACTGTTTTTGCTGCACCCCTCACCCACTTTGTTCTCTCATACATTCCACCCCCCCCCCTCCCCTCGTCTTGCCTCAGCGGTCACACACTCCCCCCACCCCCCTTCTCCCACTAAGCTATTAGAGACATGCTTGTTTATCGGAAATCAAAGAGGATTTGAAAATCAGGCTTCCTCCGCAGGGGATTATCCGGATCAAAGGTCACGGTGTGCTGTGCTATCAGATTCCTCTGCGCCTCGGTCTGTCATTGGCTAATTAAGCTGGGAGCAGCCAGGCGGAGCTCGCGAGCCTGCCTTCCCATGAGCCACTGCAACCTGGAGAGAGCTCGAACATTGGCGCCGCTGCCTTGAGCGCAGCAGTGGGAGAGCAGAAAGACCGCAAAGGCACCAAAACGAATCCAAATTAACACAACAATGCTTTACTTACACCGGTGCCAACTTGAGAGACGGATGCATGGCTTGTTGTCAGGAGTTGGGATTTTCATTTTCAATCTAATTATTTTTGGTTCAGGTGGTCTGGAGAAAGTGGGCTTGCAGCTTCTCACCAGCAGAAAGCCGAGGTGGAGAGGCAAGCCATTTGTTCACGAATATCATACCCAGGGGCAATTTGGAGTCACCACTCAGGCTAACAGGAATGTCTTAAGACTGTGGGAGTAAATGAGTGAGACAGGGGAAGAACGTGTAAACTTCAAACAGGAATGCTCAGGCACTCCTGCTGCTACTCTCGGGACCAGCGTCTCCTTTTATAGCTAAACTGGGCCCAAAGCATGACGCACAACTCTCAGTGTGATTCAGGCTCTTCTGGCATCTTTCTGGACGAGCATGTGGAGGGTAACAGCACTATCTCTTCTGTGCCCGGAGTCTCAGAACATCCTAATCTGTGAGGTGTCTGTCTACGGAATTGGTTTGATTGACCTTCGAGGTCTTGAGAAAGACTAACATGCTGTTCCTGCCAATTGATTGACTGTCTGGTATGTTATTTAGGGCGAAGAACTACTCTGGGGTGCGTTTCCCAAAAGCGTAGAGCAACTTAAATAGTTCATCCTTTCTCAATCAATGAGCCCAACTATGTAAGTTAGCATCTGTGGTTTTGGGAAACGCACCCCTGATTGTCTTGTGTATGTAGGTTGCTGGTTTTGTGTCAGTTGGGGCTGGATTGTCTTAGGTTAAGGGTTTACTCAAATGGTTTACTCTAAATTCTTGTTCTCCTCTCTCGTGTCCCTCCCATGGAGCTAAATTATTCGTGACCCAATTATCAGGTTCTTTAAGCCTTCTTCCACTTCTTCTCTTCCACCTCATTATTACCGAACTGTAGTGATTCATTAGCAATCCAGCGATTGGCTCCCCCTCTGCCTAGTTTGTAACAATTCTTACAACGATGGGTGACATATGTCACCATCTTCACGGACACCAGATCTCAAAACAACTGAACTCATGTGGGAGATTTTAGAACGTGTCGGTGCTCTCCGTCACCATCATCAAAATACCACACGAGGGAATTGCTCTTGGAAGGAAGGTACTCTGTCCCTCCAGTAAAGTTATACACTTGATGGCATTTTGATTAGATGGCATTTTAAGCTGATCTGGCCGGTTGTGGGGACCCAGCATCTGACCAAGGCTTGTTTTGTTGATATTTTCATAAATTTGACACCTGCCTCAATATGTGTATTTGCATGGGCACATCCTTTAACATGGGCCGTGATGCAGGAGGTAAAGTGCTTCAAGAGACCTGACCTGCCCCCCCACTACCCTGCTCCCACTGACTCTGTGGACACTGGGCCAAACAACAGTGGAGAGAAAGGAACAGCTGATCAGGGGGTTGTGGGGTTCAGCCGTCAGTCTGTCTGACCAGCATCTCGCCAAATTCCAGGTTGCACTTCGAGAGGTGTCTTTGGGTTGATGTGTGCTTAAGCAAGTGCAAAGTCAAAGGTCCAGGATGGTTATGTTTATTCTTTTGATTTTTTTTTTTTTTTTGCAAACTGACAGTTTATTGACAAGCACATGAACACATGCTATACAGGCCTGGTCAACCATTTTCACCCTGAGGGTTCATCGAATAAGGCTACTTTATTCAAACCTGTGTAACTTTAAGCCTATATTAAATTCAAGTGCAGATCCCAAAGCTTGCAAAGATCCCAAAAATGTCCTGTTGAATTACAGGGAAATGTGCAGAAAATTATGTACAAGATCTAGAGATTTTCTACTGTTGTAATTCTGCAGCCATAAAAAAACTTGGGATCCTGGGTTTGAATAAAGCACTCAATAAAAGTATGATGTAGCTTCAGTGAAGCTATACAGATACACTTATGGAATATAAATGTGACATTGGCCTACAATATGGAAACAACGCTTTTTTTTTTTTTTTCAGCTGCTTTTTTTGAAGCAACTCTGAAGCTGCTTAAGGGGAACTTCAATAAGGAATCAGGGTTTAAGGGGTTAATGCTTCCTGAACTGATACAGTAAAAGTTTTATATGACAGGAGCTGGTGGAAGATGTTTGACTCGAGGGACAGAGCAGTTTGTCTGCTGCACCCTTATCTGTGGGAGCGGAAGGGAGACTCACAGCCTCTGTGGCTGCAGTGAGGGAGGCGCCTGAGTGCGCTGTCCACCTGACTGCAGTAAACACACGGCACATGGCGCAGATGGCGACATTAGCCAGACACAATCCCCATTTCAAAGGCCTCACCTGGGTAACGTCCGTGTGGAGAGGAACGCAAGTCACAGGCCTCCCGTCCTTCTGCAGCAAGAGAAGAGAACAAGAGCTTCTAATCTGTCACGTCGTCCGTAGCACCGTGCTCTCATGAACTGAGGTCCATTGGTGCATTTTTACAATTTGGGACGCAGTGTCCCCCAGATATCTCAAATTCAACCTGTAAGCACCATTTTCAAGCCATTAACAGGTACTAGGTACATTTTTATTATCAAGGACACAATGTCCCAAATATCCAAAATGTAACCAGGACCACTTACAAACCATGATTATTTGTCAGACTCATGTCTATGTGGCATAAATCGGTATATTTATAGTCACCTGTATGTAACGGCAGATTATAGGCGTCATTGTAAGTATTTTTTCCGTCAGTTATTTTATCCGTTGGGTATCACAGCAATGACAAGCGGTGCAGCTTTTTCAGTAACTTTTTGGTCCTGTATTATCAGCGATTAGCCGGCCTCTGTTTTGTTTAACTTTGCACTTACTGCAGCTTATGAGCTTTCTGTATTAGCTCAGCGTTGCATCAGAAAACATAGCCGAGCAGTGCTTTGGCTCTCCAATGAGGTTTCAGTGTCTGTGCGGAGAGTCTGTGGGCACACAGCCACACTGGCGCACTCCCGTGGCCACGCGACTCCCCCGCACTGTTATTAATTGCGTAAATGATTGATTGGAGCGCCTGTGGCAGTGTCTTCAATGTCTTCGGACTTGCCAGTCAATCTAATTTCACTTTAATTGATGCTTTTTTCTGGATTTTTTCCTCCCTCGCTGTCATCCTGCTCTCCGGTCTTTGGAAAACGAGGCCTGTAGATGGAGAGAATGAGGATCGGGGAAAAGAGAGAGAAAGATGAGTGCTGCCGAAAGATGAAGGAGAAGCCGTCAGGGACTGGCTGCGGAAGAGGATTTTTTTTTGGAGAAGTTTTATTTATTTATTAATTTCTGAGCTGATAAGTCGTCAGAATTCCAATTAGGCCTCTGTTAGCTGGGGGCTCCCTTCTGGGGGGGCAGGGGGTTGGAGTAGAGTCCCTATTTCCTGTCCCACGAGCTTCCTCCTGTCCTTCTGGAAGGAGAAATAAAAAAAGGATCTTCTCATCCGTCAGGCTGTCTGCGTCCTTCAGCGCTGGGCCCGCTCAGAGACACTGCCGCTGTCTGTCGCAGGCCCTTCGGTTCAATGAGATAATAAGATGCTTCCCTCAGCTACTCGGCCGACGCAGTGCCAGTCATTTCGGTCGTAATAGAAGTCACAGACCCAGAAGGCCTTCTGGGTATTAGGGTTTGAGATGGGTGGTTAACTGTGTTCAGCATACCTTACCTAAGAAAAGTTCACTTTGCAATTTCTAAAAATAAAGTTCAAAAATTCCTGCGAAAATGTCCAAATGCTTGACGTTCGGGTGGTATGCTTGAAGGTACAGCCAGAAACAAGTCACTTAGAGACCGCAAAAGTCCACTGCCAGGGATTGGGGGCACACACGCGCAGACGGATAGACGCAGCCTTAATCCATAGTCTGCTGAGGTGTCCTTTGGGTGGTGGGAGACTAATAATAATTAGTGTGGGTCTTTTTTTTCTTGTATAAGGTCTGAAAAGAATGTAATGGTACTTTATGGGTGCATCTGAAAACTATATTCCCTAAAGAATGATCACGGACCTCCACCACACCTTTACTCCTGAGACTGTACACTGTTATAAACTGGCACCTATTTCGTCAGTTATTTTAATTGGCACCTTCTTTGCCAGTTATTTCGACTGTAATTTTACAATCAGTTTATAACAAGGGTTCCTTGTATGTTAACTATAAACCACAGTTAAATGCGAGCAGGACTCTTCTTAAAGTCAATATAACAAGGAGACGTTGCGTTAATTTACCTCTTAACTTCAGTCTCTTTATAACAGCTTACGCAACGTCATCAGTCAGAAGAAAGGAAGTTAGAGAAATTCAATTCAGCTTTCAGATGTTATCTGCAACTGCCGTCCTTGTACTCTCAGTGGCCAGGTCTAGATCTTCCCATGCTCTCAGATCAATGCGATAAGCTTTGGGCCAAAGTTTAAAGACAAGCACCAGCAGTTCTGCCAGAACATGACCAGAACGGTGGATCCACTTTGTCAAACAAGACCTGTGGCTGGCACAGGGGCCGGAATATTCAGATATGTTTCTTTTGAACGTGTAGGTCTAGGGTCCTGTGCATTCGAGCCATGAAACTGTGACTTTTATGCAGTGTAAACCCCCCAGTTAGGAAAACATTACATGGCATTATAATTACTCAGCCAAAGCTTTTGAGCGGACTTACAGTTGATTATACTAAGCAGGGAGATGTCTCAGCTCATGCAATGTGGTGTTAAGGGCCTCGCTCAAGGGCCCAACAGCTGTGCTGCTTTTGTCGTGGCTACACCGTGGATTAAATCATTAGCATTTTGGGTCCCAGCCCAGCACCCTGGCCACAAATGCTCAGTCACTGACAGTGATGGTGCTCTGGAACACTGCGGCCACACAGCTTCTGTTCAAGTTGTCTGGGGAAAAACAGAGCCTAAAAAAAGGTGTTTAAATTGTCTTACGACCTTGTTAGACTGGGTTACAACCCTCCAGTTGACTCACTGGACAACAGTGAATAGAGATGTGTGTGGAAATGTGGGTTTTGGTTACCAGACTTTGTGTTTGTGTGTGTGTGTTTCAGACTTGGACAAGCCGGTCCTCACTGTTCACCAAACACTGAGCGATGTGCGTGGGACGTATTACCAAGAGAAAACCGTGTTTCTTCGCTGCACGGTCAACTCCAACCCGCCAGTGCGGTTCATCTGGAAACGAGGAAACCAGCTCATCGAGCAGAGCAAGGACAACGGAGTGGACATCTATGAGCCCCTGTACACACAGGTACAAAATCTCCATCCACAGTCATGCACACAAACACACACACACACAAACTCTCTCATTCTCATGCACACCTGCACTCAAGCAAACAGACACTCACACTCAAACACATCAATTTTGACATGCATGTTCTCACAGGGTTGCAATCATAAGCAAATGGAGGGAAATTACCATTGATGTGTCCTCATTAGTTATCAAACCTAAAGGTTTAGGGGAGGTAGGTTCACAATCAATGGAAGCAGATAAAAACCCTGCTCCTAACAATGTGTAAAACCTTTCATTCAAACTAGCTTGTTGAGCTTGCAAACTTTTCCTTACAAGTTCACTCTGTTTCTGAACCAAAGTTCATTTCGTTTGTCTGTCTTTCTCCTGCTTTCTTTGTCTGCCTTGTCATGCCTTCTCTATATTTACTTCTGGTTGAAGTTACCTTTAACCCATTCACCAGCAGGTACAGGTCAGGGATACTGGAGTTTCAAAAGGAGTTATGAGACGTATCATATACAATTTCAGACATCATTTCACGTCAGGCTCCACCACCCCAGAAATTACTATGTTGTATCAACTTTTTAGAGGCCTTGTCAATTAGCACTCTTGGAATCGTGTGTTAAGGCGACAGTTATGTTATGAAGGGCGTCTGTGAACCACTGTGTATGTGACATACAGTTGGAGTTATAAAGTTGGAGATGTAACTGCTTGTTGTGTGGATATATCTGTCTTTCTGTCAGTCTCCTCTCCGAGAAGTTGTGCTTATTGGCGATTACGGCGAGTTGTGGCTGAAAAACTACAGAGCGCTACAATATTTGAGGGCTTTTATTTTGCTGTCACTGTAGTTTTTTGAGCAGACGGCAGTATTTTCTTAGTTCTTCTAATGCTTGTCTATTACTGTAATTGTTCCTTTTGTTGCGGTAAATTGAGCTGCCTTTTTTCCGGAACGCATCCGACTCTTTCAATCAGCGCAAGAGCAGTTACAATGAGCGCCAATTGAGGAATGGGAAGGGTAAGCCACTCATCTTTACAGACAGGTAGAAAAATGAAATGTGAGCTTGTAACCTGAAAATTATGATTATAGAATAGTTTGGACAGCATGTAAGTAGCGGAGAGAGAAAGAGGATTGATGGTGCTGTAATGTATTACTGTAATGAAGATAATTCATTTTGCTGATGCACTTGCCTGGGGGGAGTTTGAATTCTCAAACCCTTTCATCTACTTCTGCCTTCTCTTTCACTGTTGTCTTTTGTCTTCCACTGTATTCAGCTGAATTCTCAGGGCATCGCGCACATTCAGTGGATGTCATTTTGGCTGCTCAAATGTATTGTCCTTGTCAAATAAGAAATGTAATTGGGCAGCCTTTTTATTTCAAGTGCTGTCGGTCTTTACTAGGCATGTGTGTGTGTGTGTGTGTGTGTGTGCGCGCGTGCGTGTGCGTGCACTCCTGTGTCTGTGTGTGCATACCTGTGCATGTGTGTGTGCTTGTGTGTACGTTGTCCGCATGTGTGTTTGTGTTGTTTGTGTGTGTGTGTGTGTGCGTGTGTGTTTGTGAGCGCGCGTGTGTGTGAGTGTGCTGTCTGCGTATGCGTGTGCGTGTGTGTGTGTATGGGCGTTTGTGTGCATATGTTGTATGTGTATTGGAGCTCTCCGAGTAACAGCAATGTCTTCTCCTTTTAGGGTGAGACAAAGGTTTTAAAGCTGAAGAACCTGAGGCCTCAGGACTTTGCCAACTACACGTGTGAGGTGTCCGTGCGGAGAGTGTGTGACATCCCTGACAGCTCCGTCACATTCCTGCTCACCACCTCCACCTGTGAGTCTGAGCAGCCCTGATACAGCACCGCATCTCTCTTTCTTTCAGGCACACACACACACACACACACACACCCGCACGCACACACTCACACTCACACACACACACACACACACACACACCCGCACGCACACACTCACACTCACACACAGGTACGCGCACACTCACTCTGACAACACAAAGGCACATAATAACACACACACGCATATACACACACACACACACACACGCGCACACACACACACACACACACACACACACCCGCACGCACACACACACACACACACACACGCGCGCACACACACACACACACACACACACACACCCGCACGCACACACTCACACTCACACACAGGTACGCGCACACTCACTCTGCCAACACAAAGGCACATAATAACACCCACACCCACACGCACACACACATGCACACATTCACGCTCACAACGCATACAACACACACCCACACACACACACACACACACGCATGCGCGCGCACCCGCGCACACACACACTCTCACTTACATGCAGGCACGCTCACACTCACAACACACACGCACACACCATTCACTCTCACACACACATGCACACACGCACACACACTCATAACACACACACACACACACACCTGCACACACGTACCAAATACATACGTATAAAAACGCATTCAAAAGCGAACACACAGACCTCAGTTCCCACACTTTGCAACCTGTCTCTCCTTCTCCCTCTCTTTCTCACTCTTTCCCTCTCTCGCTTTATCTCTCTTCCTCTCTCTCCCTCCCTCGCAATCTACATTTTCCCTCCCTCTCTCTGCACCTCCCTCAGTCTATTTATCCCAGCCTCTCACTTAGGCTGCCAGCTGGCTCCCCTCCCCACACTGTCTGTCTCCTTGTTTTCCTGTGACAGCACCTCGGCTTGTCTTCTCCAGTTTAGCCGCCCTTGCTCCCCTCAGTCTCCCGTATCACTCTGTGTGTAAATGTTGATACCACCGACAGCACAGCACACGTCTGTGAATGCTCAGGCCCTTCGCAATAAATAACGCAAATCCAAACTGCTTTTCTCCCCCTTATTTGTTTCTTCCTTGACGCGTTATGAAAGAGCACCACAATTGCTGGATGTACCTATTAATCTATTGTGTGTGGAAAAATGCCTTTTTCTCAACGCTCATGATTAATGGCTCGGATTAAGATTAATGTAAGACTTCAGCTCTTTTGTCTGTCCTGTAATGGACAAAGGTCACCGCCATGTATTATTCATTAACGGACGGAGAAGTCTATTAGCGGTAAATAATGAAGCGGAGTGAGTTCAGGCCTTTGTGGTGGTGAAAGACTGTGGGTGGCCGCGATCTTCATACTTTGAGAGTGATCATACCTGTGGTACGGGGGTCGAGTTGGTGAAAGCTTGAATGGCGAGAGACTGGGGCATTTTCTGTGTACGTAAATATGCCGTTAGAGATAAAGAGTTTGTTTGTGTTGTAATGTCAGCTCTATAAATTTAGCTTTTTAAAAAAAAATTTGCATGAAGCAAAATTAACCTCTTGTCAGAATGGCTTATGCGCATTAGGAACTGTCATCCAACTGTCACGGAACTGTCAGAATTTGAACGGGAGAGACGCTAAAGTTTTTCTCAGTGCGAGTGGTGATATGGCGTCTTCCCAGATTCGTGAGAGTCTTTTGAAACTGAGAGGGAAGGACGAGGAAGGGTCTCAGATCTGAGACAGAGAAACGATATCAGCAGGGTTACTGTGGAAATGTACTTGAGAATACTACCCACCCATGCCAAACCTTTTCAAAGATCTTACCAGGCTGAGAGAGAGAGAGAGAGAGAGAGAGAGATAGTTACTATCAACATATCAAGGGGTCAGAGCACAATAGCTCTATGTCCATTTCAGAGGTTTTAAGAAATATTGATTTTTAGGTTTCCAAGTGTTTTATTAAATCAGGTATTTTAGAATACTACCCATCCATGCCAAACCTTTTCAACGATACCAGGCTGAGAGAGAGAGAGAGAGAGTGAGAGTGTGAGAGAGAGAGAGAGAGAGAGAGATAGTTACTATCAACATACCAAGGGGTCAGAGCACAATAGTTCATTTGTCCATTTTAGAGCTTTTAAGAAATATTGATTTTTAGGTTTCCAAGTGTTTTATTAAATCAGGTATTTTATATCTTTTTTTTTTTTTTTTACCAGTCACTCCTTTGCTGAATGGTTCAGAATTGTATTGAACTTCTAAGTTTTCCACAACATCATGATCAAAATGGCCAATAATGGACGTCACCTCAGTGCTCCAACAATTCTAGCACATGATGTGACAGACCTTCAACCAATCACCATTGCGTTAAGTTCGTTTGCAGTGGAAGACAGACTATTCTGTCGTAAAATTTGTCATCAAAATGTCAATGTTTAATTCGTTTAAGCAGATTTTGTCAGACATACCACAAAACGAAAATGTGAATTCTGATTAAAAATGAATGCAGATGGACATACAGTAATTGTGCTCCAAGGAGTAGCTGATATAAAGCTGAGACAGGGGGTAACAATCTCAAAACCACAAAATTTGGACACATAACCATCGTGCTCCAAACCCTCGATGCGAGTGTGTGTATTCAGTGTGTGCTACGGTCTGTGTTGTTCAGTTGTTGGGTCGTTTTGTCATGTTTTGTGCTTTTTGCCCTCTTTGGCAATGCAAATGCACATTTTGACGTGCCAATGAAGCTCTGTGAACAGAATTGAATTGAAAGAGAGGGAGAGAGAGCGAGAAAGAGAGAGAGGGAAAAGAGAGAATTGAATGTTAACAGCACCTTTATTGAGTCATTTTTGTGACCATCACACTACTAACTTACATCTTAACATCCCTCATAAACCATCACCACAGAGAGAGGGAGAGTCCGTGACAACACAAATTCGATTTTTGCAAGTCGCTTTGAACGAAAGCCTGTGCTGGGTAAAGAGCTGATGAGATGCTGAGGAAGTATGGCGAACGGATGAAAGGCGAGACTGATTTGTTTGTTGGGGGGGGGGATTGGTGTTCATTCCTGAAAAAGCAGAAATGGAAACCTGCAATATTACGCTGCAAAATCTCAGGGCCTGAGCTGGGCAGGTCAGCTTGAGGAGAGGCAAGGAGTAAAAGTTTCAGTCGCTGATGCCTTTTAAAATTAATTTTACATTGTCTTTGTTTTTCATTGAAGGATATTGTACAGTGAGAATAAAGCATTATGAAGTCGGGCTGTAATATTTGCTTCGCGCTGCAATACTTTTAGATTACAGAGTGCTTTGATCCCAGTCGTGCTACGTGAATATGTTTGCTTCATTATTACCGTTTGCATATAGAGCTGATAATATTGAAAATTCACTCGCCTCGTTTTACTCCGAGCTTCGCGTGCTGTTGAAGTGCTTCTCGCAACTGTATCGTAGCACACACCTGTTAGTGATCAACATCCTTTGAGCGCGCGGTTTTTCCCTCTAATGTTCGACAGCGGCCCTGATGGAGGACTTTAATGGGCTTCTTCAATGAAAACATTTTCGAGTTTCTGTGGGATGAGGCGTAGCTCTCATAACTGGAGCTATGAGAGAGTGAGCGAGAACAAGAAAGTGGAAGGATGGAAGAGAGAGAGTGAGAAGGTGAAAAAGGGGACTAAAAGAGGAGAACAGAGAGGAAACAATGTTAGAGAAAGGGATAAAGGGAGGGCGTGGGAGAGGGAGAGCAAAAAATGGTGTGCAAGGGAGCCCAAAAGGAGAGACAGAGCGAGAGAAAAGAATGATGTGCGGAGGGGAAGGGATGAAGTCTCGCTCCTATTACACTCCTGATCGATACCGCCAAGTATTACACGCTATCAATACAGGCCTCTGCTACGCGTAATCAATGCGGCCCGCCTTTATGGCAATGATAAAACCCGCTGGTGTGACAGTCCATCTGAGACGCCTCAACCTCCCGTGGGAGGGCGAAGGACAGTTTTCGAGTGACCTTTGCACGTCCTCGTGGAGGGGACCGCAGAACGAAAAAGTGGAGGAACGAGGAACGGGGTCCTCACAATGCCTGACTAAAAGGAGTGAGCTGGGCTTCCTGTCATCCGCTAGCCTAGCGGGCCTGCGGGCAGGAGAATGGCCTGCTTGGTTCGGCCTCATGTTGTGCCTGGAAACTGCAATCCCCATTGGGCCTGCATTGCAAATCACCTGCGGCGAGCTCCAGCGGATATCTGGGACTGGCTCCCGGCGTGAGCCTCTAAAGACTGATGAGGGCGGACTCCATGCCGGAGGCCCATACTTTTTCAGGGATGCGCCGGTCAGATTTCTCACCCTCCCACGAGTGCATTATCCTCATTCCTCCAATCACAGACCAAGGCGGCCCAGAACTGCTAGTTTCCCGCTGGCTGTTTACTTGGAAGGCTGGCTGTGAGGATATTCCAGCCAATCAAAGGCTCTTATTATTTGAAAGAAATAACACCAAGGGATGTTTTTCAAAGGCCCCTTAATGCCAAGAACTTCTTTAAACGGCTCTTACAAACACTGAAGAATAACATCACTGTCCTGAAACATTTGGACAGGGAGTGTTTCTTTTGTAATCTTTTATGTTCTGAAAGCCCTGGATCACTCATTCTCAGTCAAGACCATCTTTAAGGTCCCTCTCAGAGTCGTCGACTGTGGCAGCTCACAATGCACCTGCGCTTTGGATGTGCGCCTACAACCACATCCTGCAATAACACAAAATTATCAATATTATATGGTGTTGTTCCCTCATCCCCCGTTCAAATTCATTAAATCTATGTTGCGAGTAAAACTTTTTTAAAATATGAAATATTAATCACAAAATAAAAGCTGTTCTTGAAGAATTCAAGTAACATACATTTTTTGCTGTTTATTAACCATCTCTGTGGTCACAATTACAAATAAAGACCTCAGCAAGTGTATCAATAATGTTGCTCTACCAATGGTGACAGAAATGTCTTTTAACAGGTAGAAAAGGTGATAAATTCTCATATATATTGCTAATCAGTTTCTGTCTGAGCACCATTATTACATTTCAGTAATTATTTCAGCCATAATTTTTGCTCATGGAATCTTTTGTTTCAAAGCATATGAAAGGCATCTGCAGTGAAATGACACTGGGTATCAAATTGATTATGGTTTAATGATAACACATGTGGTATAAATTTGCAGCACTTACTTTCTCAGTGCTGATCGACTAAAAACAACAAACGTTCAAAGTCCTTCATTAATTAAACGACCAGTAAAGCTTTAGAATGGGTACATTTTGCAAAGAGGTTCTTCATTTAGTTCAGGAGTCATTAGTTTAGCTTGTGTAAAGGAACGCCGCATGAGCAGGGAGTGTGTGTTGCTTAAGCCCCACAGAAAACGCTCTTTTTAATCGTAAGACCCAACATTGTCGGGGGTTTGGAGTTAGATTGAGGGCCAGGTTTGAGGACCCCTCCCTGAAATCAAAACCCAGGTGCCCAGTGTGTGTATGTTGGGTTTTTTCTCCACCTCACTGTTTTCCCGCCGATTTCCCATTTCTCAAAAAGCTCACCCCGATTTTTTAAAATGCAGTAGTTTGGCGCGTGGATGCAAAAATCGTTCCGAAACTTATCACCTTAGATCTTATTGTCTGTCAGATGCTCCAGGTGTCAGTAATCATCCTATTGAGCTCGCTCCAGCTGGGCCGCTAGTGGATATCAAGCTGTTTTCATTGACTGAGGTGCTGCCAACAGCCAACGCAAAGAAAAAAGAAAAAAAAAAACAGCCACTCAATAACATAATGTGCTAACACAAAAACACTTGTTTTCTGTGAACCGCTGGTGTTTCTTGTGGGAGTAGAGTGAAGAATATGGGGAGTGCGGGTGAATGAGATAGACACAAAGTGAATTGAAACAGGAGCCAAACAGAAACTGAAGACAAAAGCTTTGTGATGCAGTGGCAAGCACTAAAATGCTTGTTTTATTCAGCTATAAAACCGCTCTCGCTGTAAGAATTACGAGGAGAAAGAAACAGCCAGGTGTCTTGGAAAAGGGATTGGTGTATTGCTGTCGAGTTGCTATAATCACTACAACATTTTTCTCCTACATGTAATACGTCATCCATGAGAGACCTACTGCACCCTGCTTTATGAAGAGGTGTAAAGAGCAGGTTTAGAAAGTTAAACGTAAGTGATGTGTTTCAAAGTCCACACGATAGTTCTAATCCTGGCAGTAAATTGTACCTGTTTGCCCCGGCAGACCTTTGGGGCAAAATTCTGTGGTGGTTTTTCACCCACTGAACTTGGAAGTTCTGCTGCTTTTGGGCCAGTTCATTTCGGCCGGTTTGGGCCAAATCCAACTCAATGCAAGTATTGTTACTCAATGATGTAATATATAAAAATCAATGCTGTTGAAAACATATCGTGTGGTAACTTGTCTAAAAAAGCTCCTTTAAGCAAGTTGCCACATGATAGGTTTTCAACAGCACAAGATAAATAGAAAAAATACGTAAATTGAATTATTTCCGCACTCTAAGGGTTAATATTCTCTGGGTGCTTGTTGGCCTCCCTTACCCCCATGGGGCCCTTGTAAGAACTCGTCAGATGATGTTTGACTGTGGCTTCAGTAGAGTGTACTCAGAGCATCTCTGTTTTTTATAGGGGCCTCATTCTTATCTCAGTGTGCTTTTCAGGTGGTATTTTACTGTACATATCAGAACAGATAGACAGCGAACTCTTGCTACACTAAGGAAATAAATCTATGTATGCAGAAAGAAAAAATGTTCAAGCGTTTTTGAAATTCCTCTTGATCCCATATGCACTGGATACTAAAGTTAAAAGTACTCCTTATCCATGCTGATTTTACCAAAGAACATTTAGCTAAGTTCGGCGATTTGAAAATGGAAAAAATAAAGGCCTAGACTAAGCATTAATAATTAATACCTGCTGGGCTCTAGAGATTGACTCTCCGGATTTCAAAGCTTCTACATTGTCTCATGCAGAAAGAGATGAAAATATTTACATTTGTCCTCCTGGCCTTCAGCAGAGCTTCCATGACTGTAGAATAAACTTTAATTATAATTAACACAATGTTCTACCCATGCCCTATATTCCACAACAAGACCACTTTATTGTATGTGCACAATGTTGACAGTATTGTTTTCATTGCATGACATTGGGCAGTTTTAGCGACTGCATAAAAATATATTTGAATATGACAGTGGCTCACTATTTCAAGGGTCTCAGAAGCTTTGAATTGGCTTCCACTTCTGCTTGTGATGTGAGCCACGTTCACTGGAGTGCTGGTAAATTTACAGAGTCTATATGTGTTCAGCTTAAGTGGGGATCTTGAGAAGGTAAAGGATGGACTCTGCGGTCTGTCTCCTCGGATTTGACTTTGTGATGTTTTCATTCTGCCTCTTGCGGTGTTCAGCATAACCATCTGATTATGCTCTTCAAAGTAGGTCAGGCCATTGAATATGATCCAGAGACAGATGACAAGCGATATTGATTTATTTTTTATTATAATCCTTGCTTTGAATTGCTGGTTGTTTGCGTGAGCTCGCTCTGTTTGTCAAATCCAGTGATTAACCGGCTGGACAACGACACTGAACACAGGAATTTCGATTTGACTGTCCTCAGCCTGCTGCGGAAATTATTAAACGGATTAATTTTTTTTTCCCTCAGAAACAAATCTGAGTGGAGTATTTGTTTGCTTATTGCAAGTGTTGCTTGATTGCCAATGACGTCTGGTTCTAAATCAATGCCCGCATATAAAATATTTTCCATTATTACACAATTTCAAAACACAACAGTGAGAATTTTTAGTGTCTAAAGGGAAATGAGTTCGACAGTCTTTTACCTTTGATGATAAAGGCCTCCACTATATGTCTTTATATATTCTGCCAAATTACCAAGCATTTCATCACCATTCTGCATGCACAGTCCAGCTCAGACATACGAGCCTAATCAACTGTCCTTTAAGCCATGAGCCGCGGTTCACTTGTGTCTTATTTCAACATTAATGACGCTCCCTGAAAAGCTTTGCTAATGAACGGCTAGTTAAGAAACCATCTAAATTTCCAATTTCCTACCGCTAATCTGTAGCCAGCCTTGACCGTTTCTAAACGATTAGCCACCGTTAATTGGCTTAACCTAATTGGGCATGCTCGGTTCCCCAGTTGATGTTCAACTGGCGGTGTCTCTGGCCTGTCCCTGGGGTCCCTGTGTACGGTTCTGTCTTTTAACCCCATGACAGTGACACCTTGTAATGGCTGTTGAAGGACTCTTAATCTTCTCAAACCCCAGGGCTTTACTGTCAAGCACATCTCATGTAACGTGTTTGCCAGAGTGGCCCTCATTAGCCAGAAAAAGTGCCTCCACTGACGGCAACATATGGAAATAAATAAATAAATATCTGCTTTAAGATCTCTCTGCCTCTATAGGAATGCATTCAGCCCTCCAACAAGAAAAAGCCTGACATTATTAAATGATGTGAATCAATATCTTCTGATTGATTGTGGCTGAGCTGTTTATTTGGTCAAAGCCCAGACACCAAACAATGAAGTCCCATTTCTTGAACCAAGTTCAAGACTGTCTTTGAATTTTCAGTTTTGCTGAAAGCCTTGGAGTGAAAAAGGAATTGAGCATTCTTCATGGGAGATCAGGGAAGGTCTGACCAAATCCTGATGTAGATGCACAGATGCCGACTACTGCTGGGTCGTACGGAGCCGTAGAAAAAGTGTTTGCCCTCTGATTTCATTCAACTCTAGCATATTTGTCATATTTAAACGTTTCAGATCATCAAACTAATTTTAATATTAAACTGAGATAACTTGAGTATACATAACATGCATGATTTCATTTATTGACAGAAAAAAAGGCTATCCGACTCATACAAAAGCAATTGCCCCCTTATTTTCGATATCAACAAATTAATTTAGTTTATAACAGGGGCGCTGTGCAAGGCAAATTTTTGGGCAGCACAGCTTAGCTATACTGTACAATTTTAATGACTCCTTTCCAAAAATACTATCCATGCAAATAAGCTTTTTTAATTGAACTTTGCAGTTCACAATTCAACATTTCCAACCCATCAGTAAAGAAAAGCGCAAGAAATCCAAATGTGGGAGAGTGGACAGATATGCATCATTAATGAAAACTGGCCACACCTGATGATGTTGAGATTTTTCAGAGTTTTTGCAATGGTAATTTAAATGAATTGAAAACAGGGCAATAATTATCAATGCTCATTCTAACTTAGCAAGCAGAACTGGCGACACATGATAATCCTGTGGATTTTTGGAATTCAAGTAAATAAAATTTTATTAAATGATTGGATATGACCTTTTTTCAATCATTATTTTTAAGGGATGGTTTTGAGCTTCCCCTATTGCCAGTTCACCAGTAGCTAGTGGTGGGTACACAAATGCTAACCTCGAGTTCACCACAGTGCAGTTCGTAAACACTGAAACCAGGTGGTCAGTTAGTAAGTTACCGGCATTGTTATCATCATTATAGTTTAAATTTGCATAGTTGCGATTGCGTCGAGCACGTGGCTGTAAATGATCCAGAGTTTCTAATGTTTGTAACCACCTGAAGGCCATGACAACGAAATACCGGCGCAAGTTAGTGCGGCTCAAGGGAGGTGTTCCCTGCACTCAACCTTCACTCAGAAAGAGACGCTGTTTTCAGTGTGAGTGAGCGCTCTGAAAGCAAATAAGGGTTAGGACAACCTCTGACTCATTTAGTATAACCTGACACTAACTAAGTTTTAGTACTCACTCGCACTCAATTAGTGTGAGTGTCGTTTCTGAATATAGGCCATTATCTGCAAATGGAAAAAAAAAACTTCAAATGGTGGTGTGGTTGACTGACCAAAATTCCTCCAAGAATGCATCCACAACTCATCCAGAAGGTCACAAAAGAACCCAGACTAACATCAAAAGACTTGGTGGCCTCACTTGCCTCAGTTAAGTTCAGTGTTCATGATTCCACAATTAGAAAGAGACCCGGCAAAAATGGCATCCATTGGAGTGAGGTGATAACCACTGCTGACCAAAAACAACACAATGACTTGTATCATATTTGCTAGAAAACATCTTGATTATCCTCAAAACCTTTTGGAATATTACTCTGTGGACTGAAGAGTCAAAAGTGGAACTTTTTGGATGACATGATTCCCATTACCTCTGGTGTAAAGCCCACTAAACATTCTACAATAAGAACATCATACCAGCAGTCAACCAATGTGTTGGTAGTTTGATGGTCTGGGGTTTCTTTGCTGCTTCGGACCCTGGGCAACTTACCATAACTGATGGAATGATGAATTCTGCTCTGTACCAGGCAATGCTGAAGGAAGATGTTCATCCATGACAGCGTGACCTAAAGTTCATGCGCAGTTGGGTTGTGCAGCAGGACAATGATCTGAAGCACACAGGCAAGTCCCCCTCAGAATGGCTCAAAAAAGACAAAATGAAGGTTTTGGAGAGGCTGGTCGAAGTCATCACTTGAATTGGCTTTCAGTGCTGAGTCATGACCTTAAACAGGCAGGTCAGGCTTGAAAACCCCAAAAAACTCATTGCTAGTTATAGGAAACATTTGATTGCAGTTACTGCCACTGAGGGTGGCATATTCAGTTATTAGGGTTTGGGGAGGGGGGATGGACAGTAATTGAAGCACCTATTACTAAAACCCCATAAGTCACACTTGACTTGACTTGACTTGTGGGGTTTTAGTAATCAGTGCTTCAATTTTTTTCACATGGGTGATACATGATCATTTAAAAGCTGCATGTTGTGTTTACTCATGTTGTCTTTGTCTTATATTAGAATTAATTTTATGATATGAAACATTTAAATATAACTCAGAAGCAAAACGGGAAGAGATTAAGAAGAGGAAAAATACTTTATCAACTCTGTGAGTATATTATGAATATATACTGTAACTTCTCCAAAGAAATGTTAATGAATATGGCACATAGTAACATAACTTTAAGCTGCCGCCTCCCAGAATCTGGCCAGATATGCAGAAATTGTCAAAAGTGATGGACATGGATATGCCAGCTTTGACTATTATTGATATAAAAAATGAGTTCCTTTAAACAAGATTCACTATCCCCACCAGCCAATAGGTTTGTTTTTGTGTAAATAAATGCATTAAAATATTTATTCAGATGCCAGAAGCCTTTTGTAACAGCCTATTATATTCTTTCTCCATGTCTAAATTATTTAGGTTGGCTTTCCCGAGGACTGATATAAATAAAGTCCCAATGATAAATGACTTGAATTATGCTGTTATCATGACTTGTATCGCTTTGTATTAATTACTCCCTTTCTCTGCTGGATGCGGTAATCCACTTTAAAAGCCCAACTGTGACTGCAAGTACCTTTTTATGTTAGCAAATGGAGTATCTCATAAATATACAACTCTGCTAGACAGTTTAGAAACATACTGAATCACAAATAGCTGAATGATCAAAGACTTAACAGTTAACAGTTATAATGAGTAATAGTATATGTTACAAGTTCTATAAAACAAAAGTACAACGTACATCTGACTTAGTTTTTTTTTTTTTTATCACATGGAGTCCCATATACCTCTTATGTGTGTGTAACCATTTTACAAATTTTTTGTTCATATTGCATTTTTTTCTCACATAACTCCAACTGGGGTAGAAATTAGAGTCCCATATACCTAATTACTGTAACCACTATTAAAATCCTATTATAATTATCATGTTTATAATACCTTTGTGTCTTGCACCTGCGCAATTGAGGCAGAACTGGTAAAAAGTTATCCGATGATGCTAATACTATGCATTTGACGATTTTTAAAACACTGATGAGCTATGATATTCTTTTCAATGTCCACAATATGAGGATCCAGTCCTGAAGGGATTGTCATGGGAAAACCTATATGGGTAGTGCAGCAGGAGAGCTCTGACATCATCCTGCCGCCGTGCGGATCTCTTAGCTTTGCGATTACTCGGCTGATACTTCCATTTTGTTACCGTTCACTAAAGCTCGGAAACACATCAATCCCATTACTCTGGGACACCCACTGCCCGATACCACTTCCTCGGTTCACACCGGAGGAAATTGAAGCAATAACTCTTTCTTTCTCTCGCTCTTTCTTTCTGTTCACTGCAATCACTTTTATTTGTTGTACAAATAAGAAGCTGGTAGTGTTACAGAGGCTCACGATGCAGTGGCAGCTACTTTTATAGAGTGGAGCCGTTTTTTTTTTTTTACAAAACGCAACACGCCTGTCATTGTGATGGTTGACGGGCCCTTTAACAGCAGAAACCAGAAGCTTGATTCTCAATGACTGTTTGGCTTTGAATTTGTATGTCGGCTACCAGCAATTGAAGCCATACCTGTCATTCTCTGTCATTTAACAACGGACGAGGGACAAAAGATCTCCAATGTGCTGCAGCTATTCATGGGAACCTACAAAGAGAGATAATTTTGCATGCATTTTAGTGATGTATTTCCAAAATATTGAATTTAGAGGTCTGAATTATTTACACCCCCTAGATATTTTGAGGGAGCTGAGTCATTATTTTCTCGCCGAAGAACTTAACAGCACTGATTAGTATAAGGCTACATTTTCCGTGGTCTTTCAGGGTTCTGCTCTCCTGCAAGGAATTATCTGCTCCTCTCGAGAATGGCTGCTGACCGTCTATCAACTCCAGAACATGTTTCAGCGCCACTTTCTCGTCTCTACCCTCTGCCTCATGTATTTCTACAGGGCCCTTGTAGTCCCAACTAACCAGTTTCCTGTGAACATCTCCTGGTCTCACAGTGGTTTCACAGCTGCCACAATATGAAGCCTGGGTGCTACGGTAGCAATTTAAGATCCACTTTGGATTATGGACCACTTTTGAGTTGTTGCCGTTGGTTCTGCCGTTGGTGCCAGGTTAAATAAAGCTTTTAGGAAATTAACTCACATCAAGGCATCTCTGACACTGTGGTGACTTGTGGGATTCTGGGAAAGGGGAAGTCAAGGGTGATATGGGTGGTGGTGGTGGTGGTGGGGGGGGGGGTGTTGCTCTCTGGTGTGATGGATCAGCGAGATTGAAATCTGATGAAGAGAAGATTAGAAGGTCCCGTGTGATGGAGGACTTTAATGAATCGATTCCTATATTTGGGCACCTAGATGGGATTATCTTGATCATCCTGAGCGACCGGAGCGTAAAAGCCGGGATGGGCTGGGAGAGGGGAGGGGTCAGTTGTTGTGGATTGAATTGGAAAGAACATTCAGCTGTATTATGGGTATTTAACCCATTTTTTTTTTCATTCATTCACTTGCCTCACAGCTAATCGGAGTGTAAGAACGGACACACCTATTCAGCCTCCATCTTCTGTATGTTCAAATACAATTTGTTTACAGACTTTGGTAGTGGCTAAAACCTCCTAGGGAACAATGGATTCATGAACAGCCTATTGTGCATGTTATTTCTCCCTAGTTCAACCACAAATACAATGGAATATGATAAGCTGTAAAGCTGCATTGTCGCAAAGAATTTCCAAATGATTTTATCCTATTTTCTCTCAAGGACACATTACAATGTGAAAAGGAAATGTGGACCAGACCTTCATGAAGGAGTCAAGCGTTGAACAGATGGCTGATTTTGTTGATAGACACAGACTAGCTCCAGACAAAGCAATGAGTAGACTGACAGGTTTTGGAGCAACAAGGCTAACTTACACTCCAGCTTACCTAGATATTGTGTTCCACAACATTTTGTCCTGAATTCCTTCCCTTTTAAGTGATGACTGTGGACGTTATTTCTAAAGCATAGTCTATAGACCCAAGGTCATTCACAGAGAATTTCATATTTGAAAAAAAAAAAAAAAAAAGACCAGATAAATGGGTAGGGATTAACAAAAGGGAGTTGCTGTGATTAAAAAAAAAAAAAAAAACATCATCTTTCTGTCTGAAACTCATGTCTTTATTCGGGGTTGTAAGGCAGAGCATGTGATGCATGTACATGCACAAACAGTAATAAAAATTACAGCCCCATCCATCATCCATCCATCCATTATCTAATTCACTTATGTTTGGCCAGTGTCTGAAACCTATCCCAGCATGCAATGTGTGAGAGGTGCGAACACTCCCAGGGCTGTCTGCCAATCCATAGCCTGGATTGCCGCACCATAAAGCTGCTTTCACACCGGGGCGAAGCGAAAAATTTCCGGAACATTCGCAGAAGCTGACGTCTGTGCGGATGTTTCATCTGCCGCATGGAAATTCCGCCTTGGTGTGCAGCTTACATTATAAACCTTGGAAATAGCTCCTCTAGAAATCTGTACGAATAATTTGCACGGAAATTCGCGCTTGGTGTGAATGGGCCTTAATGCTAGTAAAAGCGATGTAAGAGTTGATGAAATGATAAACACTGAGAAGAGGCAGTGTCACAAGCTTTGTGCTGTCTTTTTTTTTCTCATTTTTTGGGCAGATTATCTCAGGAATTCTATCACTAAAACTGTCCTGTGTCAAAAACCTCTATTAATATTCCTTTGTAAATTGTGAATGAGCCAGTGCCTTGACTTATGAATGATGATGCAAGGTATGTTATGTAAAAGGCAAATCCCAAATGTAATACGCTGCTTTGCATTAGAATAATCACAGTTTGATGAGCTCAGGGTTTGTGTACTGATCGTACAGAAAGCGTATTTTGCCTATGACTTCAACCCTTTAAAATAATCAAACGCAGCTGAAGCTTTGAATTGTACGCGCATATTGCCTGCCTAGAGTCTTAGCGGAAAATAGTTTAATAATTGATGTCTTCAGTGTAACTGCTTTTGTAAAGAGAACAGTGTGTGTGTGTGTGTGTGTGTGTGGGTTTGTGTGTGCGTGCATTTGTGTGTGTTTCTATGTGTGTGTGCATTTGTGTGGATGTAGTTGCATATTAGGTGTGTATGTGTGTGTGAATGTTTGTGTGTATCTGTATGTGGGTGCGTGTCTGTGTGTTTGTGTCTGTGTGCAGGTGCATGCGTATATATACGCATGTGTGTGTGTGTGAATGTGTAAATGTGAGTGAATGCATGTGTGTGTGAGAATGTGTGCGCGCGCGCATGTGTGTGTGTGTGTGTGTGTGTGTGTGTGTGTGCATGTGCTTGTATTAGTGAATGACTGCCCACAAGTGTGTGCCCCACAGGTTTTTTTTTGTTTTTTTTTTTCTCGGATGCTACTCTCCCTTGAACCAGAGCCTCGTTTGTTCTGTCCATAAGACAGTTTGTCAGGCAGTAGCTTGGCCTTTCCCTCCAGTCAATACGCGGCACATCTGAGATGATTTATATGATAGGATGACAGCGACGGAGGAGGACTGCAGGAGTTACAGTGCTGTGGGATTCCTGTGTCTGACCAACTGCCAACTCTATTAGAGACTGACGAGAGTGTGAAGCCCTGTACAGACTCAGGGGCCTTTAAAATCCTGGGCCCCGTATATGGGCCGTCTCTGAGGTCCTGTACCCCATTTATTCTGGACTTGCGCATTTTTTACTAATTAATCTCCACATTAGCTGTGCTATTATGGGAGACTTATAGTGATGTGTGTGTTGCGAATGAATGAATTTATTTGACTGGTTCTAAAATGCATATACAGTAATTACTAGCTCCAAATGAGACTGAAAACAAAGCATACACATGAGCATGAATTTGAAAAGCATCAGGGATAACACAACACACCCTAGGCATCGCTAATTTTCATTGTGGTCCTTTGGTCCTGTGGTCCTTTTGAGAGAACCAAGATAAAGTAAGAGAAAAAGAGGACCTTTTTCAAGGAACTAGAACACCGTAAGTATCAAGAATACTTAATAGTAGTAATAGTGTCCCTTTCTGCCCTGTCGGACGGCTCTGTAAAGGCCTGAGATCCAATAAGATATTTCGATTGCTGGTTCATTGTACTGATGCAAATCACACATTGGTAAAATTTTCGCCCTCAAGACGAGGACCAAAAACTTGCCCAGTTTCTTCTTGTACTTCTTCCTCTTCTCTTGGTCTGGGCACTAACTTTGGGGCGCTGCTCTTTTGCCATTACTGAACATATCGTCATGAAACTCGGTACATGTATTGTACATGTCAGCGCACAGGCAGAAACTGAGCCCAATTTTTCAATTTGGGCAGTGGAGGCGTGCACGTCAATCTTGCTCAAGCACTGAATATTAACACGCCATCGTCCTGAGGTAGAGTTCACTGAACTTGTTTCAATTCATTCAAGTGATTCAATTCAAATTTTATTAAAAAATGAGGTTATTTCACTGAAGATGGCACTCACCTTGATATGCACTAAGTGATTGGAATCTTGTGAAAGTGGTTTTCCTTATCTGTGATAACAGCTTTATCCTTTCAGTTAATGACTAATAAAATGGTTCAGAAGACTGATAAAACCTCTGCTTGATAATGTCTGTTATATTAATTAATGGAGAGATATAGAATAGTAAAATAATGCGTACACAGAAACTATAAAGTTGGTAGCAAAATGATGGACAGGACACGCAGTTTGGGCTTTCTGAGCGATTAATGAAGGCGATGAACATATGTTACACGTTTGGTAATACATACCTAAAAGCGTTTGTCTCTCCATTAGTTAACTAAATGATATACATTTCACTCAGCTTTTGTTTTTGTGTAGAAATGCCTACAGATATATAAGTTGAATACAGTTTCTATTTACTATAAATAGCCAAATGAGGAACAGATAACATGCTGTTATTTTTTGTTGTGATGGAACCTCCGAAAAAAATTAAATCATTATAATAAAGAAGTTCTGAGAAGCTTTTCTTAAAATCTATTGAGGTTTCATGGTTAAATGTGAGAGCTGTCACACCTTACATCTGTGGTAGCGGGTTCCTTGAAGAACGGAGAGGTGTTCCTCTATGGAGACAAGCCGTCACTCTGCATAAGAGAATCTGCAAAATGCTTGGAATACAATGCTGTGCCATGTAGAATCCTTTTTTTTTCTTACGGTTTACTCGAGGAATATATTGTCTAACTAAAAAAAAAAAAAAGAGTAACTGTGATGTGATGTATCTGTCTCTCCCCTTAGCCCCGCCGGCCCTCCGTCTCTCGGTGAACGAGACTCTGGTGGTGGACCCTGGGAGAGACGTGACCCTATCCTGCGAGGTGACGGGTGGAAACCCAACCCCCACAGTGTCCTGGTCCCGCTACCCCGGGCCGATACCCAGCCGCGCCCAAATCCGCGGGGGCACCCTGTCCCTGCGCTCCGTCACGCCTGCTGACTCGGGCTACTACAACTGCACAGCTGTGAACAGTGTGGGGAACCCTGCCAAACGCACTGTTAACCTGATCGTGAGAGGTGGGTGTGTGTCTGTGTGTGCGTGTGTGTGTGTGTGTGTGTGTGTGCGTGTATGTGTGCTCATGTACTGTGTGTGTGTACCTACATTTCCATATAAGTCTCTGTGTGTGTGTGTGTGTAAGTGTGATTGAGTACAATAAATGTGTGTGTATCCACATTTCTATACAAGTCTGTGTGCCGGTCTCTGTGTATGTGGTTGTGTGTGTGTGTGATTGTGTGTGTGTGTGTGTGTGTTCTTGTATTTGCTACTCACTGAGAACCATAAAACATTAGAACATTTTCCTCTGTCCAAACGACTACCAAGGCAGTTGGTGATTTATTAGTTAAGGTTAGGGTAAGGTAAGAATTAGGGATAGGTTAAGGTTAGGGTAAGGTGAGAATTAGGGATAGGTTAAGGTTAGGGTAAGGTGAGAATTAGGGATAGGTTAAGGTTAGGGTAAGGTGAGAATTAGGGATAGGTTAAGGTACGGGCAAGGGTTTGGGTTAGGCGTGAATTGCTTAGATTAGGGAAAGCCTGTAGAGACACTCAAAGAATGAATGGAAGTCAATGTAATGTCCCCACAAGGACAGAAGTACAAGGATGAGTATGTTGATGTGTTTGTGTGTGTGTGTGTGTGTGTGTGTGTGTACATGTGCTTGTCTACTGTAAGTGTGTGTACCCATATTCCTATGTGTAAGTGTGCACATGCACACAGTGAGTTCCATTTTTATTTATGCTGTGACACAATTTGTAATTCACGTATGGTGCACTCAGTATGCATGTAAGTTTCACATGAAGCTGTCAGTTGTACCTTTTTTATTTTAAAGTATTTACATTCTGTATAGAACGCCTTGTTATGTTATGCCTTTATAACGGTGTTGTTGACAAAGTATTTATGGAGTTCTTTGTATGTAGGTGTACAAACGTACATGCTGTACGTGTGTCAGGGTACATATGTGCCAGTGTGGGTGTTTACCTGGAACAAATCATGTTTTTGACCTGTGAACATGTAAGAAAAAGGAAGCAATGTCTCTGCTTGCCAACTGTAAATCTTAGTGCACAAAGTCTGCTCACGAGTGCTTGTGTTTTTTACATGTATTTGCGTGTATTAGCGTTCATTTGCAGATATCAGGGCGAGTTCATCAGTCAGTGCTTGATTGCTCTTGGCCTTCTGCCCTTGTCTGTCCGGTCCTTGAGGCTAATATAATAACATTGGCTTTGGGGGTTAAGTGCCTCTCTGTTAATAATACACTTTTAAATAAATCATTTATGAGCGAGCCATGGATGTGCGTAACCTTTTTCAACATCTCTGTTTACTGTAATTAATCCAGCTGTGAAGTGAACTAATTAAGCGGGATGCGTTTTCCCGGAGAAGGCCGGGTCTGTTTTCTCTCTAAGTGGGCAGCAGCGTGTCAAACACGTGCAGATGCCTGAAATTTTTCCATTAGCGGAGATAGGCAGAGGAGAGAGGAGTTTATTTTTTGTACCTGGAATACAAGCCATATGGTGTCATTACACCTGCCAACGCTTTTATCAAGCTGTCATCACATCACAGGGCCTGATCTGCACTCCTTTTCTTTTATTCAAACACCCCATCCGGTTTCTTCTCTGGCCTATTGTCCAGCATGACTGCAAGATGACCCCAGCATGACCCCAACTTAACCACTAGCATAACTCAAGCATCTAACCAGGGTGACCTGAGAGTCCATATCAATCCCTGCCTGTACAGTTAAGTCAGACTGATGGTAAACAGTAAACTCAAGGCATTCAGTAATGAGTCCATACTCATATCTGCTGGTGTCGTCAAGTTAGGTTGTTGATAAACTGTGACCTCTAGTCTCCCAATAGTGGTTGGAAAATGGCAAGCATTGTTGGGCTGAATGGCCTGATTTTTTCAGCAAATAGTATGTTATGTTATGCTGTGTTGTGGTATGTTACGTTACATTACGCAACATCACGTTATATTACGTTACATAAGTCACATTGTAACATTGCAGACAAATGTTTCTGTTCTTAAAGTCGAGAGATAGTTGCAGGAAACTTCCTTTTGAAAACTCATTTTCTTCGACACTCCTAACGAGAATCTCTTCTTTCCACAGTCATGAGAAACCTGACCTTCCAGATCACACCAGACCTGAACAAGGACAGCGAGACCATCCAGATCGGGCGAGACCTCAAGCTGTCGTGTCACGTGGACGCCCAACCCCAGGACAAGGTCAACTACACCTGGTTCAAGAATGCGGTGCCTGTGGTGCCCTCCGAGAGCCTCATCGTCCTCCGCAGCGACCCGGACATGGCGCCAGGCACCAGCAGTCTGGAGATCGTGGACATGAAGTTCCGTGACCAGGCGACTTACAGCTGCGTCGCTAACTTCCCCGGGAGCTCTGTCCCAGAACTCAGGGTCGACGTGAACATCACCCAGAGCAGTGGTGAGGGCTTCGGTTTCTCTTTTGCATTATCTACACCAGCCTGTCCTCCAATGCAGAAAAGCTGACTCAACCCATTCTAACAGTTGATTTGAGTCTTATGAGCATTATTAACCAAGAGTTGGTAATGCACATAAAAGCTTTACAGCTCATTAATTGCACAGTGAAACCTTTGCTGTTTTGGTGGGGAAGATGGCTTAAATGGACCCTCCACTTTCAGATTTTATTTCCATCACCCATGATTGAGGATTTTTGTTCCATCGGGGATGGCAGGGTGGTGCACCGGATTGCACTGTTGCCTCACAGCAAAAAGGTTGTGGCTTTGAATCCAGCCTGGGGTCCTTTTGTGAGGCTTGAATGTTCTGCCTGTGTTTGTGTGGGTCTCCTCTGGATACTCCAGTTTTTTCCTACAGTTTAAAGACATGTAAATTTACCGCAGTTGAGAGTGTGAATGACACGTGCGCGCCCTGTGAGGAATTTGCGAGCTGCTAAAGAATGTGTCCTTCCCTTTTTCCCAAAAGTCAGATGGGATAGGCTCCTGCTCCCTTGCGAGCTGAGACATTTGTGAGGAATAAACAGATTATTATTTATTAAGTTTAATGTTTTTTTTTTTTTTTTAAAACAGGGTAGCCCCCTTTGATCCCAAAGGCCTGCTTTCCAGTGGGGCCCTGTGTTACACTAAAATTACAAACGAACAAAATATACATTAAATTGACATTTAAAAAACAAAGACGCAAACATAAAGAAAGGAAATTAATAAATGCAGAAAACAAACAAAAACAAATAAATGAAAATGAGATAGACCAACAATTGTGACTATTGTTCAATATCAAACCAACTTGAAAAGCAATTATGCAATTACATTAGTTTTATGTTGTAACATTGAACAAGCAGAATTGTTTTTTAAATACATCTAATGAAATGGCTGTTTGGATGCACTTGGGAAACTTATTGTAAAGCAGTGGGGCAGTGTGGTAGAATGAACTTTTTTTGTAATTGGTTTTAGGTTTGGCAACAAAAAGTAGACTACTAATAGGGTTACGTGTACAATAATGAGTAAATTGACAATCATGAAGGCTGTTCTTGTTCGTTGGATTCGGTCTGTTCAGAATCTTCTAAGTCTCTACCCCAGTGGTTCCCAACCCAGTCCTCCAGAACCCCCTGCCCTGCAGGTGTTTGCGCCAGCTCTGCTCTTTCACTCCAGATCCATTTAAGGATCAGCTTCCGGCTGATTGGTTGAAAAACATCCACCTGAGTAGGGTGTGCATTGGGGCTTAGATGGATAAGGTGTGCTAAAGTAAAGCTGCAACAAAAACCTGCAGGACAGGGGGTCCTTGAGGACTGGATTGGGAACCACTGTGTCTACACCTGATTCTTTTTTCCACACTTTGCCAACCAAGTCTTTTCAAAAGCTCATTGTGTGCAGTATAAAAATCAGCATGCACAGTAAAAATCATAGTGTCAATTTTACTCTTTAAGAGTTGAATTTAACTCTCTGTCAGATAACATTTGGTCCCACTCAAAATCAGTGTAAATTTTACTCTACAGCCAGTGTAAGATTTTTATAGTTAATTTTACTCTATTTTGTGTCAAAATTAACAATGAGGTGTGTAAAAATATTTGACACTATAGGGAATCATCACCCTGCAGAGTAGATTTCGTCCTTGTGTGGAAGTGGGAATTGACTCTCACTTTTGACACTTCCATTTAGACGATTTCACTCTGCATAGTGCTATCAGTACTCTATCCAGAGGAAAATGGGTTTACTCTGGAATATTGACACTCCATTTTTTACTGTGTGCATGTACAACTAATGGAGCATATCTATTTTTACTTACGGATTTTTACGTAATCGGAAAAAGGTTTTTCTTATCCCACTACCCCAAACAGTACTGCAATAATGAATACAAACTAATATCCAGGAAGAATGCAGTTGATGTAAATGTGAATGAGAAAGAAAACAACAAATTCTGAGAGTACATGCTGTATTTAGTGACACTTTCATTACAATGTTTGAAATATGCAGAGAACAACCTAAATAAACCACACCTAGATACCACATATTAGAGACACTTTTAATAACACTGTCTTTATAATAGATTACTAACTGGTTATTTGAAACTTTCCTCTGAGTTCAAAAATCATAGGTTTTGAATTAATCTGCATAATATCACACCATTGACAAACCGCATAAAAATCTTGTTGCAAAATGGACTGAGCTGCCGCAGAATCGCTACTTTTCATGAAAACTTCTGCATAATTCGCATACAATGACAATTTGGCACCAAAATTAATTTTTAATCCCAATACAAAAGAAATATGGCCCTAAAATTGACCCTTGCAGAACACCAGACTTCACAGGAAAAAAATCTCTTGCAGCATTTTGATATGATACACTTTGCTTATGGCCACTCAAATACAATGAGAGGCTGATAATACCTGGATGTACAGTACTGTGCAGAAGTCTTAGGCACCCCGAAAAACTTAAATCTGGCTTTAGATGTTTATTTTTTGTTGTCCACATTTGCGTTGCTGGAGATAAAAAGTGCATGTGAAATTCAAACTGCTAAATCAAAAAAAAAGTTTAATAAATATATGTTTGTACTTCATTAAAAACAGTTGATACAGATATTATAGTCTTGACAGAGTCCTGATGTCAGCATCATCATGGCTGTCTGCAGTTACTTAGAGGGACAGATGCAAACGAGACAGTCAGTCTGCAGAAGAATGGTGGCAAGTTTTCCACTCTGATTGGAACAAGCAAAAAAGTAATCATCTTATAAACTAAAGTACAACAGGACAGTGTCCCAGATTTTTTGGCCAGAGGTAGTCACACCAAATATTAGTTTGATATAGTTCACAACAGATTACAGATCTTTTTATTACATTTCTCAGTAATTCGAACAATTGTATTCCATCATTTTTGCAAGCATATTTGCCCTACGAAATTGCTTTTAATGTACCTAAAACTTTTGCACAGCACTGTATGTATGCGCAATGCAGTCCATAAGCATCTGTCCGATCACTCTGCGTACAAACAGCTGCAATTTCAACAAGGCACACAGGATATGAATGTAAAAAACCTTCAAGTTAAAGCTGATAGTCTGCGCTTTAAACTTACACTCATTGATGTCAATTCCAATGTGCTCAAGGGCAGCGCCACAATGTAAAAATGCTGTCTCTGTCCAAATTGTTGTGGTCTGCTCTGTGGATGCTCCTATGCTTAAGATCATTGTGCTCTCCCAGAAGACATTTACTCTGAACACGCTCCTTTTTAACTTTTCCAACTTTATGTTGCTTTCCGTCATATTCATCCTGTACGCACCTGCAGCTTCTCTTCTTCCTCCAACCTCATCTTTTATCCTCTCCACTCATCCTTCTCCCTCCTGGAGGTGTTTCCTTTTTCACATCTCCTCTTCCTTTGCTCCACACTGCCCATTTATTATTTACTAGCTTCCTTATTAATTCTTACCATTGTATGAGTGGAAGACTACAGCTGTGAGCAGTCATTGGCTCATCAAGCAAAATCCTTGAGCCCCTTACTTCTCCCAAATGTGCGTTTGTTACACTCAGAACAGGCCACATTTTGTATCCTTGGTTATTTCTGAACCTGTTGAAAACTCTATTAAAACATGTCTGCCAGCGTATACTCCGTTTTGGCTCCATCCGTGTCCTTGGAGCCCAGCCATACTTTAGTTTTTAATTTCGCCCTTGCTCGAGCGGGCCTGATTAGCGGCTTGATTAAGACATTTCTCGTTGTTGAATGAAATGCCTTTTTTTTAAAGGGTTGCCACAGGATGAAAAGCTACGGGAGCTGAAATGGCAGGTTGATTCGCGTTCATGTACTTTTCATGGTGATAGAATGTATAGTTCAATGCTGAATGGTGCGAAAATGTTTTAAAAGTCTGCAATTAATCTCCATTGTTTTCCACTGTGAAACCTGTCAATGAGAAATGCAGGCATGCTCGCAGTTTCAAATCGCTGACTTAATTATGATTTTTATCTCAGTTATGAAACATGGAAATTGTACATATTGTATAAATTGTCACAGTTAATGGATTTGTTTTTCCTGATTATGTGACAGCGCAAAAAGAAATGTGCAGTTTGCGTTACTCTGGCTTTTTATTATTAAAAAATGATCATTCATAGAACATAGTCCTGTATCTTGTTTTGCGATGCATCATCCCAGACGGCTTCGACTGCCGACAGTAAGAGGACTCCTTGTCATTCTTCCACAGATTGAGCGAGTTGAAGGTCACAATTTTGAATTGTGGGGACTAAAGTCCTCTACCTGAGGGGATTCAACTCTGCTGATTAAAATGAAGCACTCCATTGTACTTATCCTTGAGATAAATAATTCTTTTTTTTAGTCCATTTTGTGTTTTGTTGTTGGTTTTATTATGTTTTCTTATTTTCTGTTGCAGCAGAACAAAAGGTTCTTTCAAAAATCGGGCAGTGGTCACGAAGGCTGTATAGTCCGACACATCTGTTTGAATAGTGACTTGGTCTATCTTGTGAAAGTAAAGGTTAAAGATAAAACGTCCTTGGCCAAAAGGGTGACTATAGAAACTGAACGGTGCCCGTTTGGGGTTGTTAGTTTCTAAAAACTCTGGAAAATTTGGCTGTGGCAATAAATCACTCTGAGGATAAAGTAATACGCTCTTTTTAGTCTGTGGTAGGAACTTCTCCCAATGGTGAAAGCTGTTTAGTTTGGGTCATGTAGTGGCTGCAGGTTCAGCTCTTGCCCCTGTTGTCATAGAGGGGGCATCCAAGGGCTCTGGTGTCTCGGGGAATATCGCTTATGGGGGTCTAGCTGAATAAGATCAAATGTCCCCCGGGGTATCAGACTGGTAATTATAATTGCATTTACAGCTTCCGTGTTTCTTTTCTATACACTTGTGTGAACACTTTCTCCCACAATGATCTCAGTCTACCTCAGATATTCTATTATACATAATTAGGAAATTTTCCTTTGCCCTCTCCCACCATATTTCCATCATCTGTTAAAATTGATGATGATTTTAACCCCAGGGCTGATCCTCAGAGCGGATTGTAGCCATATTAATGAGTGAAGCCATTAGCAGTCACTGGCGAAGGCCCTATCACCACCTACGGGCTGTATTTCAAAGCATACGCTGCAGCTCCTAAGCTGTAACATTCTTGCAGTTCCCTTCCCTCACGAAGCCTGCAAAATCAGCTGAGAAATGCACTTTTCATCTGGCATGATATTAGATGGAATTGGCAACATGGAATGCAAACAAATGTAAAAGAGTGGAATATTCCGTCCGATATCAGGCACGATGAAGGCTGCATTTCTCGGCAGTAATCGAAGAGTTCACGCTGAAAAAACCTGCAATGAGATGGCAGCCTACATATGCTCAGAGAAACAAAGACTTGTCCCTCTCCTATTTCTTCCAGTTGTTCCTCCGATGCTGGCAGTCCCAACTGGTGGTGGAACAGTGACAGTGCGGGAAGGTTCCTGGGCGGAGCTTGTGTGTCTTGTGGATGGGAAGCCCCGCCCACCTATTCTCTGGTCAAGAGCTGATAAAGACCTGCCGATGCCCTCTGGTGACTGGGTGATGGAGACCAGAGATGGGCGGCTGCGAATTAACAATGTGACGCGGGACCTCGCGGGCACGTACCGGTGCCAGACAGCTCAGTATAATGGGCTCAACATCAAGCGAAGAGAGGCCCAAGTCCAGCTTGCCGTACAGTGTGAGTACAGTTGGAGAATTATTGCAAGTTCATGTCATCACGCAGGTTGATTTCAATCCTTGAATTATCCCAAGTCCAGACCATTATGCATAGTGATTATGGCTCTTGAATTATGTTTTGTCCTGAGGAGTGTACTGCGAAGCGGGATAAGTGCAATAGCAAAGTATGTTGAGCCCAAGGCCAGGGTTTTCAATGCCTCGAAGGCGGTTCTCTCTTTTTTTTTTTTTTTTTTTTTTTTTTTAATTTGGCATCTCCAATCCCACCCAAATCTGGAATGCCCAATTGATGAACTATGTACAAGGCTTGCACGTTTGCGACCCCTTGCTGCCAATTCAAAAGAACGAAGATAGTTCACGGCTCTCCTCCGTGCCTGTCAGCCACTGCTTCTTATACACTCATTGGTGGAATCTTCGCAAGTTCAGAACAAGGGCGCAGGATACCCGGACATGAACAGACTTAGAATCTTCCTGACGAGCGCCTGTCTGGCCAACAAGAGGTGCTTGTGCAATTAACAAAGCTATTTATTTATTTCCTTCTCCGGCAGTCCCAATTTGAAATCCTGTAGCACAATTGCCAAGTGTGCGCTACTCTGAAAAAGCTGCCAACCGGCTGGTACGACCGGGGCTCAAACCTGCGACATGATAGTCACTTCTGCACTGCAACGCACTGCCTTAACCAAGTGACCTATCCGGCAGCTGCAGGTGGTTCTCTTTCATATACATACTATTTCAACTTAAGGTATCTTTTACTGCAAGTTTGAGGATCATCGAGCTAGCAAAGCAAAGAAAGCCGGGCTAATGTTGAACTTGCTTAGTACATCACCCTGGACATTGTGCAGTATCAGTGCAGGTCTAGAATTATATCATGTCCAGATCATTGTGCAGTGGGAGTACAGTTTGAGAATTATTCTCTGTCTAAATTATAGTACAGTATGACTGCAGCTACAATAATTTTCCTCGGTCCAGTTCATTGTGCTGTGAGTAAAGCTCAAGTATTATTTCAAGTACCGGTTTTTACTCACTCTGCGATTCTTGCCGATGGGTCATTGTTGTCCCTCTGCCATCTTTTTGTTTGTCTGTTTGTTTGTTTTCTCTTCGCTTGAAACCGCTCTAGCTGGTGTACTTTCAGAGGGACAGCCTTCAAATTGAAACAGGTTATGCATAGTGGGTGTCTCCAGAAGCCCATTTGATGTCAAGGTCATAGCTTCCATTTTGACCTCATTTTCAGGCATACCAAGGGAGTGTTTAGCGCCGAGGACAATCTTATTCATGATGTGTGAGCTCCGCTCTAGAATTAAGTCCAGCTCATTGAGCAGTCTGAGCTCAGGCCTATTTCACTACTAGAACTTGTGCATTTTCTTTCCAAACTCTCATATGCAAACACTGGGTTATTGTTTGGCCGTGGGGAGTCATGTTCAATGAAATGTACTGCTGTAATGTAACCTGCAGCAGAAGAACTATTAACTGTCACTGGCTGTTTAAAATTACTATAGTCTTCAGATGTGCCATCACGGCTCCATCTTCCCAGTAGTAACACGCTCTCTTTTCCTTGTTGGTCACCCCATCTCTTTTCACCGTAGGTATTTCACTCGCTTATTTCTCTTCCTCTCTGATGCTTCTTTCTCTCTCACTCTCCCCCTGTTCATTTTTTCCTCCTTCCTGTCTTATCTCCTTTCTATCTTGTCCTCTATCTGCATCTTTCTATCAGTCTCTCTCTCCCCCACCCCTCTGTTTCTCTCTCTTCCTTTCTCTCTGCCTTCCCTCTTTATTTGTTTTTCTCTTTCTCTCCCTCTCGCTCTCCTCCCTCTTCTGCGCGCGGTTTACTCCCTCTTTCAGCTCAGCAGCCGGCTGCTGGCCGGTTGTGTCGGCGGTGTTAAATAATCGTGACTGTGGCGGAGAGTGAAGCGCAGTAACTGAGACTGATAATCAGGGCTCAGAATGGGCCTCCTGGCCTCCCAGCTATCTGTCAGCCCTCAGACAGGAAATGGAGACAGCGAGGTGTTCGCCTCCCACAGAGTCTATACTCTCTCCCAATCCCTCAGTGCTCTGTCACCCGCACCTTTTTTAGATGGCATAAGCTGCCGAGAATGACACAGAGTTGTAACGATAAGTTTTTGCTCATTACGCATTGGGTATTCTCCTGGTGCCCTGCTGTCTGATTGGTCAAATTATGTGGAGTGGTCAGATATAAATGTAGAATCAATTTGTAGTATATTGGCTTGGCTAATGAAAGAAGCATCTGTTTGCCGTAACGCCAAGATGATTGCCGTGATCACTGAATTAATGAGAACATTTGCATTGACATTGTTTATAAATATTTGAGAGGCTCAGGAGAGCAGATGTTCTAAGAAGAATTTATTTATTTTTTTTTGGAAAATACTCAAACTGAGGCTTAAGTTTTTGGGATAAAAGATATATACCTTTTTTTCTGCTTATTTTTTTTGGATAATTTGGTATATATTGTCTCAAGGTAGAGCTGCAGTACACGACTGTGCACCAGTGTGCTTATTCTACTCTATGTAGGTCACACAGTACTACAGCAGCTGGTGCTAATTACAAAAAGGGACTCATTGATTGCTTGGAGTAGCTTTGGGATTTCCAAGATGTATGTTGAGAAACTAATGTTACGGCAACAAGAGATCCCTTGTTTCAGTTAAACATAGTCAATCCTGGGGCTATGCATCCACACAGAAGTGTTTTGACCAGCTGAAATTATATGCAACATCTCAGCTTTTGACCATATGTAAGCGGTCAGAAACAAAAATTATAAAAAAAGCTCCTGCACAGGCTCAAATGTTTCGCACTCAGATGATACCTCAGAAACTCAAAAAACCACCAAAACTAAGAGATTCTCATCTCTTTTGTATCTGTATTTACCTGTCAAAATTACTTGTTACTACATGAATTGATTAGTCTTGATCTCAGGAATTATTTGGGAATTTGTTCCTTGAAGAACCAAAACATACCTCCGCTTTATTTCTGACGGGGGAAAATGGAAATATTTTTTCAGACATGGATGTTTATTTACTTGTATTCTGTTCATATTGTTTTGAATAACTGTGACTTCAAAAAAAAAAATCGAGAATTTTCTTTTAATTATTTTTGCTCTGCATTACTGCGATTTAGGTTTTCGTGAGGGCTTCTGCAACTAATCCGCAGTGGCCGTACAGAGCTTTAGACGTCAAATTTTTGCAGACCTGTTCTCTGTGACTTTTTCTGACAGTACTTCGCAGACCGAAAAAGAATATTTTTAATAAGCCTTTAATCCTGCGGTTCAGTCCAGCCAATGTGAATTTTGCCTGAATGCGTCCCATTGTATCATAACACGATATTACGTCCGCATTAATGCGTTCGCGATTTTAAAGGAAAGCGCAGGAAAGATCCGGCGTGCTTTAATTTCACGTGTTGCTGAGCGCTCAACCCCTG
The DNA here is from genome assembly GCA_029721435.1 of Gymnothorax reevesii. NCBI lineage: Eukaryota > Metazoa > Chordata > Actinopteri > Anguilliformes > Muraenidae > Gymnothorax > Gymnothorax reevesii. The sequence goes on along the minus strand of CM056573.1, from coordinate 164,979,871 downwards.
GCTAATGGCATGTAGTCAGTCATTAATGAAGGTGAATTTCTGACAGGTTAATTACACTTCATTAACACCGACGGCGAGGCATTACTGAGCCACGTTTCTGTCTCAAGAAGGGCCATCGAGTTCCGCACTCCCCTCCTCTTTCCAGTGGGAGGCCAGGGGCTGTCAATGAAGCTCATCACCGCGGGGCTCAGAGGTAATCACTCCGCACAGCTTAGTCAGAGATCCCGCACCGAGTCCTGCCGTCTCTGTGCCGAGCCTCGAGATGATGGACGGAGTTCTGCCTCTTCCTCCTGCTGTCATAGAGCTGCTCTAAGTGTGGAGATAATACACAGCACTACTGTGTTTTTTCTGCTGTCATGTGGCTGTGCTTAATCTAGAGATAATGGACAGAGTTCCTCTGTGTTTTAATGCTACAGTTTGGCTGTTCCTACCATGGAGGTAATCCTACCGTATCTTTCTGTTGTCATGTAGCTGATCGAAGTCTAGAGATAATGGTCAGAATTCTGCTGTCATGTGGCTGTTCCTACCAAAACATTCTCATCCCGAATAGTCATACACTGACGCTACCTGACCAAGCGTCGATATTCATTGCAATTAAGGAGACTTTTGGCGTCCTTATTTGGCGCTTAGGGTTCGGGTTCGGGTTGAGGGCTCGGGGTTAGGGAGTAGTGTTTATATTAAACTGGCATCAAATAAAGAGGCCAACAGCCTTTTTTTTTGCTTCGTATATTGACGCTTGGTCAGGTTGCGTCACAGTATGACATGTCTGGATGTGACTGGGCTTTTCTTATCCTGGAGATAATGGACTGAGTTCTACCTCGTATTTCTGCGCCCATGTGGCTGCGTTAAGTTTAGAGATAATGGACAATTCACTTGGTTGCTCTTTGTTGGGATCTACCAAATCCTTATGCCTGCACCTGGCTGTTCACAGTTTGGGGATCATTGACAGAGCCCTGTTATACCTTAGAAGTGCTGCCATCTCTATATACTGTGACCTGGCTATTCTTAGTGTTGGCACAATGATGCTGTGCCAGTGTCTTTGATGAGTTTTACAATGTCTCTACTCTTTCACATGGTGACTCTTATTCTGGAGATAACTGATAATATTCTGCCATCTTGTTTTCTGGGTTTTTTTTTTTCAATTGCTGGTTTTGCAGTATATTCTTGCCGTGACATGTTGGCTCTACATTTTAGGACATCGTCAGACAAAAGAAGTGCAGTTCTTACGGACATTTGCCTAAAGATAATGGACTGAGATTGTGTAAGGGGTTGAAGACAATAAATGACTGACTGAACCAATTTTTTTTCCCTCAAAATTCAAATTCAAAAAGCTCAAAATATTGCTCTTTTTGTGAAATAGATTTACTGTATCTGATGGCTCGATAAGTTGCTATACATGCTTTTCTTTGATAGCCTTTGTCTGACTGGGAGACTTTGATCCAAAAACCAGGGTCAGTTTCTATTACTGCTGTTTTCCTGTTTTGCTTGAAACGGTTTTTAGATTTTCTCATTCATGTCAATAAATGTATTGCGGCAATAGCCAGGCTGTAGTCAGGAAGAGCGTGCTGATTTTTCAGACTGTGGAGGAATAGTAATGAAGACCCCTATATATTTACCACACTCCGTCCTTCATCTGCATTTAGGAAAGAGTATAAACCGTAGATTTATTCATTTATTTTTTACTTTTTACAAGAACATGCTAATCAGTCCATTTTTACTCTTTATTCTGTCCGCGCAATTTCACAGTTTGGTTGATAAAACTTGCCATAAGACAGCTGCTGTATTGCTAGACTTTTATTTAAGGCAAAATTAAATACCAAATCTGACCAAAAACTGAGATAATGTGCCCATTCGTTGCCTGCCAGATCTTTTGACCGATCCACCTTATTCCCACGTCTTGCTTGAATTATGGGCGCAGCTTCCGCGACATACTGTCTCTGAACAGTTTACCATGGTTACTGCTAACACTAATCCTCTTTTTTTTGAGGCAATCAAGTAAAAATAAGCGAGGGAACTTCACCTTTTACCCCTTAGACGGGATAACGTTGCGGTATCACTGCCTTCTACTATCGAGGAATGGGAGAACGACCTGAAGCAGTGGCCACTGATAACAAACACTAGCGCATTTGCCTACATGAGCGACTCCATTGCCACCGACTGCGAAGCTATGAGCAATCTAAAAAGCTCTGATCATATGCTGTACTTCCAAAGCAACAAGGTTGGTCGTGTTAGGAGGTAAGACACGACTGTATGTACCTGAAAACAGATATACTTTCTGATAATATTTATGATGAATACACTATATTTCAGCAGTAAATATTGCTCTATTATGAAATGTAGTGGATTGTTATGCAGAGTAAATTAAGCCAACTGACTGTACGAGTCAAATTAGCTCCTTTCAAGCCATCTATATAATATAGTATAAAGCGAGCCCAATACTATAACATGTAAAACAGTGAGTCCATTTTGGCCTTACTTTTAATTTTAGCGAATTGAGGTTTGGAGTGGAAGACTTGTTTGTAACAGAGCAGGCTATTTTCAAATTGTAGTAGACTATTGCTACTTCTTCAGCCTCATCATAAACTGTCCAGGATGAAACGTTTGTTTCACTAACGGGCATTACCGGACGAATACAACAATTTTCTGTCCTCCCTACACATGAAATCATACCTGGTGCTCCCCTGGCACTGCTGTCAAAATGCTTATGAGGACCCGGCGTCTCCTCTGCGGCGGTCTGTCTGAGCCTAGCCATAAAGTAGGAATTGCTGTTTGACTACATAATAAAATGAGCACCTAATGCTTTCGGGGATCTATTCGAATTTAGGTTTTTCAGCCACATTCTGGCTTCCTCTTCTGTTGGTAGGCGATGGAAACCGTATCACTTGACATAAGGGTAATCTCCTGTGTTCTGGGTGCGTATTCAAAACAGTGTTGATCAAACCATAAATTTAGCTTCCTCTGGTTGTTAGTTCAGCCTCGAACAGCACAACAGGTGCCCGAGCTCCGAGGGGACTTTTTAAGAAAAGCAAGTTAATTTGTTGAAAAACGAGCCGTAATTGCTAAGTTAACTGAGTTATTTTTGAATGAACCACCGCTGTTCTTAACTAGCCACTCGCAAACAGCTACTTCCGCCGGAAATTGCACCCACTATCATATCTACACTATTGCCCTAAGGAATAAGGTGGATAAGCCTACTGGCTGAAATCTCATGACAAATTTGACCTGTGTCCATGTATAATGCATGTCCCATTTTTGACCGCATTTGTCGCATCAGTGATGTATCATCTCAGTGTGAAGGTCTGCATTAATACTTTATTTTCTTTGTTGATTTTCTATGTTTGTTGGACCGAAGCTATGAGCAGTCACTAATGCCCATACAGTCCTGAACTGGCAGGAAGTGTTACAATTCAAAATGATAAATTATGTTGGAGGAGATTTATTTTTCCAGATCTCCTCATGTCAGGTTTTATTGGATACATATGTTTAACATTCTATGGTTAAATGTAACATTTTCACGGTAGTTTAGAGTGGCTTTATGAACATCCCTCACGGAATTGACCTTATAGTATGTTTAAAGTGAAGAGCACCAAAGGGCTTATTCAGATGAAATGGTATAATCGCAGAAAATGAGCATTTGATATGCTCCATATGGTCCCGCAACTGATTTAGTGAGGCCCTTGTCACAGATGCCCCCATTGTGGACCCGATGTTACAAGACGTCCGGTCTCCCAGCAACATGCCGGTGACGTTGCGCTGTGCTGTGCTGAAGTCCAACCCGCAGCGAATTGCGCGGGTCTCCTGGCTGGTGAACGGGCGGCAGATCCGCCCCGAGGCGCTCAACACTCAGGAAAACCCGCAACTGCGCATCGAGAACCTGCGCCCCGGCAACAACGGCACCTACGAGTGCAGCATCAATAATGGGGTGGGCAGCTCTTCCTGCGTCTTCAACGTGTCCGGTAAGTTCCGCCCCTCGCCTATAGCAAAACCCACAATCAGTGCCTCCCTGCCCTCAGTTCCGCACCTGGTGTCCAGCCCCCTGTGCTCTCAAAGAAAATGACACAATAATGTCCTGAAACCAAGCTGCAGCTTCGCCAGCCTTGACACTAACTTTTTAAATTTAACCCTTGAAGTGCTTAAATTTTGCTTACACTATCTCTCCAGAAGTAAATCTTTGTTATTTAGTTGATAAATGACCTTAAGGACTCACAGGTACCTGCAAACCTGTCTAAAGGCCATTGCCAACTAATTTTCTGAGTAAAAATGGACAAAATTGTTGACCTATGGAAAGATGAAATTTGAAATTCTGCTGCACATCTTTTGCGCCTTGTGTGACTATACCAGTGATTAGTACTTTAAGGGTTAAGACAACTTAATTTTTGTGTACTAAATTCATTTTTGCCTTTTTTGCATGAGAACTACCTTTTTGCACCAAAAATAAACCACATTTAGGCTAAATTTAGGAAAGATGTTTCTTAATTGCAAGAATGTGCCTTCATTGTGGCTTGATTTTACCTTAAATGTGTTAAAGCAAGAGTTCTCCAAAAAACCTTGAAGTTGGCTGCTGGAACTTGAGTACAGCGGCAGCCGTCTTACATCTCTGCTGTCTTCTAATATCCGAATATCTTTTTTAAAGTGAATTTGCCTACAGCGTTGAAAAAAGGTGTTTTCTTGGCAGCCACGTGAAATGATTGTGTCAAAGCCAAGTGCAATGCATATGTAGTTTTTTTTTTTTTTCCAAAATGGCAGGCAAAAGCTGTTATGAAACGCAGCCTTGGACATTTTGAAACTTTGAAAAACACCATATCAACATAAGATATTCTTTGAAATAAATAAGCCTATATATGAACAGGTGATCAATATTATTTAAAACAAACAAAGTCTTTCACTTCAAAATATTGCGCATTATCCAACACATGAAGTTGTAAAAACATTGATCAGGCTAATGTCTGACAATGTATGACGCCCTTCTCACGCAAGGGAATTGCAATATTATGCTGTCATATTCTTACTTGCATTAGGGCATACTCAGATGGTCAAATTTAAAATGTATTTAACCTTTCCTGATCATATAATTTTATTGTTAACCCTTAGAGCACTGAAATACATTTTTCAAAAATATAAATTTAATTATCTAGCACTGTTGATAATCTATCATGTGACAACTTTTTTTAAAAGCTCCCCTGCGAGAGCTGTTTTAAACAAGTTGCCACATGATAGGCTTTCAACAGCTTTGATTTTGATATCTTACGTCTTTGAGCAACAATAGCTGTACTTAACGCTCTAAGGGTTAATGTCCGCATTCTTACATTGTCTATGTTTCTAAAACAGAATTCAAACATGCTTGGACATGGATGGGCATAACCCCGGCAGCACTAATAGGCACTGAGGTTGAATAAAAATAGGAAATATAAACCCACCCAGGTCGTTGATTCGTGTCATTTCTGGCTTAGCCCCACCAAATATTCTCCTTTGATATTGATTTCATATTTATCGCTTTCTTTGAGGCTCATTTAGAAATGGTATATTTTAAATAGTGCAGAAGGTATGCTGTTTAAATGTACATATCTCTCTAACTCTTGTCACCGCTGAAACATTGGAGAGGGCAGTGGAACGCAAATTCCGTGTTTTTTTTTTTTTATTTTTCTGTATTTGCAGTGCCAAAATGATTTGCATGTTATTTTGTTACGCTGTGGCAACGAACCCTTTCAGCAGAATCTCGTTAGAGTTTTGTTGAGATCCATGACATGGGAGAATTGAAAAAATTATAAATTTGGCTTTGAGCGTGCACAGAGAGCGTGGCTTTCTCATGAGAAAAGACTTCATTAATACTGATGCCATTTTTCACCGCACAAAAGCAAACCCGAGTCAAACCCAGCTTTGTCAGTACATATGCTTGTAATGTATTTGATCAGTCTCTCTCTCTCTCTCTCTCCATCTTTGTTTACACAGCTCGGCCCTATAATCCTGAGTTCTACTACGATACCCCCAACCCCATTCGTATCCAGAAAGACAACACCTACTCCTACAATCTCCAGTGGACCCAGAAAGAGCCGGGGGCAGTGGACCGGATTATCGGATACTGGATCAACTGCCAGGTGGGATATACTGTATGAACGCAACACCTGACACATCCATGTGGGATATGTGTCTGACAAAGACAGTGTGTCTGATACGGACCAGTCTCATTTATAACCTGTACCTGTCGCTCACACTCTCTGTCTCTCTCATGCACATGGATGTGCTGCTTTGGAAAAAAAATAAAAATACTGTGAGTACGTGAACGCAAATACAAATTTCAGAGGGCAGTAATTAGCGCACAGTTGATGCGCTTGCACTCGAATTAAGGCTGGCAGTCTGCGATTTAATCATTTTCGCCACATCCGTACAGGAATTATAACTTTTAAAATTGTATCACTGTATAAATATTCGCAGGAGGAATGGTCTCAGGAAAGATTTTTTGTTTCCCCTGTCCTTCTCAGTTTCTCCATTTTTCATTTTCTGTGTTTTTTGGTTTTCATTCCTCCCCCTCTCCTGGGCTCCCTTGGCATACTGAATATCTCTCTCTCTCTCTCTCTCTCTCTGCTCTTCTTCCCTCTCTCTCTCCTCTTCTTCCCTCTCTCTCTCTCTCTTTCCTCTTCTCCTCCCCCCTCTCTCTCTCTCTGCTCTTCTTCCCTCTCTCTCTCTCTTTCCTCTTCTCCTCCCCCCCCTCTCTCTCTCCTCTTCATACCCCCCCCTCTCTCTCTCTCCTCTTCATACCCCCCTCTCTCTCTCTCTCTCCTCTTCATACCCCCCCTCTCTCTCTCCTCTTCTTCCCCCCCCTCTCTCTCTCCTTTCTCTTTCTAGCTGTCTCCCCCTCATTCTCTCTCTCTCCCTCTCTCTCTCTCTCTCTCCCTCCTCTCTCCCTCCCCGGTAGCACACTCGCTCGCACACGCTTTCTCGATCTCCTGCTATTGACTGTTTGCGCGAGCGGAATAAGTGAAATAAATAAATTTGGGCTCTGGTAATTTGAGTCGGGGGAAAGGCTGCTGTTGCGGGGAGCGGCCGGCTGATCGATCGTGGCTTGTGCTGCATTAACGAGGCTCTCTGAGGCCTTCCCTCTCAGCCTGTTCCTCTCTCCCTCCCTCCCCGCATCCCTCCTTCTTTCTCCTCCTTCTCACTGATAACTGATCGCTGGAGAACCAGCAGTTCACTCAGCGGTTCTGCTCCCCTCAAGTTCCACATATAAACCCACCTTCTCTAAATCAATCCACTTAGTAAACGCTCCTACTGCAGTGTTCTCATCTGATAAATAACAATAATGCATGTTAAGATTGTTCACTTTAGTCATTTACAGAATTGTTTAATTGCTTTAAGGAAGTTAATAATAAATGAAATACTAATTGCGTTTCGTAAATGGGAAATAACAATCGTGATTCCAATTATGATTATTCATTGGAGTGAAGCAGGAACCATATCGGGCCCTTGCTGGGTTGTAATAGAGGGCAACACCAATCAGATTGCAGTTACATAATCGAATGTTACGTGACAGCATATATCTGAGCAAACCCGGCATGGTTACTTAATTTTCCTGATTGGTTTTTAACAGAGCCGCTGCCAGTGGACTGGTCCGCTTAATTTCCTGCATGAGTAGAACAGATTTGCATCAGCTTTGACCTTTTGACCCTTTCATGTAGTAAAATGTCTGGTCTTAACCAAGCTGTTACAAAGCACAAAAAATACATTCGCATTCATGTAGCTATATATTGGGTTATGAGTTGAATTATTGCTGGATTTCTCATATTATATGCACAAATATCACGCATCTCCCTGCATGCAACATTGCAAATCTGTGTGGCGGAAGGCTTTGCTTAGAAAATAGAACCAGACTATGGATATAGTTTTTTTTGTGTCCTTTCCACCTCAAATCTACCTTTTTTCCACTGCCCCAGTCATTTCCGGCCAATAGTATTACGTGAATGTTCTTTGAAATGAGTAAGGGATTCGTTTTTTTCTGTAGAATGCTTTGACCTCATCACTGTATGTTTTCACAGCAGCCTATTTCAGCTGGCGCTTTTTTCAAATATTTTGTATCCATTATTTTTTAACGCGTCAACAAGGAAAAAAAAAACAAAACAAAACAAAGCGTTTCTTCCTACCCATTGCTACGAATAGGGAATTGACAGCACGCCAACAGCCTTTGTTTGCAGGTATTTTTATGGAGCAGCCGGCCCCCTAAGATGTTTACTTCGTTTGCTCTGCCAGACGTAGCTAAAACAAACTGCTCTGATGGAAAAATGCTTGTTCCTCCACTCTGGTATTTCCACTGGCGTTGTGTACCTCTACTGATGCTCACGAGGGATAGGAAATGTGCACTGGGACTCTTATTATCACTTAAACAAAGACATCAGCTCTGTGGCCAAGATTGGGCAAGTTAGAAAAGAGTAAAGCAACTTGATGAATTATATAGAATGCAGACTGTACACTTTTGTTGAAAGAAGGATTTGTTTGTGGCTGAATAGCTTATCTCCACCTATTTATAAGCCTATAGTACAAGTGGGGACTTTGTCGTTAGCATAGCGAATGCTTCTTGCAATGCCTGCACTCACGAAGTGCACTGGTTTTCAGTGGTGGACAAAGTCAGCGTTATTATTCCCCGCCGCAAAGTGGACGGGAATGAGTGTCATCCTTCCGCTTTAACTGCCTTTAACTCCCTTTAACTGCCTGCTCAACATTTAGAGGAAGCAAACTTTGAGTCACTGTCTGAAGTTGAAAGAAGCGTTAAACTTAACTGAATGGATTTATTTTTTTTTTTTTAGCATAACACACCACAAACACGTGTAAGAGATACCTCAATCAGGTTAAGTTCGACACATCTTTCAATTAAATACAGCGACTGAAAATGTGCTCTACCAAAAGGTCGAGCAGACAGTTAAAGGGTTATTTTCCAGACCCAGAACTCCTAAACTGTTCAATGTCTCTCAACAAAAGTTTATCTATGTATACATCGTATTGTGTAAATGTGGTTTTTAATACTTCGGTCTGTCCTGCTGTCCGACTGTCCGTTTCTTCACCACGTTTTGTTATCAGGCCAGATATCAGCCATCTTGTTCTTTTCTGGCCTCAGACTCCTCAACTGTTCAATATTTCTGAATGAAATTTCACACATGAATGCATCTCACTGAGGAGACGTGCCTTTTCATACCGCCGTCCGTCCTCCTCTCCGCTGGCCCGTCCCTTCACCGCGTTTCGTTTCCTGGTCGGATATCGGCCATCCCATGGCGGAGGATCTGAGTATCTCAAGCTTGTATATTTGGTGATGCAAATAAAGGCTTCGTGAATTTAGGCTGGAGGTACAGAAAATACGGGCAGTGAGGTGGACAGCAGGGTACTGCAGTAGTGGGGTGTTCAACTGGTGATAGCTGAGCTGGGCCGCTAACCCGAAAACCTGCTACCGCTGCTCTGAGTCTGTTGCTTTCTCCTCTTAAAACTGTGCCTCCCGGGCATATCTAACCAGGTGTCCTCTAAAACATAAACTGGTTCTGAATGGACCTTCCCGGGTGGTTGAATAAAGGATTAAATGTTGACATTAACTTGAGCAGCTCTGGTGCAATCTTCACACTCATCAGATGCTGTACCTGTTTGATAGCTGAGTAGTTCCACACACAGCGAGTGGATTTTCCTTAGTCCGCCTTAAAATCTGCTGTCCAAATCTGTTCCTGACTTTGTAAGTGGATTTGGGCTCAGTAATCCCGAGCACACCAAAGATTGTACAAATCCGCTCTGTACATCTTTTTTTCCGCCAGATTTCCACAGCGATTGCCTGAATTATTTTGCACAGGCATTTATGGTCAATTCTTGTCCACCTGTCATCTCTTACAGACAGGGTCATTTTGGGGCAGTTGCTCTTAATTTTTTAGAAGGTTTGGAACCCTTTCTGTTCAAAGGAATACTGCAATATATTGGCAGAGCCTTCATAACTGCCCTGTAGTGATGCGCGGGTCGGCCCGGAACCCGTGGGTAGGGTCAATATTTTAATAACATTTAGCGGGCGCGGGCGGGTTGGGCCAAACAGTGGTGACGTCTTATTCCCACGAAATTGCGAATAAAAAGTATAATAAGCTATTGGCCACTTGAGGGCTCTAGACATACAGCCTAGATAATATGCTCTTGTCAAACGATGTAACGCTACCTTATGCAGGATAGAATGCCAATTGTACCTCTCCCTCTTCCTACTCTCGATGTGCACACACTCACTGGTGCGCGGCTTAATCCTCCAAGGTTAGACTAAGGATCTAAAGGTTGAATGATAGCTCATCTTATAAATCGTTCTGCAGTCAGATATTATATAGTAGTAGTAATTTTATTGACCTGTGGGTTCAAACAACACATAGACAAAACATTTTTTCGCCACTTTACAGTGAAAGGCATATCACGATTCTTATTCAAAAATAAAATCAACTTGTTGAGGTGCTTCCGTTTATCAGCTACGTGTTCTCTAACAGCAGAGCGTGTGCTGCCATCGGCAGTAAAGACACTTCTTAGATATACATATCTATAACACCATTCTATACACATATCACCCAAACGAGTAGGTAACTTATCATTACAAGAGCATGTATGGTCATAAACTTAGTCTTGCTATCATTAATTACCATACCATGAGACAAAGAATAATCGTGTTAAACTCCATGGTGGCCAAAGCAGTCCTCTGCGTCCAAGCAACTAGCACAACAAGCGAGCGAACCTTCCAGGCCGTGTCCTGGAAGCACGCCGTAGTCGCTTAAACCCTGGCACTGTTGACGCAATTTTGTTTTTGCATAGTTTGGGAAAAAGTACACCTAAGCCTACATTGTAAGCTGTGTTGAAAAAATAGCCTAAAAGCCACCCCCCAAAAAAATCTTGAAATAAATATATGAGGGGAAAAAAAATTCCTCGTAGACAGGATATCGCAACACTGTATGGGAGAGTAGGCGATCGCGCCAGTGCGCCACTGTCATGTTAATTTTGTTCCAATAAAACAGCCTGTTTGCAATATTTTGCCTGATAGTATTTAGTTTGGTTGCAAAGATCAGAAATCACGGTAAGATTGAATTAATAGACAGAGTCTAAACTCTGTATTAAGAATTCCAGCCAGAAGCCAAAAGTATGTTGTGCTCCATTCAAATCCATAGTGTAACAGAGGAATCGTTTTTTTCCATTACAAATCAAAAGGCACCTCCTCCCAAAACAAATCAAATCATGTCCCACAGACCCACTGTATTCTTTTTCTCTTGCCTCCTTTTTGTGTCGGGTCGAGTTGGGTTCGGGTTGAAAATCAGTGCGAGTTTTAGCGGGGCTGGTGGGGCAGGTTAGCTGTCACGTCGGGCAGGGTTGGTGCGGGTGTTAAAAAACCTCGACCCGTGCATCACTACTGCTCTTCTTCTCAAAATGATTACTGAAGCCACTGTTTCATTCCTCTGGACCATTAAAGTTTGTGCTCTTGGTCATACAGTATTTTCACCTGAAATTGAGTGGCTTTTTACTAAGTTAATATGCACATATTAATGTCAATACTAATTTATTTTTTTTTTACAATCCGTCCGTCCGTCTTCATCCGCTTATCCAGGGCCGGGTCGCGGGGGCAGCAGTCTAAGCAGGGATGTCCAGACTTCCCTCTCCCCGGACACTTCCTCCAGTTCTTCCGGAGGTATCCCGAGGCGTTCCCAAGCCAGCCGAGCGACATAGTCCCTCCAGCGTGTTTATTTTTTTACAATAAATTCTGTAAATAAACACAGGAAGGTAATTGCTGTTGCAAAATATTACTGATATATTTAACTTAGTTAACTGATTTTTTTAAGTGTCCTATAGAAGCGCTCATCCAAAAGTTCACGTAGAGGTCTTATGTCATTAACATGAAAATACATTTATTAACATGTTATTAATACATAATGCAAATTTTGCATCATTTTCCCTTTGCAGATACTTATATGTGACTGTCAATTCCCTTTATAAAAAAAGTCACAAGCACAGTGATTTTGAAATATGTTGCATGACAAAATCAATATACGCAGTATTCACAGTTTGTGCACTTCAAGCAGCGCCTGCCTATTAAAAGATGAGCGCTTCAGATTGCATCGAATTCTGTGCCTTTTAAAAAAGGAAATCTGATTGTGAAGTAATGCAACTTAATGCCAGAAAAGTTGAGGATCAACACAAATTGCCTGTAGGAAATGAGTATTCAGGTGCATCATAATGAGCAGTGCTAGAGCCGCATGATCTGGTCTTGTTGAAACCCTGCAGTAGAGAAAACTAGCTCACCCTCCAGTGTGTACCCCTCCAACCGCAGGTTGGTGCGATGTGTGTGTGTTCACACTGCAGTGAATCTTCCCATTACCATGACACACTCATACAAACTCTCATGTACATGTGCCTGTGAACGTCTACATGCAAACACATACAGTCTTGCACATACAAACAGGCTCATGTGCACACGCACACACACTCTCTTCTACCTGTGCCCAGCGTCTTATGCACGCTCACAAAAATACACACACGCACACAAATGCGCACATGCACACTGGCACAAATACACACGCTCAAATGCACACTTAGTATGCACACACTCGTACACACGCCCAAGCGCACGCTTTCTCACACAGTCACATAATCACCAATCACGGCTCCTTGCCTCACTACGCCCACGCGCGCGGCTCCGCAGTCCAGTCATTTCAGCGCCATACCCCGTCATTATCGCCAGCCGCTCCTCCATTACGGCTCAAGCGCCGCGACACTTCCTCGCCTCTCCAAACCGCGGCCTATTGACGTACCGCAGACCTCCAGTTCAGCGAACCGGGTCACTAAGTGAAACTCCCATCGCTATTAGTCAATCCCCACCGGCCCCAGAACCACTTTACGGGGGTGTGCACGTATTGGGGGGGTCCCCATGCAATCTCAGCGTGCCTACTGACCTTGCACACTCCACATCTCAGCTGAGCTGGGTACACACACAGGGGGGGACGTCGAGGCATTAGAGGTTCTTGCTTGTATATGGAGGTGTGAGGTTGATCCCCCAGTGTGAGCGCTAGGCTAACACTGAAACGCTGTAGGCCTCTCTCCCTCTTTCCCCCCGGCTCATTTCCTCTCATCTCAGAGGGGGAGGGGGAGAGGGAGCACTTAAAGAGTGCATGTGGGGAAGGATGAAGGAGAGAGGGTTCAAAAAAGATGGGAGGAGGTGCCTTTATGGAACCTTTTCACTGCAGGGGTAACCTAATGGCACATAATTGTGCGCTATAATTCACTGTAACAGACAGGATGTGTTAGTTCCCTTTCAGAACATTACTGTTTTTTTTTCACGCCCATTAAAGAATGTTTTGAGAACTGTAGTATCATTCAGTACATTTTAGTTTTTTTCTCTGATTGTTGATAAGAGCTTGTTTAACTTTAAGTCATGTTGTGCATACTAAAAACCCCCCGTGGATCTTGCCTATGAAGTATTTTCAGATCAGCTTCAAAAAGACCATAAACTCTAAAGCATAAGTCAAAGAACATAAGGTCAGTCGATGTACCCGCCCACTCGCGCAAACACACACACACACACACACTCACATAGAAAGACACTTAAACATCCACCCACTCATTCCTGCTCACACGCATTTGCACACACGAGCAGACATGATCACGCGTGCCCTCACAAACACTGGTATGCCTACTTGGTCTCTCACACGCTCATGCAGTTCGACACACTGAGACCAGTACATAACGTGTGAGCACTGAGGCACAGACAGCGATGAATAAACACGCACAGATACACTTCCTGCTCTGTTCTTATGCACCATTACACTCAGGTCTTGGGGACCCCAGGGAAATGCCTCCTATTCGTATTATTGGCAAAACCGTTTTTAGATTATGGCTGATTTATGAAACAGCCATTAACAATACATGAAATGTGTTACGTAGGAGAACAGGTTGTTTAAGATTCATAGCATGATATATTTATAAAAAAAAACTGCTCTCTACTTTAGGGATAAGAGACAGGTTACCCTTCTGCATGAGTTGGTGCTACGCTAGACATAATGTGCAGTCATCCGCTAACATTGCTATATGGGAAAAGTTCTATTTGTGTTGCGATGAGACTGTTCTATTTACCAGCTCTCATGCCATGGCCTGCTGCTCAAGCGACAGAAAGTGACCCCAGGATAGAGTTTTTGAATGAGCACAATATAGAGGAGAAAAAGAGATATTACACTTACTGCTTAATAAGTCTTTATTCACTTCAGCTCACGAAAGCTCCTTGAACGTTTAAACCCACATTTAACAACTCTGAAACAGATGAAAATGTATTTGTATCAGAAAAATACTGTGTTTCAGCGGCGGCTCGTGGAGCTGCTCGAAGATGCTGCTTTCCTGAAAACGATGCAGCTCGAGGTCTTTTACCAACAAGGTCATGATGCAATGACCTGAACTGAATTGAGATTCAAACTTATTTTTAGTGTGTTTTTCTCAGATAGTTTACCAAGCCATGGTGCACTAAAACAAGCTTGGCAAACCTAGTTTGTAAAATAAATAAATAAATAACCAGAATTTTCAGAAGGTCAAATGTCAAGTGAATGCAAGTACCCGGTTATTTGGCATTTGAGGGTTTCACTTGGTTTGCCCTCAGGGCAACAACCAAGAGCAGTAATTTAAAGTAATGCTTTCCCTATCCAATTCTCCATCCCTGGACAAATTATGAAGTAACACTAACTGCCTGGTTCCAAACAGCTCATGTTAGCCACAGACTGATCTGCAGTATTACTGATTTCAGGGCATGGTCTCATACTTACATGAGTATGTGTATTTATATGGAGGGTTGTGAATTTGCATAATCGCAGTCAGATCACGTTGTTAAAAGTGTGTGACCTGAGGGGTGCGTGCCGAGTGCTCTTCAAGCAACGAGCTTGAGCAAGATACACAAATATACTGAACAAAAAAGTTGAGGACTTTTTGTGGAGTTTTTTTTTATTTATTATTATTTTTCTCATGTTCTGAGCTTCCCAAGATGCTGCCAAGTTGTGATCAGAAGACACAGTGGCCACGCAAGAAATTGAATATACTTTAGGCATTATTTTATGTTTGGATTTAATGGTCTTGTAGGCTCCAGCTCGCCCCGTGACCCTAGTGAGGAATAAGCGGGTATAGAAAATAGATGGATGCATGGTCTTGACTTGGTGTCATTCTGGTCATCCCTGTGGATACCCTGTTTTTGGGGAATTCAATCATGTCGTTTAATCAATTGTGTTGATGCATTTTATGTGTTGGATTCACACCACTGACGTGAACGGGTTAGTTTTTAAACCTTTCGCACATTCGGGTCAAAATCGAATTTCCCTTAACTTTCTTATGTTGAGTATATGTAGGCCTTTATTCAATAAAGCACTAATTATTGTGAGTGTTTACTTCTATCCAGAAGTTATTAATTTCCTTTACCATGCACATATGTCTCTGGGATTGTCGGTCCCTTTTATTTGGGGCAAATCCTCCCCCCCCCCCCCCCCCTAACTGTGTCCCTAAACACCCCCCCCCCCTCCCCCCCCTTTCCCTGAATCCCCCCCCCCCCCCCCCCACCCCCTCCTCACGAGTCTTCGGTACGATGTTTCATTCCTCCGCCTGATTCCCGCGCTCATTTCGCCCGCGGATCTGCACCGAGAGGCTGTCAGCTCGCGAGGTGTGGAAAATTAATGGCACACCGAGTGCGGGAGGGAACGTGCCACTGTCGCACAGTCACACGCTGGCGAACGCTCGCACACGCATGCTCGCACACGCTCGCGTCCCCCCCCCCGGTACCCCTCCACTGCTTCCCCGCCGCCTGATATTTGCTCAATCATGTTTTCATTTTGACACAAAGTACACACACTCCAGCTGCGATATGCTGAAGAACACCAAAAGCGCCCTCGGCTAAAAAACGCCGCACCTAGGCGAACGCTAAATGAGAATATGCGTGGACACATTCTTATTAGTGAAAGTGACGTGGCGGTACATTATTGTTTTTTAAAGAACAAATTTCTCAAATGTACCCGGAAGGTAAAATGGTGCCGTTTGAAAACTAATAAGCACATTTTTCAAGTAAAAATGGTCCATTATGAATTATGTATTTCTGGGTTGGAATACAATTTTGTGGACCTGTAGACACCACTGCAGTGACTCCATAGGCACTTTTTTCGCAGATGTGCGCATTAGTCTGTGGGTGGGCTGGTATAATTCTGTTTATATCAACATTGGCCAGTGACACAATGCATCCGTTTGTGTGCTTCAATGGAAATATCAGTGATGCGCAGAGCTAAAGAATACCACAGGACGTAAATAACCGTTAGCTAACTGCGAATGACAGTTGAAGCGTCGAAGCCCGACACGCGCTGACATGTTTTCTGTAG
This sequence comes from Gymnothorax reevesii, assembly GCA_029721435.1. Taxonomy (NCBI): domain Eukaryota; kingdom Metazoa; phylum Chordata; class Actinopteri; order Anguilliformes; family Muraenidae; genus Gymnothorax; species Gymnothorax reevesii. The sequence goes on along the minus strand of CM056573.1, from coordinate 164,963,504 downwards.
CCCTCTTACTGCGCTGCGTGCCTGAAAGCTGATTTTACGGGGGACCTAATTAGACTCATAACAAATGCGTTTGACCTCCAACCAGGCAGGTTAACAACGTATCAGCTCTGAGCTGCCGTAAGCCTCGACAGCTTTGCTGTGGGCGAGACGAGAGAGCGAGCGCCGTCGTAACGAGGAGGGGTCAGTCACTCGCAAGGCCCTCCCGCACGCCAGAGATCCTCGAACGGCCCACACAGACCGCGAAAACCAAAGCGCTGATTATTCACAGCGGCCTACACTGTATCTGTCTGCATGATTGCCTTGGTCTATTGAACATAGAGGCGTTAAATGCTGAGAGACTGACAGTAGTGAACTTGAGCTTTCAACACAGACGCCATTGCTTTTTTTGTTTTATGATGGATGTCTTATCATGGGTGTAATCTGTTTTTAATTACAATATCTAATGCTGAGTTAGTGCCTCTATGCCACTGTGTATTTAGCAGCTGGTATGGCAATGCTGTTAGCCGGGGCTGGTGCTAATACTCTCACTAATCAGATTAGTACACTTGTTTTTGCTCTTGTATTGCATATATTGAGAGAGCTTGCTAAATGAATGTACTATAATGTTAATCATTCCTGAGACCTTGCTCCTGCCAAGAATCCTTGAGTGTAGCACTGAATTTCTGCGGCATTGCATTTCAGTTCGTTAAGCAAAAATGTAATTAATTTATTTATGTGCAGCTCCATTCATTACCAGTTGGTGATGCAATGGACATTCTCAGACAAATTAAAAATGTTGGAAATTGACCTAAACACTTGTAAAAAAACCTTGAGAAAAGACCCTTTGGAAGTTGATTAATAAAAGTTTTGCAGTAAGCATGTAGCATGTAGCCTAATCAATGAACAGGATACAGTATGTGGTCCGTGGGGGTAGTTCAGGTGGATACCACTTTGCGTCTTGTATTGGTTGACTTCATCCATCAGGTCACTGTTAGGGTGGACCTAATCCATCAAGGTGATTTTGAAGTGAACTTAATGCATCTGGTCAATCTTAGGATGGACCGAGTGCTTCGGGTCAATTTTAGACTGGAAATAATCCATCACTTCAGTCTTATGGAACGGCAAATACATCAGGGCAATGTTAGTGCAGACCTAATCTGTCTGGTCAACGTTATGGTGGCAATCCAGTACATCAGGTCAGACACGGTACGCAATCAAATTTTCAGTGCTGAATCAAATCTCAGAGAGTAGTATTTCAGTTGGACATATTGCTCTACAATCCATCGGGTCGATGTTAGGATGGATTTCATGCATCAGGGAATCTTGGAAAGTTGTACAGAGCTGACAAAGAGCTGTGACTGAAAGGGGCAAAATACTGGAAAATCAAACCTGACAGTCGCTGGATTGTTATTAATTGTTTTAAAAGCTCATGTGATGTTCTTAATGCAGAGCCGAGAAGGAAAAATTGTGTCACTACCCCTATAGTCATAGACTGAACTCTGATGTGAATGCCACCTTCGTGTGTGTATTGTGTTCGGCTGAGAGAATGTAAATAATTACAGGCTTTTTCACTCTGTTCCTCTGTTCTCTCCAGTCTCTGTCAGCGTCTCCGCAGCTGAAGGAGACCGTCATATCCAAGCAAATTACGGTAAACGAGCCAAAGAAGGGTGAGCTGATGTCCTTCCTCCTGACCGACCTGCGCATACCCCTGTCTTACGAGGTCTGGTTGACCCCAGTCACCATGTACGGCCAGGGAGACCCTGCCTACCGCGTCATGCAGTACTCTGAGCGTAAGTAAACACAGAAAACCTATGTCTGCCCTCACAGTGGAGGTCAGCAGGTATGGAGATAGTTTCACGATTTTAGGGGGCTTTAAATCTGTACTCCTGATGCTCAAATCATGGTCTTCGTGGTCTGAGAACTGTTGGTTTTCCACCCACCCTATACCTGGGAGTCAGGTATGAGGACAGCCTGGCTTATTGGCAGTGCTAATTGTGTAGTTACCGAGGAGGAAAGACAACCAGCGAGGTTAGTTGAGGATCCTGACCTATACCTTTCGCTACATGTTAATGCATAGACAGTAGCCCGATAATCATTGATGCAAATCATTTTGTTCAAATTTTGGGTGAATTGTTCTGACATCCATCACTGCCTTGAACAAACCCTACAACGCCTTTCGATGTCAATGCTAACAAATCCAAACTCTGCCACTGAATATCCGACCATTGCTTGCCGAGTAATGGCTTCCATATTCAAACCACAATAACGCAATTATCAGGAAACTGCTGAGCTTGCTGAAACCTGCGGCAGATTGGCTTGGAAAACCAGCCAATTACAGCATATTTGCATTGATATAAAAGGAATGTAACAGGCGCCAGGGGAGTGGTGAGAATAACGATTCTGTACTCATGGGGTGTGTTCCTCCAGGGATAGGTGTTCTTTTGACTTCAAGCGGAGTTGTTAGATTGTCACTAGCTTTGATTGGAATGTGTGAGAGTTGCTAGCACAATAGAAAAGTTGCATTGCTATGAAAAAAAAAAATCACTTTTTTTTCCCTTTCTAAACCGCAGCCTACACTTACCTCAGACCATCAGGTGAGTACTTATATCTCTCTCCCTTCCCCCTTCATCTCACTTTCAGTCTATTTTAATTCCTGTGCCACCATCTCTTTGTTCTTACGCCTAATTTTTTTAAAATCTTAGTTGAGGTAGAATTTAAAACTCATCAAATAATTTAAAATGTTAAATTATGACCAATGCCCACACCGAATGCATGGGTGAACAACAATGGCTGATTGTGATCTTTATTACAATTCAAAGCTGGTAAGATTAATTTCAATTCGCTGTGTAATAATGTTATCACCCTGCTGTCAAAGTCCTCCCACGACTTCTAAAAACTACACAGTCGAGTAGAGCTGCTCTGGGGGTCATTTCTCTGAGATTGTGAAGAGGACTTTGATTTTAATCATGAGTCTCTGCAAAATTCATGAGTCTCACTTTTTACCGGTGGAAGACAGCTGTCTGAAGACCATTATCGTTCCCACCTCGCTGTGCCTTGTGTTTTTACCCCATCTGTCAACGCTCTCTTCTCATATAAAACCCTCTTCTCAAACTCACTCCCAGATTACGTTTGCGGCTTTGAGGATGAAAGAATATGCGGATTCACTCAAGACCGGAGCGATGTGTTTGACTGGACCCGGCAGAATCAGCTCAGCCAAAACCCAAAACGCTCACCCAACACCGGACCCGACACGGACCGCAGCGGCACCAAAGAAGGCACGGACACCCCCCATTTACCTGTTCTCCATGTGTGTTCCACCCTGTGACCCCAGCTAGTTTGCGGACTGCCTGATATAGATTTTAATGAGTGACCAGATCACAGCATGGCAGAGCCATACAATCCAGGTTCATAAAACTATAGACTCCACCCCGTGATTTTCTTCCTACTAATGGGATTTGCACATTAGCACAGAAGTACAATCTGCTGGTGATGTCCTTGAATGGAACCAATATGTCAGAACTTTTACTCCTGGGGTCCGTGATTCTATAGCCTGTTATTGCTGGATTTTCTTGGGATGGAACATGAAATGTTTTCAATATAACCTTAACCCTTTGATGCTCACTAACTGTAAAGTTTTGCTTTTTGAGTTTTCTAAGTGAAAAGCCGATAGCAAACAAACTGTACAGCCACAATGCATGGATAAGGCCTCAGATGGAAGGCAACATCATCTAATTTTTGGGAAAGTGCTTAAGTAGTATGAGGCTAAAACACAAGCTGCAGTACAATAGCTCAAACATAATTTTTTTTTCTCCATTGTTTTTATCAGGTTAAGTAACTTTACGAGTTATTTCCAAAGTGTGAGGCATCACCTTATTCTGATTGCTCTGTCCTCAACCAACCTCTTCTAGCCATATTCTTTTCAAAATATGAATGAATGGCTAATGGTAACAGCTCAAATCCAACGTTGTCTGAGTCACTGAATTTTAAAAATGTATATCATTACCTTAAAGGGTTTTTGGAAAAGCAGTAACAGCTGGTCCATTTTCAGAGCCATAATTTCATCATGCATCATGTCTATATCACACATCGGAACCTTATTGCCGTTTTTGCGCTTTTAAACAAATATGTTTTTTTGCAGAGGTTGAACTGAATATTATTTCAGTTACTGTATGTGATGTCATCAGTCTGAGTATGTGTGGACAAGTGACCACATAGCTGTTAGGATGAGTACATACAGTAGATCCCAGCTTTTAAACCCTATAATGCCCGGACCCAGACATCATTATAGGAAAAATATGACCCAGTAATTTTTTTTGAAGTATTGAAGGGTAGTATTTAGATCCACTGTTCATCATTAGGTTTAGTGACAGCAAAATATAGATTGCTGAACAAAAATTCTTCTTATTCCAGGGGTATCATATCTGATACAGCCAAAAATCAGCACCCCTCCAGACTCAACTCTCAAAATTTCAAATTATTTATATGCTCTCCATTATCTATAGCTATCCCTTAACATGTACAAGAATAGTTTTTGTGTAATATTTACCTCCAAATGCAAAACTTCACTGCCAAAGTCCCTGGAAATTCATGAATTCCCATTCACATGGAAGCCACTACCTTGAAGTGAGTGACTAGGGGAGAGACTCCTGTAATATCACTTCTTCCTTCCAGGTGGCAGCACTGTGTATCAGATATGATACAGTGAGCAGTCCTGGTTGTGTTGCATCTGACCAGGTGGACATAGTCCTTCAAATTTGGTGTATCATATATGATACATGGTGCATTATGGGATTAATATGTGGTTCTACTGTCCTCCATTTAGTCCTTTGTCTGGATTGAATGTGTCATACAAGAAGTCCATTTTTACTATCATTCAAGCTTGTCTGTCTGCTGAATATACCACCACTAATAATGCCTGTTTAGGGCACTCTGTCTGTACACGATATAATTACTCACATTTACTGGCTTGCTAAGTGAATCTAGTTGCAGTATATGCATTACATGAACACAGATCCCCATGGGTAATCTGTTCACTGCACATGAACATTTACAGACGACAATAGTCTATTACTAACCCTGTTCCCAATGCAGTTTCTATACATAGACATTTACTGACCCCCAGTAGTATGTAAGAGATTCTCGCACGGAATTGAAGTCCTTGTGAATGGAGGGGCTGGAAGCATTGGACTTGCATAAAAACGTTTCAAATGATCTTATTTCTTTAAATTGATCATGAAACATGCACTGCTTCCAATCCCTGGACAAAGAAAAGCGTGGAAAGTCCAGAGTCGTAATCGGTATGCGTTATAAATGAACTAGCCACACCTGATAATGTTGAGAGTTACTGAAGTTTCTGTAAAGGTAACTAAAATGAATGATTGAAAACAGGTTGTGACCAATCATTGATTTTAAGGGATTGTTTTGAGCCTACCGTATTGCCAGTTATACTGTATATATAATTTCACAGCTCACCAGAAAGTTGGCCATTTACTGACCTGTAAAATGTGTGTTCTCAGGATACTACATGTACATTGAGGCGTCTCGCCCGCGGCAACCACTGGACACGGCGCGCCTCCTGTCCCCGCTCTACAACGTCACCACTAAGGGTCCAAAAGGCTCCAGTCGCATGTCCTACTGCATCTCCTTCTACTACCACATGAAAGGGAAGCACATCGGTGAGTACAGAAGCCTCTCTACCCGCGCGGCTTTTAGTGTGCATCCACTGACCCTTCCCATCCCTGCCAAGGAAATCTGTTACCTTTTCACTGGAGAACCATTTATGTCTCTGCAGCGTGTTGTACAAAGTGTCCGTTGCCAGGGTTGGTGAGCTGGTGCGAGTCCCACACTTTTGACCTTAGATTGACACTTTTGATGGTCATTTAGGAGTGCTATGTTCCTGCAGATTGGCGTGTAAGATTATGATGATGATGATGACCCTCAAAATTGTTGACTGGAAAGAAAGTATGTTGTCATGGTGATGTTACCAGTTCTCTGTGAGATTTTAGGCATGGAGGCATTTGTCTTTCTGTAGCTACCCCAAATAATTAAAAAAGAAAGCCCCTCCTCTGCTCATGTAAGCCCATACCCTCATTATGGAAACATCTCTACGCTCATATGAACATCTAAGGCCTATCGCTCCTCTTTCACTGTAGTCCAGTTCAGTAATTTGGCTCGGTGCTCGTTTACCTGTGTAATTCCTCCCATAAAGTGCACTAAAACGAGCTGAGAGCTATCTGGAGTCTCCAGTTATTTACGGGCGGGTTGCCATTTGCGTTTTTTAGTGCTCAGTTTGAGTACATCTTCGGGAGCTAAGGGTGTTTTTTCTACAGGCTGTTGGGAGCTGGACTCTGTCCTGGAAAGGTCATGGGTTTGAGTCCCAAACGGGCAAATGAGGACACAGCGCCGTGGCCAAAACAATTAAATAATAAAAACTCAAAATCCTTGCTTTGAGGTTTAAATTTTGATCCGTTTAGGATGAATCAGTGATTTGGGAGCTGGGGGGGGGGGGGGGAGGGAGGGGGGTGGAAGAGGGGGGACAGTGGGTAAATGACAGCTGGTTGGTCTCTCCGGTGTGGTTGAGTCGTTATGGCCCATTTGATTCGGACGCTTGACGCACAAGTCGTAAACGCGCAGGGAGGGGCTGCCCCCAACACCCTCTGGAGCACCCCAGTGCGAGCGGTGCACATCTGCCGCTCTCACTGCCTGAACGAGTGACCCCACAGGCTGGTAACGTCCCCGCCCCACCCTTCCAGTTCCAGCTGCTGCTACTATAACAACCACCTTCTTCTCCTCCAACCAGAACACACTGAGCACATAGCGCATGCTCCTCAGTATTTAATGGGCAGCTGGCTGGCTGATTGAACTGAACTCCCTGCTACCTCCCTATAGTCCCTACCAGGAGGGGAAAGGGCCAGCGTATGCTGTTGCTATCTGTTACTGACGGTGACATGGACTTCCTGCATATTTCTTTGGTTAGGTCACGGTGTATTCCATTACTCACCGTTCTAAGTACCCGTCTCTCTGCTCTTTGCTCAACATCTCAGGCTTCCACCACTGAGCTATCACGCAGTGCTTCTCGACCCATGTCTAAAGCAGGGGTCACCTCGTCCAGGAGGGCCAGTGTGGTTCCATCCAAGCAGCGAGGCGCTTGATTCCACCAATCAACCGTCAGAGTTTTTTGCTTGAGGACCTTGATTGGTAGAATTCAGTCCATTGCCGCATGGTTGGAATAGAAGCCTTTGAAATTGGGGTGGGGAACCTCATCCAGAAAGGGTGAGATTCCACACCTCAGGTCCAAAGACCGTCAGTCTGTTGTTATTTGCCCCAGTTATGTTCTGCAGTACCAGGTTCCACTAATTATTTTATCATCTTTGTCCAGGGTGTGAGCTCATTAGTGAAATTAGTGGAGTGTGTGGCTGGAGCAAATGCCTGCAGATACTATGGCTGTCTGGTCCCTGAGTTCAGCAGCTGTGCTTTGGATTTTTACTTGGGATTCAGCATCTTAGCACTTCACGCTTTACTCGACTAGGTTGCTGCTTGAAAATATTACATTTTCGTACTTGTTTCGGCAAAATACAACACGAAGTTGAAGTTTTTAATGTATCCCGATCGTTAGGCATCATCTTAAAGAATGATAAATGAATGACACAGTAGATTGTTCAATACAATTTTTATGATCAATCATTCAAGTATACCCAGCCAAAATAAAAACTTCACACTCGTTTGGAGGTCGAAAAGTTGAACATACAAGAAATGAAGTTTTAAATAATTATTTTATTTAATTCTGTACTAATTAAAGATGGTGTATCATAAAAATAATGTCCATAATGTAACCAGTTCCACCAGTAATGCTACGGAAATCTCCAAGAGTGAAAATGGTAGGTTACAACTTGAATAAGAGCAGTGCGCAGGCGATTACATATGGTTTGGGCAGTCATATGACCTGTAAACAATTAGTTCCTAGTGGATGTTGCAGTGACAAATCAGTTATGCAAATGACGTAAGACAATTTGTTGGTCTTCTGCTTTTGACGTCTCACGTGGGCTACCAGAACGAGGTCGGTCAGCTGTGGTGCCATTTTGTTGGAGACGTGTCCGAAGATCATGGATAGTCCGTCGACTGCATTCCATAACCCTTGCAACGTCAGTGACGGACGTTTTCGTATTCAGCATGCCAATGGCACGTTCATGCTGAATGTTTGACAGTCATGGCATTGAAAATCAATGAATAATTAACTGTAAAAACTGTGTTTTTCCGAGATTTCACTCTAACATGCTAACGTGAGCTCAGATGCACATCTCTCATATGGTCACGTGACTAGGAACACGATAAAACATGGCTTTAGCTTAAAGTACGCTCACACGTGCTATGTACCTGTGCACGTCTGAGTTGATGTGTGTCATGATGTCTTTGACAACGCATTTACCCCTAGTGATATTAAAAACTCTTTTGTTAAAAGTTTCAAGAAAATATTTACAAATTTATGAGTGTGAAGTTTCTTTTTTGACTCAGTATATTATTTTTACAAATTTGTGCAAGTATGGATGTTGAGTTGCACCACAAGTGGTACAAACTGGTACAAAAAATTTCTCTTGCATTCAATTTACATGTGTCCTCTGTTTGCAACAACACTCAGCTCCCTTTAGTGTCAACTACAGTTTCTCTTTAAAAAAATTGGCATAATTCAATCTCTTTCCCACTAGAATGCCGTCAGATCCCTAAAAGAATTCCTGATGATATCGGCGACTTGTTTAGCTGCAAAGTAAATGCTGGGTTAATTATTATATATTATAATAAAGATAAGAATGTAAAAATAATCATCGAAGCTACTGTTAGGTCATCTTTCCGAAAGAAACGATTTTCTAGCAGGCCGGCACCAAAGGAGTTAAGCGTTGTCGCCAAATCTCTCTTTTGAAATGCTCACTGAGGGGAAAAACGTATGTTAATTCCCCCATAACGCTGAGGATGATAGTCCGGGCGAAGATAAAGCCAAACAGCCAAGATGCAGCTGTGTAGTGTGTAATTACAGTCTGTAATAAATCGAGTTGAGGGTTTTGTATTCCTCGCTCAGTTAAGCACAATTTTCAGCATGGCATCTATCCTCTCCTGGCTGTCAGTCTACTGTTTTTGGGGTAGAGAGCTGGAGCATTTCCAACGGGATGCGCAGACCTCTCAACTGTGTCTGGTGGGGGCGACGGGATGCAGTGCGGCGGTTTGGAGGTGGACGGGGGGTGGGGGGGTTTGGAGGACTTGCGCTGATGATTGATGATTCCTCCGGATGCAATCAGTCATTTGTGCGGTGGTTCATCATCATGCAGCCTATCACACAGCTTTATCAAATGAATGGATCTGGCCACGCGTCGTGTCCATGCCAGGCTTCGCCGGGTGATTTATCGGGACCGTGGGCTGGCTTGAGAAAGGTCTGCGTACGCGAGTCTTTGAAACACGGCGTCCGGCGGTGCACGAATGACTCTTTAACTGCGTCGGGCAGTTCGTCCACCCGCATGACCCAGCGTGGAACAGGAAAAAGATGCAACAGATCACGTGACCAGAGTTGCAGTGGCAGTGCCTGTCACTGGCTCACAGGGGTGACTCGCAGAGACGGCTACATGAGTCACAGGTGTAACAGGAGTAGCGCACTGAAGACTGCAACTGTTAGCACTGACAGGCTCTTTACTTACCGAGAGCTTCAGTTAGCCTGCGAAGCTAAGGGCCAAGTAACTAGGGCATGGGATTTAATTGTGCTCTCATTTCTTCTCAACAGGTCATGTCCTATTCTGTACAATTTGACAAGTTCAGACTTCAAGTTTATGATCTGGATGCATTGGATCTGGGTGAGGGTGCTAACTGTGCTGCTCATAAATATTTGGACAAGGATGCACAATTTTGGCTTGTTTGACCCTCGAATCCTTATTGGATTTGAAAATATGAACAAGATGTTGTAGTACAGCTAGTCAGTTCTAATTACGTGTAACATACATATCACATGACCTACGGCTTTTTTGTCATGTCAATATCCAAATACTCTCAGACTGCTTTATAGCTGTATTAATAAGTTTTTACATTTCGTCTTGTGGTGTTTACTCTCTGGTATTTTTTCCCCATTAAAATCCAGCCATGATTAAAATAGTCCTGTGCATCTGGATGTGTTTCAAGGGCAGCTGGCAAGCCATCGGAGGACCTTCCTTCACCTTTGGTGTATTGATAACTTTGGCTCAGGGCTCTTTCATGAAATAATGTTTCATTATTCTGGCCTGCTATTAAGTAGACTGTGGGCAGACTTGGGATCTTAATTAAAATGAAAACTGAAAAGCAAAGATCATTTATCATAATCGCCCAGCACTGCCAAGCCTCCAGTTTGGAAGGAGAAATGGTCACAAATGTGATACAAGGAATCCCCAAAAAAGACGTTTCTTGTCATGAAGGAGGCTGACGCAAGAATCCTGGATTCTGCTAGAAAATAAAAATGTGCTGTGAAATGTCAGCTTGCAGCCAGCGCTGTGGAAATATTTCTGGGAGAGTATTTCTTACTTTGATATTTTACATTCAATGAGACTGTTGCATAGAGAGTATCATATGGGCATTTTCATATCACGCCCAGTGTGAGCCTGAGAGTTTTCGCTTGAGGGCTGATACTGTTTGAGGGTGGATACACGGTGTGATATGAAAATGCCCATATGATGTTCTTTTATCATATATCATTTTCACCATAATTAACGATGCATTGTATCCAAAGCTATGGCAATTGTTGCTGCCACCGATACATGATTTTGCCCGCGGGCAGATAAGGGTGATACGGGATTTTTGCGGGCTAATGCAGCCTCGTGCCTCGCGCTTGTATCACAGGTGCAGATTCCCTGTATTTATAAGGAAGTATATGATTAGTAAGGGATAATCAACTCGTGGGTGTGCATTACACGGTTTTAAGGCACAATGTAGAGGCGAATAAGCTGAACGAACAGCCTTAAAACCGTGTAATGCACAACTACGAGTTGATTATCTCACTAATACCATGGTCATTTGCCAGGAATATCAAATCAAAGCATTCAAAAATTTTTGGTGAAAGTTTTGCACTTAAAAAATGAGCTGGTAATCATTAAACAGGAGGCACGACTTCACACAGCCAATACTATAGGCGAAACTAAACTGAACCAGCTTACTTAGTTCAGCTTACCTTCGTGGAGAAACAATTTTTTGTGGACGCCAACATCTTTTTACCAACTATTGATTTGGTAACTGATTCCAGCTGAAACTGAGATTATGCGTAACACATTATGCGTGATTGTGCGGACTGTAGCTAACTGGCTACCTGCAATTACAATGAACTTATGACAGAATCCGTAGAGCCACCGAGCTGAAATCCGTCTGTCACAGCATGTAGCTAGTGAACTGTCAGCAGTTGCCGATACATGAAGTGGACATGCTAGGTTCCTTTGTAACCGTGCGCAATACCATCGTTTAATGAATGAAGCGTGATTACTCCACTGCTTTAATATTTACGGTCATTTTCACTGGAGTACCTATTGTTAACCGCCCTGCAGGATGCAAATTAAACTATCTGATGCCGCCAAATTTACTGGAGACAAATGATAAATACTAATTTCTGATTTTAATAGAGAAAATGTTGTTCCTGCTTTGGATACTCATCCATTTGTTATTTGAGCTGCTTATTCCTTGTTAAGGCTGCTAGGAGCCTGGAGCCTATCTGAGTAAACTATGGGTTAAAGGCAGGAACACACCCTGGTTTGCCAAGCTATTAAAAGGATTGTGCACCATTCACTCCCACACCCATTCCATGCTGAGAAATTCTTGCTTTGAGGCTTCAGTGCTGCCCTCTGCACCACAGTGCTACCCTGTAACTGAAATAACGGAGGTAATTTAATGCACAAATCGTTTTCTGTCTATTTCCACAGCCTCCCTCAGACACGCACTTTGTCCCTTGTGGGCCCTCAAGTTGACCCTTTAAACCTATTGGCAGGTTTACCATAACCCAGAACGACAAAAAGCCGACTGTAAAAATGAACGATGCCACCGCCCTCCATTTTCAACCTCTCCGCCTTGACTTCCTCCACTTTTTCACCCGGCCAACGATGCATTCATTCCACGGGCTAATATTAGCTAATCTGAAACGGTTCAAGCTAATCTGCTAAGTGACTGGGCTGGCGTTGACGGGCGCAGTACAGATGCCACGGTAAACGGATCCACATCTGCTGCTTCTTAATTATATACCGTCCTGCTGGGAGATTCTCATCCCATTAGAAATGTGGTAGACTCTCTCCTCAGTTCAGTGGAAGCATTAAACAACATTTAATGAGCTTTGGTCCCATTAAACAACATTTTGACAGCAGCGGTTTGCTGTGAGATGTCCGCTGGGCTCGCGGTGAATCCTTCGTCTCCTCACCCCCCTTATTAATCACCCGCAGACACACTGGGCCTAATTGCACTTCGCCGTTCTCACCTTCATTCAACGTGGCGGCCAAACCTTCGCTGTTTAAAAGCGATTCTTTTACCACCTAATTATTATCATCAAATGTTTATCTGGTTTGTACTGATTTTGGCACCAGGTTCCATCATTTTGAGCCTTTGAGCCTGACATCATTTTAACTCCTGGAAGGAAGTGGTCAACCTTGGTGAAATACACAGCTAGCTTGGTACACTTCATTTATACTACTAGTGAGTGTGAAATATTGTGGCCCGCTGGTTAGACAGTACCTTACTTTTGGTGCCGTTTGATGTTCCTATGTTCTTAATTCAGTTCAAACGTTGAAAATGATGTTATAATGACAATGACTGAAAAAAAGTTGGACTCAAGAACATCCTGAATGTTGCAGAAAACTATGTTAAGAAAACCACACTGTAAACCCAGATAGTGTCGTAAATGCAAATTTTTTGTAAAAACCTATAACCTCAAAAAATTTTGGAAAACAACTCAATTGTATTGCGTGGACGGTACTTCAAGAAATTAAGGTAAAATTTTGGAAAGTTGTTTTGTTGTTACCACATTTGAAATGTTATGTACACAAGATCATTAAGTATGTTTACATATTCTTTTGAGGAAAATCAGTTTCCATAAAAAAATGAGTTCACCACACTATCTGGATTTTACAGTGCGAGCAATTGATTGACGGGATGAGGGAGAGTTAGAGGTATACACTCAAAAAAAATAAAGAGCTAGATTTACTTAAAAATGTTATGTCAAGTGGTTCCACATAATTGCTTTAAGTAGCTTCTAAGTGAATTCTAACTCTTTTTGGCCAGTATAATTAATTACTTTGAGTTCAATAAACTTATCTCAGTTTAGTAGAACCAGTCGAGATGATAATATTAAGTACTTTTGTTAATCTAACATTTCAATTTTTTAGTGCAAGGAAAGAAATTGGTGAATGAAAAAGAAAAGGACAGAAAAGAATTATATAGTTTGTAAATGTTGCTTTGCCATCGAATTTCGAGCTGATGAAATGTATCATTGAGAGGGTGCCCTCATTCTCCACCCTGATACACCGTCAGCTCTCCACATCCCCTCATCGGCCCTTCATTCACATGTATCCCAAAAAATAAACCTTCTCATTCTTGTGTTATTTTTAGTGATGGACGCCTGCCCTTCTCCGGCATATTACGGTCAGACCATTGCACTCTCCCCAACTATTACCTGAGATATTGATGAATCTACAGCGCACTTTTATTTCTTCATTTGTTGCTAAATTGCTCTGGGTCTGCTAAATGGCTGAAATGTCAATATGAATATAGTTTTATGCCTGTGGACACAGAGGAGAACACTTATACTGGGCTTTCACAATCAGCTGTGCCCTGCAGTGCCCTGATGTGGTCTAGACTGGCCCTGCTTCCTCCCAGGCAGGCTCATGAACATTTGTGCGGCTCCCACTTTGACAGACTCTCTGATTTCCGTAGTCAGTTGACCTTTTCAGCGCAGTTTGGTTGTCGGCGTTATGAAAAGACCACCTGGGGCAGCGGTGGTGGACTGGGGACGCGGGGTGGGGATGGTAGGTAGCGCTCTGATACGTACACCAAGCTCACACACTCCTGCTTCCAGTGAGGAGATTACATCTATGTTACAGTTGTTTTGGTGGAGGTTGTCATGCGGATTGATAGGAGTGGAGGACAGCGGCGCCGATGGACAGATGTCACAGTAGGTCCACGCACTCCATTCATGCATAATTACAACTCTTTTCTGAGGGGAGCTTTCCAGCGATCGGGAAAAATCTAGTGAGTTTATCAGTGGCAAGGGTCTCACAATTAAGCTTTTAGGTTCTGGACTTCTCCGAACAGAAAAAAAGTAAAAGAAGCTTGATTTTGACGGTTCAAATAACACTATTAGCTAGTGCTTTAAGATTTTCACCACTCTTAATTATTGCAAATGAGGGCCAAACTCAGTTTGTACCCAAAGTGAAATATTTACTAGGTTTTTCCAGACCACAGGACAGCTGTCAGTTTGGGCCCTTGGAAATAACCTCCTCTACTTCTTGTCACAATTATTGCATCACCTCTGGAGAATGTCCTGCCGATACATTCAGTCACCCCTGCTTTGGCTTCTGATGGACACACTCCTTCTTTTTTTTTTGCTTTAGAGAAAATTGGGTTAATTGTGAGAAAAGTATGTGAATCTTATGCACGAAATGGCAAATGTCTGATACTGGTTGCTGCATAAGATTAAGCTAACCTGAAATATTTAAAAGATCCTTCTTGAGCATGAGAACCATTAGCATATTAATCACTGCTGAAAAATGTGCTTTGTACCAACAAATATATGCAAGAATGGTGAACAAACTTAATTAATGCACAAAATTGTTTGTACCATTTTAGTGATTGATGGTAGTGTATCCAAAAAGGGAAAGTGCTTTCTTCAATACTATATCTTATTCACATTGGGCTCTAGCCTTGAATTGACTGCAGTGTTTTAGCAATTAGCAGGTTCTGTGCATTGTGTGTTCATTGTAATCATTTAGCTAACTAGCTAGTGAAGCCACAAATTGGCTATTTACCCAGGAAGCAAGATGTTTGATTGCCTCTGTGGATAGTGCAATGATTTTTAACGACCAGAAATAACTTAGACTGTTCCAGTTGTCACATTTTCACATTGATTTCCTTGTTATGAGGTACTGTTGATGATTTGATCAATAATTTCCTTTAGTGTCCATCCTCTGCGGAGGCACAATCCATCGTTCAATCTATGGGCTCCCATAAACACTCCTTGGGCCCGAGCGCAGATTAGCTTGGGTTTCAGTCTCTCATATTGCTCCTTAAAGGAAAGTATTTCACAGGAAATGCCTCAATAACAGGAAATGCCTCCCCAGCTCTGGTGAATAAATAGACCCCATTTACAAGCGATGTGAAATCGCATCCCAAAAGCCATTCAAATTCATCATGTGGCAGGCAGGCAGTTGGCTAGAATGACGCACCCTCCCTTCGAAAAATAACATTCCGTGCTTGAGTTACTCCTGATTTTTTTTTGTGGGATGGAGGGAGGGAAGGGGGGATGGGGTGACATGTTGATAGAGCAGTATCCACTGTTTTTTCTTGCCGCGCCTGACATTTTTAAGAAGACATGTTTTGCATTGCTTTGACTGGATCAATAAATCTTTAACAGCACACTTCTACTCCTTTGGAGTGGTGTAGAAAAACAGCAGGAGAAAGCAAGCTCCCGTAGTTCAGCCTGTCATCACCAAATGGAGGGTTGACAAACCTTGATGTTCGACTGCTGGATGAAAGTAAATACAGAATGACTGGGCTGTTTGTTTAGATGTTTATATAATGGGTGTTTGACAATGAGATAAGAGAGTTGGCCCAGAGATACTCTTGACTCGTGGTTTAACACAGTAGGAAAGACGCACATCTTCTGTCTCCTGACTGATTCCTTTGCTCCATCTGTGCAACATGCTCTCCCAGTGCTTCAGTCGTATGACCGCTAAGGCTAGCCACTCAAGACATGAATTCTTGCCTCCTCAATTCTCATGTTGTAACATCAGTACTGTTTATAATTAAGGTTGGTCATGTAGGTCATCATGATGTTGATTATAAGGGTATGTACTTTTTGATGTTGTAAATTTAATGAAGACAAAAAGTTGATCTGATCATATCTCATAGACTCATAATACAGATCAGCCTTATAGCTGTAATGGAAGTCGCCAAACTGTTGGAGGGGGGTTGGTGACTTGAGATTTTCCAAATGCCACCTTTAAAGGTCAGGGTTTGGGTCCGGCTCCATTTAAGTCCGCTCGATTAAAGAAAATCAATTTAATTTCGATTGAGTTATTAAGGCCATTTTTAATTTAATTTGGATTCATTTTTGATCTGCTTGTGTCTAAATAAACCCTACCACTACCACTCGTTTTAATCTCTTGAAGACTACACGTGTTTACAAGCCTGCTACAGCTCTTAGCAAAAAATAAAAAACGCTCAAAACAATAGGAAGAATGCACTAGCGAGCAGACGTTGTGTGGATGAGTGCAGATATGGGCGGGCAGCGTGTCGTGGTGCTCTTATTTAAGAGGTGAGACGGAGGCTGTGCCGTGTGGAGTCAGCATGGCTCCCTTTCGGAGATGATATACTGTATCACCCGGGTGGCAGTGTGTGGGCTGCGAGGATGAGGTGTTCCAAAAATGTGTGCTGAGGCTCTGACCATCTCTGTGTCATTACACAGAACATTAGAAAAGCCAAAATGAAAGTAATTTTCAAGTTTGTTACGCTAACTGTTAGGCTTGAAATTGTGCAAATTGTATTTGTATTCATATTATTTTTGAGATGAAAAAGAAATATGTGTGCGTGCGCGTGCATGTGCGCGCGTGTGTGCGAGTTAATTTGAGTGGTGAGATTAGCTTATTTCTATATTAGTCAATGGCGTTGGAAAATTTCGCCGGCCACCGGCTACTAATATTAAGCAGGTTCTTTTCTACTCGAGAGAAAGAAAAATGTAGGGACTGTAAAGCTCATTACATGAATAAAAAAACTTGGTTACTGAGGTTTTGTTTCCCACAGTGAAGGACTCCATCCAGGACTGATGCCTCCCAGCCCATGGGCCGCCCCAGAGTGCTGATGCGGTTCTGTGCTGTGTGCTCACGTGTAAATGAATGAATGAACGAGTGAGTGAGTGAATACGTGAACAGTGCAGACAATGTCTTCCAGCTCTTGCACCTGCAATCTTTTTTCTTCCTCTTTTTGTCTTTTTTTCCTTCCTGCATTATCTCTTGTTCTTTTGCTCTTTCTCCCCAGCAGGTCTCCTGCGGTCTTCAACATCCTTCCTCGCTTTCATCTCTTTTATACCTTTATTTCTGTTTTTTATGCCTCTCGCTCTCCCTCCCTCCCTGCTCATCACCTTCTCAATCCCTCTCACTCACTTTCCTCTATTTTCATACTACCCTCTCTCTCTCTCTCCCTCTCTCTCTCTCACCAGTTGCACCTCCTCTCTGTCCTCTCACAGCCCGACTGCCGAGTCCATTAGTCGTGTCGCCCCAGTTTTGTCCGGGCCTGCACCTTGTTTGTGTCACACGGCGGACGCCTGTGGCCATTTTGGGTCGTGTCTTACCGCTCTGGAGCCACGTGCTCCATTTATCAGGTGGGCTTTTCGGGGCCGCGATCCAGGTGCGTCCTCAGGCCCAAGGGTGAAGAAACTCTAATGTTAGGGACTGCAGTCGTGGCGTTTTCAACCACTGAAGCTCGCTCAAGATAAGACTCGGACCGGTCGATTGATTTACAGTTTCACTCTGGTTCCCTTAGCGCTGCTACTTTCCTCCTTATCCGTTTACCTTGAGCCGGCCGGAGAGAAATGAGCTCCCCGTTGAAACTGGTTTCTCCCCTAAGCCGCTGTGAATTGTGTGATTTATTGTGTATTGTATTTTACTTATGCTGGCTCCTGTATAGGCCAGGTCTCTCTTGAAAAAAGGGTTTCATCTCAAAGGCCCCCTGGCTAAGTAAAGGTTAACTAAAATGGGGTCTCTTAATTTATTCTTGACACCTTGGGAGTTTTTACTCTCAAGTGTCAAATGCTATTGCACGGGTAGCGATTTCAAACTGGGCTATGGTCATGACGCAAATTACGACAAATGTGCGCTAAAGTGCTCTACATAAAGACCTTTAAATCTGATGATTTGATTTTAGATCACGGACTCATTTGTCTGTTTCTCTCCGCCCTTCTTTAATCATCTGGCTGCATTAGTTTGAGCGCAGAGTGGTGGCCATTGCTTTACAAACTGTTTACTAAGGCCGTCGTTGTGAAGCTCTATAAAGGAGAATATTACTCATCTTAATATTGACTGCGGAGCAATTTGCTTCTCCTAATAATAGCGCATACCCAATCTCCTGTTTATTAAGTTATTAATGGCTCCATTATCCTTTTCTCAAGAACCAAGAAGTCCTCAAGCTTTCAAGGCATATTTGCTGAATTGGCTTGTGGTTTCTGAGCCTCAATTTATAGGCTTTTATTTTTTAAACTTTTCTTCAATCGGCTGAAAATAAAACAGCATAAATTAGCTATCGCTGCTAGCATTATTCAGTTGCATTTGAAAGCACCGTGGGGTTTTTTTTTCTTTTTTTATTGAACTCTGGTTTCCCAGAGCTGGGGTGTTTTATAGATAAAAGACCTGTTCAGCAAGGCACATCCAGCAGTGCTAGAGGCTTTTGAAGAACTAATTTTATAAACAGTGTGTTCAGCTTGGGCTTAGATTTTTTACTTGTAATGCCCATAGGATGTGAGTTTGGGCTGCCCAATGGCTGGAATTCAAAGAGACGTGGTCTTAATTTCCATCACTGATCTGTATTCCTAACAAAATCATGTATTTCATGACATACTGTAATTGATTACAAATGTACATGGGAAAAAAAAATTATCAGATGAATGTCCTTTAACTCATCTTGCACCGCAAACTTAATTCTACAGTCTGGGCTGCTTACGGCAATGTATCTTGCGAATGGTTTTGATTTGAAGACGAAACATTGATATTGTTGGTGATTTGAATGTACTGGATCTCTATGTACACATCAATTCCACAGATGTCTGAATCCTTGTATCATTATTCTGACGCTTGAGTCTTCTATAACACAGAGGGACTCATGAATATGGACCCCCTGGCTGTAATAATATTACAGTTTCACCAGGGATGGGTAGAACTTTGATGTTTCTTAAGCACCAGAGAGCTGTTCCTCTAATTATGGAGTAGGTTACTGAAGAAGGGCAGCAGAAAACCACTGGTGAAATGGTAGCTGCTTCCTGGCTGTACTTCTGTGGTCTCTGATGGTCTCCAGACAGAACAGATAACACTGTTGGCACAATTATTATTTTTTTAATGTTATTCCCTTGTTTACCCCTTTTTCTTCCCCAACCCTTATACTGGACCCAACTTTTTAATCTTCTGCCAGCAGTTCGGCTGCTATCGTCAGAAGAAGCTGGCTGTAATGCTCCACTACCGAATTCTCTTAACGCCTATTCTAATTTTTTTTTTAACCGCTCGGCATCTGCAGTGCTAGTTTCACACTGACTATGGTCGCTTGCTGAAGGGAAACCAGGATAGGGTATTATCAGTTTGTAAGTTCAGGGGCTTGATGGTCGTTGGACTTTCGGGAACAGCTTTCCCCCACTTTTCCACCATGATTTTGGACCAGTGAGTAACCACAACTATTGTTCCTGGGCATTGTGGTGGAATTCTTTTAAGTCAGAGCCGTGGCTTTTTCTTTTCACAGTAGTGACTGTGAACAGTTATGGTAGTTGTAAATTACACCTGTTATAAACAGTGGGGTCTATTAGCCCATGCACGTAAGTCGAAAAAAGTGCGTAGCCATGCGATTTTCAGCCTAAGCGTATTCTCCCCTCAACTTAAGTCTGTGCATTACGCGCCCCGAAGGCAGTTACGCACTTGGGGCTGAGTAAGGCCAAAATCGGGGCATTTCCGGGCGTTTCTCAGGCAAAAAACACTTACACGTATTCTCCCCCCGGCTTACGCGCTTTTTCTGTTAAGCGCTTTTGAGGGCTGTGTTAAGGTCAAGCGCCAACATAAGGCAAAATAAAATATTGCGTTTGATGTCAGTTATAGGCCGAGTTTTAGCATTAATTTAATTTTATTTAACATGGTGAAGGTGGAGACATTCAATTGATTGTTCTTCCTTATCTCTAAACTACATTCCTCATAGCCAGAATAAATTATCAAACGAAATCATCACATGATATTACGCAACAGCCTCTTCTCCAATTAGTTCAATTACAAAGGCATAGCAATTTATTAATATGAGTATCCATAAGACCATCATTCTACCTGGCCCTCTAAATCTAAAAACAAAATGCCAGTCCTGCATTTGCTTGCACTCTTGTGTGATTGGGAAAGAGTAAGAGTATGTTACGGAAAGAGGGGGGTGAGACACCAATAGCGGGAACAGAGATTTTAATTCATTATAAACTCTAGGGAAAACCAAAACGTGGCACACAGGCCAAAACAAATCACCGTGCCACGCACTGAATGGGGAGAACTAAGGAACTCAGGACTCGGGGATAAAACATGGCACGCAGGCCGAAACAAACCACCGTGCCAAGCACTGAATAGGGAAAAACTCAGGAAACTAGAAAAACTTCAAAACCGAAGACTGGGGCACTAAGGAACTCTAGATGGGGAGCACGGCAGGAACGGTTAATTCAGATGACTCGGGTGATGTGGATGGCTGGGAAGGCGCTGATGGCTAGGAAGACGCGGACAACTCGGAAGACACAGAAGGCTCGGAAGACGCAGACAGCTCGGGGAACGCAGACAGCTCAGGAGGATCAGATGACTCGGATTGAACGGCAGGCTAGGAGGGCTCGAATGGCTCAGACGGCATAGATGGCTCGGGAGGCACAGCTGGTGCTGATGGCTCGGGAGGCACAGCTGGCGCAGATGGCTCAGGAGGCACAGCTAGTGCAGATGGCTCGGAAGGCACAGCTGGCACTGATGGCTCGGGAGGCACAGCTGGCGCAGATGGCTCGGGAGGCTTGGGAGGCTCGGGTGGCTCAGGTGGCTCGGCGGGCTTCCAGTTGCTACTGGACGCTGCCCGCACAGCGTCCAGGCCCCAGAAAGAACACATGTGAGTGAGAATCAGTGAGGGAAGTCCCGTGAGGGAATCCTTGTTAAAGCGTTTCCATGTCCTTTAGTTGCAAACCTTCTTGTAACTGGCACAGACATACATTGGCCTACTATTACAGCCTATAATGGGCATGCTGATAAAACCTTGTATCTTCAAAATGATAAACTTCGCAGGAAAATAAATAAACATAAAATAAAGAATATAATAAATTGATAAATTTAAAATATGAATAAAATTAAACATGTATAATTCTGCATGTAAGAATAGTGGACATACAAGTTTTTGTTTCTCATCAGTTTTATCAGCAGGCCCACGATATTCAAATTTAAAGTCTTGTTTGCATTTTCCATGGACCACAACTGCATTTTCATGGTTAATCATAAAATCCTTTTTCGATGTTTTCCTGATAGCCATAATCAATGAGCTTTGTACAGAGTCTGCCTCTCTTTTGGATTAGTTACACCTCTTTCATAAGGCCGCCTACATTCTGAAATTAAGCGCTGTGGGCGTGATCGAAGCAAGTAGGGGAGAATACGCGTAACTCAAAAGCACTTAACTCGAATCACGTAAAAAAGGACTTACGCGCTAATGGGAGAATAGACCCCAGTATGAATTATGCCTTGTCACAAATCCACGTACTGTATAATCTAATTCATTATAGGTAAACTGTAACGCTGAGTAAGGTTACAGCTCATGCAAGCTATCAAAATATACAACACATCAAACTACAAGGATCACTATGTACCTAATATCACATTCCAAAGCACTGCCATCTTTTTGGGCAGACCGGCTGTCCGTGACTGAGTGAGTGATTTACACCTCTGGGTAGCTGGCCGAGTGCACTTTCCCCATTGGTCTTTGCTCATTGCCCACAATTTTGCGATAGACCATAAATAGTCCAGCCTTAGTACTACATTTCAATCTAGTGTTATTTCATTTTTAGCTGGAATTTAAGGCCTTGATGAGAACAAATTTATCACTTCACCGAGTAACTCAGATGAAGGAAGCAGTGAAACAGGGAACATAAACAAGTGGTGGGAGAGGGCTTTCTCTGGGAATTTTTTTTTTTTTTCGAGCCATGACTTCAGACCTAGTGGCCACAATGAAAAATCTCATTTCTGACCACTCTTGAGAGACCTTGCTCATTAGTGCCAATGTATACCACTCAATTTGACATGGAATCATAAGAATTGTTTCGTGAAATGGCATACAAATTCGGTAATTGCCACTGATGAACAATATATTGGATAAATGACATGCAGTCAGACACAAAACACATTTGCAAGTGAATTTAATGACATTAAATTAGCGTGCAGCCTCACACTATTGGCTTTCAAAAACACTTCATGGTTTCACCTCTGACATGTAAAGTGAAAACAGAAAACAAACAATGTTTGTTTGATGTTTCATTACCACAGTTAATGTCAATAACAGGTATGGCCTCCCCTTGCTTGAATGACGGCTTGACAACGTTGGATCATACTGTCAATCAGAACCCAGATGCTTGCAATTGGAATGTTGTTCCATTCTTCAACAAGGGTATTTCCGAGCTCTTCTGGAGTTGTGGGTTGTGCCGTACGACCGGAAATGGTGACCTGCAGCATGTTCCACACATGCTCAATAGGGTTTAGGTCCGGCGAACGCGCGGGCCAGTCCATGCGGACAATTGTCTCCTGCTCTAGGAATTGATTCACCACCCTAGCACGATGTGGACGGGCGTTATCATCCATCAAGATGAAATCAGTGCCAACAGCACCAGGGTATAGTCTTACATACACATTGAGGATCTCATCCCTGTACCGTACCCCTGTCATCGTCCCTCTCCCCATGACATGCAGGTCCGTTCTGCCGTTCCTGCTTATTCCTCCCCAGACCATAATTGATCCGCCACCATAACGGTCGTGTTCGTTGATGTAGGCATCATTAAATCGCTCATGATGTCTTCGCCACACCCGTTGCCTCCTATCAGTAAAATCCAAGCAATATCGGGACTCATCAGTGAAGAAAACTGGAGCCCAACCGTTGTGTGTCCATGTGACATGATCGTGAGCCCAATCCAAACGGTCACGCGTTATGAAGGTCATTTCGTAGGGTGGTGGCTGTCCAGAAAGGATGACGTCGTGCCTGAAGTGTGAGAAAGTGGTCTTGTTGTTGTGTAGTCGATCTCTGACGACCACCCCCATGACGATGTGCCGCTGTACCAAACGTTTGATGCTGGTTCCACGCTCTGTTCACAACGCTTTGGCTGACGTTAAGTGCATTAGCAACGTGACGTTGCGAGAAGCCAGAGTCAAGCATTCCGATGCATCTTGCCAATTGCTCTGAAGTCAATCGATGTCTAAGATGTTGAGGAGACATTGTTATTGCTAAATGTAATGCAAAAAATTTGGCAACTTCCAAATTTTCACCAACAAGCAACACACACGTCTGAGTTGAAATTATGAAGTGTTAGTCAAAGCCAAAATGTGAGGCTGCACGTTCATTTAATGTCATGAAATGCACGTGCAAATGTGTTTTGTGTCTGACTGCATGTCATTTATCCAATATATTGTTCATCAGTGGCAGTTACCAAATTTGCATGTCATTTCACAAAAAAAAATCCTATGATCCCTATCAAATTTTGAGTGGTATAGTTGGCTGCGTGGCAGGTCAAAGAAATGCCGTTCTCCATACAAGTCAGTGGACAAATAGGGGTCAAGGTACTACATGTCAGTCCATTTCACATGATTAGTTGATGACACAGACTCAATAGCTGCACCACACAGAGTCCTGCTCTGAAGTTTACTACACAGCAAGACCTAAAAGCCGCACATTGGCTGCTGGGACGCTTTTCTCCAAACCAGAGGGAAATCAATGGCTGACGTCACACTGGCTTAGGTCCATGATTTGTGTGCGGTCTTTGCTATAGGCAAATACCCATTTGAAAGTTATTGCACATTAATGCATGTTCTCTTTCATCAGGTTAAAATGAAAACACTAAATGTCTGCACACTGGATTGTAGCGCCCAGTTCTTTATTGATTGTAAAGCAACATTTCAACCCAACAGGGTCTTCATCAGGCAAAATCCTGCATCAGACCTAAATGCAGGTTGGATGTGCGCAAAACTATTCCATTGTGCCTCTGTAGTCAGGTTCACATAGGGTGCTGGAGGGCATGAGGCAGCGTAGCAGCATGATGTATGGTATGTGTGGGTGGGGGTCTGCGTACACGTGTGCAGAAACACTGCAAGCGAATCACCAGATGGTATCGAGCGGCGGTAGCAACCCACCTAACACTTGACCACGTTATTCCCCTCACTTGACCTGTTGCTATTGGAAACAGTTATATTTAGCCGCGCTTTTCCTCACAGTCATGACTGTAAGTGCCTCATGTTGAGCGAGAGCATTTTGCCCAACCATCCAACTATCTTTTCTCATGACCATAAAAAATGCAACAACTGGAGTTTTATCAAAATTTTTAAATATTTGATTTAATTTTGAACAATTAATGTATCGACAGCTTTGTTTCGAGCAGACTGGAATTCACTGAACAACAGGGTGCAATATTTAGTGATCCATCAAGAGGAAAAATACATAAATATCTACACTCACACTGCGCTGCATTTTTTATGATTATGAGTATATTTTATAAGCTGCTTTGTCCAGATCCAGGGCATGGCTCATTGCAGTTGCTCTAAAAACATAAGTAGAATTACGAAAACCATTTCACTCAATTTCGCTCGTATTTCTACAGAAATTTAGGCCGCATAAAATCGAAATTGAAGGGCCACTCCATCCCAGCGATGCCCTGGATTTCACAGGGACGGGGGCCAGCTGCTGCCTCTGTTCGTATTAAACCAGCTGAGCTGCGCAGTCAATGTGCCAAAGTGCTACGCAGCTGCCTCTGGCAGAGTTTACACACCTGACCAGCCGGGAAAAGTGCGACTAAGCGACCCACAGGGGAATAACAAGCTCTGTTTTTAGCCTCTAACTGATTGGGGTTACGTTCTGTCAGTCTCTGGTGTGTGCACTGTTTCCACTACACTCTCAGAAAACAAAAAATGGTTCTAAGGGGCTCCACTGTGACGCCACGGGGAAAACAAAAAAAACATCGAAGTTTGTAGAGTTTGTCAGGTAACATGGTTTTGTGTCTGGAAGCTTTCACATTTTTTTTTTTTTTGAACTTTTGACAGAAGAGTAAGGAACTAAAAATGGCTCCTCTGTGAAGGAACTCTGCGAGTAACCCCTTTTCCTGAATGCATCTATCTGGCATAATAAAATGTGATAATGGTACAATGTTTATAATGTGATTATGGGTCACCTTAGCAACCTGAGAACCTGCGAGTGAATGGTACTTCGGTGCCTAATGATGGCTGTTTCTGCATTATTTATATCCAGCACTTATGAATATGAATGAGTCGAGATTAAGAGTTGGGCTCCAGAAATGTATGTGGAATGTGTGACTTCATTCTTTAAAAGGAAGACTGTGCCTGAAATTGTACAAACGCTTATCCCTCGGGTGGCAGCCCAGGTTAGGTTCATAAAATCCCGCCCCAAGCCAGCAATACATAATTTATTTTTACCTTTTTTGCGTGTGAATGGTACTGATTTATACTGAAATAGAAGATTATTCTACTTTCTAGGGATGCTTGGGAAATTTGTCTTCAACGGACAAAAATGCATCTCTGCAATACACCCCCCTCTGAGAGTACACAGCCTGTGTATAAATGTTGTGCTTGTAGCATAGCCTCTTTAATTCTCAGTAGAAGACCATTGCTTTAGCTGCTCCAGTCAAATATCCTAACTTAATTATGCACTGGTCTCCTCTAACCGCGAAGAACAAACAATATTATTATGCGCGAGTCAGACAGGTTGACGTCTCTCTCAGCAGAATTGATTTCTTTCATCAAAACCGCAGCGAGAGGGAAAGGAAGCCACGCAAAAACGAGCACGCACTTTCGACAGGCTCTTCAGATCACCCCGACTCAGATTTAATTCCAATGGCAGTACATCACGTTACACGGAGCGAAATTTGAAGGGCGCTTTGAAGGGTCTGCTCTAAAGACGTGATCGTCCCTGCAGCTCGCACGCCGGCACTGACTCATTATGTTTATCACTCTCAGCCTTACATTCTTATTCTCTGGTTTTCTATGCTTCTGATTCTATCTTCTATGTCTTACTCCGACTGCCTTACTGTCTGCCTTATTATGGCAAAAGCTCTCTCCATCACCCCTCTTTCCTCCACTGACCACTCTCCAGGGGTAGATGCCCCTTTTTGAAGTGAGTAGTTTTCATGAGTAGTTTGCGACATGAATAGCCAATCAGAATGAGGTTTGAGCGCGTTCCAACACAATGAAAGTGTATTCAGCCAATCATTGAGGTGTTTGAGTGAGTTCCGGAAACTACGTAAACTACCTTGGATCCACCCCTGCTCTCTCTCTCCCTTTCTCTCTCTCTCTCTCTCTCTCTCTCTGTTGAGGACCTTTTGGATTTTTGTCATCCTCATTTTCCTTCTGAAAATTTCTGACCACCTTCCCAGAAAAGTGGGTTTAGATTCTCTCTCTTTGTCTCTCTCACCTTGTCTCTCAGGTTCACTGAATGTTCTACTGAGGGTGAAGAGCATTGCTATGTTGGACACACCTGTCTGGGCCGTCTCTGGGAACCAGGGCCCCCAGTGGAAGTTGGCCAGAATCCCCGTCACCCCCATTGGACCCTTCCAGGTGGGTACGGTTGTACATTGAGCCAGGTCATAGGTCATGCAGCTGGGTCTGCAACTGACTTGGAACTTTCAGCATTAAAGATCCTGCCACATTTCTTTACTGCACATGAGTTCAGCCACCCACTTTCACTAATTAGTTTGATTTCTTTGCTGAAGAATTGTGGTAATTTACAGAACCACTTGATTTTAACTTATAGGCTATTAGTAAGTTTTGCCATTTAAGCATGGTTTTTCCACTATTACTTACTGGTCACACAATAATGCCATGTATTTGATCTTAAAAGTCACACATACCCCTTTTCCACCAAAAAGAACCTGGTGCTTGTGGTTCAACCCATGCACCTCCTCAGAACCTGTTTGGTTTTCCATCGCCAAGGAGCCAAAAAAGCAGCAAAAAGAATATTTAAAAAGCAGTAATATAAGGTGCATACTGTATCTTGCATTGTTGTTCGTGCGTGTTAAAAATACCCAAACCTTGTGCAGAAATAGGCTGCAATAATTGGAACACGCCAGCCATCTTTACTTTTCCCAAGAAAGCAGACAGATAATAAATAAATGAGCAACTGTCGTATTTCATTCCAGCTTCATAACTTTGAACGATCTAATGTAGTTTTGTTTTGAAATGACATCGAAGCTCGCTAATGGCAATAACAGTCATTCACAAATGCCCTATCTGGCCAGCTAACTCATATTCGTAATGCTTATTATAGACATAAGCAGCGCACAGAGTAAAATGAAATATAAAAGCATCATGCAGATATAGGACATATGTTTATACATCCCAACGCTTACTGCGAGCAGAACGCTCAAAATACTTCCGCGACCACGCTGGTCGTGTTGGTAAACTCCGCCGCACATAATCGCTGCTTGCCTCTGGACCAGCAAGGAGTTGGTGCTTACTCTAGCACCGGTTTTAAGAGGCAGGAGCTGGTGCTTAGGCTGTGGAAAATGAAAGAACCGGTGCTAAGTCAGG
The DNA here is from genome assembly GCA_029721435.1 of Gymnothorax reevesii. Taxonomy (NCBI): domain Eukaryota; kingdom Metazoa; phylum Chordata; class Actinopteri; order Anguilliformes; family Muraenidae; genus Gymnothorax; species Gymnothorax reevesii. The sequence continues at coordinate 164,935,797 of CM056573.1, read as the reverse complement.
CTCTGGCACCGAACCAGCACCAGCACCAGCACCAGCTTGGTGAAAAAGGGGTAACAATGAGGCCAATGTGGCACCTGGGTTCTGATCTCAATGCTAATGTGACAGTAGTAGAGCCCACTTGGCTGGCTGGTTCCAGACTTGGAGTTGAGAGATAACTGGGGTTTGTGATTGTGAAGCAAGATGTCAGAACTCTGAGGTGAAGTTTTGTCCAGAGCTATTATTAATGTGCAGTGATGCTTGTAAGATTATATTTTTGCGGGGGTGTGCGTGCCTCTGCATGCTTGCGTGTGTGTGTGTGTGTGTGTGTGTGTGTGTGCACGCACACGCACTTGTGTGTTTTTGTTCATGCACATTTGTATTGCATAAATCCAAATTTGTGCAATATTTTTTCTGTGGATTGGGACTGCACATTTGGACTAGTCTTTTTATGCTTGTGTCTTCTTTTTTCATATGTATGCAGTCAGCCCGTGTATTAGTGTTGGCGGTTTGATCTCTGTGGTGTCTGAGCATGCTCCTTTGTTATATATTCCACCAATATGTCCCCTATGATAAAAGTGATCTATGAGTGGAGGTGGTAGTGGATTGGATCATGCTTTAGACGAGTGAGAGCCATTCACTGGGAAAGACAGTGCAATGTTATCTAACCATTAAACACTAATAGCCCAGTATAAAGGTCATTCCCGCTCCACACCATAATTTAATGGACGATAGCGTTACTTATAGACTGCTGCCTCCTACGCCCATTAAATATTTAGGTGGAGTGCGATATTGGAAGAACTAAATTAGGGGAAAAACTCAGACCAATAAATCACCAAAAAAGTGTTTACCGAAGGTTAAAGCAGTTCTGTGTGGATGAATGTGTCGGAATAATAAACATCAGGCGATTAAATCCAATCTTTTCTCCGGGTTTATAGCGCTTGCCCAGCATCCTCCCCTCCTGTATGCATTTTTCTGGCATTTTCTGCATCCCCAGTGTCCCCTATGCTGTCCACGACCAGCAGGAGCTGTTCTTTAAAGAAAAAATTGCTACTGCTTATACCTGGCTATCACGGTTAACTCCTTCAGCTAACTCTGGCAAAGTTCAGCTAACTGTCACAGTGCTGTGGGGGAGTTCTTTCTTTGTTATCAACATGACATGGTTCTCCGACCCGCCCACGGAGAGTCGACAGCGAGGGATTTCGCTGCCGTGACGTCCAACATTTTCCACTCGGTAGAAAAACACTACGAGCGAAGCCATACTGTCTCTCTCTCTCATTGTTGTGGATAGTATCAATAAGCAGTATCAATGCAACAGGAGCCTGCCAGTCTAAACTAGGCGATACCAGTCTAAGGTTGACTGGTGAAATGTAATGATAGTACATGCGACCCATGTCTTGGGGGGTTAGGGCATGGATAACAGAAAGAGAGGGCTCACAGAATTATTTTAGAAAAGAACACTGAGCAGTGTTCTTTTAGGGCATTATCGCACTATCCTCCCCTTTGCCCAGCCCATGTCAGGGAGGTGGTGGATAATGAGTGAAACGAGCAGTGAAACCACTCCTCTTGCACTGATGCCTCCTGGTAGACAAGCAGTAGCATTACAATTTGTAAATAAGCATTCCTACCATAGTAAATGTTTGGATTACACCAAGTTGTCAGAATCTATTTCTTTCTTGTCTTCTACTTGATTTGTAGTAATTTTATGTAACCCTACCCATTTGTGTAAATGTGTAAAACCTCACAGCAATACCAATGACGGAAATTGCTGAAGGCGAAAACTCGGCGCGTTCCTCTTAACTGGTGTGACCCAAGAGAAAGCATTGATCGACATCTCTGTTCGTTAGAACAGGGCACAAAAGCACAACAGTTAACGATTAATTTGACTCCATGTTATTTATTACGAATATAAAATTTTGTTATAAATGTGTTGAGTTTAGAATCATAATACCACACTTGGTCTTTTGCCAATTTTACACGATTGCGCTTCCAGACCCCCGCAATCGCAAAGCCTTAGTTCGGGGAGCCCTGCATTGGTTAGCCAGCAGCCACTGTAATACACAAGTACCTTTCCCTCAGTTATGGACCCGAGTCAGCTGGTATGATACTAGTAGTACCCATCAGGCCTCTTAAGGAGAATTTGACAAGAACCGGCATATTACGCCCATGGGTCCTCTTAAGCCAAACCTCCAGAGCCATTACCCCGCCAATCCCGTTAGCAGTCGAACGTGGCCCCCGTTCTAACTTACCAGAGCTCCCTAAAAACTTTGTCTGCAACTTGCCTCTGACAGTAGGTCTCAGTCAGCACCCCAAGTATTTAACCGTATTTTTGACCAAAGAAACCAAGATGGATTGAAAATAATAACAGCCACACAAATTACAAGAAGACAATTTATTAATACAAAAGAAAGTTTTATTAAACAGGTAGGTAGGTCCACATAATAAATTTCATTAATCTGTTACATAATTTATAAAAGAACAATTGAACGTAAGAGTCTCTTACCAAGCCTGTTTTGGCTACACACGCACTGACGTACGTGGGGGCAGATTGGATACGTTCTTCCATAAGTAAAGAGGCTACACACGGCATAGAGATGCACGTGTGGGAAGTCGTTTGCGATCTTCCATAACTATAGGCTACACATGCACTGACGTATACGGGGAGATCGGATATGATCTTCCCCGAGTGGATTGTCTCTCCTTGCTTTAAGCCGAATCACGTCTTTGATCCAGGCGGCATGGTCATAAATCACCTGGAAGGGGGGTCGATTTGGATTTTTTGCTTCTACCATTTGTTGGAGGTAATAAAACAATTTAGCAGAGAGAGAACAACAGAATGATTACCCGAGAGGATTCTGACCAACTTTCAGGAGTTTCCATAAGGGAATGGACCATAATTTCAATGGGAATGAAACATACTCCATTCAACTCCTTGGATTCCCCTGAGAATAACAAGACCAAACATGATATAAATATATCCTAATATGATGCAGTTGTCATGAAAAGCTCTTAAACTGGATTATGAAAAACATGGCCAGAGTTTGTTCACAGGGGGAGAACTGTGATGGTGATGGAACTGTGATGGTCACTCCCTCGCATCGCCAGAGACCTGCGTATTGTCCCAGGCCGTTACAACCCCCCCCCCAGTCTTCCACTGACACAACCATAAACACCCCTTTTCCCCTGACAAACATGAGCAAACATTTTGCGGAGCCAACGACCCGATCATCCTAAGGAAGGCCAAACAACTTTTATCATATTACAGGCCACATGAGTCCTTTGGAGTTTAGGGTGAGCCTCAGTTCCTGGGGTCCCTCAGTTTGTCAGCCCTTTGCTGCGTCCTAGGTGGATTTCCCAGCTTACAATTGTGTGTCAGGACGACAAGTTGGGGTATTCTATGGACCAGCTATTGTCGCGCTGCGTTCGCCACCGCGTCCGTGGAGATTTTCTTGTGAGCGCTCCACAGGCCACAACTTTCAACCGATTTGCTCCGTATTTGGCGTGGGGCTTGTGTGCACTCAGGTCATGAAAGCTATCGATTTTGGGAGGGATTGTTGTAGGGGTCTGTGGATACACACTGACCACGACAACTGATTGTCTAGTTATAGCTGACCTCTAATAGACTATAATACACCTCCAATGACTGAGACCTGTGAACATTCATTGAGAGGCCAGCAGAGAAAGGGTTACTCTTTATTTTTTTTTTCCTCCCCATTTGAGTTTTTTTTTTTTTCATTGATTTTTGAGGATTTTTATTCTAACTGGATTTTTTTACATTTCATAAACAATTTAGGGGACTTGGTCTACCCCACTGCTACTTTGTGAAGGGTCTATTTTACAGCTGTGCTGTAAAGTGCCCTACAAATACAACAGAATTATGAAAACTACTTAACAAAATATGCAGGTTTTTTGACAATAAGTCAGTACTTTATTTATACAGCACTTTTCACAGATAAAATCACAGAGTGCTTTACAGTGCATACCAGGAATAAAGGCAAAAGCATCAAAATTCGATAAATAAATAAATCGATATAAGCTAAAAAACCACAAGCTACTCATAAGGCAATTCTAAAAACGTACATCTTCAATCTCCCTTTGAAACTTTCTGCACTGTCTGCAATTTCAGTGGGGAGAGCGTTCCAAAACGTAGGCGCGGCCACAGAAAAAGGTCTATCACCACAAGTCTTTAGGCGGGTACGGGGAACGGCTAGCAAGTTTTGATTGATGGATCTAAGAGAGCGTGGAACAGAGTGAAAGTGAATGAGTTCAGAGAGATATGCAAGTGACTGACCATGTAGGGCTCTGTATGTTATAATGAGTATTTTAAATTGAATCCTGTAGATCACAGGAAGCCAGTGTAGGGAGTAGAGGAGAGGGGTGACATGGGTGTGTCCGCTTGACCTAGTTTGAAGCCTAGCAGCAGCATTTTGAAAGGATTGTAGATGGTGGAGAACAGATTTGTTGAGTGAAGAGAACAGTGCATTACATTAATCAATATGGGATGAAATGAAGGCATGAACGAGCATTTCTAGCTCTGCCTGAGACACCACAGACCTCAGTTTGCTTATATTCCGCAGGTGACAGTGTTGTAACCATGGAGCTCATTCACCGCATTTACAGTAGATGGTGGCTGACCAGGATTTGAGTTTGCATCGAATGAAAATCTGAGCAAAATAACGGTCCTTTAGCCCACCTGAACTTCCCTTCTCCAACACCTGCCTTTCAAACGCATGCTGATTGACACCTGTGTAAGCAGGTGATGTGTTAGCCCGTGCCGTCTATTACTGAGATGAAGAAGTTTAGACTAACTGCATGGGTGAGAATGTGAAATCAAACTCACACCGGAAACAAGCTGCAATTGCTTTTTCTTCGGCCTCTTATTAATTTATTTCACCAGACCAACTGTGAATGCTCACTTGAGGCGACAGCTGCTTTGTCTTTGCAGCCGCTAACTCCATTTCAATTACTTTTTTCCCTGTAAAATTACATTTTATTTTGCCGCTTGTTTTTTTGTATGGTATTCAATTATATTTTTATGTCCGACAATGTTACCAATTACTTCGCATTCAAACTGTTCCATTGATATTGCAAAGAACTTTATGTCCCCAGTGTTACAGAGGGACAGAATAGATCAAGGGGCTAAAATCAGGGGAATAGCAGATCAATCTGTGCATACACAAGCAGAGATTGAGTAAAACCTTGTTTTGGCTGTCTGATGTCCTTGTGTCAACATACTATATTTTGGCTACTACATTTGAAACTATCCGGGTGACTAACATGTTTTTATTTATTTTTTTTGGAGAGTTCCCCCAGTGATAAAATCCCCACTACACCACTGTATATATATATATATATATATATATGTACTAAATTACAATGTTTCGTGTAAAATATGGACGTTATTCACTCGGAACACTTTGATTACAGCGGACGAGCAGTATGGAGGAATATTACAAAGTTTTTGTGGACTTTTATGGACCTTTTTGTGCCGGACACTATCAACTCTCCTTATAAAGATTGCGGTGGACAGTGAAAGCCCCCCGAATCTCCAGCTGCATTTATAAGAATAAAAAATTGCTCCAGAGTGTTGCTCAGCATGAGGGTGAGTCGATAATGAATGTATTTCACTTTTTGGGTGAATTATCCCTTTAAGCAAACATCGTGGAACAATTGAGTAAGTTAAGAGGCTAACGTTGTCGTTAGTTGGCAGCTAACTTATAATGTTATCAACAGTCAAAGCACTATTAGCATTAGCATTGCCATAAACTCACTTGGCTGGGTGTATCCTTGACAGATGTCTGTTGAAGTTAGACGTTGTCTCCGTCTTCTCTTCAATTGTTCTTCTGCATAATGAGCACATTGCTCTGCATTTGCCAGCATTTGTGGAGAAATCTTTAAATGCGAAGCGTACAACCCGCGGCGCCTCCTTCGACATCCTGCCGCTTCTTTGACATCAGCGCGTTCACGTGAACGTGCATGCAGGTAAACTAACACACATACCCGCCGTGGGCTGTAGCTGATATGAGGATTATACCGGAATAAATGTATTTTTATTTATTTTTTTAAAATAAAAGTATTCAATGATAAATAAGCTCGAGTCCTCAGAGTCCTCCCCCGAGTCCTAATGCAGCCAGAGCTAGAGTCCGAGTCTAAGTCCGAGTCATCAGCGCATGAGTCCGAGTCGAGTCACGAGTCCGACATATCCAGACTCGAGTCGGACTCGAGTCCGAGTCCTGAACTCGAGTGCTACAAGTCTGGGACAGTTACCACTGCATTGCTAAACTAGTCCCAAATGTCCTGACTTCCTGGAAGGAGAGCTTCTGGACTGCTGTTGAATGTTATGATTGAAGAATCATCTTCAAAGGATGGCCTATTTCGGGAGCAGACTGTCTGGTTAGGTGTTAATTGCTGCTATCTCACATTCTAAAAACCGTTTATGTTTCTTTGTTTGATGTATGATGTTTGACCTCTTTGTGAGCGCAACAGTTTTTCACCATCACTAAACTTGTAATGAAGTACCTCACTTCTCCTCTTTACTATTGAATTTGTAATCAAGTTATTTCAGCCAGTTCTCGAAACGTCAAGTAAGCGGTAAAAGGGAGAAGTGAAACAGCATAGATTTTCTTTTGTGCGTGTCAGATATTCCATTGAAAACATTCTCATCCCTTATCCATGATACATGATAACATTTTATTTTTTGAAGATTAATATCAAGGCCTAAAAAATCTGGTGTCATCGAAGGACCCTGTCTCTCAGTTGAGAATTGTGGCAGGCATTCATGGCATTTTGTAGATTAATACATTATGTATGTTATACATGACTTCATACCGTTACCTTAAAATCATAGGGGCTCTCGGTTCTTCTCTTCCAGTAGATGTGTTTGTTTATGGTTGCATAGCTGGAAAAGCCAGCTTTTAGCAAACACAAATGGAAACAAAATGGAGGTGGATACACAGTATAGATGTTTTAAAAACTCATGAGGCTAATTCTGTTACAGTGCCTCACCCGTCACTTCTCACGGAGTGGGCAGATGACATGAAACAATGGCCGATGTTAGCTACATCCACAAAGTTAATTATCATCCTCCGCCAAGCAAAGTTGCCAGGAGGTATGCATGATCTTACAAGAGTGGGCATGTCATATGAAAGTTATGAAACAAGTTTACTGAGCAACGAACCTAAAATTGACTCCATGATTTTCATACTTTTCTTATTCTGTTTATCACATAACTACTGAATCGCGTAATTTCATGGAAAGCAAATATAATTTCCCTTAGCGCCCAATGTATGTTAGCACTGCTCTAACTCTGTCGCTCTGCTTACGTACTCAGTCTCAGTCACAGACATTCGTGGCTGAACGAGCAACGCTTAGTAAATTCAGTCAACTGAGTCAGTCAATTCAGTCAAATGTTATCTCACTGCGTAAGGAACTAATATTGGTTCTGAAAAAGTATTGCGTGCACACTACCTAGCTAAGTAATGTGAACTTAGTTATGTCAGTGACGCTTAACTAGCATCCTGCAGCGCTCAACCATACCAAGCCAACGTTACACTCGGTATTCAGTTTGGCTTGGTAGAAACAGCGAGACGTAACGCTTAGCGATAGGGTCATGACTAAAATATTTCAGGTCCTGGGTTATGAGAAAAGTACTTCAGGTATGTGATAAACCTTAAATTTCTCAAGTGCCATGTTCACTCAGGAAGATTGCAACTGTGCTGGCAGGGCAAAGGTTAGCACTCGAGTGCCTCCAGTTAGTGTTTTTGGCGTTGATGGGAAAGAATTGCGAAATTATAAAAGCACGGAGCAATATAATTACCTCCAAAGTAACAAAATAGGTTGCCTAAAATACTGCTCAAGTTGACTGCTCGTGTATTGCTGGATTAGGGAAAGCGTGTAGTCATGCAGCAGCTACTCTGTGGAAGGCAGCGTTATTCATTAAACCAAAGCTCCCTTCAGTTATCCGAACACTGGAACAATTGAATATATTTACAAAGACGTTATTGTGCTTTTATTACCAAAGATATATAAGCTTACGTTCAGCGGGGAGTGGTTAAATGATTAACATCCTATTGATGTCATTGTTTCTGATGTTTTTGTGGTTTGGGCTACCTGCCTCTGTTTGTTGCTGTCATTGGCATGAACGCTACCAGAAGCACAAAACTGACAACAAAAGTAGGTATTCTGTCATGGCAGCGCCCATGGGCTTCTGGTGAAACTTGTGGATATAAAGGGGTGATGACCCCCCACCAATGCCAAAAATACAGCTTTGGCTGAATCCAAATATCCGCACTCCGTACTAGCAGACTCGCGGACTTTGCTGGCGCATTCACGGGAAGTCTGGGAGTGCTGATGCCTGTCCAAATCCACAATTGATCCAGTCCACAAGGGGCCTCAAGCGGACTTTCTGCGGACTTTCAGAGAGTCCGCTTGGGGTGCAGACTTCAGCAGATTTCACCCATAATTACCCATAATACACTGCAATACGGACATGACGTTTTAATTTTTCAAAATTGCTGACAGAAGAATAGCACATTCACTCACGCACAAAACCACATATACTAATTAGAAATTTATAATATTAAAACGTTACTTGAAAAACGTTGGCCCGATATAAAATTCAACATCAGCATTATGAAATACAGGCTACAGAGGTAATCAATATGCATTTGCACGGAAACAAGTGAAACAGACTCGAAGCCTGTCTATCAGCTCATTTTATTATGCTGCAGATTCTCGCTCTTGCAGACTTTATGTGACGATGGTGAAGACGTCACATTACATACGCCTGAAGTCGGTGAGGGCTCATTCTTTAATTCCAGAGGGTGGAGATTTGGATTTAGCCTTACTGTGATGGGGAAGCCACCTGTTCCTGAACAAGATCACATGACTGTGAAAGTCATGTGATCAAAGTCACGTGTTTGGAGGGTGGTATAATTGTACATCAGGGCTACCCAACCCTGTTCCTGGAGAGCTACCATCCTGGGGTGCGTTTCCCGAAATGACAGATGCTAACTTACATAGTTGGACCGATTGACTGTGAATGGACGAACTATGTAAGTTGCTAACTTAGATAGCAACTAAGCTTTTGGGAAACGCACCCCTGTACGTTTCTGCTCCGAGCCCAATTCAACACATCTAATTCAACTCATTAGCAGCTCGTCAAGATCTGTAGCTGGGAAAGCAGGTGTGGTTTGCTTTGGTTGGAGTGATAACCTTCAGGATGGGAGCTCTCCAGAAACAGGGTTGGGCAGCCCTGTTGCACATTCTCCTTGCCGCCTATAGGGGTTAGAAGGTTAAGGATGATGATATGGATGGATGTTTTGACTCTCACTTTGTTATTGATTTTGGATAAAACAAGATAAGTCACATGATTTCAACAAAACAACATATGAAACGCAGCTGTTGTGTCTTTTTATTCAGATACCTTCCCTCTCGTTCAGAACTTGCATCCACACTGCTACCTTCAGCTTCAAGTTGGACCGTGCATTTAGAAATTGCTGATATCTTAGGTAGGTTTTTAGACATTTGGGGCGGTCGATATCTGTCTTTGTTCGTGATCATATTAAATAAATAAATAAGTCTTGTAGCCCTATAACATATGAGCTAGTTTAAGCATGATAGTGTATTTCGGTACATATTTTACATATTTTTTATTTTCAGATTACATCTATAGTGAAGCCATAAATATAAATTTAGTTGAGCCTTTCGGATAGCCTGTAAGGTTGCCAGTACCTAAGCCAAACCTATGAATATAAGATTGTGGCACTGTTACCTTTTTCCTCTACAGACCCACTTATCAAGTTATGACAAGAAACATTTATTTTCGTAATTCAAACATTCCGTTTTTTAACAAGGTATGTTCCCATTCTGTACTTACGGGCATATTTCCTGTTAAAGCAAGATATGCTGATACTCTTGTATCGCGAAGCCTTTCTTGTTAAAACTGTGAAACATGATATAAAACAAAATTATCTTCTTCAAACATTGGCCTGCAAAGTATCTTGTCATCTCAGGAAATCTTTGTGTTTTTGAACAAGAAAGCGATTTATTTCTGTCACGCGCTGCTGTACAAACGAGAGGTGTACCCCGTGCTCCGTGTGAGCCCTCAGTGAAACAAAGAGGAGAAACTTTGATCTTTTTTCTGGGTTAGGGGTGAAAAAAATGCAACCATAAATGACAGCAAATTGCAATAAAGATGGTCACACTGAACTGAAGTAAAAAAAAGGTCCACATAAATTAGGTAAATAATATAAATGAAATATTTTCTTTCTTTTAGAGGTGTGCCCCCTCAATATACTAATAGGGCAAGCACTGTAGTATGTAATTATATAATTGGAGTGCCATTTACGTAATAGTATGCATCAAAGCAACTAGTTTATCTAAATAACATTTAGCTGATGGGCTGTTTGATTTATGCTCGGACTCTGTGCTTAACCCTTTGAGCACTGAATACATTTTCAAGGAATATAAAAATGTAGTTATCCTGAGCCCACAAGGTAGCTCTTTTAAACAAGTTGCCACACGACAGGTTTTCAACAGCATCTGGTTTTGACATCTGACATCATAGGGCAACTATAGTTGCCCACGATGCTGAAAGGGTTAAGTTTTAAGAGTCTTATTAATGAGTATTTCAGAGGCTCAGGCTAGGTTTAGGTTGAGGTCTAGGATATTCCACATATGAATATATCATTTAGCATTTCTGACAAATGGAGAGGGCACTAGACAACATGCCAGGAGAAAAGGAACTTAATGGTTCCAGAAGCTTCTAAATGATTGGCCTGGACCTTCCCTACTTATCAGAAGTAATTGCCACAGCTACATTTAGTATTATATTAGACACGCAGGTCCTCATGACCCAACACACCCACTGCCTTGTCACTGTAACCTCGTCCCCTCGGGGCACAGATATTGGGCTCCAGAGTCTAAAAAAAATTTATCGCCTGTAAATAAATGCTGGCACATAGATAGATAGATTGATAGATAGATAGATATAGAATTTATTGGATTTAAAGACAGACAGAAAAAACATCAACAAAATCCAAGGGATAAACATGTTAAAGTGCACGCACTTGTTTCCAACATGGTCCCTACGTACAAACATAAAAGCACTCATAGACATAGCACAGATAAATAAGTAAGGAATTGCCTATCTAGCACCTTGCTAAAAACATTACCAATAAACAAGTAGTATAATTTACCTGTTATTCAGTGGATAGGAAAATTACCCGATTGCACTTGCTAAAACATTGTTGTGGTTATTTACTCATGGTCATACCTAGAAACATTAGGATAGCCGACATTCACAATAGAACATTTAAATCACCTTATAAAGGTGATTTTAAACCCTACTTTAAAACTGATCTAGATTGACTCCTCTGGCTGACTAATCCTTGACCTTGTCAAAGAGATGGTTCCGAACCTTGCTCTTGTACACGCCTTTCCTACTGATTAGCCTTATACTAGGCGGGAGGTCATTCCATAGAGCGATGCCTGTGTAAAAGAAACTACTCTGTGCTACTGCCTTCACTCTAGGCACTGAGCTGGAGTTTACGCTGGCTCTGGTGTTGTGATGATGTTGAGTGTGGACCATGACTATCTGTGTGGTCAGATAGGACGGGGCAGTACCATGGATGATATTGTACATCTGGTTCAGTTTCAGCTGCTCTACCCTGAGGTGTATTGGTAGCATGCCTACCTTTCTGAATTCCTCCCTGCCAACATGTGCTCTGGAGGGTAAGTTCAGTAGATATCAGACTGCTCTATTTTGCATGACCTGTAGCTTGCCACTGATCTTGGCTGTCAGTCCACTGAACCAGGCTGAGCTTGCATAATCAAAATGACACTGCAGAAGGGATGTGACCAGCAGTTTCTTGGTTTTATTATCAAAGGCCTGGGTGTTTCTATAAAGAAATTTCATCTTACCTGCACATTTCGCTCTGATTTTAGGGACAATTTGTTCACCTGAGAGATGTTTATCTAGTTCTAGACCTAAATATTTAACACTGTCCTTCCCTGATATCTCTGCCTCACCATGAGATATTTCAAGATGATCTACTTCAGCCCTTCTTTTGCTGGTACCAAACAATATCAACTCAGTTTTTCCTAGATGGATTGAGAGTTTGTTATCAGTGAGCCACTCTCAGGCATTTTCCAGCTCTTTAGTTAGAGCAGCCTCAATCTCCCTGGTGTCCTTTCCTGGTACAAGCAATGCGGAATCGTCTGCATAGAGCAGGAGCTTGCATCGTACTGCTGCTGTCATGTCATTCACAAACATAAGAAATAAAAGTAAGCCTAGGATGGAACCTTGAGGAACTCCACATCCTATCTCTAGGGGTTCCGAACTAACACCATCTAAATCACAGTCCTGAAATCTACCTGTGAGATATGAAGAAAACCATTTAACAGTCATCTCACTAAAACCTAAGCATTTGAGCTTTGACAGCAGAATGGCATGATTGACTGTGTCAAAAGCTTTTTGTAAGTCAAGCAGGAATGTTTCCTGCTCGGAGGAAACCCTTGTGAGCACAGTGTGAACATGCAAACCAGTGGTGTAGCCAGAACTGAAAATCGGGTGTGCCAGGAACATCTCTTTACAACTTCTATTAGTCCTGACTTGTTCGCAATCATCTTTCCTAAGAACAATGCATTCACTCCAAAAACAATCCACACTGTCAAGTGTTGCTAGTTCTCCTCGTGAAGGTAAGACAACAATCATTCGTTTGGACACGGTTGACCAATTATTGGTCTAGACTTGTTCTTAATTATTTACCTTAATTAAAACATTTCACAATTATAACAATACACTATTGGCAATTATAGATACTGCGTTTTTCTTAATGCGATCCAAGTGTGACAAAATACTAGGCTTAACTCTGTTCAGAACTCGGCTTACATTGTTGGAATTAAATCATAGACGAAGATGAGAAACACCGGTACCGAATTTTGAGTATGGCTGATTGAAAGGCCAAAAAAAAAAAGCGTGTCAAATATTATTTCCATCTTTCACGAAGTGAACTAGCAACACCTGATAGAGAGGAGTGTTTTCGAACTGAATGCATAGTTCATTAGGAAAGATGATTGCGAACGAGTCAGGAATAATAGTAGTTGTAAAGGGATGTTCCCGGCACAGCCGATTTTCAGTTCTGGCTACGCCACTGATGCAGACTCCACTCAGAAAGGCACCTTGGGCTGATTTGAACCCTCAAAATTCATGCTACAGAAAAAAAAAAAAAAAAAGTAAAGCAACAAGTTGCACTGAATTTTTTAGTTGGAAATACTTCAAGGTCTGTGTTCTTTTGTCAAGTTGTGAAAACACAAAAATGGGGTTCAGCTGCTTGTTCTAAGTTCTATTTTCTCAGTGTATGAGGCAGCAGTGCTGCCCTCTGCACAATCATGCCACTCACAGTGCCATCACTAATAGTATATTTAAGATAAACCATTTAATCAGCACGATATATTATTTAGAAGCAAATGATCTTACTCTCAATAAATAGATGTGCCACAGGTCGCTGAACTCTGAACATGCCTGCAGTTTTTATCAAATGAGTTCATGACGGTTTCTCAGTTGTTCCAATGCTGAACTTCCTTTGCTTTTATGAGCTCTTCCTTAAGACTTTCTCTTAAACAATAATGACCAGTCGTGTTCTTCAGACGCGTCGCAATTACCAGTCACATCGGTTGACCGATCGTATTGATCTATCATATCGGTAGGCTCATTAAAATCACCAGTTATTTTGGTAGCAATGACTCATCACATTGTTGTGGTTGGCCTCTGAGACCAATGACTATACTGTGGCATTACATTATCATGAAGATTCATGCAACACAATATTTTTATACACTATTGTAGCATTGCCAATGGAGACATGTGGCCTTTTACCAGTTGTTTGTTTACTACTTCTTTAGTTCCTGGCTCTAAGAACTAGCCTTTGTTGCGCACAAGGAACAGAAAGATGGGTACAGTGCAAGGACCAAGGAATTGACAAAATGCATTTCAGAAAAGTGAACTGCCCTTGCTCAGTTTGAAGTAGCACAAATTATATAGTGCTGCAGATTCAGGAGGTGGATCCACAGACTGATGGTTATGCATCACACTTTCAGGGAAAAAAAAACTTCCCAAAAGGATTCTCTGTGGTCTCTTTGCTCCAAGAATCCTCCTGGCTCATGTCTCCAGTCTTTTTCTCGGAGCAATTCATGAGTGAGAATCTGAGAGACTGCAAACGTCAATTGATTTCTGGGTCAGTCATGCACTGAGGAGGCGAAGACTGATAAAATAAGTGAGTGGAATTAGCTCAAGGTCCAGAAGGAGATGGCTTTTTACAAACCTGCCAAGAGAGCCTCTGCCCTGCCACACTTTTTTCTTTCTTCCCCCCCGAGGTCCTTACTCGGCCTTTATTTTGCTTCCACCACATGTTGAGGGGGGGAGAAAGGATGTCATGAGCATTGGCCTTCCTGTCGTTGTGTCAGTGCCTGTCGCAGGGCAAGAAATGATGGCACAGAGTAATTCAGCTAAAAGCCCTGAATTTATTGTGAGTGGAAAACACCTGTCTTTATAATGCCATCATGCTTGATTGTATTTTTTCCCTCAAGCATTAAAATGGAGGAGGACTATGAAATGTAATGCCATCTTTATTTCAAATAATCATCTATAACTCCTTTTACCCCCTTGGGAAACAAAGCTCTCACATCTGAACAACAACTTGAGGAATGTGGCAGAGAGAGAGAGAGGGAGAGAGTTGGAAAATAATAAAAAGTTGCTTCAACTTAATAAAGCAAGGCAACAAGCTGCTAAGCACTTTTGAGTTGGCTGAACTTCAAATTTATGTTCCTTTCAAAAATTAGTGAGTGCAACCACTGGGACTTAAAGTTGAGAAAACTCAAAAATGCTTTGCAGTTGGTTGCCTTACTTTTTAAAGTTCAGTCACAATTTTTAATTATATTTTTTAACTGAATGACCGGGAGAGAGCGAGGGAGACAGAGAGTGTAAGAGAGACAGAATGATGAGAGAGGGAGTGGGAGGGGAATGCAAGCTGCTGCATTTATAGCAGAGCACTTGTCGGATAAACTGGGCTTGATACCCGTTTTGGAAACGAGCAGAAATAATGGTTAATGACACGGTATAAGTCATTCCACTGCCCTGCTCAATCAGAAGTGCTCATTAATGAAGCATAGATTCCTTTTCAGTGCTCATCAAATATTTATGCCAACTTTTGCACTGCCAGTGGGCTGGAGATCTGAGCTCTTCTGTGACACACTGTCAGCCCATGAATCACGATGATCTGTCCTCGCAGTTTAGCACCTTCCTCTCTTTCCCTCTCGCTCCCTTTCCAAATTAAATTGCGACATACTGAAATCACCGTTCAAATTAGGGGGAGGGGGGGCGAAGTACCCCTCATTGAGCCCTCCTGAAAGACACAAAATCTCACAAAAATTTGAGCAATAATTGGGGGAGCGGGCTATCAAATTAATACATTTACAAAGTATTAGAAAGGTATTGAGACCCGTGGAATTTTGAATGAGTGCCACTATTGGAGCGGAAAAAATATGCATCTTTATTTTCTTCTACGCAGGGAATATGTCTGGCATAAGGAATGAACACTATTGGTTGGTTGGAATTCATTGAGCGAAATTCTCCACCACAGAGTGTGTTTACAGTAGCCTCACTCTTCTTCAGATTTTAAAAGCTTACTTACAACACTTGTTTTGCAAGATAGCATAATGCAATAAAATGAATAGCCTAACCTAACCCCATATACACTGAGATGCATTAAAAACACACAATGAACTTAACTGTTGTCAGTAGTGGTAAATGGTTTCTTTCATAGTTGCAACAGACGGTCTTGGGAAACTGCTTTTGGCAGTGAGACTTGTCCTCACTGTTATCGTTACATTGGCAGTCAATTCACCAGTTCTTATGCATCATCTGACATGGCAGAAGACGTTTTATGGAATGTGTTTTTGTGGCATCACAGATGACGCACTTTGTTGAGAATGACAGCCGAAACATCTGGTCATTCTGTGTCATCCCTGCATGGATACAGTCATTTCAAGGACATTATTGCTTCCAGAATCTTTTCTTTGAGACTGGCCATCATTCAACATTCAAAATGTTTGATTTTTCCAAGATTCATTTGTGTGTGCCATTAGAAGTGGGAATGATGTGACTTCGTTTGTATGTTTTTTTTATTGGATCTTTGGATATTGGATTTTTACTTTTCATGTGCAAAATGATTTCTCCCAATGTGATTCACGACCATGATCCAGGGAACTGTGCTGCATTTAGATAATCATAAAGAGGTATTAAACCAAGAAAGACTGAAACCCAGACACTTGAAATTTTGCGATGCTTACCATACTTGATGGTCATCATGTCAATCAGCAAAAGGAAAAACTATTAGTTTTCAAATAAGACTATAAAAACCACTTTGCGTTTTAATGCCTCTCAGTATATGTTCATGATATTTACCAGTTGCCAGATTTAAAATGACTCTGAAGCTAATAATTGTCAACTGTTTTTGTGGGTATAAACAGCTAACAGCAAGAGTAAATGCCCTTGCTCTGCAGGTAACTTGCTGACTCAGCAGCGGAGCAAATGATGCCTATTGAAAATGAAGCACCACATATAGAGTATGTAGCCATTCCACTTCCAGTTGCTAGTGATGTGCTGTAAAAATGGAAAAATTGACACAACTTTTTTAAGTAAGGCAATTGGCTGCAAAGCACTTTTGAGTTAGCTCAACTTCATGGACCAAGATATTTCGACCAGTGGGACTTGGAGTTGACAAACTGAAAAACACTGTGTAGCTGGTTGCTCAAAGGTCCAGGTGACCTATTGCTATCACTTGGCGTCTGTCGGTGTCATCGTCTGTCATCAACATTTTTCAAAAATCTTATCCTCTGAAACAGCTGAACAGATCCAGACTAAAATTAGCCACATGCATCCTTAGGATGTCTACTTCAAAAATTGTGTCGATTTTGCCCGCTGTCTAAATAACATGGCCGCTGTTACTAAAAATAGAACATAGTGGTTAAACCACCTCTCTTCAGCTGTATCTCAGGAACTAAAGCAGCTAGAGAAAAAAAACTTACTCAAAATAATCAGCAGATGAACCTCTCTGTTGGATCGAAATTATACAATGTTTTCTTGCAGGAGTTATTGGCCTTGAAATGTCAAATTTGCAAATTTTGAGGATTTTTTTTGGCCCATATAATGAAAACTACAAGAGATGGAGCAAAACTTTCAATTGCTAAAATGATTAGCAACTAAAGCTCTACAAAAGTCTTCGTTACAAGTGAAATTGTGCAATGACTCTTTGAATGAGTTATTCGCCTTAAAACATCAAATATGATGATTTTTGTTGTATTTCACTATAGCATTTTAATTAACCATCACATTCAATATGCTCATTAGATTCTTGAAATGATAATCAGAATCCCCTGGAATTTCCTTTTGAATAAAACTGATTTATTTATTTCTTTATTTTATATTGCGAAATTATGGGACAGCTACAAGGTCAGAATCGTAATCATGTTTTTGGGCATTTCATTAAGATCTTTTACCTTGTTAATTGTATGCTGCAGTGGATTAAGGTTGTTTAATTTTAAGAATTAATTAATTTTCATACAGATCCAGGTGAGAGATACAGGCTCTCTAGAGCCTCTAGTTTAATGTTTGATCAATTTTTTATTTTTTTTTCTGGGACATTTTTCTCAAATTAAAGCCTAGCCAAACAGTCAGTGCTTGCTGGACAGTGGGTAATGTCGGCATGACCCAGCTCTTAATAGCTGTGCATCAGTCAACATTAACAGTAACAATGTTTCCCTCATCTCAAAGACGTATTCATCCCGGCTCATAGTATTGCAATTCTCCCTGCACTGCCGCTTAGGCAAAATATTGACAGAGACATGCATTGCTGAATTAAAATATCAGCCTTTATCTGAGCACCTGCACAGCAGGTGTCTTTGCACGGGTATTTTGCAAATCTCCCATGCTACAGCTGAAGCACTCCACTTTCAATAGAATTAGTTTGAAAAATGGCACTGTTCTCTTCAGTTTCAATCAAAGCTCTGTCATTTCTTCGCCTTTTCTTTATTCTGTCTTTTTTTTTGAAGCCAATCAATGTTAATGACTGAGCCTCTTTCTTCTGACAACGGGAGCTACACACCGTGATGCTCTTGGCTGGCATTTTATTTATCTATTTCTCTATCGATTGCTTTAAGCGAGCACGGAGTCCTCCATCTTTGTTCTCTCACAACTGAAAAAATTCAATCATGCTTGCGGATTTCCTCATTAAGCAATATTGGAACAGAATAGGTGGAAACAGGCAGTGCGAGTCGCTTCTCGCAGCTAGGTTTGTTTTCATCATGTTTGCACCTATACTAATTGCATGTAAACAATAAATATTAGAAATAACTATTCGTCAAGGTTAATTACCTTTGGGTCGATAAGCCCAATTGTTTTTAAAGTGTAATAAAAAAAAAACTAATGAATTTTACCTCCTGCATTCAGAGCTAAATTTTGTTCCTCACTTCTTTGTTGATTTGTACCACAACTCTTGTTTATTACTTATTGCTGCTGTTTTAGAGGTAATCAAGATGAAAATGAGGTAGGTTAGAAAGATGTGATTGAATATACAGTATACTGAATTTCAGAAGAACACACTAGAATATTAGCTCTCTGTTGGAAAACTTTAAATTAAACACTCTATGCTGTTCCAGAACTTGGTCTGTTGAAAAATAGAAATGCCTTCTTCATATCAGATTTGTTGATTTCCCACACATTGTTTACTGCTAAATCAACTCGGGGAGAGCTTTTTGTACTTGTAGGGTGCATTACCATCCTTTGAGGATGCCTTTCAGGCCCTGTGCTGAATTTACACTTATTACATGAGATAACCCGTTCAATATTTCTTTGGAATTTTTCACACCCTACCACAAACACAAATAAGCCTATCCAGGTGCCACAGCTGCCAGTGTCAGAGTAAACAAAAAATATTAAGAAATAAAACACGCTTGGCTTGAGAATCAAGCGGACCATTCAGAGTTATGGAAGCAGGGCTTAATGAAGCACAGAGCGGTCGCCTGAGCAGGTGTGAGGTCCCATGGAAATGCTGTTTTAGCAATGGAGGCTTGGAAAGTCTATTCCTAAGTGTTTCTCTGAGTCTTCCTTTGTCAGAGAGTGCAGCTATACATTGAGTGTGTTCCCCAGACTGCTTATAGATCCCTGGTTTAGGGATAGCTCAGCTATTACTTGAATGGGTTGTATAACTGGTCTGAGATCAGCAGGTGCCACTGTTTGGCCAAAGAGATGAGCTGAGATGTAGCACTTCCTTAAGAGGCCGGTTTTGTGGGTAAGCACTTCCGCTTAGCATTTTTCACTTCATGCATTCTATGACGTAGTTATACTATTCATATTTTAGTGATTTAATAATATTTGGTTGACTGAAATATATAAGCATTCATTAGTATTATTTAATATTATTTATTTATTGAGTATTATTTGATTGAAACTTGAATGATTACCATCATGAAACAGTGTGCAAAGTTGAAACTTTTTCTACAAATCTTTTTAGTTTTATTATGTTTATTGGTTTGTCTCTTCGCTATGCCATCTCAGGCATAAATTTGTCCTCTAGAGCTTTAGAATGTGCTTGTAAGGTACATAATGTGGTTAAAACTTCTATATTTCTTATGGGGCTATGAAAATGTATTTACTGAGGAAAATGTTGATGCATTCAATACCTATTTTCCCTGCTGTTACTCTGAGTTAGACTTATGTTGATTTTTACGCATGGATATTCAGTCATCCTCTGAAAAATAATGACCCAGGTGTACCCATGCATTCACCAGTGTAGAAAAGTCACATCACTCAAAATACTTTGTGGGGAGTCTCCAACTGACTCTGTCAGATGCACTGTGAAAGGGTACTTTAACATTACGCTTACCTGTATTTAGTGCATATGAATTTGGGGCTTGTAGCTGAAAGTCTGTACGGATCTCTAGACTGTGGTTAAATGACACAACAGTCCTGATATGCTATCAGTTTTTAATACTGGGTCGTCTGTTGGTGACAAAAAAGTCATATATCATATATATTCATATATCGTAGAGAAGCTTTTAGGGACAGTCCTTTAGCAGGTTCCTCTTGCAGGCTTCATAATATCAGGCATATTTTAAATTGCTGCAGAGCTTGAGTTGAAAGAACTAAATTCAATTTGTATCATCCTTCAATACTTATCAGGCACAAATTTCCTTTTTTTTTACTCTTAAATCACTATGTGAATGTCAATGAAAGCTATTTTGCAAACTGACTTAAAAAGCATCCTGATTTTGTCAGTTTTATTTATTGAATTTGTCTAGTAGGGGTCTAAGTTGATTGCCTGCTAACTGCTACTTGCGTATAATTATGTTTTTTATGGCCGACTGCTCTCAGCCAGGGCCCAAAAACTCAAGTGCTCCCCTCTAATTCTTTACTCTGCCCCCCATTGACCCTAAGAAGCAATGACGACTTTTGTGTTGTTTTTGTTAAGTACACTCTCAAAAAAAGGTTTTTGGCTTTTTCTTCCAGCAGAGCTCGTCTACCTCTTCATGTCATCGTGAAGCTCTCTATCACAGTCGTGAAAACCAGTCATTGCACCAATAAACCTTGATGTACTGTAGATATAGTTCCGAAATGGAATCATTTGGTTCCTTTTCAAACCAGTTTTTTTAGGGCAACTCTACATATACAGACACACTCACACATGCATTAATATATATATACTCAGACCTGCACATATACTACCATCTGTATATTTTACGCATATATCTACATTCAAAAATGTGCAAATAATAACAAATGATATACATGCAGATACTACAGTACACAGAACCACATTTCTACAGGTACGTGAGTGATCTGTATTCTTACATACATGCACACACATTCCCATACCTGCATGGACCCCTTTCTCTATATAACTAGATACATATACATGCATATATGCCGAAATAACCACTGCGGCTACACCTCACATATAACTTGGATTTGATTATCATGCTGCGATTCTTTCCATTTGATTCACACTTATGTTCTTCTCTTTCGATAGTTTTTCTGTAATTTCTGTAATTATTTTCTAATAGAATTCATTACAAGTATGCCTTTTGTCATACATAATCTCTGGTGGAATTCGTGATAAAAATATGTTGGTTTTTTATTTTTAATAATTTGGCATCTCCAATCCCACCTGACTTTGGAATTCCCATTCTGAGAACCATGTACACGGCTTGCTTGTATACAACCCCTTATTGCCAGCTCAGGAGAGAGAGACAGTTTGCAGCCCTTCTCCTAAGCTCACGCCTGTCAGCCCCTGCATTTTTACGCTCATTGGCCGGAACTATCGCAAGTTCGGAACGAGGGCGGAGGATACCTGAACATGAGCAAGCTCAGAATCTCACTGACGAGCGCCCGGCTGGCCAACAGGAGGTGCTTGTGTAACGAACAAGGCAATCATTTTTAATTTCCTGTCATGGTTTTGGAGCTTTGAGAGCTCCTTTTGTTACTCTCGTCCGGGACGATATCGATTTGCTTGCCATCGGATTCCTGGGCCAGTGCGGATGTTAATTGGGGGTGTTACCCGGACTCTATTTAAGCTCCTGTTCTACCTCGTTCGTGTTGCTAGAGTGTCATTGTGTCTTTGGCGCTTTAGCCCGTAAGGTTGTCAGGTTCTTAGCTGCATAACAGGATAAGTGTTAGTAAGTTAGGGAATCTTTTGTTTATTTCCCTTTTCTTTTGTTTTCTTTCGAGCTCGCCTGTTTTGTTACCATGGACGGCGTCAGGTCCGTTGGTAGCGCGAGTCTTGTGCTTTCTATTTGTTTCAGTCTCTCAGCACGTTGCTGGGTTTCCTTTTATTTCTGGCCACTGCTCTTGGCGTCTAACTACCAACGTCCATCACATTTCCCTTCCCAGCAGTCCCCTCCAAATTTGTATTTACACAGCGCTTTAGCCAATCGTGCGCTCTTCTGAAAAAGCTGCCGACCACTGCTGGTTGGTATGACCGGGGATTGAACCAGCACCATAGTAGTCACTACTGTATCGCAATTGCGGCGCCTTAACTGAGTGAGCTAACTCAGCCCCTTCAAAATATCTTGGTTTTAAAGGTAATTATACACTGACAAAACTTCCAACGCAACACTCAGGTTTATTGCAACACATGTCATTTTCTTACGATAAATTTAACAATACATAACAAACATTAAGATTCAAATCAAAAACACAATTTTAGAGTCAGGAATGAAGAACAGGTTTTTCCTGGTTTCCAATTCATTGCATCGGTTGAAGGCGCAATTCACACGTTGACCCAGGATAATGCAAAGGAATATTTAAGTTGCCCATTGCTACGGCTATTTATTGACCAAATTCTCGAAGGATTAGTCAATGAGTTCTACTCAACCTGACGGGACAAGCAAAATTCTAAACAACGTGCAATCAAGTGGAACGAGCTGCCCACACGACAAAATCAAAACAATTTTCTGAGCTTTTAAGTTGTAGTTGATGTATCATGGCTCAAAACCAATATCCCATTTTATGTACACCAAATATTTCAAAATCGTATGTGTTGCGTTGGAAGTTTTGGTCAGTTTATATTTAATATTAGTTTAATTTCTTTTTGAAACTCTTGCTAATATCTTATTAATGTGGGACAGTCCCAGAGTACGAGTGTGTGATCGCTTACCAACCCTCATTCCTTCCTGTACTGCGCAGATGTGGTGTTACATTTGGAAATCATAAAAGGGGTTTTAAATAACCACATCTTCCTTCTGTTCAAATTCTCTCCACGAGGGACTTTTACTCAATTTATGTCAGTCTTAAAAATTTTTTATCCACATTTTATCTGGTGTGACCTGCATTCATATTCAGTTACCTTTTTTGGTTCAATATCCATATTTTTATTTTTGGATTCTTGTTATGACATTATATGGATACACCAGATAGTGCCCTTTCTTGTTTGTCTTTTATCACTCGTTCAAATAATTTGCTCTATAATAAATGGTGTCTTTGAAAGGTAAGCCAATTCTTTTTGATTTAGTAGGTGATGCTGTCATTGCAAGTGCCTAAAAAATGTTGTGATTTGTGTGTTTAATTTCTTGTGAGACTTGTTCAAAGAATTCAGGATATTGCCTCTGAACAGTTTTTTAAATGGTAGAAATTCCTCATTTGAAGCAACTTGTGTAATTCTGGTTATTGATGTAGATTTTCAACTGGATCCTTTTTGCAGACAGCACTTTCAATGTCACTTTGATCCATTCATTTATGATGTTTTCAAATCATTTTTAAGAGCTTGTAATGCCTCCTTTGTTATAAGATGCACATTTTGACTAGATGGCATGGCAGCGGCCACATTGGCTATCTCCTTTTGAAGATTTT
This sequence comes from Gymnothorax reevesii, assembly GCA_029721435.1. NCBI lineage: Eukaryota > Metazoa > Chordata > Actinopteri > Anguilliformes > Muraenidae > Gymnothorax > Gymnothorax reevesii. The sequence continues at coordinate 164,912,417 of CM056573.1, read as the reverse complement.
TATCAGGGAGAAGGAAATTGATGCATCCATTTAAGATTAAAAGTGCAAATTTCTGCACTCCGCCCTTTATAGATGAAATGGCCAGCACTGAAAAGACTGCATTGTACATAGCCGTGTCGCTGAATCAAAATATATTGATGACAGAGGTCGCATCAGAGAAATAAAGGATGCCGATATCAGCCATCAGTCTAGTCTGAAATCTAATTAGTTGCTTTTAATTTTTATTCCCTTTAAAGTGGTCCTATCATTATTTCTACACGTAAAACTGCTGTTTCAGCCTAGTTGGCTCTTTCTGTCTTTCTTTCTTTCTTTCTCTCTCATTCACACACACACTCATCCCCTGCTTCTTATACTCTCACTCACTCTTCCTCACCCTCCTCTGCCTCTCGCAGTATTCTGTCAAGTGGCATCTTCTCCGAATTTTGCTCTTCATCTTGAAAGCCAACTCTCTCTCTCTCACACACACACACACACACACACATACACATGCACACATGCAGACGTATACATTTGTACATGCACAAGTGCTTGTCCTGCACATATGTTAGCACAAACCATCGGAAAAGTCTGTGCTGCATGTTTGGATATTCTGAATTTTGGAAGTTCCTCTCCCTCTTTCCTTTGCATTCTCAAACAGATATCTGGGCATTGCATCTCTGTCTTGCAACACACTGACCCCTAACTATGGTGCTGGCTGTTATTGCGACTCTTTAGCTTCAGGTTCAGTTCACATGAGGGAAGGTAACCCTGTGCGCTCTTGCGAGAGGCACTTGACCTGAATTGCCTCCGTAAATATCCAGTTGTGTAAAAGGATTGTATGTATAAGAACATAAGCTCATTAAACTACACTGTGTGGGAGCATCTGTGGCTCTACCTCTTCATTCAGGAGGAGAATATAGAACAAATAACAAAGTCAGTGGATGAGTAAATTCCCATGCTGCGAAATTCTTCGTGCGGCCACAAAAGCAATTCCTTTGGGCGCAGCTTCTGTGCGTCTAATTGCTGTGGTGGTGCGTGTTGCGTGAATGCCTTAATGACTGCTTGTGCGTGTGTTTGTGTGTGTGTGTGTGTGCGTGCATGACCATTGCGATACCAATTAGCCAGGCGAAACAACTGCTGTGGACAATGGTATCAGGCAAATTGAATTAAACTGTATTGCAACAACAGCAGCGTAAAGGTCTATTAAACCACCCACCCCCACCCAACTTCAGTTGTCTCTCAGACTCTATTTATTTATTTGTTCAAGGGCTTTTGGGGATTAAATTAGAGAGCGACTGACACAAATCGGCTTCTTCAAAGTTTTCTTTATCTTTAGTGAAAAGTAAGACAGTAGGTAACCAGTTAGGTGCATTTTGGCCATTCCCCGTCAGCTCTCTCCATGGTGACCCTGCAGTGTATTGCAAGTTCGCCAGGATACCTGCCCAGCACAAATGTAGAGATGAGGCTTTGAAAAACTTCAGAGCTTTTATCAGCTCTCTTAGTCGGGAGCTGTTGAGTGGATCGCTTTATCTCTGCGGCGTGCGGTCACGGATGGGCCCATAGGTCCTGGGTGAAAACTTGCCCCAATCTTGTTAGTTCAGATTACGGCAGGTTACCCTGCATGGTACCATATAATTGGTAGCAGGGTAACCGAACGTTATAGGGAGTTCTGACCACAGACTACATGTTAAGCCACTCTATCTGCCCTCTGCTGAATCAACAGGAAATGTTTTAAACATAACCGCAGTATACATGATTGGAGACTCAAAACTTGGGGGATAAAACAGAGGGAATAATATGAAAATCCCTCTTGTTCACATTGTGATGTTTTACGAAATGAGCCAAGAGCGAGAACCAGATAAATGTAAAATGGAGGCTTTATTTCTGAAGGGGGGAACCCCCCAACAGAGCTGGCAACAGTACAATGTCCACAATCCTCAAACAGAATCCAAAGGGCAAAGTCCAAAACTGTAACCAGGGCACCAATAACGAAACTCAAGGTCAGGCAAAAATGGTTCGGTACACAGGCGTGGGTTTGGTGGAGAGACAAACTCATAAGCCGTAAACAGTCCGAATCCAAATACCAGGGCAGCAAAAGACAATAGACGTGGTCGGGCAAAAATAGGTCAAAACTCACGAAGGCAATCAGATCCAAAAGGGCAAACCAAAAAAACAAGTGTCGGGCAATCCAGTCAGAAAGAAAATATCACGATGAGCAAGGCGAGGAACGTAGCACAAGACAAAGGAGTAAAGACGATCTGACAAGGAACTAAAAGTGCAGACACCTTATATACACATCCGGGGTGAACACATGACTAGGGTAAACAGGTGTAATCAATGACATGGGAGTGACACATGAGGAAAACTAATTACATGAATTTGGCGAATGCCGAAACGCAGACAGGGATAACGAGACATTCCTATGAACGAATAACAGCTCCGGTTAAGGAGTACTAAAGTGTATAGTCTAAAGAAAAGAGAAAGCCTGAGATATAAATGGAAACTGCAGTAGAGATAATTAGTGATAGGCAAGGAGGGCGGAGATACAGATTGGGCGAATGCTGAGAGATCGTTAGTCTATTAGTATGTGCAGCTATACAATCCCGAGTGCAAGTTAGTCAGTTAGTATGAATATACAATGTTAATCGGGGTTAGTAATTATCGAAAACAATAAACTGTTAGTAGGGTTAGTAGATAGCATAAAGAGAGAGGAAGGAAGAAAACGAGATATGAAGAAAGATTGAAATCCCAGAAACCAGGAAATCACCCGAATGAGTGGCACGTCAGACAAGGGACCGTGGGCAAAGACCTACACCAGACAAGACAGGGGAAAACGAAGTGCAGGACTAGAACCAAAAACAAGACTATGAAACATGGCAAGGCTATGAAACATGGCAAAGACGTAAATAATAACAAAACAAGAAAAATAATAAAACATGAAATCAAACAACCAAAACACAATACATAATCCTAGGGATGGTCAGAGGCAGGCAGTGGTCACTAAAACACAAAAGGCATACATGGCAAGCCAGGCACAGAACTTAAACATGGGGCTAGACAAAAGACATGGCTGAAATGCAGAATCACAACAGAACCCCCCCCCCAACGAACGCCTCCTGGCGTTCAATTCGAAGAGCGTGATGCAGCATGATAGTCTCTTATTAAAGTCTTATCCAGAATGTATCGGGCAGGAACCCAACTGCGGTGTTCCGGTCCGTAACCCTCCCAGTCGACGAGGTACTGTAGACCTCTGCCTCGTCGACGAGAGTCCAGGAGGGCACGGACCGTGTAGACTTCGCCTCCGTCGATGATCCGGGCGGGTGGAGGGGGATCAGGTCCAGAGGACAGGTGGTGGGTTACAGCAGGTTTTACTTGTGACACATGGAAAGTTGGGTGTATACGTCGCATGGATAGGGGGAGACGGAGGCGAATGGCAGTGGGACTAAGGACCCTCTCGATAGTGAAAGGGCCCAGGTATTTGGGGAAAAGCTTACCCCCGTTACCTCTGAGGGGGATGTCCCTTGAAGACAACCAGACCCGCTGCCCAGGTCGGTACATGGGCGCCGCGGTGCGTCTCTTGTCGGCCTGTTCTTTCATCCGAGCGACCGACCTGAGCAGGGCCTGGCGGGTGGCAGTCCAGGTGCGTCTGCACCTGCGGACGAATTCGCGGACTGAGGGGACAGCTACCTCCTCCTCCTGGGACGGGAACAAAGGGGGCTGGTAGCCCAGGCAGGCTTTGAAGGGGGAGACGCCGGAGGCAGCAGAGGTGTGGCTGTTCAACGCGTATTCCACCCACGGCAACTGATAGCTCCAGGAGGAGGGGTTCCTAATACAAAGACATCGTAACACACTTTCCACACACTGGTTAGCTCGCTCGGTCTGGCCATTAGTCTGGGGGTGGAAACCTGATGACAAACTGACTGAAGTGCCTAAAGCTTTAAAGAATGTTCTCCAAAAAAGTGCAGTGAACTGGGGGCCGCGATCAGAAGTGATATCAGTGGGTATGCCGTGGAGTCTAATGACATGTTGGATTACTAGGTTGGCAGTGTCTTGAGCAGAAGGGAGTTTAGTGAGGGGAACTAAGTGAACTGCTTTGGAGAATCTATCAACAATTGTGAGAATGGTGGTGTGGTGATTGGATGAGGGAAGGCCTGTGATAAAATCAAGAGCAATATGGGACCAGGGGCGGTGTGGTGTAGGAAGGGGCTGCAATAAACCTTGAGGTGGTTGGTGAGAAGTCTTAGCCTGGGCACAGACCGAGCAAGCAGCAACGAAGCCCTGGACATCTTGAGTGAGTTCTGGCCACCAAAACCTCTGAAGAATAAAGTTCTTAGTGCGGCGGATACCAGGGTGACAGGACAGTCTGGATGCGTGTCCCCATTCCAGGACTTTGGAGCGTAAGGTTGCTGGCACGTATAAACAATTGGTGGGACACGCACTGGGAGTAGCAGCATTGTCTTGGGCATTTCTGACTTCTCTCTCAATATCAAGACATAATGCGTTAATGAACGCTTCTTTAGGGAGGATGGTATCTTTGTTAATTTCCTCTTCCTGGATTTCAAAACAACGGGAGAGGGCATCTGGCTTGACATTCTTACTTCCAGGTCGATAGGCAATATGAAAGTTGAAACGTGAAAAGAAAAGTGCCCACCTGGCTTGTCGCGGATTGAGTCTTTTGGCCGTTTGTAGATATTCCAGGTTCTTATGGTCTGTCCAGACGATGAAGGGTACCTTGGAGCCCTCCAGCCATTGTCTCCACTCCTCTAAGGCCAACTTTACCGCCAACAGCTCCCGATTCCCAATGTCGTAGTTTCTTTCTGCAGAGCTGAGGCGGCGAGAAAAGAAGGCACAAGGATGGACCTTACCATCTTCTGTGGACCTCTGTGACAGGATGGCTCCAGCTCCGATATTGGAGGCGTCCACTTCAACAATAAACTGGAGTTCTGGATTGGGAATGGTTAGGATAGGTGCAGAGGTGAAACGAGCTTTTAAGTCATTGAAGGCCTCTTCGGCCTTTTCGGACCACAGAAACTTGGATTTGGAAGAGGTGAGAGCAGTAAGAGGAGCGGCAACAGAACTATAATTCCGGATGAACCGGCGGTAAAAGTTAGCGAAGCCCAAAAATCGCTGGAGAGACTTACGGTCCTCTGGTCTGGGCCAATTAGTGACAGCTTCCACCTTTAGGGGGTCCATCCGGATGGTGTCTGGGGAGATGATGTAACCCAAAAACGTAGTGGTTTCCACATTAAATTCACATTTTTCAGCTTTAACAAAGAGGCGGTTCTCCAGGAGGCGACGGAGCACTTGGCGAACATGTTTGACATGGGCCTCCTGGGACTCTGAAAAAATCAGGATATCATCAAGATACACAAACACAAACTTATTTATCATGTCTCTTAAAACATCGTTGACAAGGTTTTGAAACACTGCTGGAGCGTTAGTAAGCCCGAAAGGAAGAACTAAATACTCCCAGTGTCCCGTGGGAGTGTTAAAGGCAGTCTTCCATTCATCCCCCTCTCTGATGCGTACCAGGTGATAGGCATTACGGAGGTCGAGCTTAGTAAAAATCTTAGCTCCTTGCAGGAGATCGAAAGCAGTGTTCATTAGAGGAAGTGGATAGCGATTCTTGACAGTTATTTCATTAAGTCCACGGTAATCTATACAGGGTCTTAATGATCCGTCCTTCTTAGACACGAAGAAGAATCCAGCACCAGCAGGTGATGATGACGGGCGTATTATGCCAGCAGCAAGAGACTCTGAGAGATACTTCTCCATAGCTTGGGTTTCTGGTCTGGAGAGTGAATAGAGTCGGCCTCTAGGGGGCATAGCACCTGGCTTCAGGTCTATGGTGCAGTCATAGGGTCGGTGAGGTGGTAAGCTAGTGGCCCGGGACTTAGAGAACACTTCCTTGAGATCATGAAACTCTAGGGGGACCTTCTCCAGATCTGGTATCTCTTCTCGGGATGAGCAGGGCTGAGGTTCAAGAGCGTTGTGGAGGCACGTCAGGGAACAGTTAGGGCTCCAACCCTTAACCTCGTTCTTACCCCAGTCGATGTCGGGGAGGTGCTTGACCACCCATGGATGGCCCAGAACAATGGGGGCATTAGGAGAGTGTAACAGGAAGAGCTGAATAGTTTCATGGTGGTTTCCTGATGCTTTGAGCTTGATGGGACTGGTAACGTGCGTAATTTGGGCTATCCTCTGGCCACTGAGTGAATTAGCCACTCGGTCTGGAAAGATCCTTTCCGTAGGGATGCCCCAATCCTGGGCCAGCTCCACATCAATAAGATTCTCCTCAGCTCCTGTATCAATGAGAGCCAGGGTGGACTTGCTCTCTCCTCCCCATTCCACGGTCACTGGGAGACAGGTTCGGCTCTTAGTCTCCCGCACAGGTGTCACCCCAATTACTGTTTCTTTCTGGGCCCCAGGAGGACGACTTCTCTTCCTTTTGTTGGGACACTGAGCGATGAGGTGTCCCCCCTTGCCACAGTAGAAACAGGCCCCTTCACGGCGGCGGCGCTCCTTCTCCTCCACTGGGACATGAGTACGGTCTAGTTGCATGGGTTCTGGCTCAGGGGAACTGCCGCCAGTAGGGGGTGATAGAGGCGGAGTACTCTGGGGAGCTGGATATGGTCGTCTGCGGGAAGCGAGGCGTCGGCGCTCCTCCAATCGCGAATCCACGCGAATAGCCAGGTCGACAAGGTCGTCCAAGTTCTCCGGTAATTCCCGCGACACTAGCTCATCTTTAAGTGCTTCCGATAATCCATCAAAGAAGGCATCATACAGAGCTCTCTGTCCCCATCTGCTGTTGGTGGCCAACGTCTGAAAATCAATGGCGTAGTCGGCTACGGGACGTCCACCTTGTCGCATGCGTAGGATCTCTCGTCCTGCCTCGTGACCCAACTTGGTGCGATCAAAGATCCGCCTCATCTCTTCACCCAGTAGACGAAAAGTCTGTACACATGGGAGATCAGCTTCCCAAGCCGCTGTAGCCCACTGCTTAGCTCTTCCCGTCAGTTGCGTGATGATAAAAGCAACTCGCGCTCTTTCGGTGGGGAAGGACGAAGGCTGTAGGCTGAAGATGAGCTCACACTGGGTGAGAAACGCCCGACATGCTCCCGGGTTCCCGTCGTACCTCTCCGGCGGTGGTAGACGTGGCTCGCAGCTGGGTAGGGGCGGGGCGGAAGCGGGAGCAGGAGGAGTATAGACGGTAGGCTGGGGTGACTGTAGTTGCTGCGCCTCCTGTACTGAGCGAGTAAGATCCGCCATCTGGAGACTCATGGTTTGCATGTGCTGCATCAAAGCACGGAGCTGACGTTCCTGAAACTCCAACTGAGTGCCCTGCTGGTGCACTGCCTCCTGCAGAGACTGGTCTGACGCTGGCTCCGTCATGGTCAGATCGTAATGTGATGTTTTACGAAATGAGCCAAGAGCGAGAACCAGATAAATGTAAAATGGAGGCTTTATTTCTGAAGGGGGGAACCCCCCAACAGAGCTGGCAACAGTACAATGTCCACAATCCTCAAACAGAATCCAAAGGGCAAAGTCCAAAACTGTAACCAGGGCACCAATAACGAAACTCAAGGTCAGGCAAAAATGGTTCGGTACACAGGCGTGGGTTTGGTGGAGAGACAAACTCATAAGCCGTAAACAGTCCGAATCCAAATACCAGGGCAGCAAAAGACAATAGACGTGGTCGGGCAAAAATAGGTCAAAACTCACGAAGGCAATCAGATCCAAAAGGGCAAACCAAAAAAACAAGTGTCGGGCAATCCAGTCAGAAAGAAAATATCACGATGAGCAAGGCGAGGAACGTAGCACAAGACAAAGGAGTAAAGACGATCTGACAAGGAACTAAAAGTGCAGACACCTTATATACACATCCGGGGTGAACACATGACTAGGGTAAACAGGTGTAATCAATGACATGGGAGTGACACATGAGGAAAACTAATTACATGAATTTGGCGAATGCCGAAACGCAGACAGGGATAACGAGACATTCCTATGAACGAATAACAGCTCCGGTTAAGGAGTACTAAAGTGTATAGTCTAAAGAAAAGAGAAAGCCTGAGATATAAATGGAAACTGCAGTAGAGATAATTAGTGATAGGCAAGGAGGGCGGAGATACAGATTGGGCGAATGCTGAGAGATCGTTAGTCTATTAGTATGTGCAGCTATACAATCCCGAGTGCAAGTTAGTCAGTTAGTATGAATATACAATGTTAATCGGGGTTAGTAATTATCGAAAACAATAAACTGTTAGTAGGGTTAGTAGATAGCATAAAGAGAGAGGAAGGAAGAAAACGAGATATGAAGAAAGATTGAAATCCCAGAAACCAGGAAATCACCCGAATGAGTGGCACGTCAGACAAGGGACCGTGGGCAAAGACCTACACCAGACAAGACAGGGGAAAACGAAGTGCAGGACTAGAACCAAAAACAAGACTATGAAACATGGCAAGGCTATGAAACATGGCAAAGACGTAAATAATAACAAAACAAGAAAAATAATAAAACATGAAATCAAACAACCAAAACACAATACATAATCCTAGGGATGGTCAGAGGCAGGCAGTGGTCACTAAAACACAAAAGGCATACATGGCAAGCCAGGCACAGAACTTAAACATGGGGCTAGACAAAAGACATGGCTGAAATGCAGAATCACAACACACATACTGAATGCACCTGCAATCACACATGCAGTGTAAGTATGAATATGCCATATCTGTGCGCATTCAAGTCCACAGACATAGTGCGCTAATTGCAAGAGTACACACGAACTTGCAAACAGCTGTCTGTCCTTGATTGTGAAAGGTTTGTAGATCGGGGTGAATAATTCCAGTGCTGAAGGACCGGTGTGCAAACAAGACTTTCTTTCCACCAATTATCCTCGCTAAATTAGCTAGCTGGCTTTACAAGCAAATGAGAGACTACTCATCCTTTGGGTCTCAGTGAAATGTTTTATTTAAGGATACAAGAACTGTCTTCTGTGGTCCTACTTTAACATTTCAGGAAACATGGGAAAATGCAAGATTTTATGAAGGGAGTGGTTAATTAATGAAATTTAGTAATTAAAGATCAGAAGGCGACATAAAAGCCAGGCACATTGAAAAGCCCTGCTCTGTTATAAATGGTTTGAGATGTGAAAATATAGCTGCATAACCCGTAAGTGCTCAGCACAGCAGCTAAAATGCATGAATTGCTCTTTTGACTGAAGTCGTCAGGGAGCTTATAGACATACATCATTGTTTTACTACTTGCAGAAGCAAACGAGAACTTGACCGTAGCAAGGTCAGAGCTTGAGTTTTTTTTTTTTGAATGAATGAATGAATATTGAAGCAGGAATCTATGAGCTGTTTGCCTCTTGGTTTCCCATCTGGGGTCCAATAGACCAATATTAGCAACCTCTGCTGACTCAAATCACTGAAAAACTAGAAAAGTGTGCTGGTCTGCTGTGTGGCTGTGTTTGTGTGTATATACTCCCGTGGAATACAGATGCTCTTTAATTAGCTTTGTGGAATGGGGTTTTGGGTAGGTCCCTGTTACTAGGGTAATTAACCTGTCAATCAAATTGTGGGCTGCTGTGCAAGAGGTAGAATCTTGTTTACTCATTAGCTGTGTTTCTATTAGCATGCTATTATGCAACAGGCAATTCAAATGAGTGAGGTGGATGAGAAAGTGTTTGCTGTAAAGCTAAAAACTGGTCTAAATGTACATTAATTCCAATAGAACGCTCTCCTTCTTGCACTTTTGACAAACCACAATAAATATATGAAGAGTTTCTACTAATTAACTTCTGGAATCTTTGCTAAGGACCTTGATTAGTAGAATCAGGTGTGTAATTACCTAGTTGGACGTGCGGTCAGAGGTTAGTTTTGTGAGGCACGATCTTCCCCTTTGCTTAATTAGCAATCAGATGATTCACTAGTTTGGTAAGACTATTTGTCAGAATGATGGGCCAGTTTAAGTTTCTGCGGCATTACTCAGTACATCGAACGTGAAATGCTCACGAAACTGCAGATTTGCGAGTACTTTCTTACAGGAAGCCAGAGATGTGTGGTGAGGTGAGGCAGTGACTCAAACTTTTATCGCAGGATTTTGTGAACCTGTTCCCACGTAGCCTACTATTCCTGATTGACAATCAAAACATTTAAGACCAAGGCTGTAGGAAGCCTGTAAACTGATAGAGGAGATAATGACAAAAAGATTTGTTCACGTAGGCCTATTGTGACCTACAGTTCAGGAATTACACGCGAGACAGAAATCCAAAAAAAAAACGCATGCCTTTAATGAAAAACGAGTCAAAGCCAAAAAAAACAGGAATTGCCAAGCCACAATACAAAATCCAAAAACAGTATCGACTAGACAGGCAGGGGTCAGAACCAGTAAGACAGATGGGCAGAGGTACAAAAACGATAGGCAAAAAGTTGTGGTTGATGGGCGAAGCCAATGGTCATACACAGGGCATGCAAACACAAAACTCGTGGTCATACAAAAATAGGTTGAAATCCAGAAAGGCAAAAACAGTACAAAAGGGGCAAAGGCAAGACTCAAGGTCGGACTATCCAGTAGAAGTGAAACAATAATCAATGGCATACAAGGAGCTCTGCACAAAGAAATATTGATCAACATTCTGACAAGAGCTGTGAGTGAAAAGACTCCTAATATATACACAGGAATGGTCACATGCTATACAGAGATCAGCTGTGGGGAATGAGGCTAATTACATCGGGAGAATCACATGAGGGAAACCCTAACCACGAAAATTGGCGAGAGACAAAATACGAACGGGAATCACACAAACAGCCTATGACATTTAAACAGCTCCAGTCCAGGAGTTCTAAGTGCACAGATAACAAGCGCAGGAGAGTAATTAAGCATGTGTGAGAAATTCTCGCTGAAGCTCAGGAGAGGACAGCGACAGACAAGGGGCAGAGAATAGAACAGGGCGATTGTGGAGAGGTGATTAGTCTATTAGTAGCGGTGCAGCTTTACAACTTAAACTGGAGTGCTCATTAGTAATTTAGTAATCGAATATATACATGGTTAGTTGTGTTAGTAGACTATAATACAAAATACAAATGTCAGTCTTGTTAGTAATTAGAACAGAAGGGTGAACGAAGAAAACGAGATATGAAGAAATATTTTAAACACCGGACTTCATTTAAATCATCCAAAGTCAGTGAGCAAGCAGACAGGGAACACGGACTGAACCAACTAGATCACAAGACGGGGAGACAAGTGCAATGAAACTGAGATGTGGAATGAACCCAAAGACTGAATATTACAAAAATCAAAAAGAAGACAATAATGATGAACACAAAACCAGAACATAAAACATGATCAAAAACCAGAACCATGACACCTATACGCTTCAATTCGAGACTGCAAGGATGGAAATCTGAATAATCAATGAGGAAAAATTCTCAGCTCTTGGTAATTCTGTATATCGTTTAAACATTTTGTTAAGCGGATTATGAAAGAAGATTGAAAATAAACTCCTAATTTTTTTTTTTTTTTGGGTGGAAAAGCACGTATTTAAAGGAGAATACAATGTAAATTGATTAAGTATTGAACTCTGCACATGTCGAACTGCTTTAATATTTGTTGATGACATTGCTTCGGCTTCCTGGAAGCAAGTCTGCGCAAATCTGTCGTCTAGTGAGCATTTCAGGTTTGACATACTTAGTAATAATGCTGCGGAAACTTAAACTGGCCCGTAATTCTGCCGAATAGTCTTACTAAACTAGTTAATCAGCTGATTGCTAATCAAGTAAAAAAAGGGAGGGAGTGTGCCTCACCAAACTAACCTCCGACCGCACGTCACTGACTATAAGGCATATTTTTTCATGGTCAAAGTTTAAGTTTTTTTATAAAATGAAGTGGGCGCCAGCGGAGAAAAAGCTGATTTACTCAAAATGAATAAAATGGACATACAGTATTGCTTTTTGGAAACTAACTCTTCATATAATATAAACCACAATTCTATCAGGATTATAGAAAATTTATAGACATTTATCCAGTATTATATGGCATCTTCATGCACGCTTCTAGAGTATCAGATTATTCAAAGACATTTATTTACTCATTTGCACACTGTACGTTACCTGCAGAACACAGACATGCGCAGCTTTGTCACACATTGAGGACAAACTGAACACTGCGCCTTCACAGGAGAGCAGTTTCCTATTCTCTGTTAATCAATAAACTTGCTGAGCACAACTTCCGATCACTGAGGTGGTTGGAATGAAATTGGACGGAAGGCTGTCTGATCCTGGATTTCACACAGAAAAAAAGTGAAGGTTATTTTGTTTCCTGTCATTTTCATGCTTTCCAAGTGCTTAATTTGGGTAATCATTATAATTTAAGAAGAGCGTAATAAGTGCTGTTACTCTTGGTCTTCCCCGCAGGTGGTGTTTGAAGGAGTGCGAGGCGCAGGGTACGAGGGCGACATTGCCATCGATGACGTCTCTGTCACCAAGGGGGTGTGCAAGCAGGAAAAATCTATCTCCAACCAAGGTGCGTTCAGGCTCAGGTGCTTGTGAATGCATGTGCAGATCCCGAGAGGGACATCTGGGGGAGGAGGAGAGAGATAGAGAGGGATCTGTTCCTTTTTCTCACCCTTTCTGCTTCCTCAAGCCAATTGAAAAACTTTTATCTGTTTTAACTGACAAGCATTGGATCCAGGACGGTGCCAGATGTGCCTTCAGTTCTTGCCAAGGCTAGAGCTTCCTGAGGTCACCTTGGAATTAGAATACTCTGGACTGACAATGTAACTGCTCCTTAAGCCTCCGGAGCTTCAAGGTCCTCAGTGGAATCTATTCAAAACCAGAGAGGCACTCATTCCATCCCATATCAACCAGAATGTGAGGAGTGCCCCAGGTTACTGTCTCAGAAAATTCTGAAAAAAATCACAGTTGACTGGTCACTGGGGCTGGAAGAAATGGTTATTTATTATTTAAAATTTCAGATCTAGATAATGAGCCATTCTCCCTCAGCAGTATTCCAAAGATACAGCATAATTTTGTGAAATTGGCTTTCTCTTCATTTTGGGGGTCAGCAGATGATCAGAGACTAAAGATGCACCTTTTTATGAAGACAAAAATGAAAAAATTAAGGAAAAAGTAACTCTCTCTGCAAGATTACAACCCTGCATCGTCATGAATTTGCTGTGAATAAGCATTCAAATTTGGTCAAAAATGCATTTTGCAAAAACCAAAAAAAATGCCTTAAAATATAAACGGCCATATCTCAGCAACTACTGCACATACAGACCTGAAATTTTGCACACATTCATTCCTGAGGTAGTACTTCAATTGTGATTAGTTTTTTTAGACTTTTCTGAGACAGTGACGTGGGGATCTCTGGTTGATTTGGGATAGAATGACCTATATGCAAATCTGGGCAATCGTCACATTTGTACAAATGACTCAGTTTTGCGACATTGAACTTTACTACTGTTTAGTGGATTTTAACATGCACAGCATTTATTTTGCCAAATGCCCTTGTCATCCTGCAATGGTGAAAATCCCTTCATAAATTTCTGGATCCATACAGTGATCTGGGTCACCACCAAAATGTTTTGCATTTTTCCTTGGGCTATACCTCCAAAAAATTTCAAAATCAATTTGTAACTTTTCGAGTGAAGTCATTGACAGTCATAGAAACAAACACAGGAAAAAGTATAACCTCCCATGGTGGAGGTAGCTATGGCTTTTCTGTTGCAAAATTATTCTATAATTGCCAATAAATTACAATTTTTAAAGTTTATTTACCCTGAACAAATACTCTGTATGAGTTGCACAAATATTCAAACATAGCTGGCTCCATGAAATGGTGTTTCGGTCCACTGAGCAGCTCCCCTAGGACTGTACAGAGCTGTCAGCAAAAGCTGTCTCCAGTTCTTAATGCGCTTGGTGGTGAGCTGGCATGACCAATGACCACACAGCAAGGGGACAGGTGTGCTTTTTATTGGCCCGAAACACGTTTTCATCAACTGGCAGTTCTTAATGCAAACTGACCATCAAAGCCTACTTCCTCTGCTGAGAGGAAGGGTAGCATTTGTTTTCTTACCTTCAGTTCTGTTTCAGATGAGGGAAACATCTGGGTACTCTCACCCCTGAAGCTGGGATATTGCAGGAAGCAAACAAAGTGTCCAGATTACTGTGTTTGTCAACTGTGTCCTGAAGTCAGGGGCCAATAGCGGCAGTGCTCCAGTTAAACACCCCCAAAAAACGAGCTCTGCCGAGTTCCACTCATTAACCCTGGGGAAGAGGCCAATGTCTGCGGCAGCACTCGTGCCCCAGTATCCATGACGACACAAAAATAAAAACAAAGATGCAGATTATGAAATATTAAAAGGAACCATTACCCCTGCGACACCTGACTTGTGAATGTAAGGGAAGGCCCTGGGAGTTAATGCACGAATCCTGAAGTATGCACTGAATTATTTACTGGGATATAAACAGATAAACAGGAAACCTCTCGCTGCTGGGTTTGTATAATGCTATCAGAGAGTGTGTATGTGTGTGTATGTGTGTATCCACGTGTGTATGTGTTCTGTATGTGTGTTTGTCAGAGGGGTGAAAAGTAACTAGCAGGAGGTTTCTGCCTAAGATCTAGACTTACAAAAAAGCACATTGGCATGTATACTAACGCATGCAAAAACAAAGATAAAAATGTGCTCCACACACGAATATGTATTTGTATGCAATAATCACAGACAATGAGGCATTCAGTAAGGCATCTTTATGACCTTTTAGTTAAACAAAACTAGTGAATTCTGTTTTAGTCTTTGAACATTGTGATTTTTTTATATAGAGCTGCATGAAATTGAATCAAAAATATATATAAAAAGTGAAAACTCCAGGGTCTGAGTTTCTTTGGCACATTTCAGATGTCCGTAAGTAGTTTGCAGTTCCACTTAAGAGACATTTCCCTTCACATGACTTCAAATAAATAACTGTTTCAGAGGTAAAAAAATCTCCAATATTTCTACAATTCGAAAAAGAAAAAAATCTGAAAAATGAATCCAAATTTGTCGCAGAGCTTTTTTTTTCTTCTATTCTACACAATCCATCATCTCACAACCTCTCAGATTTATTCTGTGACCCTTACAAGGCAGTTCGAATCAGCTCCACATCGAATGCTGCTTCTGCCTTCCCTCATCAGCATCAACAACATTACATTTATTTTATACATTTATTTTATACATCAATTTTTGTTCGCTAAAAGGAACCAATCACAGTTGAGATTTTATAACCTGTTCAGCTTTTGCTTTCTCTAACTCAAGATGGGGGATGCAGACTCAAGTTTCGTTTTGATCGCAGAAAATGCAAACAAATACTAGAGTGTTCAGGTGAACACAAGTGTCGCCTGCGTATGACTACCAACTGAAAGTGTGACTACCGGACAGACAGACAGACGGACAGACAGACGCCGGACAAAGTGATCCCTATGTGCCGCTATGCTTCGCAGGCGACACAACAAGGGGATTTGAACACATGGACTCATGTTTATGTTGTCATTGTCATAGCAGCTATTCAACCACTGTGCTGTCTGTAGCATTGAGTTGCATGTAGAGTGGGTCCTGAGTTAAATACCTTCACCTTTTGGGCAACAGGGCTGGTTTAAACACTGTCAAAACCTGCAAAATTTCCACTCCACTTTCAAAACCTGCTAAGTTAAAACTTTATGTTGCAGAATCAAAGTCATTTCTTAAAAAATGAATTGCCTTATGGATTATGTCTGCAAGGCTAATAGTTCAGGGTAGTAAAAATTGGTATCAATGGAAGATCATTTCTATGCCTACCAAACACTCAGATTTCTCTAAAAAATGGACCAACTTGACTTAGAAGGTTTTGCAAGTGGATTCCTCATTTGAAAGTCCAAATGTGACCGTGACAAATATTCCAACCTCCTGCTCAATGAGCTGAAAGTAATAATATCGCCTTCCCTACTGTTACAACATCAGAAAACTGAGCCATAGATCCCTACTTAAATTAGAACAATTTACACCTCTACAAATTGGGACACCGAGACGATTTCCTCCTTGTTCCAAGTGAAAGCCAAAAACACTCAAAACTCCCATGTAGTCCACTGTGGCAAGTGTGGCTCCTGTTTTGCTTTGTCCATTTGGGAAATATGGATAAATATTGTTTTATGTCATGAAGAACATTGAACAATAACTAGTCAATCAGAGCTCGCAAGACAGTGAAAAGATAAACCAATGTACAGCCTCAATGGGTACGTAGTTAAAACAGCTCATCTGTGGGGAATCGGATGCATAATGGAGGCCTTATTAATTAGCAAGTTTAAACCTTCTTTTAACAAACAAATTTTTAAGAATAATGCGTAATTTGATGTGTACGGAAGTTCTTGTCGTACACTGTAATCAAGTCCCAAGAGACTTTTGTTAAGTGTACAGATTTGCATCAAATCCAAAATGCTTACCAGCCACAGTGAATTTATTCACTGCTGAAAAGAAACACAGTTTCAATTGTTGTCAGAATTACAATATAATATGTTATCAGTCCCCCCCCCCACCCCCCAAACACACACACAACTTTGCTGATGTGTTGAATCATTGGCTATTTATTGTTTTGGCTGCACCTTGTGACTATTTAACTTTTAAGGGGAACCTTATGCAGAAAGGGATAGTGTAGGTGCAGGGTTTCATTTCATTTCAACCAATCCATTAAGGTCCTGATACTGCTAAACATCCTCTGGAGTCTTTGCTAAAGACCTTTATTAGTGGTGTCGGGTGTGTGTCTGCTTGGTTTGAGTGAAAGACTGCACGCACATGGGCCCTCTCTAGATACGGTTCTTCACCCCTGCTCTAAGGTACACCTATTGTACCATTGAAAATGTTTATATTTACCTTTCTAGTGGCTGAAAGGGTACACATATATTTTTTTTTTAATTCATTTTATTTTAAACCTCCAAAAAGGAGAACCATAAAAATGCATACATAAAACATTTAAAAATAAAGGAAAAACCATTTATCACAGTACAGTATTAAAATGTCACTGAAGACGAGGTGTCTTAGTGAATCGACAACTTCATCCTGAGCATCAGACTGCACACCCCTGGCTGAACAAAACACCGACTTGCTACCTTTGCCATAAACAACCCGCATGAGAGAAGCACCTGAATCAAGTACTTGACCAATCAATGTACGCTTACAATACTTTCCAGTTAAAATAAATTCTGACATAATATGGCAGTAAAATCTGGCACATGGAGTTTCTAATTTCATGATTCTGTTTAAGAGGTTGCAACTCTTGTGCGTAATAACATTTTGCACAGTAACCAAGCCAAGAGCCTGAAGCAGGGGGGAGGTTCTGGACCTTTTGCTAAGTCCCAACATCTGCTTTATCAAATTACCCTGTATGGTTTTCAGCTTATTGATATCCTTGCCTGACAAAAATATCGTGTCACAGCCAAAGGTGAGAACTGGCAAGCACAGCGTACGCCACATATATATTTTTGTCTCACATGATAGTCCTGGATAACTTAACTCATTCTGACAATGGCTATAAAGTGCAGCGCGACACTTCCTAACTCAACATGGTTATGACTGTTCCCGTCTTGGTTGAACGTCACGCCCAAGATACCAAGGCGGTCGGTAATATTGAGTTTACTTCTATGTAAATACCAGTCAGGGTCCTCAATAAAATTATGTTTTCCAACCGTCATACATTGTGATTTAGTTACATTAAACATTACCTTGAGGTCCAAAAATGAGCACTTGGGGTACAGTAGGGTAAATTGTTCCTGGAGGGACAGAGGTGAACTGCTATTGTACTCCTATTTCTTTCTATTTCGCCCAGCCCCCAGACCCCTTGTTGCACAACAATTCTGAGAGTTTTGCAGTCATTGCAGTATTTGGAGTGATGTCCGACTCCAGGCCCTTAACTCCGGAGTAGAAATTGAGGTTGTGTGAATGTTACAACGCAGCAGAATGTCTCATCTTGGTCTGAATGGCTCAGGTAGAAGTTACATTGGTTTGTGTGAACCTTGCTCTGCTACTGCGCTCCTTAAAAGTGCTGCGCTACATACATTTCTGCTTGAGCAATGCTTAAAATGCTTTTTAATAACTCCCATGAGTTTGTCATCTCACTTGAGAAATTACTTGGCAAAATGTCCTTCAGCGGTGCCACATGTATGCTCAGTGATCAACTGATGGTGAGAATAATTGCAAAAAAGTGCAGTTTTTGCAGGAAATGGGTAATATCTCACTTATTATTTTCACAAAATTTTCTCAATGAAAACTCTGAAACTGCAATTATTTGACAGTCTGTTGTATTGTTGAGCTACCTCAATGATGGTACCGTAATATATCTTTTTCACAAAGAGAACTGCAATCTAGCATGTTTTCATCTGTCATTATACGGGCTATTTTTGGTGAATATGAGTCATGGTCTTGTACTATTAATGTTCATTCTACAAATACATGTTACTTTTGCCTGTGAAAATTTGATTTCAAGCCAGGTAAAGCATTGAATCGGTCTAGTATGGCTTACTACCAATTTAGAGAACCTAAAACTATTTAAACCACATTAGCACCACTAAATACTCTGCAGCCCAGTTGCAGCACATCCATATTGATTTTATACTTCTTCATAATTTGGGGCAGAAAAGGGTTTGACGAGGGGTTGTGTGAGATGTGCAAGCGCACGTTGTAAACCACGTCTGCATAGATGTTAAGTGCCTTCTTAAAAATTTAACTGAGTGTATGTAGAAACTTTTAGCCACACACTTCACACAGATGATGATTAGGTGTCTGGTGGTTTGACAAAAGATAACCATCTTTTAACAAATTTTTTTATGAAAAAACTTATTTAGAAGCCAGACAAAGGGATGGTAACAGTGGAATACTTCATTCAAAACACAATTGAAAAAAATAATAATAATAATTTATGCATTACCTCAGAATGTGAATACAAGGCTGTTAGGATCTTTGCTACTTGCACATTTATAAGTATAAATGCTCTGCCCATTTGCAAATGCCATGCAGAACGCAAATTATGGAAACTATGCAGAATCGTTAAATAGACTTCGATGTGGCAAGCTCATGGTGGCTTGTTATTGTAATGCATGAAAATACTATTAATCTTCCATTAACATTCATAGCAGGGAGAAGTGGGAGGTTAAAAACATAAAACACCCATGAGCATACATTCATAAACACACACACGCACGCACGCACACACACACACACGCGCACACACACACACACACACACACACACTCACACAAGATGTCTCTTATCAATGAGTCTCATCAAAATGCTTGCTTTTAATTCATTCACATGATATGTTTTAGGAAATGCATCTTAAAACCATTCTTTCCAACCTTTTCTTAGAATGTACAGCCATTTTCACAGCTCCATTCCATCATTGAAATGTGCCAGTTCAGAACCCAAACAAATGCATGCTCTGCTAAAGTTTCACCAAGGCAGCTGCCGCATTCTTTCATATGACTATGCACCAGTGGAGCAGCACAGTTGTTGCATCAAAAGAGTACAATGCATGCATGTGTGGTGCTTGGCGAACCACTTAGTGACTCAAGATATGCGTCAGCTCATCTAGAAATTGTGGCAGTGAAACAAAAGGGGTAAATCGGACAAATTAACAACCGAGAGTAATTATAGTGAAGATTTGGCCAACTTCTTCCCTCTCGGTGGATGGAAATGGGTGGAAAACCTCAAGGACATGCATATCAACTGTGCTTCCCTGTGTGTGTGTCTGTGTGTGTGTGTGTGTGTGGCTGTGTATGTTTTGCGCGATATGTGTTTTTTGTGTATGTGTGTGTGTGTGTATGTATGTGATGTTTTTGTGTGCATGTGTTTGTGTGTGTGTTTCATGTTTGTGTTTGTGTGTGCGTGTGTGTGTGTGTGACTGTGTATGTTTTTGCGCGATATGTGTTTTTTGTGTATGTGTGTGTGTGTATGTATGTGATGTTTTTGTGTGCATGTGTTTGTGTGTGTGTCTGTATGTTAGTGCTTGTGTGTGTGTTTCATGTTTGTGTATGTGTGTGTGTGTATGTATGTGATGTTTTTGTGCGCTTGTGTTTGTGTGTGTGTTTCATGTTTGTGTGTGCGTGTGTGTGTGGCCGTGTATCTTTTTCCGCGATATGTGTTTTTTGTGTATGTGTGTGTGTATGTATGTGATGTTTTTGTGTGCATGTGTTTGTGTGTGTGTCTGTATGTTAGTGCTTGTGTGTGTGTTTCATGTTTGTGTGTGTGCGTGTGGCCACACTTCCATGAGCCTTTGCGTTCGTCAGTCTCTCAGGACGCTGTTAGTAAGTATGCCCAGCTGCATTACCCAGCTGATGTATTGCATGCCCCCCAGTTGGTTGAGCACGGAGCGCAGATGTGCCGCCTCCCCAACAACACCCCCCCACCGCCCCCATACCCTCACCAACCTCCCCATTCCACATTCCCTACCTAAAATGAGTGATGATTGCCTCTGATTTTCCGTGTACATACTCTCACTCATTAATCAGCCACTGACTGGAACTGGGCCTGAAGAACAGGGACAGGGATGTTGTAGAACCTGTTCAGGAACTCGCTACCAATCTTCACTTCTTTCTTCGTTTCATACATCTTTTCTCCTTTCCTTCATCCCTCTTCATCCTCATTTCTTCCTAATGCTCTTAGATCAATTATCTCCCATGGGGGAGAGAGACGAGGGCAGCAAGGCAGGTTTGAGGGCATATTGCCGCTCCCTTATGTTCCTGACATAGATTTAGCAACTCGCACCAGGCTTCAAAGCTCTGTAAACTACAGTAGTTGAGGTCCCACCCCCCATCCCCCAGCAAAAAGCCCTTGTACCCTGCTCAGTCAGATACAGAGTGATCTGTCTTCAGTAAACAACTCAGCTGTTCCCACCGCGCCATGGCGATACTGAGCCCTGAGCTGTTTTGTCACTTCTCTCTCAAGTTTGGAAGAAAGAATAGAGGAGAGGTGGGCATTAGGGACGCCATGAAGGAAACTGAAATATGAAAATGGGAAAAGAGTTGAGAGTGAGACAGAGTGAGAAAAATAACGAGGAGAACTGTCAAAAGTACACAGTGTTCTCATAGTGATTACATCAAGTTGGAGTTCAGATGGGGAAAGAAAAAAAAACAAAACTGTACCATTTTACTTAGGCTGAACCCAATTACCCATAGATGGGTTCAAGCCTTTATAAAAAGAAAACTATCCGTTCCACTCTTCGGTGTGCAATACATCTTTTCACCCAAGCACAAAGTGTGTTTCCAGGCCAGTGGCATTCAGGGGATCGAAAGTCGCCACATGAAATTCATAGAACCCAAAAACCACCCAGTCCCTTTAGGTCCTGAAGCAATTGTAAAAGTAAAACTGCATATTTCACCACAAGGTTGGTTCAAATGAAAATGAAAAAATAAATCAATAAACTGAGCACATCATAAATTTTTACTTTTCTGATAGTACCTTTTAGAATTCAGGTTTTTTTTTTTTCTAAGACTCGTAATGGCTCACAAAATTATTAGTTAGGGGGCGTTTCTGTGATATGCCTTGTTCTTTTATTCAGGGTTGGATTCAGATGAATGAGTCAGATGAATGAACCATGTTGGAGTTCTGGGACAATCTGGCTGATTGACCTCTGCTTGTGCCAATTGTGCGAGGATATTCAGTTGCTCCGGGCTTTATCTTGGCCACCCATGGAGTTTGTTTGTGGCCATAGCAAGTTTTGTGCATGCAGAACAACCACACTGTCAGGCAGTAAGGCAAAGATTGGTCACTTTTATTGTCAATCCTCATCCCGTTTGCAGGACATATTATTGGGTTAGCATATCAATTCATAGTGTAATCCAGTACTTCTTACTTTGTGTCCCTGGAGGTGCATCGACCTTAAAAAATATGATTTGGGTGAGATACAGGATGCATCTTAGAGATGGTGTCAATCCATACTAGGGCGTGCTAATCCCATAGATTGATGTGAATGAATTTCTTTATTTTAATCAATGACTGACACGATGCTCAAATCCACTTGCGCAACTAATGCTCTATATCAGGGGCAACCAACCCCGTTCCTGGAGATCTACCATCCTGTGGATTGTTACTCCAACCTTGATTTGGCACAGCTGATCCCACTAATTAGCAACTCAACAAGGTCCCTGGTTGAGTGAGATGTGCTTTGTTTAGGCAGCAGTGAAAACCTACAGGATGGTAGATCTCCAGGAACAAGGTTGGTGACCACTGCTCTATATGCTATGCTTTGAGGTCTTTTTCATCATAAGGTTTGTTCTTGATCCATACAGTATGATTCTGAGGTAACACATCCAGGTACCTAATGATTTTCTCAAGCTTGCTGTGAATAAAAGCCATCTGCTCTGCACCTCCTGTTGGCTCCACCCCACATCTTCCCCTCCAAACTTTCTGCCCCCTTCAAAGGCCCTTGAAAGAGACATCATAAATGGGATGCCAGCAACTTAACTTGTTTTTGTATTGAATGGGAAGAAAAAAAGCTTTATTATGAATACATTGATTTTCTGCCAGCTGGGAACCCCTGACATAAATTCATATCGATCTTTTAAATACAATATCTGCTCTTTATTTATCTAAGTCATTTGCAGGCGGCTTGCATGCCTAATGTTCTGTCGGTGAGTTTGTGGGATGTCTTTGCCTTTGTCTGCGCCATCTGCTCGGTGAAAAGGCAAAATGGTCCGCCAAGTTATGCCTGACCTCTAGCGTGTATTCTCTCCTGGGAAAAGTCTTGTTTATTAATATGTGGCGCGATCCCTAGACTCATGACTGAATTCACTTGTATTCAGTGCTTCAGTTATTTCCAAAAAGCTGAATGGTCCTGGACTTGTCAAGTGTCTTGACTACAGAAAATGGTGACCTCTTCACTTACAGCAAAGATATGTGTCAGTTGGTGTGATCTGCCAAGTTTTTTTTTTTGAAATACAGTTATCTGCAGGCCCTAGGTTAATCAAGTTAAAAATCCCACCGGAAAACAAAGCTTATTCACATGCTGTTTTTGCACAAAAAAGAAATTGCATGTATCAAGCATGCAGACATTTTTTTCTGTCGCTACTCTCTCTCTTGATATGGGAGTGCAAATGTGCTTTCATTAGTTCAGTGCTTCCTTGCTGTTTTTCTGATTGATCCTGGGTCACAGAGAATCTACAACCAGATTGCGCAGCATGCCATTGTCATCCACAACATTATTAAAAGCGATTAGACAGCAGTCACCCTCCAATCCATAATGGGCGGGGAATAGCATTCCTCCATGACCAGCCACAACTATAAATTCAGGTTTAGAAAGTAAAAAAGAAGCATTTTGAGATTTGATAATTAGCTATAATTTTTTGAACCTTTCTGAGCCACCATGTGAAACCAGTTGGTCAAACTGCCCAGCTTAGTTCACTAACAGATGAAAGGCATGGCAGGACTTTAATACTTACTCTCTGACCTCTATACTCCGGTGGTTCACAAGCACTCTGCACCAGTGGTAGCATTTGTTCTTCTCACTCCTTATTACATGATTGGTGGAGGGATGTATCAGTCTAATGCTTGACTGCCTGTTGTTGCAGCAGTGCTGTCTGGAGGACCCGCCCTGCAGATGGACGCCTTCCTGGCCTGTGCACTCCTCTGCCTCCAGCTGTTCCACAGATGATGAGCACACAGAGCGCCCCCTGTCTATGGAGTCAGGCACTGCCCAGAAGACGCGCTGTCTCTCTCTCTTGTGCTACCACGCCTTGTGAACACTCTTTCTGTCACCCCCCTTTCTAATCTCTTTTGAAACAAGTACGCCCCCTACCATCACTCTGTTTTTCCACCTCCGTTGTAATCCTGTTTAAACCCACATCTATTGCATTAGTCAAACCGTTTTGTTGCCAAATGTGTCTTTTCCTTGAGTCTCATACACCTTGACTGCCCCCCCCCCCCCCCCCTCACATCTCCCACGCACATTGAAATACAGACACCCCTAGACACATACTCCAATAAACATGACACATAGACACATACAAACACAAGCACACACTCACAAAGATTAGGCTTCTTTCATATTCAAATCCTTTTCCCATTTTCCTCCTGTTCCCTCTCCCCACGCACGGCAAGCCCTCACCTGCTCCTGACACACCCAAGTGTCGAACACTCTTTACCAAAGATGCTTTCGGACCAGAGGACAGAAGAAAAGGAGCGGGGAGGGGGGCAGGGGTGGGGGGTCCATCTCAAACCCACAAATTATCCCCTGAATCACCCCCACCTCATTCCGCCGGAACCGGAACACGGGGTGTCGCTGGATCAAGACTGAAACTTTCGGTCCAAAAAGTAATGAAGGGAGAGAACAGGACGACGTAAAATTTTAAAAGGAAGTAAAACTGAAGCAGAGACAGAACTCTTGCTTGCCTGTTGTTTGTTTGTTTTTTCCTCTGCTGGGACAGAAGGAGACGGCGTGCGAACGGGATTGTATATGTAAACGCATTTATCTATAAGAAAATGTCGAAAAAACAATAATACACGTCGGCGACTTTGCGTACGAGAAAAAACTATGGTGAATCGAAAACAGAAGAAGCACAAATTTATACAATCCTTTTTCTTTGTTTTCCTCTGTAGTATTTTGTTGTCTTGTTGACCTTTGCCGTATTCCTCTTGCCTGCCTGCTCTGAAGGACTTGTACTCTTTATATGGGGAAAGTAGAAATCAGAAAAGGTGGTGGCCCACGTTTTGTTTTTTTATTGAGGGTGGTTGTGGTGGAGAAGGGGGTTTAAGGGAGACCCGAGATGTCATAACTTCCCTGTTCTCAGATGCCCGAGGTCTAAAACGGCTTCGGCTCCACCTCTTTACCGACGCGAAGTATATCAAAGTGCACCCTCTTCCGCCTCCCCCGCCCCTCGTCTCTTCTATGCTGGCTGCATGTTTCCCATCTCATTTTCGGCTTAGTAGACTGTCGGTCTCGCTCTCTATTGAATTTATCCTCCAAAGCGGACGGGAAACATCACCCTTTTTACGTCAAAGGGGAACAGGATCCAGCTGGTGGAAGTACGGAATCAATAACGAGATGCAAAGGCGAGTCATTCGAGCGAGAGCCGAGGTTCTAGTATGGAGATCTGGATTGTGAGCAGCTAGGGTGTGGGGTGCATGATTTTCACTCCAGAATTTCTCACATGATTCCATATTATGAATGTTTTGTATTGGATTTACAGCCCAGGCTAGGCTGTAGATACATGCGTCATATTGATTGTAGAGGATATTGAGATCCATACATACATTTTAATGGCAATATGTTCCAGAAATGAGATGCCTGGTGAGAAAATTATGCCCAACTTGCGTCTAATGACATTTTTTTCCCTCCTCCTTCCAAACCTCAGGAATTCTAATGCAATTTTCAAAGCGAATACAGGATTTTTGGAAGAAAAAAAAAAAACCGCAAATTGTAAAAATTCTTAATACCTTAAGCACTGAAAGGATGTAGCCAAAATAGAAGACATTTAGGAAACATGCAAAAATTTAGAGTTAATTGTGATATATGGCAATCTTTGACAGCTGCAATGATTCATTCATTTTCAAGAGCACTTTGAAGTGTCGCCATAGGCCAGTGTATACCAGTAGCCTACGTATCCTTGAGGGTATGGCCACAAATAGCAGTTTTGAAAGTATAAAAAGTATCCCAAGCACACAATTACATAGATTACGACACTTCTCTACCGGAGCCCTGAGGATACAAATCGTTGAAATACAGCTTAGATCATCATTGTTTTCTATTATTATCATATCTCAACTGAATGAACAGAACAATTGCATACTTAGTCCTTGCTAACAGTGACAGCGGAGGGTTGCTGAGTGGTTCAGTCAGTTTGTTTTGCATGCCAATGAAAATGGGAACATGCTTTTTAATGAGTGGGAGTGCAGACAGAGGGTCATCTACAGGGCACGAGTCAAGAGAGCCAGACGTTTTGACTCCTTTTCTCACATAGGACAATTAGTATTCACCAAGGCGAGGAAGCTTCAGCTCACAGAAGTGGCTGGGTACCCTTCTGCATTGGTAATTTGAGTCTGC
This sequence comes from Gymnothorax reevesii, assembly GCA_029721435.1. NCBI lineage: Eukaryota > Metazoa > Chordata > Actinopteri > Anguilliformes > Muraenidae > Gymnothorax > Gymnothorax reevesii. The sequence continues at coordinate 164,886,395 of CM056573.1, read as the reverse complement.
TGTGAAATCTTCTCTCAGATCTACTCTCAGCTTGTACTGTGTGATGTTGTTTAAACATGACAGATATAATTTCTACTCTTTTGGGTTGACATGACAAATATAATAACTATTCTACTGGAGAGGGCTGGTTCCTGAGGCTCTGTGCTATGCTAAAAAGACAGCTTAACAGGGAATTTCCATCAAAAACGCTTTGTAGCCTAGAAATTTTTTAATCTGGGCCAAAGGAACCAGCAAGTTGGTGAAAAATTGGTGTTCTGCAAAGTTTCCACTTTGCCCGCCAGATGGCATTTTACGTGCATGCTCTCTGGATCATCACTGTTGAGCAAGGGGCCCCCACACATGTATTGCTTTATGCTAGTCCTACCATATTCAATAGACTAGAAGCATCCTCGCTTTTTACGAATATCCTGAACTCGTACGTTGTCAACCCGTGTTTTACGGCTCACGCTTGTGAGATTTCTTCTGTGTCTCTTGTTCTGTCTCCATTATCTCACCAAGTTGAATGGTAAAAGAATCAGGCATCTCATTTCTGCTCTGTTAGCATAGAGCAGCTGAGGCTCAGGCCTCCATGTACAGCATTCCCTCTCCCATGTGTTCGTGCAGCTAGTGTTTCACATAAAGCATATAACATAATACGCCACTAGGGGCACCATGTAGATTAATCTGAGGGCGACAGCTGTCTAGGGCCCCCTGAAAATATTAGAACTTGGGACTTTCTTGGTGGCCCGGGATGGTGGGGTCCGAAGTGTGTGTTTCTAGTGGGGCCCAAAAACCAAGGCAGCGCCCCTGACTTTTACTTCCAATGCCATGCTTTTAGATTAGTGTTAATAGAAACACATTCTGTAACGTACTGTGCAAGCAACATTCAGTGTAAATATCAGACTGTACTATTACATGACCTAGGACCGAGAAATTGGTGAAAAGGACAACTAACCTCAGCAAAATGACTGAAATTTTATGAAGATCCACTGAACAGTGGTGACAGTGCAGTTTCTTAATCCGCCATTTTCCAGAAATTCATAGTTTATTTTCTGTGGCTGTGAGCAGCTTACAAGTGCCAATCCTGGATTCCAAGAGCATTGCTTTCTGTAGGTGATTAAATGTAGCTTAAATCGTTGCCATTTTTCTTGCACTCAATTACCAAAACCACACAAAATTAAAAGTATTACAAAGCAAAAGACTATTAATGTATGCTGCTTGAAAACAGTTTGCACTGCACATTAGAAAAAAAAAAAAAAAAATTTATTTTCACTTTAAATCATTTCATCTCACATTTCCGTGGGTAAAATGAATTAAATGAATGTTTCTAGCCAGTTTTTGCTGTCCTGGGTCATGTTGAAGTACTGATTGTTGAGCTAAATGAGTCTTTTAGAGCTTTTTATTTTTCTCGTAATCATCTGTGGCTCAGCTAATCCTATGTGACATTACTGTTGTTGAGAAACATCGTGTTCTGAGGAGTGGAAGCTGGTACACTGGTAATAACCAGCCTAGACAGACGCTGCACTTGAAGTGGAAGTATTTTCTAAAATGTGTTCTAGCCTTTCCAGAGTGTGAGGGTTTGATGTCTAATTACGCAACACAACTACAAATCAGCTGCAGTTTTATGAATGTTGCTATGAATACACACACACGCATACGCTCAAACTCACACAACATCTGTGAATGTGTTGCTACTGAAGATGATGTCAGTCTTAATACAGTGAGAATGATCTGTTTTCAGTGAAGGCCATATGGATCTTTCTCATGTTTTTTTTTTTTTTTTTTTCATTGCTTAGTGTATATGAAGGCAGCTATCAGGAGAAAATGAGGCGGATTAGACCGTGTTTCAGAGAGCGGTCTCAGTCTCTGACTCCTGGTGACTGATAAAAGCAGAGTTCGTAATTGTTGTTGTGTGATTTGCTGCGATTCAAACACCAGACAAATGGCTCTGGCTCAGTCCTTCTCAACAACGGCTCCCTGTTAATGAATTCAAGCTCATTGTGGCATTTACAAAAGTAAGTACAAGGTCGTTGTCAAAGGCAAAATGAATAAAAGGTGAACATAAAATATCAAAAACTTACCCAAAGGTCATGTCATATTAGTTTTAGCCGGCACCTCTATGAAGCAATTAGAGAAACTGATGATTACATTGGATTTGAAAAGAATGAAGCCATAGACTTACTGAAAATGTATTTATCCTCTGTCAACAAATCAGAAATCTGCCAGTCAGATGCTCATTATAAAATTTTGCACACATCCACAAAATATTGAATCTAGCACTGAATTGTGCCAGACATGAATGAATATTATTCGGTATGTGGCTTATTCATGCACTTTATTAATATGGAGGCCAACTTGGGGAATGAATTTTGACCTGAATGCCATTCAATGAATTGTCATATTTAGATGTGTAGTTCTCACGTGTGTTCTCATTGTAAGCCAAGAGGACCTCTGTATGTGTTTGTTTGAGAAACTTAGAATTTTAGCAGGTCCCCAGTCCCTCTCTGGTTCACCAGCTGCCAGACTCTTCAAACAGCACTACCCAACATAGCAACACCACAGGATTTCAACTAGTTCTGACGCTCATACTGACTGTGAATTGAAGTGTATGTCTGGGCAAGCAGTTATTTTTTAATAACGTGCACACACAAACCCAGATATACGCACATCCTCGCATTTAAATTGTTTTATTGCACCCTACATTCAAGTGGGACATCTTTTAAACTTTTACTTTGCAATATGCACAATATCATGAATATAAGGATACAGTATCTCCCATAATGCTCTCCTAAATACATACACGCATATCCTTGACAGACGGGCAGAACATGTTCACGCACACACCCACATGTATGCACCCATTTTACACACTTGCTCAGACACGTAGACGTACAAACAGTGAGCGACTGTGGCTGTTCAGGGTGCAAATCAGCAGCTCTTTGAATCAGAGGGACTGGGCAGCTGTGATTCCATCTTCAGCATTCATTTGCAGCCCGTTGTATAACTCTCAATCATCTTTCCACAGTGAAGAGGCATTGGTCAGAGTGCTGTACTGCCCCCTACAGCGCAGGAGGATGTGGTTGTAGGCGGTAACATGCCAGAAAGGGAAAAAGATGTAGTCGCAGTGCCGGTTGTTGTATATTCTATATCATGTATTGAAATATTTTAGAGGAAAATATATTTGAAATATGAATTTAAGATGTATAAATAAATAACCATGAAACAAAACATGTATGATGCCTTGAATATATTTCCTGCAGTTCCCATGGCAACAAATCCTGAGCTGATCTCACACTTTGGCTCTGGTCGCATTCACACCTAAGACATTAATCAGCACCTCGCCCTGAGCCGTCCACAATGTAAAGCATTCATTTGCTACAAGCCACAGTGTCGTGAAAGGGCCTATTACATGTCTTTGTGCAACTTCTTTTGTAGTGTGGCAAGCAGAATCGTGTAAAAAACGAGATTTTGCTGCAAGAATCCTGCTTCCCAATGAAGTCGCCATGGTTTTTTGGAGTTGATGTGTAGGGGAGTCTGACTGACGTAGTCTATGCAAGTGTGCATCTGAGGGACATTTGTGGCAGTGAATGTGCATCTTTGTTTCCAGCACATCCAACCTCTCCAATGTATCATCAATGTTTCTTTCTTACCAAACTGAGGGTTTGATGGTGCATGAGAGTTTTGATAGTGCTTGAGAAAGATTGGTGGTACGTAAGAGAGTTTTATAGTGTGAAAGGGAAGTTTGATTCTGATGATGATAGATGCTTGGTAGTGCAACGGAGAAAAATTGATGGTGCATGAGAGTTTGATAGTGGATGAGAAAGGTTTGATTGCGAGGGACAGAGTTTTATAGTCCTTGAGAGAGTTTAATTTTGTGTAAGAGAGGTTTGCCTATGATAGTGCATGAAAGCGGCTTGATAGTGCGAGGGAGAGAGTTTGGTGGTGTGTGAGAGCGTGTGGACATCTGTAATATGAGAGTGTGCAGCGCACAAGCTGGAAAAATTTTAGCAATAATTTGATTGCACGTATTGCCTTCTCCATGAGCAGAGATTACTGTGTGTTTCTTTGATGTTTTCAGCGGTGCAAGCAAGATGTCTCTGTAATTTTCATAGAGAGATGCCATATTAATAAATTTGTTTTTCTATTTTGCATCCAAATACTTTTGACTAGGTTTCTGAATAGGACTTAATAACTGTTATTTATGTTTCAAGCATTTGTTATGAAGCTTAACCATACTGAACAGTTGATAAAAGTTTTAACAAATTTTAATTAAGTTTACATAAGACAACATTGTATTATGTTGTATTATTAGTGACTGTTACAATCATTGTACAATAATTTATTAGCTGGCTAACTAGTGTTCTGGCTATTGTTACGGTCTGATAGCAGTCTAACAATTAAGGGCTGTACAAATCAGACATGGAAAAGCATCGCACAGTTTCCAAAAAGCCCAACATCCCGCCAAGTTCCCTCATAAGTTAGACAACAGTCAAACATTCTAAAAACAGAATTTTTGAAGAACTTTTTTCTAACCCCGCCCAAATATATAGCACAGCAAAGCTATTTTTTTCCATTATTAAACACTTTCTTAAGTGAAAAATTTCCAACTAAGTGTGCACTGTATATTCGAACAAAAACTAGGTGCTAACTAGGTACTCGCATCCAGTTACCGACTGTCTTGCGTGAACAAAATGGTCGAGCTGGAGACAATAAATCAGTGGCATGCAGCCCAAAAAAAGTAATTGTGCTGTGTATTGCACGATCAGACAAAAATTGCCCTCAACTGTTCGCAACCCTCGCCTCATCTTCTTCTCAACTTTTTCTCTGACTACACATCAAGAGAAAGTATGCAGCCTAACCACTATTTACAGTAAAGAATACAATTCAATTATCTATTTTTGGTATGACAGGCTGGACATATTTACGTGATAACTAAACATTGTAAGATTAACATCTAAAGAATGTCACTTGTCATGACTGAGGTTTGTTTGAGTTTACTGTCGTTTATATTACAAGAAAATGTATCAAGTAACATATACGGCTTAAGTAATTAATCCTTTCCCTAAGCAATTACAAATGTCTATCTCTCATTAGGCTTAGGTAGGTGCACTGATCATTTCACCGCAACTTCGGATGAAATTTGACCACGAATACCCAACACATGGGGGCTCGGGTATAGCTGCACCCTCAGTGTTACCTCATCTAGAAGGCAAGTTTTTCAAGATCAGCTAATGTTTGAAATTTTTTCACTTTCCACAACCTTCACTGACCGAGACCCGCTCACTTTTGGTAGAATGGACAGTGTAACCAACTGCATGGATACGCATACGCTAGCTGGCTAGCCAGTATGCAATTCTGTCTATTCTGTGCACTTTACTGTTTTCTTGAAACAATGTTAGTTACATGACTACAGCTGGAATAAACACTTTAGATTAAACCATTGACTGTTTATGAATTGCACAAAGCCGCCGACCGTGGAGGAATATTACATTGTACTGGGAAAGTGACATTTACAATGTCGCCTTTCTTCTGTTTACCCCATTGATCAAATGTTAGTTGGGATATTCTTGCCACGTTCGAAATGCCCCGACCATCCCTTACCAAATCTGTGCTTATGGGTGAGAGAGTTTGATAGTGTGTAAGAGAGGTTTGATTGTGCGTGAGAGAGTTTGATAGTGTGTAAGAGAGGTTTGATTGTGCGTGAGAGAGTTTGATAGTGTGTAAGAAAGGTTTGATTGTGCGTGAGAGAGTTTGATAGTGTGTAAGAGAGGTTTGATTGTGCGTGAGAGAGTTTGATAGTGTATAAGAGAGGTTTGATTGTGCGTGAGAGAGTTTGATAGTGTGTAAGAAAGGTTTGATTGTGCGTGAGAGAGTTTGATAGTGTGTAAGAATGGTTTGATTGTGCGTGAGAGAGTTTGATAGTGTGTAAGAGAGGTTTCATGCCTCTAGGACTCTTTGTCCCAGGACTGTACATCCTCATAAAGTTTTTGTCCCCAGACTCTTCGTCTCTGGATGGTTAATCCCCAGTAATGCTTTTCCCTCTTCCTGTATTATAACACTATTCCTAACCCTAACTCTGACCTTAACCCTTATTATAGCGTACAAAAATCCTGGGGGACAAAGAGTCTGGGGACGAATAGTCACATGGGGATAAAAAATTTGCGAATGAAAAATCCTGGGACGAAGAGTCCTGTAACTGGTTTGATTGGGCGTAAGAGAGGTTTGATAGTGCTAGGGAGACTTTGATGGTGCGTGATTCTATGGTGCATGGGGGAAAGTTTGATAGTGTGTCAGAAGTTGGATAGTGCATGAGAACTAACTTTGATAGTGTGTGAGAGCCATTTGATAGTGCGTGAGAGTTTGATAGTGTGTGAGACTGGTTGCAGCGCGTGAAAGAGGCTTAATTGTGTGTGAAAGTGGTTGGATAGTGTGTGACAAAGTTTGATGGTGCGTGAGAGAGGTTTCATCGTGCTTGAGAGGGTTTGGATAGTGCTTGAGAGAGTTTGATAGTGCATGAGAGAGAGTTTGTTAGCATCGAGAGCGTAGCTGAGAATTATGGCTTACAAGGCCTCTCATAAATTTGAATGATTTTGTGCACATGCGTCTGTGTGTATGTGTTTTAACTGAGGCAAGCTTTTATATTCTAATTCACAAAAACGACATGTTTTATTTTAAATTTGATCCCAAACACTGTGTGTCACCAGACCTATGAATGCATGGTAGCCTTGGTAACCCTGAACAGTGAATGCAGCCCACATCTCTGTGGCCTCCTTGTTTATCAGCTTCAGCTACTCGCATGGTAGTGGTTCAGTGCATCTCGGAGGAATGACAGTGATGTAGTTGGCACACTTAGGGCTTTCTACACAGATGATTCTCAGTACCACTCCAGGCACACTCTTTCTCTCTCTCGCACACACACGCACACACACACGCACACTCACGCATACACACACACACACACACACACACACACACACACACACACAAGCATTGATCAGGGCACCAGTCCTGCCACACAGCCTAGAGGAAGTAGGCCACTATCCTCTAACTGGAAAATCTTGACATGTTCTTACTGTGAGGGAGTACTTGGGCAGGAAGTATTTGGACAGCATATTTAAAAGGCTGCAATTGCTGCATGGCTCAATCTAGGTGTATGTCTGCTCTTTGAAGTTATGGGCATCTATACGGGCTGAACCATGTAGAAATGGCAGCCACCTAAAACAATGTCACTGATTGGGAACTTGAAAACCCCCCCAAAATAACTGTGCTTAGACTGAGATAGCACTCTAATTAACTATACTTCTTTCTTCCTGTGTGCATGCTCTCTAAAACAAACAAATAAACAAAAAAAAAAAGCAAAAATTTGAGGCTATTCACATCCTGATGAGTTACAGCCATTGCAGGATGCAGCGACTGTCTACTCACTGACTGTTTTGTTGTTTCATTTTCACCTTGTTCTGGTGATAAAATATATATAGAAGTAAAGAGCTAAATTATCCTGTTTTAGAAATGGATAGAACTGTCAGTCCGCCTCTCATTTTAAATCCTTCTTATTCAAACTGTTTGGTAATGCCAATGAGAGAAAGTACATTAACACATTAGCTAAAGGGTAATTAATTCTTTTTCATAGGTGAGAGCAGTTTTCTCCACCGAAACCTGTAAAAGCGAACAGAGCAGTGGCTGAAATAGCTAATCTCAGTCCCTGAACAATGCTGTTAAAACACGTTCAGTTAATGTACCCGCGCTCCATTATGTACCGTTGCATAACCAGACTTAATTATGTATGCAATTGAGTATTATAGCAGTCAAGTTCATCAGTACAGTCATCTGCGATATGAAACATTTACTAAACGGATGCAAATTTAGCACTTTATTAGGAACACGGTATACTCAATTGTTTGCATTCAATTATCCAATCAGTCAATCATGAGGCAGAATTGCAATGCATAAGATCGCGATGCAGGTACAGGTCTGCAGCATCCGTTAATGTTCACATAAAGCATTATAAAGAGGAAATGGAGTGTCAATGGCTGTGACCATGGCTTTGGAGCCAGACAGAGTGGTTGGAGTGTTACTGAATGTACAGAAGACATTCACTCAACACAGCACAAGGAGTTTACACATAACGTGTGGAAAACGTCCAGACTTCAACAATTCTACAGAAGCAAACACTTGCTTTATGAAATAAATCAGAGGAGAGTGGTCAGACTGGTTGTAGCTGACAAAAAGGCCTCAGTAAGTTAAATATCCACCATTATGAAATGTGGTCAGCAGATAAAAATCTCAGAATTCACAACACATTGAAGGACGATGCGGATTGGCTGCAACGGCAGAGGACCATGTCGGGCTCTATTGCTGACAAGAACAGAAATCTGAGACTGCAGTGGGTACAGGCTCACTACCTGCGTCAGTTGTTGATGATTGGAAAAAATAAAGTGTGTCCAAATTCAAAGGCACACCTTTGGGAAATACTGCATGTGGGATCTTTGAGAGTGATACCCTTGTAAGATTACTATCCGGAATGCATAGAGTTTACAAAGCAGTGATTAAATCTCAGTCAGGTTACATTGATAAAAAAAATTTGATAACATAGAAAACTGTCTTTTTTTTCATTTGCAACCTTTTTATGCCTCCAAATCCTTGAGATACTAAATAAAACATCATTAAAAATACATTTTTGCATTTGTTTCATGTAGCTTAAGATTGCACTAACAGCTTTTTTCTTCAATGAAACTACTTAAATGACGAGTTATTCCAAACTTTTGATTGACAGTGCATCTACTCACAATTATTTCATTTTACCTGTGTTATATTTTCTGTCAATTCAGTATTTTTTTTCCAGATTAGACTTTTCGCTCTCACCTCAGCGAGACAAATAATATGTAAAGTGGATTCAGTAATAAGTAATCTACTCACAGGCAAATAAGTAGGCCAGCAGCAAAGTGCATTGCATTATGCTGCAGACAGACACACTCGAAATCACTAAATTATCATGTGCCCTCAAGGAAATTACCTTTTGTGAAAAAGACAAAATTATGCTCTCCAGTACACTACTAAACAAGAATGATGAATTCAGGCATTTTGAATCGCTTAACTTAATTTGAAGTTATGTATTGCCTGAAATCCTGTCTTTTAGAATGTATGAATATTAGGGGAACGGATAAAGGGCCAGGAGTTTTGCGGTGTGTGAGAAAGTATCTGCCCTGTTTCTAACTTCTACTTTCGCATATTTGTCACACTTTAACATTTCAGATCATCTAACTAATTTTAAATACAGACAAAGGTGATCTGGGTAAAGGCAAAGCGCAGTTTTTCAATGATAATTTCATTTATTGAAAGAAAAAAGCTATTCAACCAAACTTGGTCCTATGTAAAATAAAGTAATTGCCCTCTTAGTTATTAAACCAGCCTGAATCTAAACATCAGTTAACTAGAACCTGTCTGGCAATATGAAGTCGGCAAACGGTAGCACATGATGCGCTGATCTAAAGAAATTCAAGGACAGATGAGAAACAATGTAGTTGATATCTTTTTGTCTTGAAGGGGTTACAAAGCTGTTTTTCAGGCTCTGGGAGACCAGTGAACCACAATGAGAGGCATTATCTACAAATGGAGAAAAACTGGAACAGTGGCAAACCTTCCCAGGAGTTGCCAACCCAGTTAAGTTGCTCCAAGAGAGCATTAATGACTCATCCAGGAGACCACAATAATCTAGACGAACATCTCAAAAAATGATGGCCTTATTTCCCTCTGTTAAGGTTAGGGTTTACGATTCCACAAAAGGACTGAGAAAATATGGCATCCACCGGTGACCTACGAGGAGAAAACAACTGCTGTCTAAAAAGAGCACCCAGACTCATCTCACAATCGCCAAAAATCATCTTGTAGTCCCTGAGGACTTTTGGGATAATATTCTGAGGTTTGTTGAGTCAAAAGTGGGACATTTGATACGGGACCTGTTACATCTTGCATAAACCCCTTAAGCCCTGAGCCTCTGGCTTGAAAGTGACGAGCCCAAAATGAAATGAGTGTATCTCTGCAACTTCCCGGTCCATTTGAAAAGTCTTGGTATAATAAAAAGGGAACACCTTAGGGAATTTTGTCATAGTGTAAAAATCAGTATATATCTCACAGAGTCAGCGTAAATGAAGATAGAACACGGCATAAATTAAAGATCTCATTTCTGCCTAGCAAAATTTTACTTTTTATCTCTTTTGAAATGATTTAGCTGCAATCTGAAACCTCAAAGAATTACAGCACAGAATTTCACCATTATCTTTGCCAAAGTTTATTCTAATCAAGTAAATCGGAGCAAAATTAGAGAGGAGTGTCTAGGTGACTTCTCCAAATTGGCCATCTGGGCACACTTTGGGCATTTTGTGCCATTCCATCAAATCAGAATCATTTTTTATTTAAAATGTATTTATTCAGTTTTTAAATAGAAACCAGTCCTGTATACGTTTTCCCATTCAAAGAAAATACATACAAAGGATATCTTTGTTTGACTCCACAGATTTATTTTCAATAAAACTAACAAATGAACAAAACCATAATTACAAAGATAAGGTAAAAAATGGTTAAAAGTAAAAACAAAAGACACTCCAGCAGTTATCTATACAAGAACTCTGCTTCCGCTGCTCAAAAAAAAAACAGTGCAACTTCAGTAGGGATTGGACCCAAGTCCCCCAGGCCAATAAGCCAATAAGCTACCTGGATAGACAAGCTGCCAGCACTCACATTGCAATTCTAAACAGTGAGTCAGCCTGACACGTCATGAATCAGACTATAAAGGCCTTGGTGGGGTTTGAAAATAAGAAGCGCACGATTGGCAGGGGATATTGTAGACCACGCCGACTTGTTTTTTTTATCTTATGTTTTGCTACATGCTTATTTACTTGCTTGGTGCTTGAATTGTATTCAGTTGAGGTAAAAATGGTCATCATGACCTTTTGCCACCTTTCTATCCTTCAAGAGAATATGCTACATGACGATGATCCTAGGAGAAAACATCATCAGAAATATCATATTACCTTACTGGTAGAGTGACATTACTCATGCGCTTGCTGAAGTCTTTATTGTAACCACAGTTATGGTTAATTAACAGTTAATTGAAAAAAAAAACAATAATGTGACCAAAAAAAAAAAAACATATATTCATATATAATTTTTCAACTGTTAATTAGCCATATCTCTGGTTACAATGAAGACTTTACAAAACCCAAAACCAGTGAAGTTGGCACGTTGTGTAAATCGTAAATAAAAACAGAATACAATGATTTGCAAATCCTTTTCAACCTATATTCAATTGAATACACTGCAAAGACAAGTTACTTGATGTTCGAACAGGTAACCTTTGTAATTTTTTGCAAATATTAGCTCATTTGGAATTTGATGCGTGCAACATGTTTCAAAAAAGCTGGCACAAGTGGCAAAAAAGACTGAGAGAGTTGAGGAATGCTCATCAAACACTTATTTGGAACATCCCACGGGTGAACGGGCTAATTGGGGACAGGTGGCTGCCATGATTGGGTATAAAAGCAGCTTCCCTGAAATGCTCAGTCATTCACAAACAAGGATGGGGCGAGGGTCACCACTTAGTGAACAAATGCGTGAGCTGATTGTCGAACAGTTTAAAAACAACATTCCTCAACGAGCTATTGCAACAAATTTAGGGATTTCGTCATCTACGGTCCGTAATATCGTCAAAAGGTTCAGAGAATCTGGAGAAATCACTGCACGTAAGCGACAAGGCCGAAAACCAACATTGAATGCCCGTGACCTTCGATCCCTCAGGCGGTACAGCATCAAAAACCGACATCAGTGTGTAAAGGACATCACCACATGGGCTCAGGAACACTTCAGAAAACCACTGTCAGTAACTACAGTTCGTCGCTACATCTGCAAGTGCAAGTTAAAACTCTACAATGCAAAGCGAAAGCCATTTATCATCAGCACCCAGAAACGCCGCCGGCTTCGCTGGGCCCAAGCTCATCTAAGATGGACTGATGCAAAGTGGAAAAGTCTTCTGTGGTCTGACGAGTCCACATTTCAAATTGTTTTCGGAAACTGTGGAAGTCGTGTCCTCCGGACCAAAGAGGAAAAGAACCATCCGGACAGTTCTAGGCGCAAAGCTCAAATGCCAGCATCTGTGATGGTATGGGGGTGTATTAGTGCCCAAGGCATGGGCAACTTACACATATGTGAAGGCACCATTAATGCTGAAAGGTACATACAGGTTTTGGAGCAACATATGTTGCCATCCAAGCAACGTCTTTTTCATGGACGCCCCTGCTTATTTCAGCAAGACAATGCCAAGCCACATTCTGCACATGTTACAACAGCATGGCTCCATAGTAAAAGAGTGCGGGTACTAGACTGGTCTGCCTGTAGTCCAGACCTGTCTCCCATTGAAAATGTGTGGCGCATTATGAAGCGTAAAATACGACAACGGAGACCCCGGACTGTTGAACAACTTAAGCTGTACATCAAGCAAGAATGGGAAAGAGTTCCACCTGAAAAGCTTCAAAAATTGGTCTCCTCAGTTCCCAAACGTTTACTGAGTGTCGTTAAAAGGAAAGGCGATGTAACACAGTGGTAAAAAGTTAATGATTATTTGCAAAAAAAAAAAAGTTTCTCATTTTGAACATTAAACATCTTGTCTTTGCAGTGTATTCAATTGAATATAAGTTGAAAAGGATTTGCAAATCATTGTATTCTGTTTTTATCTACGATTTACATAATGTGCCAACTTCACTGGTTTTGGGTTTTGTAGTAATTTCATGAATAATGTCTCTGTACCAGTAAAGTAATAGAGACAGAAGTGTTTTGACCAGCAGAGGAGTTAAAGGGTTTTAATCCTACAAATAAAAACATATTACCGGCAGTTAACACTGTGGAGGGTGAGTGATGGTCAAAAGCTGCTTTGCTATTGCCAGGGCAACTTGGCATAATTGACTCATTCCACCAGCCATACCACTACTCAGTCTGCCTGGCTGAGGCTAAGTAGGTGTGGGCTTGGTTAGTACTTTTGAGACCACCTCGGAAAACTAAGTTGCCGCTTGAAGTGATGCTGCTAGGCCAGTAGGTGGCGATCTTACCTCTGGTGGAATGACCCCCAATGCCTCAGGGCAGAGATGGGGATACTTGCCACATAATCATCCCCTCATGCTATGCAATTTGTCCTCTCCTTGGCCACCTCAAGATGATGCCTGGTGAGAGTTATGATGCCAAATGGCTGCCATGGCATCACCCAGAAGGGTGCCACACATTTAAAGCTCTTTGAGTGTCTTTGAGAAGGAGCTGTATAAATGCAATATTCATTCATACGCAAAAATCCCGGAGGATACTGTCTGGCCATCAATATGACCGAATGCTCAAGTGCAGTTGGGTTATACAGCAGAAAATTGTTCCAAGGCAGACAAGCAAGCCAACCTCTGAATCGCTGGAAAAAAAACAAAATGAAGGTTTTGGAATGGCCTACTCAAAGTCCCGACAAATCCAGTTCAGATGCTGTGGTATAAATTCAAACATCCAGTACATGCTCATAATCCCCCCCAATGTGGCTGAATTAAAACAATTCTATGAAGAGAAGTGGGCCAAATTTCCTCCACAGGGATGTGAAAGACTCATTGCCAGCTATCACAAACATTTTTTTGGAGTTGTTTCAGCCGAGGGCGGCACAACCAGTGATCAGATTTAAGGGCCCCCTAAATCATTGTTTTCACATGGTTGATAATTATTTTATATTACTTTTTTACTTTTAATAAATGAAACAAGCAATTAAAAGCTGTATTTTGTGTTTTTTCAGGTTGTCTTTGATTTGTATTAAAATGAGTTAGATGATCTGAAACATTTCAAAAGGACTTATCCGGAAATATATGAGAAATTGGGAAGAGGGCCAACACTTTCACAGCACTGTTTCTCTATGAATTCATGGAATTATATTTTCTGTGACCAACCTGTGGGAAAAAAAGCATATTTCACACTAATTCAGAATTTCATACTTTATTAAACACGTGCAATGGCGATAAGTACATGTAAATTATACCGCCATTCTTTTGCTGACTCACAGAAAGGAATACACCGATTGGCAAGCATTCAAGAAGCATAATAAGTCCCCTGCAGTAGCAGGAGAGGAAATGCACTGCCAGAGAGAAAGGATTAAGAGAGCTAATAGTGGTTGATTGATGTGAATCCAAAAAAGCTGTTTGAAAAATGTGTCCCCTTGGGTTAGCTTACATACAAAAGTAATGCAATTTTCCACTACTAATGTTTAAGGACAGACAACAAGCATTTTGTGTCAGGTAGTTTGAGGCACGAAATTTGTGATGGAAAGAATGGCTGATTTTAGATTTTGATTCCTGATTCAAAATTCAGTCTGCCAACTGATTTAAGTAGTTATAGCTGCAGCATAAACAAATGGATACAGCAGTGATAGTTTGACATTTCACCTTGAACCCTGACATGCCCAGTGGCCCACAGAGCATGAGAAGAGGAGGATGGGGAGTGGCGCTACAAGTACTCCCAGTGTTATGAGTGACACAGGACTGACTTCTAAATCGGCCGGTTAGGTGCAACTCCAAACGCTTTTAAACGCCCACTGGAAGCGTCAGTTGCATCAATATTAACGGATGACAACAGGACTGAGAAGCAAGCCATGGGTGTCACTCTCAGAATATTAAACAAGACAACGTTTAATTTTGAAAAAAAAAAACTGCCGATAAAGCTTATTTTAAGTGATTGCAAAGTGCGACGGTCAGGTTACCATGCACTATACGTTAAATACAGGCATAATTTTCCTCCTAAATTTAGCCATCTAGTAAATTAAGATTATGATTTACTTTACTTTACCCAGCAACGAATTAGCTAGCTTGCTAACTGGGCAGTGTAAAGTTCTTATCAGTGTACCCTGGGTTAGGTACTGTCTAACTGTAGATCGCTTGATAACTTAAATGCCCGCAAAATAACGGATTTCCTAACAAAACTGCGACTTGGTTAGAAGGCAGGTTGACGACTGCATGTGATGATACGCTCAGGGGAACCAGTCGCAACTCAGGGATAATCCAGAAATCATAAGTCTTTATTACAACATGGGTCAGGACTAGAAGACACAAGGATTGCCAAGCCAAAAAATGAGACCCAAAAAGCAAAGTCGACTAGACAGGCCGGGGTCAAAACCAGTAAATCAGAAGTGCGGCGGTACAAAGACAGCAGGCCAAAATCGTAGTCATAATACAGAACAGATGGTCATACACAGGGCACCCAAAATCAGAAATCGTAGTCGAACAAAAACAGGTCAAATCCATAAGGCAAAACAGGGACAAAGGGGCAACGGCAAACTCAAGGTCGGGCAAAACAGTCGTGAAGAAACAATAATCAAAAGGCATACGAGGAGCTCTGCACAGATGAGAATTGATCAACGTTCTGACAGGGAATGAACTGCACTGAGGACTATAAA
Organism: Gymnothorax reevesii; assembly: GCA_029721435.1. Taxonomy (NCBI): domain Eukaryota; kingdom Metazoa; phylum Chordata; class Actinopteri; order Anguilliformes; family Muraenidae; genus Gymnothorax; species Gymnothorax reevesii. The sequence goes on along the minus strand of CM056573.1, from coordinate 164,870,959 downwards.
TCGACAATAGAGAAATCACATGCTATGCAGGGGACAGGTGAATTGGATAAGACTAATTACAGAGGTAAGCATACATGGTGAAGACCTAAACGACAAGCAATGGGCAAAAACCAAAACACGGACAGGATCCACGCAAACAGCCAATGACAGATAAACAGCTCCGGTCAAGGAGTTCTAAGTGCACTGTTAAGATTCCAGGACTGAGAAAGAAGCGCTCCTGAGGTGCGTGAGCTGTAATCAAGGCGGAGTCTACAGTAAAATTACCAGCGCTAACTAAACAGCCTAGCAGTTAATTAATATGGTTATTTTAGAAAAGCGGGAAGGATGGTAAAACGAGACTTGAAGGAAATTTGTGAAATACCGGAAAACTTCCGAAATCACTCAAAGTGTGTCTGCATGCAGACAGGGGAGTGCACTGGCAAGATAACACAAATCATATCAGACATTACAGGGGAGACAATGTGCAATGCAATAATGGAATGTAAGAAATAAACATGAAAAATAATAAATGCAGAAACAAACAGATACAGAATCATAACCCTGCATGTCAGGATGCCGTTAAACGTGTGTTACTTACCATGACAAGGCAAAATACTGTAGTTAAATAATCTAAAAAACAAATACATTTTTATTGTGTTGACACTTCATTGAGCAGTGGCGAAAAGTAAAAATCTGATGTGCGTCACACACTACCAGTGGGCGTTGCTTCATTAAAATGAATGTAACCAATTTTTTGACGTGCGTCTCGTGTCTCCAGTGGGCATTGGGCTTTAGGTTTAAGATTCTTTGTGAATATTTGGCCCCGTCTTCCCTTCGCTGGATTATTGGTATATGTCTTGTGTCCTTCGTCATCGGCGTCCTGAGTCTTCGGTCCTGGCGAGTGGCTTCATGTAAGTATTCTCTTTGTTCCTGTCCTACGGCGCGCACCTTCCTTGTGTAACCAGCCTCCTCCTCAAGTTCCTGTGCGCTTTTCCCCTGACCGTGGACCTATCTCAGAAAAACCCACTCTCCAGCTCTGAAAGCTCTTTTTATTCTTCAGTTTTGTCAATAAAAGGCCATCTTTTGTGTATTCAGTGATTCTGTGTTTGGCTCCATTCTGTTCCGCAGGACACTTTTTTTCACAGCCCCCGACACTGGTTTCAAACCGCAGGATTTACTGATTAGCTGGGCAACTGTACTAAATAACTATGTAAAACCCAGACCGCTAAACTTGGGACCAGGGCTGAAATAAATAACTATGTAAAACCCAGACCGCTAAAGTGGGGACAGGGGCTGAACTAAAAAACGATGTAAAACCCAGACTGCTAAAGTTGAGACAGGGGCTGAACTAAATAACTATGTAAAACCCAGACTGCTAAACTTGGGACCGGGGCTGATCTAAATAACTATGTAAAACCCAGACCGCTAAACTTGGGACAGGGGCTGAACTAAATAACTATGTAAAACCCAGACCGCTAAACTTGGGACAGGGGCTGAACTAAATAACTATGTAAAACCCAGACCGCTAAAGTTGGGACAGGGGCTGAACTAAATAACTATGTAAAACCCAGACTGCTAAACTTGGGAAAGGCTGAACTTGAAAGTGCTGTTTCAGGTTTTCCTTGTGTGAAGTTATGAGGCTAACTATCTAATCCTTCCTTGTGGCACAGACCTCTGCATTGTAAATAGACGTGTAACACATCAATCAAGGTCAATGAGACTGGTTTGAGAGAACAAAGACAGTTGAATACCAATTCACAAAATTCATGCTGATGAAATCTACGGTAATTTATATAAACTCATTTGAACCTTATACTTATGTGTTTAAATCACACGCCGCTTTGATACCATACGATAAAAAAAAAAATCTACCGTGAAAAATCAAAGGATCCACGGATCAGAAGTTCATAGCCATGTGACACATTTATTTTTTGACATTATTCGTTTCAGTGTCTCAGAATGGTGAAATTTCTAAGTTAATCCAAGGTGAGATATTTACTGTTCATTAACACTAAAAATATTGCAACATTAAGCAGGATTTGAAAGACAGCAGGCACTTTTGAGACTTGGCATTTGCAAAGAGAATTTGTTTCAACCTTTCTAAAAATGATTTTAAAATTGGATATTTGTGGTTGTGAGTATAAACATTTCCAGTGTTCTGCGCAGGATAGGGTAGGTCGTTAATGATTCAGATCAGACAAGTTTTGAATCCCAGATCTGAGGATATTAATTTGCAGAACAGTTGCCTATTGATCACACATCCAGGCTCAGTGCTCCTCTCAACAGAACAATCGTACAGTTTATGTCGGGGGTGTCGGGGCTAGAATAGGAAATAAAAGGACTGGTAGAGTTTATCAGGGGAGTCAGGGAACAGCCCTGTCTGAACTGTATTTTATTACTATACGCACATACTAGGTTTTCTGTTCTTTGCTCTCCTCTGAAAAAAGAAAATAAAAACAGTAGATCACAAAAAAAGGAAATAAGATTAAAAGTTGTGTGTTTGCATGCCTGTGTATGAGGAATGGCGTTTCCATGTGCTATTGTGTGTGTCCAAATGCACTGACATGTCTCTCCATATACTAATGTGTGCGGATGTGTGCGCGAGTCTGTTCTTATGCATGTTTAAGTGTATTTTCACCTCATGTATTAATGTGTTTTCAGATCTTCTCATGTGTGAGAATGAGGTTAACGTTGCCCCACGCAAAGTAGTATGACAACTTGTGAACAGTAGGAAAAACTGTATTGAATCTTAGGTCTCACTCTATTATAACAGGTAGTGGTGAGAAATGCAAATGTACTGTACATGCAGTGAAACAGTGAGGACAGCATCTTACAAGGTTTACACACCGCAAATTGGCTATAGATATTTTGCTACTCTTCAACAAAGCACTACAGGCGACATGTACAGTAAGTACAGTAATAAGAATACAGAAAAAGGGAAAACAACACAATTGCTGATTGCGATGTCAGGTGCTGTACTGCATTGTTTAGTTGCATTGTGTGACACATGAAATAATAACCAGCATTGTGGCAGGTATATTGGGGTTTTTAAAACTGAGCTTTTGATTGGCTTTTTTTGGTAGCCAGTGATGGATTTCCTGTTCCGTTTCGGCCAATAAATTTCCAAGCTCTCTCAATAACTTCACAATAAATGTCCAATATATTCTTAAAACTCACCTTCTCAGTGCTTTATGCTGCCATGTCCTTGTTCCTGTCAGAACAAAGGCCTTTGAAAATTCCGGGACTCACCTCCCAATGAGGCTGATGGTTACAAGTGTCAACAACCAATGACTGCAAGGATTATGCAACCTCTGTCGTTGAGAAATGTTGTTTTTCAGTTGTAGATAGTTTCTTTTTGTAAAATCACTGGGGAAAAAAGACAATGACATGTCCTCGATACAATACAACTATCAGTTCAGAAAAATTGTAGGCGTATTACACCCCCCCCCCCCACACACACACACACACACACACGCACACACCCCAATGTATATCACCATGCGCTCACACCAGTGCACACAGGCATGACATGTAGACGCACGCAGTGAAACAGAATATTAACAGCAGACATCTGAAAATTTTCATTTATTTCTGTACTAATTAACAATTCAAGACAGGGCTATTTTATTGAATGGCCTAAATTAAAGTTTAAATAAGCTATTTCAAGTTGATTTAGGTCAGCAGCACTGAGACACAAGTGGGAATTAATGTTCAATTTTGCACTGGCACGAGGCTCCAACCTTTTCTATTCGCTCATTTATGAATACATTGAATAGAGCATTGGGGCCAGAAGATTGTGAAAACGTGTAATGTTCATGATCAGTCTTGACACAGTAAAAAAAAATAAATAAATAAATACAAGGCCATTGGGACTGAGTGGTCTGTAGCTCAACATTCAACATACTTGTCTACTTTTGTCACTTAAAATGAAATAAAAACATGGAACTGGTGAAATCACACTGCCCTCCCACCAACTGCAGCAGAGAAACAGAAGAAAAGCATGAAAAAGAGCAGGAACCTGCTGTTCATTTTCTGCCTCGCTCCTAATGGACGGGACAGGACAGCAACTTTACAATATCCAAATAAAAATATGTAATAGGCCAGTGAATATTACAAAATGCAACCATTAAAGAAATAAGAGGACAATAAATTCCACTCACAGCAAAGTCTCAAGCCCGACAGAACTTAAATGACCATCATTCATAAATTCCTTTCCCAGTCATACATGTCGGTTATGTGCATGCATTGGCAATATTGCCCAAACATCTGGGGAAAAACACTGATGCCATGTTCACAGACATAGAATAACGTTCCTGAGATTATTAAATATGCTTTAAATTCCTTAGAAAACCTGAGTCCCTCAGAGGACACTTTCGGAAGAGACTGACTGGCACTGACTCCTAAAGTGACACAAATTTCAGCCATATGCGTGTGATTGCTGGCATATTATCTCATCGAAGTTTAGTTTTCTTGCCTCTGACTGTGATTTCCTGAGAAATGCGAGAGAAAACAAGCGGTACTTTAAACCACAAGAGCAAAATGATCCAACATCTTTAATGGAGTGATGTGAAATAATAAACACAGATTTGCACACACGCGCGCGCACGCACACACACTCGCGCATGCGCAGACGCCAATATTTAATAACCGCAATACTTGACTTTTTCTTGCATAGTGGTTACTAAAGTAACCGAACCCATCCACCACCCTCAGTAGACATGGAGGAAAGGAGTCATGAAACAAAGGGTTAAATTCACGAATCATTTCCCTTTAAAAAGCCATTTGCATCACACATAAGGGAGAAAAAATCAAGGAAAAATATGTTGTGCGTTTAACTTAGGTTTGTAACCCCTATAATGGGAGTTTGTCTGATAAAAACCGTTCCTGTATTACGCTTGTTCTAGAAAACAAGAGCAGGGCAGGATAAGGCATTAATTCAGGCTTTCTTATGATAATAAATGCCCCACATTTTTACCCTGACTTTTCACAGCTGTTCTGCACAAAGCTAAATAAGTGATGCAACTTCATCACTCAGAAGAATAGTTTATACAGTGCTTAATAGGACCTTTATAGCTGAACCAGTTTGGCTAAATGCTACTCATCCCTCAGATGTTTCCAGGGAAACTCTGGTTCTTTTTTATTCCAGCCATTTATATGAATGCGTCACTCTCATATATTATTCAAGAGCATAATTTTCTTTGAGATCGAATAGAGAAGCAATTTCTTCAGTGCCATTACTCTTACAAGAACTGAGATGCAATTGCTTTTTGCAGCCGATTAGGAAATTTTTCTATAGCGAAGCTGTAAGTGGCTGGAGAGAGACGTGTTACGAACCCTATGTTGAGTGCAGCTACAATAACCTGTCAATCATGGAACCGAACTGATCCACTGTATTGGTCTCAACAGTAACACTGCTATTAATCTAGATCACAAAGATTACAAGTACACGTATCATATTTAAGTGTCAAAATATAGTATGGACATTGATTGTTTTTTGTTTTCTTTTAGTTACATATTTTGCTAAAAGAAACATAACAAAGTATCCTCGCTAGGAGAAAAAAGACAGCCAGCGTCTTGGATTTTCAAACTACTCCCAATTCTTTGCCATACTGCGTGACGAGCGCGATGTCGGAAAGATGTTTTACAGAAAACTAAGTTTTCAACGTTTTTCCAAGTTCTATAACAAAAGGAAGGTATGGCTCTGCTCCCTGTCTGTGCAGATCACAGCTCCACGGCAATTGCAGTCGGAGTAGTTGAAGCTGCCAGTCAAATCTTCTTCATTTTGTTAGTCAGAACAGAGTCTCGCAGGAATCTCAAGTAAAGAAAGTGTTTGATCGTGTTTCACCCGTGATGATGTCTTACTGTCACCGTGTCTGCAATCTCTGTGGCTTTGGTAATGACTGGATTGGTTCTTAATAACTAGACTTTTTAAAAATCACATGCTTTAATAATTGCTCTTGCGTACTGTATGTTCAGTATGTATTAGAAAGTTCAAAGTTTGGAAGCTCTGAGAAATTTTTTGTTTACATTGTTTTTCTTTTTCGTCTGAAGAGAATCACCATTGTTTTTGATTAAAATAACCCAAGTTATCATGTTAAAAGGCTATTTCATCATTAGAAAACACTTACTCAATAATGTTAGCACAGCTGAAAACCATAATTCTGTATAAGGAAGAGGTAAAACTGGCCCTATTTGGGCTGCTTTACAATTTGGGGCATTGACATTCGTGGGTTTGATTTTGTTCTCAAAATGGCCTGAAAGAAAGAGCGCTGTTCAGAAACTCACCAGCCTGTATTTGTTTCGAGAAATGAAGGGAATTCCATGCAAAAAGAATTTTGCCAAGCTTAAGTTATTTTACAATGGTTTGCACCACTTCCCTCAGAGAACAGTGCAAACTGGCTGTACCCGGGGTAGAGAGAGAGATGGAGCGCTCCAGCACACCACTGTGAAGGACAATAAAGAAAAGTATACGTTGAGAAACAGATGCCTCACAGGTCCTGAGCTGGCAACTATATTAAATGGTACCTGTAAAACACCATTCTCATCCACAACAGCGAACAGGCAACTCCTGCACAGTGAATTTATAGGGAGTGTTTCAAAGAAAAAGCCAAATCTGAGACAAAAATGGACAAGATTAAAACGGGCAAAAGAACATACAGTAAATTAAGGACGATTGGGGGAAAAAAGTGTCACGGACGGAAACTTCTAAGTATCTGTTGTTTGGATTTGAAAGGTTAATATATGTGACGCTCCAGCACCAAACCAGTCACACGGGTCAATTTTTCAAATACAAGTTTTTGGGCTCATATTAAATGCCCTTTCAGATGAGCCCAAAAACTCATATTTGAAAAAATTGACCCATGTGACTGGTTTGGTGCTGGAGGGTCATATATGTAGATGAACAGACCGAATAAGAAGATGCTGGAGGGATACTTGACGCCATCTGTCGAGCACGGCAGAGGTAATGTGATGACCTGGGGGTGCTTTGGTGCTGGGAAATTCAGAACTTTGTGCAGGGCATGAGGAGTCTTAAATTAAAGAAATCTTAACAAACTCAAGTTTTGCCAGACAATCTGATGCTTGTTTGGAGCAAAAACCATCCTAAAACAGGACAGTGACCCAAAACACTGCAAATTATGCAAGACCTGGAGAAGAAGCATTTTGCTGGTATTTCTGCTGTGATTGATCGGCCCGCATAGTTACTGAATATCATGAGCTGGACCATATGGCATGAAAAAATATCCCGTCATGCTAAACACACTTGTGGGAGGTGCTTAGTGCAGATTTGCAAAGATATGCACTCAGCAGCTCATACACATATATAAGTGTATGCACGTGGGAAAATGCCCAGTGCTAATACTGCTGAACAGTACACACCAATGAGCCAAATATTTTAAAGCCAAAATATTTCTAAAGCTAATGATGTCAATTATCCCATGACAACATGCATGTCAAACAGACCTTCGTTGGCAAGCTAACTGTTGCGTAGCAAACATGTGGCATTTGAGAGAAGTTGGTCCAGAGCAACTTTAAGAGGAGTGGCTGACAGGCTACAGTGACGGATATTTGATGAAAATAATTTTCTGATAGTTTCGGGAGAAACAATGCTTGCTTCCCTCTGCATATAGGACTTCGTGGCCACAAAAAAATCAGAGCGTTCAATATAATATACGATGTACATCCATCATAAAAATCACCTGCAAAGGCCATGCAATCACTGCATCTGGACCTTGCAGCAACAGAAGAAGGTTGCCTGGTCTGATGAGTCCTGCTTTCTTTGACATCACTCTCATTGGCCAGGAACCGTTTACCTGAGGTCTACACTGTAGGATGAAGACAAGCTAGTGGAGGGAGTGTGATACTCTGGGAAATGTCCTGCTGGGACACCCTAAGGCCAGGTTATTCATATGAACATCATTTTGCGAACGTTTTGGAGGCATGTGGAGGATCAACCACATACTGTATTAGGCAGCTATAATGTTTTGTTTTATCAGAGCCTATCAGAGACTGTGTGGACACACTGGAAGTTGATTTTTAACAAGCTACAATTCTGCTGCACACACAGACATACTGGCACACACACACCTTCGCGTACACACGTTTATGTATGCACGCATACACGTGCACAAACACACACACACACGCATCTTAATCTTTAGGTATGTGTACTTTACTGTGCGTACAGTATATAATTTTTTACCAGTTTATATTAGGAAGTTAAAAATACTGCCCACAAGCTGTTGTCTGTGGCCACAGATGGGTTCTCAATTCTCTGATAGCAGTAAAACCAATCATTGACGAATCCTGCTTATCATCAGATAAAAGCCTGAGTTGCACAAAAAGTTGAGGGACAAGCTGTACAAAATACCGGGAGAAAATAAGCTTCTTTTACACTAAAATTCCATATAAACACTGTTAAATTTACATGCGCATCCTTGCAAGTACTCTGGTTAAAGATACAGCAACCCCATGAAAATGTATTTAATGCTTTTAATTGCATGTCGAGTCATATAGGCTGATACCCACTTTTAAATCTCCCCAGCTGCAGTACTACCTCCCCACCGCCACACGCCAATATTGTGTGTTTTTCTAGGCAGACTCTGTACTCAATCTATACACCCTGTGCCCCCAAACATTTCTCACGGCCACGTTACCCCCTCTCCCCTGGTGTAAGTGCCTGTATGAACGGCACCGTGTTCTTGTTCTGTGGCTGTTCTTCCACGGACATCGAGCATCGAGTTCGCAAAACAAGGCGATAGACATCTTTGCTTTGCTCCCAATTTTTCCATTGCCTCTCTTACAGAACTTTATTAACCGAACATCTACTCCATGAGGCCCTGGGAATCATGACTCGCGTCTCAAATGCGGCACGAGTTCCCCAGCTGCCTGCTAAACGCCTGGCTGGTACCATCTTCGCGGCTCAATTTCAGCAACAAATGCCGCTAACAGGCTTGGTTAGGAGGCTCCAGTGAGTTGAAGGTAGCTAAATTGAAGAAGAATTGAGTTTCTAACAAGGCTCCAGAGCTCTGGTTAGCACTGACAAGCTGCTTAAAACGTGGCTATTAAACCTCCGCCGTGGCCAGCATGAGCATTATGCCAACTCTATGACACGGGGTCCTATAATGGAGAAAAATAAACTGCCAAATGCATTTTCTAACCTACTGGCAAGCATGACAGACACAGAACAAGTATTTGCTCCCTCTGTCTACACATAGTAGGGCTCTAACCATCCTAAGAACAGCCTGCTGACCACTAATGCAGGGAACATGTTGACAAAAAAACAATCTGAACTCTTTGTTGTCCCAGTGTTCTTTTGGGCTCATTGGATGGGATTTGGTACAATTTTTTTTTTGTTCTTTGGGGGGGGGGGGGGTATTACTGGGTTGTCAGTCTGTCCATTATTTTGGACATTATGCTTGTGGGATGCATTTTGGCATTCAGTATTTTGGACATTATGCACATGAGACTACAGAAATAATGCAAAGTTCAAGAAACCTGGCCATTGATATGCATAATGTCCAGTATTCTGGACATTGCTTATTTGAGCTATTTGCCTGACATGCATTATGTCCAATACTTTTGACAGACCATAAAATCAGGTGTAGTTGAACAAATACACACACGTTACAAAGCTTATATGTCTCAGTGTGTGCTGACTCTGCTGAGCCCTCTTTCAAGTACATAGGTGACTTTATTAACTCTGTAATTCGTTCAGTTATGTTGACAAGATAAATTACTGCGTAATCCATGTAGGTTGCTGCCTCATCATGGTAAGAGCAACATAATGAATGTATACAGTCATGTTAGCACAAGGGGACAGAGGCCACAGTGATCTCAATGTGCTTTCACCATTCCGTATGTCTATTATAATTTTTTTGACAAAAATTAGTTCTTGACTGTCTAGACGATGTTTCACATGGTCTATTTTTTCATACTGTACTGTCCTAGTAGTTATCCAACATATTGTGCAACACACACACACACACACACATGCTAGCATGTTACCTCAGTTGCTCCGCACAATAAGTTCTTTCTCCTCTACGAGGCTCTGATGGTCACTTCGCACAAATGTACCCCAGTTAAGGCATTACTACTTGTCAAACATAATGTGACAGAGATCAGCTGTATTTTTCTGAGGAAAATATCCCCGAAAACTTTGATCTTGATTGCCGATGCTGTCCATTTCTCCCCAATTTCGTATGAGATTACGACTCAAACGTGCAAATTGGTCAAGTTTTTGGTTTAAAATTGTTAATTGAAGTGAACAGCAGAAATGCAGCTAAACTGAGTTTTAGGCCTAGCGGTTCCACAGCTTCAAGAACACTGGCAGAGCACACAGGAGACACGATGGGCAGTTCCTGCTCAGGCCTGTGGAACCTGTCCAATCAGATTACACTGGGCTTCTCAGGAGGGGCCCTTTCAAAACAGGAGTTAAAAAGGTGCGTTCAGAGAGAGGATGAATAGAGTTGTTGCAGCAAAGCACAAAGCATGTAAACATATTAGACGTCTAATATTAAAATTAGTTTGATGATCTGAAACGCTTAAGTGTGACGTGCAAAAATAGAGGAAATAAGGAATGGAAAATGCATTCTCAGACCACAGTATGTCATCTTTAATGAATTAAAGTAATTTGGGAGCATACTGTATGCATACAGTATAGAATAGGGCGAGGAATGAGTTCTTCCCCTTAATATTTCTTAAATTCAGGTCCTTCTTGAGTTTTTTATGCTTGTGTGTTATTTGCTCTCAGTAAACAAATGAGCTGCTTTATATTTGAGATTTTTCCTCTGGAAGATTTTGGTTTTCTGATTTTCTGGCAGAGTAGGCAAGGAGATATCGACAACCGTGAGAGGTCTCTTAAGTCACACACTATCCCTATCCCGAGGGCCCAGGTGAAACGTGACAGAGACGGGCGCACATTCTGTTTTGCTTCCAAATGTATGAATTTTCACATTCTTATATCTTTGCGTTTCATTATTTTTTCTGTCGTTTGACTTCCCCATCAGCATTAGACCTCTTCATTAGCAGGTGTGGAGAGTTTCTGTCCATTAAATAGGCATGTAATACTGGCATGGAAACCGGTGAACTACTAAGGCTGAAGATAAATGCAAATACGGCTCAGACAGAGGACCTTGTGGACAAAGTTCCAGAGCCCTGTCTTCGCAGCAATGTTATATGAAAACATGAGGTAATCCCTCATAAAAGAAAAATGTGTTAAAAAATCTCCTGTGAACACCCAATGTGAAAACTGCACATGCGGACTATAGAAAGAAAAAAAAAAGATCCTTTTGGGGTGATAAAGGCACACTATGCCATTTCAAAGCACACGTTTTGCTTTTGCAGGTGACGACCGTCCTTCATTTTTAAAAAGTAAAATTTCATGTGATGTGACTTTTTTCATAACTGATAGTATAAATTGCCTTTCTTCCTTTGACTTCACATTATCAGTCTCCATCTAACCAGATAAAGAGATCAGGGCTGAAACGTGAAGTCCTAAAGACTGCTCTCTCACCTCAGTTATTTATACTCTCAGCTAAGGCGGTCTTTTCCTCCACCTATACCGTCAGATGACAGCCTCTTTACCTTGAATTATGGTAACATTTGGAAGAGGCTTTTTCCACCTGAAAATGTGTCATAGTGGTGTGCTTATTGTCTCACTCTATCCTCACTACACAGTGCTCTCTCTCTCTCTCTCTCTCTCTCTCTCTCTCTCTCTCAGGGCAATTACCCTCGCAACATGTATTTGATTTTATTTTGCTATTCAATTATTTAATTGCATTCTGATTAAAACATTCAAGCGAATCAGTCAAGTGTCGAGTGAGGCTAATGTTATCATTAGTAGATGGGCTTTTTTTTTTTTTAATTAGTCAGCGTATGAAACAGCTCAGCAGCACAGACTTCCAGAACTGTTAATGCTAACAACAGCAATCTGGTAAGCTCATTAAGAAATGTAATGAAGGATATGCTTGAACATATTGTCAACGTTGCTACTTATATTGACTGTGACTATATGCAAAGATATAAAAAGACTTCTTTTTTTAAATTCAGAGGAAAAGGTTTGTAAAACAGTGCAGAGGAACTCAAATGTAGCTGACTTTTTCGCAATTTTGAAAGTTTTAATTACTCTATAGCCTAATGCGTTAGTAACCAAGCTCAATCGTCCCATTTGCGTTGAGAAAAGAAGATCAAAAGCCGGCCCAGCTGCAATGCAATTTCCCCGATTTCCAAAAAAGCAAATTTTGTATTAATTATATACAAAACCCAAAACCAGTGAAGTTGGCACGTTATGTAAATCGTAGATAAAAACAGAATACAATGATTTGCAAATCCTTTTCAACTTATATTCAATTGAATACACTGCAAAGACAAGATGTTTAATGTTCAAACTGAGAAACTTTTTTTTTTTTGCAAATAATCATTAACTTAGAATTTAAAGGCAGCAACACATTGGAATAAAGTTGGCGCAGGGGCCCTTTTACCACTGTGTTACATCGCCTTTCCTTTTAATGACACTCAGTAAATGTTTGGGAACTGAGGAGACCAATTTTTGAAGCTTTTCAGGTGGAACTCTTTCCCATTCTTGCTTGATGTACAGCTTAAGTTGTTCAACAGTCCAGGGTCTCCGTTGTCGTATTTTACGCTTCATAATGCGCCACACATTTTCAATGGGAGACAGGTCTGGACTACAGGCAGGCCAGTGTAGTACCTGCACTCTTTTACTACAGAGCCATGCTGTTGTAACACGTGCAGAATGTGGCTTGGCATTGTCTTGCTGAAATAAGCAGGGGTGTCCATGAAAAAGACGTTGCTTGGATGGCAACATATGTTGCTCCAAAACCTGTATGTACCTTTCAGCATTAATGGTGCCTTCACATATGTGTAAGTTGCCCATGCCTTGGGCACTAATACACCCCCATACCATCACAGATGCTGGCTTTTGAACTTTGGGGGGACATTGATTGTCTTTATGTCAACAGAATTTCTATGAATCCAAGGTGTATCACACGTTAAAATGTGCTTGATTGGATTAAAACGTACTCTAACAGGGTTAATTTAGCCAAAAGAAAAAAGAGAGAAAAATTTTCACTGCAAAATTTGTCTTTTCACAGTTTTTCAGTGGCTTTGCAGTTCAGTAAAGTTGATAATGAGATACGAGGCCTCATCTGGAGATTAGGAGACTGCAAGAGAGGTATAAAAAGGCAGAGATTTGCTTCTGTGTGTAAAAGAAGAGGATTCGAGTCGCCCATTCAACAAGAATATCCCAGATGACAATGAATCATTGGTTCTGCCCACTGCAGTTTGTTTAAAGAAGGTCTTTTTCTCCCAAAGTGTTGGGAGAGAGAGAGAGAAGGAAGAAGTCACAGGGAGACAGGGACGAATAAACAGTGGGAGGGATGGATGAGAAAATGAGAGAGATGGAGGGAGAGAGATGGAGGGAGGGGAGAGCAAGAGAGTCAGCCATAAAGAGAGAGAGGATAAAAGAGAAAGAAGGAGAGAGAGAGAGAGAGCAAAAGAGAGGGAGCGAGAGGCAGGAGAAATGAATGGAGAGAGAGAGTGAGTGAGTGTGTGAAGGAGAGAGAGAGAGGGGAGGGGTGACAGAGGAAATGTATGAGAAGTACACGAGAGCAACATGCAGACAGGATGCAGTCTTTCAAATGGACTAATAACAAGTTTCGTCAAACATCGTGACAGAAACGAGAGGGTCCTGCTAATGTTCTCTCGCAGACTCTGTCTTCTTATTCACAATAGTCAGTAATTGAAGACATTTAGATAATGGCTGCCCACACAATTATGGTACATGTTCTCGTATGGACAGCACTGTGACCATGATTCATAGAAAGAAAATAGGACCGCACAATCTCCTTGGTAACACAAAATGTGTGAAATTAAGACGCTATTTTTTTTCAAATGCTGCCGCTTTTTTTTGTTGAAGGCTTTTAAAATAACTGTTGAAATATCCTGGCTCGAGTGAGAGGAGCCGGTGTTTATGATATGGAAGAATGCGAATGCAATGGCAGCTCAGCAAAAGAAACGCCCTGATTGACTGGCTCTCCGTATAATCTGTGGCCTGCTCTCGAGCCTGTGAAAGGTCAGAGCAGTATCCACTCTCAACAGGGAGTATTTCGCAACACTCAGAGAGCTGTCCATAAGTATTTGGATGGTGACATATTTGTAATCCCAAACAGTTTGTAGATACCCTCCAGTCAAAGCTACCAGTCAATACATGATGATATTTACACAATGTGTGGCAAAATGTCAGAAGATGACAGCTCAATTGAAATGTACTTTTGTCAAAATACTTACGCGTCTCGCTCCATGGTCCAGCGTTCCCAGTGCACAGCGAACTGACCTCTGACTGCCTTGGAATGCATCATTCTGTTGCAACTGCATTAACTATAGAGAAGTCAAATCAAATGTCTTCGTGCAAAATGTTTGGCGAAGATTTTTCATGATCTGTTTTGGAATGGAGCCATCACTACGAAGCAAAGACAGGATGCCTGAATGAAACATTAAGAAGGGCAGTGAGTAACGTCGTGTCCTTGGAACATAGAAAAAGACATGGGATTATAATGGACTGAGCTCGATTAGCTGAATTTAATTGTTTTGCTTCCATTGTTTATTCTCCCCGGTTGATTCAAGTGATGAAGTCATGTGGCTCCTCTCTTCCTGTTCCTGTTTACATTACAGATGCTGCACCCTTGGCTTCATCTGAATGGGTGAAAATGCTTTTTCAAAGTCAACATATTGGGTAGAATGCCAAAAAAATGACAGACGCAGCCATTTACGTCCCTCAGACACAATGACACAGACAACAGCAGCTCGGCCAGCCGTTTTTTTTTTTTTTTTTTTTAAAGCTGCGTAGGTAGTCAAGCATCACGTATCAGTGCCTCTTGGGCTGCCCAGAGCCCCGTTCTCACTCTTTTCTCCCGGTTAGTTCTGCGGTGTATAATGAATGAAGAAATCAAGCAGTTCAGCCGGAGTCTGAAGACAGGAGAGAAGAAACGCTTTGGGAGCCGGCTGTTTATTAGAAACAGGGCGATAGAGCCATGCATGCTAGCGAGCCTTTTCCAAGAGGCAGCGAGAGGAAAATATCACCGGATTTAATTCATAGCTCCCTCTCTCTCTTTCTCTTTCTTGACAGAAAGGAGCTTTGCTAATGAATTGAGGGCCGCGCCATTCAGCAGAGGACATAAAAGTAAATACAGCGCTGCCCGCAGACACGCAACGTGGAAATTACTTTTATCATGCCCAGAAAGACGTGATAGCATTGGAGTGCAAATGAGATGTGGAGCGTGTGTTGTTCAAATGGGTTCACAGACAATAAGACACGGGAGAAAAACATGAAGCAGGAAGGAGGGGAGAGAATTGACTTTCCTCAGGCTGAGAGAAAGCTGAAGACATCTCACAGGACTGGAGAGATCTTTGAAGTCAGGTTCCCTGCGTGATACTCACCAGAGTCCGATGCTAACAACAGAGACCTCTTCCTAATGCTGCCAACCTACTGAGCAAATGTTTTCATTGATCCTGCTGTAGATATGATTACTCTCCGAGAAAATAGGTGCTAAAATGCCAAAACAGGAATAAGTCTCCGGGGCAGTGCCCTGTAGGTGTATAAAACTGCACCCCGAGCCAGAAATGAATAATTCATGCGCGGTGTTTTTTTACAGTCGTGAATTTTTTTTCTCTGAAGCATAAAATGTTCACCTGTTCTGTTCCTTTGTTTCTGAGTTTTGGTTTAAAAAAAATGTTAAAACAGTATATTTGATTTTGCCTGTCGCTATGATGTCTGAAAATTCAGCGCTGGATAGACTTGTGCTGGTATCACTGGGGCGCGCGCAACCAGCTGTGTTTTTAAACGAGGGCCTTCACACTGACATCTTACACAATAAGCAGTTGTATTAGCTGGAAGAATTATTCATGCAGTCAGGCAATAGACTGTCCTCTGTTTTGAATACATGACTGCTAAAAATTTCTATTGTTCCTGGGGAAACTCAACCAGTAACAAAAAAACTGTCAAAAGTTCACGCCTTCCCCTGAAAAGCCAAGCTTTATGTAAATTGTGTGCCCTTGCATTCTCAGGAATTCTATTTTATATTTGCAAATGAATGACATTTATTGAGAAAATATTGCTTGGGGACTAAATCCCAAACATGAAACGAAAAGTTTTTTTAAAAATATCATACCTGAGAATAGATTATTAATGTACGTACTAATGTGAAATAGGAAAATAATTGTGAAATAAATGAATAAATTCATATTCATTTTTTTCAATAAAGAAATATTATGGTGGTCTTAAGTGCACATAAACCCTGGTACACGTAGTAATAATGATGATGATACTAATAATAATAATAACAACTGCGTGGTATGGTGTCGCAGTGGGTAGCAGTGCCACCTCACAGCATGAAGGTCACAGATTCGAATCCAGCTTGGGGCCGTACTGTGTGGAGTCTGTATGTTCTCCCGGTGTTGACATGGGTTCCCCTTTGGGTACTCTCGTTTCCTCTCACTGTTTGAAGACATGCATCAGGCTAATTGGAGACTGTAAATTGGCCATAGATATGAGTATGTGACTGGTGTGTGTGCCCTGTCATGGACTGGCAAGCTGTCCAGTGCGTGGCCCTGCCTTTGTCCATTGTCAGGTGGGATAAACTCCACCTCCCCCAGCCCTAGTGAGGAAGAATCAGTATGGATAATAATAATAATACGAGATTGTTTTTAAGCAAAAAAATATATATCTCCCCAACCCCAAAGCAACCCCTCATTGATGTTCACAGACATTTAGGAAGAAACTAGAACAGTCAATAGCCTCAAAATAGCAAAAGGCACATCTGCATGACCAGCTGCAAATGTGTGCTCATTTTTGTGGAAATATATCAAATGTTTTCAGAGTTATGGTCCGGAAATTGTGGGAACGCTGACGTGGATGCGCATGGGAAACCGGACATAAACAATAATAATAATTCTGAGCTGCTCAAACACAGTCCTTGAGAAGGAATGCTGTCAAAGCACATTGTTGACAAGATTCAGGATGATCCATTTTAGATAGATAGATAGATAGAATGGGAGATGTTAACATGGTACAGTCATAGATGGCTCGGATGATAGAATTGGTACAGTTAACAATACTGTTTAACTGTTATGCAGCATGTGTAGACAGAAAGAGGAGAGTTTCCTGTTTGCTCAGTGAATGCCCCAAACTTGCAAACACCAATAATACAAACAGAGGCGTGATAGTGTTGCTAGGGCTCTCCACTGGGACATATGTAATCAAAATGGGTTATATCGTGGTGAGAAATGGTAAGAACATGTACCTGAGAATGTCCCGGATAACAAAGATCTTAAAGTTTTGTGGGACTTCACAGCGCAAATGGATAAACATCTAGAACATAATCGTCCGGACGTTGTGGTTGTGTATAAGAGAAAGAAGGTGCTTTGGAGACAGTTGGGTGGAAAGCCAGGAAGATGAAAAGTTTGAAAAGTACTGTGATCTGTGGATTGAGATTAAGACTTTATGGAAACTAAAGTCGATGAAAGTAATCCCAGTTGTTATTGGAGCATTAGGAACCATCCCTGGAAGACTGGAGGACAACCTGGCACAGAAGGGTGTGCAGACAAGATTAGAAATTATTCAAAAGACAGTTTTGCCCGGGACAGCGAGAATCCTCAGAAGAGTCCTTGGAATCTAAGGTGGCTTGTTGCCTCCCGACCAGTGACAGTGACATCTCCAGCAATTTTGCCGAGTTAGTTTGTTACATAATAATAATAATAATAATAATAATAATAATAATAATAATAATAATAGTACTTCAGTAACATGCAGCTTGTTGTGCTTATTGAACTGTATATTATTGAAAGAGTGGATGACTTTTTTTTTTCCCTATTTGCACCAGTCCTCCATTGACGATAATTGATAATGATGTGAGCAGCACAGCATGTCTCGGATTTAAAACTCATTTTCATGGCCTATGATTCATGTGAAATCTGCTCTATGTCTCAGTAGATACATACCCACTCCAGTTGAACACATAATTAGGTTTTATATCCTGGTTAACCTATGATTGCTAATACAGAGAGATCGGGGGGAGCATGTAAAAACCTTTGCTGCATTGAAGTTAAATAAATAAATAAATACCCAATAACATCTGGTTTAGCCAAACCCTCTTGGTCAGCTAAATCAAGGAAAATGTGAAAATTACAGTGTAAGAGAATAACGCTGTCCGCACTGGTGGCTGGTGAACTTAAAATTGGTGAATTGCAGCACATTCCTTGAAAATAATGATTGGACTTGACCTGTTTCCCATCATTTATTTTAAACTGATGTGACATAAACTCCTACAACACCCGGGACCATCAGGTGTAGCCAGTTCTCCTCACTACGAACTGAAATTAAATATTGAAATTATTTTGGTGTCAACGGAGGAAATTCAATAACATTAGTGGCGCTTCTCCTCTCGTGTCGCATAACTTTATTGCTTAAATGCCAAGTATACTTATACTTTTCCCACCAATGATTACTTCTTTATCATTACCCTGCTGAATGCTTATGAACCCCTTAATTTCCTCATACTAGAGTGACAAACAAGCTGGAGCCATTTCACGTATCCCATTAGCTTAATCGCGGGTCAATGACATTTGACTGAAAACTAAAATAAAAACACAACAAATGCCTAATTCACTGCAATTATCCTACATGATCAGGCTGCCTATGAGGAGGCTTATAACTGAAAAACAGTGAAATAAGCCAGGAATCGTCACCTTGTAATTGCTGAGTTGTGGCTGCTAATTTGACAAACCTGCAATCAGGCTTTTTTTTTTTTTTTTGAAAGTACAGCCTTTTTCAGAGAGCTCTTTTTTTCTGATCAATTTACACTTCAGGATCTCTCTCGCTTTCTCTCTCGTTCACTCTCCCTCTCCCTCCCTCTCTCTCTCTCTCTCTCTCTCTCTCTCTATTCTCTCACACTCAGAGGGAGAGCGCACTTCAGAGAGAAAAAAAAACAATGAGTTACTTCCTGAAAAAGAGTATTTTGTATATTTCAATTCGCTGTGTCTAATTAGTCCCTGGGGTTTTTGCTCATTTGTTACAGAGCTCTTGAAAGAGGTGAGTGGGATGTGAACGGAAAGCCAATTTCTGGCTTATGATAATAAGACCCAAAACATAATGACAGCGGGATGAAACGTGCTCCTTTTCCTTTTTTTTTATTTTTTTTGCTTTGTGCACAAGTCCTGCTTTTTAAACCGGACTTGTTAGACGGAAGAAGAAAATAAAAAAAAAAAAAGTTGTGCATATCCAGGGCGATTAAATCTCTGAAAGCCGTTGACTGACAGTGCAACTATATTGTGTGACTATTTAAAATCTGTATTATCTGGGAAAGCTTTTTCCCTAATGGTTCTCACATCCACTTCCAGATTTTCTGGGAGGTCCGGTCTGTATGGATTTGATACTGTGATCTCCAAGACTCCTCTGGACCTCTGGAGCCAGCCCGGTCCTACCTCACTGTATGACCCCAGTGACCTCAGCTCTCTGATCACTCATTAACAAGGCGATGGGGCTGAGGAGTCCAATTAACTGAGAGAAAGAGACAAGAAAGTGCTAGACGGCCGCCTGGCCGCCTCAAAATTAGCCGCCGCTCCACGACTTTAATTGTTGCTGAGAAATACACCTGCTTTCATCTGCACTTCAGAAGCTAACCTTTCACACACGCCTCTTCAAATGTCAGCCGTATACGGGCACTGAAGAATGAAGTGAGAAGAACAAATTTTTCCCTTTCCTTTCCCAGGACTGTTAACCTGGCTTTTCACCGCTGGCTCTGGGTCTTCGACCACCTGCTCTTTGCATCTTCTCCTCCCCTATACTACTCTATTAATAAAGACACGTATGCATGAACTTAAGAGATTAATATTTGCTTTTCTGCTGGTACAGAGAGGGAGTGCATGTACGAGAGAAAGAGACACATCATCCTCAATGGCTTGCGAGTGTAGTTAAGAGTTTTTTTTTGTGGTTTTAGTACTGCTAAGTGTTGGATATATTACTTTTTGTGCTTTCGCTGTGTATAATGTAATGAGTGTTAGTGTGTGTGTGTGTGTTTTTGTGTGTGTGCTTGTAAGAGAGAGAGAGAGAGAGGAAGAGAGAGAGAGAGAAAATGAAGGCTGTTTTATGCTGCTGCGTAGTTTGTATAAAATGGGTCTGTAAAAGGGGTTTGGCAAGATGTGTGTATTATGCGAAGGTCACAAACCGAGCTCGTGCAGATGCCGCACTCCTCCTTAAGAATCTGAAGGCATGTGGTCTGCAACCAGTGGCTGTGCACTTCTCTCACAAAATTATTGTCGGTCACCGACATAAAAAATATTAAATGACAAATGTTCAGTAACGTTCAGAGGCTCGCCAAAGAGGTTTGATGATCCTAAATTACTTCATCAATGCACATAAATTAATGTTTTTTTAAAATGAATTACACAGAAATCTGATTTCAAAGCTTGTGACCTGTGCTACATGTACAAAAGTACTATATTCTCAGCCCATTTGCGATAGCCACACAAATCACTCAAACTACATGACGTATGCAGAAGTGTAAGTCAGCCTCATGTGAGAGATTTATAGCCCACTGTATTTTGACAGTCAGGATAATAAGGCTAAACAGTTGGAAACATGAGGGAGAAAGAGTGCATTAAGCTACAGAGACCGAAAAGCATTGGAAGACAGAGACAAAGAGATGTGGTGGAGGGAGGGTGAGAAAGGGAGGGGTTGGAGAGGGTGGAGGTGGGTGTAAATGCCAGCTGTCTGCTGTACCGGTTGGAGAAGGCTTGGCTTTCTGACGAGCCCTGCTTTTGGACACTCACCAGCAAAAGCGGGGGCGTCCAGAACCGAGCGCACCGATCGGCAGGTACCGATTTGCCAGTGGGAAAAGAGTTCACAAAATGACTCGGCATTAAGGGCTCTCAAACAGCCACAGCCATTTTAAAATTTTAGGAACTTTTTGTTCTTTTTTCTTGTTTGAAATTTCTGCCACATTTGACTGTTCATTTGCCAGGTATGCCTATGTTTTTCAGGTATGAGTGGCACTTCAGCACAGAAAAGATGTGGGAAAGTGTGATTTGGTAATGAGATGGTGTAGGGGTTTTAGGCTGTGACAGAGAAGGTGTAGGTGTGTGGGTCAGGCTGAGACAGGTGGATGGGTGCTGAATGAGACTTTGCCCCAGTAGCAGTTGCTGACATAAAAATTGAGGAGGCGCTACACATCACTTTAACCTGATAATTAGTCCTGACCTGTTTTCAAGCATTTCCATTGTTTAACCATTTTTTCTGCTTACAAGAGAAGTCAGACAATCTTGTGATTTAGCAGACAATCACAGAGGATCACTCTTTAGCAACATTAGGGTGATTAAATCATAATTCAATGTAGGAAGTAGGAAAAAAAAAACTATTCACAAATAAACCTCACCTGCGCTTCATTGTTTAAATTCAAATAAAAGAAACTAAGACTACCTAAATGCATCCACAGGTCTCGACATTAACGCTTGTCCGGGACAAGTAAATTTTATTATTGGACAAGTGGAAGAGAAATTTACTTGCCCCACCAGACATCTTTAAAGTTGCTAAAAAAAAAATACAGTGTCTTCACGGTATGTGCCCTGAATTCAATTCGCTAAATGAATACATTCAGAATACCAGTTTGAAACAAAAACGTTTTTACCCACGACACGTCTAACCAGCGTCCAACTTGAATGCTTTGATTGACCGATCAGATACATAGACACGGACAGACGTGCGTGCACACATATACAGTAGGAACCCCTTACATGAGAGGTGCGGCGTTGTTTCTCAAGGCTCCGCAACCCAGGAAAGCTCCAGGAAGAGCCCCAAGAAGAACAGCAACTGTTCCTACGCGACATGAAACTTGGTCTGTGCGATAAATGAAAACTGAACTATAATAGCACTTTGGGCGTGACGTTAATCAATACCACCTTGCTGCAGCATCGATAGTTAAGCTGCTTGTTTAATTTATCGTAGTTATATATTTTAGTTTATGTCGTGAGTATATTTAGTGTTTCGTATTGTTTGTATTTAGTGACATCGGCAGTGTTTCGTTCGTTACCGACCTAACTCACTAATTGGCGAAGACATTCGCGGGTTTATTTAACATTTCCAAGGCAACAGTGTAGGATTGTGTAATGAAGTACCTCTCCGTGACATGTATAAAACTTTTTTTTCCCCCAAAACAAGGTTGATTTCATGCGGACTTGTTGATTCTACAGGAGAAGATATCATTGTTTCACAGTCTCCTAGATCATGGTCAGTCTGCCCTCAATGTTTACGACGTTATATCTGATAATCGCAATCCCAGTCACTGAATGTTATTGGGATTTCACCTCCGGAACCTCACTGCTCAGGTCTGTCAGTCTACAAATTGGTAGTTGAATTATTAGGTTAAGAAATTTATTTTTTAAATGACTCATGCAGAGGACCTAACCGAAACATCCCAGTTTTTACAATGTAGTTAGGCCTATAGTCACCTGCGCTCTAATGACTAGTTGGGAAAAAAAGTGCCTAATTAATGTTGTGATGTTAATAGTGTCTTGTTGAGAAATAACTTAATTATAATATAAGTCCTGCATTCAAAATGCAACTTAATGGTGAACTTTTTTTGGTTAAATTTAGTTAAATACCATCAGAAAAGTCTTCAACAGCTATCTGTTGACATATTGCTTAGTTATTGGAGTCAAGCTTACTGGTAAATATCTACTCCTTCTTCAAGATAATTTATGTTTTACAACTCATAAACATATACTCACTCATTTGGCAAACATTTAATATAATTCAGTACCAACCTTAGTTTCATGTTAAGTGAATAAACATGTTTCCCAGATAATGTTTGCCACATTTTAATAACTGCTGATTTGTAAGATTGGAGTTATATTGACTGAAACACTTCATTAAGCACAGTTTTAAATCTTGGAAAATGTTTATGTAACAAAATTTTAAAACACCTCAATAGTCACCTATATCATTCCTGTAATATTCCAGCTCATCTTCCTTGGTCAATGGGACAAGTGCCTTTAGACACAACACTGCTGTCCCGTGGGGCAAGCAAACTGGAGCCATCAGGTCATGGCATATCCCCCCAGCCCCATATATTTAAATAATGAAAATGTCACCTGCTCCGGGAACAGACCATACCCCCCTAAAAAAAGAAAAAAATGTTCAGAAACCAGAAAAAATACAATATTCATCAACTTCAGATTAGCAAAAGGCACTACTTCAGGTCATGATTAATGTGCACAAGTTTTGTTAAAAAATATTGAACGGTTTTCAAGTTATGCCCCAGAAACAAAATGTTCACAGACAGGCGGGAGGACAGATGGATGGACAACCGCACCTTTGACTATATCCCCCTGTATTATGTGCTGGGGGGACAATATTAACAAGCAAACAGACAGATGGACCAGCCAAAGACAATTTGCCCCTGAATCTTCAATTCTGAGGGCATAAAAAGTCCATTTTTGTCAATTATACCCAGACAAGTGAATTTTGAGCCAGGACAAGTGAAAGGTAAATTTACTTGTCCGAAGGACAAGTGCCTCAAAAAGTGAATGTCAAGCCCTGATCCAGAATTATGTATAACATTGATTGAAATGTGCACAATTCAGCTATCAATTTGTATCCCTATTACCTTAACAAAGACAACTGGCCACACAATGGAACTGAGTGTTTTCTGGGTTCACGAATTGTTAGTAAAGGAAATGATCGAAAACTGATTAACTCTAATCATCACTTAGAATAAATGAAAGTGTAAACGAAAGTTCAATCACGAGACGAAGGAAGGCCTAGGCAAATTTTCACCCAATCGCAACTATAGGTCTTTTATTTAAATACCCATAACGTGTCTCCGTTCACTGTTTGCAGAGACTCGCATCACCCACCACCTCCCCACTACTTCCTGGCTCCGCCCGCTTCAGCATCAAACCCATTGCCCCGCTGAACTGATGACCCTTCCTTCCAAACGGGGGATGGCTTCACCACTGCCTGCTATGCAGATCTGTAACCCACCTCGCTGAAGGGTCCTCGAGGACAGAGTAATCGCCAAAGATGATATTGAATTCATTTCATTGTCAATGAATCATTTCTCCTTTAATTCCGGAGTCTTCGCCATTGAAATGTAATTTGTCTCCTCGATTTTCAGCTCAGCAGCCTACACTGTTTCATCAGACAGGTGGACACACAGGCGGGAGTTGGTTGGTTGGACGTGGCAGGGACTCCAAATCGGCGTCATGGCGTGTGCACCCAGTCTCCCTCTCCCCCGCCGAGGTAAGCCCAGTGAATCAGAAACACAGGCCCACTGAAGACATGGGCTGCAGCTGTCACCACATTTTCATTGTGTTTGTGTGTTTGGTCGAGTGTCAGCCGAGAACAGGACTCAGAAGTCTCTAACCAGGCAAAGTGTTGCTCAACAGAGTCTGATCCCATATATCGCTCTTCCTGCTCATCCTGAGCATCAGTTTCATCTTGGGTGAAATGTTTTTCTCATTTGCTCAACGATGTCCATTACCAAAATAACAGCACACTGTCACATCCTGAGAGTTTATTTAAAGGGATATTATCATCCAATACAATTTTCTGCTTGAATTCTTCCCAAATAACAATACATTCAACTTCTAACATTTTCCAGGTGATTCCACCCCCATGAAATTCAAATATCAAACAAAGGATGCGAGCAAACAGGCTATTCTCCCTTGGATGGGGCGCGCTATTTTATTAGAACAGTCTTTTTTTCGACACTAAGCTATGACGTTACTCCAGCTGCTCAGCTTATATACACCACATACAGCATACTCACAGTACCATCGTCGTTTTTCCACCCAAATTTGAGTGAAATGAGCTAGCTAGCCAGCTTGCACGAAGTACCTTTCCATACCCATTATGTAACATTAGTTTGACGTGACTGCTGACAGTATTCCCTCAAAAATACAGTCCACTAGAAGTGTCATGGCACGTTCCGTAAGCTCATCAAAACATAAACAATTTGAAAGGATGACCCCACATGAAAAATTTCCTACACATGATTGATTTTGACTATTTATGCAGCGATTGAGTGTCACTTGCTGCACTGTGATAATGTCCCTTTAATTGTTTTTCCCCAGAGTTTAGCCAATTCACTTTGTCATTTTCAGTTAGTTTTGTGGATTGATTCTCATTATTTGATTTGTCTGTCTCATTCATTACCTCTCCCCTTGTGTTCCCTCTTGGTGCACAGCACACCCGCTCTCACGTTTTTAATTGTCATCTTTGTACAACTATATTTAGGCCTTTGCTTTGCCTTAGCTAGACTGCTGTCTCCTGTCTATAACATTTAAATTCAATGCCTGCAGTTCAGGCCAGTAGCTCTCTTTCCAGTTACTTATATGCATCTGCCCTGTTTGACCAGATCCATTTAGTTGGTCACTTTGGCTACTGACCTCAGACCAGTCCCGTCTTCCACGCCTAGCTTGACCTCTACCGTCTGTGTTCGCTCCTGCTTGACCTCGAACTGTCTTCTGATTATCCTCTTCGTCCATGCACTGAAAACTCTGATCATCTATTGAAGATGCCTATACCGCTTATTTGTGATCTGCATGTGACCCACGTGTTCTATCTTCCTCATGCCCCTGAGCACTGTCCGCCACTTTTGGAGTGCCACGGGCTTTCTTGAGAATCCGGCCCAACATTTGCAAAGGTTTTGAAGTTTAAAAACATGAAATTCACCTTATTAAGATAATTAAATTACAAGTTAAATTGTGGCTTGAGTAAAAACCAGCATATACAGGGAGGCCCCAAGACTGACTGCCCCCACAAAGGGAAAACAGCCTTACACCTCCTTGCGGATTAAACATATCGACAGAATGCTGTAATTCTGAACCAGCTGACCTGTCTGTTCAACAGAGAGTATGGAGCTCAGCCCATTGACTAACATTGCCTTGTTTCATTTAGGTATCACAAAACTTCTCCAACACCATTCCACACGGGCCTCTGAAACTGACCACAGCATAACCTCACCTTCCACAAGGTCGAAGCACAATCTATAAACCTCTGGCTCTAATCCAAACCAATCTAAATAACATGCCTTTCTTCTGCATGGGGCATACATCTGGCTAATTACTATGTTACTGTTTCTGTGATTTCAAAAACATTACCTCAACAGCTCGCGACAAGTGTGCACGATCAGTTTACTCTAGGAATAAAGGCAACCATAATGATTGACGCAATACCATTCAAGAAAATCCATGCTAACACGAAATGATATGCTTTATGCAGTTTCTGAAATATAGGGGGATATTTGTTCAATCTGACTGCTGAAGTCATTTGTTGGTGCTCACTGCCATTTTGTGTTATTAGCCATTAGAATATTTTTGTGTCACATTATTTTCTTGCGAGATTTTGGAAAAGTAAATCCTGTTAAGCTAGCTCAGAATTACTTTTGTTTTTTCCAAATTAGCCGAAGTATTTCGAAATTTCAACATGGAGAACAGTCGCAGCAAGGCAATGTGGCAAATACATTGCAAATGGTACGTGATGCGATCATCACATGGTGCTTTTTAGTGAGCAGCTTTCTCTGTGAATCAATTGATTGATTGTTCGAATGACACATCTGTCAGCCATTCACTGCTAATCAATATACAATGCCAGCGGCCAGTTGTGCATTTAATGTATTCCCCAGAAGTTTATTATATGCCACAGATATCTTGTTTAGGAAGATTCACTGAATCACCTCAGGTGAAAGATAGTAAATCTCCCTCTTTTTCCATTTCCACCTTTCCAATCCCTAATTTTCATCTTGTAAAGATTTGTCCTTTTCTCTTGTTCCTCCCATTGTAATGGGCTGATTGAAATTTGTTACAAAGTACCTCTGACGTAAAAACAAATTAAAGAAATAAATTAATTCAACTGCTGCTCCATTAATTCAATTTGATATTTTTGGAAGAAAATACAGTACAAACAGGACACGATGCATTAATTGGGCTTGGAAAAGCTTCATTTTGATTTAACTGATACAAGTACAAACCAAAAAAAAGACTACATTTCCCTTCACCATACTCCAGTCTGATATGGCTTTCTGGTATTAAAATGAGCTTTCCTTTAACATCAACCAATATGCTCTCTCTCTCATATGCACAAAATTTAGTCATTTTAAGGTTCTAGATTTGTTCAGCTATTTTTGTTTAATTGTGTTATCCTCTCTTATTTATGCTAAGTTATCGGAATTTGAGTATCTTTTATGTATGGTGGTGAGAGAGGGTCCGTATGTGGGCAACTGTGAGTTTACAATTAGGTTGAAATTGCGATTAGTCGTGTCTTTTGGTTTTTTGTTCTTTAAATGAGACTTTCTTTCTGTCTCTTTCTCTTGCTCTCTCTCTCTCTCTCTCACACACACTTTCTATCTCTCTCTCACACATATATACACTTGCTCTTTTCTTCTTATTTTCATAGGAATCAAAAAATTGAGCAGCTTCACTGATAAAGGTACTAATAAGACACTGATGAGCAAGAAAACTGACAATGGCGAGAATGAGAGAGAGATCCTGAGAGCATTGGTGGTGGGTGATGCTTGTGGAGGTGTGTAGGTGAGGGTGCTTTGGTGGAGGCGCAGGTGGGGGGATGTTAAATGCACTTCAGGGGCCAGGCTGGGTGTAGCGAATGCTGAATAAAAAGTGAGAAGTGTGTGGGTGTGTGTGTCCCTGCATTTGTGTGTGTGTGTGTGTGTGTGTGTGTGTGTGTGTCTGATCGAGAAAAGTAGATGGAGAGAGGGAGAAGAGCAGACTAAACATGGGAGGTAAAGGAGAGAGTGAAACAGAGAGCAGGAGGACTGGTAGAGACTGAGGTTAACCCTTCTCCCCCCGCCCTGGGTACAGCAGAGGTGGAGCAGAGTCAGTGGCCATGCAGCAGGGCACATCCTGTCTGCACTGGGCAGCTCTCTCTCACACAGACATGACAACAAGGGCCTGCACTCTGTTACAAGGGAGTGGTAAGGGAGGAGCTCTGAGTGCCTGCACGCCCACACACACACACACACACACACACGCGCGCGCGCAGACACACGCATGCCTGTGCACCCCAAATATATGTGCACAAACATGCCCATCCAAGCACACACATACATCTGAAAATATGAATACCCGTACAAGCCAAAACATGCCCCCCACACTTTGCACACTTGCACGGACACATACAGATGTGCGCATAGATGCGCACAAATGGACTCACATGCACACGCATACACACACACATAAACATACACCAAGAAACCCACACAAACTCACACACTCGTATGCAGTATTTAAACCTACAAATACAAGTAAGAACTGTTATTTAAAATTATATTTGAAACATCTATATTATAATAGCGGAGTGGACTCTGTGTGTGTGTGTGTGTGTGTGTCCGGCCACTCAGTGCTAGATTCTACCAGGTGCCTATCTGCACCATAGTCTGAGTGACACTATTTGGCTCCATCTTGCAGGCGACTGTGTTCGGGAAATCAGTGCAAGATTCCGCCAGGCGCGTATCTACAGCATAACGTGAGCGACGCTATTATGCTCCGTCTTGCAGGCAACTTTGTGTTCTGCTGAGCGGGGAATGTCAGCGCAGCGTGCCCCCCTTGAAAGTTACTTAGGTCGCGTGACAGCCACCTTGGTGTTTATGGAAACACCATAGCAACGTGATGACATCATAGAGGTGCATGTGATGACTTCATAATGCTGTACGAAGTTACATAAAATAGAACCTGTGGATTCCCACAGGCAGAGTGCAAGTTAGTAGTTTGATTAAGCAAAATCATAGAAAGATAAAGAAATAAGTAAAGTCATCTTAATATAAAAATGCCATCATGAGCAGGGTGCAACACTTTATGTTTATGTTATGGGGGACAAAACATCTGAAATGCTCTTGTCCATGAGTAAACGTCTATACTATAATAGCCGAGTGGCCTCTGTGTGTGTGTGTGCATGTGTGTGTGTCTGGCCACTCAGTGCTAGATTCCACCGGGTGCGTATATGCAGCATAGTGTGAGCGACGCTAATATAAGATAGACGTACAGGGGGGATTCCTCTTTGTCCTCACCCTGGGATTCCCAGCGGTATCCCCCTCTCCTGGGGATTCCCCTTTTTGAACTCAAGCAAATTCATCCACAGGAGTCCTGAATCCCAAAAAACAGATGCCAGGCTGCAAGGGAAAGTAGCGTGTAATCTGCAGCATAATGTGAGCGACGCTATTATGCTCTGTCTTGCAGACAACTTTGTGTTCCACTGAGCGCGGAATGTCAGCGCAGCGTATTCCCCTTGATGGTTACTTAGTTTTAGTTACTATAAAAACATCGGTCGTTTGACAGCCACCTTGGTGTTTATGGAAAAACCATAGCAACGTGATGACATCATAGAGGTGCATATGATGACATCATAATGGTGCATTGTCAACTATAATATAAAGACGAAATACATAAAATAGAATCCGTGGATCCCCACGGGCAGAGTGCTAGTTTAATTTATTTCATTGAATATACTTTAATCACAGCAAATTATTGCGGTGGGATTGATGCGTCTCCTGATCCCTTTTTGATTACACCCTTGCCTAGCTTCCCTATTGGTCTCAAAATTTTACCTGAGTGGCCGAGGGAACTCTGCTCAAATGCAAAATGCTCATATAATGTCACTGGCTCATTTTGCCAATATTATATTTTGAAAATGGTCTATTCTAGCAGGGAAGAACATGGTTTTCTGCCCTCATATCCCCATGCTGCTGCAGGGGTATTAAATCAAGAAATTTCAGCCCTTCATTAATGTGCTGTTGATGCCCTACAGATATTCTGCATGTCACAGGGTGCCACCCCTTGGCATCACTGCCTGTCCACTATCACAGCATCCTGTGAGGTCTCCTCATTTCACTTCTTCCAACGCCCATGCCCACTGACAGCAGAGGTCTCAAACAGAAATCCCGGTGGACCAATGTGGCTTCTGGTTTTTAGTTTGTTCCTTCTCTTAATTTCTTAGTTAAAGTCATTGACTGTTGAAGGAGTCAGCACACTATGGGCCTGATCTACTAAAGCTTTGTGTGCATAGAAACATGCGTAAATGCCATATCACACGCAAATTAACCTGCAATCTCATCTACTAAGGGTGTGCACCGAGGATTGCGTCTTTGAAGTGTGGAAATTTGCACATTCTCTGCAGCAAGTACTTTTGGCCCTAACGAATATGTAATAAGGGGCGTGCCTATCCTAGCGTGTAAAATAAGGGAGGAGAAATTGCAAATAAAAAATTTTAGCACATGCATAGTCACTTATCAAGCATGAAAGCAATTTCAGTGATGGTGATTGTGCTTGCTATTTAATACCTTTGTAGGGTTGGGGTCCACGTAAAGTGCACAGACATGGCTGCCATTATTGCCACAAGGAGAAGACATAGGCGGCGAGTACGCCAAGAACAGGTGTTCGCCCTCAGTGTGACAACGTTGGCATGTCAGAGGCAAGAATAATTCAGACATATTGACTATCAAGCAATGCCATTTTGGAGCTGTTAGATGAAATAAGGGCTGATTTGGAGCCAGTCACAAGAAATAGTCATGTCATACCTGCAATGACAAAACTTCTTGCTACTCTCCATTTTCTCGCAACTAGTTCATTCCAGCATACAGTAGCTCTCACTGCTGGGATCTCCCAAAACAGTTTGTCATGTGTACTGTCTCAAATACTGGATGCCATGCTGCGGAGGATGGGTTGGTACATAAAGTTTCCATCCACACGGGAAGCACTGAATGAAAACAAACACAAGTTTTATGCGGTTTCTCGCCTCCCAAGAGTAATTGGAGCCAGTGACTTAACTCGTGCAAATTGCCCCAATTGCCCCAAACACTGAGCATGCACTGTTATAAACTTGCACCTTTTTTTGCCAGTTACTTTATCTGTATTTTTACAATCAGTTTATAACACAGGTTCCATGCATGTTAACTGTAAACCATAGTTAAATGCGTACAGGATTCTACTTACAGTTAATAAGGAGAAAATGAATTAATTTAACTGTAAAATACAGTCCATTTATAAGTGTATCAACAAGCGTATTCCTATAACAGCGTATTGTTTATAAAGTGTCATGTTATGTCAAGTCTTCTAAGTATTTTAAAACTAGTAATTTTGATGCGACCATAGTATACGGCCCATAGGGTAAAGCCGTAGAATCATCTGCCGTTGGTAGCAAACATGGCGCCCATGATTTGAGTCGGTCAGACTCTATATACAGCTCTGCAATAACTGATCCGGGTGTGCCATCTAGTGAGACAATAGTGTTACGGCGTGCATAAACAGAGCAGCTCCATGTTCGCTGGGATGAACATCTGCACAGACGGGTTATGGGTCGGACTGGAATGTAAAACCTCACGTGTACGAAGTGAAGACATAAAAACCACAGTTGAAACTAATGACCACAAAAATTGCGAAACAGTACAAATCTTATTTCAATTGGATTTGATTGTGATTCCACATTAGTTCTTTGTAATTAATGCAAATAAAATTACTTTAGTTAATGTATTCATGCACTCATTATTGTTAGTAAATTATGTAAACCTTCCTTGGAGGTTTTGAGTATCTTAATGGGAATGCTGGCAAACAGATGCTGATGACCTAGCGAGCCTGTAGGCTTATTGTAATCAGTGAGGGCATTGCTAATGAGCCTCGCATTAGGCAAGCACTAGCTTTGCTAAGCAGTAATTCCATGGTAAACTGCAAAGAGTGGCATATCGCATTCATGAACATACGTTTGTCTTTTTAACGTTGCATTTTGATCAAACGCTTCTCTGTGTGATTGTGTCACACTGAGAGCAATGTTTTTAAATAGTGCCGAATTAGCTTAGACCTGCCAGTAAAAATGAACAGCCTAGAAAATTAGCAAGGTTACCTTTTTAAGATTGGGACATTCATACCATTGGGCGAATTTCAATAACCGCAAAATCGCTGGCTAGTTGAACTTTGTTCTGATGATGACACATGGAATGCACACTTGTCCACTCGTTAACTCACTGTCTTTACATTGTTTTCAATGTAGATTATTCAGAACATAATGCCTTAAATAGTGGATGAGTGTACATTTGGAACGCGGCCGTGTTGTCACCAAATCATCTCCATGGGAGCTCAGCTGATCTATTAGATATCAAATCAGCCAATCACAGATGGCCATGCCAGGACTGGTTCCCCACACACAGAGAATCGCTGAGTCACTTAGTGAAAGAAATCCTTGCTTGCACACACCTCCAACTCCTGCTTCTCACGCAAAAAAAGTTCATCCTGCCACCAATGAAACCATATCATTCAAGGCGCAAGAATTTGCTGAGTGCTTGGATGTCTTCTTTTATTTCCCTGAGTGATAAGGGGCCGGTTTCACAGACACAAATTAAGCTTAATCCTAGACGACAATCAATTTTCAATTGAAAATCTCTATACAAAACTCTGCTCAGTCCTGGACTACGCTTAAGCCATGTCTGTAAAACGCCCATAATGTTGGAATTACAGCGATCTAAAAAATCTGTCTGTTTGCTGTTCTCCCAAGAATGTTTTGGTGATTTTTGAATGGAAAAGGTAAAGAAATTCAACGTGCTTCATGTCCTTTCACTGTTCCCTTAGGCAAAACTATATGTCTGTGCGACAAAAACTATTTTACTGTGACAAAAACAAATTTTCCCATGTTTTCGTGAATTTCATGAAGAAGGATTCAAATTTATGGAAGTTTAAAAAGTAGTTTTTCATTCTGTCTGCTCTCAGCTCCCACTCTAGCTGTGACATCACGCACTCTAGCTTTCGCAATTCATTCCGATCGGAAAATTTTTGTCCCTTTTTTGGGAATTATCCAGACACAGCATCACAAAAGTAAAGCAAAATTGATAGGCTTCATTCTCTGACCACTGTCAAAGTGCATGTGAAATATGAAAAGGATTGGATAAGAATTGCAGTCTGTGGAGCATGCACAAGAAAATCTCTACGGACGCGGATGCACGACGACTGCAAATCCATAGCACCTCTGGACACTCCGTTCGGGGCAACAATAATGCTGCTTGCACCAGCAGGCATTTAGGAAATTACTCTTAGTAGAGCACCCACAAAGTGTAAGCAAACCAAACACGCAAACTCTTACCACGAGCATGCAATTTAGTGCTCTATATCTGGGATATTAGTAGATCAGGCCCTCTGTGTATTAGGCCTGAGTTCACTGCCCATTGAATGGAAATGCTAAGAACCTGTATTGTGGCCCTCAAGGATAGGAGTTTGAGACCTCTGACTCACAATGACACCCAGGATCAGTCTCATACGGTCACATGACTTCTTCCCAGGGTGCCCGTCTTCTCTATCGATCATGCTCGCGCCACTTGGCCCTGGCCATTAGAGTGGAGACAGGAGGTGCAATATTTAGCCGCGGATTGCTTTATAACAACCCTGGCCTTTTTTCATTTAATTTGCTTTAATCTTCTTATTTTATCATTATTAGGCACCTTAATTGTTCTGGAAGTTCATGTCTGAATCCTCTGGTTAGTTTGAACTTCTGCTATTTTGGCACAGAGGAGCGGAGGACCTTCGGGAACCAGGATTTGTGTGCAGAGGACAGAACAGTGCATCATGGGACTGTGGAGGGCTGTCAGGGATGGACTGCATTAGCAAAAATATGACAGCAGCACAGTATCACATTTCAGTAATCAGCCTGCTGGTGAGTTATGGAAGCCTAGTCCTGTGCAGAATAATTTTTCCTCTATGAATTTATTTTTGGATAATTTAGTGAGCTTTAGTGGATATGTACCTTATAGTCCATAAGTATATAGGCAGTGACACCATATCGAAAGTGTTGAAATTCCCGCCATGATTTTCACTATATATTAAAAAAAAACCCACCTTGGTTTCCAATAGGTTTTCTTGTTTTCCGATTTAATGTGTGCGGGTACATAAGTCAATAAGCTAATGTTGTACCACAGTCACAATACAGTACTTGGATAGCAGTATATGTTTCATTTGGATATTTTTTAGGGAAAATAATATTCTGGGTGGCATCTCTACTGAACTGTTTTCAGTCTATTAATAATTGATAATTTCAATGTCATTCAAAATTTAGATTTAATCAGGTCACAATTGGACCATTTGTTCTAGATCACACACTGATTTGAATTTTACATTCATTATATATTGATGAGCCGCACTATAATAATAAGTGCCAGTGACCAAAATTATAGTGTGACCAAAATCTAACCTTCCTGGGTAGCTTATGGCGGTGCATCTTCAAGTATTAGTTCTGATTATTGTAATAATTCCATTGTGGGAAATGTTGCTTATCATGAAAAACAATGCAGCCACACCATAAACGAAATGATGCACATACAAGAGTGGCCTTGTATGGCTTATATAATGCAGTAGTAAATGAGACATAATACCTTTGCATCAAACAAAAAGCGAACTGCACTCACTTCAATAAATAAAATTTATATTGCGTAAAATTACATCTATTAAATAGAGATTATATTGACATAGACAATCGATCTTTTCTTTTACACAATAACGTAAAAAAAATACCTGACCGCAATACACCACATCCCAGTCTAACATGGTTATAGTACTTCATTACTGACTTGGAGTGTATGTGGTTGTTTGTACTGGTTTGGAGAACAAACACCCACGCTGTGCAGCACAGCAGCACATAGGTTCGTGCATACATAAATGATGTAAGGCCTATGCAATATCACTCATGTCAAGTGTGTCACATAAGAGAGAAAGGGTGGTGTTGATGCCGAGACCTAATTACGGCTGCCATTCCATTTACTTTCCATTCCTCTGAATACACATGCAGCAAAATGGCGGCACGAAGAAGAGGGAGAAGCGAGGCTGTGTCAGTAAGAGTTTCTGAGGGACCAGAGTTACCAGCAAGTGGGTACCGTTTATCGATAATCTCGCAAAAAAACTTGAAAAGTCTTGAATATTTGGGTGCATACTGAGAGAAATCGCCATACAATCCTACATACCCATGCAAATCTCCTGACATTACGAACGTTATCATTCAATTATCACCCGATATTACCTTACAACTGCCTTGGGACTGCTGTCAAAAAAAATCCTATCGAAGTTTGGCAAAGTTTGGCTATAATTGGCAAAATGCCATTGATACTTATACGTGTGACAGTTGAAGGGTCCTGTCACTAGAAATGCCTCCTAACAAGTACGTGCCCTGGCTACCTTGCCAACGAGCCTGGCTCTTTCGGGATGTGGTCAGACCTGAGAGTCTGGGGTTCAATTCCCTGCCCGGGCCCTCCTTTGGCCTGCCACGTCCGCTCAAAGGTACATGTTGCACACAATAATTATGATAATAGCACAGTGGGCAGCACTGCTGCCTCCCAGTAAGAAGGTCATGAGTTTGAATCTGGCCTGGGGACTTTCTGTGTGGAGTTTGCATGCTCTCCCTGTGTTTGTGTGGGTGTCCTCATGGAACTCAGGTTTCCTCCCAAAGACATGCATGTCAGGCTAATTGAAGATCATAAATTACCTTTAAGTGAGAGGAAAAGGGGTGTGTGTGTGTGTGTGTGTTTGTGTGTGTGTGTGCCTTGCCATGGATTAGCAAGCTGTCCAAGATGTGTCCTGCCGTCAGATCTTAGTCAGCTGGGATAGGCACCAGCTCCCTCACGACCTCTACTGGGGAAGAAGCAATTGAAATAGATGGCTGAGCAATCACTGTTACTATTATTATAGTTTTGAAAGCAATGAAACAAATGTAAAAATGGTGCAAGATTCATAACTGGGAGGCAAGCTCAATGACAATTTTCAAGTGCTGAGTGTGTCCGTGGAAACACCAATAACAGCATGGTGTTGTTATTTATGTCCAATCACAGGGCTTCAAAGTGGGCTGTAGCTGTCATTAGCCAGGGAAACTCATAACACTGCCCCATATTGTCTATTGATCATTTTAGCTAAAACTTACATTTAATATTGGTGAGTGAGGAGCTAGTCATCACAAATGAACCCGCACAGTATGAGAGCTTGCGGAAAGCAGTAATTTCTTTGAGTATACTTTGAAGAGCAATGATGTTCCAAAGCCTGCCATTGTCATTATGGTCTCTTCATAATCTCACATATTAGTAACTCGCTGCATAATGTAGCTCAATGACATAATGAATAAATCGATAATAAAGGCAAGCTGAGATGGAAATATTGCACCTCATTACAATCGAATGACCTTTTTCATTGTGCATGGACTCTTTTGAATTGCATTGATTTTGGTGCGTCTCGAGCCTGTTGAAACTGCTGTGATAACTGGACTGAGATACAGTAGTAGTATAGAACAATGGTGTCAAATAGCAACCTAAATAGGCTGCGGGTATAGGTTTTTGTTTCAGCCCAGCAGTAATAAACAACATTAATCAAGCTAGCTAATCACATTTGTCAATTAGGATTGTAATTACTAGGCTAAAGAAAGCACTGTCTAACTGTCTTTTAATTGTTCAGAACAGAAGTGCATCATTCTTTAAACTCATACTGTCATCCTCAGAGACACATTATCATGATTTACATAATATTATTACTACTTGCAGACATTTTTTTATTTGATGCAATTTGCCATGCTTGTCTCACAACTGAAACATGACATGTACATCATCGGATACAAAAAGGAAATTCACTGTACAGCAGCAACTTACAAAAATTTTGGGTACATGTTACAGTGTGAGATTGTGGCCCTAATAATTGAATTTCTTGGTAAAATTGCTTGTACCTCAGCAACAGTGAATATTGTTTTCTTCTTAAATTTTTTTTATTTCAAAATAATTTTTTATAAATTTGGCATCTCCAATCCCACCCAAATCTGTAATGCCCAATAGGTGAACAATGTACAAGGCTTGCTCGTATGCGACCACTTGCTGCCACTTCAGGAGAGTGAAAACAGTTTGCGGCTCTCCTCCGAAGCACGGAGCGCCTGTCAGCCACTGCTTCTTATACACTCATTGGTTGAAGCTTCGTAAGTTCAGAGTGAGGGCGGAGGACACCAGGACATGAACAGGCTTAGAATCTTCCTGACGAGCGCCCGTCTGGCCAACAGGAGGGGCTTGAGCAACGAACAAGGCAACTATTATATTGCCTTCCTGACAGTCCCTTCCCAATTTGCAACCCTGTAGCGCAATAGCCAATTGTGCGCTACTCTGAAAAAGCTGCTGACCACTGCCGGCTGGTACGAAGTGGGGCTCAAACTTGCAATGTGATAGTCACTTCTGCTTCGCAACACGATGCTTTACCGAGTGAGCTATCTGGCGGAAACTTTTTTAATCATCAGCATTTACATAACCAGGTAACACTGGATTTAAAAAAAGAAGAAAGAAATCATATTAACAACTTCGGCTGGATCGAGAAAGCACATGTAAAACCAATCCTACATCTGGCTTACAAGTGCATTTTCAAGGATAAAACGTGTAAGGGGAAAACAGAAAACAGAATTTACTCATTGTTTATGGAAACAAAATTGGGAATGAGTAGTCAAAAAGGAAAGAGGGAAGGTAGCTGGTGCAGGGTTCTGAAAATGTGCACTGACATTATCTCTGAAAGAAGAATGAGAAATATGTCGACAGGGGAGTTCGACAGAAGACTTGAAAATTCCAGTCATGGGCAGCAGAGAGATGATATATTCTTTAGATGCAGCTGAATAGTCTGGTGATACATTTAAAGAAATTTGCTCAGCGTTTTGCTCACCTTCAGGAAAATAAAATTCTTCAGCAAAGAACTGCCCTGCCTTATAGTTACTATGAAAGCCTGGATTGACTTCAAAATATGGCTGTCTTCCAGTTATGTGAGAGCCATCTTCATTTTAATGGTCTACTACTCTTGTGTCCTACAGAGACAAACACTTCTGGAGTGCTGAAATAAATGACGTGATTTCAATTGCCATAATTTATTTTTGCTATATGGAAGATGCTCTTATATGTCTGGCTCTTATGAATATCATTGATTTGTATTGCTGGATACGCAGAATTCTCATGCAGTTCAAGGGTGAGTGTCGTTCTCAACGGCACAATTATTATGCTCGACCTGGAAATCAAACCTAAAACTTCCAACGTGCTCTCCGAGTTCCCAACCAATTTCCATGTAAATTAAAACAGACGTAACCTGTGCCACAGATGTGCCATCAAACGCAGGATTACTCTCAGTCTGCTTTTGTGTACTTTATAAGATCTGCAGTCAAACCGTTTATTTACTGTGTAATCGAGACAAGTGCAGAATGTAGAATGTAATGATAAAAACTTGATAATAAGGAGATAGCGTTGAGCTTGTGAGGGCGGCAATAATCTGGATAATTAATTACTGTAAAACTTTCTGTGAAGTGATTAAGAGCTATTAATAAAAGATCATGAAAAACTTATTTTCATTTGGTAATTAATTAGATTTTAAGCAAGACTTAAACACTTAGTTGAAGTGAAAATAATTATGAAGTTATCTAATAATCATGAGTGCAACAAACGTTTTCACATTTCAACAACTTTGCTTTATGTTTAGTGAGCCTAGAAAACAAGTTTACTCACATCTGTGGTGTTTTATGAGCATTATCAGTTCAGAATGTAATGAAAAATATGGCTGTATTCCCTGTTCATCCCACCAATTTGACCTGTTCCTATTCAATTGTTTGCTCACTAATCAAACAAAGTAAATTGGGAAAGGTTGAGAGTAGTAATGCGTTAAATGGCGACGATTCTGCTGACCCCAGCTTGCCTTCCTTGACAAGTCTCTGGCCAGAACATATGAACATATACACTATATACCTCGAATCGTTTCTGTGAGCTTGTTGTCAGAAAGGGACCTTTAAAAGAGATTGCAGCTATAGCCATTACCACTGCAAAACCAGGTTCAGTGTACATTTCTTTCCAGCTCAAAAACACAGTCAAAATAAACATAACGCACTGCTGCGGTCCAGCAATGATACTACAACGGCAAATTAATTATTCATTTTTATGCCTCTGCACTCTGTAGCATACGGCTTTCAATGAATATCGATGCAATGTTATGCGATGAGAGACGGCATGTATTCTCTTCTCCATAAATACCAATAGTATGATCATCTTCAACACACTCCTCCTTTATTAAATCATGGTGCTAGCACCGAGTGTGGATTTCATGCTGTGTAGTATGAGGGCCTTGGGTACTTTCATAAATGTTTAATTCACCAAATGTTTGTATGGCTATTACGGGTCCACAGACCAATAGGTCAAGTAGACTGTTGTCATCCTTTGTGCCGTTTGGGCAGGCAGATGGTCATCTCTATTTCACAGGGCAACATCTTATGCTACCATTTCGATATTGGACACATATACACCTGGGGTGGGGAGAAAATATCTAATCGGTTGTTTGGGCTAATTTGACTTTGACACAGTGATCTTCACCTTGAAGTTTGTTTCCAGAGCTTATCTTAGGAGCTATCAACACTGATGCCTCATTATTATGGTCAAATTAAAGCATTCACTCCATAGGTGTGCCTTTTGAAGGTATTTCAGACTTATGACTGTTGACTTTGCCAACTTTTCTATCTTAGTCATACAGCTTAGGTACTTCATTATGCATCATCCTTCACATATAGCGCCATGAAGGTAAAATTGTAATTCTTCAGTCTCTTCCCCCACCTATTTAACTAGAGCACTCGGCAACCGAGTACATGTATCCCCCGAAGGCCCCCCAAGTTGGGCCCAGATGGTCCCAGAGTACCCAAAATCAATTGGTGTCGTGAACTTACCATGATACATGTCCCTGCAAAATTTGAAAAGAATCGGTGCGCTTATGTGGGCTGGAGAGTGTTCACAAGAAAATCTCTGCGGACGCGTGACGAGGCCAAATCCATAGTATCCTCCGACCTATCCTCCGTACAATTACTGGCAACAAATTACGACATTCTACATTTGCCTTCCCTCAGTATATACAATAGCTGTCCACTACCCATATGAACTTGCCCTATTTCCAGTTACTACTATCATTTCATTTTTACAAAAATAGTTTGCACTATTAATAAATCCTCAGCTTCTTAGTACCTCAAGTCATTCGTTTTGAGTTTATGAGGTCTGAGGACGGCCATTTTTAAAGTTTGGAAAACACTGCATACCTTATCAACAACTTTCCATGACTAACAAAGGCAAATTGAGAAAAATACCATGATGATGTCAAAATTCTGTTGATACACTGTCAGGATTGTGAACACACCTGAGCTGCGCTCCAATTATAGTGCATTACGGTATATTTTTATCCAGTGGGAAATAAGTACCTGGAGATAGTCAAAAACAACACACTCAGTGAGGATCATTTTAAACTCATATGGACGATATACAATGAATTATATTGGACATATTTCTGTAAAAATTCCTTCGTTTTTAAAATCAGGGACAATTACAGTAACTTAAGCGGTAACTGAAGTCACGACTCCGCTCTGCTTAGAGCAATCGAGGACTAATTAAATCCCACTACGGGAAAAAATTCTGTCTGTAGTTGTTTTCGTACAAAAATGACAATTGGAAATAGCTGACTTAGGTGGCAGCATCACTCACTTGAGCACTACTATCGTGAAAGCAGCGGGACTTCATTACCCCTGGGAAAAATTTGTGAAAGGCATAACCGGGGACCTGAAGGTGCGGCAGTGGCTTTGTTGCTTCTGAATGCGTCCTCCCTGAAACGGAGGCATGCTTTACACATGATGTATGCTGGGAGGGAGAGGGGGAAACTAGGGGAAGGAGAGAAGCAGGGTTGGCAAAGATGTTCATGATTGGAGTAAATGGCTGACCAGGGAGTGGTTAAAATGCACGGTCATTACAAAGTAATGGCACATTTTTGTAAGTGAAATACTCAGACAAGACATTCATTATATCGTCCATCCAGGACTGCAAACTGAACCAGTGCAAAATATATGAACTGGATATCAAAGTTGAAAACCAGGCATCTGGCAACCCTGGGGATGAGCACTTTTCCAAAGGTATGGAAAAGTGTCTCCAGCAGGATGGGCACAGAACAGACGGAGGAAGTAGCGGTGACTGAGTGAGTGACAGCTGGTCTTTGCACAGCGGCTCTCATCTGTAACACCTGGCCATGGATCTGAAGGGAGCAGCCATTTTCTTTTTGATCCAGAGGATGCCACACACACAATCCGTAAGCCAGCTGCTCACGCTGGCCTCCCAGCCCACGGTTTATGATTCATTAAGCCCGACAAAGGCCTGCTTGCTCCACGCATTTTCTATGAAGTGATGCCCTTGGAAACGTAACTATGTCTGACTGTGTGCTATATCCTTCCGTATAATGATGACAGAAAAGGTTTTGTTTTCTTTTTCTATCAGTGGCCATGAAAATGCTATCAGGGGCCTCTTCCACGAATTAGAAGTCTCAGTCAATGTTTAGAGTAAAACCTCGAAGAGCTCTTTTAACAGCAGATTTGGGTGGATTCAGTGCTAGTTCAGTATGTGGCCCACTTGGCAATCTTGCACTGTAAGACAAGCTTTCGCATACTGAGGCTGAAAGAATGGATCTCGTGACACAGAATTTGTCGCAGTATTCATTCTATGTGTTGAAAGTGTTATGAAATGGCAAACTTCCTAAATTGAGCATTTAGCTCATGCTGGCCTTAAAATTGAGCTCAGCACACTTTTTTTTACCTTTATCCTCCAAGGTTATTGTGAGGATTCTCTACAACATACACAAACTTTTGACCCTCTGTTCAGATAAATCAAACCTTAGTCTCTTTTAGCGGCAGAACTACACATATTTTATGTGTAGTCAAATCACATATTTTAGATTTATTTTGGTTTCCACAATTCCAGTGTTCCCATGTGGGGACAATCAAAGTTTATGCCCTTTTTTTGCTGTATTTTGGGAACAACCTAATTGTTATTGACACTAATTTGTTCATTCAGGTCTGTATGTTGCTACTCAGAAAAAAGTCAAATAGTGTATGCATTATCAGTCTGCTGCTTTTCAAATACAGGATGCAACAATATACAGAAATTACCAAAATGTCCGAATGGTGAAATGTCACGTGTGCTGAGACAGAACTAAAGCAATTGACTTTTATTAGGCCTTAGCCTATACTGAATCAAAGAAGAATAATAGTCTTGGAATAAATCAAATGGTATGGGGGAAATTGCCCTCCAAAAACATGTTCCCACATGGGAACACTGGGAGGATTATGATTAATTTAACCTCCATTTAACCAGGATAGGTCCCATTGAGATTAAAAATCACTTTTGCAGGGGATTCCTGACTAAGACAGGCAGCAGCAGAAATTAAAAACACAAGTTACTGAAACAGACACAAAACAAAAAAGAACAGTATTAGAAATACATGACATTGAAAAAGTGAAGTGCAGTACTAGCCATGCATCCAAAAAGTATAAATACACATATCAGATTTAGCACCAACAAACCCATGATTCTGTCTCCAGGTCTTTCTAAATGGATGTAGAAGCTTTCAAAGATATCATATCATTGAGTTCTAAAAACAGCCTGCAATATATTCCAGTCTGAGGGTGCGGAATGCTGTTCCTAAAAGCCCTTCTTCCACTCTGTACAAACAGTGGGGACAGAGAGTGTGCAAAATTCTTGCGACCGCAGGGAGTACTGTCCACTCCTTTTTCCGTGAAATACAAATACATACAGTAAATAGGATGAGAGCAGACCAAGAATCGCCTTATATATTAAAATTTACCTATGTGTACAATTGCATGTTGTCAGAGCAGGCCGTCCTACTCGGGAGTAAAGCTCGCAGTGATGTGTGAAGGCTTTGTAGTTTGTCATGAGTCTATGATAAGCATGATAATCAATCACAGCTACATCAGCTGATTGCTGGATCAGAAGCAGCTGATCTAAAGCCAGTCACAGCAGCTGATGGACCAGATGATGCATCCGATTGGCAAATCCCTGACAGCACCTGTTTAAGCCTTAGACCCTTATCAGAATATCCAATAGTTATTCCTTAGTAATACTATAATATTGTCGGGGAGGTGAAGTTTAGTTGAATTATGTGCAATGTCTGAATCCAGCAGTTTTAACAGTTAACCCCTCACTTGTCCAACATGTAATACAAATTAATAAAATTTTATTTATTAATGAACATCAAAGATGTCAATTAAAAATTAAATTGCCAAATTTGTTGATAGGCAGAGCAATATTTTGGCTCAACCTTTATCAAGAGGACAACTTGGATTCAGATTCATTAGAAGGAAAATTGAATAAAAGCTGCAACAGAATATACGTTTTTGTATACAGATGCGGGTCTACTACCGTAAAGAAGAATTAAAAAGACATGAACAATCAAAAGAATAAGAAACAGAAAGACAGCACCAAACCTTGTACCTCCTGAACCTGTCTCAAGAAAGACCAAAAGTTTCTGAAACAAAAGACAGCTAGATTTTCCAATGAAAAAGGCAGATATCAATCACCAAATCCACTGCACTGACGTTAAAATTCCAAGTTGGTCTTAGTTTCAGAAAAAAAAGTCCCCTTGGTTTCTGTGAGCCAAGAAGCCCCTGCTGTTTTTCTTGGTACCACCAAAAGCCAAAGTAGTTGAACAAACCAAGGCCCAAATTTTTATGAGGTTACAAAAGGGAGGGGATAAAAGCAGGCTGTGCTGATTGGTGGAGCAGTGGATGTCCGAAGGTGTGAACAACGGTAAACTGCCTCTTGTAAAAATGGCCACTCATGCATTAAAATGCCCTTCTGTTTTTAGGAACAGAGCTGAGCTCTGTGGAGTGTTTACAGAGAGATTCACAGATTTTGTCTCTCTCTAATGAGACCAAACATGAATACGCTAAGAGCTAATGAAGCTCAGTTATCAATACCTCTAAAACGTTTTACCACTGATCCAAAAAAACATACGTGATACGGGCAAATCTTGGGCTGTATTCACGGGTACAAAAGATAACAAAAACTGAAAGAAAGGAAAAAAAAATAAAAGATTAAAAAAGAAAAATTAAATAAAAGGGGGATGTGCTCTTATCTTGTTGGTGTTCACAAGGCTGTATCAATGGTGTTCTCTGTTGTTTTAGGAATTGCAGGGGTGTTCATTCATAGTTTATGACTCTCTTCTTGACTCTCGTGGCCCTGAAAGGGTCATCTTGGGAATACTGCAGTATGGGCTAGCGATAACAGACTAAATTCTTATGGTTAAGGGGGGGCAGGACCCATCACAAGGGAATGCGCTAGTCATTACCAATCAATTATTCTGTCCAACTCATAAGTTTAGCCCAAACCTCCAAAACTAAACATTTGTCACCTGATAGTATTTACCGCGTAACTACAGTATTACTATAGTTTGCATAGTATAACTAGAGAAGTACTATAGCCATCACATTATAACTATAGCATTGCCACAGTCAACAGTACGATGATGTTACTACAGTCCACACAACTGCATGTCAGTTTGAATAACTACAGTACCAGTATAGTAATACTACACTATGGTGGCAAAAATTATAATAATGGATAATATATATACAGTACCTG
The DNA here is from genome assembly GCA_029721435.1 of Gymnothorax reevesii. NCBI lineage: Eukaryota > Metazoa > Chordata > Actinopteri > Anguilliformes > Muraenidae > Gymnothorax > Gymnothorax reevesii. The sequence goes on along the minus strand of CM056573.1, from coordinate 164,826,491 downwards.
CACCGAAGAAACAGCCATATTGATTCACATAATTTATTTGTGGAAACGAGTCAGTTATTCAAAGTTATTATTAAGCCCTTGTGTAACCTGGCAGTGCACTGTTTTTTTTTTTTTTTTTTTCCTTGGAAGAATAAATATCGCAATGAAATTGTACTACTTGAAGTTATCTGTCAAAGATAAGGATAAATGTGGATTCAACCTCAGGGCTTTGTCAGGGTCCGTATCATCCACTAATCAGGCTCTCTCAGAACAAGTGTTACTCAGCTGGCAGTTGCACTCCTCCTCAGGGGATTGCCTGCAAAACAGACCTATCTCACACAGAGAACCCACACCTGGACACCTTCCCAAACAAGACCCTCAGTCAGAGAACTGCTCGACCTTTCATCGACCGTGTGACGCCAGGCAAGGAGCGACCCTCTACCCCTTTCGCCAAAGAGACACTCCCCCCGCCCCCAAGTGCCAACCGCAAACAACCCGCCGCTCTAAAGCACACACAGGCCATGTTTAATTTGCAGATAAAAAAGATACGCTTTAAAAGCCCATAAAATCCATTTACACGCCAGTGCTCAGTTTCCAAGGGCATTGAGTGCAGGCACTTAACGCAAATCCTTTTTAATACGGCTGCGTCACCTCATTAGAGATGCTGCTGTTTGTTTTTCTAGAGTGTTTAATTGCGATAACCCGATCAATCACTTCTGCTAGTGTGGATCAACAGCGAAGGGGAGGAGATTGGCTTATTTTTTTCTGCCCATCCCTATTTCCCTATCAAACCCCACCTTCCCTCAACCTCCAAGTATAGCCAACACCTCAATGTCAATGACAAAAAGTTGCAAATATCCAATATTACATCGCTGCAATGTCGCCATGCTAAAAAAAGAAGAGGTCTGGTTAAAAAAATAAAACTGAAATATGATAAAGATCCAAAGATCCCAAGACCCCGGCTATACAACAGCATGCCAGAATAAGGTTTTCAGCAGAAAGCAGACAGTAATGAGATATTGTGGGTCTGTGGTCTGGCCAATCAGTTTTTTATTCAGTAATTTAGCCCTCAGAGCATAAAATGCAGCAATATCAAAATCAAAGCTGTTGAAAACCAATCATGTTGTTAAACAAGCCTCCACATGATAGGTTTTCAACAGCACAGGACAATTAAATTGACATTTTTTTAAAAATTTATTTTAGCACCCTAAGGGTTAAAATGCTGCCCATTGGTAAGCATTGCCGTCTCACAGCAAGAAGGTTGTGGGTTCGAATCTGGCCTGGGGCCTTTTCGCGTGGCTGCCCACTGCTCCTTACTATAGGATGGGTTAAATGCAGAGGACAGATTTACCCCATGGGGTTCAATTAAGTGTATCTTATCGTATCACATTTATGTAGCATCATTTGTATTTTTTAGTAGATAGTATTATTTTTATTTTATTTTTTTAAGCTTTATGGATACCACAATGAAGCATAACATAAAGTACACAATGAAAAACATGGAAACAAAAATTGACACAATATAAAACAAGTTCAAGTTCAATACAGAAAGTTGTATCCAAGGGGTAACTACAAAGGATAAAACCTGTATCAGTGGCTCCCCAAAATGATGGAATCATAATGCATAAAATCCTATTAAAGCCACATTTAGGCAGGCCTACATCTTGAGCTGCGACAATAAGTAGCCAAGTTACAAGAATGGGACAGATCAACAGTAACAACTCTTAATTTATACATTTCAAATACCTGAATTTTAAAAGACTTCAAGGAGAAGGTGGTCCTAACAAGCAATGGAATCCCATGCCATAGCCTGCAAGCCCTATTGAGATAACTAGCACCATACTGCTCCGTACGAAAAAAACGGACCTTTAAATTTGAGTGGATCATCACCTCGGACTACTGGACTTAAGAAGACATTCAGGTCTAAACCAATTTTTTTATACAAACGATGGTGAAAAAATGACAAATCAGCCATTTCTCTCCTAAATGCAAGAGTTAGTAAATTTAGCTTGTCTAACCTTTCAACATAAGTTTGACCTGAGCCAAGAATGTGACACGTTACATGTCTCTGAACTTTTTCCAGTGACCCTAGATCTCTTTTAGTATGTGTGTCCCACACTGTGAAGCAATATTCGAATTTGCTCCGTACCAATGCTTTATAAAGGGTAGCAGACACATCCGGTGTCGCCCTTCCACCACAAACCCTTCTTATGGCTCCCCTGCTTGATTAGCATTATAAGTGATTGTATCAGTATGCTTGCCCCATGACAAAGACGAATCGAAAATGAAAATGATCCTTCACACTATCTACCTTACAGAGGACACTTACATCCATATTGTAGAAACACAACAAGAATACAAACAAGAAGGGGTACGCTTCCTTCTAACTTACATAAATTCACAGTTGTTAATGTAAAATAAAGGAATTCTTATCAATAACAGAGGGCAAATCATTTATAAATAATACAAATAATAAGGGACCAAGAACAGACCCTTGCGGTATGCCGGATGGGACATCACAAATGGAAGACTCAATCCCTTTGACAAACAAATTTGTTTCCTTTTAGAAAGATAGGAGGTAAGCCACTGTAAGAGGTGACATCCCATCCCAAAAGATTGGAGCTTGTAAAGAAGTAGGCCACGGGACACTGTGTTGAATGCTTTAGTAAAATCCAAATGAGCCACGTTGACTTGACTGCAAGACTTGACTCAGACGATACTTACCTATTAGCATTAAAGCATTCATCCATCAGTCCACTAAAATCCACTAAAGTTCTTTACTATTTTGAGAAAAAACATTAAATTTAGGGCAGGGTGACACATACGCAAAATTAACACTGCCGAATATTTGCCTCCCGTTCACTTCCATTCCATGTGAGCAAATGGGCGAATTAAAAAAAAAAAAATTCTTCCAGTGGCAAAGTAAATTTGCATCTTGGTTCTGTGTGCTCCAGGGGCTTTGCCCATGTTTCTGTCCGTCCCTCTTCAGTTCTGTAGACTTCCTCCCAGGGTGTCATTGAAAAAGAGAGACATATTTTCAATGGAATTTCCTTAGTTTAAAAAAAGAAGGGTTACGCCCACAGCATCAAATTTATCGACATTGATGTACAATCATTCAGCCCCGCCTACTTTTATCACTTCTATGTTTTTGAAACTTTGTTTCCAGTCTGACAAAATGCAGGTTCGGCAAGTACATAGACATTTTCGTTCATGGCAATCTTGCTAGGGTAAATTAACAGTAAATACGAAAGATCATTCATAGAACATTGACTTTCCTAAATTCCACCCATTTACGTCAGAATGACGCAATTGCACCCATAGCAATAAGGACTGCATTGACTTGATGAACAGAGTGGCACTAGTCTGGAAGTATCTAGCTTGAATGGAAGCAAAGTTGTTGACCAAAATGTATTTTTGACCATTTTGATGACCTTGACCTTGGCCTATATGACAGTATCACACAAAGTTATAGGCTTCTAGCTGAGAAACTTTCAGACTCGATGACATAAAAAGAAGACGATCACTGCAAGATAAATGGCACTTAAGAGTGTGACTAACAGATTAACAAACAAAAAAACAAACATACTAATCGAACCTGTAAGGGTTTCCTTGCAGTCCCTCCCCCTTTGGCTGTCTTCGCCTCCACTTCAACGAGCCACACCTGTTGCTTGCTGAAGTGGAGGTGAAGTTTTAGTATTTAAGAGCTACTTTTGCCAATGGGCATTGCAGCTGCATTCTGGATTTTAGCCCTGTGATGTGGTGCTGCTGCTCCCCTGTTGTTGTGATTAATGTTATTAATTAAATTCTTTCTATTTTTATCATCAGCCTGTGCGAGTGGGTCCTTTTTCTCTGCTTTTGGGTACATGATCCCAGTGCCCGCCGGATTGCAGGTTGCATCCAGGAGGACCAAACCATGACAGAACCGACCAACATACTTACCGGAAGAATTTCGGCATGGAATAAAAATGTAAGATAACCTCTTCCACCACATACTTTACTTCCCATAATGTTTAGTTTTTAAGAACTGATGATAAACCCATCGAGTAAGCAGCAAAAATATAGACGACTCGGCCTGTTCTTATTTACTGCCACTGTGCCGCTTTGAACTGAGTCACAATCTGAAACAGAAGTTTGTTTACAAAATAGTCAGCGCCCCAGTGTCCCTGATTCTGTGGTGAACAAGGAGAATAAAGAAGAGTGGCTTTTTATCTTTTTATTCCTGGTTGTATAGTATATCTCATTGTGATCCATTTTTGTATCAGTTTCAATCAGTTTCTTCAACAATTTAGACGTATTGAAGGCCAATCTATCCATTTACATGCAAATTTACAGCATTCATTTTTTCAAATGTGCATCATGCACAGTTCATATTGAGTTGGGTTCTAATGAATTCAGTATTTTACGTATGGTAAACTTACACTATGAAAGCAAGTTGAACAAACTACTTTAAGCCTTAATTCTTAAACTTTAACTCAAGGGATGAGTAACATTGTGGCAAATATAGAAAGTACTTTTTTTTTCAGTGGTGGGCAACAGACCTGGGAATATATTACTGCTACTTGGGATTCTGCCTCTGTGTGTGCGTACTGTAATTGGTGGAGAGCTTGGGAATTTGCTCATTGAAAAGGAGTATTAATTATTCTGTTGAATTAGACTATTAAATTCACGAACAGCCAATTTTCATTGCCTCACGACTGAATAATAAAGTACTCCCAAAAACCTTCCCTGAATAATTTTTTTTCAAAGTACAATTATGAGTAGTGCTCCAGGTTGCAAAAGAACCTCACAGTGAGGTGCTCGTGGGCTTGAATCCGCGTTGTATGTGATTTTTATGTGCCCTTCCCATGGTCACTTGGGTTTTTCTAGGTATTTCCTTCCACAGTCCAAAGCCACACGCTGGGCTCATTGGCGATAGTGAATACACTAACTGTCCAGAGGAAGTGCTGCCTCTCACCCATGGATACTGGCATAAGCTCCAGTCAGTATCACAACCCTAATTAAGAATAAATGGATTAGATAGTGGATGGGTGGACAATTAAATGGAATCTAAAATAAGCTGAATGTACAATGGATACTCAATAAATCTTATACAGTACTGGAACCAGAGCAGAGCCTGAAAGTGTAAAACTTTACTGGAGGAATGGAATACCTTTCTTCCAAGATATATTCTCTCTCATTATTCAATTATTGACTCAAAGCTTCACCCCCTTTGCACATTTCACATCCCTACTCTTGCGCCTAACCCTCATTGTTTATTGTAGTTTCTGCGTATTTAAAGTCCAGTCTTTCTTCTTCTCTTTTTGCGAGATTGCCCCTTTTTTTAGGGGTTTTTTTTTCCCTTCACCCTGAACACAGCCAAACTGTTCAGCCCACCGCGAAGCAACCTGCTCCTATTGGCTCAATTGGAAGACTACAGTATGCACTACAGAACACTGCAGTTGCGCTGCCAATTATGCTCTGCCTTTGCTGTCGGAGGGTCACATTGTGAGCCTACAATTTTAAGTAGTACACCTACGTTCATCTGGCTGACCAGAAGTGGTCACTAAAGAGCTAAGAACTAACTAATTTTTAACCGCCTCAACTTCTATCATCCTCCACGAGGCTTCGCTAATTTTTGCTTCGCCCATGTGGACCTACGGGCATAACCGGTAATGGCATAGCTGGGATTCCAGCAGGCGACCACAGGGCTCGCAGACATCTTAGCTGCAAGCAACTCGGAAGCCACCCTTTACCAGATTGTTGACTAGAGCAGAAATGATCAAATCCCTATGCTATTCTACACCAGGAATGGATCTTAGATCGGTCCAAGTGGCCACCAATCATATGGCCCAATATATACTCCTATCTCATAGAGTAGCCCAGTGTTTTTACAAAGTTCTGTATGCGTTTCTGTGATGTCGTCACACATAAACTCATATATTGCAACGCGGCAGTGTTTCTTCTGAGTGGTTTGAATTGCGTAAGCAAATGATCAATTGACAGAGATTACATCTCATTGAAACTGTACCCTCTTTGAGTCATTAGCTCAGCATTGTGGAGGCTCACCTGAGACGCTTAGGCAGGATTCAATCTCTGACCCACAGAATAATAGCAAATTATAACGATAATACCAATGCTATTTTTCTCTACCCTCCTAATGCCCTGCTCTCCGATGCAATGGGGAAAACCCTCCAACTGAAAAGAATGGCCATGCAGAACTTGTGATTAACCGCGATGGCTAATTTGCACTGCTGCCTGCTGGATGGACCTGAACTCTGACTTCCGTCACAGTGATAGCCCTCATCTTACGAAAACACACAAACGGTATGTGGATAAAATGAGAGATTTAATTAGCTTTGGGTGGAAGTTAGAGAATCTGAAAATGCACAATAAATAGACTTGACTTTGCCTGAATCCCTGGCCGAGGCACTAACTAAGGCCTTCTGGTCTCAGAGCAATTTAAAGTGAGGAGAGAGGTGTGAATAACAGATGACTTAGCCCCTGCCACCCAGACTCCTATTAGCCTCTATCCTTAAGCCCCTCAGCCCAAAGCAAAGGAAAGATAATTAGACTACACTGTGAGAAACATTGACCCCTTCAGACAGACCCTTCCAATAAACATTAGAGACAGATATCAGAGCCTCGCTCTCTGAAGAATTCATAAGCTATCAATGCAAAAACCATGCATTAAACTGTATAGCACAGTAATTAGTGTAACAGTATGGAACTTTTGCAGGTTTCTCCTGTAGTTGGAAGCTTGATTGATAAGTCTGCATAGGTATTAATTTGACCAAGAGAAACTGGAGAATATTTATATTATCTGAAAGGAAGGAGCCAGGCGCCTTCATGGCTCGTTATTAAGGAAGTCAAGCCGCAATGGAAACCAACAGAAATACAAGAACTCAAAGTGGCACTGGCAAGACAGTTAGGGTGCACTCTGGGTCAAGTAAAGGGCAAATGGGATGGGGGCAAGCAGGAAAACCATGGTCAGTGGTCAGGCCGAGGTTGAAAGTGAGTAAAGGGCAAATGGGATGGGGGCGAGCAGGAAAACCATGGTCAGTGGTCAGGCCGTGGTTGAAAGTGAGATCGCAATCTGTAGCAGCGGGGCACGCTGGACTGTGCACACTCATCCATTCTGTTTCTGGTGGAGGAGGACTAAGGAGATTCGCCACTTGAGTGCCAAAGGGCAGGGAGAGAGTTCCCCTAATAAATGGTCAATTGTTTCTTATTTTCAACAGAAGACAGGAAAATACTAGGCTCTCACTAGGATGTGCTTGAGGAACAATGATGCGACAAGACAATGCAGGGAGGAAGTACGGAAACGCAGGAACTTCGGTCCTGTCCACACAAATGCGGGTATTTTTGAAAATGTAACTTATATGTGTTTTTGCCTCTCGTCCACAAGCCACGGACGTTTCAGGACACAGGTAAAACAGATTTTACCAAATGCATACAAAAAGTGAAGATTTTTAAAGTCTGTGTAAAACCGAGCGTTTGGGAAACATTAGAATCAGTTTGCATGTTCCCACTGTTCTTCTGTTTATATTCATATTCTTATGTGAACTTTATCGCCATTTACTGGCCCGCGTAAATGATTTCAGCATTTTTTCTTATTTTAGCATACTCCATCGTACAAAACTATTTTGTGAAACAAGGCTGTGTGGACAGAATCTTTAAAAAGGGGGGGTTACCATTTAGAAAAATATTCGCCTTTCTGGAGACGAGGCCTTAAGTACACACCCACCAACAACACAAAGGAGGGGAAATGTGAAACACACGTGGCAGGCAGAGGAAGAACCGATAGATGACAATAATTAGATATTTGATCATGTGACAGAGCAGCGCGAGTTCTAACAAAAAATTCCACCCGCCCTTTCACATTACTTTTCTTTCACTTTCGCAGTTGTTTAGATCATGAATTTTCATTTAGTTTCCTTCACTGAAACAAAACATCCAGCATTGTCCAATATTAGAATATGCTTTTGCATAAATATTAATATCATTCATCAAATTTAATCTACAATGCCCTCCACTAATATTGGCACTCTTGGTAAATACGAACAAATGTCGTTATGAATTAATTCCTTTATTAATTATCCTCTTGATATTTAATTAGAAATGCGAACAAACATAAAAGCAAAAAACATAAAGTGGAATACAAAATTAATTATTTATAATCATTATAATGAAACAAATATTCTTCTCTCAAAACATGTGCCTTTTGCCAAGATAACAGCTCTGATGTAGTGCACTCCTTCGGCGTATAATGAGATTTGAGAGGACATGGCAAGAGATCTGAGACCATTTCCCAAACCGAATCTCTCCAGAACTCTCAAATTACTTGGTCCTCATTCAATTACAGCCTGGTTTAAACTTTATGGCTGAGGCAGTCAGGTTTTCAATTAAAGGTCCCTTATTATGTTATTTTTTGACAAATATGTCCAAAAGGAAGGTTAGTAAACCTATTTATCAAAAACCTCATAAAATTTCCTAATTTCAAGGCCATTTTTGGTCTGTTTTTCTCTCGCTTCTGAAGAACAGGGTGGGCGTGTCCACTATTTAACAAGCTCTTCTCTGAAATACCTTACGTGAACGGATAGGAATTTATATATCAAAAGCCCTAAGCTAAACTAAGGACAGTACCTTCAGACACATACACCGATTTATACATAAACTATACAATAAATATACAATAGAAAGGTAATGTGCTTAGGCTAAGAAATGCTGTGAATAGTACTTTCCTGCATGACATGCAGTTGCCATAAAAGTTTCACTACACTTGGAATTCAGTTAAAATAAAATAATAAATAAATAAATAAATCTGAACCGGTTTGGCAAAGAGACTTGGAGACCGGATGCGGTCGCCACAAAGGTAGCCACTGAGCAATGGGAGACTGTCTGTAGTAAACTGATTTAATGTTTCTTTTAATACCAAAGACAGAGCATTTCAAGTTTAAAACTAGGTACTTGCATAAGCAGAAATTGGAGACTAAAAATACGATAGACCATGCAAAGGGTGAAAACCCGGGGTCAGTCGATTTTGCTGAAATTTGATACACGCATGCACCCTACTAAGTAATGAATGAAACTACAATATGAGCATCATCCATTTGGTTTAGAAAAATCAGCAAAAAATGCATTCTGATGGATTCTGTACCATTTTTGAAGGATTTTCAAGGGGTTAATTCAGGTTGTCCTCTACAGAAAACGGCTAAACTTCTAACATTACTCATTTGTGTGAATGTTGCCCTAGGATGCCCTACCAAACTGCCGAGAACGATCAAAAAATATTTCTAAATATGCCAGTGATGTGTCAAGATATTTCCCCAACCCCAAAATTAGGAATTGTGTAAAGACCTATTCAACAGCTTACAAGTCATCTGCCACAGGGGTAGAAACTACAAACCATACTGGAAATGGTGGCTAATGACTTGCTCTTTCATAGTCAGAAATTTTTAAAAGAATTGCCGCTCTACTCAGTAGTTCGTAATAGCACCAGAAATTAGGAGAATATTTAATTTTTTGCAGTGCTGCCACCTATATGCTGTATGTGGAACTAAAAATCTGTACACTTAACAAGCAACACAACCAATGTTATTTTATCTTGAAAACTAAGGGTATTCTATCATAAATATGGCCATTTCCCTGGGAAAGGAGTTTGCCAGGCATTTTCCATTGAACATTGAACCAATATTCCACAAACCTTTCATATGGCCCAGACTGTATTTAACTAATTACTTTCTCTATGAAGAGATTGGCAACAGCCCAATATAGACCTGAACACTTTGTTTCAGCTTGTTTCAAACTGTAAGGTTAGTCAAAATAGAGTCTAGAGAGTCTAGTAATGAGGAGTCTCGGACTTAAACATGTTTGCAGGAGTGGTGACACTGTCTGTTTTACCCAACAATTCAAGGATGTCAGGCCTTGAATGGCAGCAACTACCAGATCACCAGAGTAGTAGGCAGCTTGAGGAAGTAAAGGACAAAAGGACAAAAAAAGGTAAGCCCAAGTCCAGCCAATAATCATGATAATGGTATCATAGTCAATCACAGCAAGAATGAACAAGCCTCTACTAGACAACCAAAGTATCCACGTTGTCAGCCGATCGGCATGGTATAAAAACCATGTCAACCTTTTCGAAATTACAGAGTTCACACCTGATCCACCTGTTTGAGGATGCTAACAGGTGCTGGTAATCTAAAGGAGTGTCAGTATTATCCTTGGTGGCGTGGCCACACTTCTGACAGACAGAGGGACGGGAAAAGTAGCTTGAAGCCTGCTGGGTAGTTAGCCAGTCCTCCTTCACAAAAAGGGCTTTGATTTTCTTAGCCACTGACCCAGGGTTTTTCTTCCTCCCAGTCTCTACACCTCTCATAGACCTTGTGGTTGATCAGGCTACTTTGAGCTCATGAGAAAACAATGTGGCTGCATCAATGCGTGCGACTGTGAATTGTCATTGCATTCGTTGAAATATAGGCCAAGGCCTAGCACTGGTAGTACATTCGCAAGTACCCACCTGATCCAGTAAAACATTTCAAACATCAAACATTTCGTTTGACGTTGATGCCTTTATTGCGTATTCTTGACGCGGCCAACGACTTGAATAGTGGACAGGGTGCTGGCACTTCGGCGACAGCTTTCAGTTAAGGCTAAGCTTATATCTATGTGCTGGACAGATAGTGATGTCCTTGTCAGAGCATGAAATAGCTCAACACACAGTGCAATGAGGTCACACTACCTCTCCAGTGAGTCGTGGGCCCTTCTCTCCATGTTCTCATCTAAGAGGTACTTTCAGCCCGGAAAGATTGCTTTGAATTGACTTGAATGGACTTTCTCAAAACAATACAACAATTCTCTTTTGGATATTTCTTCATTACACCGCATGCAATGGCAGGAGAGACATTGGAAAACGCACATTTTATCTCCTTAGTGGCCTGGAATTCATCACTGCCAGCAGCCATGGCTGCCATTTTGAAATTAACTGTTTGAAATGCCAGCCAAGGGTTAATAACCAGGGCAGTTCAACACTGCTGTTGCCGTGGAGCCAGTCGAGAAGTGGGTGTGAGGTGGTGGTGGGGCTGTTTAAATGGCGATGACCTTGACTTGCCTCTTTATGGGCTAGCAGGCATTTTTAAGTCATCCGCAGTCATATCGAGCCTCAAAAGATGGTATTATGGCTTGTGAATAAATATAAGGACATGGCGTCGATCAAAGTGATCCGTATCAAAACAGCAAGAAATGAGCAGCAAGAAATTTCATTCTTTGAATGATCAAATGACACTTGGACTTGGTCCTCTGCGAAACTTGTCACCCAACTCCCTTTGGCAGTTGGGATACTGGCATGTAGATATGGCATTATTTTATGATTTTGAGAGGATAACCTTTTTGGGGGGGGGGGGGTTAATGTACCCACAATGCCTTGTGGTATGCAACATTTTATATTTTTTATAGAAAGACTAGGATCTCTGCTGCAGTTTTTCTATAAGTAAAGTCAGTCTTAATTGACAAGTATTGTGCCAAAAAATTGGCAAAGTTTGGCAATTTCATCAAAATTTGCTTTTTGAAAATGCATTGGAAGGGTTAAATGCCTTACTCCTGAACAGAGTTATTTATCAACGAACAGTTTTACCTGCCTTTATTCTTGTCCAGAACCAGTCAGTGGTAGGAAGTTGAAGAAAATCTCGATGGTTATCACTTTTTGCAAATTTTGCTTGGTCTATCCATGCAATGACAGTCAATCGATAAAAAGGAAAAGCAACATAAATTGACATGGAAGGCTGGACAGTGGGGGAAAAAATTAAGGAAACCATTTGGACATGAGAGAATCATTTTCATTATCAAATAAAGAGTTTAAATAAAACCTCAGATTTGCAGTGACCAGATGTTTTCCACTGCCATTTTTTTGCAAAAAACTGTATTTGACCTGGGTGCCAATAACAGTGGATTGCACAGTGTGCATGAAGATATCACATAATCCAGATTGCTATCTCATGGCTCAAAGGGACACATCAAAAAACTATAATGTAATGCTGGTCAGATGATCTTAATCCTCACAGCGTATTAAGTAAACCGATAGATTTTGTGAAACTGGCAAACTTGGAAAATGGCCAGTTGCGATTCCACAATCAGCACCTGGTGTACACATTGGGACACAGGCTATGAAAAAAATATTTTAAAAATTATTACAAGAATTAACAAAGAGAATTAATACTGTTCCCTTGTAAAACCTTTGACTTGGAGTGCACTGAGCTACATTAGTTTCAAGTAATAGCATTAATGATCTTCAGAAAAAGTCATCTCTGCAAATGTCCATTGCAAACATCGGTGTTGTGCTGCATATTAAAATGGTCTAAATCACAGCTTCAGGGTTACTTTCTTTAAAGGATCTGTGTCATGACCCGTGCATACTCAGAACTTTCATCCTAAGAAAGTGCATCTGCTTGACTGCAAGTCACAATCTAATTCCATCCTTCTTTGTTTTGGATTGTTTTTATATACACTCTTCAAAAAAGTAGGGGACATAGGAATTTCAAGGTCAATAAGAAAATAATGATTGCGTTTTGGATACAATAACTGACAGCAATGAAGGTAACATGAACTGTTCTGCAAAACAGAGCACTAAAACGCAGCCGATGGTCCACACATGCAACACGTGTGAATCCCAAACGTGTGACCCGGGTGCATATTCGTATTTGACACTGTAGAAAAAGGTCATCTAATCCCTTTTGTTTGGGATTTCTTTCATTCTGATCGCTTCTGACTTTAATCCTTTGTTGATTTTGTTTACCTGAAGCATCTTTTGAATGTTTTTTTTTTTTCCGCAATGCGACGTCTCTAACATGCTAAACGTCTAAGAGCAATTGGTATGCTTGACACTGGCTGCTTTCAATCTGAGGCCTGGAACACACTGGATGCGTGTGCAGTGCGAGGTGGCTGCATTCTGAGCTGCTGCCGCTGACTTGTGTCTGTGTTCACACGTGCTGCGTCAGCTTAGTTGCTGCCGCAGGCTGCTCCTGCCAGTCCAATTTTTCTACATGACTTTCCCCTGGAAAACTAACATAATCATATAACATTTCATTTCATTTCGCACCCAGATTTAGCTGTCACGTGAATATCTTTTCAGAGATACACGCAGGGACAGATGGAAAAGTACTGCCCTGATACTCTTTAACTTATTAACATAATACGCTATGCTCGTAGCCTTCGCTCCGAAATTAATGGCGTATGTGCGCGAAAACAAGTAGTAGAGCAGTAAAGCTTTCAAAATATAACTAGGCTTTAAATGTTTAGGGAAATGGCTGTATTACAACAATGTTTGACACATTGAAAGTCACAAATTTCCGACTACATGTTCCAGGAATTATATCACATAGTATTGCTGAATTTAACTGAAGGGATTCTTTCCATATACAAGAGCTTTTAGCGTCATAAACAGACCGAAAGTGCTGCGTTTCTTTGTTTATTTATCTTGGTTCTTGCTGATAACAGACGCGCCCTGGACAATGTGGGGAAATGCAGGAATTCATTTCGATATGACTGTCTCCTGAGAGTCATTTTCAGGTCTGTTTTACCGAGGATGAGCGCGTGTTGCGAAAACTATAGGCAAGACTCTGAATGTCTTAAAGATGCAATACAGCAGCCTTGTTTGACCACGCGAGACATGGTTTTCATACATCCAGTGTGGACGGTCTAACCTGTTGACATGGATGCCGAAATAAAAGGCGAGAACGCCAAGCAGCAGCACTGCTCATTCATCCAGTGTGTCTCAGGCCTGAGGTTTCCAGTTTCTTCAATGGTTCCCAGTCTGTGATCAGCAGATTATGGAGCAGGTATCAGCAAACCCATAACGTTGATGATTGATGCCGTTTAGAGCGTCCATGGTCAACGACAACAGCCCAGGAAAGTTTGATTGGTGCCCAAGTTAAGAGAAATTGCACTCAAACAACAAATCAGATTGCTGCAAACCTACACCAGGCTACTGGTGTCTGGGTGACAGGTCAGACAATTAGAAGTCGTCTACACAATGCCCATCTTCAGGGTGTTCCCCATAACAAAGGTTAATGAACAAGACCACTCCCAATGCGCCTTCCTATTCGTCCGCACGCCTATATATACTGCTTTAATTCCCACAATCCTCGCTCGCCTCATTTCTATGTCCCTCCCTCTCTTCCCCTCTCCAAGAAGGAAGCAAGGAACAGCCTCCACCTGGAACCCTGGGGGTCTTAGGAACCTACACGGACTCCGAGGAGAGACGCGAGCCCCACCCTGAGTCTCGCCATCTGGGGCTCCCAATGCTTGCAGACTTCCCACAATTACAGACCAAGTCCATACAACATCGCCTTTGCCTCAATCTCCTATCCATCATTCCACCGAATACTCTCCTCCACTTTGGGAGTGGTCCAGAGTTCATTAAATGTTAGACGGCCTCGTATAGTGCCCCCATTGATCAACCGCCACATTGCCAAAACACGCAATGTACACAATGCAGGAAGTCTGGAAAATGTTGGTGGTCACGAGTAATGTTCTCAGAGGAATCTTGGTACACTTTGGACTTCTTTGATAGTCGCATGTGGCAATGTCGTAATGAACGCTGTGCCAAGGTTAACCTGAGGCATCATGATAGATGGTGGTGGGTCTGCTATGGTGCGGGGTTGCATCACTTGACTAACTGAACCCCACTTCATATCGTGCAAGTAAGAGTAGCTGTCCAGTGCTATCGGGACATCATACTGACACTCTATGTTGTTCCGTTTGCATGACGTGAGAGGCGGAATTTTGTCTTTAAGGACGACAATGCCCCTGCTCACCGTGCAAGAATAGGCAATAATCACCTTCAATGGTTCAATATCCATAGGCAGGGGCGCTGCTGGCAATTTTGGGACCCTTGACTGGAAATCGATTGCCCCTCCCCAAATAGGAGTCTTTGTCATGATTAATCTATGGTCACCAAGCAGACTGTGTTTTGGGGCTAATAACGTCTGATATTGTCCTCACTCTCAAGGTGCATTTTGATTTAATACCCTTAGAGATTAGCAATATCTAAATAGTGAAATAAAAAACTGGTAATGGAAACACAGTCTGATATCACAAAATTTGTTCTCAGATATCCAGTATTAGTCACCGAAACCAAGGTCAATACATTGACCATTGGACTGTTGCAGCAGACCAGCTAGTGTACTTGTGATTTTGCATATTGTTATGGCCCCAATTTGTTATTACATTACAACACAACAGCAACAGCAAGGGATGACAGACACAGTTTTAACAACTAAAACACATTTAATTTTTAACAAAGACAATAACGACTAAACAACTAACAACTAAGACCAAGATTGAATTAAGTACAAAACATAAATATTTACAATCCCTTTTCGTGGAGGTGGCTTGGTGATGTCCTGGATGATGAAAATGCTCAAACACAGGCAAAGAAATCCATAAAAGAAACGTCACAGGTCTTGAACAGAATGGCGGGTCTGGTCATCTTCTTGCAATTTCTCCTACTACTCTACTGTGTCAATTCTTTTCCTTATATACTCTTTTGCAGACCCCACCCACATTTAGACCTCTTTTTTTCAACTTTTCTGAGACTTGCCCCAGACATGTCCAGGACATGTCTAAACATGACTCCAGTCTGAGCTTAACAAAAAAAAAAGGTAAATACTGCCATCTAGTGGCCTATATTCACATTACACCTCCATTCCAAAAGGGAAAAATTTTGACTCATGAAGGGAAATTTTTCTTTTCAATACAAAATGGTTAAGTGAACACTTGTCTATATATACATATCATACAATATTCAAACACATGATATATATATACACATTCAAACACGGGATAAGCAATCAGCAATTACATTATCTGTACCCTTCACATGCTTAATTTCCAAGTCAAACTCCTGTAAAATCAAACTCCAATTCAACAATCTCCGATTCTTGTTTTTCATCTTACTCAAAAACATTAACGGATTGTGGTCAGTGTACACAATCATTGGCTTTTGTCCTGTACAAACATAAACCTCAGTGTTGTAAAGAAAGGACCAGAGCCAACAGTTCCTTCTCTATTGTGGAATAGTTCCTTTGGTGGTGATTGAACTTCCTGGAGAAGTATGCCACGGGATGCTCAATGTCATCAGAGTCACTTCTCTGTAGGAGCACAGATCCACAAGCTTGGTGGCTAGCATCGACCGCGATGGAGAACGGTTTGTTGAAGTCAGGAGATTTGAGCACGAGGAAGTGACACAGCAGAGACTTCAGGCGATCGAAGGCTCTCTGGCATGCATCATCCCAAGTGAACTTTACGCCTTTCTTCAGTTGGTTAGTTAGACTGAGAGCAATCTCAGCAAAGTTCTTGCAGAACTTGCGGTAGTACCCGATCATTCCAAGGAAGCGGCGCAAAGCTTTTTTGTTGTCAGGAACTGGAAAGTCCATGATGGCTTGGACTTTAGCATTTATGGGTGCCACCTTACCCTAGCCTATGGCGTAGCCAAGATAGGTGACAGTAGCACAACCAAAGTCACTCTTGCTCAGGTTAACAGTCAGGTTAGCCTGGGTCAGGCGCTGGAACAACGTCTCTACATCTTTTAGATGTTCTTCCCAGGAGTCACTCCATGTGATCAGGTCATCGATGTACGCACCCGTGTGTGGCAATCCGGCGATTGTAGACTGTATCATCCTTTGGAACGTGGCTGGGGCATTTTTCATGCCAAAGGGTAGGACTTCATACTGGTATAATCCAGATGGTGTGGCAAAAGCAGAGATGCTCTTGGCCCTCTCAGTTAAAGGCACACACCAACAACCCTTCAATAAATCAATCTTGGTCAGAAACTTTGCTTGCCCTACTCTATCAATACAATCATCAATCCTAGGTATTGGAAACACATCAGTTCTAGTTACAGCATTGACTTTGCGATAATCTGTACAGAATCTAGTACTTCCATCAGGTTTTGGAACTAGCACACAGGCTGAACTCCAATCGGAGTTGGAGGGTCTGATAATATCATGTTTTAACATGTACTCAACCTCTTTCTCAGCAATCTTTCTCTTTTCAGGATTCATCCGGTATGGATGCTGTTTTATTGGTTTGGCATCACCAACATCTACATCATGAGAGGCTATAGTAACTCTCTTTGGAACATCAGGAAACAGATCCTCATATTTCTTGATCAACCTCTCAAACTGATCTCTCTGTGAGGGTTCTAAGTGCTGGAGTTTTACATCAAGATTTTGCAACACTTCAGAATTTGACAATTTACATGAAAGAACTTCAGCTTTAATTCTAGGTTCATCATCTTGAAACTCCCCCTCATCTTCACAAATCTTGACCATAGGAGAATCTGAAGTGACAGCTGCAACCCTAGCATTTCTGTCATGATAAGGCTTCAGCATGTTAAAGTGACAGGTTTTGCAAAAGTTGGAAACGTCTTTCCGAAGCCCAGACCAAAAGAAGTGTTTCATGATCTTATCAACAGTCTTGTTAACACCAAGATGACCTCCTAAAGGTAAACTATGAGCCATTGTTAAGATCTCATTCCTGTAGACCTTCGGAACAACAATTTGCCTGACCACTGCCCATTCTGCATTGGCAGGGATATCAGGAGGGCGCCACTTCCGCATCAACACACCATCCTTGAGATAATACCCAACTGGAACTGCGTCTATTTCTTTATCAGGAAGGGCCCTCCTCTTTAATACACAAATTTCAGTATCATTAGTTTGCTCCTCAATCAACCGCTTTCTGGACAGAGACAAGTCTCCAGACACATCAGAATCACCAGACCCATCCGGCTGGCTGAATAGAGAACTGATAAAAGTATCTGATAAGTCCTCAAACGGAGAAACCATAGTAGGCCAATCAGAGTCATGAGGCGAACCACCTGAGTCCTGACTATTCAATGTACTGGACGGCACCACATCATCTTCTTCTTTAGCCTTCTTGGCCATAGCACGAGTCACTGCGCAAGAAGGATACAGAGATGGGTCCTCATCCCCATCTTCAGTGCTCGGCTGTGAAGTAAGATGTACAGGGGGAACTACTTTGCCCCAGCCAGGTCATTGCCTAGCAACAGAGAAACACCCTTTATAGGTAGACTTGACATAAGTCCCACCTTTACCTGTCCTGTAACTAAATCTGACTTCAAGAATATAGAGCGCAGGGGTACAGATACAGTCCTCCCTTCAATACCTTGTACAAGTATGAAATCCCCTGAAGCGGTCTCATCACGTAACTCCAAGGAGTCCATCAACAAAAGTGACTGAGAAGCTCCGGTATCCCTTAGGATATATATGGGGACAGGAGTAGTATGCTCATTTAGAGCCACAAATCCCTCTGACACAAATGGAAGAAATTCCTCCCTCACAAAGTCAGCAGTATCAGGCTTTTTAGCCCCACAAGAAGCAGGCAATTTAGCAGATCGGTTATCTACTACAGGGGTTTCTAACCTTGTTTTCACAAAGGCATTTGGTTTGGTATCCTTTTCTTTTTCTTTCTTAGCTTTAAGGATCCAACAGTTAGTTGTAACATGACCAGATTTCTTGCAATAACTGCAAACTAGACCACTTTTGTCACTGTCAGCTTTCACACTTTGATCAGACCTGTTACTGGATTTCTGAGCACCATCACCAGATTTGTCTTTGGGTGAAGAATCTTGGGTATCACCGTAACCATTTTTCTGAAATTGGGACCATCTATTGTTACTGCTAGACTGAAATTTGGACTTATGTGTGAGAACATATTCATCTGCAAATTTGGCAGCTGATTGCAAATTTAGTGCTTGCTTCTCATTAAGGTAGGTCTTAAGATCATCCTTAACACAGTTCTTGAATTCTTCAACTAACACCATCTCTTTTAGTGAGTTGAAATCATCCTTGACCTCCATAGAAGCACACCAGCGCTCAAAGCAAACCTTCTTCTCATTAGCAAATTCCACATAAGTCTGATTTTCAGATTTCTTCAGACCTCTGAATTTCTGTCGGTAAGCCTCTGGAACCAACTCATAAGCTCTCAAAATAACCTTTTTGACAACCTCATAATCAGAGGAATCATCTGCAGACAAAGCCGAATAGGCTTGTTGAGCTTTACCCTTGAGGACAGTTTGCAACATCAGAGGCCAGTGTTCCTTTGGCCACTGGCAACTCTTTGCTACCTTTTCAAAACACTGGAAATAGTTGTCAACATCCTTTTCAGAAAATGGAGGCACCAATTTTACCTCCTGACTGGCACAAAATTTATTTTTAGTTTCAATTTTAATTTTTAGTTTCTCCATTTGGAGTCTTTCTTCTCTAGCCAACCTCTCCAATTCAAAATCTCTCTGCCTTGCAAATTTTTCTAACTCAAATTCTCTTTGTTTTTCCTTTTCCTCCCTTTCTATTTTCTCTTCTCTTGCTAATTTTTCTAACTCAAATTGCCTTTGTTTTTCTTTTTCTTCCCTTTCAAATTCTCTTTGCTTTTCTTTTTCCTCCCTTTCTTTTTCTCTTTCCTCCCTTTCAATCTCTAGCATTTTTAATTTAAGTTCCATTTCTATATTTGGATTTTCCACTGGAAACTGTTCCAGATCTCCGGGTGCAAACACATTTTCATCAATGTAATATTCAACTGTCTTTCGAGCCAGTCTTGCTTTTCGCATGGCTGGTTTCACCTCTGTCAGCTCTAAATGTCTGCAAATTTCTAGCAGTTCTGTCTTTTTAAAAGACTTCAAAACCCCTACGGTTGGTGATGCCAAGAAATCATCCATTGCTGTTGTCAATATATATCTAGGAAAATTCACAAAAACAATTTCACAATTTGGAATGTTAGATTTTCAATAAATTACTCACACAATGGTCTATCCCGGACCTTGAGCCCCCAATTTGTTATGGCCCCAATTTGTTATTACATTTATAACACAACAGCAACAGCAAGGGATGACAAACACAGTTTTAACAACTAAAACACATTTAATTTTTAACAAAGACAAAGACTAATAACAACCTACAACTAAAGACCAAGATTGATAAATAAGAAAAAACAGAAATAATTACAGTCCCTTTTTGGTGGGGTGGCTTGGTGATGTCCTGGATGATGAAAATGCTCAAACACAGGCAAAGAAATCCACAAAAGAAACGTCACAGGTCTTGAACAGAATGGCAGGTCTGGTCATCTTCTTGCAATTTCTCCTACTACTCTACTGTGTCAATTCTTTTCCTTATATACTCTTTTGCAGACCCCACCCACATTTAGACCTCTTTTTTTTACTTTTCTGAGACTTGCCCCAGACATGTCCAGGACATGTCTAAACATGACTCCAGTCTGAGCTTAACAAAAAAAAGGTAGATACTGCCATCTAGTGGCCTCTATTCACATTACAGTATTCTGGAGCACTTACATTGTTATTGTAAGACGAGCATTTACAAATTTTCCGTGTGCAGAACTCAGCTGACGGAGACAATTTCAAACGCGTTGCCATTCTAATCGATGCATGAGTACATCTGAGCTGTGATTGGCTGGTGGCACATGCAATGTTACCAGAGCCGATTTGTGACTGGCTGATGTATGTAAGGGTACGAACCAACCTGCATGAAAAAAATTTCGCAGCCAGTTCAGGCAATGGCGCAACTTGGGCCAACAAAATGATGAATAGTAATGGGGGGCCCGTGTGCTAAGATTATTCTTAAAAAGTTGAAAATTGAGAAACAACAAATTCATTTTAAATTGATCAAGTCATTACAAAAATTAAAATGAGAAATTTAAGTGCCCACATATTTTATTTGCAAATGTTAAGAAAAATAACAGTATCCTCTGTGGGGCCCCTGTGAATGCTGGGCTGGGAATCAATGCTGGGAATCAATGAGTGTTGGGCTAATAATGGGGCATTACGCACTATTATTGCAAAAATGTAAATTTCACATTTCCCATTCTTACCCATTCCTTCTTTCACGGACCAGGACAGCAAGAGAAACTGTTTAGGTAAGGAAATATCGGGTGAATTGTTTGCTCAATTCCTTCTTTGTTAAGATACAATTAGTTTGGGTTAATTATTCTAATTCGTAAGTTTGTTTTTGACCTTGTAATTTCAATATCCTCTACTTTTTTTGAAGAGTATATTTTCGTCATTCTAGCATTATGCTTTTTACATTGAAGAGCTTTCTATGAAAATTTGAGGATCCCAAACACTGTTTTAAGCTTTAAAAATGTGAGTAAAATATACCTGACTTTTTTCGCAGTTTTAGTTACTTTATATTACTATATTATATTACCGGATGCATGGGTAACCACACTCAATTGTCCCATTTGTGTTGAAAAGTGATCAAAAAACCAGCCCAGCTGTAATACGATTATCCCAATTTTCGAAAACCTAATTATGATTACTTATATCCATGCGAAATTATTCTGAGACTCGATGCAGCTCTTGATTTTACATGGACAGACAAGTCAGCATGTTCAGTGCGAAATCTCTAAGCTAAACCTTCGCCTTTGGGTATGTGTTCAATACATTTCATTCGACAAACACAGAATGCCTCGATCTTGTGTAGTTGGAGCCTGTACGAGGAATATTCTCAAAAATCTCACTAGCCGTGTTGATTTGAGATCTTGCTCACTATGAAGTTGTTTACTGTGCCAATGACCTGTAGACATGTTGACAACTCCAAAAAGCTAGGAAACTCTGTCTGGCTCAAAGCAGCTGTGACATTAAATGGGAGACCACACGGTAGCTAAAGGGTCAGTAATAAATATATTTATTTTAACATTAAAAAGATGAAGTCTTCAGATAGTATGAAAAAAGGAAAAGGTAGTACAAGGTATGTCCAAAGGTAAAAAAAAACGGATTTAAAACGCAACGTGCATGAGGAGCAGTGGGCAACGGGCTGGGAAGCAGAGAGGGCTCTGCCCAACTGAATAGCCACCAAGCAATTAGGAGCAGCGAGTCGAGAGGCGAGAGACAGAATCCATTAACCAGGAGGTATTCAGAGACCCATTTACAGCCAACGTCATCAAAAAGATGCGTGTGCATCTTGGCAACGGAAGTAGTGGTCTTCCCAGTTCAGTCTGACGAGTTATGAATCTGTTAACATTCTGGTTGTTGCGTGCATAGCTGGCAGAATTGATATTCCATTGGTGGACTCAAGCTTACAGGATTTCAATTGGATCACATCCGCATAAAGCCCACTGGCCGCAAGCGAAGCGTCAAGCCAGACCACTGATTATTCCATATTAAATCAGTGAGTCAAATTCCAAATGTTGCCTCGATGCTTTTAAACGCCCACTGAAAGCGTCAGCCGCATGAACATTGACAGCTGTCAACACGGCCGAGAAGCCATGGGTGTCACTCTCAAAATATTGAACAAGATAACGTTTAATTTTGAAAACACCGATAAAGCTTCTTTTTTTAAAAAAAAAAAAATTTGGCATCTCCAATCCCACCTGAATCTGGGATGCCCAATTGGGGAACTATGTACAAAGCTTGCTCGTATGCGACCCCTTGCTGCCAACTCAGGATAGTGAGAAGGTTCACGGCTCTCCTCCGAAGCACTGCCTGCCTGTCTGCCACTGATTCTTATACACTCATTGGTTGAATCCTCGTAAGTTCAGAACCAGGGCGGAGGATACCCGGACATAAACCCGGAGTCTTCCTGACGAGCGCCCGTCCGGCCAACAGGAGGCGCTGGAGCAACGAACAAAGCTGTTATTGTATACCCAAATCCGGCAGTCCCTTCCCAATTTGAAACCCTGTAGCTCGATGGCCAATTGTGCGCTACTCTGAAAAAGCTGCCGACCCCCTGCCGGTGGGTACGCTGGGGCTCGAACCTGCGACGTGGTGATCGCCTCTGCACTGCAGAGCAGTGCCTTAACCGGGTGAGCCACCCGGCAGCTGATAAAGCTTCCTTCGATGAAAAAGTGTGACGTTCCGGTTACTGCTCACTATATTATACAGGCATAATTTTCCTCCTAAATTTAGCTGTCTAGTAAATTAAGATTATCATTCACTTTACTTCACTCAGCAGAGAATTAGCGAGCAAGCTAACTTTGCAGTGTTAAATTCTTACCAGTGTACTTTGAGTTAGGTTCTGTCTAACTGTAGATCGCTTGATAACTTAAATGCCCACAAAATAACGGATTTCCTCTCAAAACTGCGACAACTGCATGTGAGGTTTCTGCGAAATGTATGTCACCAACCATGACAAGGCAAAATAGTTAAATAACCTAAAAGATAAATGCGTTTGACGCTCAAGAAATTGAGCAATGGCGAAAAGTAAAAATCTGACGCATCACATGCTGTCAGTGGGCTTTGCTCCATTGAAATTACTGTAGGCCTAACCAATTTTTTGATGCGCGTCTCACGGTTTCTGACATTAAATGAAATATGTGAGAATAATGGTCAACCAAAGCAGATTTCATGTTTGCATGACAACTACGCAGTCAAACACGCTAGCTAGCAAGCCAACAATATAAAATAATACTTAGCCTTCCATGCAGGTACAATTAGCAGGCAGGACGTAGCTTTCCGGGGTTTTTTTTATTATTATTATAATCCACACGTAATACACGGCAGTTTTATGCCCTTGTGTTTGACAAGGAAGGACCTCTGTTTTTGACACACAAAACTCCAAGTCTGTTGTGGAATTTAACATTCTGTTTATGTCCGTAGATAACGGAGGTATAAGCATCCAGTGACTTGTATGCTCGTAGTTCCTCCCTCGTGTACACGGTAGGTTTCTTGATCAAATGGGTATATATATCAGGCCAAGGAATACCGAGCCACAAACTAACGTCATCTACCCACTCACTGATACCATACAGATCTGGATATTGGTTGCCATTTGTCAAAGTAAATTTTTTTAGGTAGAATTTGCGATCTTTGATGGCTAATGCCCTCGCATAGCTTGACGAGCTATTATGGTCCGCCATGCTTCCGTTGCCGAGCTGCACGCGCAACCTGTCTTGTTTGCAAACAGTAAATGGGTCTATAGGAACACCCATTACTCTGGCACCAATGGGCACACTCCATGCTCTGCAGATTAAAACATGCAGCATAGAACAAAGGGGGCGGAGCTCCAACAGGCATTAGAAGAATTATAATACTGGGAATGACCCAGCAAGGCCTTAACACATTTCATAAGTCTATCAGTGCTTTAGAGGATTTATTGGATATGGCTAGCTGGCTATAACCGAAGGGCTAATGATGTACAGAACCAAATGCGTGGTATAATTAAATCTGTTCAGATGCCTTATATCAGAGGAGAGCGAAGAGGGGCCATTGATGAGACCCCTTATTCTAAACTGCATTTTTTTGTGAGTGAGTAAATTTGCATGTGAATGAAATAATGCTCAAAGAATGCATTTGTTTTGTTTGTGACAAGTTGGCTAGTTGGCTGGCTAATTAGAGTTTGATTGCTGTGATTGCAGTGTCTTCCTGGATATGGTTGTGTGATCACGTGTGATTTCCGACAACGCGGGCGCAGAAACTAAGTGCCTCTAAAAACATATTTCTTGCCCAAATCTCTCAAGTTCATTAAAAAATAAAATTAAATTAATCAATAATCTACCTCGAAAACAAACAAACAAAAAAAAAAAATTAAATTTCAAACCGCTTTTTGTTGCTCTTTAACCATGAGATAAAAAAAAAAATGAACAGGTTGTCAGTGCCAATAATCACAGAAGAAGAAAAAAATACCTGCTAGATTACCGGTATTTGACTTGCAGTTGAACGGTTTTACTTTGTTCAAAGTTGTGAGCATGCGCAGTTATCATGACACAGCTCCTTGAAGGTCATTTTAGACCAGGTCCCATGCAAGCAGTTTGTTCTGTATAATATAATACAGGCTTAACCCCTTTCTGCAGATGTAGATGCTCGCGTCTATAGATATGCAAATTTAAGCACTTAGTTACTGTACTCGACCACGAGATAGCACCCCCGGATCAGCTATTGAATATTCACAAGCAGGCAGAGCTGAAACGTGATTTAGAGTATGGAGAAGTTCCCAGCCTGATATGCAAACTGATCAATATTCTTGCCCATAGTATCGCTCCAGTAGTTTAAAAAAATTATCACTTGCAACAGAAAAAAACTTAGTACTCTGTCATTTTAGCAACAGTGAGCCGACAGTATTCCAATTAGTAATACGTTTTGTGAAGCAAAAAATCCGACACAGTATTGATTCTCTCACATTCTTCTGTCAATTACAGTCATCACACACAAAATATGCGTAGTTCCCTTCCATGGATTAACGCGAATATTCCTCCATTGACAAATTCAGCGCTCCCTTCTATCCACCCAAGTACTGGTGTCGGTAGCCAGTCACTCAATTATAAACTCAGATTCATCTGCGTAACTCTACAGTTATAGTTCACGCCCTCGTGAGGCTTCCCCGGTAAAGATGTATTGATAGACTCGTTTTTTATCCAATGCCCGAGTGTTTAAACTTTCCTCAATAACTGAAATACATTGATCGGACAATAAGAATAGGATACAAAGCTAAGCGTAAAAGTAAGGTCGGTTGTGTTCTTCGAATGTTGGCCACGGTTGCGCAGCTGAAAATGATGCGATATCAAAGAAACAAAGACACCCGAAACCGGCCTGAAGTGTTCAGTTTCATTTACGAGATACATGTTGTATGGACGCGGTCAATGGGAGTTATTGCGAATGAAACAGTACTAGAGGGTTCCTTCTACCCGATACATCTGTCTCTGGAGGAGGGCGTCAACGAAGAAAACAGGTTATACTTCCACTCTGTTTGCATTTTGCTCAATATGGCTTTTTGCTATAGAATTAATACTGCGTTTAAAGACATTGAATGCCGAGGTTTTCGTTTCTTCAAATGCATGCAGCTCACGCACGTCGGTAGATCCCTCGGTACGTTCATTACACCATTCTGTTGAATATGGAGGCATATGTCGTTTGATTTTTTTCCTGAACATGAAATTTCTGTTCTGTTAAAATAAGGTGTATTTCAGATTTCAGATATTACTGAGTTAGTGAGTTTTTACCCTTATAAGTTGTAAGGTTATGAGCTCGAATGTGAGAGCGGTTAGCTTTTCATTGCAGCGTGAATGTTAAAGCTGTTTAATCAGCACTTTATTCAATGCTTGGGGGACTTCAAAGAAAAATGGGCAATATCATTAACTTTATAATGGAGAAAAGGCATTTTTTGTGTTTGGAGAGGTTACTGGTGACCAATGATGTTCAACTGCGCTGATGTTGATAAATTCATGCTAAACTCAATCAGAAAATCATTAGTATAATGCTGAATTTCAAGCCTCAAAAGTTAATTTGTGTTAATTATATGATTAATGTATGATTTGACAGTGAACCATTTTGATGGATCTCAGACTTTGGGGAGACACCAGGATAGCTGTCTAATTTGGCTCAAAGCAAGCGGGTAATCTAGAATGTAATGTTCAAGATGAATTGTATTTGTGGTCAAGAAGTTTATGATCCCAGAAATGTATAGATTTAATCCCCAGCAGTTTTTAATTTGTCAGTATTATTTTTTTGCTATTTCACTGGTGAATTCTCATGAAGATTTTTTATGTTTGCAGCCCCTTTTCTCCACCAAAATCATAAAAATAAACTGAAATACGATGGGAGTCTAAATGCTTCAAGTGTCTAGACTCAATTGAGCCAAAGTTTTTCTGTCTGTGAAGCTGCAATCTTGAATTATAAAGCCTTAAATCAGGTAACACCTAAACAGCCAGATTTGGCTTACTGCATAAAGGGGTTAAATATGCACACAAATAAAACAACAATGCTTTCACTTACTATAGTTACAATGTAAATGACTGTTCTGGAGTAACTATCGTAATTTCGTTTTGTGAGGATTCTTCCTGGACCATGAAGCTTTTCTAAACATGTGGAGCATTTAAAATATGACAGCACAGGACTGAAACACAGAAGTACGTGCGCATGCAATACAGTGCGCATCCGTTTCATCGGCCAGGCTGAAGAGGCGCCTGTGGCAGGAATGAGGAACATAACCTTTCCTCATACAATAAACATTTATTCTGGCCATCTGAATAGAAGAAAAATAAGAGGGCACAGGCAGCCGGGCTGGTGGCGAACCAGGCAGACCTTATGGCTGGGTGTTTGTCATCTGCTCAAACAGAGATCTGTCCCCGGTGCATTGAAATTCCTCCTGCTCCACACTGAAGAGACTTGTCAGAACCCATTTGTTATGAGAGGAGAGAAAATAGTAATCAAAGCTAGAACCAGAGAGGGAGAGAAAATTAAATAGAACAAATGTAAATGAATGTAAGACTAGGAAGGCATACAGAGGCTGCAAAAAGAAAAATGAACATGGCTCTTCTTTTGAAAGTTGGTCATGGCTTTGATTGCAGAGACCTTGAAAGGCTGATATAAAAGCATTTTCAACAGAACTGGCTGAATAAATGCCATATGTGCAATTTTGCCACTGAATCAGTTTTATACATGCACATTTTTCTGAGTTATTTTCTGGTTAAAAATGGCCTGTTGTCATGATTCTGTGATCAGTGACACAGTGTGTTGTGATCCTACATTTCCTGTCTTTGCTATGCCATGCTCCATGTTTTGCTCATGTCTAGTTCAAGTTTTGTGCCTGGCCTAGTGCCATGATAGATTGATTCTTGTGTTTAGTGACCACTGCTTGTATGTGACCATTCTTAGATTATGTATTGTGTATTTGGTATTTAGGATTTCTTGTTTTATTATTTTCATGTTTTAGTTATCATAGTCTCGATGCCATGTTTTGTTTTCATAGCCATGTTTCATGGCCATGTTTATTTTCCATGCTTTCCATGCATTCTGTCCATCCAAGCCATTTGACATCACATTATCTTTGTTCATCGCGGGTCTGTCTCATTCTGTTCGTTTTCGCATTGTGTTATGTCGTGGGCATTCGTAGCATATCGTGACTACATCTTCCACAGTCATGGCCATTTTCCACAAGACAATTACATAGAAATATTCACGAACTAACACGACCTGTCAGGACACCATTATGACATTGGTAAGACATATGATGATCCATGACGAGCAGTGGCGTGCACAAATAGACGCTAGGTGGTGCTACAGCACATGCCCATTTGCCCTTTATCAATGAAAGTGCCCTTTTGAAATTTCGTTTTTTTTTTTAAATGATTATATAAAATATTATTATTATTATTATTATTATTATTATTATTAACACTTTAGTGGGGCCAATGTTGAAATTATCTTTTATAAAAGCTGTGTGATTAAAAACTACTGAAAAAAATGCCCCGAAATGGGCTACTTCCTCACGCACTTCCGACCTCTCTTCCTTTGTCACGTGAACATGCGCGCAGTGCTTATAGATGCGCTGCAGGAGCATATCAGCTGAGCAAATGGTAGCCACAGTCTTGTGCCCCACCAGCCAGGTAACACACAGATCAAGTGAAATCGTACAGTTTGCCCTCCAAGCCCAACCTGTAATCATTTTGTTGAGCAGTAGCATGTCTCATACACAGTGAAGGTCCGTCCGCAGAAACACAGGGCCAGCAATAACCTCATCTTTCACTTCTTAATGACAAACACCTCTCGCAGTTTACCTTTCCGATTAGCAACCGTTGCTCAGACTGACTGGAGGAACCGACGAGAATCTAACTTGTTTTTGAAAGCAGTGTTATACATTGCACTAGGAAATTGTACGGCGTTAAACTTACTTCCGCACACCAATGGCTACGGAAAAAATATCCTACGTCTTTATAATTTCTGAATTTGCGTAAATTGATTTGCGACGTTCATTGAGCAATTAGCCACAAGAATCCGTTCTATATACTCTGAAAGTGACAGCCAAAGTGCGTAGTAGCACAGCTGAGTGAAGACGAAAATAACTGCTGTGAAGTCCGCAAAAGTTTCGGATTTTTTGCAGATTGTCATCCTTGCGGATTCACATCAATTATATCAACATAGCCAACAGGCAATCGCCTTGTAATTAGCATTTCTTAATCATTACGTGTCACGCATTGGTGGTGGCCATTCTGTTAATTAACTGTTTGATTGTTAATCAATCA
Organism: Gymnothorax reevesii; assembly: GCA_029721435.1. Taxonomy (NCBI): domain Eukaryota; kingdom Metazoa; phylum Chordata; class Actinopteri; order Anguilliformes; family Muraenidae; genus Gymnothorax; species Gymnothorax reevesii. Next base: position 164,797,553 of record CM056573.1, on the reverse strand, counting down.
AACCTGATCACAAACAGTTTAAGAGCAATTATCCGGGAAAGGGTGATGTTACTGAAAGCCTTCCTGGCATCTGACGGTACGCCACTGCTCATACAGCACCAAACAACTGAGCATTTTTTAGCCGACTGGTCACCTGATTAGCTAGTTTAATGCTATAGCCCAAACAATGATAGATAACGTGAGGACGACCACCACAAACAATGTCGGTCGACTTTGCAAATCTATCTATTAAGCTGAACTTTTTTTTTTGTGCAGGTTTTGTTAGGCAACATAAATGAACACATAAAGAAGAATCAGGCAGTTACCCATTGCCTGAGAGAAAAAAATCCCCATAAAGGCTACCCATGTGCCTTCTTTTGATGAATGACAGTAGTCATGAATTGCATTAAACATGTGCATGTAATGTTTATTTTATTTTTTAATCTCACACTATAATAGCATGTTCCATGTGTGCAAAAAAGTGCCCTCCCCCTCCCCCTTGAGCACTTGCCCCCCATAATGTCTGTGCACGCCACTGGTGATGAGATCGCGAACCACCACGATTTTTTTGAACATTTTGAAACTTGCGCCACTACGAAAACGAGACGCGTCTTCATTGTGTAATGGCCCCAATTTGTTATTACATTTACAACACTACAGCAACAGCAACAGCAACGGATGACAGACACAGTTTTTAAAACTTATACACATTTAATTAACAAAGACAACAACTAACAATAATGACTAATCTAATATCTACAACTAATGACCAAGACTGATTTCCAAAAACACAGAAAATATTTACAGTCCCTTTTGTAGGTTGCTTGGTGATGTCCTGGGTGAGGGAAAAACTCTAACACAGGCAAAAATACACTAAAAGCTTCACAGGTCTTGAACAGAATGACATATCTGGTCACATTTATCCTTCTCCTTGCAATTTCTCCTATTACTTTACTGTCTCAATTCTCCCCTTTATATACTCTTTTGCAGACCCCTCCCACCTTTTAGACTTTTTTTTTTTTCTTTTCTCTGGGACTTGTTTCAGACATGCCCGAAACATGCCCAAACCTAGCTCCAGTCTGAGCTTAACAAAAAGAAAGGTAAATACTGCCATCTAGTGGCCTCTATTCACATCACAGTTGCAAACTTTTGCGTCTGTTCAGGACTCCCCCAGTTACAACTATGACACCCCCATGACTTGCCATGATCTGACATCAGTGTGAATCGGCGTACACGGGGCTTAAGTCTGAAACTATTTGGCCATTTCTCAAGGACTTGAGGAGATGCTGAAAAAGAACATTTTTATTCAGTACACATACTGCCCCTCACCATGTGCATTCATGTCTGAAAGGTTTAACATTTTTGTGAATGACTTGCCCACATACTCATGCCATTATCAGATTAAACCCTGCACCAGTTACAGCCAAGAATCTGATGTTTATGTTTGTGATTGAGCTGTTCATACATATATAATCACAACTAGACTGTCACTGTCACTAAATTGCCCGACACTTTGCGGCATCGATTAAGCCTTGATCCACTGGCCATCCAGAATTAAAACAACCACGAAACATGCCTGATTCAACTCCATATTTCACCATGGGTATGAGGTGTTTTTCCTTGCATGCAACTCCTTCTTGATGGCAAACATACCAATTCCGAAGCATTATCTTGTCACAGCCGTTGAAACATTTTTGGTCAGGCACAACATTGGCATGTTTGTTGTCAAAATGGAGACCCATACACGGAAAAGCACCGTACCCACTGCAAAATGTGGTGGCTCAGAGAAGTTTTTATATAGTATGTATAGGGTTTGCCATCATGTGTTAAGTGAATAAGATGACTTTCTTTTCAATGATTTGCTTTATTCAGAAAGTTAGAAAGCGTGGGAAAATTATAGGTCACTGATTAACTGCTCTGCAAAGTAACTGGAACCTTCAAGTCCCAGTGAAGCATATAGCCGAAAGTTTACTACTGCATATTGTTAAAAGAGTCCAAAATTTCTCCGTATTGTAGGTATAACACTTGACTGCATCTCAGTCAATAGGGGAGGCCTGGTGTCAGGCCTGATTGTAGCTCTAAATGCTTCCTCTGACTGGTTCAGATGCTACCTGGTGTAAACCGGTCTCTGAAGTAATTAGTTGATGAAAGGATGAGGATGGGGTTAATAAGTCTCTATTATACCATCTCTGTGGGGCTCATCAGTATGTGAATAAACAGATCAGTCACTCTATAGAGCACTGAATAATTAAAGCTTGGAGAATAGTGTGGAATAACAACCAGGGAGGCTACAAAAGACGGTCTATAAAAGTGGATTTGAAACTGAGGTCAGAATATTTGCCAGTTGTCTTGGCTAGCCAGGCAATATCCAGCTTCAGTAAATTTCTAGCCTCTGATCATACCAGAGTCTTCACAGTTTTTCTCTCAGTGGAAGGGCATTTCCGCAATTCAGGCTTTTTTCGCTAGTGGCCTACTTCTAGAAAGAGAGAAAACAAATATTAGTATTCATGAAACTCTTCGCTTGGACTGTACAAGTGACTTTTTTCCTGCATTCGATGGAAATTTCCACTTGCAGAGTTGCTGGTTGCTTTTCTTTGACATTCAAGGGAAAAAATGCAATTTTCATTACCGCAAGGCCATGCTTCTAGTGCTTCAACTCACAGGTCTATTAAGACCCGGACCGCATTCCTCAGTCTGTAATCATTGCCTGCATCTGTTACCTATTTCCACTATGTGGTAGTGTTTCCTATTTACGTCTGAGCTTCGCACTCATTTATTGTGAAGTCTTGTGAGCCTCACAAGCCTGTATGTACTCTCTAGTCTTGTATAGGCTTTTCTGCTGCAATCGTGTGCACTAGTATTATAACTTTTGTATTTAGTGCTGTTAATGTTTATTTCAGCACTTAATTATTATTATCAAGGAGCCTCGATTCCTTGTTCTAATCTATTTGTAATTGGTGGCGTGCTGTCAGATGTCAGGAAGGCCTTCAGTAACATCGCCCTTTCCTGTATAATTTCTCTTAAACAGTTTGCAATCAGGTTTGCCTGATTAACAATCAGTTTATTAACTGAACAGTCACCGCCAATGCATGACACGTAATAATTAACGAATGACAAAGCGATTACCTGTTGGCTATGTTGATATAATTAATGTGACTCCGCAAGGATGACTATCTGCAAAAAATCTGGAACTTTCGCTGACTTCGCGGCAATTACTTTCGTTATTATCACTCAGCTGTGCGTCTAACAACGCACTTGAGCTGTCACTACATTCAGACGAGAGAACGGATTCTCTTGGCTTGTTGCTCAATTAACCTCGCGAACTAATTTACGCAAATCCAGAAATTATAAAGACGTAGGCGATTGATATTTTCCATCGTCATTGAAGTGCGGAAGTAAACGCCGTATATATTCGTAGTGCAATGTATAACAAGGCTTTAAAAAATAAATTAGATTCTCGTCGGTTCCACCAATCAGTCTGAGCAACTGTTTCTAATCAGGGAGGTAAACTGCGAGAGGTGTCTGTCATTAAGAAGTGAAAGGTGAGGTTATTGCAGGCCCTGTGTGTCTGCCGACGGACCGTCACTGTTTGTAGGCCTAATACATTGTACTGTAGCTAGCGCCCCGTGTTTGTATTATTAATAGTATTATCCAGGAACCTCGGTTCCTCCTTCTTTTGTGTTGTATCCTACGTCGCCTTAACACTGTGCCGAAGGCATAATAAATACAACCAATTCCATCCTCGTTTCTGAGTCCAGTCCTATGTTTCCTGTCCTTCGTGCACATCACTGGTGCTCAGAGCACAACCCTTACAATCAAATTCAGTATGTTTAAAATTTACAAAACATATGCCTAAATATTGTATATAGATCCATGTAAAATATGTTTTTTCTTCCATATCTATGAAATTTTGGTTGAATATTCAGCTAAAAATATGAATCATTTTGATATTTTCACAGTTACACGTGTCATGCAAATGCCCATGCAATACATTCAGCTAAATCGTGTACTAGATATTTTATATGTTTGCATAGGAATTGCATACATTTAGTGAAAAGTTTTATTCATTTACATTTATATTTACTGTTTCTGTTAAATATTTCATAGGGTTGATTTATTTGATTTTAATTTATTTATGTATATATTTTGCATATCTCATTTAGGTAAATAGCGATGCATTTAAAGGGGAACTCCACTCATTTATCGTAGGGGGAAAGGCACAATTATTCCCCAGAAAATCATAATCTCTACCAATCCTGAAACATCCGTTGATTCCCAAGGTTGATTCCCATTTGAAATCTATTATTATTGGCCATCAATCTGGATTTATGATGAGCCCTTCCATTCTTACCAAATCACATCATCCCCCAAAAGGAAGTGACCTGTGCTGCAAACAACCACCAGGGCAACTAATGTTCGGCTTAACTGTTAGAATCGCATAAATCAAAATGTGTAGTACATGATTTTGTATTGTAACACTGTCGTTAGTCACAAACCACAGTCCCTATTGCGCTTATTCTACAAGAGACATCATTTTCACCCTGCTGGCTCAGGTTTTTTTCTCGTTTCTATACGGGATCCAGCAGTATGCTAAGAATGCGGTGGAACAATCTTTCTACTGCTTGAGAGCCAGAAACTGTCCACCAGATGACCTAAAATGCATCAGCAGACAGCTTTTGGCTAATAACCTGAAAATTCTTTGTCCAGGCAACATTGACAAAAGTTAATCATGGCTTTTTAGCATACTGACCACATTGTAATAATACAATGCTGGTTGAAAATCAGTGAAGTATCTCAAAGAGAACCTTCCTTATGGGGTACGTTTCCCAAAAGCACAGGTGCTAACTTACATAGCTGGAATCATTCACTGACCAAATGAACTGAGTAGGTTAGTAACATAGTTAGCAGATGTGCTGAGCTTGCTTTTAATTCCCTCCCAGCTGGTGTTCTGTCTATTTCTGCTAGCTGTCAAGATATGCCTCCTTGTGGCTCTGCAGATCCACAAATTCACAATCTTGGGCTCTATTTCTTACCTCGCATCGTAAAGATCATTAAAAATCTTGAAAATACAGGTGTTTTCTGTGCACTTTCCAACTTATTGGCAAATAAATGCATGTACACACTGGCTTTTCTTGAAAATGCCAAAATTCAGATGATAGTGGCGTGTGGCATGATGTCTTCAAATCAAACTTGTCCAACTTATCGTAACATCTGCATATGTTAGAATAAGCTAAGAAATAACAAAGTTGCTACTGTAGGCTGATTCATGTTGTAATATTAAGACAAACAAAGACTTTACGATCAACCTGCATTAAGGTAGCATTTTTAGACAAGGCAGCACAAATCGTCACAAATGATATTTCTTGGGGTTGTTCGCATCTGAGACACAATAGTACTTCGCCACACAATAGGGCACTGCCCACGGTAAATCGGAACATTAAGTCGACACAAGAACCCAGCATAATTATCTCGCAATTAGCCTATTTCACAAGATGGCCACGCCTACCGGAAAGCAAGGAAAAACACTTCCTGTGGCTACTACGACAGAAGCTTAGAGGCATATACTGTTAATTTGTTTTCTCGCAAACTTCTCTTTTCTTTATTTTAGGAGATGATTACAGTTGTGGTCCGTATTTTGGAATTACAGGGTAGCGTGAAGAGGTATAAATGTAAGCTTTCTAGGTTAGCCTTTTCTTAATTCGTTTTTGTTTGTATAGGGATAGCTTATGATAGCTGGCATTTCAGATAATTTGGCTTGCTTGCCTGTCGAAATTTTAGCTAGTATACGACTTAATGACCTATTAAATTCCTGTGTTCGTAAAACTCGCTGTTATGTTTGTTTTTCACTTTACCTAGCTTTGTCTACTCTCAGATATTGCGTAGTGGTCACTGGGTTGGATATTATATCGTTCGGTCACAGAGGAAGCCAGTTAATTGTACCAAGGTTGTAGCTACAGTGAGGCGAGATTGATGGTTCGCTAGCTGGGTGAGCTGTGTTTGACCTGAAGCCATGTTTCATTTTTTTTGTCACGAACATAACTTGGTTTTATCCAGGCTTGAACGCTCAGCAATGGTGTCTAATGGGGAGCTTGAGGTTTGCCCCGCCAGCTTATGCAAAGAAAGTCTGGCTAAATGAAACTTGCTTCGAAGTAAATGGTTAGCTAGCTAGCTAGTAAAGTAAGATATTGCAAATGCATTGCTGGCTAATGACCACCGTTATCTGCCATTTCTTTTTGATTACTGCAGCTGCTGCGACTTGCGTTTTCAACAGACACCGTGGCATTCCGTCTGCGGTAGCCAGTGAAACACCAGTTACCATCGCCAATTCAGTGCTTTCGTCTCCAGAAGCAGTATTCCCGAAAAGGCGAAAATGCAGTTTTCCGTCAAGGCACCGATTGTCAACTAAATTAATACCATACCTGCGCAGAGTTGGTTAAGGTATAGCCTTGGGAAAAAAAAAAAAAAAAAAAAAAACTTACCCGTGCTGTTCTGAATATAAAACAATATTTTTTTCTGATATATGCCCTTTGAAAAAGTGGGTTCATCTTATTTTCGGGGACTTGACTTTTTAGTCAAAATCAGTGATTCTGAGTCTTTTAGTCATTAGTCAATGTACGCTGACAATAGATGGCGCCGAACTACAGTCTGCATTGTGTTATATTGGTTTTTCTCAAGGTTTTATCAGTATTTTCATTATATATATATATATATATATATATATATATATATATATATATATTTGTGATTAAAACAAAGATATCATGAAAAATCCTTTTTCCCAAAAATTTGTCTTGAGAAAGGGAGGTCGTCTTACATCCAAAATCCTCTTATATTCGGAACTACATGGTGATAATGATTTTTATTGCTTACAGAGTACTTGGTAAATATGTAATTGATGTACCTTGTGATATAGACTAAAGAGATACTGCTAAAAATGAAAAGCAAAATTACGTTTTACTACCCTTTATCTATTAGAAATGTCAATCAAGAGTAAATCTTATTTTGCTCATGTGATTTTTTTTAATTTACAGTCAAGTATCACATGGGACATAGTGAAATAAATGCCCCATCAAGGAAATTGAACACCCATGGGTTTTTCACATCCAGACATCTAACAGCAGTGAATGAATGAAATCATAACTATAATATCATTGTTGGTAAAATCCATGAGTAAGCTAAGCAAGCCCAACTGGGTGGCACGCGTAAACTGAGGTGTCCCAGTCTGAGACTTAGGAAGTATGGCCACCTTATTTATTAAATTTATCCCAGGTGTACTCAATGAATCTCCATGACTTGTGAAATTAAGATGTCAAAATTTACATCATAGCCCATTACAGCACCCTTGGTTCTAAAGATGTCTCTGCTGCTGCTTACATGAGCATACAACAGATTTGGCACAGGCCCCATGCTTATGTGGAATGGGAGTAATTCATGTCATTACCGGACAAAGATGAATGGAAATGAAAAACTTTAATAAAACCAATTTTATTTGAAAAAATGTTCTTTGTTAGGTCTATGCTTCAGAGCCAGCTGGTGCACTTGTAGTGCTCAATTTTACAGCCTCAGGTACAAATTCTGTGTAGTCAACACTACAGAACTAACTATGCCAAATTTGCATATTTGCAAATCTACAAACTTCACACAAAAATGTTTCTGGACCACTGCCTAACAAGGACAACTTGACTGCAACAGCATCAATAATTGGCCTTTGACCACAGCTGCTTACAGCGAAGGTTAGTGATGGCTTGTCAAGCACTGAACGGACTTTCCAAAAAGGGGTCCTGAGTGGATAAGATGTAACATTATGGGTACATCTCAATTTTCTTAAATGGCATCCATGTTTCCCTCACTAGTCTTTCCCTAGCATCTCAGTCCTTCCCACCATGGAAAGATGCAAGGAAACTAAGCGATGAGGAAAGACACAAGGAATCCTTTCCTCTGAAGAATCACATGAATCCACATCCATTTCTGATGAGGGCACACAGCTGGATCTGCTGCCAGTGTCTGTCATTACGGACTGACTGCATGGTTTTCAGCTAAAGTCTTCCGGGAAGGCTGCCCTTGTGAATACTCACTCATGGCTCCTCAGGGCTCTCTCCTCGCAGCAGAACTGAGAGCTTTGCTATGACCTGCAAGATGGTTGATACATGGAAACTTCCGCTTCAAGTGAAGAGCAAGGAACGAACAAATAAGATGTAAGATGTACCACATGTCCTCCAGTTCTCAGATCCTTTCCAAAAGTGAGCAAGTGCACCTGATGAAATAAAGAATGCAAAGCAGTTTATGTATAGAATGTCATACAATCAAACTAAAACTGCTTTAATAAGAAATACGCCACAAAGACAGTGAAAAAACCCAAGGAGATTAGATGATAAAAGAGCAAAAGCAAATGAGTAGTTGGAGTACTATCCAAAAGACTGTATATTACTAGGCAACAGTGCGAAGGACCACTAAACACTAATAAAACACCTTGGTAAAGTTGCAATGATCGAAGCAAGTAACTCCAATAAGTCATAATTAAGCAGCTGAAGGTAGTCACTGTGTCCTCATGAAATTACAAAAGAAGTTGAACAAATTGATCCCTTGCATCTACATAAGCAGTGGCTAATGGACTGAAAATATTAAGCGCCAGTTGGATAGTCTGCATTGCAGGATGTGCCACAAGCAAGCACAGAAGTTCAGAGTAGTGTAATTTTTTATTTCACTTTTTTATTTACGTAATTAAAACAATCTTCTTCGTTGAATTTGCCACGTTGCAGCATTGCAGAAAGAACGACGAGTGTTAAACTGCCAAAGGATTATTCTAATCTTTGGAAAACTTTATTAAGCATAATTATCAAACACTGGTCGGTACAAATGCGTTGCCCACACAAGCCATTCTAGACCACAGCTAACTGACGTTTTCTAATAAGCAACTTCGGAGACGTGATATCTAGAAAACAAATTCATAGACGTATGTTCGCCAGCTAAATTGTGCAAGGTATCTTTGATAATAACGTAGTTCGAGCGAACACGGAAGGCTAGCAAACTAGCCACGGATTACAGCATGAACGATAGGTAGCAAGCTAATGCTAGTATTTTTATGTTCCATTAAGTTAATTGTTGATGCCATAATATTGTGTCAATTGACCATGGCGCATATCACTTGCACCTTATCTCCTATGAACTTGAAATAGTTAGCCTAACATTTTCAAGTTTTTGGCTTCATTACGCGCATGCGCCCTGGATGACATACTCCCTTTAAATTGGAGACTAAAATAGGAATCAGGGATGACAACTGGGAGAGTAAAAACAAAACATGTAGGAAATCTATCCCTCATGGAGCAGTATAAATATCCATCTGGGAGTAAAAACAGCTACTGCACATCATCCCATATCTCCACCCTGCAAAAAAAAAAACAGGAACATAATAAGGAACATAATGTACCTTATAGCCAGTTGTTTTTGGACAGAGGGAGATTATTATATTCCATTCAAGAGTGAATTATCGAAAGTTTAGGTCTGCTAAAATTAATATTTTCTTTAATTTGTCCTGAAATGAGATGGATCAGTCTTAACCAGTTAGTGGTCTTGTCTATAACTCAAGATTTTTTTAATTGGAGGATAGCTATGCTCAGACTCAAGAATCATTGAAAGCAAGAGTTATCACTAAAGTGACTATATCCCCTGTCATTAGGTGGAAGTACGGACGGAGCTGAATACTATATCCCCAGCTAAACGCGCAGCGGGGGATAATTAATTTCTTCTTCCAACCAAATGGTAGCTATATTTGGATATGAAACTGTAAGCAGTACTTGACATGTGCTTTGGTATTATATTATCAATATTTTCTGTATGTATTCTCCATCTTTAAAGGTGACATAGAATGGTTGAATGGAATATTTATCCTTGTTCTGTGATGTGACATATAGACAAAAAAATGTTGGTTGGGTCTGTAATGCCTCAGAAGCTTCCTATAAACCTCTCTCAAAAAGCTATGTTAGGGTGGGGGATTTTGAACACGTTGTTGTGCACCTATTTGGTGATCTTTTGGGCTTTATTGGCAACCTCATTATGAAATGCAAGCACTTGACACTGAATGGCTGGCTTTGCTGGCACTTAGGGAAAATGGAAAACACTCGCCGGCTTCGGAACACGGACAGAGCAACTTTATGCAGCTATGGCATATTCAGAGATTCAGTTTTATATTTTTGAGCCCAAATCAGATGAGGACACTGAATTGGAGGAAGAACCAGTCCAGAAAACTCTGAATTTAAACGTTTCTGAGTGGTAAGTATTTTTGAATGTTTTTTTTTTTTTTCCAAACGTAAACAGCTAGATAGGCTACTTCAGAGCTGCTAAGGATTATGCATTCGGAGTGAGTCTCTTGCATTGAAGTTCCTGTGCTGTTGTCAGCAAGTATTCAATCAAAGCGCACTGAAGAAATTCATTTGCGGAATATAAGTCCTTGTGCAATAATTTCATCTTCACGTGCATGACGGTGGATTTCCCCACTAGTGACATGGGCGATTATGACTCCGGAATTCTCACGTTTGTCTTTACTGAAGGTTTGGAAGCAATGGAATTGCATAAAGACGTGTATGTAATTTTTTTTGAAGAGGAGGAAATGGAATGAGAGTGGGGGGGGGGGGGGGGGGGGCAATGAGATACACGTGTCATCATATGTATCCGTTGCTCAGGTTGGCCCGTTGTCTGATGGTCATTTTTAAAAGAGGAACTTCTATGAAACGGAGATGTTCAGAATGTCCAGCACTTTTCATATGTTCTTGAATGCAGGTAGACTACTGTTACTCAACATAGACAAGGTAAAAATGGCTTTTGATTCTATGTCACCTTTAAAGATTTGTATTTTACAAATTTATTTGATAATTTAGCTATTTTCTCAGTCTTTTATAATAGCCTGTATACTCATAGATTCTTTTGTATTTTATTGATCTAATTTTATACTTCTGCCGTTAATTCCTTTGTACTCCCTTCCCTGTTCCTTGTTTTCACATTTCTATTTATCTCTAGTGGCTTTCATTATATGCTGTTGCTGTTTGGCTTATCCCATGTATATGTGTTTACTATTTGCCAACTGTGAAGCACTTTGAGCTGTCTAGTGTATGGAAAATGCTAGACAAATAAATTACGTTTGTTTGAGTTTGAAGGGCTTCCTTCTGCGTGGAAGATGAATCTCCTTAAAAAGGAATGAACCTGCTTCATCTGTCAGCGATTTGTTTGCAGAAAGTTTGAGTGGCATGCTGTTCAAAGCAAACTATAATGGATTTTTTTTTTCTTTACCCAAGATAGATGAGGAGGGTTCTGCTTGCCTCAGTTTAGTGAACAAACATCTCTGTTTGAGAGTGCAGATCACAATTTTCATCAAAAAACAGCCATTTATATGTTGTAGTTTGACCTTTTTTAAAATGCAGTCTTGCTCAGTGGAATACCTATATGTGAGTTGGTAGTTATGTTAAAGAAAAAGACAACCTTCATCTGAAGTGAACTGTAAACAAAAGATCTGTCCCTTGGGTGTTACAAAATATGTTTTTGGTAATTTTACGACCGGGAAGAACTGAATAATGAATACTTAAACATACAGATTGAAACACTCATAGAATCCATTGTTTGCCCTTTACCAGCAGTGTCAAATGTCCTACAACACTTTTACAGCTAGATGTTAAAAAAGCTGTCGTTGAAGACTCGATTGGTCTGCTGTCCCGCGAGTTTTCTGACAGTCGATAGCCGCACACACGGGCAATTTAACCCCTTTGTGCTGAAGCCAAATTTGGCTATTTATGGGTTACCCACTTTAATGCTGTATAATTCAAGATTTAAGCTTCACAAAGAGGAAAAATGTGGCTCAATTCAGGAAAGACACTTACAGCATTTAGAATTACATTGTATTTCAGTTTATTTTCATGATTTTGGTAGAGAAAATGAGCAGCAAACATAAAAAATCTTCATGAGAATTCACCATTGAAATTGCGAAAAAAATAATTCTGACGATTGAAAAACTGCTGGGGCTTAAAACTATACATTTATGGTATCATAAACTCCTTGAGCACAAGTAGAATTCATCTTCAACATTACATTCTAGATTACCAACATGCTATTAGCCAAATTATACAGCTACCCAAGTGTCTCCCCAAAGTCTCAAAATGATTTGCTGTCAAATCATTAAAAAAATCATGTATTTAACACAATTAAAGCTTTAAGGCATGAAATTTAATATGAACGAATGATTTTCTGGTTTGGTTTAGAATGAATTTATCAATATCAGTGCAGTTGAATATCAGTGGTCACCAGTAACCTCTCCAAATACGAACGTGCCTTTTCTCCATAATAAAGTTTAGAGTTTTGGCCATTTTTCTTCAAAGCCAGCACAAACACGCATTAAATAAACTGCTAATTAAACGGTCAGAACATTCACCCTGTAATGAAAGCTACCAGTCCCCTCTTCAAAGCTCACAAACCCATTTCAACACTTATAAGGAGCAAGTACACCTCACGAACACAGTAATATCTGAATTCTGAAATATACCTTATTTTAACTGAACAGACACTCCACTTTCAGGGAATATCAAATCCATTGCATCTCCCGATTCAAAAGAAACGTGCAATGAACGTACTGGGGGTCCACACCAAAATGCACGGGCAGTTTGCGTTTTAAACAGGAAAAAAACCTCGACATTCGACTTTGTTGAGTACATATACATTCCGAAACAGGAAAAAAAAAAACAAACAAAATTAGCAGCCTGACCTTTTTCGTGAATCCCTCCTCCAGAGACAATGACTGCATAAAATAGAGACCGATGTATCCAATAGCAAGAACCCTCCGGTCCTGTTTCATTCGAAATAATTTCAATAGAGCATATCGTTCTCATTTAAATCCTGTTATGTAACTGAACACTTCAAGGCCAGTTTTGCGAACCGATTTTCTATAAATCCCGTCTATTTTAGCCGCGTAATGTGCATAACGTAGACAGGATACAACCGAGCCTGCTGATACGCATTGGTTTGTATGCTCTGTGTTTGTCCAATCAATGTGTTTCACTTACTCTAAAATGTTTAAACACTCGGGAATTGGATAAGAAACGAGCCAATCAATACATTGTTATCAGGGAAACTTCAAGACCATGAAGTGTAACTCTACAATTACGCAGAAGAGCTTGAGTGTATGGTTGAGTGATTGGCTATCAACGCCAGTACTCGGGTGGATATAAGGAAGCGCTGGATTTGGCAATGAAGGAATCTAGGCGTAAATCCACGGTAGGGAACGACAATTTTTTTTGTATGGGACAACTGTAATAGGCAATAGAATGTGAGAGAATCAATACCATGTCGATTTTTTTGCCTCAGAAAACTGATTTGTATGAACTACTAATTGGAATACTGTTAGCTCACTGTGGCTAAACTGGTTGCTACTAAGGATAACGATTTTTTCTGTGTCAAGATATCGTTTTTTCAAACTGCTGAATCGACACTATGGGCAAGGATACTGACCAGTTTGCACATCAGGCTTAGCTGAGGAGTTTAATTCATGCAGCTCTCAAAAAACAGGGAGTGGAGTGAACTTCACCGTATTCAGAACCGCGTTCGAGGTCTGCTTGCTTGTGAACATTCAATAACTGATCTGGGGGTGCTATCTAGTGATCGAGTGCAGTAACAGCGTACTTCCAATTTGCAGGTCTATAGACGCGGGCATCTGCATCTGCAGAAAGGGGTTAATAAAGAAGTGTATCCACCAATGCAACAAATGCATGGACATAAACATACACACACGATTGCAGTGTTAAGTAACCTATTGCACATGCTTAATAACCCAACAGTGATGCCAGTTTGGCTAACCATATAACCTAAGACATAGATATTAAACATGTTAGCAGTGAGTAAGGATCGAATTTGCGCTACCTCGTGCATTAACCAATTTCAGCTGTTATAACAGCTCAAAACGACTAGGAATTTAATAATAATAATAATAATAATACATTTGATTAATAATACATTAAAGGAAATATCGAAGTATTACAGGTTAAAACCATAAAATCTAATTATATATTAAAAAAGGAATTAAGACAGCTAAAAAAAAAAAATTATGGAAACCATCCAAATGGGAGGAACCAAAAGTTTTGCTAAAAATAGGAAACTTTTTTAAAACTGTCTATGGAGTGTGGTGCCCTCAGGGTGTCAGGAAGGACATTCCACAGCCGAGGGGCACTAGCACAGAAAGCCCTATCTCACATGGTGCTGAGTCTTGTTCTGAGTGAGTGGAGGGACCGTGTTGTGTTTAGTGGGGTGAGTAGTTCTTTGAGGTATGGGGTGGCATTTCCATAGATACATTGGTGAGTAAGTAGAGAAACCTTATATTCAATCCTGGTGGAAACAGGAAGTCAATGAAGTGAGTGGAAATTGGGTGTGATATGTTCAAATTTCTGCACTCTCATCAGGATCCTAGCTGCAGAGTTCTGGATGTATTGAAGCAGGCTCTTGCTAGGGATCCCGATGAGAAGGGCATTGCAGTAATCCAGCCTGGAGGAGATGAAGGCGTGGACCAGCTTTTCAGCATCTGGGAGGGAGAGAAGGGGGCGTAGTTTGGCAATGTTACAGAGGTGGAAAAGGGAGAAGTTGCAGAGGTGGTTGATGTGCGACTCAAAGGTGAGTTGAGGGTCCATTTTTACCCCAAGGTTGGTGATTGAGGAGGAGAGGGGGATTTTCTGACCAGAAAAAGAGATGCTTGTTATGAGTAATGATTGGGTCTGATGAGGAGTGGCTTCGGCAATTATAATGGCTTTGGTTTTTGAGCTGTTGAGTTGGAGGAAGTTGAGCTCAATGACAATGGCGTTGATGAAGATGGGTCTCCAGCTGTCTCTTTGACATCGAGCTGTGTGTCATCAGCATAGCAATGGAAAGAAATTCCATGGTGGCTAATGACTTGTACAGGGGGATGAGGTAGAGGATGAAGAGGAGGGGGCCAAGGACTGACCACTGGGGGACCCTGCAGATGACTGCATGTGGTTTGGATGTGGAGTGACTACGGGAGATGTATTCTGTTTGGTTCGTGAGATACAACTTGAACCAGTTGAGGGCAGTGCCGGGGAGTCCAATAGTGAGGCCGGTTTAGCAGAATGTCATGGTCAACTGTATCAAATGCAGCAGATAGGTCCAGAAAAATGAGGACTGAGCGAGAACCGGTATCGGATGCCATCCAGAGGCCATTTGTGACTCTGATGAGGGCTGTTTCTGTGCTGTGGGCAGATCAGAAACCCGACTGGAATTTTTCAAAGAGGTTTTTATGTTTGAGGTGGTCCTGAAAGTGGATGGCAGCTGCTCTCACCAATATTCTGGACAGGAATGGTAGATTGGAGCTTTGGTCAGATGAGACCAAGATAAAATCTTTGGCAACAAACACTTTAAGTGGGTCTGATGGAACACAAAAGATGAGTATGCAGCAAAGCACCTCATGCCCACTGTGAAGTATGGGGGAGGATCAGTGATGCTGTGGGCCTGTTTCTCTTCCAGAGGCCCTGGGAACCTTGTCAGGGTGCATGGCATCATGAACGCTTTGAAATACCAGGACATTTTAAATCAAAATCTGGTGGCCTCTGCCCGAAAGCTGAAGATGGTGAAAGACCCAGTGACGACCCAAGATAATGACCCTAAACATGTGGCCAAATCTACTCAGAACTGGTTCAGTCCTCAGACCTCAACCCCATTGAAAACCTGCGGAGGGAGCTGAAGAGGAGAGTGCAGAGGAGAGGATTCAGGTCGCTGGATGATTTAGAGAGATGCAGAGATGTGCAAAGAGGAATGGTCGAAGATCCCTCTCTCTGTATTCTTCCATCTTGTGAAACATTATAGGAGAAGATTAGGTACTGTTTTGTTGGCAAAAGAGGGTTGTACAAAGTATTAACATCAGGGGTGCTAATAATTGTGGCACACGTGATTTGATGTAGAAGAATTATTTCCTAATGTAGGATTTTTTCCCCCTGAATACATGCACTTGAAATAAAGGTTGGATTTTCCTCTTTTTTTCATTGTGGTCCTATATTATTTAGAAAAAACATCATAACCGGGGTGCCAATAATTATTGAGGGCACAGTATGTGGGAGGAGCAGTTTGGTTGGAAGGACCAGCAAGGGCCGAGCAAATCTGTGCAATTTTTGACTTAAAGAAAGTCATGAAATTATTGCACTGTTCTCCTGTGGTGCTAATCTGAGGGGGAGATTGTGGCTTGAGAAGACAGTTTACTGTGGAAAAAACTGCTTGGAGTTTCCAGGACTGTGTCTGATGGCACCTGAGTAAAACTGTGACCAAGTGACTTTGAGGGTCTTTGCATAGACCATTTGGTACTCCCGGTACATTTGTCGATGCACAGTGAGGCCAGAGGCCTTTTAGCGCCGTGAAAGGATCCACCCTGCTGCCTTCATCTTCCGTAGCTCACCTGTGCACCAGGGTGCTGAGCGGGTGAAGGAGGCTGTTCTGGTTTTAGCAGGGGCGAGGAGGTCCAGGAGGCTGCTCAGTTGGCTGTTTTAATTGTCCACAGCTTCCTCAGCTGAAGAAAATGAAGTTGAAAGATGCTGGGGATCTGCTGTTAAGACTTCATTTTTTGTTTTTTATATATTTCGAAAACTGATTTGGCTTTTAGGCTTAGTGGAGCCAGATGGGGATGGCAGCTCCATGGGGATGGCCTTATGATCGGACACACCCAGTTCATAAACCTGCAGGTTGGTGAAAGGGGCAGAGTTTGCGATCCCCCTGGTGTGTGTAGGGACATCTACAAGCTGTTTTAAAATCGAAAAAAGCCAATAATTGAAAGAATTCAGACGCAAAGCGGCAGGAGGGGGTTTTGATGTGGATGTTCATGTCTAGAACAAAATGAGTTAAGCCTACATACAGACTTTGGTTTTGCAATGGCCAGTCACATGACTACCAAAACATTTCTCAGCCTCTCCCTGAGTAAATCTTTTGGGGAATTGAAAGATGGCGGCCTACGGTTTTTTTTTTTTGGTCATATTTTCATCATTTGAAGCAATGAACAACTACATAAAAATCACAAAAAAAATCTAGTCATAATATCTGGACTCAATATGAGTAATTATTTTATTTATTGTTAGTTTTTTGTGAATGTTATCGTTCACTTTAAGGATGTCACTGTAAGGCCTAATCAGGAGAAATGTGATGCGAACATATGACAGGAAACTGTTTCACCTACGCAAGTCTTAGATCAAGGACAAAAGAATGCATGAATTGATTAATTTGTTTGTTATTTTATATTTGTTCTAATAATTGTATTCAGAACACTTTCCAAAAAGTAACACACAGATTACACACAAAAAAGAGGATTGTTAAAAAGAAATTATCAGGCTATTCTTTTAGGTATTGCTCCTTTATAATCTTAGTTCCTTGCATTGTGCTTACAACCAAAGACTGTGTCACTAAGACCCTATCAGGAGAAATGTGAAATCTATATAAAATCAAAAGCTGCTTCACTAACACCAGTTGCAGATCAAGGGCAAAGCAATGAATGAGTGAATGCATTAATTAATTATTATGAATTATTATTGACTTATGTTTCAGAAAATTGTATTCAGAACACCTTCCAAAAAGTAACCTGCAGATAACACATAGAAAAAGAAATATTGAGAGAAATTACCAGGCTCTTCCCTTGGGAATAGTTCCTTCATATGTAATAATCTTAATTACTTGCACTCAGCATTAAACAACTGAACATCAATTACACATTTGGCAATACTTCTTTTTTGGCAAGCTTCTGCATGATTTAAAGGGCACTTGTTTATTATGTGCAATATGCTGATTTTGTCCTGAAGATTGATTAGAAGAGAGGTCAAAGTTTTGATTGACTCTTCTCATAATGCATTACGCAGAATCCTCCTCTAATTCACATCTAATTCTCTGGGGCCAGGAGAATTCTGGTAAAATGGGACTATGCAGTTATGGCTGGGATGGGTGTCCTTAAGTAAGATGAAAATGCAGAAACTCCCCCAGACCAGAGATTACCTCTTACTGCTTGTCAGCCTTCAGCAGTTATAATTACTTAGGCCCATTGAGCCGCCCAGCTGTGGAAAGTCTCTGATACATTGTTGAGGTTCATGGGTGATTTATGAATTCCTAAATTGCTTTTCCTCGTTGTGCCAAGAGCTGTGTAATGCATTCTTCTTTTTTCCCCAATTAGACAAGCGTATTAACATGAATGAGGACCGCCCTGCCTTTCAGAATGTTTTTAAAGGGTGTGGGGTGTGAGGGAAGGGGGTAGTTTAGGGGTGGCAAAAACAGATATATAGGCTAATGCAAGGAAACAACAGAAGTACTACAATTACACGCTGCTATGCATTTTCAAGCTAGGAAGCTTGGAAGCTTGGGAAGTTCTTTTAATGTCAGCCTCGTATTGTTCAAAGTAATGGAAAAATGCATTACCTTCTATTTGGCGATCGATTCAAGTCAATGGGATGACCAGATCTTGTAGGCCCCAACTAGCCTGTACTACTACTAGGCAGTTGCTCGTGTCCGAGCAGAGACTCTGTATCAGATCCTTTCAGCCTCAATTGTTGTTGTTTGGAGGGTGACGATATCTGATGTGGCTGTTCAAGCCTAGGGCAGAGCAGAAGAGACGGGAACACTTATTGCAGGGGAGGGTGGGTGGCGAGAGGGGAAGGAGAAGCTGTTCTTTCCGTTGTTGTCTCTTAACCTCTACCTCACGACGTTGTTCATTTTCCATGCGGTCTGTACCCTTATTGATGGTGCATTGAGAGTCTCCCAGTTGGCATGGTCGATGTTGCAGGGGAGGAGAGTGGCCTTCAGTTGGTCACGGAATCAACGTTTGGGGGCTCCTCAAGACCTTGTGCTGGTTTCAAGTTGGGAAAACAGGATCTGACGAGTGAGTCTGGTTGTGGACATTCTTCTGATGTGTCCTGTCCAGCGGAGGCGGTGTCACGCCATTGTGGCCTCGATGCTGGGGGAGATTAGCTCGGAGAAAGACGTATTCATTGCCATTTGATCTTCAGGATCGCCCGGAGCTTCTGCTGTAGAGGACGGAAGGACGGAGGGGAGAACAACGGCTCGAAACACCATGATCTTAGCATGGAGACAAAAGTCGTGGTTTAGGAAGAATGTTTGGAGAGCCTCCCGAAAGCTGCATATGCGACATGAATCCTGTTGTCGATGTCTTTCTGCATAGTGCAATTGCTGGACAGGTAGCTTCCCAAGTGGGGGAACGCTTTCATCGTCTCAAGGACTTCACCATGAAGTTGTACGTTACTGGTGTCAGGAGGGGGATGGCCCGGAGCTCCCTGTGCAAGGATCTTAGTCTTCGCAGTGTTGGTGGGGAGACCGGAGCAGGAATAGGCACTATCAAAGAGATTGATAATAGTCCGGAGGTCGCTAACTGTATCCACAAGGGTTGCATTGTTGTCAGCGTACTGCAACTCCCACACTGTGACACAGCAGGTGAGTTTGGCGGGCGCAGAGGCATTCGGTGTTGAAAAGACCTCCATCCATTTGGCAGCAAAGTTGGATGCCACAGGCTGTGTCAGGAAGCTCACGGATCATAGCCCTAAGGTAGAGGGAGAAGAGGGTGGGGGCCAGAACGCAGCCCAGCTTCGGGCCAGTGGTGATAGGGAAGGAGTCAGAGATAGCATTCATGGCCATGACGCAGCCAGTGATCCCGTCGTGAAGGGCCTGTACAAGATCTGTGAAGTGGTCAGGACAGTCAAAACGTCTCAAGGTGGCCCACATTGCTGGTCTTGGGATGCTATCGAAGGCCTTCTCCCGGACTCAGAAGACGAAAAGGAGCGGTCACCGTTGCTCACGTAACTTCTCCTGAAGCGGGCGGGCACAGAAGATCATGACAGTGGTACTGTGAGATGGTCGGAAGCCGCAGTGTGACTCTGGAAGGACTTCCTCAGTGACAGTCAGGAGCCAGTCGAGCAGAGCCCGTGTAAAAATCTTTCTGGCATTGCTGAGCAGGGCGATGCCGTGGCAGTTTCCACAGATGGAGCGATCCCCCTTCTTAAAGATGGTGGTGATGGTGGCGTCCTTCAGGTACGCAGGTACAGCTTTCCTCTCCCATATATGCAGAATCATCATGAATAGCCTGGTCTTCACGGCTAGGCCTCCATGAGAGATGAGTTCCAAAGAGATGTTGTCAGTTCCGGGGGTCTTCTAAGCATTCTTGCTCTTCAACGCCTTCTGAAACTCGGTGTAGGAGGGAGGGGGTGATATCCAATGCCTGACAGAATGTTGGGGGCAGTTACGGAGCTGGTCATCAGCTGTGATAGATGGACAATTCAGGAGCATCTGAAAATGTTCTTTCCACCTTTCGATAATGGCTTGATCTTCTGTGAGGGTGGTTGCCCCATCGGCAGTCTTGAGGGTGTTGGTACCTCTGCAATGAGGACCAAAGATTTCTTTTGTTGCAGCATAGAAGCGCCGCAGGTCTCTGGTGTCAGCGTACGACTGGATATCATTTGTTTTGTCTTGCCACTAGAGGTTCTGCATATCTCGAAGCCTTCGCTAGCATGCCTGCTTTGCCTCCTGGAAACGTCGCAAGCAAGCGCAGGTAGGGCAGTTCTCCCATGCGACGCGGGCAGAACTCTTCTGGTTGAACAGTTGTCGGATATCAGAGTCATTTTGATCAAACCAGTCTTGATGGGAACGACTGGAGTAGCCAACTACTTCCTCTGCAGTCTTAGTGATGGTGCCACAAAGCAAGGACCAGTCCACTTCTACGGAATCCGGCTGGGGTGCCGGTGGTGGAGCCAAATATCTGCCAACATTTCTCCTATTCGTCTGCCAATTGTATTGTTTGAGAGAGGAACCTTGGATATTCCATTGGCAGCCTTTTGATCCAACATAGTCCCGGAGATAACATAATGGCAGGATAAGAGATTCGGCATCTTTGATTTTGCTTCTAGTTCTGCGACCAGATAGCTAGCTTCTAATTCTTTTTCTGACACTGTAGTGGCTTTCATCATGAAACTAGCTTGTTTCTTTGCCTGGCTTCTCAACCGCATTAAAGATTCATGGTCTCTTTTTTTTTGCGAGAGAAGGGTGTTTGGTTGAAAGGTGTCTTTTTAATTTATTTGGCACCATAGCTTCGTTCGCCAGCTTTTCACCGCAAGAAAGACACAGTGGCATTGGGGTAGCGGGATAAACTCATAAGCCAGATATTCTTCACAGTAAAGTCTGCTCACCACTTTGATTTTCTGATTCTGGCCAGGGCAACAAGAGTGAGGTGGTTCAGGGTTTTAGTCAGATGGGCTTTTTGAGGTTTTGGTCAGGAATTTATCCATTTTAGTTTTTTTGTTTCAACTAGTCTACACTGCGGTTTTAGCTGAGTTTTACCGGGGAATGTTTAATTTCTCGCTTTGGACGATGTGTGATTGGCCAATCACGTGAAGGAATTGTACAGTAGAATACATGATGCGGAAATATTGAGAAGGAATTGATAATGACATGAATTGTTATATTTATATCCTGTAAGTTCAGCCGTTTTATGGTGCATTCCAGGCGGGCTTTTGAACTTGCAAGTCCCGACTTCCGACTTTGTAGTGTTCCAGGAAAGTTACGACAAACTGGTCGGAACTGGGAGTACATCGATTTGGTACGAGTTCACGGGTGGGAAGTTACGGGTTGGACTGCCTTTCCAGTGCATTTTCACGGGTTACAGGTTGGAAAAACACGAGTTACGGGTTGCCTGGAATATGCCATTATATTATCAGGCTATCAGGAGATTGCCAGTTAAGCCCGAAAGGTCGCCAAATAGGTGCAAAATAACGCGTTCAAAATCCCCCACCCTAACATAGCTTTTTGAAGGGGGTTGTTAGGAAGCTTCTGAGGCATTACAGACCAAACCAAAATTTTGTGGTGACTATGTCACTTCACTGAACAAGGATAAATACCCCATTCAACCATTCTAGGTCACCTTTATGAAATTATTTAGGATTGACAGAGTTCACCGATGGGCCTCATTGACAACATACTTGCTAGTGATATTGCAGGGATGGAAAAAATAAAAATGATAATAATAATGAATTAATCCAATACTTTCTCTGATTTCAATTCAATTCCAGTTTTAGCTGATTTGCCTTCAGCAGTGCTGCCTAGTTTATTTTAAGCTTGCACTTAATCAAAATCAAAATCAAAATGGGAGCCACACGGACTCAGAAAAGGAATGTGAGCCCCACCCTGAGTCTCACCCCCCGGGGGACGCCCGACGTCCGCACAATCAGAGACCAAGTCCAACACCATACCTGCCCCGATCTCCTATTCGCCCCATCTCCTATCCGCAATCCCACCCAATACTCTCCTCTACATTGGGAATGGTCCAGAATTCATTAATCATTTATTACATTACCAACGTTTCCAGATGTGATTTCTATTGGACGAGAGCGTGAATTGAAGATCCATGGAGGAGCGGGGAGTGGATCTACGAGTGGATCTGAACGTATCTGACGATGAACAGAGGATAGCCACGCCCCATAAAGCATGTCTGGCTTTATCCTTTATTGTAGTCTATTTGGGACCTTAATTTACAAAAAATGAACATCATGATATATATCAAAGAAGACTTGAAACTTGCAATAGATACCATAAATTAACCCGTTAACTGTAACTGGGCCCTAATTGGAGTCCTACGGAGTTTTCAAACAAATTTTGAATCCTTCATTTGTAAACTATGACTTAAATCCTCAACCAATCCAGACAAACAGTATACCATTTGAAATCCTAGACACTCAGGATTTCATTTCTACCCACCTTTTTGCCGAGTCATAACAAATGCAATAAACGAATAGGAAGTATAGGGGAACAGATTGCAATCCATTTGTTCGTGCTCGTCAATCGACTTTTCGTAACTTTCAAGATGGAGGCAACTGGAAACTACCTCAAGGTACTGTCTGCATAAATAGTCTTTTTTAATAAACTACCTGTGCATTTTCAAAGCTCTCAGTGCCTCGTTTTAAATCTCAGGGCCCTCGGAATTCTACCAATGAAGTGTGGAGCTACTTTGAGTCTTGTTAATGATGAAAAAATTGTGATTTCTTTGCATGGCAATGCTATGCCCAATTCACTACCACTGTAAGCCTGTTGGGAGCTTCGGCTAAAAGCCATGTATTTCAAAAGAACGGAGGTGGGGTATTCAACAAAAGTTAGTACTCGTTATCATGTTTCAATACACGCCAAGTCAATTTCACACCGGCATTCTCCTTTTACACACAGACCTGAGCTGGCAAAAACCCATTTTTTAAACATTTTCTTAGGCATATGAAGGCAATCAGACAATGAAGCAGAAAAAAAAAATTCATATAGACATATCGTCTTGTGAGCTACAGGAATTCAGAAGTTTTGAAACACATTAACGTTTTATGTCATCATCAACGGGGATAGGAAAATTCTTGATTAATATCGCAATAAACAATAATGCAGACTGAGGGGAAATGGACTTTAATTCCATGGATTAATATTTGCAACTGAGCGAATTAACGTTTAGTTGCTCATTAATAATCGTAAATGGGAACAGGTTTGGAGAAGTAATGTGCTTTAAGGCAAAGTGAGAGCAGGGCTATAATCCCTCTGATGTCCAGAGTAGAAGAGGGTTAAAGGATGATGAAAGAGTTTTACAACTAAACATTGACTAGGATCACTTGCACAAAAGTGAGTTTACAATCCTGCTGCTTTCACATGAATTTGAAGGCTTTAATACTTGTTATATTAACATTAAGCACACAGCCGCATAATAAGATTCAGCTGAGGAGGAGAGAAATAGAGGACATAAACCACTCACAACACATATACACTCTATAGCCATGCCAGCTGTTAGGATATCGATATGGAATTCACATAGGGGTTGTAACAGAAATATTGACACCAAAATAAATAATAATGGAAACTAGTTCTTCCAGCCTGTCTGTAAACAATACCTGCCTGTGAAATCATTCACTCTTGTACATGATGCTGAACTTCAAATTTTGCTTTCATTAATTTCATGACATTGTAGATAACTTTTTTTATCTATCTGTCATGTTGCACATTGCCATATTCAGTTTTAAAACCCTCACAGCTGTACCTGGTCGACGGACACAGCAGGAGGTGAAGGTTCAGCGCGTTCTTCCTAGGCTGGTGTGAATCACAATGAAACATTGATCAATTTTCTGTTCGTGAGAACAGGGCACCCAAAACTTTACCTTGTTTTCACTGCTCGTAGGAACAGGGCTCATCGCACATCAGTTACTTAAAATCTGACTCCATATCAAATTGTGAATATTTAATTTAGCTGTCATTTTGTTGAGTTCGGAATATTAATACCAGACTCGGTCTTTTGCCAACCTTACACAATTATGTTTCCAGACCAGCACAATCACAAAATCTCAGTTTGGGGAGCCCTACATGGGATAGACAGCAACCACCATAATACAGTACTTTTGCCTCGCCAGAGTTATGGACCCGGGTCAGCTTGCATTTTTCGTGCTCATTAAGGAGAATATGACAAGAACCGGCGTATTACGCCCATGGGTCCTCTTCAGCCAACCCTCCAGAGCCAATACCTCGCCAATCCCATGAGCGGTCAAACGTGGCCCCCATTCTAACTTACCAGAACTCCCTAAAAACTTTCGCTGCCACTGGCCTATGATCAGTAGGTCTCAGTCAGTGCATATTTTAAACATAATTTTGACTAAAAGGAACCAAGATGGGTTTAAAATCATAGAAACCACACAAATTACAACAAGAGAATTTATTAATACGAAAGAAAAATTTATTAGACAGGTAGGTAGGTCCACATTGTAAATATCATTAGTCTGTTGCTTAATTTAGAATTTGTATGAAATAATTTAGTATCATAATAGCATCTTACCCAAACTGGTTCAGTTACGTGCGCAAAGAATACGCCCAGGAAGCTGAATGCAGTCTTCCAAAACTATGTCGGCTACGCATGGCTACAGGAGCACGTGCGGGTGGTTGTCTACAATCTTCCTGACATGTTTAAGCTACACACGGCATAGAGATGCACGTGTGAGAAGTCATCTGCGATCTTTTTATTTTTCTGTTTTCACTTTTACTGTTAAAATTACTGTGACAACCAAGATGAGCCTACAGCCGACATCAGGAGGGGCTGCAAAGGGAGGGGGGGCTGCAGCCCCGGCAGCTCCCCATTTCCCGCCAGGAGTGAAAGGGATACTACTCCATCGCAGGTTACCCCCCCAGCTCTCAGTCAGGTTTCCCTGACAATTTGCTGGTACCCAATTATACACCTGGGTGGAGTGAGGCACCATGGGAGTGAAGTGTTTTCACCCAAGAACGCACCGTGAAAGCCGTGGCAAGGATTTGAACTCACAAACTTTTGATCCTAAGTCAAGCACACTGAATCACTGCACATTTAGTGACTGGGCTGACACAACATTCACTCACACACTCGTGCTGATGGACAACCTCAAGTGTCCAGTTAGCCTATCGTGCATGTCTTAAGACTGCGGATGGAAACCTGAGGACCAGAAGGAAACCTGCAGTCCGTCCCCCTCCTGCTGCCTTTGCCTCCACTTCAGTGAGCCACACCTGTAGCCCGTTGAAGTGGAGGTGAAGTGTATGGTATTTAAGACCTGCAGCTGCATTCTGATGCCTGACCCCTGTTTTGTTGTGCTGCTGCTCCCCCGAGTTTCACATTGTGTTCTTTACTAGTTTTATTTCACATTTATATTTTTTCACTTAGCCTGTGCGTGTGGGTCCCTTAACCACATTTTTTTAATGGTCCCAGTGCCCACTGGCTTCTCATCTTCAGCCGGCGGGGGCAAAACCACGACACTGTCTGCATTTGAGCTCAACTATTTATGTTTCTGTGCTCTTCTTGCCAAAGTTCAACTAAACTGAAGTAATTGACTCAAAGGGAAGCACAGGAAATTGACAAAGAAAAAAAATCATATCAGAGATTTATAGCTGTAATTATTGCTGCAATTTTAAATTTATTTATTAAGTTTATTGTCTTGGTGTATCCTTATTATATAACTTAGATCATGGTGTTAAAATCCATTCCAGACTTTTTCCAGATATGAAAATAAAGTTAATATTCAAGAGAGAATAGAGTGGCCAATTTTCTGAAAAGTTGGATTATTTTTTTCTTTTTTTTTTTCATAAAAGAGAATTCCTTGGCTGTTTTTGAGAACAGGAAGGACGACACGCAGGACCGTCCATGTTTTTCATGAAGGCCCACAAGAGCCTCTAAAGAGTGGAGCTACGAAGAGATTGACTTTTCCCCCAGTAGGAGAAACTAATGTAGTGAGCTGGACAGCTGGAGGCGTGTCCTTTCAACTCGTCAGGACTTTGAGCCCAAAAGTGTCATCCAAACATGATTAAATGACCTGAATCACAACAACCACTGCCAATACAAAAATTCTAAATAAATAGAACTCGTATTCTTGTCATATTAATCTGTCAATGTATTGAAAAAATATTGATTTTTGATCATTTAGACAATATCACCATGAAGGTGAGCCAGTTTGACTCATTTTAAGATCTAACAAAGGGATAAAAAAATAACATCGGGTGAAAAATGAAATAACTTTAAAGATGGTAATATTTTAGCAGCAAGGAAAGAAAATTAAGGCTGTTGGCAAGATAGGCCGCATTTCAAAAGTAAATCACTTGCTGAGACAGAGCATGGTTCAAACTTTGGATCATGTCTGACAAGGAGTAAATAACAGACAATTTTCCAAAAATATACTGAGGGCTATAGGGGTGTGAAACTGTTTTCTATTCATGTATTTTTTGCTAAATGTTTTCTTTTAGTTCCCGGTGGCATATTCAAAACAGCCACCCCAGGTGGTGAAGTAACAGATGTAAGGACCCCTGTGATGTGCTGTCACAGTCAATGCATTGTGTTTGCATCAAACTTTTAAAGTTGTTGTTTTCATTTAATGTCTCCTCCGCTTGCTCATGTCTCACAGGTTATCTGTTTTTAAACACCGTGGTAAATCTCAAATGCACCCCACGGTGGAATAAACACACACAAACACAAACCCGCGCACCTGCTTGTTCAGCCACACTGAAACCTTGGTAGAGTAGACTTCGTCATGAAGTCCAGGAAAAAAAAAAAAAAAAATGACAGTCGTTAATACATTTGAAACACTAGTTGCCACTTAGCAAGTACACTGTATATCCATCATCCAAACCTTATACTTTTCCAATATACTTCCTCTACTCCTCTGTTTTTCTTTTTTTTTGTTATTTTTACAAAAAAAAAAAAATCCCAATCAATTTTCCACATGGATGCGCAGGCGATGGCGGAGCCGCCTCTAACAGATCAGAGATTGGCATCCGGGGCCTCTTGCTACCTGACTGGCAGTGGCAGATTAGCATGCCTTATTTGCTGTGGGTAAACAATGCTTCAAATGAGCAGAGGGGATGCAATCAATCAGCGTCCAAGTGCCGAGCTCTGCCTAAATAAAGCCTGAGGGGGAGGGAGACAAAATGATGGCGCTTCTTTTGGCATCTCTCACTGCTCATTGTAATTTTCCCAATACTGCCCGCGTCATCGTTCCATCACTCTCTTTTAACGGTCCCCTCTGTAAATATCGCAGATATGCTTCTAAAATTCCCAGTCACCCACAGATTTGTTAAGGTCCGCAGTACTGTTACAAATGCCCCAGCGGCGTCTGCTCTGTTGATGCACTGCCTCGTTCGGTTCTGCTGTTGATATTCCTATGTCAGCGAATGATCGGTGTTCTCCATAAATCTGGGATGGGCATGTGACGTATCTCCTTTAATCGTTGTCACTATCAGACACAGAAATATATAACAGTGCATTATGTATATCCGGTTCTCATTTGCAAAATGCTTCACAAATTACGTGGAATTCGCGACTAAATTCACAGCTTCTTCACATTGATAAATTGTATTTCACAGATGCAGGAAAGTAATAACAGGAGCGGTAAAACAGGCCCAGTATTGAGGCCCACCTCAATTATCCCAAAACCCTGACCCCCCCGCCCCCAAGACCTTTGGAGTTCTGAGGATGAAATGACCTTTTTAAGGTAGTGCATCGTTTTTCATTTAAGTTGACTGTAGACACCCTAAAAACTATAAGCAGAAGGAAGATACTCTAAATAAAGTTATTAAAGGTTGAATGATGGGAAATACATTTACACATATATTATAAAATGCTTATATGTTAAACTGTTCTCTCACTTCTGGTTGCAGAACCCTTTATACTAAAAAAGCTAATCAGGTGGAAAGGTCTGAGAACGATTCAAACTATCCTTGCAAATCGACTTTTCACTTTCCATCTCGGAAGACTGCGATGAGTCGGCCCGAAAGGTGGTCCCACTGGGGCTCTTTTGCTTGTTCTCAATGCCCTGAACGCTCTCATGCCCTGGAGCTCTCCATTTCAATCCCTCCAGAAACAGTCATCATTTTCAACAGAAAGTGCCATCGTGAAATTTTCATCTGGTCAAACTGCGCCAAGTTGATTCAAATAATGCAAATCCCTCCTGATTTTTGAAGTAATTTGTCAGGCTTAAATTATTCCAAGGATTAAGCCCAGTATTATATTAGAGGCACAAGTGGAAAAAATAAACCAGGAAATACAGAACCAAGACTATGTTCCAATAGCCAACCGCTCCTGGATAGCAATATGCTTTCGGACATCGGCAGGCCCTGTACAGGGCTAAATTTAGATCATCCTAAGAGACTATCCGTCACCGTATTCCCATGGTAACTTTTGCTCCAGAAACTTGTTCACCAGGGAGCGGGGCTCGATCCGAATAAGCCAATGATTCATGAGACAAAGGAAAGGGCTGAGACTTTCTGAACATATACAAGTAATTGCAGGTTTTAGTGACACAACAGGTGGCTAGGCTACCCGGCAGACGTGAAAGTGTGGTTTCCATGGAGATGTCAGGACTGGAGACGCGGGAGCCAGTTGAGCTGGCCGGCTTTCTCCCATGGCTACCTGTCAGCATCTCAAACTAAAGCTCGATAGCCAAGAGTCCCGTCTCTAAAAAATGGAGCACAAAACAACCCAGGCAAATTATACAGGAGCTCAGAGCTCTCAATCATCTGTGACCTGAATCCCTGTTCTGATACAGTGTGTGTGTACCTGATTATTGTTTTTGTTATTCTGGCGTCATTTTGCTTTTGATGTTGCTTTTGATTTATAATCTGCCGAAAATCCAATTTATCCTCGTGGATATAATTAATTCATGTGCCAGTCAGAGTTATGAAATCTAGCACTTAAAAAGAGAAGAGATCAAGTGTTTATTCCACTAATGACCTCAGAGGCCAGCAGAATTCTCTTTGTGGTCCGGTTCTCTTGCTGAAGAATTTCTATATTCAGGACACTTGCTTGTTGAGCCTTGGATTTCAACAACGTGTTTCCTGTATATGAGCCAGGAATCCATCAGCTTGACCGCATGTAGGATTTTAGTTCATTTTGTGTGCCTGTATTTTTCAGTGTATTTATACAGACTCCTCACATTAACGGTGTCCAAGAATCCCTTACCTCCTGTTACACATTTTCAGAAGAGATGCCAAAAATTATCCTCTGAAGTGCACTGTACTCCCATCAGGGAGAGAAGGAGAGTCGTGGATACAGAACTAACACCTACACTGGGACAGGAAGTGAAACAAGCTCCACCTAATGAGAGCCCTGTCAGGCTTCCACCTCCACTCTGCAGATATAGCCAATCAAAGAGCACAGGGACACTTGCTATGACAGTCCTCAAAGCTGAAATACCATCAAGGGGCCATCACTCCTTTTATCACCCCAAGAGCGTGAATAAAAGCCCTTTGGAGATTAGTTATTTGCATTTCTCTCATTGGTGTCATGAGTGGGGTGCTGGATAATCTCAAAATAACTTTTTTGAGAAGGGTTGGTTTATATTCCCTATATACTGTATTTATGAATGTTGAGGACTAAACTTGCCTTCATCTTAAACAGGATGCCTTTTACAGGTGCAGGAACACAACAATGAGATGAGAATGGCCTCAACTGAACAGTCTGATGTGAATTCAATAATCAAAACAGTAATGGAAAGTTTGGCAATACCAATTTAAAATCTAGGGGGGGAAAATCCAAAGATTTTATTAATATTATTTTTTTATCTTTGATAAGAGTGTTAAGAAATATGAATTAATTTCCGTTTCTGTCTGTCTTCTCTTTCAACCACATTCCTGCATTTCGCCATCTGGTATGATATTCTTTACCCTCATAATTTCGAAACTGATTTACGATGTTGCTGTACATATAAAACCCAGTGAATTATTGCTCAGGAAGTGCTTAAATTTAACTGTAGTTGAACATGTCAGATATATAGCAGAAACATTAGCATAAAACTCATAAGATTAACAGATACATGAAAAGAAAGTCACGTAGAACAAGGTGCAGCATTCAGATAATAGATGGCTTTGCTTTTCGTTTTTTAACGGGCAGAGCTAATTCGCGCTGCGTCTCTCACAAAGGCATGAAGACAGTCTATTTTTTTTTTTTCAGAGTTGTCTGTCAATAGCTGCAAATTGCTTGGGTCACCACTGACATTTCTTGTAAGAATACGTTGCCAGTTGTTATTACAAGGACCAAGTCATCTTCCATCAGATAGCAGGTCGTGATTGTTGTCAGGCTGACCATGCACATGTAGACGCTGTTTTAAATGCAAGAATTGCCTGCAATTCAGACTGTCTACTCAAATTCAGTTGAGCTGAGATGAGTTGCATACAGAGTTAAACTGGCTTGACGTTGTCTAAGCTGAAATCCTGTGTATAACTGAGCCAAGTTCTGTTGAATTGACTGAATGATTCCAGAAGCTGGTGAATTCAACGTAATCCATCTACTAAGTTGACTTGAGCTGAATTGAGCTTAACTGAATTGGTGTCACCCTTGCATTTCCAACTCACTTAAATGATGCAGGACCGGCTAAAATCAACTGAAATAAAGAAATTGGAGAACAGAGACTACAAAATGTTTACCTCAGGAATACGATTGTTGTGATTTTCCACTTTGATGACTGGACAGTTATTGAGTGTGACGGCATGGCTTGTTTACAGGATAAAGTGAAGGATTTGCAGTAAATTTGACACAAAATTTTATAATGTGTTTCTGATTCAAGTGTACATTTAGCAAGTTACTGTATCGGTCTCTTATTGATGCGATAAATGACAGCAGTAAACAGGAAACAGACGAAAACCAGAGAAAGGATGTAAATTTATGGTCTAATTTTGCCATAATCCGCCACAGTTTCGCTGTTCAGTTTGACCCCTCCATAACATAACGGAAAACTCCATTTGAGGTTTCACTATTCAGTCAGTGTCATTATCCCTGTCTGTGGTATGACTGGGGATCCTAATTAAAATCTACAGTTTACGGCGGCTCTAGCAGAACGCTCTGTTTCACAGACAGTGGGGAAGTTGCTGATTCTTAATTACATTTTGTATGCTAATTCCAAATGTAAAATAAATATTTACTGGGGGGGTACTTCTTCATTTCACGCCGGGATGCACTCCGTCATTTAGAGGAAGTTTCCATTTTGCAAGTACTTCAAACATGCATTCTGTGTGTCTTTGCACACACACCCCCCCCCATACCCCCTGCCCCCCCGCCATTAAGCCTCTTCCTCTACTCTGGCAAATACATAGGTACCAGTAGCATGTTATAAGAGGTGTGAGAAGGCTGCAGTAACCTCTCCCTTCAGTGCGTGATTACTCCCATTTTTGTTTGCCTGATTGACAGTCAATTTATTTGCTGAATAATCAAGACCAATATGAAGCCTATAATGTGTGATTGCAGAAAATTTGTAGTGGTTGGATGTGATACTGTAAGGATGGTAATACTCTGACTAAATACAAAAAAAAAATCCAAAACTTTGTCTGACTTCCATCTCTTGTTTTTGCATTTTTTTTCAGCGATATAATTAATCATGTGATTCTCCCTGATTTCTTCCAAATATTATAAACCTTCAAAATGATACATTTTAAGAGAAATATATCTTTGGCATATCGAGCCATAACAATCCATACTGAACATTTGGGCGAAAGGCTTTAAATACAAAGACTCTCACAAACAAATGCAAATCTGTGGTTTTTCATGAGCTATATGACTACTGAATCTTTGAAAGATATCTGGCCATTTTACCTCACCATTTATATGCATAGTAAAATGCCTCATAACTTTGTGATGCAATGTACAATAATGCCGTCAAATTAGAATGGCACTCTACCCACAACAAGATAAAATCCAACAAATAGATAACTTTTGAGTCGCACTTTATTTCGCAGACTGACGTGTTTTGAGTATTCTTCAGCCATGTCCTTAAATACACCAGTGAGAAGGTGAAGTCAGCAGATGGAAATAGCTGACAACCTCCACAGATAAGTGACATTATTATCATTGTGAAATGCATGCCTGCAAGTGGTAACGGTAATTTTACATTGATGATACAATGAAACATGATGCATTATCGATATATTTTTAATACTGATACAACTTTGTTTGTGACATATTATTCTGTTTGTCATCCTTTCTGGTGAAACTAGAAATAGGTTTTTCTTCAGTTTAAATATGTTGCCCTCAGAAAAGGATATGCGGACAGCATAAAGTTTTGGGAACCTCATTTAAATGACAATCCCGCTGGTGCCATCCAATTTACTTGAAGAACTTCCCCTGAAATAGAACTACACCCTGCATATTCACCTCTTTGCCTAGTCGTGTAATGTGTTGGTGGGAAATGACCAGTTTTTCCTTTTGGCTGGAGAAAAATGGGAATGATTTAGCAATTTGTCTGTGTGCATATGGTCAGATGCACCACGTGCAGAAAGAATGGGCCCCTGTCTCATTTTTTTTAATGTGTGTGTACAGTGAATTTGGAATCATTGATATAAAATCATTAGTGGAATTATTTAATAGAGAGTCTACTGGTCTTCTACTGTCGTGTCGTCCACTCATTTCACTCACCTCCTTATTTTGCTAACGGATGAACATGTCAGGTACCATCCTGAATAATCACACATTTTCTTGCAGAAATGTAAATCCAATGCGGGGTATTTTATTCATTTCTGATGCTCATATGGTGTCTAACTACAATGCAGCTGATTGTTTGCCTTGATGTACCAATATGAGATGGAGATATATTCCTTGTGTTTTTCATAGCATTCCCATAAAAGCTTGCTGGACAGAGTAAATAATAGGCCAAGCATTCTTTCAGTGCCATGCATGGTTGGGCAACGCAATGCACCTCTCACCCAGCCACCAGACATCAGCGCAAGAGTTTTAGATTTGTAAAGAATGATCTCCCTCAATCAATAAATCACTGGCATACAGAGGAGCCGCCTCCATTATGTCCTTAAAAATGTCCATTGCTGTTAGTAAAATGACAAAAGCTCCATTTACTGTAATGAATGAATCATCCCATCCAAGCTTTAATTGACCCCAGCAATCATATTGGCAATTAAACAAATGCAGTCAGAAAACAGGGAGGAAATTAAACAAGCGACTGGTCTGGGTCGTTTAGAAGAATAGCAGGTCAATTTATCCTTACTTTCATCCAGGAAAATAAAATTACAAATAGCGCGGAATGACAGACATGCCCAACCCTCTCTCTTCATCTTTAAAAATAAAACCTCAAATCAGTGATCAGTGTTCATTATGGGTGAGCTAAAGCAGTGGCGTAGCCAGCGGGGTGTGCCAAAACACGTCCCTCTATGACAGCAATTTCTCCTGGCTAGTTCTCAATCATTTTCCATGATTGATGCGTTTTCCAATTATCGTAATTGGCAACTGAAGACACAGTCTCTCTCCATATGCGATCTAACAGCGATGAAATCATGGGCTAAATTCAGTACAGTTCCGGAACAAGGACAGAGAATTGGGTTGCACAAAACCTGTTTAAAACAATTTTTAGTCCTGACCTGTTCTCAGTCATTTTCATAATTAACAGAAGGTTCACTCCGAGAGTACTCCACAGTTAACAGGTGCTGCATGTTCTCCCCGACAATCATTCATCCGTCTTACCTAATCAGGGAGAACATGCAGCACCTGTAAACTGTGGAGTGCTCTCGGAGTGAATGTTCTGTTAATTATGAAAATGACTGAGAACAGGTCAGGACTAATAATTGTTTTAAACGGAAGTTTTGTGCAATTGGATCTTGTTCCGCAACTGTACTGAATTTAGCCCATGATTTCATCGCTGTTAGATCGCATACGGAGAATATCTTCAGTTGCCAATTACGATAATTGGAAATCGCGTCAATAAAGGTTAATGAGTGAGAACTTGCCAGGACTTATTGTTGTCATAAAGGGACGTGTTTTGGCACACCCGCTGGCTACGCCACTGAGCTAAAGGTTGCAAAAAATATCATAGTGGACGAATTAAGGAAAATAAAGCTCTTGCTAACATCAAATCAAAACTAATATCATAAAAAAGGTGGCAAAATGGCCGTCATTTCTTATTTATCATTAAAGCTGGGAGTATGCCACAAAAAGAAAGTCTTAAAGTCATGGGGCAGTCGTAGCAAAGCTGTTTAAATAAATGCTAACATCCTCATATCTACTATGGGATTTTCAATCGCTTATTTCTACCTCTTTACTCCAACAAAGCAAAAGTATTGATTTGTAATTTATCCCCTTTTCATTTGAAATGTCCACTGATTTTCTCCTGTGGTGCCAAAATTACTTTTTACTTTTATACTCTGGGTCTGCTGGAGGACTTTTTAATATCAACCTTACCTCTACCTTTTCTGCTTAGGGCCAGTTGAGCTTTACTTTATATTTATGCCCAAAAAATATTTTCTGAGTAAAAGTTACCTTTTATTATTGGATGTGGTGTACAATAAGCATGTAACACTGAAATTCTAGTGAAAAATAATTATTTTGACACCGAGGACTCCGAATATGTCTGTCCAATTATAAATGTACACAAATCATTTAAAGCATTAAAGAAAATCTTCATTCTGAGAAAAACATGTATAAATAATGCTATTATTAGATTTTGTCTCAGGAAAAAAATGGCAAACTCACCATTTAAAACATCGCTTTGTGCTGTTAAAGATGCAAGAAATTCATGCACATGGCAGCCCCCACCACTGCTGTAAAGGTAGACTACTCTCATCAGCTGTTTGCCTAGATGCGAGTTACTTCCCTTGATTGATCAACAGCACCTCATACACAGTAACACATTCACTTCGGTTGCTGAGATTAAAATGTGCTGTGTCCCAAAAATGGGACAGTGGATATTCATGGGTAAACTTTTTTTTAGCTGGCTAAAGTATCAGCAATCACAAGGCCTTTAGGCTGGTAATTGATTGAAATCAGTGGCATCAAGAGAACTGAAAATTTGGTGGGCACAAAACATCTTTACAACAACTAGATGATGCGCACTCTATAGAGATGCTAACCCACGCCTCTTGTTGACCTTGACCTTTGACCTTTTGACCTCAAAATGCTAATTTGGACAGGGTACCCTAGGATCATCTACCCCACAAAGTTTGGTCACCCTAGCTTCAGTGGCGGCTGAGCTGCCACGCGGGCAGACACTCACACCCGGTGCTAAACTGTATACTCACGCCGCCTCGTCGGGCATGGGTAATTACTAGTCCTGACTTGTTCTTAATCATTTCCCATTATTAATACGGTCACACTTTAGATGAAGTGTTGCTCATAAAGGCTTAATACAGCATGTATAATGTCTTCATAAATGGGTGAAATAACAAATCCTTATTCAGCATCTGATGCCAGATGTCATATAACTAACAAGGTCACTTAGCTAGTGGCTAAATACTACAAATGGTGACATTGTCAGCTAAGTGACATTTTCATTGTTTCATCTGGCATCACATGCTGAATAAGGATGTGTTATTTCACCCTTTACAAAGCATGACATTTGCTTACATATGATTTATGAAGATATTATGTCTCATTTACGAAGGCATTATACATGCTGTATAAAGCCTTTATGAGCAACACTTCATCTAAAGTGTGACCATTAATACATTTCCTATTTAAAAGAGTAATCCATTCGCAATTAATGACATGAAAATCTTTATTTATGTGATCTTTGGGTGACTGAATAATAGGCTAAATTCAGTTCAGAAAAATAATTGGTAACACTTTACTTGAAGGTATCGTCATAAGAGTGACATGACACAGTCATGAACGTGTCATAAACCTTATGTTAATGTCATAAACGTTGTCATTAAGTGTCATTCGGTTTTTGAGATGACAAGTCGGCATTGTTTGGGTTGTCTTGATTATGACAACTTCGTCATAAGAGTGACGTAACACTGTCATAACGGTTACATGACACGTAACAGTTATGACAGTGTCATGTCACTCTTATAACTATACCTTCAAGTAAAGAGTAACCAAATAATTTACTCATAAGTAGACCTATGTTTTTTGAAGGGTGAACTGCTATGGAGCTTCTGCACTACCGTTTTGGCACATCAAGCAATCTAACTTGTGCTTCATGATCATTTATATTGTTTAAACTAAAGACCAAGATCTTACACACCTTTACTTAATTTTGAATAAGGCTGATTGAAATGCACCAGCTTGCATTTCCAAACGAACAACCTCCTTCCTTCCTTTTAGCTGCCATTATACGGTCACACACCCCCCTAGGTGGGGGAGGGTGAATTTAAGATTCATTTGCTTGGTCAGGTCTACAGTTGTCAACAGATAGCCTTCCACGACTCCTAAACCGTCGATGGCATACTGTACTTTGCACTGCTCCATGCTGTTTGTTCACAGGCTTCTGTTGTTCCAAGATACACTTGTGACGTTTCTTGTCACACTCCCTTCTGAAGGACCTTTAACATTCGTCACACTATCTTGTTGCTCTTGTTGTTCTTGGGCTTCTTGTTGGCAGCTAGCAGAACTCAGGTTCTCCAAAATTGTCTCATGGGCTGCTCTCCACCGTAACCTAGAGGCTGAGGCTTATCTTACGATACACTAATAACCTTTAGGTCTTTCCTAATTACACATCCCTCCACCTCAGTCTGGGGCCGCTCCGTGGAAGGAGTTGTGGTAGCCAGCTGAAATTTAATTGCGGTTTACAGTTAACATACACAGAACCACTGTTATAAATAGATGTTAAAATTACAGTTAAAATAACTGGCAAAAATGTTGCCAGTTTATAACAGTGTATGGTTTTACTTAACAAGGAACACTTAGCAACACCTGACAATGTGGAGAGTTCTCAGAGTGAATGTATTGTTTATTAGAAAAAATGACTGAACCAGTGAGGACTAATAATTGCTTTAAAGGGATGCTCTGTACTTACCCAATTTTCACTTCTGACTACGCTGCTGATTGAAATGTCCCGCTCACCTGTTGGCTGATCGGAATAGTATATCGATTGTAACTAAATTGTAACTATTGCTCAATCATACCGAACCAAAATCCGACTACGCCACCCCAGGAATTGCACCTAGAGAATTGAGGTGACCTCTGTTAAAACCAATGACAGAGTAGGCATATAAGTTTGTTATGCTAACGAAGCAAGAGACGTGGTTCCAAACAAAAATTATTTATTTATTACAAGTTATAAATTTTCACAATAAAATCTGTGATAGTGGACCAAGGGGGGGGGGGGAAAACTAAGAAATGTACCGAAAAACGGGAAGGGGGGGGGGGGCCAAGGCCCGACCAGTGTGACTGATCAGGGAGGAACGAGGAGGACGCCCAGAGGAGTCACCTCACTCACACGGGCACAGCTCAGCAGTGACACACACACTTCAGATGGACACTCAAAACCGGGGAGGTGACCGCACAGCAAACCAGGGAGGGACACCACCCCCCGACCGCACCAGTCCACCACTGCCGGCCCTCGGCTGCTGAAGGACAAAAGAAACCAAATTAGGGGAAAATGCACACAAATGAATCAATCTGACTCATACTAATAGAGCAAAACAAAAACTTAACACAAAATTTGTACACGGAAGAAGAAAATTACAAATTAATTCAAATAATTAAAGTCAATGAACAAAGCAGTCACATAAATTTACAAGGAAAACAACGGTACACAAAAGAAAATCGAAAAATAAATCCCTTAGTTGCACAGTCAAATCAAGTTAAACCAGAGCCTCTGGAAGGGAGCTGCACGACAAGGCGACCCAGCGGTGGACAATGGCCATAGTGCCGGAGCGAACCACAGCCAAGGAGGAGGCGGAGCGAACGCAGTCACACGCCGGATCTAGTACACACCCAATGCACAGCCAAGAGATATCAAAAAGTAGCACTTGAGGCGGAGCACAGCCCAGCGAGATCTAATAGTAGCACTTGAAGCGGAGTAATTACAGAAAAGCCAACAACTTTTTTGTACTGCAGATCAGTAAAGCAACGTTCAGTAGAGCAACTTCAGCAAAGCAAAGCAGCAGTAATTCCGGCTGTCATTTCGCTATTCAAAACAGCGGCACCAGTCCGTCATCCCAGGTGGCATCTATTATGAGAGCAAACATTAACACATGCTAAACATGATAAAACTTGCACACCAAACCAAACGACCAACCAGAAGAGCAGTGCATGCACACTCATGTCAGAGAGCGAGGGGACCCAACACGGACAAACCTAGAGGGCAAAAGTGTCTAATAAATAACAGTGACGTAACATACTGAGCAAACCACAACGAAATCGGCAGCTACAAACATACCTGAGCGAGAGCAGCACAGGCGCGACCCAGCAGCAAGGCGAGCAGGAAGTGAGGCACCGTGGCATCAAAGAGCAAAGGGCGTCAAGATGGTAAGCCCCCCTCCTTTATGCTAAGTTGACCCCCCGCGATTGGCCAATGAGCCAGGCAATCTGGACATCAAAGAATTCGGCTGGCACAACACATACTGCCACACTACCATCCATTAATTGACAAGAACAACATGCTATGGCGATTATGTCCACATTTCTCCTGGCTTTGTGACCTGTCAATCCAAGCAGTGATGTTTTATGGAACTCAATAGAAAAATGATACTTATTTCACGCTCCCTCTGTATTAGTTCACATATTTTCTGCATGGAGCTCAGTGAACAATGGTTGCTGGGAGCAGCTTTTAAATTGAAATACACTGCAAGGCTGCTGCCTATTTGTAGTAAAACCACTTGTGCTGTTTCTCTTTGTACTTGCGGCTCCCAGGGACATTACTGAGAGACCTTTTCTATCTCTCTAATCCTTGCCCTGTTAATAACATTTGTCCCAATTTACCCCAAGGACATCTTTTTATTTTTTTTAGATTGCACAAGTACCGTTTTTTTACGTGAAGAGAATTAATTTCCCTCTGGATTTCTGGAATTTCAATTTATATGTCTTACCCACACAACATTGCCAAGATAGAAAAGTACTATGGCGTGAATTTCTTCGTTTGAATTCTTAAATGTCTGATGAAAATGCAGCTCAGCGTTGCTCTTAACGTAGGACTTATTGGAAATACTTACAATATTGGATAGGAAGTGGGGCTGTTTCAAAACCAGAGATCCAGCTTGCAAACTGAAGGAGTTTTGTTGTCAGCCATAGTGTATGAAACTGAGATTAATTTTGTTTCACTGAAGGTTAAGAGGATTACTGGTTGAAAATACAATTCACCCCACCCACCCCAAAAAAAAGCCTGGTAAATAATTTTCCATCTAAAAATACATACAGTAGCTGAAAGTCGGTGACAAATGCCTCATTCTCAGAAGTGCGAACCCTATCGTAGAGCTCCTCTCAGAGGAACCAACCAGGAAGAAAAGACGCAAACCACATTTTTGCAAATATTATGACGGTATTTCCCATGAATTCAAGGTGGTTTTGACATACACACTCACACTCTGGAAGATGATGTTAAATGTTCTACTGCTATTTTTCTGCCTTTCGAGAAACAGATGGTCTTTGACATTTTGAATGTTTGGCTTGCCCTGTTGACACAAAATGACTTTTCTCCCATGTTTGGCGAGGGAGGGTGGCTTCAGGATGTATGCTTTTGTCTATGGTGATGAAAGGGCAGTTCACTTTAAGGGAAATGGCTGCTTCTCTTCAATGTTTGGACAGCTGAGGGAGGCAATATCTCCCCATCACATCAGTGTCCTCACTGGTTACCCTGTCGTCCAAATGAAATGATCCTTAATGTCTCACTAAAAGAGAATAGGTAATAATGACATTCGGAAAGTGTTGCTGTAAAGTTTTAGGACTCAGCAGTCGTATGTACACATGCGCACCTGAGAGTCTGGAGGAGGAAAGGTTTGGTCTTCTTTATAAATGCTTTCTTTTTTTGTGAAACTGCGAGTACTTTTTCAACTCTTTTTTTTTGTCCCTCCGGAGGATAAATTATCACATTAACAGTCTTAACCTCAGTATATTAAGCTCAGAATTTTAAAGTGCACATGGGGGTGCATGTATGTGTGAGTCTTTCAAAGTTTGAATGTGCCTATTTATGGAGCAGTGTAGTTTGTGTGCGTGCGTGCGTGCGTGCGCATTTGAATGTGGTTCAGTATGTGAGGTTGTGAATGCTTGCAGTTGTGTCCATCTGCGTGTTAGTGGGTTTGTGCGCATGTATGTGTGGTCACTTTTGTG
Source organism: Gymnothorax reevesii (assembly GCA_029721435.1). NCBI lineage: Eukaryota > Metazoa > Chordata > Actinopteri > Anguilliformes > Muraenidae > Gymnothorax > Gymnothorax reevesii. Next base: position 164,757,064 of record CM056573.1, on the reverse strand, counting down.
CATGTGTGATGTGTGTGTGTGTGTGTGTGTGGGGGGTGCTCAAGATATAAGTGTATTAATGTATATGGCTATGTAGTTTGTGGCAGAGTGCGTGAGTGTCTGAATGTTTTCAGTTATGAAGTTTGTGCATTGTGCAAAATGTGAGCGTCTGAATGTGTGTGGTTGTATGCATGTATATGCATTTGCGAGTTTGCGTGCTTGTGATGCATGTGCGCCAGTTTGTGTGTGAGAGAGTGTATGTGTGTGTGTGTGTTTGTGAGTGTGTGTGTGAGAGAGACAGTTTTCCTATTGTGTTTCAGTTTGTGTGTGTGTGAGTGTGTGTGTGTGTGTCTGCCTACTCCACAGTGTCAGAAACAGGAGGGGATGCAGCACGCTCTCTCCTGACCCTGTGGCAGTGACAGATGCTCTGCTCTTCAGCTCAGCCCACAAATACACCTTTAGCAGCTCACAGGGCTCCAACAAGCGTAAATCAGAAAGAGTGTTGCTATAGTATTTGGGGGTCTCTCTCCCTCGCTCTCTCTCTGTCTATCTCACGCACACACACCCACGCACAGACTCACACACACACACACACACACACACACACACAAACAGTTTTTTCACCTATCCCAGAATGGTAGCCTTATCTTTAACAAAGTAGCGGAGTGGCTCGGGTGGGCAGCTCGCGCTCGCAAACAAGTGGTGAGTTTTTCTTCTATTTCTAACCCAGATCAGTGAAGAGGAAATCATTCCTAAATAGTGGGCAAATATTTTCAAATGAGGTTTGTTATGATTAATGGTTAAATTATGTTGTAGATGGTGAAAACTGCATCTGTAATCACCGTTGTGTTAGGCACTGGCATGGCTGTGTTTACATTGAATCTGTTCAGAGCACTGATCTTAAACGGAATAATACATTTTTATTGCCCGTGGACATAGAATCCCATTCTCGGTCAATACATTTACATATAAATTACACTTATTTTACCTCCTCCTCTCTCATAGGTAGTGCATACACAGGTTGCTCATGCACACCTTCAGTTGGTCACACACCAGAGGAATCATTTCGGCGGGAAAATAAGGAATTGTGGGATACAAATTGAACTGCCAGCTACACTTGAGGAAATCTCCTCTTATACCGACAGTTCGTGCTATCGGTCTAATAACAACTTTTAAGAGAATACGTATTCTTCAAGACACATAAATAACCCTGATATGATGATGATTTTTCGTGACTTTTTGAGAGTTCCATGCACCATTTGATTTCCTGAAAGGAATTGCCAGAGCACTACACTGCCTGAACTTTAAATTGGTGGAAGAATAACGTCTGATAAACATTTGAGGGCCTTGCGAAATTGATCATTCTGTTGGCTTAGTTTGATTCAAGTTCAGCCAACAGCATAGCGCCAGGATAATTCAAAGCATGTCCCTTTAACCTGGAAACCCCATTTTAGACATAATGCCTGTCTAATCTTAATACATACTTCCTGCTTGAAATACACAGTCACACACCTACGTTTACAACAATAGGTATAACAAAATTAGTCACATTCGTAATTGCCAATGGCAACAAAATGTGGCAGATATTTGCATATTTAGAGTGGCTGGACATTAATCAAAAACACACACTCCAAGCTCAGTAGTCTATGCACTTTCAGCAGGATAGTCTCAGTGTAAACAATTCAACTCACAAGGACAGAACGGCAAAATGTAAAATTGCTTTTGAGATTCCTGTCACGGCTCATCACAACCCCACTCACAGCTTTCAGTTGGGTCCTAACCAACAGTTTATAAAACGTTGTTCTAACATGAAGTAACACATTGAACTTGGCAACTGAAAACTTCCTCTAAATGACAGGCATCAGGGCCTTCAGGTATATGAGAGTAATAGAGGTAACAGTGGCCATTTCTCTCCTCCCGAATGCTAGCTCCATTTCACCAGCAGTGTGGTTGGCAGTTCTCATTATGTCTAAATTGTTATTGGGAGGAGGTTGAATGTGAGAACACCATTTTTAGCATTCTGTTGCCCTTGTGAGTGCAAAACAATTATCTATAGTTAGGAGAAATATTGCCCTGCCACCTAGTGTTTCTGAGAAACTGTAATACCCCAACGTGAATGAGACATGGGGAAGCAATCACAAAGTTAAGAAGGTGAAATCTAACATCCAAAAAAAAGCTCCTGGCACTGTAAAATGGTATATAAAATATATTAATGAATTAATAAAAGTTTGAAAAGTAATATATCAGTGATGAGGTGAGGAAAATGCCAGACTGTTAAAGTTGTTCATTTCTGACTCATCAAAGCAAATACAGGAGAATATATTGACCATGGCGGCCTAGAACCATTAAATGAGAAGAAGGTAATGTGCAATAGTATAAGAAATACTGTGTTTAAAAGGGGGAAGAGAAGATTCACAGTCCTGCCTGCCTGTAACTCATAATGCGCAGAGTGCCGTAATTCAAATTATCTTTGCAAAAAATGTCCTTCTGAAAGTAGCAAAGTCTCATTCTGGTTTGTGTTTATTGGGAGAAGAGCAAAATTAGCACTGTGGTCTCTGCTCGCTCCAGTGCTCCTCATCACACAAAAAAAGTGTAAAAGAAAAATTTTGCAGAAAAAAAGTGGGAATAAATTGTGTGGAGAGAGAGAAAGAGACAGAGCCAGAGAAAGAAATGGGTAGTAAATGATGGAAAGGGTGCATGAGAGGTAGGGAGGGTGAGAAAGAAAAATAAAAAATAAAGGTTGACAGTTTCACAGACTCAGTAACTGATCCTAGATCTGTGTGGAGGGATGCACCCGCATGTTTCCATGTGTTTGCACTGTTGATTTGGCCACCCCCTTGACCTTATATGCACACCCTCTCAATGTAAAATCTACTCTTGAATGGGTAATTTGGTTTCTAATTGGGCTCAACTCAGTCAAAATTGAATCAAAGAAGAATTTAGTTTAATATTACCTTTAGTTGTCTTTATAGACCATGCTGAGGGCACTAAATTGACCCAAAACAACTTTCACTTGAAGTATTCCTCCTCTTGTAGACATGTCATTGGTGGCAGTGAATTGGGCCAGGGCGGTTGAATATGAGCCTAAAAAAGAAGAAATTAATGCTCAGTCTATTGATTACCTGAAGGAATGTAGGATGATTAGAAGGGCACTGATAGAGGCTGCTGGGTCAGGGTGGTCTGAGTTTATGAACGCTAATGTAAGGTCTTTCAATCTTTCAATAGGCACTACCCCATTGGAGACCTGTAACCGCTAGCCATCATTGGAAGAGTAAGTAAGTAAGTAAAAGTTTATTTGATATAGCACCTCTCATAGACAGAGTCACAAAGTGCTTTACAAGAAATAGAAATAAACAAAACATTAGTATAAAAACAAAGAAAAAGAGTGGAGGCACTGGCTATAGGGGGGCTCCATTGCTTTTCTTGTTTGGATTGACCACCACAACCTTGAGTACTTCAGCTCCATCAGAAGACTTTTAACTACAGAAAAATACCAAGCCTGATGCCCTGTTCATGTCGGAACGCAGCCACCAGGGATGAAGAACAAGCACTAGGGGTCCCTAACAACTGCCTCATTCTGGCAACTGACCTTGAGGTTGCGCAGGTTGTGGAAGGAGCTCCGCCAGCCTGCTTGAGTCCCTTAGGGTGCCCTGAAGGATGGCTCTTGGTCCCAGAGACAGCAAGGTCAGTCAGGGTCCTACCTGGGTCCATGCTTCTCTCTTGTCATGCCTGAGGGCCTCAGATGCACCTTTGCCCAGTCAGCTATCTGTTTTTTTTTTTGGCTCTCTGTAAACTGTGACACTCAGGAATTTGTCTCAGTCTGCAACTCCTGTGCCCACAAGTCCTCTATCTAACCTCCTAGTTGTCTTCTTCACCCCATCCGAGGTCCTCGTTGGCCATGGGCATGCATTGCGATGAGCTTTGTCACTGCCTTGCCTGAATCTGATGGTCATACTGTCATCCTTACTACCAAGGACTGATTTTCCATGGCAGTTAACTTTGTTCCTCTGGCTTCGGATTGCTAACCGATTCTGGAAAGTTTTCTGCCCCCTGGTGGTTGCTGCCCCCTGTTTCTTGTTTGGCTTTTGTTCTCAAACCAACAATCAGATTAGAGGCTCAACCAGGAATTGGGAAAGTGCTTGCGCTGCCAGTCTGAGGGAACCTCATTCAAGTATCTCCTTCTCTGGGTTGAATATACCCCTTATGCCCACCCAGTCACTGGACCAGGTGTGTCACCGTCCAAATGCTGCCTAGGCTACCAACCTCCTCAAGTTTCTTCAAAGGGGAAAGAGATGCAGGTTCCCTCTGGGCAGACAGTTGTCTGTCATACCCGCCAGGGATGGAAGAAAGCTAGAACTCTTCTTATGAAGCAAGCTTTGGCCTTTCAGGACCAGGCCAACCGCCGTCATTGCCGCATCGCATCCAAGTACCAGGTGGGTCAGAGGTATGGCTTGCAGCTAAAGATTTCCCCCTCCGGAGCTGACAGCACAAGACACGCACTTTTGCCCTTGTAAGTGCAAACTATTAGAGTCAAACTATTAACATGTTTGCAAGTGCATAATAGGTGTGCAGTTATCAGAAAATATACACTGCATTGGAACATCCTTCAACCAATTAAACAGACTCGTAGTATAAATTATGATAATATAACTGTCCTTTGTTATTATTGGCAATGCTCTTGTGATCTGGAAAAACCTAGTGAGTGAATCAGTGGCAAGGGTCTCTCAGTTGAACAAAAACTTTGGGATTTTGGACTTTTCCTGACTGGAAAAAATAAAAATAAAAAAAATATAATAATAGAAACATGATTTTGACAGTTCAAACAACACTAATAGTTAGTGTTTTAAGATTTTCACCACTCTTAGTTACTGCAAATGAGGGTGAGCAGTTTGAGCACTGTTAGAGAGAAAGTCGCCATATTTATAGAATGACCCAATAGCACCTTCAGATGTTAACAAACTAATTAAGACCCACCACCTATCATCAAAAAAGGCTCATTATCAGTGTTGGGGTGTCTGAATGTCATTAGAGGTAAGGAAAGAAAAAATGAAAAAGAAAAACTTATCCAAAAGACAAAGAACACACATTCAGAAAAGTATTTGGTTATTTTGTAAAAGATTCACCCATTCTGGTTATTATTTTAAAAACCCATAATTTTCACAATTTGTCTTCTTATGTGTTGCAGAGAGGGATTTTGCTCCATTAAAACAGATGTGTCAAAAACAACACCTAATGTGTTATTTATTAACATACCCCTATGTCTAGTTAGGATACACACATTTTGTGATGCTTGCAATGAAGACTGTATTGAAAAGTCACTCATTTAGGGCACTAATTGTAAGTATGTCACACGAAAGCAGAGTCAATGATCCAAAACGTGTTGAAAGTAACATAAATGTTGCCGCACAGAAAACAAGTTGGTATTGGTGCATTATTTCTGAGAATGGTGAAATGGGTTAGCTTGTCTGCGCTGGCAATGCAGAATGTCGACGGTCAATCCTAACTTATTGGCATTCTGGCTCAGAGACTGCAGCAGGCCTGTCAGGTACAACACCTTATTAACACCTTATTATCACTGTCCTTGCCTTCTGTCTACACATCAGAACTCCTGCAGTTCTTCAAGCTGCCATGCGAGGCAGCGCGGAGATCCCCAGTAGTCCAGACAGATGGCCTCAGTGATGGCTTCTCCTGCTCATGTAGAGTACACCAAATGCCTGACGAGGGGAAAGCCTGGGACTGGCACAGCCTGACCACTGATTTATCAGGGTGAATGAGCTTCAACCTGTCAGGTGCATCCTAACAGCCCAAATCACACTGACTCGTACTTCATGCAAAGGGCCTCTTCCCAGCCCTGTGACACTTCATTATTTGATTTATTTATTTATTTATTTTCAATCAATCTAAATTGGTTGAAATACAGCAACAATATGTATAAGTAAGCAAGAATTAGTCAATCAATCATTTCAGCAAGATTAAATAAATCAGCACAAATCCAATCAACAGTTTCCCTGTTCTAAATGTGTGCGTGTATATGCAGTATGGATATAAACGGGCGACAAATTAAAGGTAAAAAACTGAATAAATGCATGTACAGACAAAACAAACAAATTTAGTTCCGTTCATGTTCCTGGTATGGATTGGGTCCATGTGTCCCCTTAAAGGTAGAAAAGTCACTGCTAATCAGTGCAGAGTTATTCTGTGTGATCACCATTATATCCAATGATAAAACATTCCTACCATGATGGGAGTGGCCTCTTCTACGGTGACAATGGCCGAAGCCTCACAGGGCACAAGGGTCAGTGAATGGGTACATGGGCAGTTTTATCAGTTTGTTTTGTAATTTAAAATACTACATGAGATAATTTCTGGAAAAAGGGTACTGAAGTGACGTAAAAATTCCCTTCACCCTCTACTATATTTATAACTACTGAAAAACCAAATGTGTCACGCCAATAGCAGTTTATGATTGATTAATGGGAAGTATAGCAATCTGTGCAAAAAAGGGTCATAGTGCTTGTCACGTTTTGGAAATAAATTAGATAACACTGTGTGTAAATCAATGGCAGATATCACATTTTGGCGAACATGGAATGAATAAGATATGATCATTTCTCGCTTGTTGACAGAGGGAGTTTCAAAGTTTAAAAATGGATGTTAATCAGATTTTGGAATCAAACTCTTTATATGCATATATACCAATGAGCTGAAATATCATGACCACCTGCCTAACGCCTACTCTGATGACTCCTGCCTAAGCCGTTCCCTCAATTTGCATGTAAGTATCTTCAAAATATGTGAAAGTTGAAAGACTGCACTTCGAGATTATATTCTTAAAATTCGATCTAAAATAAGCCGTGATAAATTTCTAAAATAAAAAATAACCATTGTAAATACATTTGTGTTGAAAAATCAGTGTGCTGTGCGCATATAAACGCATATTGTAATTGTAATTTAATTTTCTTTGTCTTTTCTAGGCTTAATTTGACAGGATTTGACAGGACGTCCCTCTGGTTTAAAGTTCAATCAAAATGATCTCTATGCCTTGTTAGGCTGTGAGATTGGCTGTCTGGTGGTACAAACACAGTAATATTAATAAAGGTCGACAGTAGAATAAAATTATAATTTGTTGCCCAGAGGCAGTTGTAAGCTGCGCAGGGCTACAGGTGAGGCGTCTCCACAGACTGAGACAGTTCTAATTGCCGGGAAGCTGATGGCTGAGAAATAACAAAGCTCATTTGGCTCCTTTACTCTCATGGAAATTTATGAACAGAGGCTGTCTTTTTTTTTGACTGAATATAATGAGCCTGGTGTCAATATCACGGCTCTAATGCAGCAAACAACATGAAAAAAATCTCTCCCTTTGTCTTTTTTTTTTGTATCCTCTTGCACTTTTGAAGGTGACTCCTGACCGATCCATTTAAAATTAAGAAAGAGGCAAATTTGTTTCCATTTTCATATCTCTCGCTCCAGTACAGACAGTCAACAAACCTACACCCCATATCCCCAACTCCACTCTGAGCACGGAGGCCATGCTACTGCGACATGAGAGACCGAGTCCTCGGGTCCCGAGGAGAGGAGCAAAACGTATAGAGAGGGGTCCTATATTTGACTTAAGCCTGCAAATCAAATTCCAGGTCATTTTGGAAAATGCTCTATATCCAGTAATTATTGAATTTCGTTTTTTTTTTTTTTCGTCAGCAGATTGCCCTTGTTTTTCAGCGGTTTGGAATTATGGGATTTGCGGGAGAAAGTGGTACTTCGGCGGATATGTTAATTTGCCAAGGCAATTAATGCTTTAGACCCAGAAGACATTTCACTTTCTCAGCCTATTAATTATGCACTTTGTACATGTTAAAATATCCTCTTATCCTAAAGAAAGTGTTCTAATTAAGCCCAAAATACATCAGTGAGTTTTGCTGTAAAGACCTATAAACAGCACGAGCAAATAAGAAAATCTGAAAGCAACCCAAATGGACTTTCTGAGCATTCCCCCCCCCCCCCCCAGAGATCGTAACCTCCTCTTAAAGCACATCCGTGGAGTGTTTGAATATGTATGGGCTGGCATGGAACAATCTATCCCCCGAAATTAAAAGTGACTCTTACCTTTTTTTGCGATGAATTTTTCACTTCTGTTTGATGGAGTGGAAACACGGGGACTGACACTCCAGGGTGACAGGCGAGGCTTGTTTCCTGCAGTGCATCTCGTTCGTAAAAAAGGTCATACTCTTCCAACAGAACATGTGGAAATGAACCTGTCACTATACACGCACTCCAATTCACATGATGCAGTGCATTTTATAGCAAGTGCCACGGATAAGCTGTTCACGGAAGAAGCCACACGCAAATGCTATAGGGTGTGATGATTCGGTTGTGATGGCTGTGGTTTATTGAAACAACGCTGGTGACCCAGGAGCGTGTAGCTCTGATTTGTAGTACGGGTAGTGCAGTTGTTCCCTTCCGCAAGCTACTTAACCTAAATTGCTTCAGTATATATACCAAGCCATGTAAAAGGATACTAAGTCACACTCTGTACAACCAAAAAGCACAGTCGCAAAGCAACAAGGGCTAAGTAGCCATTTCTATCGTTTAGGAATTCACATTCGGGATGCAAATGCAATCTTTCTGCGCAAAAATTATACTGACATATTTTGTCCATGGGAAGCACTGCCATCCACACTTTTGGCAAGGAATTCCCCAGAATACAGAATGCCATACGTTTAGTCCAACAAAACATCGCCGCAGTGTTGCGGAGGAGTTGTTAGAACACGACACAAACACAAGTGGATAGCATGAAATGGTGCTGCACCTGTTGGCTAGTTGGCTCTCGCAACAAGTCAACTGTAAAGATTGGCCCCAATATTTCTTGTCGGACTTGATTTGGATGTTCGGTACTGCAGCTGCCTGCGAACTGTGATCATGGTTTGGCCTGAGTCGATTAGAACTGACTCAGCCCTCCTGCAAGCAATTTGAGGCCTCATATCCAGAGCCATAGGCAAAGCACCAGGGGGTCATAACACCTAGTGATGAAGAAATCAACTATAAAGCCGCCATGCTGGCATCTTCAGCTCTCCTGAGCAAGTATCAGATCCAACCAATCACAGAGTAGCCAGGACCACTGCCGGTGGGGTGCTTGATTGGCAATACATATTGAACACATGCAGCAAATATGGTGCTGTCTCAAAAAAAAAAAAAAAAAAAATTCAAACACCAATGGGAAAGACAGAAACAGGAGGGGGAGAGTGAGATGGGTAGGAAACTGGTTTAGGTAAAACCCTGGACATCAATAGCATTAATCCATTTTTTTAAATGTAATTAAAGAACTCGAGGCTAAAAGTACTTAAGTCAGAAAATGTCCGTTTTAAGAAAATCGAGGCAGTGGGTTTAGATAACTAAAAAGGACATTTTCCTATCCTTGTCTCACAAAAAAAAAAAATTACTTTACCCTTTGTTGCATCACTCTTTTGCTCACTATAAATTCATTCATTTTCTATACCCGCTTATTCCTCACTATAGGGTCGCGGGGCGAGCTGGAGCCTATCCCAGCTGACCACGGGCAAAGACAGAGACCCACCCTGGACAGCTCGCCAATCCATTGCAGGGCGCACACACCATTCACTCTCACAGTCATACCTATGGGCAATTTAGTGCCTCTAATTAACCTGATGCGCATGTCTTTGGACTGTGGGAGGAAACTGGAGTACCCGGAGAAAACCCACGAGAACATGGGGAGAACATGCAAACTCCACACAGAAGGGCCCCAGGCCAGATTCGAACCCACAACCTTCTTACTGTAAGGCAGCAATGCTAACTCACTGAATTTGATCTAGTTTGGTTGCTTTTAAGACCAATCTGCAACAAAGGGTTAAGTACTTTAAACGTAATGCAACATAAAATAACATAACATGGCATGAGTGGTGAGAACAGGCCGTTCAGCCAAACTAGGCTCGCCAGTTTCTTTTCACTGCAGTGAATCTATCACTTCACTTTTAGTGCCAGTTTCCTCAATTTATGCACATTTTACAGTTTCAGCAACTGAATCAAAATTATTTTGCCAATAAATATTAACCTCTTCAACCCAAACGCCCCCGGATTTTCAGACTGATTTTCTGTGGCATGCTATAAGAGGTATACAAGTCTCTAAACTTTTAATGCATCATTGCTCTCAGCCTGTTCCCATTTAAAATCATGTGATTAACAATTAATTTATTTAGCGAATAATCAAGACCAACTCATACACCTATAATGATTAAGAAATGATAAATTAAGAAATGAGACAGATCACCAACAGGCTATACTGAATTTTAATGTAATTTTTATGCAATACACGCGATATTGTAAAGACGACCATAATAAAAATTATTAATCAATCAAAAACTGACTCTATATTCTATCTACCATTTAACATTTTTTTTGCAGCATAATTTATATAAAAATGACAGTTTTATTCAAAGTGTTTTCAGCGTTATATGAACACATTTAAAATGAGAAACGTCTCCATAAGCATATCAAATTACAAAAATTGGTACAAAACCACAGCACTTGTAAGTCTAGCTGACAAACGTGCCATTTTAAGAGGTTCAGGAATTCAGAGTCTTGTACAGACATGTTGATATTTCATGTCATCGTCATTGTGAATAAAAAATGCATGATAAGTTTCTGATACATTGTACAATAATGCCAGCTAAAAATAAATTAGCAGGTTATTCAACTGATTTGTCTTTGCAAATTAAGCAAATTAATGTTTGGTTGCTGCGAAGATGTAAAGAAGAGCAGTTTTACATTTGCAGCCACGAAGCAATAATGATTAATGACTAATGTTTATTATGATTGCATTGTGGCCACAAGTGTAAGACTGCCCCTCTCCAACTCTGACGTGTGTTTCTTCTCTCTCCAACCGATGCTACTGTCGCACCAACGTAGTTTTCAAATAGTCTTGCCCTGTCCCAAAATAATCGTAAAACGGGATGTGGTCGGGGTGGAACGTGTAACTTTGGCCAAATAATGTCTAATGCACGCTTCCCATCCGAGCCTGTCCAAGTTCGTAAAAAGACCGTAAAAAGTTGCTACAGCGTCCACTCCGTTCGCACACAGTTTGAGCCCGTTCGGCAACATTTTCAAGAACGTAGTAAGAACTAGTTTGGTGTGATGGGGGTATTAGGAAAGTAATTGGGAACCAGTTCAGAGTTTACATGCATTTTAAGGTGCAGGTGCTGAAGAGCTTTTGAACCTCCGATGGCACAGCACTGAAAATCTCTGGTGGCGTAGTTTAATTTTCTTCCACTTAGGACTATTTTAACTCCTTTACGCAGAATACAAATAATGCCAATTTTTCTTGTTGTGCATGAGACTATCTAAGGCTTTATAACTCAGTATTCGTGTCACAGGGACTGTGGAAAATTACTGTGGAAAATGCAGCAAGACATTTGGAAATTCAATTACAGAATTACAAGTATTTAGCAATTCAATTTTAGAATTTATAGATGTCGGCGTCTATATCTGCACTTAAAAAAGATGGGATTGTTTTACTACATAGCAAGAGGCAGATCGGGAGAATACTGATGTATGTAACGGTAGTTCTTCAAACAAATCCCAAACAAACAAATTTTCAAGCCTTAAAAAATAGTTGATCCAGAGCGATCCAGTGCTTTATTTGAGTAAATGAAGCCGTGACTCTTTATTTTAGAGTGAAATGCCCTACCTAGCTGTATCTCCCTATTGTAATATTTTGGATCTTCACTGAAAAAAAATATAAATGCCCTATGTCAAATTTTTGAGTTTTTATTAGGGTTATGTAATATATGAAGTGAATCAAAACTCATTCTTGTTAATGACTAATATTCCATTACATCCATTACATCCATCCATTACATCTTGATATTGGCATCTGCAAAGGAGTGACAATCCTTTGAACACGTTGGGCGTCAGGTTGAAGAAATTGAATGTTCAATATCTTGTGCGTCCACCATGTCTCTCAGAGCAACACATCTCCTTCGCATGGAGTTGATCAGGTTGTCTATCATGGCCTGTGGAATGTTATTCCATTCTTCTTGGAGGGCAACACAGAGCTGGTGCACATTATCTGGAACTGGAACATGGTCGCGGACACGTCGATCCAGAACATCCCAAAGATGCTCTATGGGCGACATGTCTGGCGAATACGCGGGCCAGTCCAGAACTGGAATGTGCGCTGCTTCAAAGAACTGCACGCAGATCGCTCCGGTGGACATCCCTGCATCCAGCATGCCAATGGCACGTTCCCGCAAGATCTGAGACATCTGAGGCATGATGACTTTTGACAAAATATGACATTTTGGGGTGGCCTTTTATTGTCCCCAGTATAAGGAATGTCTGAGTACTGCTCATTCTGTCTGATCACCGTCTGGAAATGCTACACCCATGTACTAAGTGAAATCACTGCGTCACTGAGCCAATGCTCACTGACAGAGACATGGATTTAAAAAATGGTACACAAATCCAGAGAAACATCCCTATTGTACAAGTCTGCATATGCTCACTAAGAGTTGTTAACTCTATGTGGCATCAATATTTGACATGGGGCGTTTATATTTCTGTTCCGTGTATTTTGTCTGCCATACCAGCCCCAATGTTAACATTGTCGATCTGCTTCCTGACCACAGCAGACAGTGGCCACCATCACATTCCCAAAGTCTGCAAATATTTTAAGAACGCTAATGGTTGTTTAACTTGCCATTCGAACTAAAATATCCCTTTCCCCATCCCAACTCCATATCACACCCAAAATGAATAGGGTCCAGCAAACGCGAGTTCCCCAGCGCTACTTAGTTCCATTGTGCAGTATGACGTGAAAAGGTGTCAGATGCCCACAGAAGCGAATCTGTCATAATGAATGAAAACAGACGGAAAGAACAGGGAGTGATGATGATGCTCAGATCCAGGAAGGAAACAGAGGGAGAGGGAGAAGTAGGGGGAGGAAGTAAGAGCTGCCACGAAAGAGTATAGCTCAGTCTCTGTAGAGGACGGAGACATAATATTGTCCCAGCACCTCTGTATGGTTGTGTTTGTCCACCTGCACATGTGTACACATGCTCAACCACCCCATCCCTACCTGTCAGAAGGGTCAAGAGTTAAGAAAAGAGGGACTCGTGAGCTGAATTAGATTTACATGAGCAAGTGCAAGGATCAGCTTAGGCGTAAAATGAAGTTGCTGTTTAGATAGGGATGTGCTATTTAAACAGTGCGACTACCTCCGCCTTCAGTGAACACAGGACTTCTTATTGATTTTTGGGCTTTTCTGCAGAGATGGACACAGATACTCCCACTGTGAACTTGACTTCATTGTCAGAGGGTGTAAATGTACACACAGCATGTGACCGTGTCAGAGACAGGATTGGCAGATGGGAGGAGAGGTGGTGCTGGTGGTGGTGGGGTAGTGTTTCAGGGGTCGTGGTCTGAACAGCGAAAGCTCATGCAAGAACACTCACAGACTCAAACCCAATCAACGGGTAATTGAAGTCATTTCTCTGGGTGACCTCCTGATCTGCATTGTGCGGAGGCACATTGGGAAGGAAGTGAGCTATGTCTTTTGGGGAAGGACTATTCATTACACACATTCTCTCCTCATCTACCAAACACATCTTATGGCATTCTGAACAGAAATTCTGCACACCAGGACCTATACTATACCAAATGCACATTCAAATGCGTACATTGCCACAAAGAATAGTTACTATAACGGCATATGGTAATGCATAATAAACTATATGTATTCAGTGTGTGACTTCACTTTTGGAGCCAAATTATGCAGCAGCTTTAATCAAATTTGTGGAATGTTAGGCTTACTCTAAATTCAAGCGGTGATCCCAGGGAAACATGTTTAAAATTATGCACAAGATCTCGATATTTCCTATTTGATGTAATGTTGTGACCATATAAACATGGTCTCCTGAGTTTGAATATTTCACTCAATATAAGTGTGATGTAGCCTCAGTGAAGTGCTGAGACCAGCAGACTTACAATATGAAAAAATGCTGACTTTGAACCTACTTAAAGAAAAAAAATCAAGCAAAAGTCAGAGTTTAACTCATTCCCTACAGAATACTTTTTCGTAAAATTGTTGCGTTTGTATGGAATACTTTTCCCGAAAATTACACGATGTAAAGTATTGAAGTACAGGTGGCCCATGACCGCGATTGTCAACTAATTTCATGTTTTCATCGGACTGCGAATAGTCATCCACGCCGCTGGCACCTGCTTACGGCAGGGAATGGTAGAATTCGTTGCGCATTGGCAGTGGCTTGCCGTAGGGAATAAGTTAAGGAGTTAATGCTATTCTTATGTCAAGTTTTATGTTTGTTTAAGATTTAAAATAATGCTGTTTAAAAAATGTGGAATATACTTTTATTTTCTCCATTGATGTATTGTTGTAAAATTCTGTTAGAAGTTATGCTTAATTGGGTAATACATACAGCTATCAAGTCGAAACAACTTTACGGTCCACAAAACTTTCCAATCAACTCTAAATTTAAAGACATGAGATTTCATTTGCTGGAGGAATTAGTAGTCATAGGCATTAACCTTTGGAGGTATGTCATTCTCTAGGACCATAGAAATACTGATATTTTGTTTTTCTCTTTTGCCATTACTTCAATCGCTACTTTTGTTACAACTGCGAGTATTGCTACTCCTACTGCTACTACCACTGCTCCTTTATTACTACAAGTACTACATTGTAACTACCTTGTCAACGTTTACTGCGACCACTGCAACCACTCCTGTTGCCGTGACCATTTCTGCGACGACTATTACAAGTAAAATGTATCAGAAATATAAGATTTCTCCAATGCAGCACTGCAGCATTTTAGATTGAAATTGCAAGCCAAGTTATCTATGTTGTAAGTTAAATTCCCAAGTGGGAAACTTTCCCCTGAATTAGGTACTTGGCCTGAATTGCTCTATAAAATACCCAGCTATATAAATAGCTATAAATGCATGTAAAAGAAAATAAACTGTGTGGGCCCAGTGCCTGGTAAATTGCAGAAATGTTTTGTAAATGTAGCAATAGCAAGATTATTACACAGTTATAACATTCATATTATTATTATTATTATTATTATTATTATTATTTGTCGTTGTAGTGGTAGTAGTTGCAGCAGTAAGCAGTAGTAGTAGTCGTAGTATTTGAAGGTCAGCACCACAGCTTGTGAACCCAAAGAAGCCAAATTCTTACTCATAGATAAAAAAGACATCTGGCAAAGGAGAATAGTTGAGCACTGCAGCAAAATAATGATTAAAAATGAATTGATAAAACAAACATTATATAGAATGGGGCAGAACAAAATCAAACAACTCATCCTTTTAATTGGTCAGAGATAATGGGGTCACTTGAGAAGACCCCATTATCATTGCTTGGAGGAAAAAAAAATAATGAATATACCAATTGGATTGCACTTGCCGCTGTTTTCTTCATTGTTTAGGCTATATCTGCAAAATTAGGGGGTCTCATTTACATTATTCGTTAATAAAATCAATAAAGCATTCGATTAAGAAATAAATATTTTAATGACACTTACATAGATATGAATATTTCAGAGTTAACAATGACCTCCGAAACTGCGATGTGTGTATCCCGGAGGTCCGACAGCAGCTTATATTTACAACCAGAGGTGGCAAAAACATAAAAAAAAAATGATTATTTCTGTGCCAGGCTTGCCTCTGTGAAGAAAAAAAAGGGGAAAATTGATTCCTGAGCTCATTAAAAATTTGCTCATTAAGCAAATTAAGCTCATTAAAATACTCATTAAGTATTGTCCAAGTGGCAAAATAATGTAATTTCCAGCAGACCAGCAGCCCAAGTAAACCTAAAATATGAAGAAAGGAATGCATCAATACAGCTCTTTTCTTTGGGCCTGCCTCCATGTAAAGGAACATAGCAAAGGTCTTCCAAAATTATCTTTATTATCGTTAATAAAAACATATGCGGCCTCTATAGTTGTGTGACCCCCAAACTTTGCGGTGGCCTTGCCATCTGTTCCCACACCAGTATCAGCCAAGATTCAGGAAGCACAATTTAAATAAATACAACACCATCCTTTCACCAGCTTTGTGTGAATCATTACACCCCACATCCCTCTCCCCAAACACACTTATACAGGCACGCACAATACACCTGTATTACCCCCCTCCGTTAACGTATACGCACATTCAAACACACACACACACACACATTCAAACACACATACTCAAGCACTCAGGCACATATGCACATACTTACACACACACACACACACACACAGACTTATTAACCCATTAATTGACATATTATCAGGGGCTCGGTTTGTTTACCATAATCTCTACCAGGCAAACTCTAACAGTCTATCAAGCTGTGCAAGTCAGGGTCTTAAACAAGGCTGTTAAACATGCAGCGCAGTGGGTTGCATATTGGTGTAACTATTTATGGCACTGAGGTCCAGTATGGGAGTTTCAACACTTTTCTACTCAGAGAATTCCATGAAGTCATTAAAAGAGGTTATCCACAGCTCTGGTACTTCGACTTTTCAGTACCAGGGCCCAGATTAGACATGCTTTTCAGTGTAAGACCCAAATTAAAAATTTAGCACCTTTCAGGGACACATTAAAAACATATTTCTGCATTGTCGATTAGACAACAGGTTCATTTCGGGACCCACTTTATGTACTCATTTCGCCCATTTTGGGACCCCGGCCCTCGTTTCCTAGTTTCATGAACCGTGCTCTACGAGACCAGCCAAAGATCCCTTCTGTTCAGAGGGAGTTCATTATGTGCCCAGAGGAGCAGAAATCCTGCGAGTGCAGCCCGGCTCACACCGGACCCAGAGCCAACAAGCCGCTTTCTAACACCCCGCAGATTGCAGGCACTTCAGTGCACTTCTGCTAATTCCCCAACTTAATCCAGCCAGCTTTCCCAGACGCTAAGCTAACGGGGAGTCGATATTACCACCCTGCTCACAGCTCGCATCGGAGCAGGGATGTCTCATGTGGCGAGGCGCGTGTTTCCGTGCGGGGGTCACTTAGCGCACTGTTCCTCTGGGATGAGCCAGATTCTGTACTGAGCCTCAGTCTTTATTTCTTTCCCTTTCTTTTCGCCTCCTGCCGCTTCTGTTCTTCTCACTCACTTTTAAAAACTAAAACTGCATGGAAATATTGGCATTTCCCCACAGCATATAAATTGGCAGGAAGTGCACTCTAAGAGCCAAAATTAATATATGGATACTCTAGTATGTAGATGAATTAGAATGAGTCAAGCAGTATTTGCCTACTTACTTACAACAGAGACATGATTTGCTGCTTCGGGAGCTGTTGACACATCTGCTCATAGGATGTGTGATTTTTTTCTCTTTTTTAATGCAAAATTCTCCTTTCTTCTCTTTCTCTCTCCCTCTTATTTTTTGTCCTCAGTCTCTCTCTCAACTAGCATCAGAGGAGTAGAACGTTTGGGACCTAAGTAATAGGACTAGAGCTATTTTCACACTGTTCCATCCGTATGATTGGAGAGGACACGCTAAATTTCACTCAACTGCTGATTAAATTACTTTAAAAATGTAATGTGTTAAACCATAGAGCTTAAACTGCTGCGTGGCATGTTTGCAAATTTCGAACCTCATGTACTGTAAACATGCACTATTTATTACATTATATACACAGTCCTTTGTGTGTTTACCAAGGTTCAATCATTACCTTGCCCATATCTGTAGTATGAGTAGAGGTCTGTATGTCACTGGAAAGGCAGAGCAGTATCAGTAGAGGAGATGCAGTACATTTGTGAAACAAATTAATATAAAAAAAGGAATATCCTGGCTCTAATTTGCATATACCACATTCCCTCCCCCATCGTCACCAGTTCAAGTTTCTGTAAATAAGATTATGCAATAAGCAGCCCTTTAGCTTGTACCAACTCAATTTATGAGCAATGGAGCCTTTTCCCTCATCCAAAGACTCAACTTAAGTTCTCCTCTGTGCAGTGAAAGAGTTAATGCAAAGGGAAAGATCATGTCCTGATATTCCTGTGTTTGCATCATACTTGTTGGTCTTTTTTTGGAGCTGTAAATGCTATAGGGGAGGGAAAATCACCCAAAGACAGGAATTGCTTATGAAATGTATTGCTGTATTATTTACAAGTTAAATGAAGAGACATGGCTTGCTTGGGTCAGTCTTGACTGCATAGTAATACTCAGAGCATGGAGAGCACTGTGAAATTGAATGCTCATTTTCCCCCATTCACACACACACACACACACGCGCGCGCGCGCGCACACACACACACACACACACACACACAGTGTGTGTGGTAGCCTGCTTGGATGTTGTCCTACAAAGGAGGTGCCAGTTTTCAAAACCTGATTATCATTTAAAGCGCGTTTCCATCTATATGTTGTAATCCTGGGTCCGCCAGACATGCCAATCATCCTGACTCTGAAGCTGAGCTGCTGTTTGGTGTTTGTCAGACGTACTGTGGGCACAATCTTATATCACCGTTTAAGTGCTGTTGCGGGATCAAAAAAATAGTGTTTGTCTGGGAGTAACATTAATGAATAGCAGACATTATGATGTCATCAAACCACAAGTCCTTGCAAGTCCACATTGAAAGAGAAGTGAAAATTAAAATGAATAAAATTCTCGAGGCAAATAAAAAAAGGGGGGGGGTTTCCTTGATAACATGCTTCCCTGGAAGTCTTGCTCTTCTGCATAAAGAATTTCCTTACATAGCCTCACTAACTTTAGACAACTAAAATGCATGGCATTTATAGGCACAGTATCAGAGCTGCTATTCATTGGTGGATTATAATGTTAATCCGGGACAAGCATTATTATGTTGATTCCAGAACTACACTTTAATGGCAACATCAGATTGCTTTTGAAACTATGGTTTTTGCGCTTGCATGTGATTACACGTTTACCTGTGTGTAAGTGCAAGTTTGTATCCACAAGTGTGGGCGCTCGAACGCATGTGATAGTATGAGTGTGTGTGTGTGTGTGCGTGCGCGTATATGTGTGTGCGTGTATTTTTCTCTGCCACTGCATTCTCTTCCTGTTCCATTTTATCCATCCATGCCTTGCCCCTTGTAACGGCCCCTTTAACGGTCGTAATAACAGCGCTTTGTCCTGGGGCTTTTCCGGTGATTGAGGAGGGAGGCAGTTTAAATGAGTTGCTCTGAGTTTCTCTGCACTATCAAAGCTTAGGGCTCTCAGTGTGATCGTATCGCAGAACATCTCTGAATTTAGTACTGGCTGCTGATCCATAGGCTGGGCCCTGGCCCTTTCTTGCCACTTTTACAGACCTTGAATTAAGTATTTGGCCAGCCTGACCCATAGTGCACTCATGTGAAATGTGGTATGGCTTTGTTTATAATAGTGAATTCAATATAATTTCCCTGTTTGACTTATCCGTTGCAGTATTATTGTGCTGTTTTGGCCCGGTTTCTCCAATTGGGACGTGCTGTTTATCGGACGCACAGTCGCCGTTTTGTAATTAGTCCGTAACGTTCCTATGCAGCAAAGGTTAAGGACCCTACTCCTAACCCCTAGCCCAAACCCCAGCCCTTAACCCCTGACCCTTAACTGCGCATCATGATGGAACATTGGCGTGAGCTTGGAAGTGCATCCGCTAAAATTCAGAAGACCCCTCCAGGTTTCTGGCTGCACATCGACTTGAAGCTTCATTATTCCTCCATAATACCTCTGCTTGAATAGGGATGCTCAACATCAGTAATATAGCTGATTGGGACTGAAAAAACTGTCCCTAGCCTCAGCCCAGTCATTAAGAAGGGAAAAGTCCTGACAGTCCTGAAATGTCGGTCACTGACAGATGTGAACGAGGAGTCTAATTTGTCACTCACATCAATGGTTGGGTAATGAGACACGGCTGACAGACCATCGCCGCAGCGACCCCTCAGTGCGTCAGAGCGAGCTGGGACGTTGCTGCCATGTATTAGCGCAAGGCTATTTCTTTGATTGACTGGCACTTGTGAACAGCTCTCCAGACATGCCAAGGGCCCTTGCCTCAGAGCAAGGCTTTCATAGCGTTAGGGAAGCAAAGCTGTCAGAAAGGGCAGCCGTGGTGTCTGTCTGCTGTCTCCCATAGGACCAGAGATTAACCAAAAGTAGCACATGAGTAAAGTGTGGCATGAAATGGAATGATTTGAACATTCTCTCAGAATAATATAAGCTATAAAATTGTTGTGACATTTTATAACGTGGCTATCAATCCTTGCTCTTTATCTCATGTTACAAATTCATTTAATGTTTTTGTAAAATGACAGACTTGGTTAAAATATGGCTATCAAGCCTTGTTTTTATTTTATTTTGCATTTTATTACAGCACAAATTCATTTCATGTTTCAGTAAAATGACAGATGGAGGCTACTAATTCAGGCTTCTCCAGAGAGAATTCCCATGAAGAAGAAAGTGGCTACTTAATTTGCCGCACAGCCCTTGTTTTTCTTGTAAGTCGTTTTTTTATGTAGTGCTTGTTATTTTCACAAATTTCAACCTCTGTAATGAACATTCATTCATTAAGTGCACTTCTAGATGGACATGTTTGAGGTTTGCATTTTAAATAAAATTGGACTTTGGCAAGTTCATACTTTCTTCGCTTTCCAATGACCCTCAAGTTGTGTTTTCCAAGATCTTGGCTTTGTGGTCTTGCCATTAGTGGCTTGCTAGTCTACGAACCATTAATTTCTCATTTGTCAGACAAAAATCACCGTCATGTAAACCTTGTCCAATCTTTTTCATGTACGGTTCTCAATTCAGCCCTAATTTGGCACACCTCAGTCCACTAATTGCAAATATCAGTTAGATGAGGGCTCTAGCTGTTTAATCAGATATGCTTTTATTTAATAAAGTGGAAGAGAAAATCTACTGGCAGGACTGTATATGTTCAGGCAAGGGCGTTAATTTATTTTGAGAGTTGGTGGGGACATATGTCATGCAAAAACACGCAGTGCGTGAGCTAAAAAAATATTTGCAATAATTTGAGAGCAAACGCTTCTTTTTCTGTTAACAGAAATTATCCTGATGAGTGTTTCTTTCATATTTGTTTTTCAAGGTGCTCAGCAAGGAACTTCTGTTATTTTTATAGATAGGTGCCATGTTCAAAAACTGCTTTTACTATTTTGTATCTAGCAAAATACTTTTGAATTAATTATATCCCCGAACGCCAAATGTCGTTTCGGGGATATTATGTTTTTGGTTCGACCGCCGCCGCCGCAGTGCTACCCTACGTGTTAACGCGATAACTTCAGTAATATTTCAATTAGAAAATTCATGTTTTGCATATCAGTAAGTATCATTAAGAGGAAGAACTGATTCGATTTTGGACAATTTACAATTTCTAGATTGGCCACCAGGGGCCAAAAACTGAAAAATCACTGTTTTTATCGTATCTCTGAAAACATTTGTTCGATTGACCTCAAATCATAGGGCGGCACGGCGGCGGCGGTCAGACCAAAAACATAATATCCCCGAAACGCCATTCGGTGTTCGGGGATATAATTATTATTAAACTGTACTGAAGTCTGAAAAATGTTTCTTCCAATGACTGAGATTTATTTGACTTAGTTGTGATTTATAATGCTGAATATTAAGCATTACCTTACACCAAGTATTGAGCAGCCATGTGAAAACCATGACAAAGTCAAGAAAGATATTTGCATACAGCTTTAAACAGCCGCAGTATTTGATACGTCGCAACCATGAATATATATTACAATGGATCCTCATCACATGTGAGGCCGGGTGCCTCAGTGTTTCAGCCACTAGTCGTAAAATACCTAAATATCAGCTAATATTTGAAAATTTGTTCACTTGCCATAACCTTCTCTGACTGCTGCAAATCACTTCTGCGCACTAACAACACCTGCTCAGTTCTAGTAGAGTGTAGATTAAAATCAATTGTGGTTATATAGCTATGCGAGCTAGCCAGTTCACAATCCTGTCGAAAAGGCAGAACTCAAGGGAACGATGTGTACTCATTTGGAGGCTAGACAGTTACATCTGCAAGGGTGTAGGCATACCTTAGAGGCTAATACCCCAGTGACAAATCACTGCATCTTTATGAAGTCACAATGATATTTTCTAAGGAGGTATTTCTTATTGCTACTCTGTATTATACACAAGAATTTGTGCTCTATTTGATAGGTTGAGCTTATAAGTTTAGGTAGATTGTCACCATCATTGACTGTTTTATCTTGTTTAAGACATTCGAGCATTATTTTTGTCAATTACACTCACACACACACACACACACTCACACACACATGTATACACTTACACATGAGCTTTGCAACAGGTGTCCCAGTGAAATCTAAATGCAGTGCGTCTTGCTCACTGGGAATGTTCATACACTGCCCAGCCAAAAAAAAAGTTGGAAGTTAATGAACAAATTCTAAAATTGGATCATTATTGCGGTTATTAATATGTTTCAGATGGCAATAATCATTTTAACCCTGACTGATGAAGTGCGTCGCTATTCATTTCTTGCAAAATCATGTCGGGAAACACATTCCCTGATGGTGGAAACGATGTTACAGTATTTCAGAACGGGCAAGTTAT
The DNA here is from genome assembly GCA_029721435.1 of Gymnothorax reevesii. Taxonomy (NCBI): domain Eukaryota; kingdom Metazoa; phylum Chordata; class Actinopteri; order Anguilliformes; family Muraenidae; genus Gymnothorax; species Gymnothorax reevesii. The sequence continues at coordinate 164,734,516 of CM056573.1, read as the reverse complement.
TGGCCTGTATTTAGCAAAGAAAACCATGAATGACAAAACCAAGCAGGAGGAATCATTTTCACAAACAAATATTCCACCACAAAGTCCTGACCTTTAACATAATAAAAGTTATTGGGATGTGCTCAAGACCACCGAGTGGTTCAACCATTATGTCGAGAAGACAAGATCTTGGACAAAAATCATGGCATTTCTGATCGAAAAGAAATGTTCTGGCATTGCATATAGTTGTCAAAACAATGACAAGACGAATATGCACTGTAATCAAAGCTACAGGGGTTCCAACTAAATATTTGAGTGTGCGACTTTTTTTTTGGCCAGGCAGTGTTTTTGTTCATTTCTACACATCCCACCATGAGTGCTTAAACTCTCGTGCCTAGCTATTCCATGGAGGAAGCGTCGGATGACTTTCTTGCAGAGCTTCTCATGCAACGTTCCCATTTGCCGCACCGTTTTAATGCACGGGATAACCCTGGCCTCAAGCCCCAGAGCCGAAGAACATGAAAGGGCCCATCGCGAGGCCCGGGATCGAGGAATGGGAGAAACACAAAATAATACTTATGGAGCTCTGACAGTTGTGTGTGTGATAAGCCTGGAGTGGGGGAGGGGGTATAACCAGTACATTACCTCACCAGCCCTGACTTGATTCCAAGAGGGGAGAAAAACAGAATAAATTATTTTCACAAAATTTTATATTTACTATATATTGGATGCAGTTGATACCGTCAGTCTCTGAGGGTTTCCTAGTTGTACTATCATACCTAATTATCTGCTTTTGGTGTTTGTATAACACTTTAAAATAAGATCCACATCAATTACGTAATGTAGTTGTTAATTGCTAAATGCTGAAAAGTTGTGTTGCACGTCTTTAATTAATCTTCACAACTACATTATTTAAGGCCAAATCAGACGAGAAGTTCTAACGGAAATATATTGTTTGGGCGCCAGGTGTTATCAGTCCCACTGAGACGGTGAATAAAGAAATAAAATAGATGATTTTTAGGATTTAGACTGAGAAGTGTTTTTTTTTTTTATACTTGCCGACAATGCATAAGCATAAACACATCAACACATCATCATTCCTGAGTAGAATGAATTGAAAACAAATAACAAGTCCATAGTTCATCAACATGTGGGTCAACGAAAAACCCACTGCCCCATTTAGACAGTGCAACAACGAAAAAAAATCTTTGTAGAAGACAAAACAGCTACGAAAAGTGAGTTGAAAGACATTTGTATTCTCAGTATATGTAAAAATAGAAAAAAAAAATACAACAATTAAACACTGGGCCTCATACAGCAACATTCTCTTAAATTTGTCTTATATTTTCTCTTATTAGAAAGAGAAAAAATAAGAGAATAAGAGATGCACCAAACACTCTTACCATCGAAATCTGCTCTTACATATGTGTGCTGAATGTTGAATCCCACTTGATCGTAAATTGGAAGCGCGTGGCCGGTTGTTTTAAATTTGCATCTATGACTCCCACTAAACACCATTTAAGGGCAGGTGACGTGCCGTGTGCAAAGAGCCAACTGCTCGTGGCAATCTAGGGCGCGCTCACACCAGGTACGATTGTTCCGTAACGTGACGCAGTAAGATTGTTCGCCCCTCCTCTCTCCCTCCGCTGGTCATCTTTCACGCCAGTAATAACATACCGTACCCGAGTACACCTGCATACATGTAAAAATTAAGATTCAGTGCGTAGCAGTATGCGCCTAGGTGGTTTAAAAGGAGGAACGATTTTAAAAGGAGGGGCCAATATATTTTGGGGTGTTTTATCCTTGAGAAAGGGTTTTAGAATATTAATATTAAATATTGATACTGCTAATGTATATGCTGCGTGTGCCCTATGTGTTATCAGTAACATGGATTACCACGCATAGCAGCACGAAAAATTCAACTTGAAATTTTATTGACTGAATGCTTGATGTTTTTACACATCCGAATCTTTTTCTGGGTACCCAAACATCAAGGTAAGCCGAAAAGATGCTGAATACATTCAATACTGGTGGATGTTGCACAAGGAATTCTTCCGCCCTTGCGTTCTTGGCCGATTATGCTGTCCACTGCCTCATATCACGAAAAATGTATCTATCTCATAACTTGAGCCGCCAGACTTTGGCACCGTGGCGCGCACTTTGAAATATCGCAGCCGCGATAGTTTGTCACGGCACTGATCTATTATTCTGTGATAACCACACAAATTTAGCAACTCACGAATTATTCCATAAATCTCCAAATTTTTTTGTGTAGTATCCAGTTGTGATTGTATGTTTTTGTCCGCCGTTTCCAGCAGGCATTGAATTTTTTTGTTTGAATGGAGATGTCTTTTCGCCGCTGCATTCGTTAGAACAAGAGAGCCGTAACACATAACAGTCATCTTCCGTGCTCAAATTCGGTTGCTTTCAAATTTGGTACGAGTAGCCATTCATCTGTCTCAGCAAACAGATCCGCACAATCTCTATGAACCCGCTCTCTGCACTAGGCCTGGGTGGCCAAAGTGTCGAACAGCAATAGGTAAGCCATTCAGAAGCAGAACGCCCGCAAGTATTTAAGGGTTTTTATAGCTTAATTCTAATAAGGATCAACTGGCCAAACTCTTCAGCCCAAAGATTAAATAATAAAATAATTTTAATTTCTCAAAAACATAAAACAATCAAAATTTGAACTAAATAAGAAAATATTGGGCATACGAACAAAAATAAGAAAAAAAGTGTTCTTATATCGCTTCTTGCATGAGGCCCAGTATTTCATAACTCAAAAAAGTCCCACAATCCATAGATATTAATGTCAGGCTAACTCGAGACTTTAATTTGCCCATCGGTGCAAGTGTTTGCGTAAATGCGCCCTGGGCGCCCTGAAATGGATTGGCAAACTGTCCAGATTCGGTTCCTGCCTTTCATTCATTGTGAGCTGGGCCAGGCTCCAGCAGCTCCCCAACGTTAGTGAAGAAGAAATGGTATAGATAATGGATGGACAGAAAAATGCAAACAAACTCACACACACGCGCACACACACGCACACCTCACACACACACACACGCACACCTCACACACACACACACACACACACACACACAAAACTGTACAGCAGCACCAATGGGTGACCAAGGGCGTTTAACCCGCAATGTTCAGCAGTCGAAGCTTTACAATGCTTACGGTTTCTATAATGGTTAACCACCTTATTAACTTTTGCTTTCCAGTACCTCATGGTTTAATATGAGAGTATAGAGATCCGATATCAAAGAATATAATTTCATAAGCCTTTATAAAGGTCCAAGTATATTAGACACTACATGGGCACAAGAGGAAAATAATAAAAAAAAATGTCTTGCAAACAAAAAGCTGATAAAATAAAATCTCCCCAGCAATGGACGCCTGCTAACCAACCTACCAACCAACCTAATTTAAAATGGTAGCATATTTCACTCACGTAGCGTCCCTAATAAAACTTCTAAACTTCTAAACCCCAGACAGATGAGCTGACAAAATCTTGAATTGTGGGTACTTACGAGACCATCTATCAATTCACTGGCTAAGAATCACACCATCACACCATCAACTGCAAGCAAACAAGGATGATTATCAAGCTGGTGTTTACAATTGAATGCAGTAAATTGTGGATGGACAGAGAGGTATAGACAATGATGCAACAAGTCTGCGAAACAGTAGGACAGATAGGCAGGGGTGGGGCATGTAAACTACATCATAATGGAACGGTGTCAGGGACACTCAGGGAACACATCAGGTGGCAGACAGGACCGGAGGTTAGTACCCAGACCAGGCTCTTTAATATCACAATGAGAGTATAAATATATACAAGGACAACAAAACTGAAGAAAGTGGAAGTTATATACATAAATCAGGACAACAGCTCTGAAAAACTACAAGGGATTCTATGAACAAAAAATTCAGGGCTGGAATACAGGAAATCCTGTTATAATCACACTCAGAAAATATATACAAAAAACTAAGAAAACATACAAACCCTCAGAGGATCTAAACCTAAACAAATAGCAATATAAACAAAACCTAACACAAGAAATAGAATACTTAAAAGCAATACAAAGCTTTACAACAAAACTCAAAATCCAGAGAAAAGTACAAAAATAACTGCAAAACCACAAAGTATCAAAAATCACTCCAGAACCGCAAAGTATCTAAAGAACCAAGAACAAACTGATAAAAGTTCAAACGCGCGGGGATAGCAAACGGACTGCTGGAGCAAGGATATCAGAACTTCCCTCGACGACGCTCGGCGACCATCTGACTTAGACTAGCAGTTTGACTGGGTTTTCAGACATGTGCGGTCAAATAATATTCATGGGAGTTTGAACAAGGAAGTAGAGAGTCATTTAGTGAGGGGGTGTGGTCACTGGGCTGCCAGGCATGGACCTGACAAACTGATAGTGCTGGCTGAGAGGCTTTCATTGGACATGAGCAAAGGGGAGTATTTGAGGTGCGGTTCTGCTTTCGAACCACAGATACTTAGTGCCCTTTCAGAGCAGCAGATCTGGTGTAACTCTAAAGCACTGTACTAAAATGTCCCTTTAACAAGAAGAGTGCTTGACCAGCAAGTGTAGAAATGTTTTACCTTGGAGGCATAAATGTATAAATTAATTGTAAATAACAAAAAATGAAACTTGTAAAGCTAACATCTGGCCTATACTAGAGGGTCATATGGGACCATGTACTGTAAATGCAGGTCTTTGTCCCAATGATGAATAGAAATGAAATAATCAGCTGGCTTCTAATTGGTCAAATTGTTGCCATGTAGGTCTAGTGTCTAAATCTTACCATTTATAGTATCATCATGAACTGAAAGATAAAGCAAATTACAATGACTTAAACATGTTTTGTGTCATCTTACTCTTAATTTCTGGGAAGAAAATTAGACACCTATGTTAAGAAACCTGTATTAGCAACTTAGCAACTGATTCACTGAATAATGAATAATGTTTGTCTCCTGAAATGCAATTACATGCAATGCAGCAAAATAGACAAAATATAAAAATTGAGCGCTCATGCTTCATATTTGTGCTGCTATTTTTTCATAAGATGGTTTAAGAGAATACACAATCACTCTCCATGTGAAAATCAAACAATTAAGAAAAAATCACAGCTTGCTAACATTCCGGGATTGTAGTTTTTATTGGAACAAAAAAACATTCTAAGCACTTCTGGCTTTGGCAGTGACTAAATGTCAAAGGGGCTTTTACTCTCTATTTTTTATTATTTATTTATAAGTTGTGACTGACATCTTTTCAATATAATCGAGCTGTCATGTTGGAATATTTCAATGCTTTCAGGTCAGACCCTCTTCATGCCAGGAAGAAATTTGGGGGCAGCACTCCTGTGTTTGCATCCATTTGTGTTGAGTTTTCTTATCAAAATTAAAGGATGGCTTTGTACATATTCACAGTTCAAGATTTTGTAGGCCCATCTGTCCAGGGAAAGGAATGTACACAGTTAGAAGAAATTTTAACTGTGGGTCGACACAAAATGCACACTTAGTATGGCCTTCTGCAGGGCTCTCTTAAAGAATAAACACCACTGCAAAAACAAGATCGCAGGGTGAATGTTCGGCTCCTGCAGAATCTTTCCTCACAGAAACTGCATGTCTGCTGCTCTCTAAGTTCCAGTTTAGTCCAATACTGAGTTCCATTTACCTGGACACATTAACGTCACTCCAGACAAATGCAACAAAAGCTCTCAAACCTGGGTACCTCGTACAGGAACACAGCCCAAGACACATGACCTTACGGTATTGGAAACACACCTTCATTTACCTGCGTTTGTCAACATCATAACGGAAAACAGCCATCACAAAGTTAGAAATACCAGAAATGCATTTGGATGAAGTTCAGTCGTAGCTGTCTATCCTCCTCGCGGTTCCGTTCCCGCTATCCGATCCTGGAGTTCCACAGTACTGCTGTCAATAAACTACCAGTTGGTTTGTGCTTGTGACTCTGCGCTTTATTCTTGGTCTGGACCGTAACAATAAGACAGTTATTTTACATTTTATGTGGGAATTTAATTGTATCAAGTGACTGCTTGAAGTTGTTAAAATGAGTCATAAAGTGCAGCAGATGTTTGATAGCATTACTTTTTTGTGTTGCTTTCGATATATTATGCGCACATGTCACTTTAATTCTGTTAAGGATACATATTTTCTGTCCCAGAAGGGAGGTTTTGAACACTGGCTGAGTTAAAAACAACATTATTTGTTTGATCTAATTAGAGCATGGTGTATAGTATTTTGTTCATTATAATGTCCATTTCGAGAGTGTATGGACGAAGAGTCAGTATCACACAATACATATAGAATCCCAGGTACTAACAGTGGAAACGCCCAGATAAAAACAAAAGATGTGTGCAGACTCAAAGTTTGCTGATGTCATACAGTATGTCTTTGATGAAGTGCAATACATCTTTGGTTTTCTTTCTGAGACCTGGCAGTCATGTGCTTGTGCAGGAAAGGTTATCCCACTGTATTCATAACAGAGTGTGTACATGAATAACATGCTTGTGTGTTCATTCCATCTGCACAGGATGGTTGGCATATTCTGCTAGGTGCTGAAGACAAGAAGACAAATAGACCGCAGAGGTCTTCCATTGCTGCAGAAGATGGAAAATGCAAGTCATTTATTAAACAAAAAAACACTGGCTTCTTAAATATCACACGTGTGATTGGCGTAGCGTGTCCAAATGAATGTGCAGCGGTGCCCTTTAGAATAAATCCCTTCCCCTTTCTCCTCCACCTAGATTTAAAATTACCCTGAAATCCCCGGTCAGCCTGCCCGCCACTGCCTTTGATGAACTAATAATTCAACCGGATGTCCAAACACTCCAGCGAGGACCCATTCAGTTGGCTGGACTGAGATTGTTTTAGCAAACAAACAAAAAAAAAGGAATCTAATTTAGGTGGAACTCAGTTGCAGTCATCGCCTTACAATCGAAAATCTCTCAAGTTATGACCATTGCATCCCCAAGGAAACTTCAATAATGATTTGCCAGATGGATCTGAATTATGTAAGTTCTCCTTTCTCCTTTCAGTAGCCTCATGGAAGAGAATTAAAAAATAATAATAAGTGAAGCCCTCCACTAGACTGTTAACTTATTGTCATAATACAGTGATCCGCTGCATTTCTTAATTAGTTTATGCTCACTGCTAGGTCTGCTCCTGCATTCTTTTCATGGGAAACAATTTGCCTTCCTCTGTACCGAATGATGCAGAGTTCTTTGGAAAGCAGATAATTGTGAATACAAAATCATGCATTTTTTATTGGGAGCCCAGGCAGTTTCCACTTGTAAGGGCTGTAATATAAGTCCTGCTGTGATGAGGTTCTGGTGAAACCTGGCGTTGGCTCAGCTGTTAGGCATTTCCCAGTCAGAACTGCTTTCATGTGTAGAGCTCATGATTACTAAATGAAAAGGACCAGAGAACAAAATTACCTGTTTTAGCCGGATTTCAGAATCCTTTTCGTTTGAAAAATGTATATGCATCCCAGCTAAAATAGTGTCTAGTAATCTGTGCTAGTCTGAGCCCTCAAGACATTTTTGGCAGATTGATGTGACGCTGCCTGAGGTTCGACCTTGCTGTTAAGTATTCTCCTTAAAGTCGATCTCAATGGGGAATATTGTGTTTATGTGTTTGTGGTTTGTGTGTGTGTGTGTGTGTTAGAGTTAGAGTGTAAGCATTTGTTTGTGTGTATGTGTGCGCGCGTGTGTGTGTGTGTGTGTGTGTGTGTGTGTGCGTATGTGTGCGTATGTGTGTGTTTGTAAGCATGTCTGCAAATAATAATTATAATAATAATGCATCAATTTTATATAGCGCTTTTCTGGGCACTCAAAGACGCTTCACAATGGATACATTATTCATTCACTCACACATTCACACTCTGATGGTGGTAAACTATGTTTTTTTGTTGCCACTGCTGCCCTGGGGCAGAGTGACGGAAGCTTTGCTGCCAGTATGCACCTACGGCCCCTCCGACCACCACCAAACATTCACACACAGCCATACAGGAGTCTTCCTATAGTGCATGTTTTGTGGCTGTGTGGAGGGACTGGACTTGTCGATGAGAGTGGGTATTAGAGCATGCCTATGCATGTGAGCGCTCATGCACGACTTCTCGTGTGTTCGTGCATGCGCGCATGTACGGCTATGTACAGTGTGTAACCGTTGTGTGTGTATGCCTGTTTGCGGTCAGAATATGAATATATGTGTGCTCCTGTTTGTGTGTGTTCGTGTCTGTGTATGCAGTGGGGGCGAGGCTGAGTGCTTGTAGGTGAGCATGTGAGTGATATGGTTTGCCTGTTCAAACCGCTAAATATGCTGATCCACAAAGCGCACGGCCTGTGTCTTTACGGACAGGGATCTAACAGGCTCTGATCTGCAAACAGTTTCCACAAACACGGTGCTTCCTGACAAAGGCTTTCTCTCTTTTGCAAAGCCACTGTATACAATATGAGCTTTTGTGCCCTAATGTTAAACCAGGCACAAACAAAATGCACCGAACAGTGTAGAGCAACCTTTACCCCTCTGTAATAATTTAAATACCTCACAACCTGAGCCACAATTTCGCCTGAATAAAGAGAAAAAAATCAGTTGTTGTAATACTAACGCCAACTAACATACAAAAAAAAAACAATCATATTGTGGTAAAAAATATGCAAATGAGTTAATGAATTGAATTTAACAGCAAAAAAAAACCCTCTGAAGACGGAATATTTGGAATTAGGATTCAAATAAGAGGAATGACAAAATTCTTGCTGTTGACTCAGCCTGACCGATTGGGCTGGAGTGGCTGTGATGCATACAAGTAATGGAGTCTTGCACCTTGAGGATAAATCGCTTTTGCCAAATGGCTGTAAATTCATTATTTTAAGTGGTTCGCTTTTACGGTTTCTTTTTTTTTTTTTACCCTATCGACCCCTGCCTCTTGTCCCCCCTCTACCCCCGCCCTCAACATCCAATCACGGTTCCCAAAAGTGTTCTCAGATGGCGGAACTTTATTGATCGAGCCGAATAAAGTTCCGTGGCCTATTGATGAAATTCGCTTCGCTTCCCTTACGCAATGCGAAACCTGTCCATTTCTTTTACAACTCAAAGCCTTTTTGCAAGCATGATGCATTCACTGGGCGGTGCATTCACCTTGGCAGAATCAAGGGGACGCCTCGGGTGCTTGCGAGCCCCTGCTGTCATCCTGAATGTTTTAGGTGGGCACGGCGCAGCAGGTTAGCCTGTCCCATCAAAGCCTTGTCAGAGGGGATTTGCGATTTCAAAGTAACAGCCTCATCTCATCTTTAAGTCCGAATCCCCGCGGGAACCAGCAGTCGCTCAGCTGCTACAGCCCTGGCCAACTGACAGGTCTTTAGCTCAAACGCCGCATCATTACCAACAGAGGCCAATTGGTCTCTTTTCTTTTTTTTAATATTTTCAATGTAAGCTTCTCTCTTTGTTCAGTAACATCAGGGACATGGATTTTAAATTCAATTAGAGAGCCTAGCGCCAAAAGTACTTCTTAGGTCACTTTTTACACGCAGATATAAATGGGAAAACATCTTTTATAGTTACCTCAGTCGATTTTCTCGACTTTCTCAAAAATAACATTTTGTGACTTTAGTACTGGGTTCTTCAGTTATGCAGGTGTCCTTTATTATTCAGTTTTGCATGATACAAGAGGAAGCCCTGCTTTTGTACAGTCTCTCATTTTATGGGAACAGATCACAGGTCAAGGGGAGACAAAAATGGACTGTATATGTAATTTTACACATCATTAAACTTACTTGCTTATGAAAATAATCGAGACAGACATTATACTGCACCAGTCAGGACCAAGAGCCAAACGTGCATGCAAAATTTGAAATGCAGAAATCCCCATCAGAAAAAAAAGCCACCTGGCATCCCTATGCATGGCACTTAAGATTAAGAACCTCAGGAGCTGTACGGCTGATTTTTAGAAATACGAGCCCTGGCTTTGATTTTTATGGCTGTTCGATAGCCGGTGAAATCAGCTTCTTTTTAAAGGCATTTACAAACAGTGCAAAGCAAACACAGTCGATACCCAGATCAAATTTCCGTTGGCTGGCCCTCGATACCTTTAGATGCTCTGAGAAGGATAGGGTGTGATTTCCTGAATAGTGCTGAGAGGTAATATGACAGCAGCGTAGCTTCGGTAAGCTTGCATGTCGAATAAAAATCAAATTCCTATCAGCCAGAGAAGCACTGTCACCCACCGCCCACCCTTCCCACATCACCCCCCACCTGCCACAGAAATATTTCTCACCATAAAGGTTAATGTAGTCTCCCTCTCGCTCTGTCTCCCCCTCTCGGTCAAACACCTTCCCACCCACGCACTCACATATACACATATGTACAGGCTAATTCAAACAGACTCACAAACACATCCACGGCCACACACATACTGATTCACTCATACACTCACAAATATGCAAAAACTCACACATATGCACATATACGCAGACAAACACATACTGACTCGCAAACACGTATCAACACCTACACATCCACGGACACACCAATGCAGACTCACACAGACACACACACACAAACACACGCACACATGCACACACACGCACGCGCATATACACATATGCACTGGCAAACACATACAGACTCACACACACACACACACACACACACACACACACACATATGCAAGGATATACGCACACAGACTCAGATAAATGCGTGTAAACACATACACATCTATGGGCACGTGCTTACAGACTCGCACTGACACAAATACCCACACACACACACACACACACACACATATCTGCGTAAACACACACGCAAGCAACCGTCAACTCCCACTTCCTCTCCCCCTGCTTTGGGTCATTGATCAATCTGTGAAAAATTCATAGAACTGGCTTTTTCATTGTACCGCCATGCTCAGTTACTGCAGCAGGCCCGGCTTTGATATCCCAGCGCTCGGGCTGAAATTGAAATTAGCTGCCTTTCTAGATCTTCCAGAGTAGAGCAGATGTACGTGGGGGGGATGGTGTGGCAGGGAAGAAAACAAATAATATACAACAGCAGAGCTGTCTAATGCAGCGGAGAGACAATGGCGTATTCGCTCTTTAGATCTGACAACCTTGTGAAACGGAAACAGGGACACAGACAGAGCTCGCTGGCATGCGTTATGAAACACAATCAACCGCCAGCACTCACCACAACAAACCCCTGTCTGACGTACACCTGCAGGGTGCTGTGGTGTCTTCTTACTCTATCATTTGGACTCCTGTACTAAGTTTAGACATGAGGGAACACTTGATGTCATTGACTCCGACATTCCACCCATTGGGTGTCATTAACCACATCTCAGCCTTTCTCTCTCTCTCTCTCTCTCTCTCTTTGCATCTCTCTCTCTCTCCCTCTCTCTCTCCTCTTTGTCTCCTTTGCATACCTCTAAACAGCAGAGGCACAGCCCAGGTTCAGAAAAATCAAGACCTCATCAGTGTTATGTTCGAGTCCCCAAGATAGGCTGTGCTGCACAACCCTGTGACCAGAAGGTGAAACTAATACATGAAATCTGCTGCCTGATTTCAAGGAATAAACACAGACACGGCAGAACTTATGCTCTGATGCTCTGGACTTAACTCTTCTGATTAACAGCAGAGTTTGAAAGAATGCGAGAGAATTTGACGTGCTGTAAGAGCAGGTCATCTCTTGTTCGCAAGTCAACATCCAGGCTCTCGCTCTTCAAGTCAAGACTCAGAACTGACCTCTTTAGCCGAGCCTATAGCTAGCCGTGGCGTGTAGTGATCTAGTGCCTGCTGTTGAGTCTTAGGTGGACTGGGAGAACCACGAACAGCAGGCTGACCATTTAATGGGGCATCAAAATCAGTAAGACCATGAAGCAGCTTAGTGATGCCATAAAGAACCATGAGCCCACCCTGGACTGCCTTAACCTGGCCTACCCTGGGCTTTCTGCCCTAGGCAGCCATGTCTGAACTTAGACTCCTCCTGGGCTATTAATGCTCCAAGACCCAGTTGACCCTGAATTCAGTCTGAACCACAGTTGCCCCCAGCCCCTCTTGTCCCAGCCAAACCCAAAACCTTTGCCCTATCCTTCATTGGTCCCCAGTTTGTATTTTTAACTGTGTAAACTTTGTGAAGTTTGCATGCATGTAATGCCATATAATGCAGTTGTTTTATTACATTATATGGCCAAAATGCATTTAAACTGCTCAGCTTTCCCTCTCTCCACCCCTACAAAATGTCACCCCTGTCTCTTGCCTCCTGTTATTTCTCCAGGACTGACCTCAGATTTTGGGTTCCCCCATTTTGGAGCTGGGTACTGCCTCTCCTCATTTGTATTACTGGCAATACGGACGCACTCACACCAACAAAAGCGTAAAACAAGCACCCATCTGAGTAATCGACTTGCTCGCAATTAGCGATGTAACGTAATTGTTTGTATTGTTGTGGGTTTTTAAACAGACCCATTAAGTTTAATCTGCTCTCAGGCAGTGCGGATTAATTTTCCGGATGCCTCAGAATCCGAGGAATCAGCCACGGCAAAGCGCTTAAAAACTGCTCCACCGCGTACGGCATCTCTCAGCCCTGAAATGATTCCGCGGGCCGAACAAAACGACAAGTCGTGCGTGCCTTATCGGGCCTTTACAAATCTACCAGCTTTGTTAGATTAATGTGCAGCTGAACCTGGGAGAAGGATTGGATGTACCCGCTGTGAATTAAGATGCGCATTTGGTCCCCACAAGTGCTGCGTGTATTCCGGGTGCTTCTATGTTATACCGCAAAGGCCTGGCATAGCAGGACCAATTCCATTCCCTGAATAGACATCTGAACCGGAGGCAAAAACTGGCTCTGCCAGTAGTGAATTCATATACATGTTTGTTCCCCACAAGTGCTGTATGTACTCTGTATGCAGGTATGCTGTACTACAAAGGCCTGGTATAGGCAGCTCTAACACCATTCCCTGATGTGTGCAGCTGAACCTGACACAGGAATTGGCTCTACCTGCAGTGAATTCAGAAGCGTGTTTGGTCGCAGCAAGTGCTGTGTGTCCTCTCAGGGCAATACCTGGAAAGTCTATCATTATGTTTCTCAAACCAATAAATGAACGCAAAGCAGAGTTTATGGGTGGGACTGACAATACTCACTGTGAATTAAGGTGCAATGTTTGGTCCCCAAACGTCCTGTGCGCTCTTTGTATTTTATTATGCTATACGGAAAAGGCCTATCGTAGTGGGTCCCTAAGCATAGGATGAGTGTGCAACTATGCCTGCGGGAGAGATTGGGGCAACATTAATTAAAATATGTACAGGATGCCCAGCAGTTCTGCGTTTACACTGGTAATGCACAGAACGGCATCCCTGTCCCACAATGTTATTGTTATGTTCAACGTATATGGTGGCAGTGTTCGTTAAATATTCAGTGACAAAGTGAGAACACTTTGTGTTGGCTGGGATGCCACCTATCCATCATATATACTGCTTCTCCCTCAATGAGGTAGCAGGGGAGCTGGAGCCAATGGCAGCTGAATATGAGTGAAAGGTAGGGACACGTTCAGGGACAGCTCTGAACCCAGGGACAGCTCGCCAATCCTTCGCAGGGTGCACACACACCATTCAAAGTCATATCAACAGTAAAGTAAGAGTCCCCGTTAGCCTGACATGCTTATCTTTGGACTGATACCAGAATACCCAGAGGAGACCCATGCCAACGTGAGGAGGGCATGCAAATTCCGCGCAGGAAGGCCCCAGGTTGGATTCAAACCTATGACCTTCTCGCAGCAAGGCAGCTGCGTTACTCACTGCGCTATCATGTTGTCCCAAACGGGGATACCAATACTTATGAAATTTTTAAATTCACTTTAAATATTTTCTGCCCTATTAAAAGTCTGCATTCGTGCAGCAGTGCAATAACAGGTGTGATAACACATTTGATAGCAGGGCAGGCAAAAATCATTTCATTTAGAGTAGTTTTTCTTCAGGTCACACCTTTAACCAGGCCGCAATTCTCAACAGGGCCCTAATGCAGTTTCAGGGGCCTCCTGATTTACTCACTGCTGAATAAGCCTCACGCGCTTTCCGCATAATCACCCCCTTGTAAGCAATTTGGGGTGACTGGAAGTTCTGTTCGTGGCAGATATCCCTTGCCAGCAATCCAATAACCTGAGTCTCTTACTGGAAGCACAAGCAGGGCCAAGAACTGCCAGCTGCCACAGCAAATAAAGGGAATCCTGCTCGTGCAAATCATTAGAGGCCCATGGCTTAGCGCTGCTGTCTTGCCTCTGGGTACAGTTAGGGTTAGTGTAGCCAGACGCTGCCTGTCGCCCTCATTAATCCTGGCCACACGCCATCACTCACCTCTGCGGCTATTACTGTCTGATCAAACTGACGTTTCAAGAAGCAAGACAATGGAAATAAAATTTTGAAACAGCTCTTTTATACTTCAGGCCGCATTGCAGATTTTGTTTATTTCAGAATTTTTACGAAGGACAGTTATCCACCTGATTCAGTGACCTCGTTATATCAAACGCGACCCTGATTGATCACAGAGCAGACAGGTGCTGTCGAAAGGCTGCTTCATACTGCTACTCCTCAAAAGAGGGGTAAGCAGTCTGTCGTAATTAGGCTTTTTTAAGAGGCTATCTAATGGCTTAGGAAATTAGGAAGGAAACATATTCTCAAGACACTACCTGACCATGTGTCAATATACAACAAATAAAGGAGGCTTCTGTTGTCCTTATTTGATGTTTAGGCTTAGGGTCTGGGTAGACTCACAAGTCAGTCTCTAGACGCTTTGCTTATCTAGAGACTGATGACATTCCCCCAGCATTTGTTACTAAAACAGGGTGGAGACAATTACAGAGTTTAAAAAAACTTGCTTTGCAGAACGAATCCTAAATCTTTTGGGTAGTCCTTTGTATTGGGGGCGGTGACTTCCTGAAGTCGTGTGCTTGTAAACACTGTCCGACCAGCAACAGGTGTCGTGGGCAAGGTAATGGGACGTCTCAGTTCCGCTCACCGACGAAAACTACTTCAAAGTGTGTGGATACATGTCGCTTTTGCGGCGAAACATTTTCATCAGCTGTGGAAAATTTAAACTCTCTGGAATTGGATAAGAAACTAGTTAATCAATACATTATTACTGCAGAAGTTCATGTGGGCGTGAACTATAAGTGTGCGTTATGCAGATGAGCCTTAGTAAATAATTGAGCGATTGGATATCAACGTGCATACTTACAAGGATATAAGAGAATGCTGAATTCGTTGATGGAGGAGTCTACGCGTAAATCCATGGTAGGGAACGATGGGTTTTTCACATGAGATGACTATAATTGATAGCAGAATAATATAGTATCAATACCATGTTGAATTTTTGCTTCAGAAAACTGATTTTTCTTTGCTACTAATTGGGATACCATTGGCTCACTGTAGCTGAAGTGGGTGCTACAGATGACAACGATTTCTTTCTGTAGCAAGAGATCTTTTTTTGAACTACTGGATAGAACTACTACGGGCAAGTATATTAAGCAGTTTGCACATCAGGCTTAGCTGAGAAGTTTAATTCAGGTAACTCCTGAAAAATGGATTTTGGAGTGAGCTCGTCCATATTCTAAACCATGTTCAAGCCTGGGTTGCTTGCGCATATTCAATAACTTCTCCGGCTGTGCCGTCTAGTGATAGAATATTGTAACTGAGTGCATAAATTTTCAGCACCCAAGTTCGCGGGCGGACACAGGGAATCCATTGATTTCTCTCCGAGATACAAAGTTGCTATATTAGACCCTCTTTGGTTTACCTACGTAGAAGAACCCTTGATGTTCCCAGACGATCTGGAGGTGGAGATCTCGATCGCCTGGCATAGCGAGACTAGGGTCTTGGTTAAGAGTGAGAGGTTTGGGGGTAGGGTTTGGTTTGTTTTAAACAGGCGATGAAAAAAACCTTCATCATATTTTTCATCATATATCGATGCTGGTTTAGGTCGTGTCACGACACGTCAGGATAAGACGTCTCCGACAAGGCAGGCTGACACTTTGTAGAATGTTGCTTATGGCAGGACAACTGACGGCGGAGCAGACGGACAGGAAAAACTCCAACAAAGTGATTTTTTTCCCTTTTTTAAAAAATTTTTCTTAAAAAGGTGCAAATATTTACAATGCGCAAGTGAAAAAATGTCAAAAGAATGGCAAAAAGAAAGACTAAACAAAACACAAAATAAACAAGCAAGGAGGTTGCCAGGCTATATCATAGAGCCTGCGCAAACTTACAGTACCAGCTAGTGATGTTACCGCTGATACCGAGGCTCCGAAGCTTGCTTCAAACTCAACAGGGTATTTTTCTGAAGCGCTGTGCCGGAGCTTGCTTCATATTGGGAAAAACCATGTGACTGATGACGTTCGAACCACTTCTCTGGTCTATTCAGACTGAATCAGCTGACCAGTTTGGTTCAATGGGCGGAGCTTTGAATCATAGGCGCAATTCAAATGCATTTAAAATGGATGAAACCGAGGTCTTTAAGGCTTTTTTATTCAAAAATAATAATGCCCAAGTTGAACAAGCACACCCAGTTAACGCCAAACACAACAAAAAAACATAATACAATATCGTCGGAATGCTAATAAAACCTTGTATCTCCAATCTGACAATAAACAAAAACTCGTATGTCCATGATAATAACGTAAACATGCAAAATAAAAATTATTTTATGCTCTCCTGTAAATTTTATCATTTTGGAGATAGGAGGTTTTATTAGCAGGCTGACAATATGTTTTTTGGACAGAATAAATATTTACAGAATTCAATAAACTGTGGATGTAATTAATTTTATTATAATATAATTATTAAGGTAAGGAAGAAAAACAACAGAGATGTGTAAGAGGAAGTTAGATTTCAGCTTTATTTAAATATTTTTCACAATACAACATACTCGAAGCGCAGGCGCAGGGCGCGTCAGCGTCACCGTTGGAAGGCTGTACAACAATCTCTGCCAGCCGATATCGACCATGTGTTTAATGAATGAAGCTTCGAGTGAACCAATTTTCAATCCAATTGTCCAAAAGGGTCCGAAGCATCATAGAGCGTCGTTTGGCCATCACTAGTACCAGCAGAGCCTTTACCCTCAGCAGTACCCTCTACAACTGAGGCCATGGATCCTAGGACAGCCTAATCATAGCTGTAGCCCCTCCCCCAGGCAAACACCATTTCTAATAGTAATCAAATTAATTTATACCAACGCAGTTGCAACAAAATAATTAATAAATTAACCCAACACATAATAAACAAACACAAAAAATAATTTTGAGTCACCCCAAAACATATGTGCTGATAAAATCCCCATATGTACAACAACCCATGGAACACCCCTTATAAAATGGTGTGTGCCCACTGAAGCCCGCAAAATCCCCCTATTTACAAAGTGTGGTACAGCCCACTCGGTTTTTCTAGAAGTATACAGAGGAATGAATGGCTAGTTATTGTAGTGCGGTAATTACGAAATATTTAACCAATAAATGAATATAAAGTAAACAGCCAGTGTGAACGATTGCATTTGCGAATACCAAAGATAATACAGATGATGGGGGAACGTGATACTGGATACGGAACATTTCTGTGTAAGGTGTAATGGTTACTCATTGTGAGAATGCAGGTAGGCCTTTCCCTGCAAATTCAACAATGTAATTTGCTGACCAATTTACTGCAGAAGGTGAATCATGAAAACAATGACCAATAAACAGTGATAATGTTTTATGAAAAATGCCTCGTCAGTAGCGCCCGGTCAGCTCTCATGTACAAACTCCGGCAAAGCCGTCTTCCACGGACCACGTTATCGCTTAATGCGTGACATTGCGAATAACTATAAAACCACAGCACAGTTATGAAAATCAGTATAGAATTTTTTAAAAATCTGAACCATTCCAGAGGCAGCGTGTCCTGAGTTTCTCAAAGCCAGTATTTGAGACCGAATTAATCCCAATTAATTGACCGCAGCCAGTATATCTTGGCTGGATAATTACTAGACGATTGGAGGCTTGACAATATAATCCCTGCACATAAGAAAGGGAGCCTACGGGCTGGTCAGTTTAACTGGTATCGGATGTAAAGCACTTGTTATGCACTACAAAACAGTGCCAAACACAGGATCAGATTATTGCCACAATTGGACTTTAATAACAGAACTGAAGAAGAGAAAAGCAGACAAAGCTGGGGTATGTATGCAAAAGACTTGTCCAGAAGCAGCCAGAGGCTGAATGGATAGACTAGCTGCTGTGAAAGGGGCTGACCTGAGATCAGTAACGAGGATGGCAGGCTGAATAAACCAGAGCACTATGGAGCAGTGCATGCCTGTGGAGGTAGATTGGAAGAAGCCAGTTCCAGGAATGAAGAGGCTGGTAGGACGCGTCTTATACATAAATTCTTAGTTTTCAATTGAGTATCACTGAAAACAAAGGATTTGGAGAACAATATGACCATCCAGCAAAGAAAGGACAGACAGAAGGAATTTAAATACACAAGACAATGATCAACAATTAAAGTGAACAGGTCGGAACTGAACAAAGAGGAACGGGAGTGACGTGAGACAACAATTAAATAACGACAGAATAATTACCAAATTTGACACAGACAGCTGGATTGCAGTTAAAAAATAAATACATAAAATAGAAAAATAAAAACAATTAGAAAAAAAAAACGCACAAGGACACTACAATATTGGAATGTATCATCAGAAAAAAATGGGGTTATTCAAAGAAATAAAGAATATTCTGAGGGACATTCCAACATGGATTCTTTGATGCAAGGTCATGCATGACAAACGTTTTAGAATACTTTTAAGAGGCCACAAAGACTTATGACCTTGGCAGGGTTTATGATAACAAGTATTTGAATTTAAGAAAGCATTTAATGAGATACAACATGAGAGAATTATTATTAAACCAAGAATTTTAGGAATTATCAAAGATATTTCTTTGCAGATTCAGAACTAATTATGGGGCAGGCCACAATACATACTAGTCAGAGGGGCCTAAACTTGGCTTTCTGGGAAGCGGAGCCCCTCAAGGATCAGTGCTGGGACCATTGCACTACCTCATCTACAATATTGTCCATTACTGACCTTAACAGAAACATTGAACTCTGTCTTGATTGGTTAAATTTGCAGATGGCACGAAATTTGATGGACTGCATGGCTAATGTTCAGAGTTCAGAGTCTGCTAATGTGATTCAGGATTATACAGATAGAATCTAGATGTGGGCAGAAACTTGGCAAATGAAATTTAGTACAACTAAATGTAAAATACTACATATGGGAAATAAAAACATCCAACAGGATTACTTCATTGGATATCCAAAATGTGGGATGTGTTCTCCTTGAAAAATATCAGGGATTCATTGTTGACCAAAGCCTTCCAGGTACTAACTACTTTGTTATAGCATTAAAAAGGGAAACAGCATGTTGGGATATACAGCCAAAAGTATAAACTATAAAAAGTATGAAGTATAAATTAAAGGAGGTTGTATTCATCATGTATAATACCATTGTCAGACCCCACAGGGGACTGTGCTACAAGAAAGATGTAGAGGCTCAAGAAAAGGTTCAAAGAAGAGACATAAAATTAATTCCTGGTATAAAACATGACAGCTCTGGGGAAAGCCTGGAGAATTGTAATCTCTTCTGCCTTTCTAAAAGGAGACTTTGTGGTGGGTAGCACAGGTGCCTCACAGCAAGATGGCTGTGGGTTCTAATCGGACAGGAGCCATTTAGTGTGGAGTTCCCATGTTCTACCCATGTTTGCATGGGTTTCCTACAGTGACAGTGATTTCCTCCCACAGTTAAGGGACATGCATGTAAGGCAAATTGGAGAGACTAAATTGCCCATAGGTATGAGTATGAGAGTGAATTATGTGTGAATGGTGTGCGCGTTCTGCGATGGATAGGCCAGCTGTCCAGGGCGTGTCCCTGCCTTTCACCCACACCCAGCTGGAATAGACTCCAGCTCCCTCGCGACCCCAGTGAGGAAGAACCGAATTGCTAATGGATGGATAGGTGGATAAATAGCAGTTCCTCTTGTTTTACATCAGTCAATACTCCCGCTCTGTAGGTGATTCCCAGGAGTAGCAGCAATGCAAAGAGTGACTGTTGATCAGATGCACACTGGGAGAATGAGTTTTTCACTATTCCCCGCTGTTTTGTCTCATCTCCCGCTTTGCTTTTGTCTGACTCTGCCTGTGGAGAGCTGCTCTGAGTCATGGGCCCGATCCTTTACAGGCATCGTGCCGCACAAATCTGCCCTCCAGAAACAGACAGCACACCTGTTTCATAAAATTTTATTTTCTGTCGCTATGACATTCATGTTTGAGTAATCCTTACAAGGCCATATTGTGTCATTCATATTTTAATACAATACGGTGCCTTGCTGAGCAAAAACTTCTCTCAGCAGGTATATCTCCAGTCCTTGTTCCTTCTATTTCATTTTTATTTTCATAGCACATCAATGGTGCAGCATTGCATATTAAATATATTGCACCAAAAAGTGACAAACTAAAATGAATTTCAGTTAAGCTTTTCATTTTTTTTTTCCTCTCAGGACAAAGGAGACACCCTGCCCATAATACCAAAGCTTTTTTTTTTTTTGAATGAGCTCAACTTTTCAGAAGAAGTGTGAAAGACAAGCTACAACCAAAATTCCAAAATAGTTGGGACAAAGGGTAAATTGCGAATACAATCAAAATGCAAAGACTGTCAGATCGCATGAGCCAATATGTAATTTACAAAAGAACATAGATAACATTGCAAATTTTGAAATTGAGACATTTTACATTTTTATCCACACAATGAGCTTATTTCAAATTTTCTGGCTGCAACAGGTCTCAAAAACGTTGCGACGCAGTCAAAAAAGGGCTGAAAAAGCAATTAATATATAAGAGAATCAGCTGAAAGAACATTTAGCAAGTAATTAAGTTAACTGGCCTTAGGTGTCTAACATGATTGGCTACAAAAGGGATGTCTTAGAGAGGCTGAGTCTCTCAGAAGTAAAGATGGCCAGAGGCTCTCCAACCTTTGAAGGCTTGGGTAAAAAAAAAAATTGTGGAATACTTTAAAAACAATGTTTCTCAACATCAAATTGCAAAGGCTTTGAAGGTCTCATCATTGACAGTGCATCATCAAAAGATTCAGAGAAACTGGAAAAATCTCTGTGTGTAAGGGACAAGGCCGAAGACCTTTACTGAAGCCCGTGATCTTCGGGCCCTCAGACGCCACTGCATCACTCACCGGTATGATTCTGTCATTGACATTACTAAATGGGCCCAGGACTTCAAGAAACCACTGTCTGTCAACACATTGCGCCGTGCCATCCTCAGATGCCTCCTAAAACTCTATCAAGCAAAAAGGAAGCCAATGTTGAGCATAATCCAGAAGCGCCACCCTGTTCTGTGTGCGGAGGCTCATTTAAAATGGACTGTAGCAAAGTAGCAAAGTGTCCTGTGGTCAGACGAATCCAAATTTGACATTCTTGTTGGTAATCATGGGCGTCGTGTCCTCCGGGCTAAAGAGGATTGTTATGGCCCCAATTTGCTACGACATATAAGACAGCAAGGGATGACAGACAAAATTTTAAAACTAAAACAGATTGAATTCAACAAAGACCAACACTAACCTACAATTTATACTACTGACCAAAATTGATAATATACAAGAAAAAAAATATTTACAGTCCCTTGAGATGGGGTTGCTTGGTGATGTTCCGGGTGAGGAAAATGCTCCAACACAGGCAAAAATCCACAAAAAGCTTCCCAGGTCTTGAAAAAAAGTGACAGGTCTGGTCAAATGTATCCTTCTCCTTGCAATTTCTCCTACTACTTTACTCTCTCAATTTCTCTCCTTATATACTCTAATGCAGCCCCCTCCCACATTTAGACTTTTTTTTTTCCTCTGGGACTTTCCCCTCTCAGACATGCCCAGGACATGCCCAAACCTAGCTCCAGACTGGGCTTAACAAAAAAAAGTCAACACTGCCGTTTAGTGGCTTCTTTACACATTACAGGAGAAAGACCACCCTTACTGTTATCAGCATTCAGTTAAAAAGCCAGCATCTTTGATGGTATAGGGATGCATTAGTGCATATGGTGTGAAGAAAGGGATCAAATTCCAATGGCTCAACTCAAGAAACATGTCTCCTCAATGCCCAGAAGCCTCCACTCTCTTCTAAAAAGAAGAGGGGATGCTACACCATGGCAAACAGGCCCCTGTCCCAACTTTTTTGAGACCTGTAGTGGCCATCAAATTTGAAATGAGCTCACTTTGTGGATAAAATTGAAAACAATTCTCAGTTTCAACATCTGCTATGTTATCTCTGTTCTATTGTGTGATTTGAAAGTCATTTCATTTTGATTTTATTCACAATTTACGCTTTGTCCCAACTATTTCGGAATTGGGGTTGTATTTAATGACGTGCCAACTATTCAAAACGGACTTCAAGTCTTGTTGCTGCTTCATACACTTGGATACTCAAGTAAATCATTTATACCAAATGGCAGACAATAGTTAGGAAACAAGAAGCACAACATTTGCATCACAAAAATTCTGTGTTTGGGGAGAACGACCTACCGGATCATCAGGAGGAATAAATAGGACATTTCAAGCACTTTGAAGGCAGCTGCCTTCATCTTTGTTAGAGGCAAAGCAAGGTGAAAAGTATGCTAAATTCCACACCGTTATCTTGAAGAAATAGTTCACCCATAATCTGCCATAAACTCTAAATAATGGTGTAATTCAGGTTTTTTTCAGTCACAGTGCGATCGTTTTGCTTAAGGAAAATTGAATTTTGCTGCACTAGCTGTATGGAGTAAATAATGCTAATAACCGAGTCTCCATTGACTTTGATTATTTTGGAGAAGATCACCATGGAATTGTGGTAGTATTCTTCAACTTTATAGTATGGATTAATAAACTTCACTCCTGTTTCAACTGTCATGGTGGTGAGTAGATCTTGAGAAAATTTTTATTTTTAGATGAACTGTTCCATTAACCCTCGGTAAGGTGCGCACAGTGAAATACTAACTTATAACTGAACTCTTGCAAAGCCCATGTGTGGATCCATTCTACCCTTGACCCAACTCTCCATTTAACTGTTCATGAAGGATAAGTCATGTGATTGGAATCCTCTGTAAGTGACATTATAATGCTCATGTGACAGGTAACTGAAAGAAGCTCAAGTGAGTAAAACAGACTTTTGAAAGCAATTGAATTTTGAGGAAAAAAAAAAAAAAAATCCAGATAACCTAATCCTCTCCAAAGCCTCTTCAAATACTGAACTGGGCAGTAGACCTGAGAATTCTGCTCAAGTATTGAGTTTGTTTTCAGCAAACTGATGCTCTGTTTGGCTCCATGCATCACTCCACCTTATTTGCCAAGAGGCGCAGATGTTATTGTGACAGCATAAACAGACAGTTAAAGATTGTTGCAGCGCTGTGGGAGTCAGCTTTGAATGACAGGAAAACAGGACCCACTATAGGCAAATACATGCCCCATTTTAATTGAATGTCAATGCAAATGCAATTATATCAGAAGGTAAATGAGGATTGTGACAATGTTTCTCGCCAATCAAGACAGAAACAAGAACATGTACAAGCTGTGATATAATGAGGTGATAACGACACATGCTTCCTGATTCACAGAAGCTCTTGACCTTTGTGCTAGGAATAAACATGTAGGTCATTAATTAAGGTTTATGTTCTTTTTTAAATCAAGAGGAATGTATTTAAAGGGTATTTGAGCAGTTCAGCATGCAGGGAGAATAAAACTAGTGTTATGTCATTCCCTATAATGGGGACCTATGAAGTCTATAAGGTTCTTAGTGTGATATTGCAGATTTTACTATTAATGTTAGACATAAATCACAATCATTTCAAACTGTATCTTCCCCTTTACCTGCGTCCATATACCAATTCATTATCTAGCTTAGAATAGACAAAAGGTCCCAGTTTCGTGCTGATTTTCACAACAGAGTGTATCGAAATTCTTCATACAATATATGTACTTTTCCATAAAAAAAAGAAATAAAATAATTATTGACTTCCATCAAACTGAGTGCCTTTTGAAAATTTTCAGGCAGTGAACTGGGTGCCATGCAGTTTGACCAAACAGCCCCGTTATGGGTACTTGGTTATTAACTCGGGATTTAGGAGGATCACAGGTTATTGGTTGTGCATGAAGTTTTTACAGCAGGGCCGGAAGCCATAGCAGAGACACACACACTCAGGTAGAATGTGGAGGTAGGGCAAGCACGTCGCATGTGGGTCAGTGCAGTGGGAGGGGAGAGCAGGGCCACTGCGATGAAAGACTCCATTTTCACAGTCTGTCTCCAAGGTCCTCCTCTGCCCCAGAGAGGGGGGAGTCTAATGGCCTGTGGCATTACTGTACGAATGAAGTGCTGCTCAGTACAACTGTCTCTGTCCAATAACTCCATGGAGTGAGCCGTGGACTAGTAATTGGAAACCACACAAGAGTTTGTTCAGTGCCAACAATTGCACAAATATGAGCTAAAATAGAGCCTCTTATTCAGTCATTCATTCACTCACTCACTCACTCATTCAGTCAGTCACTCATGAATACATTCACTCATTCATTCTTTTTGTGAACAAGACGCAACCAGCCCCTTAGGAAATACTCATGCCAGACGTTCCGATGTAGCCTGGTTTTGCGTCTCTGCCAATCAGTCGGAGATTGTTTGCTTAATCAGTTGAGCAACAAAGACAGGAAGAGTCAAACATGATCAGCTTCGTAAAATTAATCTGCGCACTGTGGCATTCATAATCACTGACTGGAATTGAAAAAGAGAGAAAAGAAGAGAGTTGAAGATGAAAACTTCCGTTATTGCACTGCTAGCACAAGGACAAAGATCCTTTTGTCATAAATACAAGACCAAACAAAGTTTTGTCAGAATGAAAAAACAAATTAATGGTCAGCCCAGTGCTACACTCCATCCCCCACCTCCCACCCCCCACCAGCAGAGACTGAACACCTACCCCCTTCACGAGAGAGAGAGAGAGAGAGAGAGAGAGAGAGAGAGAGAGAGAACCAGGGTGTCTGTGGGGATGATGGGTTAAGTCCTTAGAGTCCTAAGGCACTACAACTTCTGTTCTATAAATATTGACCAAGCCCAAAATGGCAAAATATAAAGTTTTTATTGCCCTTAATAACAAATCATTGGTCAGGAAATAGGTAAGATAAAGAAAAAAAATAGATAAAGGTTACTTTCTATGGGATTCCTGAAAATGCCTAAGCCTTGTGGATGAACTTGTGGACAGCTTTTTACCAAAGAAGAAGAAGGAAAAAAAAAACCGTCTGATCTGATCCTCTTTGGAAAACAACCTTTCAAAAATTGTGGGAAGCAAGCCTTTCAGCCGTATTCTTCCTAAAAAAAAAAAATTCTCTGCAGCAAAAGTGAACTCGCAAATGGTGCCACAAAAGGTCTCAAGAGAGCATTTGTTTAAACCTTACTAAGGTTCTGACTGATGATTTGTTGTTAAGACCGTAAAAAGCTTAATAGTTCACCATTTTGGGATCAACCCATTTTTTTTTTGCCTGGAGCGAATCTATTTCTGTAATTATTCCATCTGTTACTATTGTCACCTCTGCTTTGCTTTTAAGTGAAACGGAGAGCATTAAAGGGAGAGGACGTTACTGCCATCCACTCAACTCAGCTGAACACCAAGGACACACAGTTAAAATGTCACTGATATCGCATATTCTCCAAATATTACCTTAAACAAACCCGAAACCTGATGTGCCCCACATGATAAAAAGAGAAGCAAAGGACACATTTAGAGTAATTCAGTCTTTAAGCCGTGTGTTTCAGGCTTGGCACACCGCCCTGCTAATGATTTTTTTCTCTCTCTCTCTTTTTTTTTTACACAGAGAAAGGTTATCATTTGAATGTCACTGTCTGAGTAAAGCCGCAGTGCAAATGCTGCTCTTCAGAATCTAACTCTTAATCTTGTCTTTGTTGTCTGTGTTCCGATAATCTGATGGTAAACTCTTTAATTCTGTGTATTTACAGAATTGGATGTTTCTTTGTGCTCTTGTTCGAAGAGATTGTATTTTGTTTCTTGGATTAGGGTGGGTTATATATTGCCTGGCTGCTGGTATAAGCCATAGTGTCTGCTGGGAGGACGGGAAGCTGCGAGCTAAAAGGTCATGACCTGCATATGAGCGTGTCTGAGTGAGGAGCATGGTGGATACAGGCGCTGCAGAGAGGGAGGAAAGAGTGAAAGCAAGAGCATGAGAGAGAGAGAGAGAGAGAGGGGGCGGGGGGGGTGAGACCAGGAGAGAATGGAAGAGACGGAGAGAGGGAGAGAAAGAGAGAGAGAGAGAGAGAGTGTGAGGGAAAGGATAAAGAGTAAGGAAAAGATGAGATAGAAGGAGGAAAGAGAGAGAGAAACTCACATCACTAGGTACCTTGACATCTGACTGAATTAGCTAAGGAAAACATGAGCTGAGATGTATGATTACTGATTAGTTCATTTTTCGATGCTATTAGGTAACAGCAAGCCAAAAAAAATGTTCATGAAATATTCAGTGAAGTTCATTTGAGTCCAGTCTAAACTAACAAACACTTTCTTTTCGTTGCAATCCTAATAAAATCAACAGGGAAAATTAGCTGTTAATTTACGGTCAGATGAAGCAAATGTAGGACACCAAAATCCACTTCCTCTGCATCACAACGGTAAAGCAGGAGCCTGGGCCAACACAGTGGGAGGTGATGTATTTCCTGCCAAAGTGCGAGCAGCGTGATCCATGGCTGAGACTCTTTTCATGCATGACCAGCGCAGAGGAACAATGGGAGCCCCAGGAATGAGGGCAGAAGCGGGTATGAGTGCGATCAGAGGCGAAGGGCATCGCTGGATCAGAAACTCAGAACTGCGTTTAACTGCTGCAGCCAGGGCCGACCCCAGACTTTTTGGGGTGCTATGAAAAAAAAAAAACAGGTCTGGAAGCACTCTAGAAAAATCTGTTGCTGTTGTTGCCAGCCCTAGCTATTGGGCCTTATTGTCCTAGTGAAATGGATTGGTATTTATGGATTTCATTTTGTGGGGAAAAAAACCTGTGGGGGAAAAATATTCATTTGTTTGTTTATTTGATTATTCGTTTATTGGCACGACACAAGTATGGTGGATGACAAAAAAGCTACACAGGGAAAAGTATCTTCAAAATTGTGTCTATTCTTTTAAGACTGTCAAACCATTTTCTGCTGGCTTTTGGAGTGTTTTTGGCTGCTTGATTTTAGCTGTTTCTGCATTTTATTTGAGCCATTAATTGCATGCGAAATCCGCATACTCATTGGTCTTGAATGCCAATTTAGCAGCTGATAGATTGTAACCCATACAGAAATACACATACAGCTGCCCTTTGGGAATTTCATCTGACACTTCACTGTGTGCGATGCCTCTTCGGTTATGTGTCAAGCTGATATTTTACACTAATGTGATTCAAACAATATCTAATCCTCCCTCTCACTTTCATTTCCAAAACATCATCCACGGAGAGAGCTTACTTTGTGTTGTTTACCCGTCACAGGTGAGAAGACATAATGCCTGTGGCCCTCATATTTCTATGAGTAAGTGGAAGAAAGCAGCAGGCAATTGCTGTCTTTGAAGAGGTTTAATGAGTGCCCCAAATTGCGTGTGAATGGTGCTTTGTACGCTACGTCGTTCACATCAATAGTGTAGTTATTGGCCTGTTAACGATGAAAGCAGCTGTTAGTCACAGCACATAAAGTTTATTGTAGTGTTGTTTTTGAGTCCCAATTTGCCTGTAATCTGTAAGGTGAGACCCTCAGTGGGATGAATACTTTCACACACAAAGACAGGCACACATTCAAGCACAAATACAAACACATCCACTCTATTCTCAAAAGTTTGGAATCACTTGTCATTTAACCCTTGCATACTTATACCTGGGACGTTGTTAAGCTCACTAATAAAACAAACATCCATAACGCTCCTGCCCTCCTTGTATTCTGTAAAATTATTTGAAATCACCTTGGGTGTTGTGTTGTTTTCATGGGTAAACCATGATTATTCTCCATTAATGACTGCTCTAAATATTAAACTATATTTGGCCTCGACAATATTTATCAGGATTAATTAATCTTTAATAGTGACCAATAATGTTGATAAGCAAGAGTTTGGGTTTAAAGTAATAACTGGACTAATTATGACGGTCAATGGACAAACTGGTGATGTAAAATTTGAAGAGAAAACTTCTCATGACTCATTGGTTGTAAATTACAAATCTGTGAGCCAATCTCTGAGATGAAGATCAACTGTGTCAGGATTCTTGATGGGGTCAAAATTGACCCCAAGGTCACTATGGCCCCTTTTTTACCTGGTGTTAAAATGTTTTTTTTTTTTGTGATCAGATTGCAATCGGATAGCATTTGACCACATACATTTACCTCTGGTATTAACATGCGTCACTTGCGATCACAAACCATCCCGCTGATGTCACATCCTTCTCCCTCCTCCTAAAGTGGCGCGCCCCGCTTACCGTAAAAACTGGTAAATAAGACGCACCTTTAATGCTATATTTTTCACTTGAGTCAGATGATTGAGCCTGACACTCTATCTATCCATCCATTTATCCATCTAATCCATCCATCGTAACAGTTCTTCCTTACTGAGGTTGCAGGGGAGCTGGAGTCTATCCCAGCTGACTATGAGTGAAAAACAGGGATCAACTCTGGACAGCTCACCAATCTATCGTGGGCACACACTCCATTCACTCACACATTCATACTTACGAACAATTTTGAGTCTCCAAATAGCCTTACATGCATTTCTCCAAGAAATATGGGCAAACTGTAGTACACGCAGGAAACTCACGCAAACACGGGGAGAATATGCAAACTCCGCTCAGAAAGGCCCCAGTCCATATTCGAATCCAGGATCTTCTCTCTGTGAGGTGACAGTATTTTATAATTTCAATATTTTGTCCTTTCCTTTCCAAAAAGTCCATGCAGAGTGTGGATTTATGTGTCGGGGTGTTGTTTTGCCATGATGCAAAGTCACTAGTGGCTCCAAACTTTTGAAAAGTAATGTGGAGCAGTGAGGTACATACAGACATGCCCATACCCATAATAGACATTTGCACTCAGGCATGTTTGCTTTTACACCTGAACACACACTTGTATGCAAGCAGATATCACACACAGTGTCAACAAGAAACAGGGATCAAAAGAAAATGCATTATATAAAGTTTATATTAGAATACATACATTACTATACCTTTTAAATATTGCTGTGGCACAATGTGCTGTTTTGTCATTAAGCGTGTACATACACAGTAGGCTGAAATTGTAAACATAAAATGTTTTGTTATCCCTGAATTGTGAACTCAGCCCAGACTTAAATGCCGCAGTGTTTTCTAAAATGTAATATATTCCTCCAAGTTTGCACTAGCACATTAACCTAAAAAGTAAAGGTCAATACCTTGTTTTTGTATCTGTTAGTTAAACATTAATTTGCTACTTTTTTCAACCCAGGTGCGACTATACAAGGCAGTGCATCACTGGCCATATTGAACTGCTAGGCTAAGAAAATCCAGATAAAGTTATTTATTGGAAGCCTAGTTGCTTGTGACTAGATTTTAGCTGGGTAAACAGAAATCAACTCTTGCATATGCAGTATTCTGTGTGTGTGTGTGTGTGTGTGTGTGTGTGTGTGTGTGCGTGTGCAGAGATGGAGGGCCTTGGGTGCAGGTTATAAATATTGCAGGTGTTGGAACATGCAGGGCTGGGATGCCTCAGCTGCACTGGGAATGGTGTCCTGTAGAGGTGAGCTGATACCCTCAGGGGAGTTTCGGCGCTGGGCTCAAACCAATCATCCACACACGTTCGTCATGTGTCTTGTCATGAGCACTATGGAGCTGGGTACAGTCCCCAGGAAGTGAGTCTGTGTGTGCGTGTGCATGTGTGTGTGTGCGCATCTGTATGTATTTGCATGCACACAAGCATGTGTGCGGCTTGTCACAAAAGTACTGTCTCTGGAGTGAAGTTCTGAGCATTGTGAAATGTGTGTGTGTGTGTGTGTGTGTGTGTGTGTATGTTTTTTGCTTGTCCATGTGCAGTTTAAAAATGAAACAGTTCAACTGTTCCTTAGAATTATAACCAGTTTAATTTGTCTCATTAATTTGAAGTTACTTCACTCAGTTGTACTGTTTCACTTTTCAGCACGTGTGTGTGTGTGTGTGTGTGTGTGTGTGTGTGTGTGTATGTGTGTGCGCGTATGTGTGTGTGTGTTTGCGTGTGCTTGTGTGTGTCTGTGCATACAGTATGTGTGGTTAGCTCTTTTACACACGTGTTTTGCTTGTTGTTGTAATTGTTTATTTAGTTTCTGCACCAGCCTTGATTGTGGGTGTGACCTTTGAGGATATGCTCCTGTTTGAGTCAAAGCCCACATCAGCTTCATAGAAATACTGACCTTGAGTGATGTCTTCTGCAAACTCTTACATCCTGACCTTGAAGCTTCCAGCTATCTCAGAACATACCCTGTTCCATTTATACTCCTTGTTGTTATGCATTAGGTGTGGCATCGAGTGTGACATCACCTAATTCCGCCACTAAATTTCAAGAAGAGATTGCTGTTGGACTCTTGAACAAGGGACAGAATGAGACAGTGTCAGCGCACTGGATGGCCTCCACAGTGCTGTATTTTACTGGTAACAACCTGAGCAAGCTTTCCAGACACACGTACCAGAACCATGACACGGTGATAAATGGCTAAGATTGATGGTCGAAATGCCAAATTCCCTGTCACCACTCGCCCATCCCAGCACACATCCCCGATTGATTTAAACCCCTACATCTCAGATTCATGGGAATTATTAGGTAGAGCATGACATTCTCATGAATGAGAAATTTACAGCAGGTTGAGTTCGTGAGCCGAGCACTCTTCCCCTGGACCACAAGGGTATGCAATGACATTGAGAACAAAGAGGAAACTCAAGCTATCACAGGAAATTTTGGCCGAATATAATCTCCCTGGTTCTGCCATGACCTGGTCCTGAGTTGCCACAGCAGCTGGGCTTGGATGCCTTTTGCAAAACAATGAGTCATCAGGAGAATTACCACAGTGAGTGTTTACAGACCTTTTTGGTTAATGAATTTTCCTGGTCTTCTCATATTCAGGGTGAAAGCTGGGATGAAAACAAAAATGCCAGCTGGAGCAGTGGCTTCCTGCTATGAACAGGGACAGAACATCGCAGCGGTGCCCAGAGGACATTTTGGTGGACCTTGCCAGGGAGAACACACCTGGTGATGTGGTTATATGTGAGTGAGAAAGAGGGTAATAAGGATTTAAAAAAAAAACATTCTTAATTGACCGATGACCAAGCAGTCATTGCCATGAAAGTAAGATGACAGCCTACGAGAAGAACGATCTTACGGAAGACCTTGTGGGTTGGTATCCTGAATCAGAGGAGGTTAACACTGACATTTTTGCTATCTATACAAGCAGTTGCCCACTATCTGAAAGATAATTGCTCTACAATAACTTTGGAGTGTTTTGCGGGGATAGCAAGCGTAGCAGCAAGGTCCTCTTTAACATTGACTGGATCTGTATTTGGTGGCATTATGTTTTTGTAATTTTCAAATTGAATTCCATGTATTTAGCAGGCTCTCGTGTCTAATTTTGCCAGCATATTTGACATGCAATCTATTTATACACCTGGGTACTTGCAGAAATTATCAAGGAAAACACGAAAGCCGCAACTTAAATGTCTCACCCAGGGTACCAACCACCTTCAGAGCTGGAGGATGATTCCCTGTTATCATGCTAGACCTGGCACATGTAGGGCAGGAAGGGACACACCTTTCCCTTTCTGCAATTTTCACAGATAGATGCCATATGAAACCTGTGTTTCTATTTTGTATCCAAATACTTTTAAGTTTCTGAATAAGATTTAACAACTGTTATTTATGTTTTAAACATTTCCTATAAAACTAAATACTGAACAATTGATAAAACGTTATATACTTTTATTTTTATTTATAAGTAACTTAATTACCTGATATTATGTTGCATTATTAGCGACTGTTATAATCATTATACAGTCTGATGCCAGTTGAACAATTAACAGCTGTACAAATCAGACAAATCAGCTAACAAGAAGTGTTTTCTGAAACCTCCCAAATTTATAGCACAAGCTAAAATTTTTTCCATTATTAAAGGCTTTCAAGAAAAATAAAATCTCCAAGTCAGTGTCCACTCTATCTTCAAAAAAAAAAAAAAAAACAAACAAAAAAAAAAACTGGGTGCTAGCTGGGTACTCACATGCATTTGCCGACTGTCTTGCATTGGCGAAATCGCTGAGCAGGAAACAATAAATCAGTGGTTTGTAACCCAAAACAGTCATCGTGCTGCACATTGCTCAAAAACAGCTCTCAACTTTTGGTAGTTTTACCTTCGTCTCATCTTCCTCTCTACTTGTTCTCCCATTTGTGCGCTTTTTGTTTGACTGCATTTTCAGAGATTTTAAGACGCTGAGAAAGGCTGCTATAGCTAATCAAAATAGCATCCTTGGACATTTGATTGGTCATAATTTTTCCCTTAAATCTCAACAAAAAGAAAACAAGACATTTCCCTTCACATCAAGAGAAAGTATGCAGCCTAGCCACCAGTTACAAGAGAAAACTTCAATTACCTAACATAGATCTAACGGAGGCCCAATATATTAACATGATTATTAAACAATGATAGATTAACGTGTGAATAATGTTACTTACAACGAATGAGATTTATTTAGCTTTGCTGTCTTTTATATCCCAAAAAAGTCCTACTCATGCATGAGAAGTTAATCACCACAGAAATAAATTGCCCTAAACTGATTTCAAAGACTGTCTGTCTTTCCTTATACGTAGATAACTGCACTGATCATTTCGTCACAAGCCTTGAATGCAATTTGTCCATGTATACCCAGCAAACAGAGGCTTGGGTGAAACTGCCCCCTCAATGTTTCCACCACTAACGGACAAGTTTTTCAATATCGGCTAATGTTTGGAACTTTTTCACTTTTCACAGCTTTCACTGACTGCAGCAAATAGTCTTCGAGCACTCACAAAACCTGTTCAGCTCTGGTATAGTGGGCAGTGCAAATAACTGCATAGAGCTACGTTAGCTTGCTAGCCAGTTTTCAATCTTGTCTGTTCTGTACAGCCGAAATAAAAACTTTCAATTAAACCATTGACTGTCTATGAATTGGACAAAGCCACAACCGCGGATGCTCTATCATTACATTGGTCTGGGGATTGTCTTATTTACATGTCACGTTTTTTCCGTTTTCCCCATTGGTCAAAAGTTGGTCGGGATATTCTTGCCAAGTTTGAAAGTAGATCAGTACATCCCTACCCAAATCTACACCTGTGCTGGTGTCTACTTGTCAAGCCCTTTGAAATACTCCAATTAGCGCTCTGTCTGGTAGCATGAAACATAAATAGTTTATTATCACTTGTTTGTTTGGTGCTAATTTCGAGATTCTGGTTATATATGACAGAATATCATCAGACTGTTGCTGAAGATTAGTCAGCTGCACATTCATGCTGAGAATCTGCTTTTCCACCACATCTAAATTGAGCCCTATTACATTGAGACCTGTTAACTGCATGTGGAGGCCATTTGGGTATCCTGAACTCATTTTCTAACAGCTTGAGATGACAATTGCTTTATGACATGGCTTGTTATAAATGTGGAAGAATCTAGAATATCGATAAACTATGGCCATGAAGAATGGACATGGTCAGCGGCAATTATCAGGAAGGCTGTTTAGCACTGGGATTGTGCTCAATTGATCCTAAGGAGCCTGATTTGTGCCAAGAAAATATTCTGCTCACTAACACACCATCACAACCAGCCTGATTCATTGGCATGAGGCAGGACAGATCCATGGTCATGTTTACGCCAAATTCCGACCCCACCACCGGCATGTCTTAGCAGAAATCAAGATTTGTCAAATGAACGGACATTTTTCCAGTATTCCACTGCCTAGTTTTTGTGCTCCTTTGCCCACTGTAGCCTCAGTTTACCCCTCTTAACAGGAGTGGAACTAGGTATGGACCTCAGCTGCTGTAGCTCATCAACTCCAAGGTTTGAAATTTTGAACATTCGGAGTACTTCCACACAGCACAATGGTAATGCTTAGTTGTTTGAGCTGGTTTCCACTCTGTCAGCTTTAACCCATATGGCCATTCTCCTCTTTCTTTTCGTATTAACAAGGCTGCTCACAGTATTTTTGGCCTGATTTTCTGTAGACTCTATTGACTGTTGTCGATGAAAATCGTAAGAGATTTGTACTTTCTGATCTACTCAGACCACATCATCTGGCAAAAACTCGCATAGCACATACGTGATAGATCACATTTCTACCCCATCCTAGTTTTTGGTCTGAACAACAACTAAACCTATTGACTATGTAACCATTGTTTAATTCATTGAGTAGCCACCTCTTGATTGGCTGATTTGATATTTACATTAACAAGTGGATGTACTACCTTCCCTAATGAAGAAAAAACTGAAAGTAGAGTCCTGGGGTGGGGGGGTGGGGGGGGGGAGCCCTAAGTGGCAAAATATGAAGCTTTTAATGGTCTTAACAATAAATCATCACTAAAAAAATTTGCAAGAAATAAGCAAATGCATTTCTGAGAACTTCTGCACCACTCAAGGACAATTACTGAGAACAAATCAGGCTTATATTTTGGCCTGGTCAGACTCTAGATTTGGACCCAATAGATAATATTTTATCTTACATTACACACCAGCTAACCGGGAAACCTCATTACTGTTTGAAGCCATCGACACTGAATGTGTATATTATTATAAAAATGGGTTTTGGTCTTTATTTGGTCTTATTTATTATTGCCTTTTTTCCACTCCTCAAAAGGTGTCTGCAAGGTGCAGTACTGCTTTGTCATTAAAGCAAAAGAAAAACTAACATCTTCATCAACACTTTAAGATCTCATAAGATTTTCATGATTATGTTTGTGCTCATACTGTCCTGTCATTAAATGAGCTGAGAATACCCAAATGTGCTAAATTCTGAACCATTCTTTATTAGCTACAGATTCTTATGCCCAACAGTAGCCTATATTTGATGCCATGTTATCGTACAGCGGAACAGGTTGGACGTATGCCTGTAATTGAATCATTCCTGGACTCCTTTGGATGCGGTCAAGATTGGTCACCCATTTTGAGGAAAGATAAGCTGGTACACGGACTGATGCTTAAAATTTGAAAAATTTTTAAGCATATTTTTTCTCAGTGATTCGTATCCGTAAAGCAGGCCACAGTTGGAGTTCTGATCTAAAATCAGGGTTGCCAAACGTGGTCAATTAGGAGATCCACAGGAAAGCTGGTCTTAGATCAGTTGTCCTGCGACGTGATGTTGCTGAATATAGGCTGATGTATCAGATGTTCTCTGAACATTCATTTGCCATAGAAAATATCAGCCAACTTTGGCACTGAAGAAAAGGACAAAGAAACTGATTTACATTTTGAGAATATTAAAGAAAAAATAAGTCAGCTGGCTATGGTTGAAGATTTTAAACAGGGGCGGATCCAGGGTAGCTTACATCAGTGTTCCCCAACCCTCTCCTGGTGGCCCACCTGTCCTGCTTGTTCTAGATCTCTCTCTGCTCCAGCACAAGTGATTCAAATGATCAGGCTGCCATCAATCAGCTTTAGGGGGTGATTAACAAGCTGATCATCTGAATCAACTGTGCTGAAGCAGGGAGAAATCTAAAGCATGCAGGACGGGTGGGCCTCCAGGAGAGGGTTGGGGAACACTGGATTACATAGTTTCCGGAACTTGCTCAAACACCTCATTGATTGGCTAGAAACACTTTCATTGTCATGGTACTCATTCAAACCTCATTCTGACTGGCTATTCATGTCACAAACCACTCATGGAAACTACTCACTTCAAAACCTGGATCCACCCCTGTGAAAGCATTTTTTTAATCACACAAATCTGTCAGAAAAAGCTTTTTATAATTCTCTTTTTTCACTTTGCATGCTCAGTCTCCAGAGCGTTCGTGGGAGTCCACTGTTTTCACAGCTTTGAAGCAGAGCTGTCAACACGAAAGCCCGGCTAAACTCCACTGTGCCTGTTCATCTCCTCTCCGCCGACACAAGGTCTGATCCCTGTTGTGGCAGTGAACTGCTATGTCCATCATTCTCCTCCTGCACCTTAAAGGACATATAATATTAAGGTCACCATGGTTTTTATGAAAAAGGTGCCAGGAGATGATCTCCACACTGTGTTTCGCCATTGCTGGGTTGTACTCTAAATACCATAGTCACTATACCTGCACTGTAGGTCCACCTGCTTTGGGAATTTATGTACAAAGGGCTCTTGCATGACCAATCCCATGTGCATTGGAAAGAGGCACCTGGCGACCCACTTTCCAGAAGTTTCCAGCTGCCTGCGGCCAGCGTTTGTGTCATGAGAAAATAATCATTTTAGTATGCTTAATAAACTTGAACAGCAGGACACTCCATGGAGCAATCATCAGAAAAAAAATATCCAAAAGCCTACTTTGTAATCCCATCGAGGAACACCATCCAGTTCACAGTTTCTTTGGGCAAAATAGTTAAAGCAGGAAATTTTTACACTTTCACACCAATAATTGGGATTTCCATAAGGAACTAAAATGATTACCCTATGGAGGCAAAACACGGAAGGCTCAGTACGGCAAGCTAGGTTCGCGGTACTTTTCTCCAAAAGGAACTCTACACTATTTGAAATACAATTTGGCCTTCCGCTCAGCAACTGTACATTGCTTCAGTCTTTACAGGTGCTCAGAATGTCTGGTCTTTGCTCTCTCAAGTCTGTACTCAAAGAGCAGCTGTTTATTGTAATGGCTCTGAGACCTTCACACACGGTTTCCTTAGTGATGCAGCGAATATCACCTGCTTTCCCCTGGGCCTTCTGTATTCACTCAGCCACCTTGCATTATGTGTTGCTATATTGTGTTAGTCTCTGTTTTTTTCCCATGACTGTGAGCTTTCTGCATATCCACTGTAAGCTGCCCCTGTAAATCTTTGTGTTTCCTCAGCCGGCATGTTTGTGAATGCAAACGTGATAGCTATGCTCTGTTGCGTTCCCCATTTGTTAGGATTCCTGTGTGGGAATGGTATGTTTTGCCACAGATTCCCAAAGGCAGTTCTAGACTTATAATCACTGCCCCAGCATTTTATGAGTCTTTTTCTTTTTCTTCTTTTTAAAAAAAAGGTTCTCTTTTTTTCCAGGAGATGGTGCACCAATAAAACCTGCAGTGCATGTCTCAAAAACTTCACTTGGAGCGGTTCATGCTGAAAAATGATACAGGAAATACTTGCATCCCCTCCTCTCCTTCATCTATACTCCAGGCTGCCTGAAATCCCCCCCCCCCCCCCCCCCATCCTTTTTTTTTTTAAAAAAGCAAAAAGCAAAGCCAACATTTTACTCTTGTGATACCTGGAGCATTCCCCGTTGGAGTAAAATGCACACAGTGTTCAAAGAGCTGACAGATAGTGTTTGAGGCGGGAAGCACTGGAGGGGGAAGCTATAGCAAAGCGTTTCTCCTCCCCAGCGACTGACAGTGCGGAGCCGAGCTGTTTTGGGGCTCCGCCGCACCCCTAATCAAGGCGCTTCATTAGCAGGAGTGAGGGGCTCTCGGGATCATCATGGTTTCAGGATGAAAACACAACTTTTAGATTCTCTTCCTTTTTCAATTGGCCCCAGGTTAAAACGAGAGGTCATGTTTCCCCTGTGATAAAACAGAGTACTAAGCATACTTGATAGAAACTTTACTTGTACGTTATGTAATCTCATGGATGCTTAAGGGGTGATAATACTTGTTCACCTTTGCTATAAGAATCAAAATCCTGCAAAGTATTCCCATCTTTTTTTTCTCTTTTTTTGAGAGGGGTAGATATATGACAGTGCAGGGAGTGTAACTGTTTCAGCATACCCTTTATAAATATCAATACTGTGACAATGTCCAGAATAATTTGATTGCTTAACCCTTGCATATACCTCATTCTCGATACAAACATGGTAACCATGGGGTTATTTTTCACCCAGCCTTAGAATCCCCAGGTGGTCCATCTTAATGACAAGGGTTGAATCACAGATTTATCAAGCAGAAATTTACAGCCGAGTGATTAATTTTTCAGAAAGCAATAGAAGTGTTTTCTTGTGGCTTTACTCCACTTAAATTAATAAAATCTAAATTTCAGTTGTCCCATATAATTGATCTGGTCCTTATTTTAAACAACAATCAATTTTATCAACCTAAGGCACAAATAATTAGTATTTCAGAGAAATTTTAAGAGTAGAATATTCAGATCAGTTGTATATTAAGAATGGTTATGGGTTATCAAAGAACATAACAAAAAAATTGCAATGAATTTCAGTGATAACAATGAGGGCAGGAGCACTTCTTCACCCAAATCTGTGTACTAATAATGATAACCTAAACATAACATTCACAAAACAACAAAATTGAATAGGAGGTGTTCCTCCAGCCTTGGCAAATGTTTTATTTTGATGAAACTTTGAGTGCATGGCTCCTCTTGATGCATATTCCTCACTTGCAAGTTATGCTTGTTTTACTGTCTTTGTCTCGGCACACACAGCACCTATTTCCCATGTCTTCATGAGTTGCCTCCCTGTGGGATACCAGGTTGCTCAGGCCCACTTCCTGACTACAGCACCCTCACCGGTGCTGCTTTGGCTATTGTGCAGGGCAGCAGGCAGTGCTGCAACATTAGTTAACTCAAAAGGGCCTTTCCGAGCCTCTCCCAGAAGGGCCTTTCCGAGCCTCTCCCAAAAGGGCATTCTCTAATTCCTCCAAGCATTGACGCTGGAGACATCAATGATACGGTGAAATAAAACAAAGGGCTACTGTGCTGCTCTTTTCCAAACTCCCCTTGTTTAGTTGGTCCTCTTCTCTAATGTCCTTGTTATCATAAGTTGATCTAGAGATTTCGTCCACATTGCCTTCCTACTCTGACACTTCCTCCTCAGCAATGCTGTCACCTGACTTAATTTTGAAGATCAAATCCAAGATCTCTTGGGTCTTTGAAAAGTTTCAGACTGGTCTTGCTGCTGTGACTTAGTCAGTCAGTAGATGACAGCACTCTCACCGTTATAGTCCTATCATCCCCTCACCCTTGTTGGTAGCTGGAATAATTTATTTTCTCAAGTTATATCAGTATGATATCATCGGCCTGCTGATAAAAAGTCGTATCTCCAAATTTGATAAGAAACAAAAACTTGTATGTCCATGATAATAACATAAACATTGCAAAATACAAAATACATTTTTGGAGGAAAAATAGGCATCCCACCCAAACACAGCTCAACTGCATTCTTACATACAAAATTAAACATTTTTTATGCTCTCCTGTAAAGTTTATCATTTTGAGGATACAAGGTTTAAGTAGCAGGCTGACAATATGATTTTTGGCGGAGATCCCATAAGAAATGCCTACATGCATTTTTACCCTGTCATCTTTTCTGTGATTATCCAACATTGAAATACATTTCCCCCGGTCCTGATTGTTTTACCACTTTTTCATTAACAGTTTGAGATTTCTCCGATTACAATCGCAATATGTTGGGAAAGCAGGCTCTTTTCATCAGGGTTTAGGTCCCCCAATATGCTTTAGCGATCTCTATGGCTGAAATGGAAAAAATATCCAAACTTGTTGATACACGTTTTTTCAATGTTTCTCATGGCTAGCATTTTCATGATTTAGGCCCTTCAAGTAAACCTAAAATAAACGTCAATAAATAGGTTTCAAATTTGACCCCGAGGAGCCTCTATTGACGCCAAATGAATATAAAATTCTCTAATACTTTTCACGCACATATTTTTGGTCACTTTTGATAAAGTTATTAAAATTTAGACTGAATTTATGTCATTAACAGTGCAGTGTTTTTGCCTCAGCAATATCAAATGGACAAATTTTACCTCAGGTATATGTAACGGTTCATCTTGCCAGCAAAAATTGAGTGTATTGTATGAGAAAGTTGTTATCTATGCGCATACTTGAAATGCCTGGCTGATATATCCATGTCATTAGTTTTGCTGTCCGTGGTCATGCTCAGAACTGCTGCGTACTCAATACAGGGGGTCTTTGAAACGTATGAGGCAGACTGTCCACTTTTCTTCTTTGTACCATGGCTACAGAGGAAGGACCTGCATGGTAGGATTTGCGCGTTTGTCATTGGAATAAACATCACCTGCACCTTCTTTTACAAATTGCCTGACCGTGATAAAACGTAACAATGGTTCCAACTCCTTTGAACATATTTTCTTCTCGAAAAGCATTTTCATGATTGTGTCTGCCAGACCAAGGAAATACAGCCTTATTCTGGGGATTTCAAGTAAACTAGAAAATGTTACGGCGAACAATCTTTTCATCTCGTGTATGGGCAGGAGGTAGTTTGTGTTATTTTACAAAAAGTAAACATGACATAGTTCATGTTTCTGGGTCCAAAGAGTTGGACATGACATGTGACTCCTGAGAATGATAATAAAACCTCTAATTTTTAATACATATATTAGCATTTTGAGGTGCCCTGTCATGCAGTAGTTTCACCCTGGGGAAGAAAACTTTCAAGCATCAATAGTAATTCAGTAGACTCATTTAATTCTTCCTGATTTTTAAATGAGGGCCTCTCATGTGGTACTTTGTAATCCACTTTTTGAAATTCCACATGCATATTCTGGTAGTAATGATGGTGTGTCATGGGTTTTTCAGGGTCACAGAAAGTTTACTTACTGTTCAGACATATGAATCAAAATGTCTGTCTGAACTTTGCTGCAACAATAGAAAAATCCTGCTATAAAATTCTGTCTCATGGTTATAACTTATAATCAGCGCTAGTTTCCGTATAATCCTTTGTCATTGAATATGGGATGGCGTGATCATCGATCATGGCTGGTACACTGGCAGATCCAGAGCAGGCCTCAGAACTGCTATGCTGAAACTGTGTCAGACAGCAGGTTTACTGCAGACCACATGAAATGTGTATGTAAGAGACTTATAGCTTTTGAGCTAATTGTGTAATTCACCATTCATAATCTGTATACATGTCGACCCCTCCTTCTCTTCATGTCTTTTGAGAAATATTTTACATATAGCCACAATTTTAAATGGATATAATTAAAGTAGACTCTTCACACTTCAATTATAGAGCAGCCTATTTACCTCCATATGGTGTTGACTTTGTATATCTGTACAGTATGCCAATAGAGTCACCTCTAACTTATTTCGCCAATTCTCAATATCCTCTGCGAGCTTTGCGGAATTCACAAGTTGTAACCGCATAGGATAAATTCTGTAATTACTGCATCAAATCAGTTGCAGCTCTCAGAAAAAAATATATATTTATTTTGTGCATCTGCAGCAGGGATGGCCGCTCAGCTGAAATTAGAGGAGGAAAAAAATAGAATAATTCATTGACAGCTTCCTTCTTAATGCAAGGTTTTGGTAATTCAATTGTAAATTCAATACAGAAAAGTGTTTTATTCACGTTACAAAAAAGATAAACAGCTCTGTTAACTTCTGCATTTGCTTTCAGCACATCCTGTGATGCTGGCTGTCTATCCTGCTCTTCATGATTGTTCAAAATTACAAAAAGGAAAATGTAACGACAGGTATCAACAATTGAATAAAATTAATTGAAATCCAATTTTGCATTACAATTACAAATTTTTTACTCGTTTTACCTTCACACATCAGAATGCGCCGAGTGTTTTCGGGGTTCACATGAATTTTAATAAATGATTGAAAACAGGTGAAGCCCAATCATTACTTTAAATGGATGTTCTGCGCCTCCTCTATTTTTAGCTCACAAACCGCCCCTGATCTGCAGTGTCCTTATGATTGCAGTAAAGCAACTCCTTCTCTGTATTAACAGGGACTTTCACTGAACCAAATTTCACTATTCCCTTCATCATTTGCAGTAAGTGAAACAAAATGCTGAAAAAATGCTTGGGATTTCTTTTTGCATATTGATCAGATTATTTTAGGAACATTTGGCTCACCCTGATTTCCTTTTTAGGCTTGTTTTGCATTTTACAGAATGCCAAATTATTGCCTTCCTGTATGTACTTATAAATATGGTTGTAAAGTTGTTTTCTCTCCTGTTTTAAATGCCTCAATTTTATTTTGTGTTTATCCATCGCAGAAACAGTATTTTTCCTTCTTTAGTTCAAATAATCATTTATTAATTTTTGAATGAATGTACACTTTATATTCAGAATATATTATTTTGCACCACTCTCAGTTGACAATCCTGCCATCCATGTACAGTAGATATCATACAAACAAATGACTTCTGTTTACCGTATTGATATTAGCTCATCTGGAAGTAAAAACCCACAGAAGCTGGAAGAGGCCTATGTCATGTGTATTTCCTGGAAGATAAAATAACACGCTGAATATTTAATGCACTGAAAATGATACTGCATCTCATGTTATCTGGTTTCCTGGTTCATTCTTCATTGGGGAGACAGCAGCTAAATCTGCTAAACTCCTAGTCCTGGCCGGTAAAATTACTGAACTTGACTTCCTGATATCTATAGCTTGCATACTGCTACTAATATTGAACAGACCAGACACATATATTATTAGATTATTATGTATTTCTCTCATAGTATAGTATAGTATGTAAGATATTACCAAATTACCATATAAATATGATACTTCGCCTGGTAGAGTAAAACAATATGAGTGCTTTCAAACATAATACAAATCACTGGGAGGGAACCAGGTGAGGACCCCAAGATGCCTTTTGGCACTACCAGTAAGGAAGATTTAGCTGCAGATGGCACAAACAGAAAGAGACAAACTCAATAGGAAACTGGCTCATACACGTCAGGAACAGTCAGGGTCTGGCGACTGGCAAACAGGATCAGGGAAGTCTGGCAAGCTGTGGTCAGCGGTCAGAACGAGGTCAAATGCGACAAGGCAGTCTTAGACAGTGGGCAATGCTGGACTGTGAACCCTCACGAAGGATTCACCACTCTAGATACTGCTTGAAAACAGTTCCTAATAAATTGTTTCTTTTTACTTAATTCAATTACAATTTATCAAAGATTGGAGAGGGCAGGGCTCGCAACTTAGAGAGGCTAGAAGCACAATCAGGAGATTAGACAATCCAGTGTAGGAAGATGCAGCTCTAGAACATAAATACATACCACAGCAATTAACGATGGGACGGCGAAGCCTGCCAACA
Source organism: Gymnothorax reevesii (assembly GCA_029721435.1). NCBI lineage: Eukaryota > Metazoa > Chordata > Actinopteri > Anguilliformes > Muraenidae > Gymnothorax > Gymnothorax reevesii. The sequence goes on along the minus strand of CM056573.1, from coordinate 164,691,231 downwards.
GATGAACACACACACAGAGGGCAGAAGAAACAAGACTACAATTAAACAATGCAGGGGGCAACACTGGTTACTGAGAACGATAGCTGCATTGAGGGGAAACGGTGGAGTAACGCATTCAGGATGTGACAATATATTTATTCACGTGGGCACTCAGATGCTGTGAACGTCACAAAAATGTGATTGTAATGTTCTTTTCGTAACATTCTACAGCTGTACAGATGTTGCAGTTGCTTCAAGAAAACAATGGAGTCCCACCACACAAAACTTATGTTTTAAAAAAGCAGTCCAGAAGACGCGCTCTTTGAAGAGTTAAATTAGAAGGGTTAGCACTTCCACAATAAAAGACAGCGGAGCTCAGGCTAAGGAAGCCCCAGATTGTGAGTCTGGTGTGATTAGCCGTGTTAGCTCACTTGCTGTCAGCCATGTCAGCGACATTGTCACTTTGACTGAAAGGATTGCGCAGATCAGTGCTCAACCCCTTGTGCTGCCGTTCCCCCCCCATCTCCGGCGCAACAGAGGAATAATGATTTTCACATTTCTCTCATTTTTCTTTGTGACTGAAAATAAAACTGCTGGCAGCTAGATACTGCAGGGTTTCATCCACACTCACCTGCGAGTTTGACAGTTACTACAATTAATTCAAAACCATATGCAAGAAAAAAGGCGGCAAAAACAGGCTACACAGGGCAACATTTCAATTTTTTATTTCTTTAACGACATCAGCTTAACAAACTGGGAGAACCATAATTCATAATTCTTTTCTTTGGTACTGTGCTCAAGCACATTCTGTTTGAAATCATACAATGAAAGTTAGGATGAAGTACAGACTGTCAACATAAATTTGAGGCTGTTTTTGCATCCATGTGGGTGAACTGTTTAGAAATGGCAGAACCTTTGCACATAAGCCCCCCCACCCCCTCCATTTTAGGTCCATTAAAATATTGGACTGTCTACATGATATAGAGAGTAGTTATAATTTTCATGCTCCTGGTATACAAGGTCTGCTTGCAGTCTGTGTCAGACATGATCAGATCCTTTATTTATTCTCTGGTACTGCTCTTCCAGGCCTGTACTGCTCCCATCTTCAGTTCCTGCTAGTTTTGGGTTCTTTTGGCATTTTCTCCTCTCTTCATTGTGCAACATGCTCTGTGATTGCCTTAAGAGAACAACAGAACCAAAATAACAATGAATTATGGTGCTCACTGTAGATGACAAAACATCAACTGTCAAAGTATTAGAAGTACAATCAAAATGTGTCCACAGTTATTTCTACTTCTTTCGAGTGAAACAAATATCCAGAGCTGTGGGCCTTCAATAAATGATATTTTACTACTTTCTGCCCGACGATAAAAGCAAGGCCTTCACTGTATTCATTTTTAAATTAAGTGTCGGATGAGAACTGATACAATCCAAACAACAACAATAATATATTCTTCCTGGTATCACATGACCAGGAGACAGCGGCAGCAGTAGCAGGGGTATTATCTTTGTTATGCAGTGTTTTCTGTCAGAGTTCGTGTCACGATAAGGCCCTTTGTGGGAGAGCGATAACCTGTGTTCTCTCTTTCATGCAGGGACTGAGTTGATGCGCCGAGCCAGTGGCAATTATGCAAATCCTACCGAGCAGCTGAAACAAATAAGACCCTGGTGGAAGGCTTCCTCGGATCCACACCAGACTGATCACGTGGACTCTGGTTTTCATTCCTGAAGGTTGACTCCCGGGGAAATTAAACTTCCACTCAGAGCTGCTTCTCGTTCTTTCCCTGTTTTCGGTTGTGTCTGCCTATGCCGCACGGTCCCCAGGAGGGCGGCTCATGGCGCCCATTGGCCCAAGGCTGTTCTTCGCATTTAACACTGCGTTAGCGCGCTCGTTAACTTTTCATTCCTGCACACATTTGCCCCTCTTGATTGATGATCATGTCATCCTGGGAGAAATCTAACATGACAGCACGATATGAAGAAAGCTGGAGTAAGGTTGCACATAATGAGTATCTGGAGACTGAAACAAAATGGGCTAAAATAGGGTAAGCTATCCATGATGTCGTGTGATTTTCTCTGCGGAGTACTCCATACAATTGCAGTTCTTTGAGAGATTGAGCTATGGATGAGCAGGAAAGCAGAAATCTGATTCGGCCATTTTTGATGAAGGGCTGGGAATGGGCCGCTTGACCTCGGAAAATCCACCGAGTATCTAGTTTTAAATTATCAATCACCAGTAAAATTCAATTTGTCATTTTTTAAAAATTGCTTTTAAAATCGCAAAGAAAATTTTCAAATTAATATGACTTATTTTAGTCCAAAAATATTTATACTTATGGGTCAACTGCAGGTGCAATGTTTATTTTTAAATAAAATGTGTCATTGGGATGAACAAATGCTATGAAAAGGTAACTAGGAAATGGAAAATATTAGAAAGATTTGACATTAAAATGTTCCATTTATCTTTCGTGATGGTTTTAGAAATTACATTTTAGTGGATATCCCCCAATGTGCTGGCCGCAATATGTTTTAAATTGGGTGTTTGTGTTCAGTGGACTCATCCAGTGTTACTTTAATGGTCTGGAAACCACACTGCAATATTGTGAAGGATTATTATGGCATTAAATCACCTGCAATGAAGGTCCAACTGCTTGGGAATTCCATTAATCATACTGGCTAAGTTACAGTTCACCCAGGTAAGAAATATAATAAATAAATAAAATAAAATACTATAGAATCTATATTTGGGAAGAGCTGTTGTAATTTTTCCAGATCTGTTTTCTAGGGAAACGGAAGCTTCACTAAATATATTTTAAGAGTTATTTCATAAGCCTATATTAATCATTCTTCAGAGGTCAAGAAGTTCACCATACAAGTGCATTGTCATGAAGATCAAAAAACATGCCGTTAGTAATGAGATAAACACTAATGCTCAGAACTGCAGAAAAGGAGGGAAAGTAAAAGTCTCACTGACACGTGTGCACACACAAAAACTCACATTCACACACACACGTGCGCGCGCGCACACACACACACACACACACACTCTGAGATGCACACCACATACATAGAAACATTGACCCTAATGCTCTGACTCATGCAGACCAAGGTTATTATAGTTTAGAAATTTTCATTAGTTTTTATTTTTATTTAGTTTTACTGTTCGCTTTTTTTATTTAATTTTAGTTTTAGTTAGCTGAACAAGTGATTAAGCAGTTTTAGTTTAGTTTTTATTTTGAGGAATTAACTAGTTTTAGTTTAGTTTTTATTAAGTTTTAGTCTTAGTTTTAGTTTTTCAGCTATTAGGAGGAAGGCCTTCATTTGTAAAAGCTGACAAGGATAAAGAATGTATGACAGCAAATATGTTTTTACCAAGCCCTTTATTAATCCTGTATTCTTTAACCATCATCCTTATTTTAACATGTGACACTGATGATACTAATATAACTGAAAAAATGAAAATCCAATCCATCTCACCCCATACAGTCATCATGCTCAGTTATTTCCGCAGCTTTTGCCATGTTTGAGAGCAAACCATCTTCTTCACTGAATGCGCGCAGGGCAGTTGCTAGGAATTATGCCCCCCTGACAGAATATCGGTGTGGGCGCCCGCCCCCGACTTTTCGTTGCCATTCTTTTACGACAATGTATCATGATGTTATTACGTCCGCCAAGGACGTAATAAAATCGCCTCGGTTTTTTTTTTGTCTGTGTATCTGTCTGTCTGTCTGTCTGTCTGTGAACAAGATAACGTAAAAACTGATGAGCCGATTTCCATGAAAATTCACATATATGAAGATCTTATAACTCGGAAGACCCCATTAAATTTTGGTGTTGATCCGAATACGGATCACGATTTGGCGGACGTCAGAAACCTCTGATTGCTCTTGTTATTTATTTCTCTGTTTCTCAGTGTACTTGACAGTGCCTAATGCAATACACCCAATTTTTCCTTTTTTTTTTTAATTAACCACTCGACAAAGAGTATCATTATGTAAATTTTGAATTATTAGTTTTCTTATTCACACTCACAAACTCACTCACCATCAAAAACATATTCAGACTGCTAGCGGTGAGGGTCTATTGCTGGGTCTGGTTCAGATGAAGTGACCACAGCTGATTCTGAAAAACAGTGCATAAAGGTTTAATGGTCACACTTTATTTGAAGTGTTGCTCATAAAGGCTTTATACAGCATGTATATTGCCTTCATTAATGAGACATAATGTCTTCGTAAATCATTCATGAGCGAATGCTATGCTTTGTAAAGGGTGAAATAACACATCCTTATTCGACATGTGATGCCAGATGTGAAAATGACAATGTCTCTTAGCTGACAATGTCACCCTTTATCGCAATTAGCCTCTAGCTAAGTGACATCCTCAGTTATATCACATCTGGCATCACATGCTGAAGAAGGATGTGTTATTTCACCCTTTACAATGCATGACGTTTGCTTATGTATGATTTAAGAAGACATTATGTCTCATTTATGAAGGCATTATACATGCTCTATAAAGCCCTTATGAGCAACACTTCAAATAAAGTGTGACCGGTTTAATTGTTCCATTTCATATTACTTTCATAAACATTTATAGTTATGTTCCATGGAACAACTGATGAAGAATTAACCAACTGAGTCTTGGAATAAACAAAATCTAAATGGGCCTCCCAGTACCATAGCTCTAAGCACCTAGCTTCATTTTGCTATTGTTATGAGGAGGGCAAGCTCTATAAAATTACCCCCTGCATGAACAAGACTTATGTCAACAGGCTAAAGTAGCAGTTTCGTTTTAGTAAACACTTAAGGTAAAAGTAATGTCAGCCTTGACAAGTGATTATTTAAGTTACACCTAAGGTTACCACACTGACTACACGTAGTTCGCTAGCCAAACCTAGCCTGTACAGTCACTCACAGCTAGTGAGAGCCAAGTATGCAGTAACCAATCCTAATAAGAACGGAGGAACGTGTCCTAGGCTGTTGCTAGGACAGCAGCATATTATGATGGCTGGAGAATGATAACCTGACTGATTTCTGAGGATGATACCGTTAATAACTGAATAATGCCATTCTTGTCAGGCGATAATTTACTCAGCTGACCGCATGTTACTTTAAAGTAACGTTAACGGCTGGATAGCCAGCCTGAACCACTAACATAGCAGGCTCGTTAAATACTCTCACTTTTCTTTGAAAAGAATTTTGTAATGTTCTGGACCCCTGCTTTGCTCTTCCTGTCCTTTCTCTATTCTTTTCTGGCGTCCAGATTTGTGTGTGTGTGTGTGTGTGTGTGTGTGTGTGTGTGTGTCTGTGTGTGTGTGTGCGTGTGTGCGTGTGTGTGTGTGTTTGTTTTTTTTTTTTTTTTGGACATCATATTCACAAGGACGGTGATCCCCGTTTGCTGCCTTAGTTCGCGACCTCGCCAGCAAAAACGCACAGACAATTTTCCAATACAAGCACAAAGCATGGATTTAACCATTTTTTAAGAAGGGGGTTACTGAAATGTATTTCATCAATATTGCATGCCTTAATGGCATTGTTTAAACTCTGATGCATTAGTATTAATATTGGGTAAATCAATGCAAAATAATTTTGTCATGGCAGCTACTGTGGGTTTTGTGGGCCCCAATGGACTGTGGGCCCTTGGAATTGTCATCACCTTTCCCCCCTGTACGACAGCACTGAATAATGCGCGTGAAGCATCATCTTCGGCTGACGCATACAGCAACTACGGCAGCTGATTTCAGCTATGCTTCCCCCCTCTGGAAGCAACCGGTTAACTGTGACTGAACAGGACAGTAATCGAGGGAGAAAACAAAACAATCAACGAAAACGAAGCTGATTTTATCTGCAATTTTGTTTAGTTTTAGTTAGTTACCTTCGCCAAGGAGGTTATGTTTTTGCCTGGGTTTGTTTGTTTGTTTGTTTGTCTGTTGGTTTTCTAAAATAACTCAAAAGGTTATGGACAGATTTTGATGAAATTTTCAGGGATTGTACAGATTGGTATAAGGAAAAAATTATTAGATTTTGAAAGAGATCCAGATCTTCGTCTGGATCCACGAATTTTTTAAAGGATTCTTTAACATTGGGAGATAGGGCCATTTTCGACATTTATGCATATAACTACACCAAAAATGGTCAGGGCATTTGGAAAAAAAAATACAGGGCAAGTTTCGAACATGTTCTACAATAAATCAAAGATTGATCCTGAAAATGGAATAATTCTGGATACTATGATACCATGACCTAGAATACGAAAGCAGGGGACCTTCGGAACTTTCATACGAAGAGAACAAATGAAGCTACAAACATGCGACAAACACCATTATATAGCCAAGATATTGCAGAATTAGGAGGGTGTCACCGGATTTACTGTATCTTCAAAAGCCAGGGAACTAGATCCAGAAGAAAACCACCATTACGGAAAATTTGATTTTCGTGAATAACTACTGAACTAATATTGATATCATTATGAATTTAGTTGCTAATGGTATGTTTTCTTGGTCAGGGAATCTGAAAAAATAGATCAAATAAATGTAGGACAAATATTTATGTGTAAATCACAACATGAGGGGAAATGATGCATCATGAGAACAAAAACAAAAACAAATGAAGCTAGAAACATGCAACAGACATCTTTAATCAGTCAAGACGCTGTGGAACTAATATTGATATGGCATTATGAATCAAATTGCCATGTTTTCATGGTCAAGGAATCTAAAAATGAAGATAAAATAATTGTAAGACTTATATCTATGGTGGAAGTCGCAATATGGAGGGAAATGTTGAGCTTGGCGGAGGTCTGCGCTCTCCGAGTGCTTTTCTAGTTTTGTATTGTTCATTGGAGTTTTTATTTAGTTTTCATTTTTTTTAAAAATGACATTTTTATTTTTATTTAAGTTACTAAGTCAGTTAACTTATTTCACAACTAGTTTTAGTTTTAGTCTTAGTTTTCGTTAACTATAATAACCCTGATGCAGACATGCTGCCACTGATTCATAATTGCATGCACACACAGACTCTCTGTCTCCACACCATCTCTGTCTCTCATTCATACACATGCAAGTGTACACTCATGTACAGACATGAGCACACACACGCTTGCACACACACACAGACACACATGCGCGCACACACACCAACATACGCACGCACACACAAATATTAACAATCAGCTCACATGTTTGCACATATGCATGCAAATACACACAGGCAGTTTATGATACAAGGGAAGATGATGATGGTTATTGATACTGTGGTGCTCACAAGAGAGCAGTAAATAAGCACTCCAATCTGATGAGCCTAAGAAAATTGAGACCCAGCCGACCATATGTGTGGACTGAGATCTGAGATGGACATGGGTGTGTGTATGTGGATTATGTGTGTGGGTTGTTTGTGTGTGTGCTCACGTGTATGTGTGTGGCGTGCGTGTGTCCGCGTGTGTGTGTGTGCAGTTTGTTTGTGCGCATGTGTGTATGTGCGCGTGCGTGCATGCATGTGAGTGTGCAAGCATGCGTGTGCATGCGCGTGTGCTCATGTATAGATGTGTGTTCCTGTGTGTGTACATTTGTGCGTGTGTGCTTGTTTGTGCGTGCACGCGAGTGTGTGTGCATGTGTGCGTGCTTATGTATAGTAGGTGTGTGTGTGCGTGTGTGTGTGTTTGTGTGTTTGTGCACGCGCGTGCGTGTTTGTGTGTGTGTGTGTGCATGCTTATGTATAGTAGGTGTGTGTGAGTGTGTGTGTGTGCATGTGTGCATGCTTATGTATAGTAGGTGTGTGTGTGTGTGTGCATGTGTGCATGCTTATGTATAGTAGGTGTGTGTGTGTGTGTGTGTGCGTGCATGTGTGCATGCTTATGTATAGTTGGTGTGTGTGTGTGTGTGTGTGCGTGCGTGTGTGTGTGTGTGTGTGTGTGCATGTGTGCATGCTCATGTATAGTAGGTGTGTGTGTGTGTGTGTGCATGTGTGCATGCTTATGTATAGTAGGTGTGTGTGTGTGCGCGCGCGTGTGTGTGTGTGTGTGTGTGTGTGTGTGTGTGTGTGTGTGTGTGTGTGTGTGGTATCTGCCTATGTTCATAAAGTATCCCATTGCTCACCAGGAATTCTAATGAGAGTCTTTATAAGCCCTATTTTCACAACAAATGTAGAATAAAACAATACTTAGTTGCAAATTTCAGTGGATGAATAAACAAATTTCAGCACAGGCATGTTTTTAAATACTGCCGACAGGTTATCATTGTATATTTTTCACATGTACAGACAGAAATGGTACATACTTCAGACTCAAGTGTCTTAACATCCATGCGATAAAGACAACAGATCGACATCCAAAAGGTGCAACATCTGTTCTTCTTTATGTCTGTTTAACAAACACACTCTTCTGGGACCTTATATTTTCATTCCCAGCAGATTCGAAGGAAGTTTCATCCAACAGCTTTCTCTCACACAAAAGGCAAAATAAATTACCTTGACAAATAAATATAGAAATATATACACTAAAGATTGTACTCCTGGGTCCTGCATCCCATATGTTGCACACATGCTAACAACTGCTGTGCCATAGCTTGAATTTTTCGATAAATGCAAACATTAGAGAGCTTTTAGAATTGCATTTACAAAGGGTCTCAGTCAGGTGAGGTCAGCCTGGTACACTGGCCCTGGAGGGAGGTATGGTGGTACAGAAAATAATGGTGCTTCATGGGGTCAGTGATCTGTCAATGTCTACTAAATGTTATTGCTGCAGACTCAAGAAAAATGCAATCAGACAATTTAGTTCTAGCCGTGGGAAATGCACCCAGCAGCAAAGAATTTGCATAATGATTCATACCACCTCTTGCGGAATTTCCATTACAGCACATAGGTATGCAATTCAGGGTATTTCTTTGCATGGCCCGGGAGAACGTTTTAGAGACACTTTTGCCCAGCCTTGAAAATAAAGGAAAAGTACTTTAAGAACTCAACCACACACGATACCTTGAACCAGTTTCAATGGCAGAAGTTCATCCTGCGGAGAGAATATCAATGCTGCAGAAGTTGTTAACACCAGATGTCCGTGTGGAATAGCTTTTTGAGAATTAATCGATAAGTATGTTTTGCAATTTTTTCATTCCCTCTAACTTCTGACCTTCTCAGGGGCAATGGTTAACAACTTGTTTATAATTTGTAAATGTTTGCTGAGATTTTTGATCTATTGAAGCATCTCCGCCTCACTTTTCTCAATAAATTTGAGTATAACAAGGCAGGCTGTGGGACGCAGCAGCGTTGTACGCGAAGCTGCTTCCCTTTTCCAGTGAGCCCCCCCACTCCCACACATCCATAATGAGGTCTTCATATAGGGTTTTATTATCTGCCTCAGGTCATGGGCTATCTTTCTTTCTCTAATTGCTGCTCCATTTTCCGGGCCTGGAGCTCAGAGATGGGTTTGACAGCACATATGTCACAAAGGTAATTAATTGGCGCAGTAAGCCTGAGGTAGGGTCTTGAGTGAAGGCTGTAAGGTTACCACCAGGAGTTTTGTACCCCAGGAAAAGATTTCTCTTAGGGCTGCAGCAACCCTTGTCACCTGGCCCCATTAAAGGTGATCCAGTATAATCTGTAAAGCAGGCTAGAAGAGTTAGCACCTTGTGGGATTTTGTAATAGTCTACAATGAATGAACCATTCTGCTTATCATGTTCTTGATTGAATGCCACGATTACTTAATTGGCTCAATAGCGGTCGTTCTTTTGGCCTTGTCGTACAGTTTCCATCAGCACTCACCTAAACAGTTTACAGCTGAGTGTGAAACAGTGGGAAAATGGATCAAAACCTCCAAGTTTATGTCCGTGGTTGGCCACTTGAAAAAGGCGCTTATCCCCTTCAACCAAGTGGCTACCGATCACCCATTGTAGAAGAGTACAATTCGGCCCACGGCAGGGTCTTATAAGGGGAAAAGAGATTGAAAAACTGACCACCATGTAGGTGCCGCAGCTGCAGGGATGTGGAATTTATGGAAATGAAGGTTGACTAACTAGAGTCAGGCATGCTGGTCTTTTCACAGGCCAGCAAGGTATACTCTCCTTGATAAGTTAGGGACCTGAGTTATCTGGGTGAAGTGAACTGAGTTACCTCAGAGAAGTGCTGCTGTGTTTCTGAATTGAGTACAGTTAGTTGAGGTTGTCTCTGGGATTTCTGCTCAATGTCCTGACACCCAGGGTCCGATCCAGGGTAGAGAGTAGGGATAAAGTGTAATGTACTGATCAGGAACCAGTCGCGAGAACCAGGAAATGCAGTAGAGCTTGTTTTATTGGTAAAGGGGGGTAACCCCCGCAAAGCAGGAAGCAACAGTACAGAGTCCACAATCCAAAAGTCAAAATCCAGTTGGGCAAAAATAGTATCAAAAACCAGGGCAGCAATCACAGTAATCGTAGTCGGACAGAAATGGGTCTGGTACACAGCAATAGTTCTATCAGAGAAGCAAGCCAGAATCCACAGAACGTAATCCGAATCATTACCAGGGCAGCAAACAGAGATCTCGTAGTCGGGCAGAAAAATGGTCAAAACACACAGATGCAACAATAATCCAAAATCACAAAGGCAAAAATCGAAGGTCGGGCAATCCAGTCAGAAAGATAAATCACTAAGAATCAAGGCGAGAAACAAACGTGGCACAGGAAGCTAGGAAGAACGATCTGACAACTGGAAGTGACTAAACAGACATCTTAAATACACCTCCGGGGTGAAACACATGACCAGGGAGAACAGGTGCAATCAATGATACAATAATCAGGAGTGACACATGAGGAATAATCTAATTACATGAATTTGGCAAATGCCAAAACGCTGACAGGGATCACAAGACAATCCTATGAACAAACAACAGCTCCGGTTAAGGAGTACTAAAAGTGCATAGTCTAAAGCAGGGATACTCACTCTTTTCCAGAATGAGCCGCAGTGGGTGCAGGCTTTCATTCTAACCATGCAGTTACACACCTGACTCTACTTATCAAGGATCTATGGCAAAAGCTTTAAGGGTTCATTAGTAGAATCAGGAGTGGGACAGGTTGGACAGAGCGAAAGCCTGCACCCACTGTGGCTCATTCTGGAAAAGAATGAGTATCCCTGGTCTAAAGAAAAGGAAAGCATGAGATATAAGTGGAAATTCACAGAAGCTGTAACAGAGATAGGCAAGAGGGCGGAGATTAGAATTAGGCGATTGCTGAGAGATCATTAGTCAATTAGTATGTGCAGCTATACAATCCCGAGTGCGCGTTAGTAAGTTAGTAAAAACATACAATGTTAATATTAGTTAGTAATTATCGAAAACAACAAACTGTTAGTATGGATTAGTAGATAGTAAAAGAGAGGGGAAGGAAGCACACAAGATAATGAAGGAACATTGAAAACCCAGAAACCAATAAATCACTGTGTGTATGAGTGGCATGCAAGACTAGGGCCCGTCGGCAAAGACCTACACAAGACAAGACAGGGTAGACGTAGTGCAATGCATGGAAATGAAAACATGGCATGGAAACTTAAATGATCGAAACATGAAAAATAATAAACAAGAAATCTAAACTACCAAAAACACAATACACAATGCTAAGAATGGTCAGACAGGCAGTGGTCACTAAACACAAGAATCCTAAACATGGCAGAGCCAGGCACAGAACTTAAACACCAGAAGCAGAAAATCAGAATCACAACATAAAGTCTCCCACCTGGCTTGATATCGCTTTGGGATCTCCTGGGATTAGCTGGATGCATTACTCTGGGCTGACTTAAGTCGGACCTCTCAGTCTGCCCAACGGGCAGGGGCGGTTTTAGGAATTCTGAGGCCCTGGGCAAAGAACAATTTTGAGGTTCCACCCCACAACTCAAACCCAAACATCTGTTAATAATGAGAAAATCGATCATATGCAAGGAAAAACATTTTTTTTATTGAACACGACATGAAAATGATTGAAAAAATAGGTTGATGTCTGATGTAATATATACGTAACGTGCACACGATATCAATCCCAACAATATTTACAATTTTTCTTTTTTTTACATTTTGCGCTTTTCTTTCTTTCTATGTGCGCCAGATGCTTGTTGTGGGGTACAGGTGCCGCTATCAACACAACCACTACAGCCAGGGCTAGAGCTAGCATTGCTGCTGTCAAACGCCGGCTCATTGATGGTGCTGCTGCTGGCTCTGGCTTCTTCGGTTGAACTTGCAAAGAAGGTGGTTAATTTGGGAAGCTTTTGAACAAATCTTTCATTTTACTTCTTTCTCTTACTTTTCTCCCCACCGCTTAGAAATCATTTCATTCTGTGAACACAGATATGCGTCGCTCTTTCGAAAAAATAATCGACTTTGGTATTCTATATACCGTATTCCCGCCGGGCTCGCTCAAGTCGTTGCCTAGGCTACCTCAGACGCCAGAGCCAGAGCGAAGCCGGACAGCTGTGAATGATGTCACGTCACTGACTGTGGTTTTTCGCTGGGATTACACGCATTGAGAATATGTTAGAATTTATGCCTACTCTCAACACGAATAATGCTTAATATTAATATTGCTTTCATCACTGTCATAGCAGTGTGATTGGACGAGGCCCCAACCGAGGCTCCTGATTGGCCGAGGCCCTGGGCAACTGCCCGTGTCTGACCTATGGAAACACCGCCTCTGCCAACGGGGAGTCTCAAATCTGGGTTTGAGCTTTTTGTAGCAAGCGCAAATTATTGTAGATATACATATGTGGTCATCTACCATATATCAAGAGAGAATGATGTAATTTTTCAGGCAAGTAAACATGCAATTTTTATTGCAACAATATAATTCAATTTAGTGACTTACATAATTTTATTCTCATGATGTAATTACAATACCATTGAGTGATATCCAGATGTTCAATAATGTAATGTGTCTGATGCCAGTCATCCATCCCCTCTGTGAAACGAATGATAAATCTAAACATTTGTCCCAGTTGCACGGTTTAGTGGATTAAGACAAAAGAAAAAACAGAGGCTTGAACTACAAGGCATCATTTTCATCAGCGGTTGACCGGGAGCTATTGTAGTTTCGTTGGCTGTCAACAGGACCGCACTTGATGCTACCGCCAGTAGGAGATGCAACAAGTTGATGCCTGGTCAGACGTCACTACATCAAGAGAACGGTATATGAGACTTAAGCTGTGTCGGTAACACTTTATATTAAGGTCCTTGTAATAAATGGTAATTAATAGTTAATAAGCCACTTTTAAGACCTTTAAAATACTCTTCCCAATTTAGATCCAGTGGCTGCAAAGGAGCTTTGTTCATTGTTATCAAGTGCATAATAAAAGATTTATTAATCTTAATAAGACATTTCCCACTTTGGAACCAGTAGCTGAGTAGAAGAATTGTTAATTGTTAATAAGTCCATTGTAAATGATCTATTAGCTTTTATACGACATTAATATTATCCTTTAATGGTCTTATTACAGTCAGTAAACATCGTATTTACATAATGGAGTAAACATTGTAAGTAAACTGTAAACTAATTTCTAATAATTGCTTACACTTATAAATTACTATCAAATGTGTTTTATGGTATTATTAACACTTATTAAGTCTTATTAAAGTTGATAAACATCTTATGAATGTCAATAAGTGGTCTACAAACTTAAAATTCTGAAAAGTGCTCATAAATATCTCACAAGCCAAGAATAATTGTGTTGAATCTTATTACTAAAGGTCATTATTAAGCCTTATGAATGTAAATAATTATTTTATTAACATTGTAAAACCCCAAAAAAGCAATAACCAAAAGGCGGATGTTGCCGGGGTGAAGGCCTCACGTATTCTCCTAGTCTAACTTTAATTAGAGCATTCTTCTGGCTGGTGTGAATCATAATATAATGGATATTTATTCACCGTCCGAGGACGGGGCATGAAAGCGCAATGGTTACGATATCTGACTCCATATAACAGTTAGAATACAAAATTTAGCAATAATCTCGTTAGAAATCTGACTCCAAATTAGAATTAGAATTGATAATTTAGGGAACACCTGCGTGAATCTCGAAACAGTGATAACAGTAACTTAAACTCTAAGGACAAACATGACGTGACTAACGTTATACCTTGAATTCCAAACAGACAACCACCGCCGCTACATTAATGTTCCTGGGCATTAACACCATGTTCAAATCCTAGGTTCGTTGGTTAGGTTAGAGGTTGAAGTCAACCAGCACTGCAACAGCATCTTTTGGCTTGAATTACAGGGAACCCAGATTCACTCCACACTTGGGCTATGAATCCGTATATTGGTAGATCCTGGCTGCCTAAATCAACTTAACCAACCGATTCCCACACCGGGCCGCTGGCCAGTCGTTCCTCAGTGGGGCTAAACTATTCCCCTAGGTATTCGCCGAGACGGGGCTAAGAAGAATAAAAAGATTAAAAGACACGAGACCACGCAAGCTAGAAAAGGAATAACAATAATTTAATTCACCAGGTAGGCACAACTTGAATCAAAGAAATAAATGATAAGCCAATTACCGTTACATATAATTTAGAAGGATTTTGAGTATTTTCATACCTGGAAAAGATGAATGACCACGTGGAGCTATAAGTCGCTCCACGTGGTCGGGGAGAACTCAAATATTCCCCCGCTCCGCAGAGCAAGGCAACAGGTGACTTACCCCAAGAAGAGACAGAAAGAAGCCAAGAAAGAAGAGCCCGCCCCCTCAGGATCTTGTACCTTTAAAGACTCCAAACCACGCCTCCGAAAAGGTAGAGGGAAGGTTGGCCGAATCAGAGTTTTACTGGCCTAGGTGATAAGATAATTTGCACAGGGAGACTAGGGTAGTTGCTTGAATGAATCTTACAAACGAACCATAATTCCAAGGGAAATGAAACATGTTCCATTCAACTCCTTGGACTCCCCCGAGAATAAAGAGACCAAACATGATATGAATATGTATTAAAATGATGCAGTTGTCATGGAAAAGCCTTAAGATGGAATATTATAGCCCAATTGCGTTATCAATATATAACAGGTTCCTTCCTAGGATATTGAACAGAAATATATTATGAATTTGATAGAGGTTAAGATCGTTTTAAGCAGCTTAAAAGTAACTGATCCTGACTTTAATTGAGAAGAGGTCTGTGAGTTTCAGAGGGCCAGAGCAAATGGCTCCAAACCCCCTGCTGGGCAGAACAAAGGAGATTCGAGGCAGGCAACAACATCCAGGTCGTATAAGCTTGCTGTTAAATCAACCAAATTTTACACATGGAATGTGCCTGTGTTCCAACAATATGAATTGACACGCATTTTGAGTAAAATCCAGCCAAATCAAACTTTCAGGTTCTACAACATTCATAAGGTATATATAACTTCTTAAGTTCATAGTAAGTGCTTATAGGGTTGCGAATAAGGAATAATAGTTATGTTACTTATAATTAATTGACACTTGCAAAGTCGTATTAGTGCTTACAAACATGTTACTAATCTATATAGGCTGTCTATAAACATTATATAACTTGCTACAAGTGTCTTATAAATCATTAATAAATGTGTTAACTCACTAATTATCCCTTATAAAGTTTGATAATCATAAAAATCTTATATTTATTACAAGTATATCAACTGTTAAGAAGTTTCTAATAAAAGCCTATAAGTTCTCAAAAGCAATAATAAATGTGTAAATTATGCTTTTATTGACACATTAAATTGGTAAGGTCTAGTAACTGGCTTAGTGAGTATAATTTACTGCTGATTACAAGGACCTTAACATAAAGTGTAACCGCTGTGTCCACTGTCTCCACTGGACGCAAATTCTGTCAGAGATCACAGAAACAACATAGTCAATGCAAGCTTAGTTGTGTGAAGCATTTCGTAATGAGGGAAAACCCAGTTAGATTCCGCCTCCATTCTTCCTTAGAGAGACTTGATGGTTGACTGATGAGTGTTTGACAAGAAGGTTATGGCCGATCTAGCTATGAAGCTGTCGCAACTGTTCAGAGTCACTGGCTGGTAATTAAGTATTTTCTGCAGTGCATACTTCTATTTTCCATCATCAGTCCTTTTTGCCTCCACAATAATTTGACACTGATTTTGGCTCTGACTGATTGCGTTGCCATGGGCGAGTTTCCACAAAATCCTCAAACTGAGCATTGCACTGTGGGTAGGAGCTTGTCACCGGTAAAGTATAGAATTCTGTTGCAGTTTTGTCAACAAATGAAGCATAACATACAAAACCTGAAATTTCACTACCAAAAACATCACAAATCATCCAGAAATAGTACAACGCATTTTGCTTGCTTAAAGGTGCCGATGAAGTGATTTTTTTTTTTTTTTTTTTTTGTATATTTACAATATGTTGGGTAACAAATACACAGTACCAAAGCTTAAAATGTCTTATGTTAAAAGTAACGATTTTAGAAGGCCTCAAAAGAGCGCCATTTTTCCCTCTCAAATGATATTGGAATTGCACAGCCAAAATACCACTTGATAAGAACCGCTAGTACTATTGCGGTGCCAGAAGTTCAATTCAGTCCCTTGGATAGTGAGCAAAATAATAAAAAAAAGTATATATATTATATATATATATATATATATATTTTATATTGCATACATATATTATGGAATGATCATTGCTAAAAAATCTTCTGGATTATGTCCATTTCCAGCACATTCTCATTCTGACTCATCATTTAGTGAGGCTACCTGACCAAGTGTCGATATACGATGCAAAAGAAGGCTCTTGGCATCATTATTTGATGCTTAAGGTTAAGCTCAAGTCCAGGGTTAGGGGTTAGGGGGTAGGGTTTGTTTTAAACTGGTGTCAAATAACGATGCCAAAAGCATCTTTTTACATCGCATATCGATACTTGGTCAGGTAATGTCATTGTATGATGCGTCTTGGCTCATGTTTCCTAATCGCCCATTTGACTGGGTGGGCCACCTGTAAATCTCCGCGGGCCTAAGGCCACCCAGGCCTACCTATAAATCTACCTATGCAACCTGGCCTGTTATCAACTTGCTGTTAACACTCATTTTTACTGAAGACCTTTTGGTCCAATGGCGTATTTTTTGGAATAATGGGCACATTATCTGGGATAATGTGTGGTTTCAATTCAATATTGAATTTTTTTGGATTATAATACCTTCCGCATAATCGGCCGTCAGAACAATGTGCAGCTCCCACACAGTCAGGGATGAGATGCAGTCCACAAATATTTTTAAAAAAATTTATGATAAGAGGATTACAATGAGGAAGATAATGTATTTATGTTTGTATCAATGTATTTAAAAAATTATGTCGTAGTGGCCCCGTCAAAAACTACACTGGTGTATTTGAAGCAGTAAGGGAACTAATTCCATCAACATCCGGGTGATTTGTGATGTACCAAGTGACACATGTACACAGGTTACACATGTACATATCTGCAAATCATGGTTTATATAGGCCAACTCAGTCACTCTTGCAGTGGTCCACTGTTCTGGTACAATGGCAATCCATTAAAGACATGGCTGATCACAATGTATCTCACATCAAGCCAACAACAACTTTTGAATTTTGTCTCAAGTAAAAACACACAAAATCACAAGATTTCATAGAAAGAATATTTGAAGTGCAGAAAATTTGGCACTTTTGGTCAGGTTCAAGGCTTGCACAGAACCAGTTTTGCAGACCTGATCCAGCTCCGCAAAACTCAGTATGGCATCTGACCTGTTACCCGTAATTATCTCAAAATCAATTTTGAATCCAACCCATTTCATTAATACTATACCTGTGACATGTCTTTCCAGCTTCTAGTATCAAATGGAGAATGTTGAGATTTACTCGAAATGTGTATATTATTATTTTCAGTTTGGCAAACAAAGAAAGCAGCCTTAAAGCATTTTGAACAAACATAAAAGCCTCGGATGGCATTATTAACACTGTCTATAATTAATTTGAATTCCTCCCAAGCAATTTACTTGGCCTTGAAGAATGAGATGTCAGCAATGTGATATTCATCGGCAGTTATGTTTGTTTCGTCATCCATGTTGAACCAATCCTTGCCCATCCTAACTGTCAGTCAAGCAGAACAAAGTTCATTTTGCTCCATTTCCACATTGCCAGATGTTATTCAAGGGTTTAGGGTCGTGTATTTGTGTTTCATTCTGCCTGGCCATTTTTCTCACCCAGTTTAATTTCTCTCCACTCAAAATTCTGCCTATTCATAATTATTATGATGAATTATTCAATCATTATTATTTATTTATTTTTTCGCCTGCCTTTTGACTTAAAATATTTTTTGTTGTTTTACACGCACATTCAAATGCAAACCTACGGATTTTTTTTTTCATCCTCACATGATTAAAAAAATTTTTGAACAACATCTTAAAATAAAACTCTCCATTGACATTTTTGGAGATACAGTGATCAGGTATCCATACATTTAGCAACGATTTGTTCAAGTGTTTTCACTTTGTACATAAGCAGATCCATTTCCACTGCAGAGAATCGTTCTTTCCAAGTATGCACCAGGCAAACGTTAAGCACCACCCAATTCTTAAAAGACGTCCTACTTCACCGAAGGACTAAATTAATAACATCAACAAATATTGCTCAATTCTCGTGACATACAGTACCATACCTGGCATACCAAATCAGTTTGAAAAGAATTTAATCCTTACTGAACACTTTATTAGCTTTTAAAAAAAGGATTTTTTTTTTTAAAGACAGGCTAAGCGTAATCAGGAGGTCTCTGTACAATATATCCGTGAGCCATTAGCCTGATCTGTTCACTCCTCAATATTTAGGCATCATTCACTAATGTAAATAATTATTTTGTCACCTCAAAGAAATAATTATGTGATGATATATGCATATATATGTTTCCTTTCTAGATTGTGATGACTTTACACATTAAAAGAGATGATCAAGTTTATTGATTTAATTGTACTGTGTGCGTACTCTAAACGCACAAAATCTACAGAGAAACTATGCATTTTCTAAGAGTGGAAGCAGAAAACTTTTCAACCCCCTCAAAGCCCCCCGTTCCCGAGTATTTCCATATGGCAATATTTTTTGCACTGCTCACTTTTTATTTTTCTCAGAGCCACGCTGCCGCTAGCAGCCTGGCAATTGTCCAAAGCAGGAAAAAAGGCCCACTCTCGTCGAACTTCTGTTTCTATTGCTCTCTGACTTTGCCTTCTCTATCAGTGGTCTTCTTTTTCTCCGGCTGGGTAGAGTTTCCACTGTCACTAGGGTTTTTCCACCATCCGCCATTTACTCAACTAGGGATAGCTACTAATAACTGACAAGGACAAGAGAAGTGCCATCTTCTTCCTCTTTTGGTCGGATAATGGTTGAGACACTTCCTTTGTGCAGTAAACTGATGCTTCATTTGTCTGGGAGATTGTACCTGGTGGCAGACAGAATTCACCTATGGCTAAACCCCGCCCCTCCACTGACTCGGACAAACAATCAACATTTTTGAACTGGCACTAATGGCGGCTATCACAGTCGGAGATCTTTTTCAGGATGCTATCAATGATTTTTGGCGACAGAAGGCTCAAATATCATCAAGAAATCAGAAAAAAACAATTACACTATGCATTGGAGGGATACACTAATGAATTTAGACTGGAGAGTGTCAACAAAAAGTTTAAATTAGAAGCAAAAATTTTCAGGACTCAGTGCAAATGCGATCAACCGTATCCCATTTATGTCACCCTCTCACACAACAAGATAGAGGATCAGTATTTGTCGTGCACTGCAGGGTTAGAAATTTAATTTACGTATCATTATTGCTACCAAATTTAAGAAATCTAACCTTTGTTAAATTAAGCTGATAGTGGGGTCTTCCACAAAGCTTTATCCAGAGGAGACACTTCTCTCGGTTATGATGTGGCTTTGGGAAGGGTATAAAATACACCCCATCGCCCAGCCACCCGGGATACCTCATATCGGAGTTATTTACCTCAAGCACAGAGTTTAGCCATTTTTTGAAACTTTGAAACATTTTAAAACCGCATTAAAGCTGTCATGGCTTAGGTGTGCGTTTGTCGGACCTTTCTTTGTTCTATTGTCCGGAACGATAGAACAAACAGCTGGGCCATCGAATTCCGGGCCCAGCTGGCTGATTGAGCTGGGGCGGAGTTTTCCGGACTCTATATATATGACCGGGGATTCGCCACGCCTATCGCTAGAGTGTCCGATTGTTTCTAACACTTTGGCCTGAGGAAATCTCTAGTCTGATTTCCTAGTGATTTGTAATATTTTATTTATTGTTTGGAATTGCTTCTTTCAGATATCTTCTCTCTTCTCTTGCTGTTTTTTCTCTCGCACTGTTTCCGTGTTGCAGACTTTTATTCATCCTTGGAAGCAGGAGCTTTTACCGGAGGTTTATACCTCTTCTGTGTTTGTGTCTTAGCTCAGCTGCTCTCAGTTCTTTCTCTCACTGGTCACAGCACCTGGCGTCCTGTCACCGCCCATTACAGAACACTCTAGCGATAGGCGTGGCAAACCCCCAGCCATATAAATAGAGTCCAGAAAACTCCTCCCCAGCTCAATCAGCCAGCTGGGCCAGGAATTCGATGGAAAAGAAACTCGATATCGTCCTCCATAATAGAACAAAGAAAGGTCCAACAAATGCACGACTAAAACATGACAAGAACAAAAAGAGCTAAAAACGCCAGAATGCAGCTGCAGCTCTTAAATACTCTACACTTCACCTCCACTTCAATGAGCAACAGGTGTGGTTCGCTGAAGTGGAGGCAGAGACAGTAGGAGGGGGAGGGACTGCGGGGCAGAACCATCACAGTAGCGAACGATACTGAGTTTCCGTAATGCGTTTAAATGGAAGTTCAGGCTCAGAGTGCCCGAGAACATGGGAAGAGAATATGCACTGTGATTTGCTCATCGCATTTCAGGGCGGGGCTTAGCCACAAGTCAATTGTATAGTGAAAGCGATGCATATAGGGAAGCAATCTAAATGCTTAAGGTGTAATTACTCTATAGCATTCCACTTTGCAGTCAACAGTCAGTGTCATAATTGTAAGTGGAAGCAAAAAGTTGTCCATTCACATGTTAAAGTTAGCTTGGGTTCATTCTTCACAGTTTGTCCATCTAAATAAGTATATTTCATTTATTTTTTATCTACATATTTTTTTTTTCACCACAGAATAAAGTGACTTTGTCAACTATCATTCACAAAGGTGCAGTGTTCATTAAAGCATGCTAATGCCCAAGTTATCCTCTGAGATGCTCAAGAGAGCTATGCATAATTCATATCTAATGAAGGCATATTATATTAAAGTAGGCCTATTGCACTCATTTACACAAAATTATGCAGCTGGTGTTAGCCATGCTCACTGTGCTGTAATGCCCAAATGAAACAGTTTTCATTTGGGTGCGTATGAAATTACAAATTATTTCCTCTGGCTTTTTTTTAATGAAAAAAATTTATTTAAAAAAAAAAAAAAGTCAGCACAATTGTTCGAAACATTCATCCGTGGTGTCTGAGTTGTTTTTGTGTAACATTAGTCACGACTCATAAAATGTATTTTTTCTCTCAGTTTGCTCTGACTGGGAGTTAGTAATTCTGAGAATCACCATTTTTACCATGGACAGATGAAACATTCAAGTGCTACATGTATTATTTTTAATGATGAATTTACATTCAGTTAAATTTACTGAATTAAATCTGAATTTATTTAAGTTTCATTCTTTTCGTACAGCTACTGAAAAAATCCATACAAGAGGCACAGGGGCAAGGGGTTAGAATATAGAAAGAACCCCATATGGTTATAAGTTACTGTGCCTTAAGGTAAGTATTACGTTTAGGTTAAGGTTAAAGCTCAGGCTTTGGGTGATTATGGCTTTTAAGACAGCTTTGCCTTTCAAGCACTCTTGGGGCTCGGATTTCCAAATGCTGCACTTTCAGATGCAAGGATTGAACCTCGTCTGGCCAATCAGAAGCAGACAAGAGAGAACACATTTAAGAATGCATTTAAGTGCACTCATGGAACATCTTTTTTGTAACACAGTACTAATACAGTGGGCCAGCAAGACCTGCCATCGCCCTCAGTCCACCTTCAATTCTTTGAGGGAGTGATTCCACCAAATGTTGGAAATACTGCTTAGAGATTCTGGTCCATGTTCTCAATTGAATTGCTGAATCTCTACAGATTTGTCTGCAACAACGTGCCACTAATTTTCTGCTCCTTCATAGGTGCTCTTTTGGATTTAAATACAACGTATGTTGACTGATGAAGGTCACTGCACTCATTGACATGTTCATGAAATCAGTTTTGAGATGACTTTTGTTTTGTGACATGGTGCATATCAAGCTGGAAAGTGGATATTTGAAGATGCAAAAATTGTGGGTATAAAGGGATCTATGAATATAATCTGGGGCAATTCTTAGATAGGCTGCGGTATTAAAACAATTAATGATTGATTAGAGCCCAAAGAGTGCCAAGAAAACATTTTCCAGACCATTACAGGTGTACAGATGAGCAGATGTTCCTGTTAACGTGCTTGTGTGTGTATCTGACAAATGATGGAATAGAGAATGACCAGCGCACTGCTCTATTCCTGCTAACTGACATAAAATAATGCTGTTTGCTTTTTGAACTGCTTATCGCACATCCCCCTCTGTCACAAATCTGATTTGATTCTTGTGTCATGCGTCAAAGTGGGAGGATGCTCTAACCAATGCAATTGTAGTACAATAGGGATAAGGGCCTGTTTACCATGGTGTACCGTGGCACGGTGGCATAGTGGTTAGCACTGTTGCCTCACAACAAGAAGGTTGTGGGTTCGTTTCTGTGTTTGCATGTTCTCCTCGCGTTTGCGTGGGTTTTCTCTGGGTACTCCGATTTTCCCCACCCACAAAAACATGCATCATAGGAACACTCCTGCCAGTACCCATGACCAAGGCACTGGCTTTAGAACTGGAGTTGGTCCCCGGGCGCTGCTCTGTGGCTGCCCACTGCTCCTAACTATAGGATGGGTCAAATGCAGCAGACAAATTACCCCACAGGGTTCAATAAAGTGTATCTTGTCTGGGCATTGAGGAGTTTCTTCAGTTTAGCCATTAAAATTTGATCCAACTCTTGTTTAATACAGGTTTCCAACTTTTAGGTGTTTTTAGGTGTCCTTTGACAGACTTTTCGTTTAATTATGCACCAAATGTTCTCAATCGGTGAAAGATCAGGACTGCAGGCAGGCCAGTTCAGCACAGAGACTCTTCTACTACGAAGCCATGCTGTTGTAATAGCTGCAGCATGTGGTTTTGCATTGTCCTGCGGAAATACAAGGCCTTCCCTGGAATAGATATTGTCTGGAGGGGAGCATGTGTTGCTCTAAAACATTTTTATACCTTTCAGTATTCATGGTGCTTTTTAGAACATGCAAGTGTCCCACACCATATGGGCCATTCCACCGAATCGGTGCCATTTGCATGTTGTAATTTTTCAAATATAAACTTCATTTTTCAAATTTTTTCAGGATTGTATCTGATAACATACATGTTTAACTATTCAAAATATGTAATGGTCAATCTCAGGTACATTTATTCTTATTTTTACAAGGTTGTGAAATGGAAGATGGTAGCATTTTTTTCAGTCCTGTTACCGATACTATTATAACTATTAATATATCATTTAAAAGTCATTTCAAGTATTTTATTCGTTTTTCACTCAATAAAGTGGGTATGTATAAGAAATAATTTAATACAGGTTCAAAATATATATAACTACGGTAAAAAAGTCAAAAGTATACAGGCGAAATGCATTTCTTTTAAAAATATAAAGCCATTTTTGATTTTTAATGGGGACCTTAACCTCAAATTGATCAAAAATCTATTATGTGATCTATCCAACATGTGCTCAAATAATGGACAAAAAAAATTTGGGGAAAAAAAATTTCATCTTTATTTTTTCAATTAAAACAATTAGGTAACAGGAATGAGAACCGAGTAACAGGATTGAGTGTCTCTGAACAGAACAGAATGGAGAACAGGTGTGTGTGTGTGTGTGTGTGTGTATGACAGTATGTGAGTATGTGTCTTTGTGTAAGTATGTGTGTGTGTGTGTGTACAGAATGTGAGAGTGTGTAATCGCATGTGCGTGTATATATGCATTTATGAATATGTGTATAGACTCTATACACATATTCATACAAACACACACACAAACCACACTACTATAGAGTGTACGTGCATGAGAGCATGGGTGTGTGTAGTATGCTTGTGTGTATGGATGTGTATATGGTATGTATTTCAGTGCAAATGTAAAGGAGTGGGGGAGTGGAGACAGAGAGGGGTGTGAGTTTCCCCGGCAGCATGTGTGTCTCACTACTCAGGTACAGTATGGGCTCTGCATCTTTCTCTGAAAAAGGTAAAAAGAAGAAAGACAACAGATATAACTGAAATAAGTTGAGCATATTGCGTTAAACAGGCATTTCTGCATAGAATTGCATGATTACAAAATGTATTTTTATAGAATTGCAATGAATTAATGAGGAAAAATCTAACTTGCTTTTTTAAGAATCAGATTTTAGTTTAGCCCAAACATCTTTTTTTATTGCCATGTAATGGCTTGTGACCTGCCTCGTTGGTGGGATTATGCACGAGATATCTTGAAAGAGGTACCACAAGGTATCCTCAGGGGCTGGCCAGTAGAATCTGTTGGCTCCCTGACAATAATATGTTCACATTGTAAAACACCATAGTAATTCCAACTGTAATGCTTAAAATCAAAGAATTCATGTTATATCATATAAACAATTAAATACAAACTTCTCTTCCCGCCCCTCTCTATCTTACCCCACCCCTCCCTGGATCTATCTCTTCCCCTACCAACCTCCCCTTCCTTTCCTTACTTCTCCACTCCTGTCCCTCCTCTCCCTACACCCCCCCTCTCTAACCCCTCCCTACTCAGCCCCACCTCTCTCTACCTCAACCCCACTCCCCTTCAATTTGTCACTTTCAATGAAAATTCTCACTCCTTTTACTCTTATTCAGTCTTGTTACCCTTTCTATGGGTAACAGGACTGAGGGTAACAGGACTGAGTTTTTAGCACAGAATTAGCTATGTTGCTAAAGCTAACACATGGAAAACCATGCTAGTAGCATGAGGCCCCTAAGCACCTTTAAGTGATTAACCAAAACTCAAAAAATAAAAATAAAATCATAAGAGCATACAAAATAATTTAGGTAACAGGACTGCATGTTATGATTTACGATGCCAGTCATATTTACAATATGATCAAAAATAAACAAAAGAGATTGAGAGAACTTAATTTTGGTCTTCCCAGTTCCTTCACGGGACTGAAATGATGCAATATCCTGTTGATCCTGTCATATGTGGAATGTTCCAAAATCTTTAGGGTGGTTAATGTATCAGGGTAACAGGACTGAGAAAAAACCTGGGGACACCACTAAAATTGTGTTTTTTAACTAATGTTTTATGATTTTTTGAGTAGAAAACGTATTTTATGTTTAAATTACAAATTGGGCCACAAAATAATGCAAAAATAAATACTTTTATAAAGGATTCTGGTGACTATATTTAATAGTTAAGTTTGGTGTTAGAGAGTGGGGACAGGCGAAAATCCCATTTGTTCAGTATTCTACGTAGCTTTTATAAAATTTTTAGACCGTGCATCTTCAAATTGCAACCAGGACAATAAAAAGGACACTTTGATTGATAATATAATGTATTAAACAGATACTTTTCATGCATATTCATGAATATTTCTGAATGTAATGTCTTGGGGACAGAAAAGGCACCGATTCGGTGGAATGGCCCATATGCAGTATTGCGACGAAGGCGAAGCTGCACCGGTCACAGAGCAGACGCAGCTGAAAGTAATAGGGCAAGATAAAAGAGGATAGGAGCTCACGTTTCTGAACAAACGAAAGGTTTAAGTGCCAGAAACGGAGCGAGCAACCAGAAAAGAAAAGAAATCTCAATAAAAGAGAAAAAAACTAACAAGGCACCTTACAATAGTGCCAAACACTAAAGAAGCAAAGCTACCCAGAAAAAAAAAAAAATTATATATTTATATAAATCGGAAAACCCGAAAGATATATATCGAGCCAAAGTGAACAAACTCATATCAAACACTCTAGCGAAGGAGGCGTCGGAGTAAAATCTTAAAAGTTATTCACAAAGCCGCAGAAAGCAACTTTTAGCTAAGAAAACTGGTAACTCCTAGAGCAGAAGTAGCTCTGAGAGGTTGGAGTAAATCTCCATTGCTATGGATGACGTCGATTCTCATGCACGAGTCTGGGTACAATGAGCACGGTGATTGGTTGTTTGGTGGCAGGGTGGCCCATTGAAAAAAATATCCCACATAAAACCCATAAGCAGCTGGTTTGTCCCATAAAATAATGGCAGTTGCTGCGGGTATGGCAGTTTTTCAATGCATTTCAATGTAGAGAGGTACGGCAGTCCCAATTTTAAACACTGCCCTAACCCTAACCTTAACCTTAATGCTGACTGTTCAAATAACTCCTCCCCTAATTGTACTTTGAAGCCTTATCCTAATCCCTTCAAATAGCCAGTTGTACCAATCAAAGCTACCGTTTTTCTAGATTCTGCGTAAAATAATAACATTTTGAGCACTTCTGAAAATGCACTATGTGCAGTCCCAGCATATCATGCTCTAGGCAAATAAACCTACATAGGAAAGAGATAATTGTAAAAACGTTAATAGCATAAAACGAGTTATTTATGAAACACGTCATTTGCCCAAATAATTAGCAGCTTATTACCCAATGAGAATGAGAATATGTTGCGATCATTTAAATATTGAGTCATTCAAGTCTGTTTGCCCTAAACTGTCATGGATGAAAGTTCAAAAAGAACAGGAAAGGCCAACTGGAGCCACGATCAGTTACTGCTGCTGGGCTAGTTGGTGCTGAAGCGAAAGCATGTAATCAAAGGGAAATTTGGCTCGGGGGTGAACAGCAAATCCAAGCGGGATGCGTGGGATTATATCAGCCTACAGATCAATGCTGCATTCAGACGACTGCGAGAAGCAGTGGTATTGGCTGCAGGGGGAGGTCCGAGATTGCACTCTATAAATGGGCTATTGTTCAAACAGGAAAGCATACTAACCTTGTTTGTAATTCATAGCCTACAATTTAATTATGTATACAAAGTATGACATAGGCTGGTTTTATTATGATGATATATCAATGTAACCCTTGCTCAACAGCATAATAAAATAATTCATGTATAGCAGGAGGAGGTACAGCACCAAAGCCACTGTCCTCGAGCAAGCGGTATCCCGCAGGCGCATAATGCCTGTCAAATAATTAGCATGTGCTGCTTTCCATCAAAATGCGAGTCCTGTGTGGATCCTGGCCATTTTGCAACAATGTCCAAAATACTGTATTCGGCATCAACTAGACCTTCTATCTGAGTGTTGATGGAATGAACTTTCTTCTATTTACAAATACCTCTTCATATTGGGTCAGGGAAATAATTCAAATATGG
Organism: Gymnothorax reevesii; assembly: GCA_029721435.1. Lineage (NCBI taxonomy): Eukaryota > Metazoa > Chordata > Actinopteri > Anguilliformes > Muraenidae > Gymnothorax > Gymnothorax reevesii. The sequence goes on along the minus strand of CM056573.1, from coordinate 164,663,806 downwards.
GTCTCGTCAATTGCACTGATGATACCGGGCAAACCTGAGGTGGGCATGAATTCAAGTTTGTTTGCTGAATTGTACGACTGGCAGATGATTGTGAAATCCCTAAATTGTCCGCGTTGCAAAGTTGCACTTTTTCGGTTGCCAAGTAACAAAGTGTTGTCAAACATTTTATTTTGGGGCTAATTGAGTTGTTTCTCATGGTTGAAGACGTAATTCTCTCACTCACTAAGTCAACAACAAATAAAATCCCTTAACGGTTGATCCGATATCTTTTCAACAGCTGCGCATCATTCAGAATTTCCAAGTCATTCCGTCTTTCAACAGCAGCAGCCATTTTCCGACTCTTTGTGAATAGGTTTTAGTGAGTTAGGAGTCCTCTTGACTACTTTTCAGCTCCCCCAGACTTAGAAGCTTCTTTTAGGCCTAAAGTGCTTTGTGAATAACACTTAGTGAAAATAATTGGGAGTCCTAAATTTCCGACTGACACTCCCATTTTTTTTAGGAGTTTCTCCTATATCCGGCCGTTAGGACCTACTTTTAGCATTGAGATGCTTTGTGAATACAGGCCCTGATGCCAGTTTACTTAATTACTTGCTAAATGTTCTTTCGGCTCATTCTCTTATATATTAGTTGCTTTTTCAGCCCTTTTTTGCGAGTGTCCCAACTTTTTTGAGACCTGCTGCCGCCTGAAAAATTGAAATCAGCTCATTTTGTGTATAAAAATGTAAAATCTCTCAGTTTCAACATTTGACATGTTATCTATATTCTATTTTAAATAACATATTGGCTCATGTGATCTGAAAGTCATTGCATTTTGATTTTATTCACAATTTACAATTCGTCCCAACTATTTTGGAATGAGGGTTGTACACTGTAAAACATCTCCAGCTGGTTAACGGAAGTTCACCTTCTGCCTAAAAAATGTGAGTAAACACAGCTTAAAGATCAGCTCTGTTACAACTTACGATAGGTGAGGAAAATGGACAACTTTAAGGTCAATTTTTGAGAATTTAAGAAGTTGAGTTCAATATCTAAAACTTGTCATGACAAGTGGAATTAAAGAGAAGAATTAAGTTCACGGAACTTAATGGGGTTTTCATGTTTTACTGTGGAGTGAAAATTAAACCAAAGTTTGCAAAGGTAATTCTCAAAGGCCATTACACGGAACATTACACTGGCTGAGCTCAGGAACATGTTGTGTATTTACATGGATGCTGTCATTGTGACATTTCTCCAATTTCATAGACTTCGGGTTCCAAAAAACAATAAATCCTCTTGGAACATAACTAAGTTGCAATTCTCAGAGACGTTATTAAGAGTATCAGTTTACTCTTCTCTTTGCTAATAGAATTACACAGGACTTCTGTACTAACAGTCATCTCAGCCTCATCCTTTCCTCATCCTGATTAAATGTCAATCAACTAAATATCAAAAACTAGACAGATGCTGTTCACGGGCAACAGCAGAACACTTCTCTGAAATGACAGCATTCTCTCCACAGGAAAAATTAATAGTTTGGCCCCCTTAATGGATGCACTACAGGAAAGGATATGGGGTTGAGAAAATTAACTATAGAACTACTCTGGGCATCAGAGAGGTTCCCAGAAAATTTCAACTGAATTACCAACTGCATTACTGCAGTTTTTAGAAATGAAATGAAATGTCTTGGTGGTGGCGCTGCAGTTACTGTGATGGGGTAACCAATAACACTTACAGCCCTTCTCTATTCACCAAAAATTACCGCAAGATGTGTGACATGATTCCCATAACATAATAAATAAAGAATATTCAAGCTATTCCATTCGAAAATGTAAAATTTTAACAAGAGGTGGTGTTTCACGAAACATTACAGAGCCACCACAATCAATAGCTTCCTCATCAATGCACCAGGAATTTTAAAAGCAGATTTGACAAGATTCCCATTTAAGCTGTTTGAGTAGTTGCAATTTTTAAAAAATGAATAGTTTGGCCCAGTGGTGGCGCTAGAGTGAAAACATATCCCCAGCACACTTCTTTTGGCAATATTTTAATTACTATATTCTACACTATGTTAAGTTGTCCAGTATTTTTGATGCAGTGGAAGAGCACTGTGGACTGAAAGATTCTGTCATTTCTATACAGTTTACATGAATGAAAATACCCTAAAATTAAAGCTGACAATCTCCACAGAACTTAAATTTAAAAAAATGCATGGCTATCAAATGAATTATGTTGCTAACTCTACTGTTCATGTCCATTGGCAAATATAATGAATTATAACCTAAATTAAAATTCTAAGGTAGACTGGCAAGACAGGGTTCAGCTAAGACACCCCCCCCCCCCCCCTTCCCCAACCAAGAATATTTTGCCACAAATGAAAAATAGTGGTATCATAGTCTCTGTACTGACCTTAAGCCCGAGCTCGGGACACTGTCCTGTATGCAGTCATACGCTTCCTCCTAGATTAACTGAAGGGGCAGGAGATCTGTGTGGCAGCCATAGTCTTAACACAGGATTGGATCTGGCTGTGAATGCAGCAGGATAATAACGGAGAATCCCTTTTCTTCGGGCTACTTATAAATTTGAAATAAACGACTTGAAGATGTGCCCCAGCTGATAAATTATCAGCTATTATTGATCAGGCAGTATTGATTTTGTGGAGCAAAAATGGGGTTTATCACTCAGTACCTTCTGGAAGTTTATTCATGTGACGATTTTTCAAAAGCACCAAACTGCACTGGAAAAGCACACTGATTTCACAGCTTTCTCTGGGTTAGACTTGCTAGGAGTGTCTCCGCAGGGTTTAGAAAAGCTCACCTGGATTTATTCCCAGCATGTACTGAAATGTTTTCATTCACGTGAAGCCAAAATTCTTAAGGTCTAAACCTGGGAGCGAGGGTGTCAATGACGTCTTTCCGAAAGACACACCGAGGTTTTGCTATTAAATCTGAGTTTAATATCAAAGGTCACCTTTAACTCTCCAGAAATGCGGTGAGACTAAAGGAGGAATTTGAGGGATCGCAAATACAAAATAAATACATAAACAGCCGAAATTTCTTACGCTTCCGGGACTGCCACACTTCCAGTGTGCAGCCTGCGTAGCGGCATTACATCAATAATTCAGCTATACTTGAGAAACTGAAAACAATATAAACACTAAAATCAATTCAAGAAAAAGTGCTGGGTGCATGAAGAATTAATACGCCTTCTATACTTGGTATCTTATGGCCAAGTATCTCTAACATGCGTGCGAACACATCTTCTCCCCCAAAGCTGCACGAGACCGATTGCGACTTGCCCTCCAAACTACCTACTACTGTTTGTTTGTTTGTTCTTTTTTTGGCGAATGCTTGATTTTAAAGCACATTTCTACTTCATTTTTATTTTAATGCTAAAAAACAAAACTTTAATGAGAACAGATTTTCCATACTTGTCTGGCTGCCTGACTCTGTCTGCAGTACAGCAGTTGACTCGAACACCTTCTACTGACCTATAATTAAACCAAAAAAAAGAGGACAAAATTTTACTTATTTGAAAATCCAAATGAGGCGAGGGTATAAACCACAGCGAATTCAGATTCATGGGGAATATTTAACTGTGGGCTCAGAATTCACAAAGCAGTAACATCAAGAAGTTTTTTTTTTCCAATACAATAAAATGAGAATATTCAAAAAAATGATAAATACAATAAATATACTCAGCAACAAAAGTTTCTGTGACACCATTTATGTGTATGTTATAAATGACACGCAAAGATCTCAATGCAATCAATATGTTTATTTAACAGGAGAAACACTGACTTTTCAGTGCCAACGTCACTCAAAACGAAAAATGTCATTTTCATGCGTCATGAAGCACTTGTCTGACGTCTAACCAATTGTGACCTTCACACTTCAATACCGGGTGTGACTTCCTCGTGCCATGATGCAAGCAACGCATCTCCGGCGCATGGACCGAATCAGATGTGCCAGAAATTGCTGTGGGATGTCATTCCAAATCTGACGTAGACGTTGTAGCAATTCCTGGAGTGTAGCTGGCGGGTTATCCAACCGCCGCAAACGTCGATCCATCTCGTCCCAAAGATGCTCGATTGGGGACATGTCTGGGGATCTGGCTGGCCATGGCAGGACATTGACATGTTGTTGCATCAGATACTGCTGTACAATCCTTGCAACGTGTGGTCTGGCGTTATCATGTTGCAGCGTTATTCCGGGACCATGTTGCATCAAAAACGGTACCACCAATGGCCGTAGCACTTCATCGCGATATCTTTGACCTGTCAGATTTCCATCAATAACAAGCAAATTTGTTCTGCTTCTAGCCGTGATCCCTCCCCAAATCATGACACTACCACCTCCAAAACGATCAAATTCCTGAACTCAGTTGTTGGCATAACGTTCTCCACGTCGACGGTATACACGTAAACGACCATCACATCGGTTAAGCATGAATCTTGATTCATCAGTGAAGAGTACAAGATCCCACTGACGTTGGATCCACCGTCGATGTTGTTGTGCCCACTGTAGACGCAGTCGTTGGTGTTGTACTGTGAGTATTGGACGTCTTGCTGGCCGACGTGGGACAATGCCAAAATGACGGAGACGGCGACGGATTGTCTGTGCAGACAGTCGCCTCAAACCAGGTATCATTCTTGCAGTTATGGTTGCAGGTTGGAATCGATTTCGGAGATGGGTTGTTCGAATCCAGTTGTCCTGTCTGGGAGTGGTTACTCGTGGACGGCCGCTGCGAGGACGGTCTCTGACATGTCTTGTCTGCTGATGATGCTGCCATAAGTTCCAAATGGTGTTTCGGTGGACATTCAGGCGATGAGCAACTTCCCTCTGCAAGGTTCCGGATTCAATCATCCCAATGGCCCTCCACCGATCATTTTCAGACAGTCTTGGCATTTAGAGGGTAGAGTTCCTGATCCGAAATGGCTGTGTTTTCGATAAGTGATGCTTCCGTCGTTCATCAGGCACAATGTGAACATTCCAAAAATTCTCCTCTTTTATTGCCATCCACAAGCATGATTTACGCACATTTTCACGTGCAAAGTCATTTTCTCGCATTTTCATGATTTCCATTTCAATGTTGTGTTTACGTGTACTGTTTCAGTCTGATATCACCATGTATGACAATTTCATGATTGCGTTATGAAAAATAATTGACAATATTGGTGTCACAGAAACTTTTGTTGCTGAGTATAAAAATTAACTCAGTTGTGTCAAACAATTTTAGGAATTTCTGAGTTGTTAGACTGCGTCAGACTATGTGTTGTTTCATAATATTGTTTCAGATTGTAGGGGTCATGTGTTGGTTTGCTGATAAAAAAAAAAGATTCATTTGCAACATTTTTTTTTTGAAAAAACTGAGCTACTTTAAGCAGTGTTTTCTTTTTGCATGTTTCACAAAAAAATATGCCATTACCACTGGCATTTCTCAATATGAAGGTAATATTAGTTTCATCTTTTAGCTTGGGGGCTTTACATAGACTGTGAAATGCGCCATTGCATGCGCTAATTTCAGTGTGATCTAGCAGAATTTGGTGTGTTCGCAATAATTATTCACCGTCAGCATAACCATGTTTTTAATGAGAATGATCACATACACTAATTAGAAAGCAGTACCTAATGCCTTTCAAGATTTTTTCTGGCGTTTACATCCTCATTAAAATCATATCAGTACAGCACACCATTAAATACTAGAGAGCATTTCTATGTTTAAAAACCCTCATTGACCCTCCCCTTCATCTCAAAGAAGGCTTTCGTATCCATTACGTAAACCCTCATTACTTGATATGACTGAAGACAAAATTTTTAAATGGTTTCTGACAGTGTTGCAGCAATATGACTATGGTAAAGTTTGGACTAGATGAGAATACTGTTTGCTCTGGATTTGAACCGATGATCTGTTGACGGATGAAAGTATTTCTGCATTGTTGACAGCCAAGTTGCTTTTGGTTAAGGAAGCTGCTCAATCATAATTATTTAAAAGAATGTGAAATGAAGACGTAATGAAAAGCAGCAAAATATACCAACCTAACTTATTTCAAGAGTCATGGTTCTCAAACAAATGGTTAACATCCAACGCCTATGAGGGAATTTAGAACTTTTGTCCTAAAGAGATATATGTGGATACTTCAACAACCTCTAGTCAAGGCTATTGGATAATCAGTGGAGTTGCCAAGGAAACAAACAAAAACATTCACATGCACTGACACATGATACTCATCTAAGTTATAAATGTGGCATACAAGCTGCTAATTGTTGTGAAAACTCCCAAAGGGACGTTATAGTGCAATTAAGCTGTATAGATGTCAACAATGCACTTCAATAATTCTAATGAAATCGGAAAACTGCGCGTCTTAATACGATTATTTCTTCCTTCGCCTATGACCTTATTCTGATTAAGGTCACCAGAACTTGCATTTAAATGGCAGTGTCATATTGGGAGAATTGCCTTAATCAGGTAAAAATCATATTATTCTTGTCCATGTAAACATGCCTACTAAGTATCTCATTCAACCCCAGTACAAAAATTCTGCCCAATCCCATCAAAATAAGGTATCTCAATACAATCTATGGGTAAACAGAGTCCCCTATATCATGCGTTTTATTATTAATTCTAACTTAACTACTTAGCTGGCTAGCTAACTGGCTAGGTCATCTGTCACAGAAACTTGATTTACTAACATGCGTTAGATAGCTAGTTTACTGTTTTCAGCGAGCTGACTAGATTCATCGATCAGTGATTTTAGTTACCAATGAAAGTTGATGGTACAAAAAAAGTATTCACTTTAAATATAGCATCGCTGCTAATAGTACATTACTCTATGTTCAGAGAAAAGAGACTGATTTCTGCTGCTGTTGCCGCAAACCCGCAATAGAATGTCCCTAAACTACCTAGCTTCTAGCGAAGAAGTTTCATTGTCCAGCAGTACCACAGCTGCAAACAAAGCATGACGCCAATTTCAGAGCAAAGATCCGTTAGACTTGAAAAATAATGATGGGTAATGTGAGAAACCATTTGTGGGAAAAAAAATGTGATGGTGTCTTAGTTTGATTAGCCTTATTTCCTGTATCTACCAGCGCTCGCAGTCTTTGCTTTTGAAGCACTAGAGCTGTGGTTACCATCAGTCGCCATTCACATGAGCAGCTATTGTTTCAGTGTTTAACTCCTCAATCAACTGGCAGAGGCGGTGTTACAGTAACAGATAAAGTGAATTCAGCCAACTAAAGACTTCTCTCTCAAGATCAACGGTATCAACTTCAATCTTGAAGGGCCAGTGTCCATTGGTTTTTGGGGCATTTCCACACATCATATTCATTCAAGTCAATCACTGGTGAAGGACTCGGCACAACTTGCTCTCAAGAAAGGGGACGCAGAGAGCTCTACAGGACAGGATTCTGACACTCCTGCCCCAGATGGTGGTACCAGCCAACTTTATGTTTCCAACAGTGAATGCCTACCAGTGGGGCTTCTAAAAATGTTACATGCATTCACAGAGGCAAAAACACTCAAAAAACAGGAAGGCTAGCTGTGGTTAGTCACTGTTGAAACCCTGGCTGATGCTCCTCGTTCATTGTCGCCCACTGATTTCCTCTCGTTTCTGGAAAAGGTCAGAAATTCATCACTGTCATCAAACCAAAATACAGATGCACTCTGTGTAGCTGCAGACTCTAGCTTGGCGCTCATGCGTGCGGGTTCCTGGTCTTTGCCCAAACTCCCCGTACCGCACATCTGTCATGTATGATTAATCGACGGAGTGACATATTTCATAAACCGCCGCGTCAGATCACACTAATTCAGTGTTAAATCAATACATAAAGAATGCATATGGTCAATGTCCTCCGCAAAAGTTGAAGCAACAATGGACATTTTATAGAGCAATAGGCCTACATTTGGTTACCTCATTTCATCCATGAATTATTTCTCAGAGGCTTCACAGTGCTCTTTTTATCTTCATGAATTATGCAGTGAAAGCCAATAAAGACTGCATTTTGATGTCCACTTCATAATCTGATATAAAAATGAATGAGAAATCTTCCATATAAAACTCTAGTGTAATTCCGGTTCGTTTGAGCTATTGTGAGTGAGCAGCCAGAAAGCAGTTGAAACATTCCCCTGAGACAATTTAAGGTAAATTCTTGAATTCCAGATTTAACCTGCTCTTTTAATTGACTGTAATTAAGTATTTCCTGACCATTGCTCTGGATAAAATAGAGAATAATCCAGATTTTAATACAATATTAATAATGGGATTTGTGCCCCCAACTTGCCCATTTTTATTATCCCCGCAGCGCGATTAGCATGAAGCGGGGGATATAGCATTGGCCTCCGTCCGTCCGTCCGTACAGACACATTAAATGGAGGCGTCGGGGGATATTGCCATGTTAGAGGCAAACACTTGTTATTATTTGGATTGTAATCCGTCGGTTTAGTTTTTAATTTGTTACATAGCTCAGTAAACATAATGCTTTTTTTGTACTTCTTCAAAAACAGCCAGAAAGCTACATATATCTTAATTCACACACACACACATACACACAGATATCACTGGACATTGATAAAATCCGATCTAACTTGCTTACAACCAATATTAATAGGCAAGACTGAAGCTCTGTAAGCATTTTTATGAGCACAATCAAGCTCTAAACTGGGAATCATTTTACATATATCTGCCTGTGCCCCAGACAACATTAGGGGCTAACCTGCTCTTTTACTGAAGACTAGAGGCCAATAGAAAGCCTTCTTTCCATTTTCTCAGTTAACTTGCCTAGTAAGATTTCAGTGGCAAGCTTCACATTATCTCCAAATTGGCAGCTGAAAATAATTAACAGTCATAAAGCAGTTACCACCGCATGAAAAATTCCTTATACTTAAGAGTGCTGTCATTTTTAAATGAGTGTCCTCATAAACTACTAACTGTAAAAAGCATATTTGAAGGTTAATTGTATGCACAAGCAGAAATCTTGACAGAGGCTCTTATTTTCCAGACAGTGTAAAATTTGCAATGGGAGAATTTTATTTTGAATGTTAATTACTTTCTCAATCCAGTACTCTTTTGCTTTCATAGTGTTCACTTTATGGTAGATGAGATATCAACCACAGATCTCTCTTCCCCTCTCTTTCTCTCTCCTCCTCTCCCTCACAATCTCTCTTTCATTTTCTGTCTTTTTGCTGCAAGGTACTTTGTAATGTTTGGTGATGTACATCTGTTCCCCTGCTGTGTAAAGTGCATATAGCAACACTATTTTTGACATGTTGCTGTATAATTTCCTTTCACCTGTTCTCAGCAGGCGTTCTGAGACTTAGAAGCCCCACTGTCTGCACCTCCTCTTTAAGCGCCCCCTAGTGGCTCACACCATCTCAACCAGTGCATTCTCTCATATCCACCAGATTGATACAAATTTCTTTTCACCCCTCAAAATGATCATTCTGTTTTTGAAGATGTAGATCTACAATATTACAAAACTTACCAAATTGCCTCTGGGTCCGAAAAAAACTGTCCAATATTTTTTGATGTGCCAGAAAATGTGCAAACGTTGCTGTCTTTTCGGTTTATCCAATTAAAGCTGACAGTCTGCACTTCAACCTTCTTATATCTTTTAAAACTCAAAGTGCTGAAGCACAAAACTGAAATAAAAGAATGTTATCACTGTCCAATGAATTGTGGGGCTTACTGTGTACTCAAATTTAAGAAAACTGTGAATTCCATAAAGCCATGAAAAGACTAAATACTCATGTAAAAAGCTTTAATTAGCATATTCCTTAACTTTACACCTGAAATAAAATGTTAGCAGGGACCCTTTTGTTCCCTAGCTGCTACATTGCCGTTACGAATGTGCATTTTTCTGTTAACTTCTCTATTTGGCTTTGTGTTGTTTATACTGAGGACAGGCAAACTCACCTGATGCCCTCCGGTCTCTACAAATGACCTGATAATATAAACCTTTAGAGCTTTCATGTAATCCTGAATCAACTGAATTACATTTAATTTACTAAGCTGTCCAGGGTTATATTTGTAGGTGCAACATGAATTTCCCAAAGGTGCATTTCTGTAGACCATAATCACGTATTATCTTCAAATAACAGCAATAAATTGTGTTCCATATTAATCGGAGTTTATGTGTTGTAGTGGATTAAACCTCAATTTATGATTTGCATTATTTTCTGGTTTCCCAGCTGTCGCTGTGTGGTATTTTTCTTTGTGCAATTATGAATGCAGTTTTTTTTTGTTTTTTTTTTTACATTTGGCATTCAGGTTTTAACAGGTCACAAATGGATGGAAAAATATAAAGGTCCCAACTGTTGTTTTGTTGTTTTATTATCCTGTGGGAGACGGCAGCCACAGGAACACACTGAATGTCCTTTGTATTTCGATCTGAAAATGGCATGTACTGCGGAATTTAGAATTGTGAATTTTAATGTCGTTTTTCATTAAAGATGCAGAATGTATTAAACTGAAATCGTCAAATGTGGGCATCATTATCCAAAGTTTGCTGTCATTATCAGCAAAAAACACACGAAAGCAGGATGAGTTTAGAGACCAGACTCATGCCCATAATTACAGAATATAAAGTGGATAGATACAGGCAAACAAGGCTCTGTTTTGTAATTGCAGGTTACTGGCATGTATCACCGAGTGGCATCTGTTTTTATCATGTCATGGGGTTTCTATATGCTGCATTGGGGCACATGAGCACCACTTGCTAGCGTACGGCTCCAGTCAGCTAAAAGGCATGTACTCTTGATCCACACTGGGGAGGGATTGTACACTTGCAGAGGAAGTTATTCTGAAAGCTAGCTTAAAAAACTGTACCCATCATTCAGTGCGGCCAGCGTGGCCAAGGACACTTGGAAGACCCCTCTGTACCTCTGCGCTCTACCACTCACACGAGGTCACGCAGATAAAATATGTATAAAAGGCCCCGATGATTTTTGTTTCACAGTCACTACTTGTTAATTTTTCAGAAATCCGTCACGAGATGAGAGTACAAGCTCCAACGAGAAAAAAGAGTGTCACGAGTTCAGCACAGCAGCCTTCATGATAACCAAGCATGTAAGCGTGCATCGTCATGAATATGATTGCATTAAAAAAGGAAATAAAGCTCTAAATACTTTCTATTAAAAAAAATCTGTCAAGAAGTGTTCATCAGCAATGAATAGTAATTCACCTCCAATAGCAGCTCTGCCTCAGTTGCAGAGAGAAGCCTCAATGTGCCTGAGATGGTGGGCTGGAAGGGGTGTTAAGAGTGGGGGGTGATTATGGATGAAGAGGGATGAGGAAGTGAGGAGGGTGAGGTGGTGATGTCACCACAGTGTTTCTCACTGTAGAGTCAGTCTGCTCCTCCAAGTATCCCAGCTGTTCCCCCATCTGCACTCTCGCACCATTAGAGTGCTGTCTGTTATCCTGATACATGTACCGGCTCTGAGCACCATTTTATCACCACTCTTAAAACATGCTTTAAAAAAGAGGAACACAATAAAATTGTAAAGTTGTGTATTTCCCCCAGAGAAGCACCATCGATGGACAAAAAATATTATTTGTTGTTTGCAGCTGGTGTTTTGGCAAGTCTGTGCTGGAAAAGTAATAGTTGACTGAACTTGCTCCATCTGTCTTGCCAGTCGTACACAGTCTTGTAGAGAGGCAAATATTTATTCATATCATCTGCATAAGCAAGTGAAAACCCACATTTACACCCTAGCTAATACACATGCACGCAAACACACATTTACAAACACGCACACACACAAGTACGCACGCGCGCACACACACACACACACACACACACACACACACACGCATAAGCACATTACCCTCAAATAGATAAGGACTAAGAGATATTGCATCCAAAGTCACTGGTGCATCCGTCAACTGTAATTTGAGGTGAGAATGAGAGATATGAGACCAGAAGATTGTGGTAATTAAGTGCTATTAGCATGCACTTCATCCAAGACTTATGTATTTTTAACAAGCATAAAATTAGCCCCAGACAAGTGACAATATCACAGTCATACATTATTAATGAGAAAATATTGTGTTTACATAGTTCATTACTCTTCGGTGATCAGTGGGCGGAGGTGGGAAGATAGTAGCATTTCAACCAGGCAGCAGAGTGTCACATGAGATCACGGCAATGCGCAGCTCTTCACTTTTTTTAATTTTCATGTGACTTCTCAGTTCAATTAAAGAGCCCAAACTAAACAAACAAAAACTTATGCTGTGTAAGAAGGGCCTTATTTCTAAAATTGAGAACTGATATTACTGAGCATTCGGTTGGATACTTGCACGTAGTACAGCTCGACACCGACCCTTCACAGTTCTGGAACATGGAATAAAGTCGATTTTTCAGAGCTTCACAGTTGGCTATTAGATGCCAACTATGGGCAGCACACAATGGCTAGCCCGGCAATCTCACAGCTAGGAGGTTTGTGGGTTTCAATGCGGCCTGGGACATTTTTGCATACATTTTGCTATGGATTGGCGAGCTGTGCAGGGGTGTGTTTCCCAACAATATAGTTGCATCTATGTTGGCAACTTCCACAGTTTGACCATATACGGTTAATGGTTTCAACTATGGAAGTTGGCAGATAAGCTTTTTGGAAATGTACCCCAGGGTGTGTCCCTGCCATAGTCAGGTGGGCTCCAGCTTCCTTGCTACCCAAGTGTGAAGCAGTATGGATGATTGCACACTGAGGCTTCGTTGACGGAATGAGGTTGATGTACATTTTGATCTCCGGCCTTGATGGTTGCAATGAATTGGGTCAGTGGGGAGGCTTGATTGAGTTGTGTATTGAACACACACTGGTAAATAGATGTGCAAGCAGATGTTCCCTGGCTCGGCAGGGTATGGGGAAGTTAGCAGGAGTTTCACGGGCAATCATTTGGGAAAACTCTCTGAAGGTTCAAAAAAGACTGCTTGAATTCTGTCTCAAACTGTAGCAATGATGAAGGCAGCAGGCTAGCAGTCAGCTGAGAACAGATGTAGTGCTAACAACAACATTATAGTATCTCTAATTTCCTCAACATGACCTTTCTTACGCAATCTCAACAGAAGCCTAATTCTGAGGTTCCCAACTCTATACCCAGGGATCTACCATCCTGTAGATTTTCATTTTTTATATTTAAAAACATGTTGTCAGGGACATGTTGTCAGGGGAGGCAGTGACCTCACCTTTTATCACAGGATTTTGTCAACCTGTTTCCACATACTATGCTTGATTGACAATCAATCAATTTTTACTTTTTTTTTAACCAAACAATTAAGAGTGTAGCCTGTAATGAAAAAGAGGTGATAGTGATTCATTTACATGTACATATTTCACTCTGATCAAAATTTTAATACTGTTATGATTCTGCTCTGTTTGACATGTCTTTGATGTTCTGCCTGTTTTCTGTATTGCCTTGGATTATGTATTGTGATTTGGTTACTTTAATTTGTTCATGTATTGTCTAGTTTAATTTTTCCATGTTTTGAATTTTACCATAGTTTAACTCCGGTCCATGTTTTTGTTTCTACCATGCATTGCACTTTGTCTCCCCCTGTCTGGTCTCTTGTCTTGTCATTGCTCACAGCCCCAGTATTGCGTGCCACTCTTTCGGGTGATTTAATAGTTTCTGGATTTCAACCATTCCTTCCAATCTCGTTTACTTCCTTCGCCTTGCTTTTTCTATATTACTAACCCAATCTAACAGTTTGTTATTTTTGCTAGAGTTACTAACACAAACTAACACTGGATATAATTCTAACTTACTAACAAGCACTAAGGGATTGTATAGCTGCACTTACTAATTGATTAACAAGCTCCCAGCACTCATCCTGTTTTAGTCTCCGCCTCTTGTCTCTCTCTAATCTTCTCTGCTGTGTTTCTGTGGATTCTCCACACCTGCTCACGCTGTTCTTTCTCTTTTCTATGCACGTTAGAATTCCTTGACCAGAGCTGTTTATCTGTCTATAGGATTGTCTCGTGATCCCTGTCCGTGTTTTGGCTGTTGCCTATTTCAAGTGATTAGGTTCTCCATCATGTTCCCTCCTTTGTAATCAGTCTGACTTCCTCCACCTGTGTTGTGTTAAGCATGTGACTTCCCGTGTGTGTATATTAGGAGTCTTTACACAGCACTTCCTTGTCAGAACGTTTTTCTTGTTTACCTGTGCTGCTATCGTCTTCGCCTAGTACTCATAGTGTTACTTTTCTGACTGGACCGTCCAACTTTCGATTTTGGCTCTGCTCTTCGGTACTATTGTCTGCATCTGTTTACGAACCCTTTTTGCCCGACTACGAGTTTTGAGATTGCTGCCCTGGTATTCGACTCTGTTTACGCCCACTGGATTTTGGCTTTGCTTCTCTGACATACCTGTGCCTGTGTACTGAACCTATTTTTGCCTGACCACGAGTATTGTGATTGGTACCCTGTTAACGGTCCTGGATTTTGCCTTTTGGATTCTGATTTTTGTATTGTGGACATTGTACCATTGCCTCCTCGGTTGGGGGTTTCCCCCTTCAAAAATAAAGCCTCCCTTTTTGTACTTTTTTGGCTTGTGGTTCCTATACGTAATCCTGACAAATAATTAAGTAGAAAAAAAATTTCACCTCTCTCGGTAATTCCGTGTATCATCATAACCTTTTGTTTATCGGAATATGAAAGAAGACTGAAATTCAACTCTCTATTTTTTTAATGGAATTAAAAAGTACATATTTAAGGGGGAAAACGTTATCATAAACATATCATCCAATAATTGAACGTGGCACAAGAATGGTTTGAATATTTGTCAATGGAATTGCGTTGGCTTCCTGTAAGCAAATATGCACAAATTTGCTGTCTTGTGATTATTTCAAGTTCTATGCACCGAGAAATAATGCCATGGAAACCGAAATTGGCCCATCATTCTGCCAATTAGTCCTAGTAAATTAGTTAATCAATCTTCTGATGGCTGCATAGTACTAGGGAGTCATCGTTTGTTTGACGGTGAGGATTCTGCCTCACGTAACTTACCTTCGACTGCTAGTCATTGTTAAAAACCTAGCGGATTGAATGGGCCTGCTTCTGACAGGCAGGAGTAAGGACGTACAGGGTGTATGATCCAAGGGATGGAATGGGGATGGGTGGATTGACATTTCTGACAGTGCTTGTTGCCTTGGTACATGTCAATCAATGTTCATTTTTATCATTTGCAGTGCTATGAAAACGTATTTGACCTCTTCATGATTTCTTCTAGTTTTTCTTACTTGTGATATTTTTATCCGACTACTTTTAATACAAGACAAAAGCGATATGAATAGACACAAAATGTAGCTTTTAAATTACAATTTCATTTATTGAAGGTAAAGTACTTAAAACCTATATAACGTGAAAAAATAATTACCTCCATAATCTAA
This sequence comes from Gymnothorax reevesii, assembly GCA_029721435.1. Taxonomy (NCBI): domain Eukaryota; kingdom Metazoa; phylum Chordata; class Actinopteri; order Anguilliformes; family Muraenidae; genus Gymnothorax; species Gymnothorax reevesii. The sequence goes on along the minus strand of CM056573.1, from coordinate 164,648,449 downwards.
TATCTGGTTATGTCTCCCTTTGCCATGGCAACTGCAATCAAATAAGTTTGGTAACTAGCAATGATTGTTATACATCGTTATGAAGAAATTTTGCCACACTCTTCTTTGAGGAATATTTTAATTCAGCCGCACTAGAGGTTTTTTAAGCATGACCTGTCATGGTTTTGGAGGCTGGCGGTGGCTTTGGGAGCTTTCTTTGTTGCTCTCATCCGGGACGATATCGTTTTGCCCACAATCAGATTCTTGGGCCAGCTGGCATCAATTGGGGGCGGCGCCTGGACTCTATTTAAGCCTAAGTTCCGCCTTGCTGCCCTTGCTAGAGTGTCAGTGTTTTGTTTGCACTATAGCCGATAAGGTCTCTAGTTAGGGAATCTTCTCAATTCTCAAGGGAATCTTTCTCTCTTTCTTTCCTCTTTCTGGGCACCGTCTGGTGCAAAAATTTTTTATGTCGGTTTCTGAGTTTCCTTCATTTAATTGAGTTGAGCTTGCGTAGCTACCTTATTGTTACTTGGACTGGATTGAGGTCCTTTGGAAGCGCGAGTCTCCCTCTCTTATTTTGTCCGTGTTTGTCTCTTATTTTGCTATACTTCCTTTCGTTCTGGCCGCAGCATTTGGCATCTCGAAAAACCAACCATCACATGATCTGCCAGTCATGTTACTGCATATTACTAGGATTAAATTCAGGACTTTGACTTGGCCAATCCAAAATCTTCATTTGGGTTCTATTGAGCCATTCAGAGGTGGACTTGTGCTTTGGATTGGTTTTTATATATATATATATATATATTCTACTCAATTCTACCATAATAATTGACAAAACTTTTTGAATTTCTCAATTCTTAATGCCTCACCAGAAAATACGCCTCAACCCGAAAATAAATATTTTTGCTAAATTTATAATTATATTACAGATTAGGTGTGTTCCTTTTGTTGCATCAATGTGCAACACTTTAAATAAATGTAATTGTATACTTTTGTACTGAGACATCTAGCCTTGTACCTTTATCCAAAATAAGGCTATTATAGGACAGTACCAAAATAAATGGTCTCCTGACTCCACTTCTTCCTGACAGAATCGAGAAAGGGGTGATGACTTTATTCCCCATATATTTAGCATCTTTTTAGTTGCTCAGAACTTATTAGCTTATATTGATAATATCAAATTTTTGGATTAAGTGATGCATCTAACATATTTCCCCAAATGTCTAAAATCCTGTATGGTATAGCGACTAAGTTCTTTATTCGTAAATAAAGTTTGTATATATGTCTGTTGATCTTTATTCTCTTAAATCCATTTACCAATTTCATATGAGGCCTACAGACTAAATGCCCTCCTGTTCCTTTTATAATTTTTGATTTCCAAGCACTTGGTAAAGCTCTAATAGTTGATTATATTGTTGCAATGTACAGACTGTTCCATAAAAAGTAGTTAATTTTTTGTAGGACATGAGTTTATAATTCCCATTCACTATATCCCTGATAAAAAATAATGCCTATATCAAACGTGTTTCTAAAAAAAAATCATCATTCTATCAGCAAGTATATTAGAATTTAACCATATTATTTTTTGCAGAACTAGTTCTGCATTTTCTGGTGGGGGAAACTGAAATTGTAACAAACTTTGTAGAGCTTCCTCCAGAAAGGTGGAGAGACCAGAAAAAATGTCATTACTGCAAAATGCATTGGTTTAATTTGCAGAAATGAAGAGAAGCCTTTATCAAACATAAGATGGACAATTTTAAGTAATTTACTAAAGACCAGTTTGGATTGAAGCAGAATTTTAGAATAAGGGAAGCCTTCAGTGAAAGATTTAAAGCTTTTAAGTTTCAAAGTTTTAGCCCACCAGATTCATAATCGTTGTAGAGATATGTACGTTTAACTTTATCAGGTTTATCATTCCATGTAAATTTGAATATCTTCTGTTCATACATTTTGAAGAATGATTCTTTAGGGGTTGGTAATGCCAGAAATAAGTATGTAAACTGGGATAAAACTAATTAGGTATGTAAAGTTATTTTGCCCTAAATGGTAAGATGTTTCCCTCTCTCCAGGGCAGCAGAATTTTTTTTCAATTTTACTCAATTTCCTATTAAAATTAATAGTTGAAATTTCACTCATATTTTCTGGGATGTGTGTAAGAAGTACATTGACAAGCCATATGTCCAATGAATTGGTAAATTACATGAATGAGTGAAATCTCTATTTCCGAACCAAACCTCAATATTTGGCATTTCTCATACTTTGGCTTCGGCCCAGATAAGTTTGAAAAGTCATCCAGGTCTTTTGTAAGGCTCTGCAGCTATGTATAATGAGGGCTCAATAGAAAAATTGCATCATCAGCATACATTGAAGTCTTTGTACTTAGACCTTGCATTTCCAGGCCTTTGATGTTAGTATTTGTTCATATTTTTATAGTGAGTATTTCTATAGCCATAATAAATAAATACGGTGATAACGGGCAGCCCTGTTTTACCCTCCATGAGAAGGCAATGGGTTTTGAAATATAACCATTATTTGTCATTTTGGAGATTGACTTATTGTACCTAACTTTAACCCACTGTATTAGAGACTCACCAAAATTAAAAAATTCTAAACATTGAAAAGTCAACTACCATCTTATTTTATTAAAGGCCTTTTTAAAGTCTGCTATAAAAACTAAACCTGGTTTCTTAATTTAAAATGATGTTCTATAATTTTGGGTAATTGTCAGATATTATTTGCAATATTTTGTCCTTGAATAAAACCAGACTGGTCGTGGTGTGTAATATCAGGTTGGGCATTTTTTATACATAATACTAGGCATTTAGCTAATATTTTAGCATCATAACACTGAAGAATAAGTGGTCTCCAGTTTTTTAAGTGAACAGGATCTTAATATTTGCCTCTAGCTTCTTGTTTTTAGAGCAGAGAGATTACACTTTCCTGCTGGGTCCCTGTGAGAATACCTTTGTCAAATGAAAAATTTAAACTTGTTAGTGGGGGGTTTTTAATTTGTTGGTGGAAAGTTTGGTACACTTCTTTTGGAATACCATCCTATCCTGGCACTTTACCCAATTGAAAAGACATAATTGAATAATAGCGCTTTGTACTGTTGTTCTACTGCATAACTCAGCCTGAGCTGTAGGACTTGAACTGATGGCCAGAATTTTCCCTGAAGTTTTTTTCTGGTTAAGAGCAGAATTCATGGTTCCATCAATTATGGCAAGTCACCCAGGTCCTGAACCAGCAAAGCAAACCATCACACCACTACCACCGTGTTTGACTGTGGATATGATGTTCTTATTGGGGTATGCTGTGTTAACTTTATGCCAGATGTAATGGGACCCATGTCTTTGGAAAAGTTTCACATTTGACTTATCATTCCTCAAAACATTATCCTGGAAGTCTTTGGGGTAAAAAAAAAAATGTTTTTCGGCAACGTGAGATGAGCCTTTTGTGTCCTTTTTGGTCAGCAGAGGTTTTCGCGCTGCAGCTCTACAGAGGATGCCATTTTTGCTCAGTCTCTTTCATATTGTAGAATGGTGATCACTGGCCTCTTGGAGGAGTAACGAATGTGCTCTTGGAGGAATTTTGAAAGGCCGGCCACTCCTGGGAAGGTTCACTGCTGTTCCATGCTTTCTCCGCTTACAGACAATAGTTCTCTCTGTAGTTCGCTGGAGGCTCAGGGCCTTTACATGGCTTTGTAATTTTCTGGGATTGAATTTCTCTTGTGACATTTTGTGCAGCTTTTTGTCTATTTCACATTGCCAGCCAAATTCTTTTCAGATGATGTTTAGATTCAGCAGCGCTGGCAGTAATCACGCTTTGGTGAGTCCAGTGAAATTGGACTCAATTATCAATAAAATTTCTTTAATTGGTTAATTTAGTTTCTAAGGGGGCAATTACTCTTTCACATTGAAGTCTGGTAGAGTTGGATGACATCTTTCCATCAATAAATGATTTTTCTTTTTTCAGATACAGCATTTCATGTTTACTCGGGTTACATGTGTCTGATATTAAAATATTTTTATTAATTTGATTATCTGAAACATTTAAGGTTGACAAACATGCAAATATGCAAGAACTTGGGAAGAGGCAAAGCACTTTTTCACAGCATTGTTCATTTATATACTTAAATGCATGATACATTTTACTAACAATTTTCTGTATTAAACACATAGATGTCTGGCCCCTTGTCGAAACTTGGGTTGACCTTCGAGAATAAAGTATAAAAATGTGCTCAGCACCTATGAACAGCCTGCAAGGATTAATTACATAAGAGGCTGAGGACATGGAGATGGATTACCTCACGTTTATGTAACATGCATTAGCATGCCAGGACAATGTTCATTACCTGAGCGTGGCACGGTATCACAAATGATTGTGATCATTATCTGATGTGAATAAAGGATGTAGAGAATGTAACATAACACATTCCAAATTAACTGTTGAAAAAGTCCTGGCCACGTACAGTCGTGTGCAAATAAATTGGATAAAGGTGCTTGTCAATTGAATGAGCTGCATGGAGTGCAAGTAGCCATGCCAAGTGATGGAGATTTCGGGGCGGCATGGCTCAGGAGGTACAGCGGGTGGTCTAGGAATCAGAGGGTTACTGGTTTGATCCCTGGCTCTTCCAGAGAACGTGTCCTTGAGTGTCACTGAACCCCGTACTGCTACTGATGTGCAGGCTGGCGCCTTGCATGGCAGTCTCCTCCATGAATGAGAATTCATGAATGAGAATGAATGAGAGGCATAACTGTAAAGCGCTTTGGGGTCATGTCATGTGACTAGAAATGCAGTCCATTTACCATTTACGTAACCACCTAAAGATCACTGACTTGTATGATGCGAATAATGTGATTGCATCATCAACACAGTCCTGTGACTGTATTGGGCTGGCCTGGTATTTCACCTGACCTCAATCTCAATCTCATCAAGTCAAGGCTGCAGCAAAAGAACTGCACCACGAAAGCCAAAGCGATCGATGCAGTTATCCAGGTGTGGCATCAAGACGAAGAAATCAAGGCAAGCTGCAGAAACCTGGTCAGCTTCATGCCAAAATGGCTGGAACAGCTTATCAAGACCCCTGGAGGACACATCTCATGGTGAGTGCTGAATGTAGATGCTATTAAAGTAATGAAAAGCCGGAAAACTTTGTTTTTTGGTTTTTCGCACTCCAGCCAGCGTTATCCAATTAATGAGCACAAGAGTGTAGATGCTGCATATGCAGAGCTATCAATACCAACTTAATCTGCAGTAAGCTTTCAGGATTGTGACAGTGCTTCATTGAATTTAATACAGCATAGAAGACTTAGTGGCAATGTAGTTCAAATGTCACAATTTTTGTGCATATTTCAATATTGTGTTCAGAATTTCAAGTGGTATTTCTCAAAGCATCAAAGTGATCTTCAGTAAAATCACTGAAGAGATCTTTTTCATTATCAAAGCCCTTGGGATTTCCTTCTATCCTTAAGCGTATGGATGTTAAAAATTAGAAAACATATAGCAATAGATAATAAAAATATGGAGGAATTTTTAAATTTGTTCTCATTAGTTTATCGTGGTCAAATATTACCTGCATCACAAGGCGGGATGCTTTGCCATGTTTTCTTCCTGTTCTTGTACCCCCCTCCCCAATGTTCTGACATTTGTCACTCGGTCCAGGAGGACCCTCAGATGTGGCAACCCTTTGTAGCCGACATCCTTCATAAATTCAGGAATAAACAGTGGATTAGAGAATACAAAGGAGTAACAAGGCTACAGTCTATTGGGAAAGCATCGCTTTCAAAAGCATTAAATGAGAGCATGCTCGCTAACTCTGCTGAGTCACTCCACAAAATATAAACTCATCTGCGGGGAATTGCATGTTATTGAACAATATCTGCAGCAGAACCAGGAACTGAGTGGCACTCCATGAGCGATGAGCTGACATCCGCTCTGCCTGGCACTCAAATCTATCACCTGTTATTCCAGCCCACCCTTTCATCGAGGAATTGACCAATCATTTTCATTTGAGGGTACTCCGGGGAATTACATGTTAATATCTGGAATTGAGGCGATGCCAAACAAGCTCATGTACTCATTTCTGCCAGGGCTCAATCATCACTGAATGGTGGAATAAATTAGCTCAATGTTAAGATATCACAGAGCCATATTAAAGCGGCTAAAACTTTATCAAGAGATCAGCAACCGTCTAGGGGGTCTTAAGCATGACCTTTGGAGATAATTTCTCGCTAAACATACCACAGATTAGATGTTTTATGGCAGTGCTCCAAAATGTTAATTGATCTCTTATTCTCCGCTAATATGCACAATATAATTTATGAGCCTCCAGATGAATATTTATTGAGCATTAAAAATAGAATATGACACCTAACCCTCCAAAACTTTCATTTTCTTCCACATTAGAATCCTTGCACGTGGGCCCCCAGGTAGCACACAGCTAAGAGGTTCGACTTTGCGCCCTTTTGGTCGGCTCCTAAAATCCCAGTCACGCCATTACCGGCTATGGCTGGAGGTTTGCATGGGTGAGGCAACTATTGGTGCAGCCTTGCCAGGGGTATTAGGGCTTAAGCTGTTTAAAATTTGTTAGTTCGTTGCTCTTTAGTGACCACCTCTGGTCAACCAGGAGCATGTAGCTGTATGAACTAAATTTTACGCTCACCACGTGATCCCCCAACGGCATAGGCAGCGTTTAATTGGTGTTGTGACAGCAAAGTGTAAAAAAGCGAGAGCTAGTTGTCACGTGAGTAGGAGGAACCCTGTGCAACGGTATCTTCCTCTTGAGTTGATAGGGGCGGGTCACTTCGCAGTGAGCTAAACAGTTCGGCTGTGTTCAGGGCGGGGGAGAAAAAGGGGAAAAATCCAGACGTATTGGTGTGAATGTTGGTGGCATTAACTCATGCCACATTTGCCAGGCTCAGAGAGTATGCTGGTGCAGTAGCATGTGAGTAGTGACTGAATGTTGATGTGAATAGGTGGTGGTTTGTGATGGGGGTTTAAGAACTCATCTTTTCTGCTCAGCACCAGTATGCATTGTTGCAGGTAAAGCATTACAAAGTAACTAATTACTGTAATCGGATTACATTTGTCAGTAATGCAGTAATGTCATGAATTATTTTGAGAACTTAAGTCATCGCATTACAATCACTAACAAATAAATTATCTGGTTACTTGCATTACTTTAAATTCTTCAACTATCGGCTGAACAGGAGGCCAGAAAAACATCTTCTTCCTCTTCCTCTTAGTGAATTGATGATTGAGACCGAGGACAGAAAAACTAATCACATGTCCTTTTTCATTCGTGTGTATGCCGGTACACTCTCAGAAATAGGGGTACAGCAGAAGTCCATTTCTGTTCCCCAAGGTATTATGTACCCTTTAGGGCAGTGGTCGTCAACCCCGATTCTGGAAAGCCGGAGTGTCTGCTGGTTTTTGACGTTACTCTGCACTTAATTGATGAACGAAAGCAGTTCATTTCATGCTTAACTCATCTCACCTTGTGTCTGAGGTTAGGTTCAAATAGGGTGGAGAAAACCAAACTCACACACCCTGTGGCTCTCCAGGACAAGGGCTTGCTACCCCTGACCTATAAACTTTTATCTTTACTTTGAACCTCTACTTTGTCCGGATTACAACAATGCTAAATGTCCAACCACATTGACAAATCTTGGTTTCCACAAAGACTTCTGTCACAACCTGCATGTCTGTTTAATTGGCTCTAGGAGTCTTGTGGGTAGTTCCTGGTAATTGATTGATTGGATTATTATTCCCTCAGTGCAGGAGTATAGCTAACAGCACAGGGTGTGCCAAGTTTGGTTTTATCCACCCTATTTAAACCTAAGACACCAGGTGAGATGAGTTTAGTGTGTAATGAACTGCTTTCGTTCATTAATTAAGTGCAGAGTAACGTCAAAAACCAGCAGACACACTGGCCCACCAGGACCGGGGTTGACGACCACTGCTTTAGGGCTAATTATAGGACCTCAAGGTACCTGTGTGAACCTTTTTAGGGTCTAAAAGGTACTTTTATGTTCCAAAACATATAAAAACCCACTTCTAAGGCACAACAGCAGTACCTTTGAGGGTATTGCCCCAGTGACAACCAAGGCTTGTGGAGTAAATCCAAAGTAATATGGATTTTTAGTTACTTTTTCCAAAGTAACTAGAAGGGAACTATTTACTTTCAGCAGTGAGTAAATAAGTAAAGTAAGGGATTACTTTTTAAAAAGTAACAAGCAATGTATAATGCATTACTTTTTTAGAGTAACAGCCCCAGCACTGCCAGTACAACACCATGAAGGGAGAGTGGGGAGCCTTTTACCCTCCCTTATCAGCCCTGCATAATCCACTCCCTGTGCCAAACTGATGATCACCTTCTCACACTTCATGGTGCCATTGCTGTTGCTTCTTTAAATTTACATTTATGTACATAAAGTATTAATTGCAGATTCATGCACTTTCGATGTAGACCATTAGTATAGCCTTACCATAAAAAGGCTACAGTTACAAACTTAATCACCTGTTATCAATGTAACAACCCTCAAATTAGACATCAGAGCTCTCTTGACATCTTAAAAACGTCCTTAAAGCACTTTGTATCAGCTTGGTATTTCATTAATGTTCCTAACTTTAACTTCATACAATTTTTCTGAATTACTGTGCAGAGAGAAATATAAATACATAACATTTGGTTATTAATCCCATAAAGCTCATTCCAACAGACAAAGAGGAATAAAACAGTCTACATTTTAATCTCAGATTCATTTTTTCTTCTCAAATCCAGCGCGCTGGAGTACAGAGCATAAACAGCAATAACTGTGTTGCAGTCTAAATATGAAAACAGGATATGAAATTCCTGACTCTAAGTCCTGCTGACAGGCCAAGGACTGCTTCATGCTTTGCAAATGCTATGACACTAGACGGCATCACAGGTTCCCCTGAAATACTTGTGCGTATATTCTTCATGTCAAGCGATCTCAGAAACACAGTAAACATTCACCCTCTCTATCGCCATTTCAGAAATACAGTATCTGTGACGACTTCAAATCACCTTCTTTTTTCATTAGTGCACAGCTCAAAAAGAAAAGATAATTCCTTTGAAGCAACTCATGATGATGACACATGACAGATTTTATAAATTTAATTCTCTTTTTTTTCAGCCTGGCAGTAAGAGGATTCAGTTGTTTTTATGACAGGTTTGCTGCCAAACTTTTCAAAATGGGCCAACTTTTCAAAGGTTAAATTTCAGCATTAGAAAGCGCAGATTTTTTTTATTATCAAAGCTCCAGACACAAAATACTGGTTTTTTTATATTATATTATATTATTGTACATGGTAAAGCCCAGGGTGGAAAAACTGAATGTAACGGATACGTGTCGCAGTAAATTGGATATTGTATGCTAATTATAGAGAGGCTAGTTGCCCTTTCGTCAGTGGCTTCTCCACTCCTGCTGTTGGCATTCCTGCCACTTCAGGCACACAAACAGACAGAAATAGACGCAAAACACACACACACACACACACACACATGCATGCGCACACACGCGCGCACACACACACACACACACACATTCACACACACACCATTTAGGAGAGTCTGTGGATTCTGGAGTGCTTACAGGATTTGAAGACTGTGGCACTTTGATTGGTAAAGGTCAGCATTGAAGGGAAATGAAAGGAAAATGAAATGTTTTGAAAAGGCTTTGAATGCCGTGGAAGGGGGTTATCAGAGAGCCACTGAGTGCTTCACCTTTACGGCTCACCGGAGCGCCTCACAGTCAGCATTCACGGCGGACTCTCTACATCGCTATTTACATCGCGATTCTTTTTTCATTTTTCATGCGAAGCTGCTCACCAACCAAGGAGTAAAACGTGCAGCTGCCTGTTGCATGCCCTCATGGAAAGGAGCCAAAAAACCCTGAAAGTTAGATTTTTTTGGATTACATTGATCTTCTAAAAAACCTGGCCAGAAATTTTGCTATTTTCCTGCTCTCATTTACCTGAGGCATTTGACAGACCCTCACTGGAAAATTCTCTTTTGCTTTTTTATTTGCTAACGCATTATTCTGCACGCCTCCTTGTTCTATAGATTAAGATGCATACACCAGGCTGAGTCAAGTCCTCCCCTGGCAGTGAATGTGATATTACTGGAGTAATAAAACCACAATAAGTGTGGAAGATTCTAGATGGTAAGACAGAGGAATGGGAAGAGGGGTGACCTCCTGAAAACACTCACAAATTGAGAAAACCACAGTGAGGCCATCTTTCCACGTAAAGAAAAGATTTCAGCGCGTTTCGGAACGCGGTTATTAACTTGATTCCAAGCACTGATATTCCTTCCCATGAATGCATGCCAGACTGACTCAACCAAGCAATGGCGTCCAACAATACATATTGCACAAACTAAAAAAGCAGCATTGTTTGATGGACACAGAAGCAGAGCATGAGCTCAAGCAAGCTAAGATTGACTCTGCTTTGCTCCCATTTTCCTCTTCAGTGAGAAGCCTAGCGCACTGGAGATTCATCCCCGCAACCACTTACCCGCTATTGGACCATTAAATACATATAATACTGATCACCAAGAGCAAGCGCTTGATATCTCCAGGTAGTGTGGAAGATATTTCCATCTTCTTGGAGACAGTGAAATAACCAGAGCGCACAGTGGTAAACTGTTATTTGAAAACATTATTTGGGAGCTGCTGGCCTGCCATATGACTGTGGGGTTACGCATTAAATTACTTTAATGATCGAACCTTTCAGATCCTAGGATTAATGTCCTGCTTTCCAGATGGCATCTATAAGTAGCCATTGCAGTATGGCATGCTGTTTTTTTTATTTGTATTTGCTTCATATCCGTGGAATTAATTGAAGAACCATTAGTATATTTTGTATGCAACCGCGCGCACGCATGTGTGTGTGTGTGTCTTTGGTGATGGTGGTGGGGGGGTTGAACATTAGCTTAATTTGGCTTGTTTCTAGTGTCGTAATTGCAACTTTTTCTTTAATATTCACACACAATGCATTGTTGTTCATTATCCTGACACAAAAGAGATTTCTGCACTTATTAAAACCAGTATTTTCTCTGTTGTTCTCATATCAACAAATTTAATTATTTTTTTTCGTGGCAATGCTGTAAATGTGTGCTGCATTATAGAGACTTAATGAAACACCATTTTTGAGCCATTCGTTAGACAAGGCAAAAACAAATATTAGAAGAATATTTAAAAAGTAACTCCACATATTGTTCTGTGTTTTCAATTAGCAAACTGTGAAGTTGTGTATCCTATCAGATGAAAGGCATATAATCCAAGTCTTAATTTATTGTGACATACAGAAATAAATAAATAAATAAAACGAAGACAAAACATCGCCTTTTTTCATTGTGAGTAAAATTCAGCTGTGCTCTCAGCCAGATCTTACCTAAAAAAGAAAAAAAAAAAACGGACATCTGAGACTTTTTTTTACTTACACATATTCAAATTCACTTTATTTAGAGTTTTACATTTATGCCAATAAGTGGGTTCAGTGGAGAATGAATCAAGCGATCATAGTAGAGGCAACCTCACAAAACAAATTCAACTCCCAAGGCTAGTTTTGTCAGCAATGCGAGTCTTATTAAAGCAAGAGGTTCATTTGACGGCTGAACTTGCTATGAACACAAATATTCTGGCAAGGTATGCTGGATGCCACAAAGATGTGTGAATTCATAGCCTGTTCTTCATTTGTAGATTCAAAGGACATTGAGATTTATGACTTAGGCCGAAGGAGACTTTTTTGTTCTATGCAAGTGCAATCATTGAATGATTTAGTGTTAATTTATAAGCCACACATCTCAGTAGGACATTCGGTTCTACAGCTGCAGAGGAGGTGAACACAGCAAAACAACCAGCATGGAGATTAAACCAAAACATCAATCAAGCAGGCAGCCAGACACTCCCATCCCACCAAAGCCTTAAATCTAGTCATACCACTATGCCTGGACAGACGTTTAAAACAGCCCTGACAGTCATCAGATGAATAGCTTCGAATTGCCATCGGTGAGTAACGCTTTAAAAACAAAGTCACTGGAATCACTGCTTTGTGTTGTTGTTTAAAACCCAATTATAAGCGCCTTGCTGTTTGGGTGGAATATTAACTTCGAGCAGGAAGCATCGAGCGTCTGAAAAAAGATCAAACAGATGATTTATTTCCTTGTAGCTCAACAGCTTGCGGAAATTAATTGGGGTTGGTTCAGAGTGTGAAGCTGGAATAAACAGACTCTGGATGGCGCCGATGTCACTGTTTACACTTTAGAGAGTTTCTAAGTTAGTTCCTTTACGGCTGGCACTTTTGTAAATCCTGCCATATTGAGGGGTCCCTCGTGGGAATGACTCTGCTATTGCGACAATAGAACGAGGCGATGTGGTTTCAGAATTCCCTCTCTGTTCCTCAATAATCCCCTTACATCGCAACAAATGTGGCTCCAGGAGGTCTTATTCCAAATTTTGTCTGGTTTATACTCCATTAGGCAGTAGCACTATTTACGTTTATCTGACAAACTTCATTTGTTTATTGTCTGTACTTAATGCAGGCTGTATTTAAGAGATAAATATTACTGTAACTGCATGAGGGTACAAAAACAAGAAATCGGAGCATGGATACGTAATGAAGTGAGCGTGTTTACAGTCTCAGGAGAGCACATGCTGTCGTGCAATAGAAATTCAATTCTGTCTTTTCACCTGGGTACGGTGATCTCTGGGACGCGCAGTCTTGTGCATATTAATCATTTGGATGGGCTCAATTTAAATTTAAGAACCATTCCTTCATCTGCTCTCTTCAAATTACCTCCGTCCTCATGTAAACACTATCAGAAATTCACTTCCAACACATTCCTGCACTGCTGATTTAATTATCTTCATGCCAATTATAGATCGCCCGTTTCAGAGCTTACATTATGCAATACAAAGTATTGTGTTGTACAGAATATTCCTGAATTAGCATAAGCATTGAAGGGTGGCCACTTCCCCTGCACAAAGATCGGAGGTCACTCCTATCTTTCAAATAGCACTACCAGTCTGCTGTCATGTGTTAAAATCAAGGACCTGTCATGCAGTGGATATCAGCAGAGCAAAGGTAAAATCAAGCGATTTCATTTATCAATGAACTATGGGCAACAATGAAATGGGAAGAAATTGATTCCAAACATGTAGAATCATTTGTTCCTCCTGCTATCAGCGGTTTTGCATGTTTTTAACTGTATTCAATATGATTTATCACCAAAATGGTACACAATAAAATGTGTCATTGGAAGAGCGTGACCTCACATCTTCAACAGCGCCTTCACTGTCATGCACTTTCTCCTTGAATATCACTAAGATGCCCTCTGATGTGTAAATATTAAGATTTGTAAATTACAATATAGGTCTAGAGGGATAAAATAAAATACAACCTCTGGCTTTTTCCTGTTTTTTTTTTTTTTCCAACGAGTTTTCAGTGCACCTGATATAAAAGCCTCTCCTCAATGTAGTCCTCATCTACTAAATTCTCCCAACAAACCTAAGCTATGGGGCTGACCATGGGATTCTCTGTTTTAGAGCAGGTTGGAAGTGACTGAAAACCTACTGTTTTGGTGGGAAAACGTGAAAATGCACCATCAATCCCCAGTTTTCAACTCAGAAGAATTCATGACCCAGTATAAAAATGGCCGCCCATGCAGCTCTTCAGTTTTTTTTTTTTCTTTTGGTTCCTTTAGTTCCATTTTGTGAGTGTTGGAACCTGTGGATAACTTAAAGACTGCCGATTCCACCAAACGTGCAACGTCACATTTTACACCTTAGACAATACAGCCGCTTCCTTGTTTCTCAAAAAAAGTTGAGGCAGTTAATTTATTTTCTCACTGCTTTTTTGCAATGTTGGGCACAGGCTAATGCTTTGTGTCAAGAGCAGATTATTACTTTGGTAAACTTTATCAAGTGTTTCCTACCCTCTTTAAGGTGTGACAGTGATTAAGTGTGCTTTCGTGTCAGATATACCTCTATAAGATACATGTCTCATGTGGTCATGCACTGTTAAACCTGTGTGGAATCTAAGCCTGACATTTATTACGTTTGTCAAACTGGTTGTATCTTAATGTTATTTCCAAGAGTGTAATCATAGCATGATGACAATCCAGGAGCAAAGACAGGCAGCAGTCTTGCAGCTCAGCAAGCGCAATATGGGCCCTTTTGAGTCTCGCAGGGAGGGGAGATTTTGGCCAGAATAGTACTTTTGAGGATGGCAGAGTGACACAATTCATAGGGCGCTTGTGTACAAAACAACTGACTGGAGGGGAATTCAGACCCCTAATTAATGGACAATAAGACGAGGAAAGTGAGGGAAAGGGGAAGCAATATTTCAGTCTCTAACATTTAAGAATGAGAAGAGTTGGAGGAAGTAGCTGGGGAGGTGGGCGCCTGGGCCTCTTTGCTCAGTCTGTTACACTTGCGACGGGCCTCGGATAAGTGGTGGAAAGTGGATGGAAGGGATGGCTGGATGAACACTGAAGAATAGAAGCAAAATAAATAGAGAAGACTTAGAAAATATCAGTCACTCCTACAGACACATACTCAGAGCAGGAGACACAGAGCAGAATCAGAGTGAAGTTGAATGGCGCTGTGGGGGAGGTCCCTCATTTTTAAGACCGAGCCATGTTTTCATCCAAAATAGGTATCAAAAAGGTCATTACTCCATCCGAGAGGGACCGTTTCCCCTTAGCTTTTCAAGGCTTGTCTCTTTGTATCTTTTTTTTTCAGCAATAAGAGGAGAAAAGAGGAGGCCTCAGTTCTCTGTATCCCACCACTCAGACTGTTGTCCCTGACAGCAAAGAAAAGAGAGGTTCTGCAGGCTGTATGTGTTTATGTTTCAAATAGGAACTCTGTCTCTTGTGACCGCATTTGGTCAATATGAAAAAAGAAGAACAGAAGGAGAGGATCTGTTGCTCTGTTCGCATGGTGGCCTTTTGAAACATGTCTTCAAGTGATGTTCAAAACAACAGAGGAAGAGCCTGCTGTTGCTGTGCTGTCCAGGGGAGATGTAAAGGCAAGAGGTAGATGATAATGTCTAGCTGAGTTTGTTTTTGAGTTTGAGGGATGCCGAGGGGGGGTTGTTCACCACAATGTGTCTGTGATTAAGAAAAGTGATGTTGAGTTGTTCATGTCCTAGGGGCTTTTTCTTAAAAAATAATGTTTAAAAAAACATCTTTGGCCCATCAGGAGTGTTAGTAACTGTCACGTGAGACAGAGGGCCAGTAGGTACCTGATGAAGCAAGAACCTGATTTTGTGAGTCTGATGTATGCTGGTCAGCAGAAGGCGATTTACAATACTGATCAACATTTTAGATTTGCTGATTGTTTGACTTGCTCTTGCTATTCTAATCAATAAATGTGTTTTTGTAACAATAAATTACATGAAACCAAAAGCATTCTAAAATGCTTTTATTTTTTGGTAATTCAACTATGTGGGGGGGCAAAAAGTTTTCGAATGATAAATAACAAAGTTTTCCATTCTGGTGGTTTCTCATCAAAGAATGCGCCATGAGATTTAATTGCCGCTTTGAAGATTTTTGGCATTCAGGATATAAATTTTACGAGGGCATCATTCTAAATGGATTTCCTTGTGGACTGCAACATGGAGACATGCCTTTGAAGACGGGTGGTTTTTACAGACACCACAATCCAGGCAGTCCCACAATGGCTCTATGGTGTTTGAATCTGGTGTTAGAGCTGGCCACACCATATTTTGTCAGGTCCCAACAGAGTTTTGATTTATGTCATGAGTAATTACCGTATTGATCCGAATATAAGATGATATTTTTTCTCTTGAAAAATGCCTGAAAATGACGCCTCATTTTATATTCGGAGTCCAAGGAGTTACCCATGTAAAACAATACATGGCGCCATATGAGTGCTTTTCTCTCTGTCAGCGTTTAGAGCAGTGTCACCCTAGCATGATCCTGTAAACAAGTCAGCTGGAGTGGGTGTGTTAGCCTAATGCTACTGAATGACAGAAAGATGCAGCCAGGGCACAGAGATCCACTTGAAAAAACTGCTTCCAAAGTTGGTCAGGTGAATAAAAATCAGAGAAGTTATGATGCAAATTTAAACTTATGGTTGTGAACGAAGCTGAGAGAA
This sequence comes from Gymnothorax reevesii, assembly GCA_029721435.1. Lineage (NCBI taxonomy): Eukaryota > Metazoa > Chordata > Actinopteri > Anguilliformes > Muraenidae > Gymnothorax > Gymnothorax reevesii. The sequence goes on along the minus strand of CM056573.1, from coordinate 164,632,322 downwards.
TGAACAACATAAGGGCAGGACAAAGATATGATGTGACAGAGTGCAACGTAATTATTGTAATTGGCAACCGTACACACAGTTTCTCTCCATGTGCGATCTAACAGCGATTAAATCATGGGCTAAATTCAGTACAGTCGCGGAACAAGAACAGAGAGTTGGGTTGCCCAAAACTTCCAATTAAAATAATTAGTAGTCCTGACCTGTTCTCAGTTATTTTCATAATTAACAGAAGGTTCACTCCGAGAGCGCTCCACAGTTAACAGGTGTTGCGTATTCTTCCCGATTCGGTAAGATGACAAAAATTCATCTGGATGGGTATTTGCTGTATTTAAATTAACGTCATTCAAAATGAATGTGGAAAAAACTATTTGTACTGTTTTTTGGATGTTAATGCTCTTACATTTTGGAGACTGTTCTGACACTGTTTGTCAAGCAAATGTGCGGCGTTTATTGCACAAGTTAGTCCAGTAGGCCTATGCCTGTTTCATTGCACTGTTTTCATGGCATGAAACCGGGAAGTGCGTTCTGTGCTTTGCCTTCTTGCGGGGCTATATATGATTTTATGATTTTTTTCCCCCCCATGATAAATACCAAAGATGTTGAAATGTACAAGGAAAACAATGAAATGTTTTTTTTTTATTCAAACGAGATTTTGTTCAAATAAAAAGTATTTTTCCAAATAAGAGTCTTGAAAAAGAGGGGCCGTCTTATATTCAGGGTCATCTTATATTCGGGCCAATACGGTATCGGTTACAAAGTTTCTTCCATTCAACCAATCGGAAAATCACTAGTAATTCAAAATTTTTGAGCAGTACTGTATGCATAGTAAACAATGGAATCAGGCAGGTTGAAAGATGCGCTGATGATTAGATTTGATTATTACATTTTTCTGTATGCATAACACTAAACAGGATGTCAGTTTACCATAGGGGTGCTGTCAGCTGTGGAGTAACGATATAGGACTTCCTGTTCGATGATTGTACTGGAATGGTGCAGCCTGGGGTGGGACAGCCCGATGTGAAATCTTTTCAGGATCCCCACAATGCCTTGCAGCATTTGTGTGTATAGTGTGTTTGCGTGTTCTGGGAACAGGAAAGAGGAGGCTGACTCAAAGCTGATACAGCTTTACCCTACACGGGGGCCGTAACAATCGATACATAGATAGTCAGACGGACAGACAGATAGAAAGGCATTTAGATAGGTAAACTATAAAAATACAAGATCGTTGATATCACATTAAGAACGCAACAAGAATCTGAGCCATGATTTAAGGCCATCAAAGATTCTAGTCAGCTCCTATGGCATCTCATCGCCTTTTAAAAATGAGCCCGAACTAATTTAGCATGAAAAATCAGGGTACAGTGCAGAACGTGCTAATGGCTTTAAATTCACTTTGTAAGTTAATTAGCATTTATCACTGTCCTTATTGACTCACTCCATTAACGGAGCTAATATTAGCATTAGCTTAGCATCACTGGACTACTGGGGAAAAATGTTTGCAGTTAATTTATTTGATTCATGTTTAATGAAAGCATCCATTCCTGAGGTTGACATTCAATGCATCCTATCTATCTACTGAGCTATGCAATTGGTAATAGTATATTTGCTAACCAAAAAAACCAATAAAAGCATTTTTTTCCCCCAATCTTTAAATTGAGTATTGTGACAGTAAAGGCAAAAGCCTCATTGTGTGACTGACTGTTGTGCTTTACACACTTTCAAATCATATTACTCAGAAAAAACATACACTGAACAAAAATATGAACGCCCCATGTCAAATATTGATGCCACATGGAGTTTACAACTCTAAGTGAGCATATGCTGACTATTACTTGTACAATAGGGATATTTCTCTTGATTTGTGTGCCATTTTTTATTCCATCTCACTGTCAGTGAGCATTTACTCAGTGATGCAGTGATTTCACTCAGTACATGGGTGTGGCATTTCCAGATGGTGATCAGACAGAATGAGCAGTACCCAGACACTCCTTATACTGGGACAATAAAAAGAAACCCCTATATGTCAGATTTTGTCAAAAGTCATCATGCCTCAGATGTCTCAGGTCATGTGGAAACGTGCCATTGGCATGCTGGATGCAGGGATGTCCACCAGAGCGGTCGCTGTGCAGCTGAATGTTAACTATCGGACGATAGGTCGTTTGAGAGTTTTTTTCTGACAGACGGGCAGTACTGCAAATCGACCTCATCCGCATCAGCCGCGTGTGACCACACCAGCACAAGATCGCTACGTCCGGCTCATCCACCCGCAGGATCGGCTCAGATCAGGGACATGCACAGCGGATGAGACCGTTGGTTTGCACAATAGACGCATCACACCACAGACAGTCTGTCACCGCCTGCGAGAAGCCAACTTGCACCCTCTGCATCCTCACCGTGGTCTGGATCTCACCGCTGTCTGGCGTAGGAACCGACTCGTATGGACAAATGCACGCGTTTTATGGCCCTTGGCACGCTGGAGAAGAGTGCTTTTCACAGACGAATCCCGGTTCCAGCTTTGTTAATAAAAACTCAAAAATTTGACATGGGGCGTTTATATTTTTGTTCAGTGTACAATGTAAGTGTGGACAGACAGGGGATAGCAAATGCAAGTTTGCCTGAGAAAGTAAAGTTAGATCAGATGGGTAAGACAACCTGGCAAAGACAACAGGCATTTTGGCGCATCTATCCACCTTGCAGCAACCCTCCACCAAAACAATTACATACTTTCACAAACACAGATTTCAGATGGGTATAATTCACATTGGAGTCTGTGCATTACAATGTATCATGTGTCCTTCCTTTATTTATTGCTTTTTTTAATTGATTTATTTATTTTTTTTTTTTAATACCTAAGCCGTTGCATTAAGTAATATGCAGGTAAAAAGAAAGCCTGGGGGACATTTCTTTGTTCGTCACGAATAAAAAACATTGCCTGCAAGATGGCGATTTCAAGCAAATGCGACCGACCTGCAGAATACCGAACGTCGTTTTCCGATGGGAGCGGAGGTTAATGAAGCTACCGAACAAGGCCCCCTCCATTGTTGTGTCAATTAACAGGATGTTTCTCGGTAGCTCTGACATGGAGGTCGCCGTCGAGGGGTAGAAACAGACACAGTCGCATTCCTAATGAGTGTTATGCCGAACCATCTGGAAATCAGAGTGCTACTCTCACCCAGAGCAATCCAAAGTTGCTTTATACAGAATCCTCACTTTCCTAATTATAATTAAAGATAGGAGGAATTCCAGAGGCCAAAATCACAGACTGTTAATGAACAATCTGGTATTCAGGATATGTTTAACTGTTCTGGGGCAGACGACATTGTTAAGTGTCTCCCCAGACTGTTTTCTGTGGAAACTCCTAGATCTCATCTTTGAAGAGAGAGTCCAATCAACAGATGTCACCCCAGCCCTCTCCCCCCTACCATCTCCTGTCTTTTCTCACAGCCAAGCAAAAGCCTGGCCCCTGATTAGAAATGTAATTATGCCCAGACAGCTCCATTAAGTACCACAATAATACAGAGATCCCATCAGTTGAGCCAATATATCTCATTTTTCTCCCATATTTTTTTTGAGAAGAAAATCATATTCCAGGCCTAAGCCCTGGCTTCAGATATGTGCCCTATATTCGGTCTTGTGTTCATTCCACTCTTGGACCAGCCCTAATATAAAAGCAAAGATTGCGATGATGTCTGCAATAAGGGGTTCTGCAAAAATCCCAGTGTTTCGTCCCTCTAGCCCCCTTGAGAACAGATACGAGGAACTCAGTAAATGTCTGCAGTAATGTTCCCTCTCAACCCAAAGCCCTAACAGAGCAACAAATTTGTATAAAGCCACTTATTTCCCAAAAGCCGATTTATAAGAGAGGAGTCTATTGCATTTCTTCCGGAAAATACCGGAAAGACCGGTAGAGTCCGGAGCCCCCCCGGAGTCCGGAGCCCCCCCCCCCCCCCCCCCACACAGCTCCCAGCCCCCTGCAAAGTTTCTCCGTCGAGTCTCTGGGAATGGGGGGAACTTTGTTAAGCTTTCCCCAGTGAAGAAAACCGAAAGCACAGACAGGGGGAAGACATTTCATTTAATATTGAATTTGTTCAATATTAACAAAGTTTTGTGCAAGCAACTGCACGCTGCTGTGTCATATTGTTTCGTTCTAAAGCACCGGTGGAGCGGCACAATCATACATCACACACTATGACAGAAACCCAACTCAGCTTGTCACCATTAAACAGCCAGCCCTCCACCTGTTACGATTTTGTTTTTTCACAGTTTGAGATATCCGTTTCTCCCATTTCATCGGAAGAAGTGTGCATTTCATTGCTGGTTTTATTGGCTTAAGAGGTGTTCCATAGATATTTTCGTCACCTAATTGGACCACTACACTGATGGGACAAGACAATTTGAGTCCAGTACCATGAGACTCCTGGGCCATGTTTTGTTATAAACTGGACAGTGGGGAAGCCAATTGCAGGATCGAGGTTTAGCCACTGGGGGGCATATATATGAGGATAATAGGAATGGAAGAAGGCATGGAGAACCTACTGTACTAAATAATTTGCCAACTAATAATTTAGCTCCGTGGGAAAGACAACATGGAGGAAACCTTAAGAGGTTAGAGTCGCCCCTATTAAGAAGATTTAGCCCCAACTGAGCCAAAACCTACAACCTATATACACAGCACAATTAGTTACAACAGCTGATTAGTAACAATGGAATAATTAGATGATCAATCAATTAACAAGAACAACTTGGGAGAAGCAGGGATGCAAACAGAGGTATGGTCAAAAAGGAGTGAGATTATCAAAGCCCACGCCCCCGCAGCAAATATCATATAATTACATTGCCACCAACCTCTGCCATCCAGGGCTCACCCTGTACACACACAAAGTTTTTTTACATGAAAATACACTTTCCCAGTTCCTTAGAAATTCTTAAAAGTAAAGAACACCGAGACAACGCTGGAAAATTGAACGTAAATTTTATTCCAAATTAGAACTTAAGACTTTTGTGCCAGTCCCTTCAGTACAGTACATTTATTCCAGCTCTCTAGCTCTCTACTGTTTCTTCTTCTTCCTTGCTATCTCCAATGTCTCCAGAACCTTGCGTCTAGCTGCATTTTTCTGCTTTGCCACATGTCTCAGCCGTGCCTGCCTTTCTTCTGCTTGAGCAGTGGTCTTGGTTTGATACTCTCGTTTTCAAAGGTGATATTTAACTTAAGTACCTGTACTTCGTTACAGCACTTCAGTTGAGTTTTTTTTTTTTTTGAGGATTTGTGCATTACTGTGAATTCATTTGAACAGGGACTTTTACTTTTAACTCTACTTCATTTAAAAGATAAAAAGTATATTTTCACTTCATTATTTTGATACTGGCAACTTAGTTACTCGTTTCAAATTAAAATATCAATTGAATTCATCATTTACGGATTATCCGGATTTTGCGCGTTCGCGAAGAACAAAGGTGTATCTTTGTGCAGATGTGTCCGCCAGTGGACGTGGAGCATGGACCTGAAATATAAAACATCCCTGACGTGGAGCTGCAAACTTAGGCACGCAGTTACAATATTCTACGACTAGATGGCGCACCAGGATCAGTCGCGGAAGATTGTGCACGTTGTGGGCCATTTGCAGAATGAATGTTGACCGGGTTATCCGTCGCATCTTGTTATCAGAAGTGGTAGCTCAAGTAGGCGAGCAATTAAACTTTGCGATATACAACTATCTATCTTATATCTACACGTTGCGGGTATATTTCCGTTTTACTTTGCACCGTCAAGCATACAACAGCGTCACGAATATGAGTTAGTTGGACAGCTACGGCATTCTCGAACGCTATTTGACGAGCTTAAAAATTTTATTTCAACTTGCTTGCGCTTACCCTTGGAATAATTGTTAGATTTTGAACAAGATAATGTTTAGCCATACCTGCACTTTTTTATTTCAGTGGGACTCCCCAATATAATAAAGGCTAAATTAAATAATTATTTTGTGTATTTGTACCGTTTTGTCTGTCACAAACAAGAGATGCTGCGATACCACCTCTGACACCGGATCGGAGCAGGGTTTGTTTCCTGCCAAAATACACTACACGGAGGGCAGAGCCCCCACTCTCCCCGTCACAAGTTACAAGTCAATTCATCTAACCATAACCGTCCAAAGCTGTTAAATTGAGGCAAATAATGATCCATGAAGCAAATATCCTGAATAGTTTCTCGACTTTAATAAGCAGCCATTGTAAAAAAATTTAAGTGAAGTGATTACCTGATTTTGGGCATCCAGTTCCAGCTCTTCTCTGTCGCGTGCACTCAATAGCATTCGCGCGCGTGTGGAAGACGTGATTACTGCGCTGCTATTTCACCTTGCAACAAGAAATACTATTTTGTGATTGGCTGATAGGTTGCTGGTTCATGCAGAGCAGTCTGCCGTCGCCTCATCCATTCTACATTACTAATCTCTTTTATATACAGTCTATGTTACCAATGTGCGGCGATTTTATCACTTCTCAGCGTGAGAAATGTCATGTGTGGCGTGAGAGCGTGCGAACTTATTGAAATGCGAAAATACGTGAGACTGGAGAGCCCTGATAATTATAATCAGACACTCCAACGGAGCCCACCCCCCCCCCCAGAAAAAAAAAAAAAAACTCATCGGATCTGCACGATTCACACAAGTCCCCCAGACAGCCGTGAAAAAGGCGGCATCCGCCAAAAGGCGTGCCGTTTGCATCCCTGGAGAAGGCTGGAACAGGGGTTGAGCCAATTAAGCAGACACATGGGTTGTGACTATTTATTTTTAGCAGTGACAACTTCATCATAAGAGTGACGTGACAGTGCCATAACTGTTACATGTGTCATGGCACCTTCAAGTAAAGTGTAACCAAGAGCTGTTCTAGATTTTACATATCAGTTTACAAATGATCTCAACAAGCTCAGAACACATTCCAAAATAATGGCGGAAAAATCAAATAACTGAAGGTACATGTTTCCATCAGTGTTACTTGCGATGGTAAAAGGAAGGACCACAACGGCGCAGGGAGAGACCATCTTCAAAACAAAGCAAGGAGTGGAAGAACCTCCAGAGAGATTGTCCATGAAATAAAACCCCGAAACCAGTAAAATATTCTGATAAAGAACTGACGCCCCGCCCACTGTGGATTTCATACCACTTAAGGCACCAAGGATGCCATTTCAAAGGTTGTGATTGTACTTAAAAACTGATAAGAGGGAAAAAGCTCTGATGTTCCTCTTCTCTCCAAATTTGCATCGGTTACCCAGCTTTTAAGAGGAAAGGGAAGAAACACACAGAGTAAAATCCGATGTTCAGGATAGTTGACAGGGCATTTATTAGGGCGGCAAAAGTAGTGGCAGAACAAACAGAAATGGGCTGGTGGGTGCTGTCAAGTAAAAGAATGAAATAAAAAAGAATTTGAAACAAATTACTAGCTTATTTAGTTCAGTAGGTGAAGAAAACAGAATTAACCTTTAGAAAATAAAATCGTGGCTGACTATGCCGTGGGCATTAAACAGAAACACAAAGTGATCAGCACCCCTCAAACCCAGTGTGTACTATACAGAGCATATAAAGCTCAAAGTGAGTGCAGGAGAACAAAAATCAGAATTGAATCTTACCCTGCCCAAATCTGGGTAACACAACTGGCAAATACTACTGCCATCAAACCACAAACTCTGTTACAGATTCTAAGATGTCTGCCAGAAACCGATGGCCAAGCACTGCTTTTAAACTCTTCTGGCCAGCTGTCACTCGCTGATTGGTGGGGTAGAAGGCGGGCTGCTCCAATCAGCCACCAGGGGAAGGCAAACGGGAGGAGGAGCTACTAACCAGCCCACTGGCAGCCAATCACGAGCAGGGGCAGCACTCAACTTTACCTTTCCTGAAACATGTGATGGCAGGCACAGACTCTACAACAGCAACTAAAAAGAAAAGTGGAAAACACCAAGGCCAGGGGCTGTAACAGCATCATTGACTTTTGATTCTCTGACCCGCATCACAAAGAGAAGAAGTGCAGTGCTAGCTGGAAAAGTGCTGTTTTTTCACTACTAGTGTGCAAACCACAATGCATTCAAACCACAACTGCATACAATGAATGTCTCCGTAGAATTTTGAGTATTCCGTATTTTTGCAGAGCTAGTCAAATGTTTGTGTTCCTTAATGCTAGATCTTTTGATGAAATTTTGAGAAAGTCTGTGTATAATTTTATTGAACGTTTAAAAAGCAGCAGTAACTACCTTGTTAGATCTGCTTTTGACTGTCTCAGTAACCCTAATCTCCAGTGTCAATGGCTATTGTATCCTACAGACAAACCATGAGAGTGCTCCCTTAGTGATCCTTTTTTTTTATTTTTATTTTCTTTTTGATGTTCTTTTATTGTGACTTTCAATTTGTGATATGCATGTCTTTCTGATTTATATAATCGGCATATTGCACTTATGGGCTTTGGGCCTGTTTCAAAGAATAAATAAGATAACTAATAAAACCAACAGTACCTTATCGTTGCAGTCCAGATACTGCAGCGACAGCAAAAAAACATTGGTTCCTATTTAGGAGATTATGTGCCATGTTCGTTTTTACCACTCTTTGACAACATCCTGGGAATACCATAGTGAAACTCAAAGGAGAAATTTCTGCAACCTAAAAGTTCAGATGGTACATAAAAATAAATGAAAATCAGTCAGTTGTAAATCATCTTTGCCCTGTACTATGAAGGTAACAATTCAGCAGCACTTTATTTGATGTTTCACAAAATGATTTTTTTTTTTTGTTGTTGTTGTTGGTTTTTCTAAATAAATACATTTCAATTTTGATTCTTGCAACATAGTTATAAAAAGCTGGGATAATAAAGTATATATATTTCTTTATAATGCTGCCAATCCATTTTACAACAATAAACGTTAATGGACTGAAGAAATCAAATGATTAAGTTTTTCAAGTGAAATTTTATCCTGTTCTTCTTGAAAACAAGTCTGCGCAAAAGTATGGAGTATTTATTGTCTCAGTTTGCATTTCAAACTGTGCCACGTAGTCTATTGAGGATTGGACGGGGCTGCAAGCAGGCCAGTCCAGCGGCCACTTTTCACATGGCCATGCCATTGCAATGCATGCAGAATGTGGTCTCATATTGTCATGTTGAAATATGCCTGGGTGTTTCAGGAAAAGATGTAGTCTTGAGGGCAGCATTTGTAGTGGCAAAATGTGCTTTTCAGCAGAAATTATGCCTTCACAGAAGTGCAAGTGACCTTTGCCAAGAGCACTGATACAACCCTACACCATGACCGAGTATGGCTATTGAAGTTGTTGCCAGTCAGCAGTGAGGATGGTTCATTTCCTTTATGTCCACAGCACACGTGTCCATTCCACCAGAAATAAAACTGAAATACTGATTCATTAGACCACATTTCATGTTTCCCCGGCACATGCTTCCGAGTCGGCAGCGCTTCTTGATCTTCAAAATAAGGCTTCCTCTTTGCAAAGTTAAGTTTTAACTGGCTTTTTTGGATGTGACTCAGTATTGTAGTACTTCACTAATTTTTGCCAAAGTTATCCTGAGCTGAGTGGTAATATCACTTACAGATAAATGACGGGCATTAATGCAGTGCTGTCTGACTGATCAGAGATCAGGAGTGTTCAGCTTAGACTTCTGCCCTTGCCCTTTGCACAAAGAAATCCCTCTGGATTCCCTGAATAATTTAATTATGTTACGCACCATAGAGTGTGAAATATCCAAATCCCTTCCTAAATTTCTTTTAAAAAGACTGTTTTTATTAGATCTATTAAATCAATGATTTTTACACATTTGTGGGCAAAGTGATGATCCCTGGCCGATCTCCTCTCCCGAAGGATTAGGCCTTTCCTGGAAACTGCTTTGGAGATTGTTGTCACCTGCTGACACCAGCTTTTCAAATCAGATCATCATAAAAAAATTTTTCAATCATTTATTGTTTGAAAGTGCCAGTGTCCCAACTCTTTTAAAAAAATGTGTTCACTAATAAAATGTAGTTGACCGTTTTAAAATTAAGTCCAGTCAAGTCAATCTTTATTGGTATAGCCCATATAAAACATGAACAGTTGCCATAAGTGCCGTACTTAAAATACAAAAATAAATTATTACAGAAGTGAATAATGAGAACAAAAGTAAACAAATTTCAGCATAGTCGACAAAGAGTTAAGGTGTTAAGCCAACTTGAATTAAATGGCAATGAGAAGAGCTGAGTCTTCAGCAACAACTGAAAGATTTCCTGGATCTGAGCAGTTTGTATATGGATAGGTAGGCTTTTCCAGTAATTTAGGGCAGCCACTGCAAAGGCCCGTCTGCCTCTGTGTCTAAGCCTAGATCTTGGAACATTCAGAAGTATCTCTTTGGTTGACCTTAGTGCTTTAATTGGAGTATGATGATGCAAGAGTTCTGTGAGAAAAGGTGGTGACAGCCCATTTATGATCTTGAAAATACACAATGAAATTTTTAATTGGTGTTATGTAATTATGCTTTTTCTAGCTAGAGGATGAGTGTGTTTAGTGGAACAGTTACTGCAGATGACGAGAAGACTGCTCTACTCCCACGCATACAGAATTTTACAATTTTTACCAAGAGGTAATAAAAGCAAGAATATCTCTCCAAAAAAAAAAACAATTTGTTTAGGAATTGCACAAATTTTTTCCTCAGATTTGCAGGAGCTGCCAAAAATCACTCCAAGATTCTTAACAAATGATTGACTGTATGAAGCCAAAGACCTAGAGTACCATCAGCACCATCCAACAACTCCGGTAGCCCTAACAGAATGATGTCAGTCTCGAATGAAATCCATTCAGGTTTTTCATATTATTTAAGCAGTTAATCAAAGGCCGTATTTGTGTACTATCAGCAAAACAAACCAAGAACAAAATGAATATATACAGTATACAGCCCCATATACATTATAAGGAAAAGAGGATAGGGCCAACATTGAGCCTTGAGGGACTCATGAATGACCCTGCCAGTAGTGAGAGATGGATTTAAATACAGACAATTGTCTTCCAACCTTGCTGCTGGTCCAAGGTGATCGGAAGAGTACACATTTAGGAGGCAGAAGTTCAGAGAAAAGGGAAAACTCAGTGCTAGGTTTCCAACAGAAACATAAAATCCAACTCACAAAAGGTAAAGAGGTCACTGAGTAAGGAAGTCTTGTTTTCTTACAATCTAGTATTGATCAGCATCGTACAAAGAGTAAGCTCCGCGCCACCCATTGTTGAAGCATGACCCAACAGGCAAAGGATCCCGGGATCCATGCCAATTCTATGGACCCACATCCACCGAGGTAAGGAGGCTTCCTCAGTAGGTCAAGAACAGTTGGTGGATCAGGAAAGACAGGCCAGATCCACCAACCTCTAAACTCCAGAGGCCACTGGACAACAGGAAAATAAAAAATTACAGCAAAAGAGGTGCACATGAGATCCACAAGAGGATGACAGGCAAGCCTTTAATCCTGCCAATACACTTTCTTGCTTTCCCCATCTTCTGAAATCTCTCTCTCTGTTTCTTTGCGAGGAGAAGCGCAAAGTAAGTGGCGCATGCATGCAGATACTGTATACCCAATAAAAAGGGATGAAGGCTTGTTGTCTGGTCTCTCAAATCGTGCTTTGATGCTTTGACAACTAATCTTCAAAGGGCTCGAATGTTAAGAAGTAGTTGGTATCATAAACGAGTAAAGCAGAGAAATCTCAACAACTTTCATTAAAATAAAAAAACAAAACAAAGCAGCAGCAAACAATAGACTGAGCTGGCGAGCCAGACGGCTCGCCACATATGCTGGTGCCATCTCTTAGGAGACCTCAGTCTTGAGGAGCAAGAGGTAAGTATGTTAAATATCTTGTCTTTAAACAGTCAGCAATGAAATACTAGTCAAAGTAAAGTTAGAATTCATTGTTCATTCATTGTTCTTATGTGCATTTTCCATACTGTCCCAACTTTTCAGAACTGGAATTGTAGAATTTTGAATGAGTGTGTGTTTCTGTGATAATGTATAGATAATTAAAATCCATGGGGTTATTCTCCCTCTGCTTTTATCCTGTACTCTTTATTTAGAAGCAGCTATATCTTCCAGAGAGGGATCATACTTGGAGGAAACCCTTACCGCGAGAACATTCAAAGTGCACATGGAACAGATTGTGTGTGTGTGCGTGTGTGTGTGTGTGTGTGCTTGCGTGCATACATGCGTGTGTGTCCTTATTACTGAGGAAAAATGTCCTTACACTGGTCTAAAGATGCTCATGAACATATTTATCAAATTATAAGCAAGACATTTAGGCTGCATTATTAGGTAGCTGTCAAATGTCTGATAAAATAAGGCCAAATATTCGGACCAGAATCCCAAGGTAATTAGCATTGCAAGCACTGGCCTCAAAGTTTTGAAATGGCCTCCTCTGTATATGAAATAGTCAGCAGCAGGAAGCAGGCGAAGCAGCATCTATGGATGTCTGTATCTTATCAAAAATAATTCTTCCAACAGCATTTGTCTGCTCTGCTCACAAATATAAAATAAAAATGCTCTTCCATGCACGGTCCCTTATAGAATTACACCTTCCAGACCATTAGTCTCATTACACATACTGTGGGATTTGAACTGCAGATTCTAACCTTGCTTCAGCTGCAATTGAAAACAAAATGAATTCCACGCTGGCTGCCTCTTGAATTCAGAGCGAGATCTCCGATTCCCACGGTGTGGAAATAGAACACAACACAGAGATGAAGCCTTCGAATCTCAGTGCACTGCAGGAGCATCTACCTGTTTGGACTCAGAATTCCCTCACACACATCAAATTTCCTCAGACAAATTGTCAAATGTGTCAGTGCAGTCTCTCCCCCAGAAATCAATTTGTTTGAGCAAAAGTCACGTCCCTGCGTTCAGACAACAGGCCAAAGTGAGTGCAGGACCTGAAGCCCTGAGGCGCCCCACCTGTAGTCAGGCATCGCCGCCAGGCAGACCCTGCGTGAGGAAAATGAACAGGTGGCGATAAGGTCACTGAGATGACTGTCAGCTCTCAAGTCGATATGATCCGGTGTTGTTTTCAGTGTTTCGAGTGACGACAGATTCTGTATACGTGTTCATGCCCTTCATCTACCTTGATTGGCGAACAGTTTATCTCTAAAAAATTGGCGTCTAAGAAACCCCGGCATTGTTCTTCATCGTATATGAAACCGACGTAATGCTTCGGGAAATTACAAATAAGCTCTGTTTTGCCTCAATAAGACTTGATCCTTTGAGGTGCAAAGACAACCCTTTAAAGATTGAACTGTTGTACAACGTAGTTTGAAAACTAGGGCAGGTCACAAATCTGCCATGGATCCTGCTCTATCAGATAGAAAGTAATTGAAAGAGACATATCAGACCTTGTAAAATGTATATTTTTGCTCAGTGACAGCAGTAAAGTGTTTTTGAATCTTTAAACCTGTGATCACCAGATCTGGCCCTTAAATTCAAATACAGCCTTGGTCCTCTATTCTCCCTGGAAAATAACTAATTAACTGAATAATTGGTGCCTTTTTGGCCAGTTTATCTATGGTTCAGAGATATACTTTATCTAAGCTTTATCTACGTGTTTGCATGTGCGTGATGGCTGCCTCACGTATTTCGTGTCCATCTGAAGCTTTGTGCACGTCCTCAGAAATGAACACTCTGTGCACTGCTGATTCAAGACGCGCGTGAGCGGTTGGGACAGTGCAGGGGCAGTATCGAGATGAGTCAGGGTTGGGGGCTTACAAGCAAATCTGAAAGCTCTACTCTGTCTGTTGCATCAGTTCTTTGGTGTGCCTTCAAATGGAATCCTCCAGTTACGGGCCGAGCACATAGGCAAGGATGTGAACTATTCTTTTCATGCCACAGTCGGTTGCCCACACAAACGCGCGGTGCCAATGGTAAGTACATCATCGGCCTTACACCTTACACCTGACTCCCAGGTAAAGGGAAGGTGAATAAAGCCGTTCCCAGCAGTGGAGAAGTGTGAGGATCTGCTTTAAACCCGTGAGTAATGTGGAGTAAATAAATCTTTATTAATAATCCTGTAACTCAAATGTAAGAGATAATAATTTCAATAATTTAATTGATCATCATCTCATTTTATGGTTATATTATTCTTTTCTGTTTTTTTCATGATTGCCGAAATACAGTGCAAAAGGCTTCATGGAAGATACAGTATATTCAGAGAATTCAAATGATCTATTTTGGGTGGTAAATTGGCATTGTTAGAATGAAACTAGTCTTTTAACCCATAAGTGAGTCTCAAGTTGTTTTCATTCGTGTAACACTTTAAACGGGTTTTGCCATAATGTGTTTAACAAAGACAGAAAAGAAAATCAATGTTAGAATATCAAAACTCATACATCCACTTTTATTGATACAGCCAGCGTACAAATGCACACATACATATTTGGCACCAAATTAAAATTATTCACTCATAAACAAATAGAATGTAAAAAGGAGCATGTTGCGCCAGTAACTTAATAAATATGTCTACCAAAATGCCCTGATGTATAATGACCTCTCACCCCAGAATGAGCAGAAGCTTTCTGCAGGCGCATGTCTGAACTTTGCTTATACAAGCAGGTGACTTCAGACAGGGACCATGACACAGGAAGAAGCTCTAACATCAAAAACGCTCAACAGCGATTGTCATGTAAATTACACATTAGGGGGCTACAAAGAATACACCCAGGCCAGGTAAAACACACACCCAGGTCAGGTAAGAACACACACCTGTGTCAAGTAAGTAACACAACTGGGACAGGCAAATCACACTCCAAGGTCAAGTAAATTACACATCTGGGATTAGCCAATCGCAATCCTGCATCAGGTAAACCACTCACCTGGGTCAAGTAAATGACACATCTGGGACAGTTAAATCACACTCCTGCACCATGTAAATCATATACCTGGGTCAGGTAAATCGCCTGGGTATGTCTGGATCAGGTAGATCACGTGAATGCAAATGCAAATGTCTTATTAACCCCTACAGTACACACAAATTCCAGATAATTCCAATCCTTGTCTGTTCTGCATGACCCTATTCAAGGCTTTATTACTCAGGATTTGTGACACAAAGCCTGGAAAAATTATTTCCATGAAGCAAGACATTTGTCTCATTAGCAACTTACATAAAATTATTTCAGAATAAAAATTTTAGAATTTTGGGGACGTCTACTATGTGCATTGGGGTTAAAAGATGTCCTGTTACATCTTACAATTTCAATTGTAATTGTAATTGAAATTGCAGTTTCCTTTTACATGGGTTACTTTAACTGATTTAATAGTTTAACTGATTATTGAACATGTCTGATGACGTGTTAATTGAATAAAATCCCACACTGAAATTAAATATCATTTAATATACCCTTGAGTGTGTGTGTGAAATAATAACCCCAGAAACAGAGCCTGCTTGTTAAGTGTTGCATTACAGTAAGATCAGTTTGTTTATGAGAGAGGCGGACAGAATGTTAAGGCACAGATCAAGTGGTTGAGAAAAAAGTGTGTGTGGTGGGAGGGGCACTGCTGTTGTTAAAAGAGCCATTTTTCCCAATGATATTAGAACATTAGAAGCAAGGTGTAATCTATAAGCGTGCAGGTATGCTGACAGTAATAATGTACAAAAATTGTTGCAATGCCTACAGGATTTATGTGATATGGATGGAAATACCTGCACAGTGAAGCTAACATTAGGCACATTTTCACTGCCAAACATCCAGTGTTGTGGAAGGCTGACCTAAAAAGAGAAAAAACAATATTGCCATCTAAATACTTATGGGCAACTCTGTATGTATAAGAGAAAGTGTGTCAAGGAAATAATGAGGTTCAGGCACAGCCAAAAAAAAAAAAAAAAGAACTCAGCCCATATTGCAAACCAGAAAGAACATTCAGATCTACCCTCTTAAGGCACTTGAATCAGTATTCAGTATAGCTTAGACAAACACATTGCTTCCAATTTCATCAGCGGCCCACTCCAGGCCCACCACTGTCTTTTGAACAGCAGCCAGCCCCTTACCACCCTTCCCCCGCCCTCCCCCGACTCTCCCATTCGCCTACTTTCTACCTTTTTGTCTTGGTCGATCATCTGTATCTTTCTACAGCCAAAAAACCAATATCCAATTTACTCTGGCAATTAGTTTAAGCCCTCTTAGTTATTAAAGGAGTGGCCAATTACTAGTACATTGTAAAAACCTCCCAGAGGACCCGTAATGGCACCCAACGGCCGAGACGACGCTCAGTTTCCAGGCAGCGAAGGCAAACTCTGGTAACACGTGGCTCATTAACACCCTTCACCTGCCTCTTACATCTTTGTGGCAAAAGTCAGACTCTGAAACCTGAGCCATGAAGTAATTAGCGCTGACTGCTGCAGATGTGGAGAGGCCAGAAGGAAGTTGGTGAGAAAAGAGGACGGTTCATTGAAACCGACAGGTCAATGTTCTCGCCCTGTCTCCGATTTGGGCGGGTAGAGTAGGCGAGAGAGACAGACGCTGCTCTCTTTGTGCAGAAAACTGTGCCACGCTCACAGCTAAGACCAGAAAACAGCAGGGGAACAGAATAAAACATGACAGGACACAACTTTATTAAAGGAGCGGAACCGCCGCTATATTAACAGCGAGTGAAAGTGCGGGAAATGAAAATACTGATGGCGACACTGAGATCATGTTAAAACAGTACATTATGAAGATGCACTTAAGCTACCACAACTTTATTTGTAGTGCATCCGTTGGCTTGAGGGCATTATGGAAATTATTAAAGAACATTTTTCATATTTGAAAAATATTCTCCTGCAGTGCTCGCACTTTTGAAAGAAATACTCTGTGGTAACAAAAAAAATAAAAAAGAAAAAATCAACTTATTGCACCAGTGTGCTGTTATCTTCCTTGTTTTAATGGAGACCTTTTACACTGCCTACTACTTTATGTACCAAGGAAATACAATAGTCAAAGGGCTGTTCTGCCCACATTGGGACACTGGATCACACATATTATTACACAGAAAATATTATTAAAAGAGTACCAAGCTATTTGAAAAACAGGTGGATAGGAAGCCATTTGTCTCACTGTGAGATAATAGTTTTCACGAACATTTATGCTACTTAGAAAAAAAGGTGATGAAAAATCGAATATTACCTCATTTGTTTTTTTTTTTCACTTTCATACTGTTATATTACAAGGCGGGTACTGTCAGTCCTCAAGTCCGGGTGGGAATGCTCTCAAATAAAGCGCGGTTTGGTTTGACTCCTTGCCGACATTTCAAATGTGCAGCAGACTTTTCAGGTAATGCTGCCGTGCAAGGGTAAACGTTTCAGGCATAGCAGGGACCGTTTGTTATCTAAATCACCGCTCTGCAACCCTGTGCTGGGCGCAGTTTACATGACCCGGGGAAATGCTGCAAGGGGCTCGTAAGCGACGGCCGTAAAACCAACAGTAGCGATCCCCAGTAAAGCTGCCCACCCATAAAGCGCAAACACAACTCACCGCAGCTCGATAAATCCCCCGGTCTCTGTCCGATCGCTTTATTAGCTGCCGTTCCTTCGTTTCTTGGAGACTTTTGCAGCACCCGCGGCTTTGCGAGTCAGGAAAAATAGTCTTAAGAAATGACGTGGTGGCAGAGCATAAAACTTAACTGCGATTCTCCGCAATAAACCGCTGAGTCTCAGTAAAGCTCTATTTTGAGTCTAAGGGGAGAAAATTAAGTCATTTACTCACTATATAAATTGCTGTTGGTTTATCCTGGAACAATATCACAGACACAATTTGCACGCATCAGTTCAATACTTCTCAGAAATGAAAGCAATGAATCTTAAAGGTGCATTTTTGGTCTTTAAGAAGTACAATTCTCAAACGTACCCTGAAAGCACAATAATGTTCTGTTTGGATACTAATGTCTAACTTTAACAAGCCGAGAAACTACGAACAAATTACACATAGCTGACTGGGGGACCATTTTAAATTCTCACTGATAACACCTCAGTGATAAACACTGACATCTTCAAAGAAACTTCTTTTACCTTTTATCTGAGTGCAAGTGAGAACTACAACATGTTGAGGTGAAAAGATAAGCTTATTTTGTAGTAATTGGGATAAGATTGACCAGGCAGGGAAGCTTTCAAAAGAGCTGGGCAACTGTGGAAGCATCTACACAGCAGCAATTAGACCTTACCATCTTTTTGCCATGTCAAAGTTTTATTTTTCCCTCCCAGCGTAAGAGGGCTAAGCCATTCTTGCTTCACCCTAGTCTCATTCTTCTTCTGCAAGTGTGAGACTGAGGGTTTAGCTGCCACACTGTGCCTTCCCCACTGGGGTCTAGGTGGTGAAGTTATCAGGAAGCGCTTGTGAGCACGCTCAGAAGGCAAGGACTGGCGAGCTGATTACAGGGACTTGCAGGGGGCACGGTACACTGGCCCCACTTCATTACTGCAGAGCTGATGCTACTCCCAGTCATTCACTTTACACAGAGAACCTCATTACCGTCCTCCCTAGCTTTCCAGAGCCGTCAACCACCAATACAGGCCATCGACAAAATCCGGCGGGAACATGAGACGAGTTTATTTATTTATTTATTGCACAGCATGCTGGTGCAATGTTGTCTATGACTGACAGGGTTTAAATATTTATTTAAGTTTTTTTATTTTTTTTTATTTTTTGAAAGAGCTTCAATAGGCACATGGAATTTCGCCTGCAGCCCACCCCCCCAATCGATTTTTATTTCATTCTGATGAAGGAGATGAGGGAAAGACCTTCTCTGGCCTGCTGCATCTCCATTTATTCCAGTGCGTTGTCTGCTAGTCTGCTTAAACAGTCATTTTCTAGTATATGCTTCATGGTGCTGGAGAGAATTTTCAAATTTGAATACAGAGGATATTAGATACTGAATCTCATAATGACTTGACTGTTAGTGAAGTACAGAGATTTTGATTCCGAGAATTTTCCACCCTGACATTATTTATTGCATTTATTGTATATCTATTGCATTTATTACACACGCACACACACACACATGCGCGCATGCACACATGACTAGTTGTGAGAGCAACATTGTAGAATTTGAAATTTTTGAAAGTTGGGACATCACATCAAATTGAAATCAAAACTTAACGCAGTGATTTGTAATTTATCTTTGGCTATATTACACTGAAAACAATTCAACGGCGTATTTTTTAAAATTGTTTTTTGTTTTTGTCAAATAAACACATTTCAATTTTGTTTCTGGCAGTATAACTCAAAAAACATTGGACAACTTTTTCAAGTGTTGCTATTCCTTTTCACTCAATTCAATAAACACATTGGGAAAGAAGATGTGAAGAGATTAAAAGTGTTAAATAATTTCTTCAAATTCTTCCAGCAAACAAGTCTTTCGTTGTGCAACAGAATAAGGTCTTCATTGTCGCATTTTCAGTTTAAAAATGTTTCCAGGGCTGGCGATAAGCGGTATCGGATCGCAAAGTGCAATAATTTTTTTTTTAAATGCGCCAATCTGTGATGAGCTTTTGAAATCCCCATCGCATATTTTGCGATACAGTCTTCGGAAAATATGAATAAAAGTTTCAGTCCAGTTTTGAATGAAAACGGGCTCCAACAATCCTACATAACTCTGAAACCATGGTAGCGAGTGGAATGACCCAATTTTTTTGCCTCCACGACAGTCTCGACCACAGAGCTTAAGAAATCACTTGCATGGACAATGTCATTGGCTGAACCAACCATAAAACGTTAGACGCGTCTGCCATCTTGTATGAGGAATATTTTAATATTTAAATATTCATCATGGTTCAAGATAAGTATCAGTATTAATGTTTTTTGTAATGTATGATAAAAATCAGTCCTGAATATTCACTCATTCATATTTTTTGCTATGCAGTTATTTTTGTTTGAGGCCAGCACTGATGTCACACATAGTCAGGACTGCAGGCAGGCCAGTCCAGCACTTGCACCCTCTTCTTGTGCAGATGTCTTTGTAATGCCTGCAGAGTGTGGCTTAGTGGTGTTGTTTGGATGAAATATGCATGGGCGTTGTCAAAAATATGACCAGACTTGCTGCTATGGAGGGGTTTAAATACTTTTCTGAGGGGCCAATCAATGTCTTTCAATTACTTTAGAAAGCTTATACTGTCTGGAATTGGATTTAAAAAATGCGTCAATCAATAAAAAATTTCCAGGAAAAAACAGGGATAAGCCTGTGCGTGCATTTAAGTGTCTAGATTTAAGTGGCCACTCAGTTCTTTGAGGGACAAATCTACACATAAATCAATGGTAGGGAATCACACGTTTTTAATATATGAGGACTATAAATGTGTTGTGTTCCGTGGTCTGTGGGTCTGGTTAGTCTATTTTAGGTTTTATTTATTTTGGTGATGTCAGTTTTTAGTCCATGTCTTAGCGTTCACATTTTATTCCTCTCCCGTGTTAGTCCAGTCCACGTTTTACCCGTGTACTGTCTTTGCTTTCTCCCCAGTCGTGTCATTGTTTGTAGCAGTTTCTGTCTTAATTGATTGTGACACTGTTTCGGGTGATTTAATGGATTCTGGGTTTCAGCCTTCCTTCCTTTCTCATTTACTAATTTCCCCTTGCTGTTCTATTACTAACCCCTACTAACAGTTTGTTATTTTCTAGAATTTACTAGCCAAACTAACATTGTATATTAGACTAACATACTAACGAGCACCCGGAATTGTATAGCTGCACTTACTAATTGACTAATGATCTCTCAGCAGTTGCCCTGTTCTAGTCTCCGCCCCTTTTCTATTCACTGCCTTTGCTAAGTTTTCTTGCAGAACCTCTGCATTCTCATTATCTATTCTGGCTCTTATTCAGTACACTTAGGTGTCTTTTTATCCAGTTTATTTATCCTGTCTTTGGGATTGTCTTGTGATCCTCGTCTGTGTGTTAATGTTTATCTGTTTTATGTAATTAGGTTTCCCTTATGTTCCACCCCTTGTTAATTATATTAAGTTCCTGCACCTGTGTCTGCCGTGCCCCCTGCCTATATCTGTCAGCCTGAAGCAAGCCAGTTCAGATCTGACTTCGCTCCCGCATGCTTCACATCACTCCCTGCCCTGTGCACTTTCCCTCTGGTCCCCTCATCTCTTCTGTGTGTTCTTCAGCCGCTTTCCCAGCCCTGCCTTCCCTTCCTGCTGTTCAGCCCCTGGTGCCCCCCGTCTCCAGAGCCCTGTGTGCCACCTGTCCTGTGCCCAGTGTGTCAGTGGCCTTCATCGTCTCCAGTGCCCAGTGTGCCAGTGGCCTTCATCGTCTCCAGTGCCCAGTGTGTCAGTGGCCTTCATCGTCTCCAGTGCCCAGTGTGCCAGTGGCCTTCATCGTCTCCAGTGCCCAGTGTGTCAGTCGCCTTCATCGTCTCCAGTGCCCAGTATGTCAGTGGCCTTCATCGTCTCCAGTGCCCAGTGTGTCAGTTGCCTTCGCCATCTCCAGTGCCCAGTGTGTCAGTCGTCTTCGCCGTCTCCAGAGCCCAATGTGCCTGTCCCCTTCGCCATCTCCAGTCCCCAGTGTGCCGGCCGCCTTCGCCGGTTTCCGAGTCAACGTTCCTGTCGTCCTGTCTGCCCCCCTCCTGATGTTCTCCCTGACCCTTCTCCCAGCCAGCCGTGCCTTCCGAGTTAGCCATCTGCCAGCTGTGCCCACTGTCTTGTCTTGAGCCTCAGACCCTGCTTCTGAGTGTCCCCAAGACCCTGCCTCCCAGTGTGCCCTGGTTCCTGTTTCCTAGTGTCCCCTTTCCGAGTGTCCCCTTTCCGAGTGTTCCCTAGGTCCCCTTCCTGAGTTGTCCCGAGTCTGCCCCCCTCTGGTTCTACTTTTTGGATTCCTTACTTCTCCCTCCTTCAGTGCAGTTGCACGGTGTTTCAGTTGGCCGGAGTGCCCTGTTTTTTCCCCGTGTCTGCTCCTGTTATTGAATAAATCATTATTTTGGATCCCTGCTCCTGGCGTCCCTTCCCTTTTTGTCTCTCCCAGTTCCTAGCGTTCCGAGTTCAGTTCCGAGTCTTGTTCCGAGCAGTCCCAGTGTTTTCCCCCCTAAATCCTTAACAAAATGATCAGAATCACATGGTATCAGTACCGTGTTGAAATTTGCTACTTAAGTAGGAGACCTTTTGCATATTATAGCTGAAATGGTTGCAACAAAGGACAACAATTTTTTCTGTCACAACAGATCATTTTTATTAACTGCTGGAGAGATACTATGGGCAAGTATATTACGCAGTTTGCACATCAGGCTTAGCTGAGGAGTTTAATTCATACAATTCATATAGTGGGAAATGGCGATGGGACTTAACTCATCCATATTCTAAATCGTTTACGGGCACCACTTCCTCATGAATATTCAATAACTGTTTCAGATGTACGACCTATTGATAGGATAGTGTAACTACAACAATAAATAAAGCAGCTCCATGTCTACAGGCATCTGCACCTGCACAAGGGGCTTGAACTCAATCCATTCAGGGTTATTTACAGTACATTCACACTGAACCCAACACTCGCCCAAGAAAGGCATCAAAACATGCAGCAATCAAAGTAGAATCTCTGTTTGTCACCTTACCTCATAGGTCCATAAAAGATGGACAGTTCAGAGACGGAAGGAGGAAGGAAAGAAAAGAGAGTGCTTTAGGCGAGGGAAGGGAATAGGAGAGACAATGAAGGAGAGTGGGAAAGGAGGAGGTGAGAGAAATTGTTGAAGAGAGGGGGTATAAAGAGAGAAAAGGAGGAAGTGCTAGATAAGAAAAGAGAGATAGAGAGAGCGAGAGAGGAAGAGGGAGAGGAGCGGGGTAAAGCAGATGACAGAATGAGAAAGTGACAGAAGGAAAGTATGAGCAGAAAGGAAGGAGGGACTTTCTGAAAAACCAAGGGAGAGAAAAATAAAGAACATGAGAGGAACAAAATGGAAGCCAAGTAAAAGAGAGAAAGTCAGAGGGAAAGTTGTGTTTTTCCACTGGATTTAAAATGATTGGAAATGCATTAGAGGTTTCTCTCCCTCCTGAGAGCTGGGTTATACAAACAGTAATATCCCTCTCTCTGATGATAATGATCTCAATCTCCTCATTTCAATCCACCATCTAACCCTTCTCTTTCCATTACTGCAGCTACACGTGTAACTGAGTTGCAAAGAACAGAGGAAGACTTTATTTTTTCTTTAAAAATATCCCCCACCCCCCACTTTGGAGAACTTTATTAATTCAGTCAGTAATATAATTGTGTACGAGTCCTCCTAATTCACCCGACAAAACAAAACACACACACGCACGCACAAAAAAATTAATTAATTAATAAGAATAGAAATACAATAATAATCACAGTCATAATGTTTTACTAGCTTTTTCATTAGTCGTTATTAGCTCACCCATTCCATCTTTCATTATTCCCAACCTTCAGCCTCCTTTACTATATCCCATCTTTTGGCATAAATTACAAGTCCTGTCTCATGGGCCGTCACACACACAATTCTACTGTACTTGACAATTTTTTTTCTTTTTTTATTCACAGCAAGACTTTGCACATAAGAATATCCCCTGAAGGACACCCCTGTTCACAAGGGCCTCCACAGACAGCTGAGGATTTACTAAGCCAGATTTACTACTGCAAACTTTTGCAATG
The DNA here is from genome assembly GCA_029721435.1 of Gymnothorax reevesii. Classification (NCBI taxonomy): domain Eukaryota; kingdom Metazoa; phylum Chordata; class Actinopteri; order Anguilliformes; family Muraenidae; genus Gymnothorax; species Gymnothorax reevesii. Next base: position 164,608,724 of record CM056573.1, on the reverse strand, counting down.
CATTGAACCTTCAAGCACATGAAAAACCAACAACAAGGAAAATAATGCAAAATAAGTGCCATGGCCAGTCACTGACCATATCACTGTTTTTACCTGTTCAAAGAAGTTTTGCTTAAGCAGAAGTAATTCTGGGCCATAGTCTCAAAAATAGAGTTTCCTTCATCATTTCCTGCTCCAACCACTATAGTCAACCACCGGCTGTGTTGGAGGAGATAACTGTGTTCTTCCCCTTGTTGGTAGGACCTTATAAGCCATGGAATTCACTCTCCTATTTGTTAGAACCTATGGGATCATGGATCAGCACTGAAACAGCTCCGTATAAATTGGGACATCAATCGCAACACCTTTGCTGTTTGTTTGTTTTTTTTACCCTGTGCTCTCGGTGTTGTGTTTCGGGTGTAAGCCGGCTCAGGCAGCGGCCAATGCAGTAATGCAGTGTTGTTAATGGAGTGTTGATTCCTGCTTTCTTGTCTCCCTGCCTCACAGACACTCTTTGTTAGAGCTCCTGTGCTCTTTCATTGCCCAGACTAATGCTCTATGTGCTGCCCCACCACTGCGATTATTGCTTTCTGTAGACAGCTGCTATGAAATTTCACTATTAAGGTCTCTCCTATCATTGAGTTTATAATTCAACTTGGCTGGCTGCCGGCTGGGAGTGTCTGACGTGCGTTTCCGTGTGCGCATGTGCACGTGTGTGTGTGTGTGTGTGTGTGTGTGTGTGTGTGTGTGTGTGAGAGTGTGTGTGTGTGTGTGTGTGTGTATGCCTGCATTCGAGTTTTTGTATGCATTAATGTACTCTATATGTGGGCAGGTGCATGTTTGCATGTGTGCGTATTTTTGCTGCATATTGTGTGTAAGAGTGTGTGTGGTTGCGAATGTGAATGTGTGTGTGGGTGATCAATACTCCAAGCTTCTTAATAACAGGGTGCCCTATCTACAAGAGAAATTTTGCAAGGCCAAAACAACTTCATATCGCCTTGTTTATCATTGACAAACACAACTTGCCAGAGGCCAGCAGGGGTGAGAAGAGTTGCTCGCCAGGGATCACATTTTGTTTTTAAGCAAGAAATTTGAAGTAAGTCTGATTAAGCAAGCAATGCTCTGTAGCTGATTGGCTGCCACAGATAAACAATGCTATCAGCTGTGCGCTCCAGTCCTGCCTAATCTTTATATTCCTCCGTCTCCTCTGCCGTAGGTCCTCAGTGATTCAACACAGAGGGATGAGTCCAATGTTCTGAAAAATCTTCCTTACCTCCGCACGTCTCTTTCCTGTCAGGAAGTATGGGGGAGGAGATGACTCAAGGAAAGGATACGTTTTTGAGCATTCAAACACATTCTCATACCGAATCGTCATACAGTGACGCCACCTGACGAAGCGTCGATACACGACGAAAAAAGAGGCTGTTGGCATCCGTATTCGATGATGAGGGTAAGGGTTTTGGTTAATGGTTAGAGAGTAGGGTTTATTTTATACTGTCAAATAAGGACACCAAAAGCTCCCTTTTTTTTTATCGTATATCAAAGCTTGGACAGGTAGCGTCACTATATGACAAATCAGGATGAGACTGGTCTCCAGAGACCCCTGTTTGAAAGTAAAGTGTCTGTATGCCCAGTGCTGCTATTTGTCCATTCATGTGCTAATCAGCATGCAAGTGCTTTCCCTTTACTCTCTTTCCCGATTAGTCCACTAACCAGACCAATCAACAGCCTACGTGACTGGAGTCAAAGACTCCACAGGCTGACCAGTCAGTCCACTCTTACTGCTTCATCATTCTAGCAGCAGCATTAACTCGCCAAAAGGAGCAGTAGTAAAGGATTCCTGACAAATTTATTGGAATGAGCCAAAAATGCGATTTGAAAAAAATGGAGCTGCAGAGCTCATCGCAAAACACTTTATTATGAACAGGGACAATAGTGGCTGATAATTTCACATCTAAGACATCCTCCAAAGAGTCAAATACAAGGATTGCACAAGGAAGTATGTAAATATCCCCCATTAATTGCACTGTAAGGTTTGCATGTGTTAAGGCTAATAGTTCTTCAATTTTCATGAATATTCACAACATGAATTGATTTGGAAAGTCTCACTTGAGGAACTGTAGAGGAACAAAGCTTCTTTTTTTTTTTGTTCAGCATACAAACTGAGAATCTCGCACAGCTGATAATCTTTGGTGACACGGTCTTGTTCTCCTGAGAATCATGCTTTGGATCAAGAGTAAAGCAATAGACATCAGCTGGAGTGCCTGTCATTGCTTTTGAGGAGGTTATCAGGCATGGGGATGTGAGGCCGTATGTCTGTGTATTTTCGCAGAGAAAACCATTAAATCCTGTTTTTTGGGAGATAATTGTTTGTTGTTCAATCAGTAAATCCATGCGTGCGCGTGTGTGTGTCTCAGACTGAATACATGTGCTGAGTGTTTGTGAGTCTGGGGGTGTGTTTGTGCGCATGTATGTGTCTCTTTGAGTGTGTGCGTGTGCGCGCGAGTATGTGACTGCGTGTGCATATGTATTTGTGCGTGCGCGTATGTGAGCGTGTGTACGCGTCTTTCAGTATATGCGCGTGTGTGTCTGAGTGTCTGTGCCTCGGCGCCTATTGCCGTGAAGAGCGTTAGGCGCACGGGGACAGTCAGGACAGCTTTTTCGACTTCACGTGGGAGAAGAGGCGCGGGACTCAGGAGTATTAAAGTGGCTGACATCCTCCGGAGACGATAAAGCCATGCAGATGATTACCTTCCTCGTATTTTAAATGGGAATATAAAACAGGAAGCGTAAGCTTTTTGTGCATTTGACTCTGTGTTCATAAAGTCCTGTCAGATAGCGATGGCCAGCTGAGGCAGTGGCTCATTTACTCTGTGTTTACGCCATCAACACGGCGGTGGCAGCTGTGGCAGGATACAACGCTATGAAGGCTTTTAAAGAATCCCGGGGGCTTTATTATCTTTTTGTAGTGTCTCCAAAGGGATTTTTTCAAATGCTTCTCTGGCTGAAGATTAAGCCCCAAGGAAAGAGGGCAACTTCGCCACAAGTGTTCTGCACCGCAGTATCGCTGGTAGCATATTTCTCTCTTTCGGTATTATATTCATAAATCTCAACACATTCTCATTCCTTATTATCCATAATACCAATAGCTTAACAAGCTTTACAGCTTTAAATTTAATTTATGTAAGCCTTTCTCCATTTGCTTTTTTCTTTTGCATTTGATTATTCATTTTAATATGCGTTTGACAATTTTTTTTTCTTTTCTGGTCGCTGTTTATATCACATAGGAGCAATGTTCACACACAACTGAATAAATGACATACAACATATTTCCCTTCGCTATCCTTCGATATTTTCTTTAATGTGAGATGGATTATTCATGTGGCTGTCTTTTCAGCGACCCAGGCACTATCTTCTCTCGCTTTGCCATTTCCGTCGTGCAGATCTGGGAGTGAAACCGTTCCCTCACAATTAAAATGGAACAATAAGCCAACGGCACGAAAGAGAAAAGAAAAACCAAGCGGTCCCACGACAGTCGTTCCCGCTACTTCGACACGCTTGTGTGTGGGCCAGAATCAAACCTCTGCTCCAGAGATGGCGGCACCATCGGCAGAAATCGCTGAGAAGAGCTGTCCTCAAAGGGAAGACTTCCGAAAAACCTGGAGCAGAGGAGGGCTGTGTTGTGAAGTTCACAAAACATTAAAACATTTGAGGAGGACGGAGACTCTACTGAGAGGAAGCCAAATGGCTTGGTCTTTCAGGAGAGACAGAAGATACACACACACTCACATAGACAGACACACACACACACACACACACACACACACACACACGCCTCACTGGAAGATGTGCGGCTTGTCTGCTGAAGATGAAAGTAAGTTGGGCAAGAGCCCCCTGGTAGGTATACGAATAGGACAGCATCTCTTTCATGGAACTTCCAGACAAACTTCCTGTCTCTTTGAGGATGAAACAGAGGTTGCGTGCCTGAGTTACTGCGTGTGCATGTGTATATGTGTGTGTGTGTGTGTGTGTGTATGTGTGTGTGTGTGTCTGTGTCTGTGTGTAAATTCATGCATACTGATATGCCACACTCTGCAGGGTACTAGAAAGTGAAAGCTCAGTGAAGAGCCATAATTCGATATTGAACTAGTTCATATTCAGGGAATGCAGGCACCACAATGACCTATTGACTTCCAGGGATGCGCGTGCCACAGTCCCACACAGATTTGCAGGAAAAAAATGTTCATAAATACCTTAAATCTGGTCATAAACAGGTTAAATTTGGAAGAAAAAAAGTAACTTGGCCAGTCTGTGCCTTTGTCAATTCTCAATGGTCACGCGCAGATTCAGATTGATTGGCTGACCCCTTGAGGAGAAGAATGGATTCAAGCAGATGGACAGAGTTTTCCTGATTTTATAATAGGATAGGTGTTTGCATATGTGTGTCTGAGCTCAGCGATGCTGCAGGCAGAAGTCTAATCATCTCTGACACAGATCATGTCAATCCCAGGCCACCTCTGCCCATGCAAAGCAGGTGCAGGTCAATGATACAGCTGGGTAAGAGAAGGTAAATGTACAGAACACATCCACCTCAGCTCTCTCCACTGCTTGATATCCATGAGAGTTTAGAAACCATATAACCAGTGAGGGAGTGTACTGGATGGCTTTCACATACACATTCAATGCATAGCAGTTTGCCCAGTTCAAACCTTTAATGCACAACTCGGGTGTTCAACAACCCAAAATATGCACTCACCCCTTCTAATTTCTCAAATTTATTTTATTATCCCCTCGTGTATTGTATGATCAAGACGAAGAACCAAATGCAGACTCAGAGTCAAATCCAAATGGGTGTGTTTATTAACAGGAATACATTGACAGAAAGAGGCTAGGGCCCAAAGCAGTGAAAGCAAAGTTGGTAGTATAACTGGAGTAGATGGGAGCATATCTGCACCAAGGCCAGAAACTGTCCCTGGGCAAAAGCCAGGAAAATATTCCTACTCAAGGGTACAGGACTGCTTGCAAACAGGAACACAGTGTGAAGGGCAACAAAGCAACAGCGCAACAAAGAAAGCTCCCAATACCTCCAAACCACGACACACAGGGGTAAAAAGGAATTGCGTTCCCAATCCTGGGGATCAATGGAGGCTTTAGATGTTCCTGTTAAATAGACTCAGAAGAGCTATAAGCAGGAACGGTATGAATAGGAATTGTGATACCAATCTTCGTGACTGATTAAAGTTTGGGGATGTTGTTCCTATTAAATAGACTCAGTAGAGTCACAATTTTTCTCGCATTTACTATACCAAACACAGAGATGAAGAAGAGCACTCAGTGCTCTTCAATATTAGCAGGCTTTAACTGACTAGAAGGTTGCATGAGGAATGATCATTAACAATCCAGCACAGACAGAAACACCACAGCAAATTACACAGACTAGACCATTGACTGTATACAAAGATGGACAACCTAACAGGTCCCCAAAAGTGTGGCAAAAATGTACTGATCGCCATTTAGTGGCTGGCTGCAGTACTAGTTATTAGTCTGTCCCCTCCAGGTCAGTGGATGGGACATCAGCCTCCCTGAAACATTTATGCACGTATGGAATAAGCTTTTTCCGAGCATGGTCTCCGTCAATTTGGCATGTTCTTACCATGCTTAAATATGTTCATTTGTTCCATTGATACAATACAAAGGGGATGTAAAGTTATAATTGATTGCTTTGATTGACAGCTTCTCTTAGAGAAGTTGTACCCTCTTGATTTACGACCAGAAACTGCAAGGTGCTGTAGTGCGACCATCAGGAAGAGATATGATGGTAACATTACATGTGCATATTTTGCTCAGTCCGAGTACAACAGAATATATTGATTTTCAAGTCTGATAGAATTGATTATAGTACGGTCTTTGGTCTGAACATAGCATTGTGTACTGTTTGCAGCGATGCTAATACTGTAGAAAGGTATAGGACGCTAACTAGCTAGCTAGCATGTTTAGCAACATTTTATAATAAGTCACTGTTGACAGCAACAGAAATTGGCAGTGAAAATATCTTTACTTTGCACATAGTGTTATGTAGCCACTGTTCACAGTGATGTTATGTTCAGAGCAAAGGGCTTTCTACAATTAATCTTTGTTGCTAACATAAGTGACCCAAAAACCTGATAGTTAGCTACCTAACTAAAGTTAGTAAATGGAGATTCAGAAGGGTCACCTTTAACTAGATAGTTTGCTAGTTTGAACTAACATTATAACTCATTATATGTCTATTCATCAATAGACTCTATTTGGCTGCCTTATTTCAATGGTTAGCTAGCTTAGAGTTCTGAAGTCATGTTAGGTTTGTATGATGCAGCTAGCTAGCTACCTATCCACAGACAATGTATGAGCCAGCTAGCTAATACCGGAAATCGACTAAGCAACTAACCTCAAAGGACAGTGTGAACAGCAAACTCATTTCAGCATCATAAAACTGCACTTGAAAAAGACTCGATCTATCGAACCTTTTAACAAGCTTATAGTCATAATAGAACTGTTGACTGTGCACATCACCCAACATTCACCGCAAACAGCAAGAGTCATTTGAACTACATAAAATGTTCAGGAGATATGATTATGAGTAGTGAGGGTGTATAGGCAGCAATTGCTCAACCCCCCGATCACTACTGTGCAGATTCTGACACCAAATGTGCAAGATGGCAGCATCTGTATGAAGGATATTTTCACTGCATTTTTGTACAGTGCGAAGAAGTGGAGACATGTTGTCCATCTACATACTGTTGATGGACGAGACAATCACAAGGAAGGGGCGAGGTTGCTACAGAGCATGTGGGGGGCGTAGGAACAGACAAGACCAATACATCAATTTAAAGGAACAAAACTCACGCTGACTGCTAGAACACAGGAAGAATATCCAAGAAGACATGGGAGTTGTGACTCTTTGAGCCCTTGGTTTCTTCGGGTGCTGTGACAAGATAAAGTGGTGGTTGTAATTGTGTGAGTGAAATCTGGATTGACATTCAGTGAAATAAACCATGACCACAAAATTCTGCTATATTGGACATTTTCAAGTTTGACATTTAAATTGCATTGAGGCTCACAAGGGCTGATTATGTTATGGTTTGTCTATTTAGAAAGAATGCTGTCTTTAGTTTTTATTTATATCCATTATGTTGTAAATTTCAGATTTAATTTGAACAGCATATTAATGGATTTGTTTTTTAGAAGCCTCAGACCTGCCCCTCATTACTCAGTGGAAAAAAAATGTGCTGAAACTCCTTGTTTGTTACCCACATTTTGGAGAGCCGATTACAATATTACTGCATCACTTGGCTGCAAAAGAAATTCTGATGTGAAAAGGTTTGGATGTTGAGTCATTTTGATCTCTAAAATGTTTTGCTGGTTATTATTGCTAACATTGTATTCTGAAAACTTCACTAATGATTGTGTTTTGACGTGTGGGTCAGTTTGCATCAGTTAAGTTACAGTCTCTGAAGACCCGAAGGATGCCGAAATGTTTAGCAAAACATTCAGTTCATTTTTGGGAATATCCATTTCACATTCACAGTTATTTGTTCGGGGCCCCGTAAAATCTCTTGAACTTACATCGATGATTATTCAATTTTGACTGATGTCTTCTCTCAACTCATCATTTAATGGATCTGAAGGAAAAAGGAGCCAAACAATCAATGTGAAAAAAATCGGTAAAAGAGAGGCCCTCTGCCTCAAATGCTATATTGCTTATTGCACAATGATTTTCTGTAAATCTTTCAGAGTAATTCAGTGACTGCTCTGGTCTCCTCTCCACTTCTCCCTCTGTCTCTCCCTCTCTCAGTCTCTCTGGGTCCCTTGACAGCTCTGACATATCTCTGTATCTTTCTCTCACCCCTCCTCGCCACGGAGTGTGAAGCTTAGCTTAGCACAGCTATCCCCAGAGTCAGCTTTGCAGTTGCAGAGGGTGTTAATAGTCATATGGCTACTCTCTACAACATGCCACTTTGGAAAGGAAGGGACATAAACACAGAAATTAAGAAAGATCCTGCAAGGCATCCCTCGCTTCTTCAGGAGTGATTAAAATCACTATCTATCTATCTATCTATCTATCTATCTATCTGTCTGTCTGTCTGTCTGTCTGTCTGTCAGTTTTTCTCTCCATTCCTTTGGTGCCTTCGACCTAATTCTTGAATATTCGGTATTAATGGATCTCTTTCAGTGGATGTATGTCTTTAACTGGGCTTGCTTACTCTCAGCTTGATGACACTGAGCGTTTCAGCGGGCAGGACAGCGTGTGTGAACTACAGGAGTGCACTCATGAGAGTGCAGACCCGCACCAGGTGCACATTGTCCCTGGAGGAAACAGGACTCCAAACGGAGGCAGTTGTTTATCACTTGCGGCCCCCACCGGCCAATTAAGATGGATTATTCACGGCAGTTGGAAACAGAGCAGTCAATAAAATTGGTTTTTCAAAAATTGTTCATCACCACAACCAGAGGAGGTTGTGCACACAGTCAAACAGACATTAACTTGCGTGAAATATAAGGTTGATGAGCCAATTGGATTAGCTGCAGGCAGACAAGCACGGACACACGCACAAAACCAAACGCATGATCTCCTCAACGCTTACGCCAGACGTAGATAATTAGGCCACCAAGCAGAAGCAAATGAACGAACAAAACCAGTCAGCAGAAAGGGTCAAAACCTGGAAAAATAGTGGGACTTTTTTTTTTGGCGCAGAAAGCTCTAGGAATTGAAGCGCCTATTGCTAAAACCCCATAAGTCACACTTGACTTGACTTGACTTGTGGGGTTTTAGTAATCAGTGGTTCAATTGTGCAAGTTGCAATAATGAAGACATGATGATTGCATGGTCACAGTACCAAGTGAGGGAACTACCTGCTCTGGCAGTAAGACAGTAATTTTCATTGTTCTGTTTAAATCAGTAAAAGCATGTACAGCTGTAGAGAGTGGAAGGGGACACATGGCATGGAAGGTTCCAGTTTAATAGCTGCGTGTCGATAGAAGGCGCCTCCCTGTTATGTAGCTCACTGTTAAGCCTGGCTGGTACATAATCAAAAGAATGTCGATGGGGGTCTGGGGGTCTCATCATATCAATTAGGACTCCCCCTCTAGCGAGGACCCAGCGGCATTGTCAGTCCCAATGCAGTTAACTGACAGTGATGTGAATGATACCTGACGCATGCCACATAAAAAAAAGAAAAAGAAAAACTTAAAAATAAAAAGAATAGCGATAGTTTCCTGAAAATGGAATGTTTTCTTTGTTCTTTTTCTGGTCTTGGTGGCACTCCAGAGGCCAATAACACTCCAAAATTTCTGGCAACTCCCCGTTCTAATAAAAACCATTTGTTTCTGAGTTTGAGGGAGATGGGGAAAAAGCTTTTGCGGCTAGAAAGCGGGGAATAACTCAAGCCATTGGCAGGTGCTTCACCTGCAATGTGATTAGACACAGGCAGAGATGGGGGTTAAGAGTCAGAGTGGAGAGAGTGGGCTCATCTCTCCTTGAATTTCACCTCCAGGCTCAGTCCGAAGCTTCTGCAACCCCAGCACTTATGTTACCTTCAGGGGGAAGTGTGGCCCGTGCCTGACAGGCAGTCCCCTGCTGGGATACGCAGCAAAGTCACACTGCATACTGCCATACAGGCACAATGATACTGTGTTTGTGCACATGCGTGTGTGTGTGTATTTGTGTGTGTGTGCGTGTGTTTGTGTGTATGTGCGTGTGTTCGTGTGTGTGTGTGTGTGTGTGTGTGTGCGTTTGTGTGTGTGTGAGTGTGTGTTTGTGTGTTCACGCACGCGTGTGTGTGTGTTTGTTTGTTCTTGTTCTTGCTACATACTGAGGACTAGAAAGCATTTTTTCTCCTTCAGTGTAAGGAAGGTTTTGGGAAGCCAGGGCATTTCTGCCTTTCATCAAAACTACATTGGCAGTTGTAACTTATTACATAAGGTTAAGGGTAAGGTTTGAATCAGGGATAGGTTAAGGTTAGGGTAAGGGTTTGGGATAGGCATATGTTGCTTATTATTAAGATTAGGCAAAGGATGTAGTGACACGCAAATAATGAATGGAAGTCAATGTGATGTTCTCTCAAGGATATGAGTGCAAGGATATGTGTGTGGGTGTGTTTGTGTGTGTACATACGTGTGTGTTGATGAAATATAAAAATATTTTTAGCGTGTGCATTCGCGCTTTTGTGTTTGTGTTTTTTGTGAGTGCCCCTGTAGCCTGCATGCATGCATCTTTTCATGCAAGTGCACGAGTTGGGGTTTTACATCGCATGTTGATCGCAAGCCTTGAGCAGTTTCCTTGAAAAACCAGATCATCTACATTGTTGTAAGAGGATGTGTTTCAGATTGATTAGATGATTGATCGTGACTTGCTGAGAGCTTATTAGTCTACTCATGTTACCATATTCCACCGCCCACCACTCACCACCAGCACCATATGATACTATTGTACTGATGGCGCTTTTCATTGATTGTCCAATTATGTCTGTGCAAGAGACATTTGAGGAGCTGGAATCGTGTGGCTAAATTCTGCCTGTTCATCTTTACACCATCCAGCTGGTTCATAATCAAGGCCACAAATTGAGGAGACAAATTATACACTAAGACTTGGACCACTTTTAACTCATTACATTTTTTCGTTCCCATTTTGGAATGATTCTGTCTGGGGTTTGCTAATTCGTAGCAAAGGCCAAAGTTGTTCCCCATAAGGCAGATGTTTCGAAACTCAAACTGCATTTTAGCTGTCATTGTACACAGTATATTTAATACCCGTTACCATATCACAAATTCACAGTTGTTGTGTTGGCCAGATGAAATAACAATCAAGAATGTTGGTTTTCTGCCCTGCAATGGAAGGGTTTGTAGTGTATTTTAGTGTATTTTGTGTTGTGTAGTGTATTAGTGTATTTATTTAAAAAGAAAGAGTACACAGTGACAGGCATATTGTTTGAGCATGAATGCGCGGGTTTGTAAAATTGGCCTGATATGGCCATACCTTATGATTATCATGGATCATTTGTTTGCCATAGTGAGTTATTCATGGCCAGCAGGGAGCGTGCACGGCACACTACCGTATATCAAATATAATCCTGATCTGGATATTTGAGGCTTCAAGCTAAATTGGGAGCATGTATCTTTTTTGCCCATACATCAATGCCAAAGATAGTTCTAACAATGTTATCTACATCGATAACAATGATGTAGAGTGGAAATTCTTCCTCATTTCATTTTAAGGGCGTGCTACCTTTTCTGAGGGTTAGAATAACTCTTAAATTTACAGCTTGGTATGTCAACAAATATAATTTTGTACACTGTAATGCAACAACATGCTACCCATGGTAAATATTGGTGGTTTTCAGAGGGAGGTTAGTGGTGAAGAGGGAATGCAGAGATGATTGGGGTTAGAGGTTCTTGAGAGGGAACATTTAAAAATCATAACAGCATCAAAACAAAACCAGATCAAATGAGTTGTGTGTCAGGGGGAGTCAGTCTATTGCTAATTTTCTCCCTGCAAAAGGGGTCCCTGACCAAAAAAATTTGAGAACAGCTGGTCTATGCTTAGGGTTTTGAAAAACTAGAATTAAGCTGCCATCATTTAATTGGCTGAAATAAGATTGACAGTATAATATCGGCTCTTCCCAATAACAGATATATGACACATCACTCTCCTGTCAGGCGTGTTCTCTCTCATCCATCAACCTTATACAAAGCCCAATTAGAATCAGCCTTAGACTGTTGCACAGGCATTTGTGGATCTGAGAGGCCATGACCTAATTTTACTGGGGAAAACAACTCTGTCCAGTGGCATTCTACAGCCTTTCTCCTCTACCCCATACGGAGGCTACCTTGGGTGGAATAGACAATTGGCTCAGAACAAACAAACAAAACAGTTTGTTTTGGTCAAAAAGACATTGAATGGTGTGAGTTTGTATCTGTGTGCAAGCGCGCGCGTTACTGCGTGTGTGTGTGTGTGTCAGTGGATGCTACTGAGTGGTGAGTAGTTTGGACTGCGTGAGAGTGTCTCTGCTGCCAGGGTGATGACCAGGCCCAGCGGTAGAGCAGGGAATTCGGGGGCACAAACACATCCCTTTATGGCAATTAGGATAGTCTTGGATAGTTCTCAATTATTTTCCTGTGTTGACGCGCTTTCTAATTATCGTAATTGGCGGCTAAAGACACGGTTTCTCTCCATATGCGATCTAACAGCGATGAAATCATGGGGTAAATTCAGTAGAACTGAGAATTGGGGTGGACAAAATATTTGTTTTTAAGAAATTATTCGTCCTGACATGTTCTCAGTAATTTTCATGATTAACAAAAGGTTCACTCTGAAGCTCTCCACACTTAACAGGTGCTGCTTATTCTCCCCGATAAGGTAGGACCACAATCATTCATGTGGACGCTTATTTGCTGAATTTAAATAAAGGTTATTCAAAATTGCATACCTGCGCAATAGATTGAGGCGCATGCTTATTATAGCCTTTTTCACTGTTGCGTGCCACTTTTTGCATCCAGATGAATGATTGTCGTCTTACCTAATCGGTGGGAACAAGCAGCACCTGTTAAGTGTGGACAGCTTCGGAGTGAACCCTCTGTTAATCATGAAAATGACTGAGAACATGATGAGACAAATAATTGTTTAAAAACTAATGTTTAGTCCACCCTAATTCTCTGTTCTACTGAATTTACCCCATGATTTCATCGCTGTTTGATCGCATATGAGAGAAACCGTGTCTTTAGTTTCCAAATATGATAATTGGAAAACATGTCAATAAAGGAAAATAATTGAGAACTAGCCAGGATAGCCAGGACTATCCAAATTGTCATAAAGGGACGTGTCTCTGCTTCACCAATTCCCTGTTCTATCTCTGGGCCTGGTGATGACTCCCAGCCAATCATACGGCAAAATGCTCGGCTGATGATGCCAGCCAGAATTCTGACTGCCCAATCGCTCATTACCAAATCACATAGTCTATTTGAGCTCAAAAAGCTGTAAACAATTTCCATTCGGTGGCTTTATTGCAACCCCACCAACACCCCAGCTCCAACTCACTTTCTGCTGTACTTCACTCATTAATTGCTCATTTTTTCTCCATCACTGAATGTTTATAGTTTATAGTGCAGTAGCGGCTCTAGACCCGGGAATGGCGGGGCGCACTCACGTCCCTTTATGACAATTAGTCCTGGGTAGTTCGCAATCATTTACTGACGCGTTTTCCAATTATCGTACTTGGCAACTTAAGACACGGTCTCTCCAAATGTGATCGAACAGCGATGAAATCATGGGCGAAATTCAGCTCAGTGGCGGAACCTGAACTGAGAATTGTGACAAAACATCCGTTTAAAACAGTCGTTAGTCCTGACCTGTTCTCAGTCATTTTCATGAGTAACCGAAGGTTCGCTCCGGGAGCACTCCGCAGTTAACAGCTGCTGCTTGTTCTCCCCGATTACGTAAGAAGACAATCATTCATCTGGACGCTTATTTGCTGTATTTAAATCAACGTTAGTCAAACTTGCATACCTGACGACTCTCACGCAAACAGCTTGAGCAGCACGCTGCCTATTTAACTGCCAAGTGCCACTTTTTTATCAACCCACACAATACCGAGAGTGAAAGGCGATATTTAACTGGAACACGGACCTGATCAATCAACGCGAAGCACTGGCCTATTAAGTAAATTTTTTTTCTGTACTGAATTTCGCCCATGATTTCATCGCTGTTCGATCACATTTGGAGAGACCGTGTCTTAAGTTGCCAAGTACGATAATTGGAAAACGCGTCAGTGAAGGAAAATGATTGCGAACTACCCAGGACTAATTGTCATAAAGGGACGTGTCTGCGCCCCGCCATTCCCGGGTCTAGAGCCGCTACTGTTATAGTGTGTCTTATTGTACGATAGCAACATGATGTAACATCAATTTCATTGTTGCGTAGCTCTGTTCTGTCCCCCTGGGGAATTGGTGCAACAGTCCCTGCATTTGGCTCCATGCATGCTTTCGTAGATGCGCAGGGAGCTCGCAGAATAGAACTATGCCATAATCCCAAAATTATTGCTTGTTCATATGTGTATTGTGTTGACTGTTATTGAATATTCACTTTAACGAAAGGGATCTGGGGGGAATGTGTGTGCATCTATGTGTTTGTATGTGTGCGTATATGCAGACAGGCATTTGTGTGCATATGAGTGATGACGTGCGTGCAAGAGTGTAGACGAGTGCGTGCATACGCATGAGTATGCTGATGTGTTTGCAGGTGCATGCATCAGAGCTGACGCGTGCGTGTGTGTGCATGTGCTGACGTGAATGTGTTTCTGAGTCTTAATGCGTACATTTGTTTGTGAGTGTGATTGTATGTGTGTGTGCGTGCGTGTATGAGTGTGTGTGTATTCATTTTCAGCCAGTACCATGGCAGGTTCTGAGGCTTCATCACCAGTAACATTACAGAGGCAGCTCGATTGATGTGCGCCACATTGTCATAGAAACAGTCATATGACACCTCCAACATATGGCACCTTGGCACGTCCGTCCTCCTTTGGGAGTCCAGACACAGGAAACTAGTCTGGGGTTTGAGTGGCCCGGAGCGCCGCAGATTGTGTCCTGAGTAATACTCTCCGAAATCACCTGCTGTTGAAAACAATGCCACTAATTGGATGTTTGAGAGAACGCTGCAATATCATCGAACCCACTCAAACCAGAACGCTCTCCTGAAGCTTTTCTACATTAAGTAAAAATAAGATACATTTTTCAAATGCTGCAAAGGAAATATGCAGCCTCAGGTCAGCTCAAAAGTTTTGCGAAGTATGTGTCTAACACCTCAGAGCCTGAACTGTGCTCTTGTAGCAACCAGTTTATGAAAATTGAACAAACATAAAGGGCAAACTTTATGCTTTGGAGGCAGTTTCTAGAATGTGTACACAGTGAGAAGGGATTACCCGATAGATAAATAGATTACATAATTTGCAACACAATGTATACATGGATTCCTCTGTGTGCACAAATTGCATTTAGCTCCTCTAAACGGCGGTGTAAAAGGCAACCCTTTGAACGACGGAGTCGAGAGACTAAGGAGAGTTTCCGCAGCTCAACATGAAGCTCAACCCTTGGAGTTCAGTCAAAAAAAGTATGTGTGAGATTTACGCATATGGCATCAATCCAAGAAAACAACACAAGTATACTCTCTCTCTCTCTCTCTCTCTCTCTCTTTCTCTCAGCTGCCTCCATCTCTCACTTCTGCCTGCTCTTTTCTTTCTTTGTTTGTCTGTCTGACTTAAGCTGCATCCTTTTTTACCCAGGAGAGTTCCTAATTCCTAAAAAATGATCCGAAAATAATTACATGGCAGCCATGATTGGTTTATTCAAATTCTTTAAATGTTGAGGAAAGGTGTCTCAGTGCTTCCTGATTTACTTCCTTTAGCATAGGGTACACCGAACCATGCTTTTCGAAAAGAAATGAGATAACGCCATCCCACAATTCTGCACAGCTGCAATATTTAAACCAGGGACCACTCATCGGGCCAATCGCTTAAAGAAACGTATATGATGGGCAGGGGGCTCATGATCATGTTGTCTAGCGTAAGTGCAGTCGGATTCTCTATTTAGCGTGTTCATCTCTCTAAGCCTTTAGCAATTCCCTTTTATGCCCTACCTTTACCTTATGACGTTTTTCCACAAAGGTTGAAGAAAAGTGGTCAGGAATTAGTGGATAGGCAGTAATTTTTTGACTATTCGGACTCAGCCATAGTCTCTCTCTCTCTGTCTCTCTCTCTCTCTCTCTCTCTATCTCTCTCCCCCTCTCTCAGTGCACAGTATGGTTTTCTGACTGTGACAGTGATGAATTGCAGGTGCGTCTGGGCAGGAATAAGTAGGTCCTGTGTGCTGGGAGGGGCAGGGCAAAGACAAAAGAGCTGGAACACAGGGGATCCCTCCTGAATTCAGGAGGGGAAAACTTCGGAATAATCGAGGCCCTGCTCTAGAATCCCGTCTCTCCCATGGATACCTGTGCTTGACATCTGTGGTCCTGCAGTCCGACGAAAGCCACTATATTCTTTTTTTTTTTTCATTCAAAATTAAACCTGTGTTTTTATGAAATTATTATAATTTAAGCCTAAAATTATACGATTTGCTTTCTTAATAGTGAAAGTTACCTTCCGGTGCAATTGGTCTGCTTTAATTTCCCAAATAATCTTGCAGAATTACAGAATTTCTTCATGGTTGACTGTTTAAAGATAAGAAAAGAAGAGGAGGTTGTCAGTGGCATTGCGCTTCACCTGTACTATGATGTCCTGCTCCTCTGGGGTTTCTTGCAGTCTGGCTGTCGGTGTATACCTCAATTGGTCCTCATAATAATTCAATTTCTGCCATGTGGCTTCGCCCCTCCCTTTGTGCATTCTCCTGCCTTCTGCCACAACTGACTCCCATTGGTGACTGCAGTCCCTGGATATTTTTTTCGTACTGTTTTCGCCAGACTGTTACTATCCCTTGTAGTCAGTGTTCTCTAACGCTTTCTAAGTGTATTTTCCTTTCCCAGTGTCTTTGCCTTCTTCTGCCCTTTGTTTGAGTTCGCTGTTTTCCTTCGTCATTGTCTTCCTGTGTCCATCACTATTCCTCCTACTAGTTTTTCCCACTCCCTCCAAATAGACCCTACAGAATTGACCTCAAACCAAGTTTTCAACTCTGATCTACCGCACCATCTATGTTCTGCTTGCTTGAGTGTGAAGTTAATATATCAAGACGTTCAGGGGAGAGACATCATCATGTCCATAAAGCATGAAGCTGCTACGAACAAGTATGTTGGCATGAGAGTTGTTGGAAAATGGATTGCGAGATAAACAAAAGTTGCCAAAGTTTGTCACACCCTAGCAGCCATGCCATTTGACCTAGAGACATGCATATCCCAATTTTAGATCAGCATAGGGTTCTGATGATCTGTATCAAATGTGAAGTCGTTTGGGTAAAATCTCTAGGAGGAGTTTGTTAAAATACAAGGTGAGTAAATTGCCAGTAACCAAAAATTCAAAGCAAAATGGCTGACTTCCATTTGGGGCTGGACCATGATGTTAAGAGACTTTTTTGTGCGTCTGGGTATGATACATGTGTTTAGAAAATTTTGTTTGCCTACGACAAAGTATTCCCAATGAGCAGGGTAATTTGAAAATTTGTAGGGGGCGCCATTTCGGGATTTAGCGTCTCCTATGTGCGAGCGCCCAAAGAAATCGAATTCCGAATGCGGCCGGATGAATGTGGATAAGTGAGAAGCATATTCAAATTTGGGAAAGGGGCGAAATTGAGGCATGAAAAGTCGGAATAATAATAATAAAAATAATAATTAAAGCTGCAAGCAGTGTTGAACGGGCCCTCACACCCTTGTGCACATTGAGGGTAGTGGTGAGATCCTGACGTGTGCAGGTGTGCACTCACGACCATTGGACAGGTCAAGTACAGGCACCAACCTGTGATAAAGTTTTGAGCGAATTGGACAAAGCACGAAGGAGTTATGAAAAGTTGATAGTTCATCCACCAGGGAGGGTTTGGAGCGTAACCAAATGTGGGCAGGTGCATTCAGGGGCAGACCCTCAGCACAAAAGTGAAGCTTCGAGCCAACCAGCCCATGTCAATGTAAAATATGGCATTTCCTGTTTCCACAAGGGAGTGCCATGAGCGAGATTGCCTACAAGCAGATGGAGGTGTTCAGGACAGGGCTCCTTATCATATGCAGGAATTTTGAAGCCGTTTGGATGAAGTATGAGGGGGAGAGAGAGCTGCTCGAATGTGCTTGGCGAGGCATCAGAAATGGGGATGCCATACAGACACGCCCATTTACCTACTTACATGCAGAGCTTAACTTTTGATCAGCATGGTCTCTTGATGATCTGAAAGAAATCTGAGGTTGATTGGACGAAATCTCTAGAAGGAATTCGTTAAAATTGAACGTGTGGAAATCAGGCCAAAATGACACATTAAAAACATAATGGCCAACTTCCTATTTCGAGTAGACCAATGGTGCCAGAGACTTTTTGGTGCGTCTTCGCACCATACACATGTGGACCAATTTTCATCTTCCTATGGAAAAAAAAAACCCTAAGGGGAGGGGTTTTTGAAAATTTCAAGGAGGCGCTATAGAGGCCTTTTTGCTCCCCCCATGGGCAATTCCCCAAGCAGATTAAATAACTCACAACCATTGACCTGTGTATCAATTTTCATGATGATACGAGTTCATTAAAGACATCAAAATCCCAAACGTATTTTCATGGCGAGCGATCAATAATCACCATGTTGCCACACAGACGCCATTTCTCGTAGCTTTACAGCGTTCATAATATAGCTTCAACAACTTGATCAGCATGTTTTAGAGGTGGAATGAAGTTTATGGGTTCAACTATGTGTTATCAGTACAAGTGAAAGTAATTACTGGTCACTTCCTGTTACCACAGGGGCACTATTAGCAAAGTGGGAAGTTAATATATGTGGACGTTCAGGGCAGAGCCTTCATCATGTATAGCAAGTTTGAAGCTGCTACAATCAAGTATTTGGGCGTGAGAGCATTGTGAAATTTTTTCGTCAAGTCGCCAAAATTTGTCACGCCTTAGCAGCCACGCCCTTTGACTTACAGACATGCAGAGCACAACTTTTGATTAGCTTGGTCTCTATATGATCCTTACCAAATTTGAAGTCTATCGCTCTCAAACCCGAGGAGGAGTTTGTTTTAAAATTCAGAATTCCAATCAAAATGTCCGACTTCCTGTTGGGTTTAGGGCGTGGCTCCAATGACTTTTTTGTATGTCTGGGTATGATACATATGAGTATCTAATTTCCACGCCTACAACAAAGTAACCAACCTGATCACTTCCTGTTACCACCAGGAGGCGCTATTATTAATGTGGGAAGTAATTACATCAAGACGTTCAGGGTGGAGCCATCATCATTTCCAGCAAGTTTGAAGCTGCTCCAATCAAGTCTGTTGGCATAAGAGCATTTTGAAATTTTTTTGGCGAGTCACCAAACTGTGTCACACCCTAGCTTCCACGCCCTTTGACCTACAAACATGCAGAGCACAACTTTTGATCAGCTTGCTCTCTAGATGATCTGGACCAAATTTGAACTCGATTGGCCAAATCCCGAGAAGGAGTTCATTTTCAAAGTAAAAACTGGTCACTTCCTGTAACCACCAGGGGGCGCTATTAGTAAAGTCCAATTTTTATGATATGTGGACATTCAGGGCAGAGACATCATCATGTCCAGTAAGTTTGAGACTGCTAAGATCAAGTATATGGGCGTGAGAGCATTTAGAATTTTTTTTGTTGAGTCGCCAAACTTTGTCACGCCCTAGCAGCCACACCCTTTGACCTACAACATGCAGAGCATATTATTTTGATCAGCTTGGTCTCTAGATGATCTGGACCAAATTTGAAGTCAATCGGGTAAAATCCCTAAAGGAGTTTGTTTTAATATTCAAAAATTCAAATCAAAATGGCCGGCTTCCTGTTGGGTTTAGGGCACGGCTCCAATGTAATTTTTTGTATGGCTGGGTATGATACATATGGGTACTGAATTTCGTCTGCCTACGAGAAAGTAACCAAATTTCCCCATGGGAATTTTGATACGTGTTTTAGCATTTTGCATCGACTATGAACGAGCACCCAAAAATATTGAATTTCGGATCCAGCTGGAAGAATGTGGAAAGTTAGACGCGTTTTCACCATTGGGAAAGGGGCGATATTGACCTTTGTCGGAAGAATAATAATAAAAAAAAATAAATAAATAATAAACAGCACGTTTTCAATTGGGTCCATCGCAGATGACTTGCAGTTGGCTTGGGCTCTAATAATAACTAGAACTTCAAGCAGTTATCAAAGGGGGCCAAGCCTCCCCGCGCGACTTGGCTCCCATGTCCCGCGGAGCCCACAGAGAGCCAATAGCTGTATTTCGTTACCAGGAGGTACATTGACTCCATATCATGCTCACCAAATTTCATGTGAATCTGATCAACTTTCATGTCACTTGATGTTTCTCTGTTTATAACGCCCCCATTGGCCAATTTGCGCCAAATTTGGCACAGAGCCTCTGGTTAACCTCTGAAGCGAGTGAACAGAGTTTGATGTTGATAGCTTTGACTTTGAGACAAATATGCAACAGTAAGTGTTTTTTAGCTAGCAGAAAGAAATCGTTTATATACACTCAACAAAAATATAAACGCAAAACTTTTTTTTTTCTCCCATTTGTCATGAGATGGACTCAAAGATCGAAAATTCATTCCAGATACACAATATTACCATTTCTCTCAAACATTGTTCACAAATCTGTCTAAATGTGTGATAGTGAGCACTTTTGCTTTGCAGAGACAATCCATCCCACCTCACAGGTGTGCCACATCAAGATGCTCGTCAGACACCATGATTAGTGCACAGGTGTACCTTATACTGCCCACAATAAAAGGCCACTCTGAAATGTGCACTTTTGTCTCACAGCAAAATGCCACAGATGTCGCAAGCATTGAGGGAGGCAATTGAGGGAGGCTACAGGCAATTGGCATGCTGACAGCAGGAATGTCAACCAGATCTGTTGCTCGGGCATTGAATGTTCATTTCTCCACCATAAGCCGTCTCCAAAGGCATTTTAGAAAACATGGCAGTGCATCCAACCGGCCTCACAACCGCAGACCACGTGTAACCACACCAGCCCAGGACCTCCACATCCAGCAGGTCCACCTCCAAGATCGTCTGAGACCAGCTACTCAGACAGCTGCTGAAACAACTGGTTTGCATAACCAAAGAATGTCTGCACAAACTGTCAGAAACCGTCTCAGGGAAGCTCAACTGCATGCTTGTCGTCCTCATCGGGGTCTTAACCTGACTCCAGATCGTCGCCGTAACAGACTTGAGTGGGCAAATGCTCACATTTGATGGCGTCTGACACGTTGGAGAGGTGTTTTCTTCATGGATAAATCTCGGTTTACATTGTTCAGGGCAGATGGCAGACAGCGTGTGTGGCGTTGTGTGATTGAGCGCTTTGCTGATGTCAATGTTGTGGATCGAGTGGCCCATGGTGGTGGTGGGGTTATGGTATGGGCAGGCATCTGTTATGGACGAAGAACACAGTTGCATTTTATTGATGGCATTTTGAATGCACAGAGATACCGTGATGAGATCCTGAGGCCCATTGTTGTGCCATACATCCATGAACATCACCTCATGTTTCAGCAAGATAATGCACGGCCCCATGTTGCAAGGATCTGTACACAATTCATGGAAGCTGAAAAGTTCCCAGTTCTTGAATGGCCAGCATACTCACCAGACATGTCACCCATTGAGCATGTTTGGGATGTGCTTGACCGGCGTATATGACAGCGCCTACCAGTTCCCACTAATATCCAGCAACTTCGCACAGCCATTGAAGAGGAGTGGACCAACATTCCACAGGCCACAATTCACAATCTGATAAACTCTATGCGAAGAAGATGTGTTGCACTGCATGAGGCAAATGGTGGTCACACCAGATACTGACTGGTTCTGAGTCCCCAGACACCCAATAAAGCAAAAACTGCACATTTCAGGGGTGGCCTTTTATTGTGGACAGTCTAAGGTACGCCTGTGCACTAATCATGGTGTCTGATGAGCATCTTGATGTGGCACACCTGTGAGGTGGGATGGATTGTCTCAGCAAAGCAAAAGTGCTCACTATCACACATTTAAACAGATTTGTGAACAATGTTTGAGAGAAATGGTAATATTGTGTATCTGGAATGAATTTTAGATCTTTGAGTCCATCTCATGACAAATGGGTGCAAAAACAAAAGTGTTGCGTTTATATTTTTGTTGAGTGTATAAGTACCGCATTTTTTGAAGTAGCAAAATTCTTTTGATAACTTTTAATCACAAAGGTCTGGAGATGATATGTGCAAAGTTTTGTGCAGATGGAGCTTAAACAGTAGGAGGAGTTTGAAAAAGTAAGTTTTTTTATGTGTAGTGACTTAGAATGAGAAATTTGCAATGAGAGTGGGTGTGGCCTATGTCAGAAGATGCAACTTTATTCGGGGAACATGTGGATATAAGGTTTATGAAGATCTGATTTAAAATTTAGAAGTTACAGGCCAAAATGCATTTGCATCCGTTACAGCACCATCTAGAGGCGTAGACACACATTTTTGGTATGAATGGTCTTTGTGCTATTCTATATATACCCCTGTGAATTTCACAGCCCTCAGCATAATACCTGAGCTGTAAAAAACGTTTGTTTTTAATCTCGTAATAAGCCACGCCCACTTTGACCAGTCGTCATTAACTTCAAGATGTGGTCTCAGGAGTGAGCCAGCATCAGACCCAGCAAATTTGGTGAAAATCGGTGCGGCCATTTCAGAGATATGAATTTTCCATCTTTGCAGCGCTCCCTATGCTTGCATACGCGTTTCCCAAGCCCCCTAACTAGATGATGCGCACTCTATAGAGATACTAACCCACGCCTCTATTTGACGTTGAGCTTTGACCTTTCGACCTCAAAATGCAAATTTGGACAGGGTACCCTAAGATCATCTACCCCACAAAGTTTGGTCACCCAAACTTCAGTGGTGGCCGAGCTGTTGCGCAGACAGGCACACACACAAAGACAGACAGATTGTGCTAAACTGTACACCCATGCTGCCTCGTCGGGCGTGGGTAATAATAAAAATCCGAACAAAAACAATAGGGTTCCCAGCATCGCTGGTCCTGGGAAACGCGTATGCTTGCGTAAGCCCCCACAGGCTTGGCCCCCTAATCATAAGCAGCATGATTACTTGCAGTCGGCTCGGGCCCTAATAATAATAATTATAATAAACAGTGCGATTTCAATAGTGTCCTCCGTGGACGACTTGCAGTCGTCGCTCGGGCCTTAATAACCTTTGGCGTTTGCCCCTGTGTCTGCTGGTCAGAAAATGTTTACTTCTGGCAACCCTTCCAAAAAGCCTGTAGTTGTGGAGGTGGTGCCCGGTGGTGGTTTTTGAAACCTGTTGACCTTAAGATGCCACCACGGCTTGCAATTCCTTCACAGTGATTCTTGGGGCTTTCATTGCTTTTTTCACCATCCTCCTCAGTATCCTGGGGGGCCAATGCAGCTGCATCATTTACCCTTGTTGTAAAGATTTGGCCTTGCAGTCCCTCCCCCTGTTGCTTTCTTTCACCTCCACCTTAACAGGCAACAGGTGCAACCCGCTAAGGTGAGGTGATTGCAGAGTATAACGGGCTGGCTGCAATTTTTTTTTTTCCCAAACGGTTTGTCCTTAGAGATTTTTTCTCGTCTCCTTATTGGTTAAAATATGTGAATTAATTATCTTACTACGTGCTTCTGTTGACTGTCGCCCATGTGGTATTGTTGACAAAATAAAGCGTTGCTAATAGTGCGCCAGCACATTAGTGACCGTGCACCACAAAACCAGTGATATGTCGCCCCCAGGTAACAAGACTAGTAGTTTTGAGTACAAGTACTAGTACTACTAGTAGTTAGCGATAAATTGTTGATATTTTATGTGTTGGGTAACCACATCCATTGTAGTGAACGCTAGCTAGTTGACAAGCTGGCTAGCAAATTAATGCACGCTTCAACATATTTTCCTGGACACCAGCAAGTGTGGAGAACAAAAGTCAATCGTTCCCTCCCCTTGCTGCTGGTTGTAATGATTTGGCCTATCGGCGCAAGTTGCAACAAGGGGAAACTCGAAAACCGGAACGAACATAATATTATTTAACGGGGTCAAGCTAGCTGACAAGCAAGCTAGCAAACTAATGCACAATTCAAAATATTTTCCTGGACACCGGCAAGTGTGGAGGACAAAAGTCAATCGTTCCCAACTCTCGCTGCTGTTTTTAATGATTTGGCCGATCTGCGCAAATTGAGAACAAGGAAACTCTTAAACCGAAACTAATGAAATTATTTAACTGGGTCTTCGGGAGACTGAAGTAGACATTCAAAATAGCCTGCTTTCACGGTATAACTACATTAGTGAGCCCAAATAGCCTGATGTGACATGACAATGGCGCTAGGTGTAAAAGCAATCTTAGCGTCTGTGTTGCTGGCCAACCATTCTGTCCACTCTGGCTTGCTTGGTGGAAGAACAAATATTTCTCAATTTTATTGGCGCTGCCATCTTGAATGATAAATGTATGACGTAGCAGAGCTCAACCAATCAGGAGCGGTCAAAAATCTCTATGGACGAACCGTTTGGGAAAAAAAAATTTGCAGGCTGGCTATTGCCAGTCCTCAATGCCTCTGCATTGTGTTTGTATCCTGGTGATATTTTTAGTGCTTCTTTGTTTTGTTTTAAATGTTTATTGAATTAAATCTCTTCTCATTTTACCAGCCTGGCATAATTGAGCCCTATTTTTATCTTTAGGCCCATGGTCCTAGCTCCCACCAGGTAGTCATTTGTATCAGGCGGGAGGAATTCCATGACAGAATGCAAACGTCATTCTAGGACTCAGCCAGGCTGGCTGAGAGCACCAGTGTTCCGGATCCAGCAGCACCTTGTGTTCCGGGTCCTCCTGGTGCCCCGCGTTCGGGGTCCGGCTGGTGCCATGCGTCTGGGGTCAGGCTGGTGCCATTTGTTTCAGGTCCGGCTGTGTGTTTCGGGTACGGCCGGTGCCATGCGCTCGGGGTCCGGTTGGTGCCATGCGTTTGGGGTTTGGCTGGTGACGTGCGTTCTGGGTCCGGCGGCGCCATGTCTTCCGGGGTCCGGCAGCGCCATGTTTTTCAGGGTTCGGTCCGGCAGAGAGCAGCGTGGGCCAGTCCAGGTGTTAGCACGTCTGAAGTCATGCCTTCGGGGGAGGGTTCTGTAAGGGTTTGGCCTTGCAGTCCCTTCCCATGTTGCATTATTTCATCTCCACCTAAATGGGCAACAGGTGCAGCCCATTAAGGTGGAGTGATTGCAGAGTATAAAGGGCTGGCTATTGCCAGTCCTCAATGCCTCTACATTTTTTTTGTATCCTGGTGATATTTTTAGCGCTTCTTGTTTTAAATGTTTATTTAATTAAATCTCTGCTGATTTTACCAGCTTGGCATTTGAGCCTTATTTTTATGTTAAGGCTCATGGTCTTAGCTCCCGCCGGGTTGTCGTTTGTATACGGCGCAAGGAATTCCATGACACTTGTGGTTGTCAACAGTTATCTTTTCTAATAACTGCCCTGACAGTGCTCAGTGGCATATTCAATCGTTTGTGAATCTTGTTGAAGCCATTATCAGATTTATGAAGGTCGATGACCATCTGACACTTTTGAACTGACATTTGTTTTTTGTTTTTTTTTTCATGGTTTTGGATGATAAAGGGATATTGCATAAGTGTTACCTCAAGTTTAAGTCGTTGCAATTGGCCTCCTATTCCACCGGCCATTACAGAACACTCCAGCCAAACATGAAGTCGCCAGCTAGGGCTACGCTGGAGAGAGTGGTTGCCAGTCAACAACCTGTGCTTGCTGATTATGACAAGGGCTTCACTAGTCTAAGTTTTCAGCAAGCTGAGCTGGCTGAAAGGATTTG
Organism: Gymnothorax reevesii; assembly: GCA_029721435.1. NCBI lineage: Eukaryota > Metazoa > Chordata > Actinopteri > Anguilliformes > Muraenidae > Gymnothorax > Gymnothorax reevesii. The sequence goes on along the minus strand of CM056573.1, from coordinate 164,583,227 downwards.
CCAGCAGGAGGTTGTTATGCAGAATCAGGAAAATATGTTAAGAAGCCTCAGTTCACCCTAAATGTTTCACAAGCACAATCCAGACACTTTCCACGAAAGCCTAAGATTCCATTACCACAGAGATATGAAGGCGAGGCAGGGAAATGCAAGGACTTTATCGCCCAATGTGAAATATTTTTTCAAAACGCAACACTCACAGTTCTCAAATGAAGTGTTACGACCCACAACAGCATTGTAACGTAAAAGACAAAGGCAACATAAGATCAAAGGGATTTATTAATCAAACAGTTTGTTACATAGACCAATTAGGAAAATACAAACAAAAAGATACAAAAACAAAACGGTACAGCAGTGTAAACATTAAGCAGGATGCAAAGATATGTGGTGGCCAGGTAATTGAAAAGCTCTACACTGATAGACAGAGCAAAGCTGGTTTTAAGGAGCTGACTCCGCCCACTTCCAGTCAGGCCTCACCTGTAGGAAATCAGGAGAGACAGGCAAACGTGCTGCAGGCAGCCAGTCAAACACACAAGAAACCACCAGTGGAGTCATAACATGAAGAATCACAGATTTTGTTTATTTTATCTCTGTTAGCTGGTACAGTGCTCAAGTGGATGGGGCCACTTTGCTCCAGATTGCCGGTGGTTAATTTGGTAGAAACTCACGTGAGGGAAATGATTTCAGTGTTCAATCAGGACGTGTGTAGTCAGGAAGTGGCTACATGTTTAATGCATTTGAGGCAAGGTTCTAAGAGCAGTCAGGAAGTGGCTACATGTTTAATGCATTTGAGGCAAGGTTCTAAGAGCATCGCAGTTTTCTCTTTCTTTCCACTCCCCGGCCACTGAGACAGGGTGGCCAGAGGCACCTCTTATGACAGTTTTTAATTGGCTTTGGCGAAAGAGGTAAAAGACGCTCTGGCATCGTTAGAGCCTTGTGCTTCTTTAGATTCTTTGGTTCGTACTGCTGTGCGAATTGATAATCGTATCCGCAAATGATACAAGGAGAAACAAACTACTCTGGCTCCTGCTAACAAAGGGGTAGATTCTCCTTACTACACACTCACACACACAACTCCACCCACTGAAATTCCCGCTCCTATTAAACCTATACAGGTTGATAGCTCATATGAGAGCCGGGCTCATAAGTCTGTTCGCAGATGAATAATTTGTCATAACTGTAACAAACCCGGACACATTAGACCTCACTGCCCTCAACTTAAAGGGAAATGGGAAGTCCCTCTAGAGGTATTTGGGAAACTAGAGGAACAGAACCAATCTCCTTTTTGGACATTTATTGTAGTAGAATTGACTGTGGGGAGACAGAAAGTATTTGTTAAGGCCTTTTTGGACTCGGGGGCAGTTGATTGTTTTATGGATGCGGAGTGGGCTAGGAAACATGCTATGCCCATCTGCTCTCTTTCACATTCACACTTGGTCAGATCTTTGGATAGTCGTCTATTGAGAACTGGGCTTATAACTAAGGTCTCTGGATTATTGACTGTGTTTGTCCCATTTGGTGGTCATTCTGAGAGAATTCGGTTTTTCCTGATTAATTCCCTGGTTTTCCCTGTTGTGTTAGGACTTTCTTGGCTGCTTGAACATAGGCCACACATGATTACATTGGGGCAGTCAGTATAATCCTGTTGTCCAGTGTGACCCGGATTGTGGGTCTCACTGTAGTGAGATTCTATCGTGTCATTCCGAACGTCAACCTGTGGGGGAGGCTGGAGAGTGGAGTGATGATGAGGAAGTTCTCTCACTTAATTCACCCGATTTAGATGAAGGGACAGAGGAGGGTTAGGAGTGGGATCCTAAATTTGACTGGCGGCATCCAGTAGAGGATTCCGAGTCGAAGGTCTTTTCGGATTCTGATTCATTTGTTGATCTGTCGGGTCCGGAATGGGATTGGAGATTGAGGGCTGCTCTGAACTTTGTTTACCTCCCAATGTTCCTAATGACTTGCCTCCGCATCATGCTTACGATTGCAAGACCAAGCTTTTTCCTGGTACTATTCCCCCCAGGGGGGTCCCTATACTGGAGATGTTGGAGAAATTTCTCTTTCTCTACCTCAACAATATTTAAATTTTTTTCTTCAACTCTCTCAGAGTATAAACAACAGGTCAGGCAAGTGATTGAGGCTATCCTGAAAGCCAAACTTTTTGTCAAGGCTAAGAAATGCATTTTTCTTGCCAAGACAGTCTCGTTCCTTGGCTTTATTGTGTCAGCAGGGTTGGTCCGTATGGACCTGGACAAAGTGGCAGCGGTCAGGAACTGGCCTGCTCCTTAGAATCTTAAGGAGGTTCAGCAGTTTTTGGGCTCTGCTAATTTTTATAGGAGGTTCATCTGCAATTTTAGCACTGTGGCTGCCCCGATTATTGTGATTACTAAGAGAAACGCGTCCTTGTCTTTCATCTGGACCCCAGCAAGAGAAGCTGCTTTTCTGGAGTTGAAGAAACATTTTAGCCTGGAGCCCATCCTTGTTATGCCTGACCCTTCCCCTCCATTTGTGGTAGAGGTTGATGCTTCAGAGGTCGGGGTGGGTGCCATTTTGTCCCAGCATTCTCATTGGGACAAAAAGTTGTACCCCTGTGCCTATTTCTCACGATCGTTGCCTGCAGTCGAATGGAATTACAGCATTGGTGACCGGGAGTTGTTTGCTGATAAGTTGGCATTGGAAGAGTGGCGCCACTGGTTGGAGGGGGCTGAACACCCATTTGTGGTTTGGACTGATCACAAGAACCTTCAAAACATTCAGCAGACCAAGCAACGCAATTCCCAGCAGGCACGGTGGGCATTATTTTTCAATCGTTTTAACTTTACTTCAACTTATCGCCACTTATTCAGCGGTGTCGGTCAGTCTGGGCCAAGGTCCGGTTGTCTTTGTTGTGCTCTGTGCATAAACAGACGACTGATGCTGTTTGGCACCTGCTGATTGGGTTGGTCAGAGGGTTTGGCTTTGCACTCGGGACCTTCTGTGAAAGTGGAGTCACGGAAGTTGGCCCCCTGTTTCATTGGCCCATTTAAGATTGTGCGAAAGATCAACCCTGTAACCATCCGTTTACAGCTCCCCAGATCTTTGTGCATTCATCCCTCTTTTCATGTCTCTTGACTCAAACTGGTTAGCACAAGCGTCCTGGCACGTGCCGACACACCGCCGCCACGGATGATTTAGGGCGGGCTGGTTTACACCGTGCATCGCATATTGGTCTAGAGGCATGTTGGTCGTGGGGTCCAGTTTTTAGTAGATTGGGAGGGATAGAGTCCTGAGGAGCGGTGCTGGGTCTCTTCGCAGGATATTCTAGATCCTGTCGGTCCGGTCATGGATCTGGCTGTATGTGTTTAGGACTTCCTCTGTGGCTCTCGTTCTGGGACGAAATCGGATTCCTTTGCCCTCGGATTCCTTTCCCAGCTGTTTCATCAGGCATGGGCAATGCCTTTCCCTAGGTTACATGAGCCAGATATCCACCGCGCCTCCTTTGCTGGAGTGTTTGTTTTTAGCAATGTACTTTAGCCAAACATATCTGCAGTCAAGTTTTTATTACTTTCTATCTTCGTATTATTCGAGTTTCTTCTCCCTTTTTTCTGTCTCGCATTGCTTCCATTTTGCGGACCATTATACGTCCTTTGGAAGTGCGAGTACTTTTCTTTGGTCCAACTATTCTCTTTTTTTGTTCTGTGTCCGTGCTGCACTTTGTCTCTAGTTGTTGCAATTGGCGTCCTATTCCACCGGCCATTACATTTCATTACCACTTTAAATTCAACAGTAATCATTAAGGGTGCCATGAATAGTGAAACCTTGATTTGGAGGGAATTGACTTTTAATTAAATCAGTAAATGATTTTGGCTGGTTCCATTGGAAAATTGATATTATGCAATATTTCTCACATGCCCATACATAGAGTTTCTCTATAAGTCTATTTAAAACATTTTTTAAAGTATTGTTTGTGCACTGTTAGTCAGGGGTGCCAGTAATTAGGAATCCCACTATAGTCTGATCAGTGCAGCAAGCTAGAAACTATTGTGGTAAAAATTTAGATAATATTGGAAATTATTGGAAATAAATGACTGTGCATGATATGAGAACATATAAAAATGTTAATTTTCTCACAAACTATACAGAACAATTCATGAGTGCACAAACCTTTGAATGACAAGCAAAATAAATAATACCACTACTACTACTACTACTACTACTAATAGTAATAATAATAAATTAACCAAGGAGGGCAGAGCAATCGTGTTCAGGAAAATATTGAAGAAAGCAAGAAAAAAGAAATCACTCATTTTTTAAACAAGAGGGCAAGTATGATAAGATCCTTTCTTTTTGATTGGATTTTCAGGACATAAAGAGGCTCCACTGTAAGCGGCAAGGAAAGGCAGAGAGGACGACATGGACCTGGCGTATAGTCAGTATTCTAGCAATCAGACCGTTGTTGTTGTTAGGCCCCCAGCACCTGGCAGAGACCCTCCAGGGTCATGGGAGCAGACTCAACTAGGATCTGTTTGGCACCAACTTAGTTTGCCACAGCTGAAGCGGCCACCAGCCTCAGAGGTGAGGGACAATCTCTGGGGTCAAATGGCTCAAATATCTCGCAAACCACCAAAAACTGCTTGCCACAAACTTTTGGCCTGTGCTCCCTATGCCGGACAACGCCAGAGTGCCATCCATGGAGTTTGAAAGGACTGCACCCTTAAAATTAAAATGCATTGTCTTCCATGTAAAAATTTCTTTAGACTTTTCATTAAAACACTCATGTCGCTCACGATGTCACAAATATAATGTGTATTTTTGTTATACTGTATGATAAGAGCGGAGTAATAGCATTAATGTGGATTATCCTTGTAATTCTGTATTGTATTGGACGTTTCATGACCAACTCTAATGCAACCATGTCGTGTTTGGTGTCATTTTAATCCTCTAAATTTCTGGAATTGCATAGGGCATATTTCGAAGGAATTAAAATTGTGCCATACCCTCATTCAATAACTTTGGAAAGAAATATACTTCACTTTTCCTTGTGGTCATGTCTCCTCCCAAAGCCCCTCCGGAGAGGGGCAGCCTTCCTGGTTTGAATTACCCAAACCACCTATGACCCCGCCATAGGACGCAGTCTGGAGTTTGGGCATAAAAGAGGGGGGAACAGAGAAGTTTGGGAAGCTTGTATTCATCCTTCCCTCTTATACTTTTTGTATATATGTAGTTTTGAGCTGCTCCAGGTATGAATTGACTTCTTTTTTTCTAGAACAATGTAATTGGTTCTTGTGATTTAAGCTTGTGCCTGCCTGGCGAAATAAATTTGCATTTGTTGTGTGTTTCTGACTTTAAACAAACATATATTTCCCAGTTTGGAATCCTGGCTCCTAATTGAGTAACGTAGGACTGTAATCACGATGCCTGATCAACATGTTATAATCTGCGTTATAAGGTGGATTTTCCATGCTGTATATGGTGTTATTAAAATTAGCTTCGAGCAGATTCCGTTTATATCTTTGGGCGGAAATCTTAAAAGACGCAAGGCCCCTGAACGATGAGAATACCGTCATGCCTTGTAGTTGCTCGCTTTGGGCCCCAGTAATCCCTGGTCATAGCTATTTTCTATGTCAAATTACTGTGCTTAATAGGGCCGCCAGCCTCTGAGTCCTTCAACCGAATTGGGTTGTACAGATGCTTTTGGTCCGGCTGAGTAAGGTACAGACCAGTTACGAGTCCGATGCACAACGGAGCTCCAAATTAATTAATAAATTGACTAATTAGAGTCAGATCAATGTTTATGCAAATGCACGGTAACCGGGATTGATTAAAACTAAATGTTGTGTTCTAAATTTGATATGGAGTCAGATGTATTGCAACCGCTAAGATATTAGGGTTGCAGCATCTGCAAGGCAGATTTCAGGCCATTTAAAAGCAGAACGTGAAAGACGTCATCACGTTGGCCTGGGTCAGGGGTCTAGTGCTGATGCTGTAGCCAGACCCCATTAATATAATGGAGACCGCTAGGACTTTCTTTTCTCTGGCTGTTAAGGCAAACACACTGAGACCTTCCGCCTCAGCCAGGACCCTCTGATATGGGATCAGGTAGACACCAGAAGCGAGGTGAAGGGGAATGAGGATTTATTGAAAAACAAAACAAAACAGGCACGAGGGCCAACAAAAAAACTTGGCCCAAAGGGTTGCAAAAAACAAACTGAGGTAAGCTACACAGAGCTATAAAACAATAAATGCAAAAGGCAAAAAACAAAAGGCACTGGAAACTCCAGGCAAGAAGCACAAGAAAAATAAATAACCAGACTATGTATATATTCAAAAAACAAGAGGCTGGGACAAGACCTGAAACTAGAAATGCTAGGGAATCTTGACAATAAGAACTTGGCTAAACTTGCACATGCAATGAGACGCGAGACACTGTCTGCCAGCCAACTTCCACCGCATCCAGATAAAGGCTTGGAAATCATGACATGAGGGGTAACACCTGGAGAGAGAGAAACAAGAGGCATGGCAAGATCAAGACATGGACAGAGATTGGATGACATGACCTGCTCATTAAGAGAATGAGCGTGCTCAGCTTAAGTACCAATTAAGTATGCAGTTTGGAAGCAAGCATGAATGTTAAGAACAGAAAAGCACAGCAAGATCTTGAAATAGCAAAGCAGGAATCATGACAATAAACTCCCTGTCTAAATTAGTAGTATTAGTAATGTGCCTATCTAAGAATTACACCAACCCAGTGAGTGTTAGTAAATGTTAGTAACTTAAAAACAGTTAATTGTCAATTAAGCTTAGACAGCCCCGAATCAGCACAGCACAGAAGGAAGAGGGAAATACCAAAGCCAACCAGAGCTCAGAAATGTGCAACAACGAAGGCACGGGGCGGAACGCAGACAAGCGGTGGAGTGGCATGGCAGACCTGGCAAAAACAAAAACATGGAAAAGTAAAAACATGGACATGGACATGAATAATGAAATGCTATGACTATGAACATGAACATGAACTATGGAACTATGAACTATGAACTATGAAACTTGGAACATGAAACTGTTAAAACCATGAATAATACTGTTCTGGCCAAAGGCCAGAACCCTGGAACACAACACCCTCCTTGGCCTAGTCGCACTGTGTTTACACCTCTCTGGTTTTCTTTATGCATGCTAAAGAAATATTCAGAGTGCACTCAGTTTCTTTCAGAACCAATCAATTATAATTCAGTGCATGAGGGTGATTGATCTATTTCTCTGTCAGGCCAGAGCATCGCTGAGGAGAGAGGAGGTCGAGAGAGAGAGATGTCCCTTGGAATAGAAGTAACAAAGTGATTTGTTTTTGGCAACAACTATGATTGCAAAACTGCTTCCTCCCTCTTGTTTTTACAGTAAATGAAAAAAGAAAGAAAAGTTAAAGTCTGGGCCCCCAGAGAGGAAAAAAAAAGTGGGAGGTAAGTGGGAGTGTTAAAAACTTGCATTTCATCTCAGTTTTGAAAAGTAGAGGTGATAGAAAAATGAAAAATTTTTATGCAGCAAGTAGCCTTCAGAAATGCACTTCACTCAGGAAGTTTAGAATACTTTCACAAATGCAAATTCAATAAAGGAAGGTGTGAAACAGTGTTGTAACTCTTCCTTTGTGACAATTAGCCCTCTCTGGACACTGTCCATCAGTACTCCGATCCAACACCACAGACTCCTCTCGAAAAAATGGTTCATCCTCTCGATCTTTTGCTTTGTGGTTTACCTCCTGAATACTCATGCAGAATTTATGTGAATCGGCTTGTTAAAAAATCTTTTGCCACTGGTCATTATGCCTGCACTGGTTTCAGTGTACATCACACTCTGCAAATCAAAGAGCTGGTTTTCTGATGCGCAGATAAACAAACCTCCCCGGTGATTTAGGCATTTCAAAATCAGACGGCATTCAAAGCCAATGGCTCGACCATTTTAATTGCAAGCAGAATTAAGTGCTTGAGAGAACTCTCAAATGACTGTCGAGCTCACATACACACACAGTGGCAGGGTGGAGTCTTCAGAATGTTTTACGCTGAGTGTGTGTGTGTGTGTGTGTGCGTATGTATGAGTGTACGCGCATCTGAGTGTCCCCACATGCATTGGTATGCGCATATACACGGTAAAATGCTCACTGTCAATAATAATTAACCTCTATTACCACTTTTCAAGTACATCCATAATAGGCTAAATGTACTCCATCGACGCTGATTTAAGACGGAAAATTTTACTTAATTAATTTAAATGCATATTGGCATTCGTTCCTGGATGAGACTTCCAGGAGGAAGTAATTAAGGGAAAATGCAATTCAGAAAAAAAAAACATAAATTTACAGTTTCAGTTTCTTTTATGACCTTTATTTGATGAATAGTTTTTAAATGTGCCCTGTCCCTGTTAATGGATAAAGTGTATAAAAATTTTAGTTTCAGCTGAAAATTTCCCTCTTAAATAAGTGTAAAAATGGGGCTCAGCTTCCGCAGCTTGTTCCAGCAGACAACTCGCAATTTGCCCACATTCCCATAAACAGTCCCATGCATGTCACACAGTGCTCCACCCGTCTAGTGCTACATTTAAGCAGCTCTCTTGTTTGCCTTTGCGGGGAAAAACATCCCTCTGCCTGCTGCTGCACTGCATCACACTTGCCTGCATCCACCGCCCCAGCATCCTCCAGCGGGCTGTGAATCTCCCCCGGGGGTGTGGCGTATCCTGACACTACCCGAGTTCAGTAGGCCGTAAGGTATGTCAGTGGCAGAGCTTAGCTGCCAAACTATTGTTATATTTATTTGTTACTCCTGCTATTGAGGGTTAAAACAAGAGTTGGCTGACAGAAATATTCTAAATTCTGAAAATTCTTTAATTACTGTTTTCAGGCTCTAGTGCCGCCACAGTGGTTGCACTGAATGCTCGGTAAGAAGCAGAACCCAGTTGCTGCAGGTGGAGAAGCTCAGGGCAGAGGAGGGTGAGAATTGCATGAAAATTTCCCATTGGTAATAAAGTGTAACCAGTGACCCCAACACACCTCCAGGATACTGGAAGGAAATGGGGAAGGTACACTCCATCGAGTGCTGTAACTTTTCATTAACTCACTGGTTTGGGATCAATCACTTCATATGAAAGTCAAATGAAGCAATTAAAAGAGTCTGCCATCCACCGAATGCCTGGCCCATTTCTCTCACTCTCACTCTCTCTCTCTCTCCCTTGCTCTCGTTCCTTCCCTCTCTCCTCCTTAGAGTGTACCCTAGCAGAACATTGCGGGCAGCAGGTGATTTTCATACCCTGAGACGGGGCCAATTTTTTACCCTGAGCTTTATGATTCAACCATAGTTGCTATTTTTGAATTGTATGGGTCAGGTTTAGTGAAAGCTACAGTGCCCGCCTGTTTTTGTTATTACTTAAGACTTAATTAAATAATGAAAGTAGATGATTATCAGCAGCAGGCAATGTGGCCCTCCAGGACTACAGTTGGCTACGCTTGCACGAGGTCGTTAATGATTCTTCATTATTCAGTTTAAAAGTCTCTTGAGCAATGTTGTTCCCGCTTATGCCATATTTTGACATACTGTAAATAATAATCATAGCATGAATAAAAGTCATGTATTTATTCTCCAGGAGATTCAATTAGACATGTCAACAGTGTTTACTCCTCTTCAATTTAATACTGTGCAGAAACTGTCTAATTACAGGGGGAATCTGCTGGTTTATACGGCATTTGCTGAACTGATGGATGTGTGATAACAATGGTCATTAATAAAAACATGATAAAGAGTTCAATAATGAATAATCACAACAAATATTGGTTATAAGGCACATCTATTTTAAAACTAGAATATTAAGAGTATTACAGCAACATAACATTAACATTCTGCTGGTTTCCACAGTACAAACCTCCTACCAGCCTAATGAGAGGCTAAAGTACGAGAATATGTAAATAAATAAATAAATATAAATAAAAAATTACTTACACTCCACTGCGGGATTCCACATGACAGAGATTAAAGTGACAACCGAGAAGTTCTCAATGCTTGCACTGATACGATGTTGCTCCCTAATGGCCTGTATGTGTGTGTGTGTACGTGTGTGTGTGTGTGCGTGCGTGTGTGTGTTTGTGTGTGATGGAGCGGGGGGCAGGTGTGGGTGTTCATCTGTATGTGTGCATGCGAGTGTGTGCTTTTGTGAAACTTGGAAAAATGGGAGAGATGGTGAGAACAAATTCCTCCTGGCTGATAAAACAGTGAATGAAACTAACACAGAAACGATGTTTGGGTCGAATTGACCCAAGCATCAACGCAAGGGCATAAATATTTAGGGATTGCCAAAAATAGTCATTAAGATTTTTATTTTTATTTTATCATTTTATACTTTTTTGCAAGATTTTGGCCAAAGTCATTTGGAGTCATTTGCATTTTCAAGTTGAAAAAAATTATTTGTTAAATGATTTTTTTAAAGCCATTCTTACCTTTCCGGCATGTGGCACAGCACTTAGTAAAAATTTCAACAAGACCAACTCCGCCTCCCTCCAAAGTCCCACCCTCTTCCCCCTGCCTGACCACTGAGGTGAGAAAGTGAGCAGCGCGAATGAAGCTGCTTTCACACCGGACGTGAAGCAAATTTTTCATACGACAGTTTACATTCTAAGACTATGCAATGATGCGAATCTTAAGCGTAATTGCATCTTTGCATTAATTTTGAATGTAATCTGTTGGAGGAAAAATTTGTTTCGCATCCAGTGTGAAAGCATTTTGACACGAGGCAATGGAGTCAGATTCAGAGGCACTGGTTTGTGAAAACTAACAAACAGAAATTACACAATATTCAATTCTATATATGGTATAAAATAAAATGCCCTCGTAACGTTTGACGAACTACCGTGAACATTATTATAGTAATAATAAACTGAGTCAAAAAAGAAACTTCACACTCATAAATTTGTAAATATTTTCTTGAAACTTTTTATAAAAGAGTTTTTAATATCACTCGGGGTAAATGCGTTGTCAAAGACATCATGACACACATCAACTCCGACGTGCACAGGTTTGTAGCACGTGCGAGCGTACTTTAAGCTAAAACCATGTTTTCTCGTGTTCCTGGTCATGTGACCATATGAGAGATGAGTAACTGAGCTCACGTTAGCACGTTAGAGTGACATCTCGGAAAAACAAGTTTCTACAGTTAATTATTCATTGATTTTAAATGCCATGGCTGTCAAACATTCAGCATGAACGTGCCATTGGCATCCATAAAACGGAAACATCCGTCACTGACGTCGCAAGGGTTATGGGATGCAGTCGAAGGACTATCCATGATCTTCGGACACGTTTCCAACAAACTGGCACCACAGCTGACCGACCTCATTCTGATAGCCCACGTGTGACGTCAAAAGCAGAAAACAGACAAAATGTCTTATGTCATTTGCATAATCGATTTGTCACTGCAACGTTCACTAGGAATGAATTGTTTAGAGGTCGTGTGACTGCCCGAACCATACGTAATCGCCTGCACACTGCTCTTATTCAAGTTGTAACTCACCATTTTTACTCTTGGACATTTCCATAGCATTTCCGGTGGAACTGGTTATATTATGGACATCATTTTTATGATGCACCATCTTTAATGAAAACAGAATTAAATAAAATCATTATTTAAATCCTCATTTCTTGTTCAACTTATCGACCTCCAAACGAGGGTGACGTTTGTATTTTGGCTGAGTGTAATTAAAGCATTTCAGCGCCTCTTTGTTTACAGTCAGAGATGTCGTTTTCTGGCAGAGTTCATACATATTTTTTTGCTAAACTGCTGTCATAAGGTCTTACTTTACCAGAATTGTCCCGGTAACGTTTGTCATTAAATTAGGAGAGTTGCAGCTGTTCGATTTGTAGGCTCACTTTGTTGAGGATCTGTTTTGTCTCTACTGCTGTGCTGCTCTGCCAAAGAGGTGCACGACTAGCAAGCGGTGACAGGGGTAAGCAACGGGAAGGGACGCGGTGACAGATAACAGACAGGAAGCTCGGCAAATCATTTTATTCGGACCTAAAAAAAAAGTCAGACTTTTATCAGAAATATATGAGAACTGAATATTGATGAGTTTCAACACCTGGTGGATTTCTTTTACATTTTAGTGTGCCATACGCTTATTAGGAGCATTTTAAGATAACAAAAGAAAAGTGTAAAAATGCCAGAAGGGTAAGAATTGCTTTAAATGAAGATTAATAATCGGTCATTTTGACCCAAATGCCACACAAGGGTTCAGGTGTTTTTACATGTCAGCAATGTTCGCAAAAAAAAAAAAAAAAAATAAATAAAGAGGATCTAAAATTGTGCGGTTGTATCGATGAGTTGATGTTGAACACTTAAAAGCACTTTGTCAGTAACCTGTAGTTGCATACTCTGCCCTGGCGATGATTGTTGCCTGGTGATTTGGCGGAAGATAACAGTCACTCCAGGAACCAATTTCAAATAACAAATGTGGAGAGGTTTATTTTAGATGCTAAATGAAGAGCGTTGATGGCACTGGAATACGTCATAAATGCACTTTAAAAAAATACTTGAGATCTGACTATGACCCGGGTTATATGAGCATAATGCTCAGCCAGTTTGCGAATGCCACATGAAACACAAATAAAGTGAACTATGTTGATTACGCAGGGGTATAAGAAAGCAGTGAACCAGACAATGATGTTGCACCTCAGTGCCCTGTTCCTCTGAGCAAGATCATATACCCCCCCCAACACACACACACACACAAATATGGAAAAATGTATATTAAAAACATATGTTATCATAAAAACATTAACATTAAAAAACATAACATACATTATCCATCCTCTTAATTCTAGCAATCCTGCATTAGGAAGCAGGAACCTGGTAAATATATCGCTTTGTTTTCTTCCTTGGACTTATTTAAACATAGTCTGTCTCTTTGGCTCCCTCCATCTGGCGTCCTGGCTACAGTCATCAGACTTGCTGGAGTAGACCATCTGGGCCTTGTCTGTCGCTTCATTAGCAGCAGTGTTTTATTTTCACATTATTGCTGAGGGCGAGTGTGTATAATAGATTTATATGTTTATTTATTCTTGTTTGGTCATCACATCACCAGCCGTTTTTCACTTTTTGTTGCACCGTGGAGCTTAACGGGCCTCCCGTTATCAGTTTAAAGCCAGTATGTCAAAGTCCGTGCAATTGGGAACCGAGATGGAGAGAGGAAATGTGCGGGGGCGAGTGTTTGCTAACAAAATATGCTGAGTAACACATGGAAATGACCAACAGGATCATGAGTGTCGATCCAGGCAAAAACACTCACTAATTGCCCATGAATTCCGTTGAACCCAACCAAGTAAAATGGCTCCATAAACAGCATTTAGCATTTTTCTGAAATGGATAATTAGTCTATCACTCCATACTGATGTATTGTTTATGCAATTGATAATGATATCGATAATGCAATTAGAGGTTATTTATTTCAACCGGAATAAATCAACAGTGCCGCAAATTATTTTCTGTCTTCACAAGAATTTCCTATTTCAAATGAATCGATGAGGATACATTCCTTTCTTTTTCTTGAAGAAAAGCTTCAAAAATTATGTAATCCTATTTTTTTGTTTTAATGAATTTATTTATTTATTTTATTTTATTTTTGTAGTTGAAGGATGATGATGCTGCATTAAAGAATTAGACAGCTAAGTTTGGGTTATTTCCCCACGGTCCCTTACCAGTATTGTATAGGCAGGCAGTTGATTGTGCTCTCTTTTTCTCTCTCACACTCACACAAACACACACACACACACACGCACGCACACACACACACACACACACGCACACAAACTTTGTCATTGGAGGTTCAAATCTTGGTATTTATAAAATACCTTCCTTGCCTCGTGTGAAGTGCTTTAAGATGTTTCTGACAGTGTTAATATTACACTCTTAATCAAGTGTGTGGAACATGAAAACATTTCATTCTGAGCTTGGCGCATCCTTTGACATCCTTTCAATCTACAATACATTGAACGATCTATGTGTACAATCTGTAGTGAGGCAGTATAGAAAAATGCTCTAAACACATAAATAACTGTCTTTCAAAAGCGTGCCGTTCACCCAACACTTGCAAATGATTTGAAACTTTATGTTTTGGCAGTGAGAGAGATAAATTCATGCAATTCAGCCCTGAATTGTGTGAAATGATACGAATGTCTCTTTTCTATTTCAGAGCGCTATAGTTGGCAAATCACTGAAAACTGGACGATTAACTTGGAATAAAGTGCAAGAGGTTTGTTCCGGCATGTTTGAGATCATTACCCATGACACAATGAATGTCTAAACATGACCAGAGTGTGAAAACATGAGTTCAATTTCATATGACAGGCTGCCATTATCAACGTCGCCTATTGCTGAGGTCTGACACGACTTGCTTTCTGTGAGCTCGTCTGCCTCCAGCAAAAAAAAAAAAACCTCAATAACCAAACAACCAATGGCAGCCTGTTCTATTGAATTGAATCCCATGTTTTTCACATTTTGTTTATGTTTGGACATTAATGACATTGTCGGTAATGATCTCAAACACGCCAGAACAAACCACTTGCACTGTATTCCAGATTGCAATTGCATATGTGCACTATTAATGTTTTAATTTAATACATCTCCTGGAAAAATTTTTGTTGAAGCATATTGTAAGCCACCACTCTCTATACACTATTTTTCTGTATCCAACAAAGATATGGGGACATCTCTGTCAGTCCTTCTGTTTTAACCATTTATGTCCTGATCATTTGGTCAATCAATCTGAAACTGCACAAGGGCATTGACCGTTGGCATAGGCAGGGACTGAAAAAGCTGATCAGTTTTACCAAAATTAAATCTGTTTACAAGCAACCATTACAGGAATACCAGCATTTTTAGTGAGTCTGTACATCATAATGGCCCGTGTAGTTCCCATATTAAACACACAAGCAGGCCATTGAAATCCATCTGAGAAAAGCCTGGGACATAAAAATGCACGCGGTATTCCAGCGTAAGCACAGTGGGACACAATTATACCTGAATATTTAACCTGACAATGCTGGCCTAAATGAAGCCAGATTATAATATGCTTCTTGTTGATTAAACTCCATATTTCTAAGCAGGGAACCCTTTGGTTTGTTTCCTTTCATTAATAGCGTCTCAGCATCAGAAACTGGTAGGAGGTCTGTTTTTCCTTCCCACCATATAACCCTCGGACAAAATCACCTATTAGCCACTGACAATGAGCTCCGCTTTTCATTGGGCAGTGACATTTTTTCTTATTTTCGTTCTGCCGGCTCAGTCAATCACTAGATATGAATCCGATTGAACAAGCATTTTACTTGTTGAAGAGATGACTGGAAGCAAAAAGGTCCAGAATGAAGATAGATGTAGCATCTGGTGATGAAGTGCTGGAATGCAGAACCGAATAAAAAAAGTTCCAATGTCCGATTAATTATTGTGCTCACTATATAAACAGTGCTGCGCATGGCTCCTGGTGCCCAGGAATCATTAAACTGATTAAAAATAAATTAGATTATCAATATCATTGTGACATCAACAGTAATGAACACTATGGTCATTAATTTGTACAGCTGGATGAACCATATACTGAAGTATTGCCAGCCAAGAGCAATGATCAGTGGTACAGTGGTCAACAATGTGCATTTGTCAGATGTGCATCATCAAAAATTGTATTAAAACTCTTTGCACGAATTATAACATCTCAAGCAAAAACAACTGTAGAAATGCACCGTGATTTAACACATACTTCACAGCCACATGGTAGAGGCCTCTCTGTGTATTAGAAATCACACCAAAGTTGTTTTCTGTGCGTGTTCTTCACAACAAATGTGTGAATTAGAGAACTGTGGGATATATTTGCAATTAATTGTCTAATGAAGTGTCAAAGTCGAGCAGTGCTACATTCATACAGAGGCAGTGAAGGTTATTTTGGTGAGAGTATGAATTTCCAAGCATTTTTTTTCTTACAAAATGCCATCCCCTTAGCCAAAAGCAAAAAGCAGATAAGCTTGGTAACAAGCACAGAACTTATTTCTAGCCGGAAAATATGCGGGGAAAAAAAAAAATAAAAAAACTCAAGAAACTTTACACCATCAAAAGCATCACGGGGCCCCCCTCACACTGGTGACATGTTCATGTACAATGGGACAGCTGGTAAGGAGAAATTTGGACAGTCACTGATGGTTAAAAATGACACCAAACAACAAGTTTGTTTTGAAATCAATTTATCAATTCAGTCATTAATTCATTAACCTTTGTGTCGTACACTCCCCTTGTCATCAGGGTTAAAAATGACCAAACCTCACGAAACCCCGAATATAAAGCCGCTTAATTTAATTTTAAATGCTAAATCTATTTAGCATGAAGCAACAACCTGCCGTCCATCACAAACTATGTGAACATCTGCGTTTCCCCTTTTCACAGTGTAGAAAGAGTGCGTGTACTCTGCGGACACCACTCATTTTTATTTCAATACAGCTCTCATAATTCTTAACTGTTCTACAGTGGAGATTTTTTTAATAAAAATTTTGAATATTCCTAGTAAGAGCCCATTTCTTGCCAGTGAACAGTGATAGATTATTTTCTGTTCAATTATTAATTGAACAACAAAATATATAACCCCATTTTTAACCATTTTCCTCAACCACAAAGCGTGTACACATGACAAAAAATGGATAACAATAAAATAAAAATGTGATGAACACAAATCAATCAACTAATGAGCACATGGAGGGCAGTAAGCAACTGTGGGTGCCTGGACTTTGTAGATATATTTCTCACATCTGCAGCACACAGTACGTGTTTTACAGTCTTTCTCTGGCAGGCAGAAATGACATCTCTTCCTCCTACTTGCCCCAGCTGGGGCATCGGCTGGGGCAGAGATAGATCCAGCTCCACAAACAGCTTTCATAAACGTCGCAGAAGCTGGGAGATGCTACCATCTTTGAATGTGTGGAGTTACGAGCGCCTTTCCCAGCAGCTCCAGGAACACACTCCTCTTGCTCCGCTTATCAAGCATCCAGGTAGGGTTGATCTCGTTCCATATCACAAAGGGATTGCATGAGGACACATGGATGATGTTATGGAAGATGACCAGGGGTCAGCAGGCAGTCTTTCTCCGGTAGCTGTACATTCCAATCGCCTTGTCCAGATTGTCCACTCCTCCTTTGTCGCGGCTGTAGTCCAAGACGATGACTGGCTTCCGGTCCCGATGATCACTAATGTTAGCCTTTGTGTGCAGTTTGCTCAGGAGGATATTTTTGTCCTTTGGGATGTAAGAAACTATGGTGGTGGCAGTGGGGCTGAAGGCAAGCTTTGATGAGAGGGCCTTCCTCCCTTTTAATGCAAGCAGTGCAGGTGGGAGCTCAGGTTTGTTCTTTTGGGCTGTGCCGACCGTGCTTATCTTCACTGCAAAAAATGAAAAGAAAAAAGTTTCACTTGTCAAGCAAATAGTGACTTATTACAAGTTACTATTTGCTTGAAAAGTGAAAATGTACTTACCTCAATGTACCTTACCTCAAGCTAGTCAAACTAACTGTTGTGTTCTGGCCTTTGGCCAGGACAGCATTTATGGTTTTAACAGTTTCATGTTCCATAGTTCATGTTCATGTTCATAGTCAGTTTTAACAGTTTCTTGTGTTAGGATCAAGTATTTCATCATTCATGTTTATTGTTCATGTTTTTTACTTTTCCATGTTTTTGTTTTTGCCAGGTCTGCCATGCCACTCCACCGCTTGTCTGCGTTCCGCCCCGTGCCTTCGTTGCTGCACATTTCTGAGCTCTGGTTGGCTTTGTGGTTTCTCCCTTCCTTCTGTGCTGTGCTGATTCGGGGCTCTCTAAGCTTAATTGTCAATTTACTGTTTTTAAGTTACTAACATTAACACTCACTGGGTTGGTGTAATTCTTAGATAGGCATATTACTAATTTAGACAGGGAGTTTATTGTCATGATTCCTGCTTTGCTATTTCAAGATCTTGCTGTGCTTTTCTGTTCTTAACATTCATGCTTGCTTCCAAACTGCATACTTAATTGGTACTTAAGCTGAGCACGCTCATTCTCTTAATGAGCAGGTCATGTCATCCAATCTCTGTCCATGTCTTGATCTTGCCATGCCTCTTGTTTCTGCTTCTCCAGGTGTTGCCCCTCATGTGTCCTTGATTACTTAGCCTTTATCTGGATGCGGTGGAAGTTGGCTGGCAGACAGTGTCTCAAGTTCCCTTGCATGTCAAGTTTCAAGTCTTGTTCTAGCCTCTTGTCAAGTCTCGTGATTATAGCTCTTGTCTTGTGTATATATAGCCTTGTTATTTATTTTTCTTGGTCTTCTTGCCTGGAGTTTCCAGTGCCTTTTGTTTTTTGTCGTTTTTGTATTCTTTTGTTTATAGCTCTGTGTAGCGTACATTAGTTTGTCTTTTGCAACCCTTTGGGCTGAGTTTTTTGTTGGCCCTCGTGCCTGTTTTGCTTTTGTTTTAATAAATTCCATTTTCCCTTCCACCTCGCGTTTGGTGTCTCTCTGATCCCGCATCAGTAACCTCAAATCAAGGACAAATTTTTTGTCTTACTAAGAAAAATTGTCATAGAAATAAATGTTTTAAGCCTTAAAATAAGTAAATTCATCTTACAGTATTTTTCTTTTCATTTTTTGCAGTCTCTCTTTAAGAGCTGCAGCAGTGCTGCAGACGTGAAGTGAAGAAATCTGACAGTGTGCCCCTCAGACCATCTGACCCGCATCCCCTGGTTCTTCTCCACCGGTCCTTTCCGGTGTGGACTTGCATCTTCCTAGTGCAGCTTCATTGTGCATCACAGGCCCCCCATATCTCAGTGCCATATTTTGCTGTCTTTCTGGCCATATATTGCCGGAAAGGACAAAAACCTTTTGACAGCTGACATTACCAACAGTAATTGGTATCAGTGTCACCTAATACAATGACGAAAATCAATACTACAGCAATTCATAATGAAATTAACTGTTAAAATCATTTACATCACAGATATGAATTTTTAAAAATTCATATCTCAAAATAGAAACAGTTGCTTATCCAATGTTACTTCAGGCCCAGGGTTGTGGAGGTATGGCAGCCGCTCCACCTTCTCGTCCCAGACATTTTTTGTTTTGTCTTTCGCACATCTTGCAGGTCTTGACTTACAGCTATCAAATCGGTGCATTCTTGAGGAAGTGTAAAAGAGTTTGTCGGATCGTTGCACAGTAAATTGCCCCTCCACTCTCTGCATCCAAGAGACTTGTTGCAGCCCTAAGGACGTGTAAATATCTCCCAAGACTCGCAGCCTTACGCTGGCACACAGGTCATTCTCATTCATCCTCTTTGAGCTGTCTCCATATTTTTGAAAACCCTCCATATTTGTCAACTCCAGATGATTTTTTTTCAATAGCTGGAGTGATGACCAGGTAGAACGTAAAGGCAATGTTCTGGACAT
Organism: Gymnothorax reevesii; assembly: GCA_029721435.1. Classification (NCBI taxonomy): domain Eukaryota; kingdom Metazoa; phylum Chordata; class Actinopteri; order Anguilliformes; family Muraenidae; genus Gymnothorax; species Gymnothorax reevesii. The sequence continues at coordinate 164,563,793 of CM056573.1, read as the reverse complement.
GGGAAACAGTATATCGTGTGGAACCTGGAGTCATCTTTATGACATTTTGCGCTGCCATCCTGCCCTGGTAGTCAAATGGTAATGAGGACCATACTATCTTGCAGTTTTTTTTGAGGGGGAAAAAAAAGGTCGGTCAGCTTGGGGGATTTCTTCTTCATCTGAAGATGATGCATTGTGCTCTGGGTTGTATTCCTTCCCATCTGTTTCTTCTGATACCTCCTGCTCTTTAGAATGAAGCTGTCCTGCTGAACATCTGAAAAAAAATCTGCTAGGACCTGTTCGGCAGTGAAACATGCTTTCATGGCTTCAGCTCAGCGGGAGCTGGGGGTGCTGTCATCTGTGGCACCTTCACAGCCTCTGAATTTCGAGGTATTAGTGAACAAGGCCTTCGAGAAGTGTTCATGTTGTGTCTGAAATTGTTTCAACTTGAGTTGTGTATGGGGTCAGGGAAAGGTGAAGCTCCACCCGCACTGGAGAGTTTTAGCTCTGTCCAACGTCAAATTCAACTGTTTGTGTGCGTGTGTGTACGTGTGTGTGTGTACGCGTGTGTGCGCAAGCGCGTGTGACTATGTGTGAGTGCATCTGTGGATTTTTCAGTGTGTGTGTAAATACAAGTGTACATGGAAATACCACGCATAAAGGCAATATTTCCCTTTTCAAATGTTGGGGTCACTCCAGGGAAAGTAATCTAATTTCAAGTAGACAAAAAAAAAAAACATTTTGGAGGTTTTCTCTGCTGTTAAACACAGTGAAGGGTCATTTTAGACCCAAAGACAGCACATTATTAATGAAACCAAACTAAAAATCATGTGCAAGTTAACTTTCTTTCAGCTGCCTGCAGTAGATTGGATTTCCTGCTGGATGCAGATTCTTTGTTGCTCATTTCCTCCTTAACTTGCCTCTCAAATGTTGGCACAGTTCATGCTCTTGCTAAAAATCTTAGTTTTATCTCCAGCATCTTCTTATGCGCATATATTGCACCATTCAGTCTTTCCCCCCTCCGCTGATACTTTTCTTAAACTGTCCTGCCATGCTTTCCCTGTTCTTTTGATGCCTGTTTCCCTTGTACAATATTGTCTTCAGTGGGTATTCCTAATCCTACTATTCCTCCCTCCCCCACCTGGATGTGTGTATGTGTTTGTGTGTTTGCGTGCATGTGTGTGTGTGTGAAAAAGAGAGGATAAAAGACATGCAAGTGTATGTATTTGTGCAAACACTCACATTGTGTATGCATGCACATGTGACGGGCACAGACCCATGCATGTGTGTGCTTGCGTGCAGTGATTGCTAATTTTAGACTATTCTGGTTAACATGGACTCAGTGCACCATCTTTAATATTTTCTTATGTGAGAATAATACTAAATGTTTGTAAAATGACAGGGCGGTAAGCAATATCACAGCAACTCCTGATTTTATGCCACTCAGTAGCCTGGAAACATGAATGTCCCTTTTACCTTTTTTTCTTCTCCAAAGGCATTCAGGTTAAATGGGAAAGACACTAAAACCTTTTCCCGTTGCGTATTGCGAAAATGCAGCTTATTTATTAATAATAATAATAATAATAATAATAATAATAATGATGATGATTTTTTTTATTATTATCATAAAAAGTTCTAGGGAGGTATGCACTGTTTATAAATTTATTTCAAGGTTACTAAAATAAATGATTTTTAAAAGCAAGACTGTAGGCAACTCTATGCAGGGCACAAATGTGTTCACTCACTTGTTTTCAGATCAGTAATTAAAACTGTCCTCCACCGTCTGTGGCCTCATTTCACGAAGATTTCTCATTTTCACACTGCAGCTGTGAAATAAGCTCAGATTTGGCCGTGGTTGAGCGGCTGTAATTTCTATGTAAGTTTGTGTCAGACACCAAAGAAGAAGAAGAAAATCAGTAAGCAGAAGCCAGCTAGCTCTGACAGACAGTGGAAGCTTTATCACAGGGGGCATCGGACAGCGGAGCACTGATCCACAAGGCGCGAACTCCAGGCAGATGCGTGCAGCGGGCAGCCCTCGAGACAGGTGGCGTGACGGCGCCTGGTTCCCGTGAACGTGCTGCTGACGTGACCTCGTGCTCCCGGGACAGGGAGATGCTTCCTCGCTGTCAACATTATCCACGGCGAACTGCTGATCTGTCGAGGAGACGATTTATCTTGCGTCCTTTCGCCGGCGATGAGTGCATTCTCCTCGCTCCCCAGTAAACCGACAATCGTGTAATAAATGCAGTGTTCAGCAGCGCGGCTGAGCAGATCACACGCCCGGAGGCGGACGTGCGGCACACTTGCCGAACAAAGAGGAAGAAACATATATTTCAAATGCTTTTAACTGAGATGCCTTTGTGCAGCGGGGAAAAAAAGCAAGAAGTATAAAGGAGGTGGAGTAGTGCGCAAGGGTGTGTGAAGTGGTGAAGAAAACGGAGGCAGGCAGTCGGTATGCAGCTACCTCAGGGACAATGCGCATGGTAGTCTGTGTGACACAGTGCCCATCAGGGTAACAAATGGGTAAACTGACTCTGCGGTTCCCAAAGAACTGTGGTTCTGTGGTTTCATTCCAGCCTGGGGCCTTTCTGTGAGGAGTTTTCTTTGGATACTAATATCTCCTGCCACAGACCAAGACACGCATGCTGGCCTAATTGGAGACTATAAATTACCCATAGATTTAAGAGCATGAGGAAATGGATGTTTATATGGATTATTTTTATCCTTATTTACACATCCAAAATGGCTATGCAAGCCATTAAGAATTATAGTCCAGTATTCATATTGTGCTGCATTGAAAATGATTTTTCATTGCAGAAAATGAGGGGAAATTTGCAACTGATGACATCAAATAATGAATGGCTTATAACCAATGAAACGGAGGACTGGTGGTCAGTAAAATTAAACATTTACAAGGTAAAAAAAAAGATCCAAAAGACAAAGCAAATTATAGTGAGCCAAACCTATTATGTTAATTCTGTATTTTTTTTAACCCAGCTTAAAATTTCAGCTCAGACCGGTTAGATTTCTAAGTGGGTTTAAGATGGTCTAAGCTGTGTTTTCAACACCATTAGCTAGTCATAGCTGGACAGAGGTGGATGAAGTTGTTCAAAGCCAGATAAGCTGGTAGCGTAAGTAAGTAAGTCAGTGAGTGATGGGCTGGTTGGCCAGTTGAAAATGCCAAAAACAGACCTTAAACCAGCTAGACCGCCTTAGGCTGGTTAAAGCCAGAATTTTCAGCAGGGTAGGGATAGGAGACATTCACAAACCTTTAACACAATCCTTCAGAAACATGATTAATTGCTTCCTGATTCAGTACAGTGTTGAATTTGATCAGTTAAAATGTATTGCCACCTCTAGTGCAGTTACTTAGAATATAGCAAAATAATAAACAATATTGAAGCATTGGGCTTTAAATCATCGTGCTATACTGTCAAAGCCATTTCTGTCATAACATGGTTGACGAGGCTAATACATCCTCCCAACCTAGAAAGTAACTGATTAAGAAATATTAAAAATAACATTTAAATCCCTGGATTGCAATTGTGGTTTGAACAAAAAACCAGCTTATACAGTGGTCTGCCAAAGACCAAATTGGGGAACCTCTGAAGTAACTCAGAATTTAAACTTATTCTCATTCTGAAACTTGATTCAGGATTCAGGATTCAATCTCGCTGGCTAACGCCCAGAAATGTCATGCAGCCAAGTGTAAATACTCCACTAGGGTATGCTGCAATGTAATACAACAATTAAACAGGGTAATACGAAATAATGAAGGAATCATTCAGTGATATTGCAAGAAATAAAATAACTTGCACTTGATCAATATGATTTTATTGGTGTTACAACAACAGTTATTTGTCAATTGATTCATCTTAGCAATATTATTCGTGCTAATAACATTTACATTTACAGTCTGTAGGCTGTAGATTGCAGAGGTTTTTTTAACAAACCAATAATCTATTTGTTATACACAAGTTCATAAATCAATTAAGCATCTTTAAAAATGCCAGCCTCTGATTTATTGCTTCCACATGTCTGGGACAACATGGCAAAACCAATTATCAATCAATAGTAATTTTGAGGATGCTGATAAGCTTTATATCAACAGAAAAAATCACAAATATCATAGGTCATCATAATATGCAATCAGACTCTAGCTATCAGAATTTATGAGTAAAATATATTCAGATATGCAGGTTTTTTTTCTTGGGGGGGGGGGGGGATTAATCTCATATTGACATATGTATGAAACATATATTTGAAATGAACACCGTAAAATGCAGATTTACATGTAGAAATGGCGTTCTAGTCATTGATCAGTACTTTATTGTTGTTTTTGTATGTTTCCCTGTGTACATTTGAAAGTAGTGATCGGAGTGTGAAAACCACAGGATGCATTTCTACATACTCATCCTCACCAGGGTAAAAAAAATACAGAAGTTGCTCAAAAAATACAGAGAAAATTACTTTCTTCTTTCTCATTCCACCTTCTCCTTTCTTGCACAATTTTCCATTAATTGGCCAGAGCAGAGCCTTCGGTGGTCAGTGCTTTATTGCAGTAGTGTCAGTGGATTTGGTGAAATGAGCTTACATTAACCCACACTCCCTCCCCATAGAAAACACTGCCTGGGCAACATTGAGAAAAAAAAAAACCAAGAAAAAGACGTGCTCAGAATGTTTTTACTCCACAGCTGAGGAAAGTGAGATGCAGAGGATGCATCCCTATACTTATGAAGAAATGTTTCCTTCCATTGTCCACTGGAATACTTCTACTATTTGGATGTATCGTAGAAGGAAATAGCGGGTGAAAGGATGCATGTTTCTAGTTTTTGTACATGCCGTTCACCATTGCAAGCAAGACAGGGAAGGAGAAAAGCCAGACATTTGCTTCCCCTTTCATAAAATACCTGCTTTTCAGTTGTTGATAGGATGGCAGCACCATCCCAAATTGAAGTCAGATACTGAGGCAATGATGAGGCTTGGATAAAGCAAATGTCCTCCACCACCTGGCCTTAGATTTTAGCCAATCAAAAATGGCCTGTGCAGGTGGGGAGATGTTTTGCCTTAAGCTAACGTTGAGTGACTTTAAATGCATGGCCGTTTTCTTCCACGACCAGGCTAGGTGCTGACTCGACAGATAAGGTAACTGGGGTTTTGCTTGCTCGATGGAAAATGTGATCTTGTGCAATCTGAGGCCCATAAGGACTGAGAGGATTATCTTGAGGATTAGGTGAAAGAACTGACTTTTTATCCAGCTCAACATTCCGGGCAAAATACAGGCGGTATTGGTTCAGTTTGGCATTATAAGGCCTCTTGGAACCAATTTCTTTGTGAAAATGACCGTATTCATGAGCCATTATTTGTGGTGTTGTGGATAACAAAACTTTTACCATCAATCTGTTAAACTATCTTTATATTTTATTCATACTTCATTGCCCAAGCATTCTTGTTACTGCAGGTGCTGCTCCATTTTAGTACTGGGCGAGACACTGCTGGAGCCAGCAAACCTCTACATGTGCTTATCCAAGCATTGTTGAGGTATTCAATAATTCATGTAATGACATGTTGTTAATTACTATGCAAGGCTGTTACTGGTCATACAAAACAAGATAGTGTTGTAAGTGAAATTAGACTTCTGGCATTTATCTCTTCAGACATTGGAAATGTTATGTAAGAATGTAAGGAACCGCAAATGTAGTGAGTGCATTTGGGGGTGTGAGGACATTTTGGGTGGTCCTCACAAGAATCACGGAGGATTACGGCTTTGCGGTTAAAGTTGAGGTTACAATTACAGCTAGGGTTAGGTTAAGATAATGCCTAGAGTAAGGGGATGTAGTTGGTCTAACGCAGCGGTTCCCAACCTTTTGTTATGATAAGCCAACAAATAACAAAGTTACTACTGTAAACTGATTCATATTGCAATATCAAGTCGAAAACAAAGACTTAACGATCGCTTTGCATTAAGGTAGCAATTTTTGACAAGGGAGCAAAATTTGACAGAACACCGGCTTTGCCACATTGACTGTGGAAATATGCATATGCGCGCTAGGACTGTCTGAAAGTGCGCATTTTGTGGGACTGTGACGTTTTTTTTTTTTTTTTTTTGTGGGACTAATGTTTTGAGCGATCTGAATTGATCTGTTTGAGCTGTTTGTTACAAGTGAAACTCCATTTGAAATAATGCATGATTTATTTATTTTTTAGCAAAATAAAACACAATAGGCCGCCATTACCCTTCTCATTTCGCGCACCACCTAGCGGCAGCTTACGCACCACAGGTGGTGCGTGCACCACAGGTTGGGAATCCCTGGTCTAACGCATAAAAAAACAAATGTTTTGTATTGAACTTTTGTCACAGCCCGCTACACAAACATGTCACAAACCCACAATATAAACACAGCAAAATACACCACTGGTGTCTTAGTGCACAGTGTTTAGCCCATTGATGTCACTGATAGCCCGCTGATGAGGGAAAATTCATTGAGCTGTTCAGTCATGCTGGCAGGAAAAAAGCTTCATTGGATGTATTAAGTCAGGCCAGCTATCACTGAAAAAAACACCAAAAGAAGAACAGGGCCCCTGTTCGGCGCAGAGAGGCCATAATAAGAGCGAAGCAATGCCCACCAACAACCCTTTGTATAAGTCAGAGGGCTCATCTGATGTGTTGCCCCGTGCTGCTACGATTGCATACCTATTCTTGCTCTCTGCATAATCTCTCGCGCCGTCTGTTTTGTCCCCGCGAGTCAATTTCCTCTCAGAGTCTTTGAGGTATTCCTGAGCCACAAATAAAGAAATCACATTCTCATGAGAAATAAGACGCAGGGGGTGGGTCAGATCGGAATAAGACAGCTCGGAATTCCTAAAAACAACAACGAATGCGCTGGTGAAAAACCACAAAATTGTGAAAGGACTGCCCCTCCCCCCACCCCATACCCCAAACGATGAACGAGAAAACAAACAAACAAACAAATAATCCTTTGTTATTATAGACTACAAGTCATCCCACTGAGTGAGAGTAAACGCCGCACAAAGCTTCCATCTGTTGAGGAATTAAACACAGACTTGGCATGGATTCTATCAACGGAACGCAGAGCCAATAATATCTAGGTGAGGGGGACCTCCTACTGCGGTGGAGTGATTGTAAAATACAAATTGTATAACAAAGCAGTCTGGAAAATGTTTTCTTTTCTAAGGGTTAGCTTTAGAAAAAAAATGCATGCACACACACACAAACACACACGAACGCACGCACACACACACACACACACACACACACACAAATATATATATATATATATATTATATATATATATATATATATATACTCTTTCATTTTATATCCTTTTTCCTTAATAGTCTAAAAGTGCAAAAAAAAAAAAAAAACCCATTCAATTTATGCCTGGCCAATGACTGTGTAGGTAACTGCATAATCTATGTACAACATTTATCTGACCCCAACTCGGAAAAAGTTGCAACGATATGGAAAATACACATAAAAATAGAGAGCAGTGATTTCTAAGGTTTTGTAGCCTTGTATTTTTTTATAGACAGTACTATGAAAAGATATTTAATCATGGAAAAGGGGAAAAAACTGGAGCACACGGATACCAAAAAGCCTTGTAATAGTACGAATCTGAGAAAAAAACTGACGCGTTTCGACGCAACCACGTCTTTATCAGAGTACCGTGTGCTCCAGTTTTTTCCCTTTTTCCATCAGTTTAGTGTGCGGGACTGAGAAGCACCGGATCTGGGCCTTCACCGGCAGATGCTTGGGGATTCTTCACTTATAGTTTATCTTGACAAGATATTTATATTGTCTTTTTTGTTGTCAGCTGTATTTTAATTGTAAATATACAAAACATCCACTGCAATCATTTAGGTCTGAATAACATTAAAAAAAAAGTTATACAGGTGCAGAATAGTACTAGAAAGGAAGTTAAACAATTTGAATAGCACTGTGAATTGGAAGGTCTTATGCAAGCAGGTAGTTTTTTTTCATGATTTGGTGCTAAATCACTCAGGGAAGGCCCAGTGCTTTAGAAGAAAAGATGGGCCGAGTATCGCCAATTTGCCCACAGTTGCGCAAAAAAATAATCAAAACGTTTAAAAACAATGTTGCTTTGAGAAAGAAAGGAAGGAATTTGAAAATTTCCCCAAATAAAGTGGCAGTGGCAGAACCGTGTGGTGATGGGCCCGGGTTCAAGAATTATTTGGGGCCCACTCATGCACAAAATGTGCACCTGATCGAGTACATTTCGTTTTTGAATTCTAATGCACCCACAAACAGCAGTATGCAGGCAAAAAGATTTCACATCAGTTTGTGCATTAGGAAAGGCAAAATGTGCTTGAAATATTTGATTCTGTATACCTGTCTTGTGTAAAATAGCCCTGTGTGGCTAAAATAGCTTCCTTAAATCATACACTACAGATTAGCAAGCCAGCAATCTACTTAAAATTAATTCAAGTTAAAAGAATTTGGTAATGTCATTAACATTGGTTATAAAGTTTAAGAATGTCGAAAAATTGATAAAACATTTCAGATTTATTATTTGATTATACGGAAGTGTTGGGGTCACACAGAGGAAAGCCTTTCACATGTGAGGAGACAAAATGGAGCCCAGGACTTCCCATGACCACTTGCTGCCTGCAAGCCCCTCCCGCCAGCAGGCTAGACACATAAAAGCAGTGGTCAACCATTTTATCTCTCTCTTCTCTTGGATCCTCTCTTGGAGCTCTGGACTATCTCTCCCTCCCTTGGAGAGGCTCCTGGACCCCTGGGGACTGCTCAGGCTGGGGAACCCCTCCCCCACCTCCTAGGCCCAGCATAGACTGGCCATGCTGAAGAATCTGCCAGGCTACCAGTAGTACAGCAAGAGTTGAAGAAACAGCTTGCTTTTGAGGAGCGGCCAGCTTCCCTCCTCTGCCCACAGCAAAGGCACGGACCGCACCAGAACCGCTCTTCTGACAGCACCAGAACCGCTCTTCCAGCCGGATCAACATCACCCGTGATTGGATCCTCCAGCAACCTTCAAACCTCTTTCCTCAACTAAGGACTGGTAACAACTGGGCATTCAAACCTTCTTTTAAGACTAAGACTGACTGTGTGTATTTGTAAAATGATAGTTGCTGTGATTGTTTTTAGGATTGTGTTTTAGTAGGACAGGATGGTATAAATATATAGCAGACAAGGTTTTGCATGCAAATAACCCCTGTAGACTAACACGGCGCCTTTCCTGTGCAAAATACAAACAGATCTCTTCATTTTAATGTAATACACACACACACAAACACAACACTGAGTGTTTTAAGTCATTTAACTGACTTTATAACTCTTTAAACTTTCCATTGCTACAAAGACTTGGTCTCTGTTACAGTAGGGTTGCCTTCCCCCACTCCACATGGTCAGCAAGGCCCCTCCACTCACACCTTAGATCATCTCTTTGTTCTCTCTCACCCACACCCGCACGCGCGCACACACACACCCACACACACACACACACACCTCCTCCATTGTGCATATAGTGTTTAGTGTAGTCTAGATTGTGTGTTTCATTTGTTTCATTTAAATAAATATCCTTTAAAGACATATGCTGTGGTTATTAATGTTGTACAAGAGAGAACGAAACTGCCAACCTCTTCTATAGAACTCCAAAGCCTTCAATCTAACTATTAATTGGGTAAGTTGGTTACAATTATTAATTTAATTATTAATCAATTTCCAAATTAATAGCTTAGCAGATATTGAGACTGAGGTTTTATTAATTGGCTATCGTTTTCCCTTCACTGAGGAAGGGTGGTGCCCCGAGGTATTTATATTAATATTTAATATTAATATTACAATATCATATTTTTGGATAGTCAAATTAATAATATTGATATCATTAGGCAAATTGCATTTTTCCCAACATTGGTGTTCTGTGCGAGGCCATTACTCCAACATTGGTGCCCCGTGTGAGGATAGTACTGTTGTCATTTCGTTCGTAATTGTACAATATTAATATCACATTTAGCATAACCTTGGCCAGTCCAAAATCTTCACGATTTCAGTTGCCAAACGTCTTTGTGTTCACCCCTTTTAGTCTGCTACAGGTGTAGACATCCGACTGTACTTTGAAACTAGTACATTGTGGTGAATATTATTTTATTTAAGTGACCAAATAATTTGTGAGAGATTTTGAGTTGTGAACTAGTCTTTTAAGTCCCAATAGTTACACTAAGAAGGATTGCTATTGCTGCTGGTGCATACAGGTCAATCTACTGTGCAGTAACTTGTAACGAGAGTTGGTTCAGCATTTGAATGCCACACATTCAATTAAATTTTATCCCACTGTCATTTGTTGTAAAGCAAGTGCTACATTTTGACTTAAGACACAGCGCGCCCACGGCCCTGTGTGATAGAGAGAGTAAATAGGCTGTCACTGCCATGCATTTCAGCCTTATTTGACCATAGAGCCCAAGATTGAGCTAGCTGTGCAACCACGTGCATTAGCTTCAACAAGTTCCTTGAGACAATTCCCTAACTGTAGCTCCCTGTTTCAGTTAGTGTGTTTTATTGCAAGTTTGTAAGCGAACTGCATTCTTCTTGTTGTGCCCACTGTTACCACTAGTTGGTGCTGAAGCTATCTGATCACAGAAGCTGTATTTACAGTTTAGGCCCCAGTGATTGGCTAAATCTAGTGTATTTCTGTTACACATTAAGGTGTCTGCTACCGGAACACCATAGTTAGCCAAATTCCTTGTGTTGTATCAGACAACTTTTTTTTTACCTTATCTCTTAGATCCAACAATGGACAACCCCTGTGTAGAGCAGCTTATTTCTTCTGTAGCACAGAGCCTGAAGCCTGGCTATCCTGAGTTCATCAGTAAGCTGAATTTCAGTGAGTGTGTCAAAGAAATAGACTTTCTATTCAACAACAGGTACGATGCACAGAGCGCATCCAAAGGCCCATTGTTGAGATGTCTGCTGTTGATCTTTCACAGACACACCCATCTTGCTGTCCAAAGCAAAACTGCCCTAGAATTTGAGATAGACACCCATAGAGCGCAAAATGCTGAGCTTCTCAAAGAAATTAAATCAGCTAATAGCAAAGCCATGCGCTATTTGACAGACCTACATGCAGCAGAGTCAGACCTCTGCTCGCACAAGGAGGAACTTTTGCGGCTTAAAACAGAACGTGTTTCCATTCCACAGTCGTTCAGCCCATGTGACTCTGGCTACTCCAGTTCACCGTCCTCCAGTAGTGAAACATTAGCTCCAGTTTCTCCCAAAAGATTTGAACGATTCCCAACCAGCGCCAAGGATTTGGGAATGAAGTCAGCACCTCAGACTCCACTGAGAGACAGAGCTAACCGCTGCCTGACTTCCCATGTTGTCAACCCAGACTTTGACACATCTAGCTTTTGGTCGAGAACAGATTCTGCCCCATGTCATTCTCAGCCAATGAGATATGACAGGGTTACTGATGTGCATCACTCCGTAAAGGGGGGCGGAGCTTTTCAAGACTGTCCAGCCCCTACCTATTTACCTGACTCTAGCCTTAGCTTAGCCTCGCCTTCACCAGATAGGAACACACAGTTTCCTCGTTTTGAAGTGCTTGAGAGTTTAGCTAAAGACATTGACCATTTTGATCCAGGAAACTCTGATCATAATGTTGAAAATTACTTGAGGGAGATAGACTACAGTCTTGTCGACTTTCCTCAAGCTAGTGACAGGGAAAAGGTTAAACTTGTGTGGAAAACCAGCTCAAAAGCGGTTCACAAGTTTATCCAGACACAGCCTCTCAGTGTCAGAGATGACTACAGTGAGCTATGTCATGCACTGAGGGAAGAATTTTCTTCAAGTATTGATGACATTAGTTCAATGATTGAGGCCTTCCAAGTTAAACATTCCCGCACAGAAAACCCTAGGGAATATTTTAATCGTTTGAGGCATAAGTATTTCCAAGGCAAGAATACCCCAGGCTTAGAAGAAAACCCAACCTTCAAGTCTTTGTTCTTGCGCAACCTGCACCCGTGTATACGCAATCACGTTACACTCCGGACATGTCAGGGGAACCCCTCCATGCAGGAGATCAGGAAGGTGACACAGGTGGCTTGGGAAACTGTTGTCACTTCCAAGGCAAGGGTGGTAACCACTGAGCCCGCCAGCTCAAACACGGGCCTCTCATGCAGGCGTTCTATGTCCAAACTTCACCCTCGCCACAGAGCGAAGGGGGGTGAGAAACAGCCTCATAGGGACAGTGAGCGTAGCCGCCATGTCCACCATCTGCGTAGAGATGGGCATGCCCTCAGCAGAAACTGTAGGATGCCGTACGCAGAAATCCTGGCCCAGACACACGGCCAGACTCTGGATGGTTCAGATGATGATCAGAGCATCTCTGACAACAATTCAGAACATGGTCACTCCCTATCCGACAGTGACAGCGCCTCTGGTTTTATGGAGCGTGACAGCCCAGAACCAGTAATAGAGTCAAAATATAGACACCCCAGAGTTCGCTTTTATAAGTCATAGTTTACACATCTCACCCTGTACCAATGCTTTGACCATCTTGACAGCGTAACTCCCCTGACTTTTCTTATGGTTACATGCAGAATTTAGATTTGTTCGCCGCAGCAGCAAGGGCAGTAATTCTGATTGTAACTATGCACCACGGTCTGATTTTGCAAGTACAGTTGGAGTTAACTCCTTAGCAGTACTTTTTTTAAACAGTATGACACATGCTAACCTAGAACACAGCTAGTCATACACCTGTCCTTGTTGCACACCATTTTAGGACATTACAGTCACATGATGTACAAAAACCATGATACAGCCGTTAGGATGTTGAGATTATGGTAATGTGATGACACCCTTCTGCAGTTACACCTGCCTGAAGGACAAAAATTTGTAAAGTGTGTGAAGAATTCTTCATGAATAGTCAATTTTGTCATCAGATCCAAAGAGTGTACCAAAACACACTCTTGGATGCTCCAAAAATGGCTTTATCATTGTAGGTGCCATTCTTCTCTGCATATAACAAATAACAACATTAACATTCCATTTCTCTCTAACCCTGATGAGCAACATCATTGGTTATACATTTTGAATCTGTCATTTCCAAGTGTGTTATCTGGTTTTGTTTGTAACTTTTACTGTGAGTTTAGACAACTAATGCCCATTTAGTTACACTCTGCCCAGTTGTTACACCTGGAAAGAACTGACAAATGCACTCTTCCCTCCATGGACTCTACTATTGAGCTCTTGGGATGACACATCGGGTGTCACCCCAAGACCTAAGGGGGGATGTTGGGGTCACACAGAGGAAAGCCTTTCATATGTGAGGAGACAAAATGGAGCCCAGGACTTCCCATGACCACTTGCTGCCTGCAAGCCCCTCCCGCCAGCAGGCTAGACACATAAAGGCAGTGGTCAACCATTTTATCTCTCTCTTCTCTTGGATCCTCTCTTGGAGCTCTGGACTATCTCTCCCTCCCTTGGAGAGGCTCCTGGACCCCTGGGGACTGCTCAGGCTGGGGAACCCCTCCCCCACCTCCTAGGCCCAGCATAGACTGGCCATGCTGAAGAATCTGCCAGGCTACCAGTAGTACAGCAAGAGTTGAAGAAACAGCTTGCTTTTGAGGAGCGGCCAGCTTCCCTCCTCTGTCCACAGCAAAGGCACGGACCGCACCAGAACCGCTCTTCTGACAGCACCAGAACCGCTCTTCCAGCCGGATCAACATCACCCGTGATTGGATCCTCCAGCAACCTCCAAACCTCTTTCCTCAACTAAGGACTGGTAACAACTGGGCATTCAAACCTTCTTTTAAGACTAAGACTGACTGTGTGTATTTGTAAAATGATAGTTGCTGTGATTGTTTTTAGGATTGTGTTTTAGTAGGACAGGATGGTATTAATATATAGCAGACAAGGTTTTGCATGCAAATAACCCCTGTAGACTAACACGGCGCCTTTCCTGTGCAAAATACAAACAGATCTCTTCATTTTAATGTAATACACACACACAAACACAACACTGAGTGTTTTAAGTCATTTAACTGACTTTATAACTCTTTAAACTTTCCATTGCTACAAAGACTTAGTCTCTGTTACAGTAGGGTTGCCTTCCCCCACTCCACATGGTCAGCAAGGCCCCTCCACTCACACCTTAGATCATCTCTTTGTTCTCTCTCACCCACACCCGCACGCGCGCACACACACCCACACACACACACCTCCTCCATTGTGCATATAGTGTTTATTGTAGTCTAGATTGTGTGTTTCATTTGTTTCATTTAAATAAATATCCTTTAAAGACATATGCTGTGGTTATTAATGTTGTACAAGAGTGAACGAAACTGCCAACCTCTTCTATAGAACTCCAAAGCCTTCAATCTAACTATTAATTGGGTAAGTTGGTTACAATTATTAATTTAATTATTAATCAATTTCCAAATTAATAGCTTAGCAGATATTGAGACTGAGGTTTTATTAAATGGCTATCGTTTTCCCTTCACTGAGGAAGGGTGGTGCCCCGAGGTATTTATATTAATATTTAAAATTACTATTACAATATCATATTTTTGGATAGTCAAATTAATAATATTGATATCATAAGGAAAATTGCATTTTTCCCAACATTGGTGTTCTGTGCGAGGCCATTACCCCAACAGAAGTATATTGTATCATTTCCTAGCATTAATTTCTATATAATTTATTAGCTTGCTAGCTAGCAAGCTTCCTCTGTTTCTGTCTAGCCTAATTTCCCACATAGTTCCTTCAGAGACAACCGTTTTAACACTGCAGTGGATATTTAGCCATCAGATGGCTCAACAATATAAGCGCTATTTGACCGGCCCTTAATTTTTGGCATGCACAGTTGTGACTTCAGACGGTTGCAATTTCCGTGCAAGGATGAAGTTTTGCCTTCAACATGCTGGCGGTTGGGGATAAATTTTTGTTGTTACTCAGGCTGAAGGTACGGGGCCATATTAATAGCCAGCATGCTAGAATTACAGGTGGCACTCCTCTCTCATGCCAGAGGCACCTTAAAACAACGTTTGGCCAGATGCTGTGGGCGTCAGCATTGACACGGGTAAGAAGACCTTTCTCAACCGTTTTGATACCAAAGGTATCCTCATATTCTTCAATACAAAACCAACCACGTTGGTTAACTGGAAGCGAACTATAGCTAATGGGGATCAAACCTGGGCTCTTCGGCTCATCAGACTGTTGCACAAGCCAGTGCTTTATCATGCAGTCATTAAAAGTATCGATCTAAGTTGTATTTGTACCACTAATGCCAACCCCAGTCCAAGCCCTAATTTTAACTATGTAGTTTTCATGCCTTTGTCTAACCTTTACTGTAATCCTAACCCCAACCCAAAACACAACCAAGTAGTTTCAGTGCCTAAATCTAACCCTGATTCTAACCCCGACCCATATTATTATTGTGCAACACGTTCGTTAGACCACGCCTGGAGTATTGTGAACAGTTCTGGGGACCATACTTAAAGAAAGAGATAGAGGCTCTAGAGAAAGTTCAGAGAAGAGCCACCAAGCTTATTTCAGGTATAAAAGATGAAAGCTATGAGAAGAGGCTGAAGATCCTTAATCTCTTTAGTCTTAGGAAAAGGAGACTCAGGGGTGATTTGATTGTCTTTAAATATGTTAAAGGGATTAGCAAAGTGAATCATTTAGGATTCCTTCGACTAAGTGTTGTGAGTAGAACTCGGGGTCACAAATGGAAGTTGACTAAAGGTGAATTTAGCACTGATATTCGGAAATATTTCTTTACCCAAAGAGTAATTTCAATGTGGAATAGCTTACCTGACCATATTGTTGAGGCAGAGACCTTGGGGGTTTTCAAGAGCAGGGTTGACTTAGAGCTAGATACCATTGAGTCATTTAGTATCTGAAGGGATATATTCACAATAGAATAAAGAAACTGGCGAGCTTAGTTGGGCTGAAAGGCCTGTTATTGCCATTCATGCTATGTTATGTTTTGTTATTGAACTGTCTGATGGCTGAATATCTTTTACGTTTTAAAAGTTAGATTTTTTCAAGGAAAAACCCAGATTTGGTGTTCCAGACCTATCCAAATTTAATAAGAAAAACTCAGATGTTTTTCATCATTTAGCACAATTTTGTAAATGTATGATCACACATTCAGCGTTCACTAACTAGCCAGGTTTGAAGTCGGTCCTCATAGTCAAAATTTTGGGTTCACATTTAAATAGCTGTTAGGCTGTCCATCTTTATTTACCCTCAGTGGTCTCAACATCGGGTTGCTTGCTAATGTTCGCCAGCTAGTAAGATGACACACTGGCTAGCTAAAGTAACGGTTAGCAAGCAAATTTTTCTTGTCCCATAAACCGTAAAGAAAGCCGTTTTCACGTAGCACACGGTTTGGACGGTGCTCTGCGCTGGGCACGGCGCAGACTGTGTTGAGCGGCTTTCAGAGTGGGCGCCGAGTAGGACGCACGCATGCGCGTTGTGCACGCATGTGGCGCTGTTTGCTATGCGACCGATACAGACGCTAGGAAGTAGTTCGTTCAGGCGCACTTTTTCTCTGGCGGACAATACTTAAGCTTCAGATGCACTTTGTGCAGTGACAGTCAAAGGACAGCTCTGGCAGTAGTTCTTCTGAGGAGGAGAACACCAGTAGCAGCAAGAAGAGTGTGGATTTGCTTCACTAATTCAGCTGAGTTGATTAAGCCAGGTTGAGTTTCCATTAAGCGTGCCAACTGTCTTTGATCTGACATCAGGACAATTGATATAGATACTGTAATTTATGTGCTGATTCAGATAGTTACATTAAACAGTGGTTGCTGTAATTATTTACTGTATTGAAATGTGCCTGACATTCCGGAAACCTGCCTGTGAGGTTTCGCTGACGTGAGCGCACTGTGCGCCCGTCAACCAAATTATTAACTGCACAGAAAGTAAACCAGATTGGAGCAGGCGAGCTTTCTGTGCAACTGCAGCGAAGACTTTTTCTACGAAATTGTCACTGTGTCTTGATGAATATGTGACACCTCCCCCTACTACGCCGCCACACCCATCTCGGCACACGTTTGTCTACCAAAGGCTGCGCATGGTGTTGTACCGCACAAAATTACCACTGCGCAAGCTGCGCCAGACGGAATTACCACTGGGTGGGCTGCATCAAGCTACGTCACGCTGCACCACCTGGCGACAAGAAATTAGAGCCCATTGTCATGATTTCGCTGACAAAATAAGGCTAGTTTGCATACAGTCTTACTTGCTAGCGAGCTAGTTGGCTACCTAGCTAGCAACAGTATAGCTTGCACGCCAATGTATTTACTACATAGCCAACTGGCTAGCGAGCTAAAAAGGCTGCTGTTCGCTTTCAATGCGTACACTGTCATACTCGTTTGCGAGCTAGTTGGCTTCCTAGCTAGCAAGCCAAAGTGATACGAACTGTGTGTCATAGCTAGCACACCAGTATTTTTGTGGGGATGTTGACAAGATTCATGGTAGAACGGAGATAAACCAACAGTTTTTTTTCGAGCTCTCGGCATTTATCGTAGGCTAGATACCTGGAAATTTACATTTGAACCTTGCGCTCAAATGAAATTTCCAGGTATCTATCCTACGATAAATACCTTGTGTTTGAAAAAAAAAACAAAACTGTAGGTTTATTTCCTAATTAAAAAATATTGGTGACCCTCTTCATACAGTATATTACAAATGGATTGGCTACATAGCTAACTATATGCTTGCCTGACATAGCTTGTTTCAAAACCTAAACAGTTGAAATTGTGGGCATTGCCCTACCTAGTCATGGCAAAATATCCTGAAATCTCATAACAAATAAGGGGGAAATAAATATTTAGTGAAATGAACATGGGAGGAATAATAATGTATTTTTCTTTACGGAATGCTCTCTTTAAAAAACAAATTATATCACAAGTGTTGCTCTCTCTATGCCCAAGCTAATTACAACTTGAATTAGTGAGCAAATGATTAATTTAAGGACCAAACTGCAGTAATTTTTTTTTTCCCTCTCTGATCCATTAATTGCATGGTGATCATCAATTAGCTGCTCAACCACGCAGCAAAATCTTCGGCATAAAATCAATTCTGGTCGAGTGTTTTTAATTCTAAGAGAGTACATAGCATCCTCACTGAAGTTCATTTAACACTGTTGGACAGTTAATGCAGTCATTTAGCTCCTCTTTCATCTCGGCTAATTTAATTTGTTTCATTCATCTCAGTTTCATTTCAGCTCATTTTGTTGTTTTAGTCTTTTGACCACCATATTTCAAGGCTATTCCCAGGGTGGTTGTATTCAGAAAATGTGGTGGGTTCCTTTGACATAACTTGTGAAAACAATTGGTCCAGTCTAAGTCAATTTCATCGAATTTCAGTGCTGTTGCCATATGATATGCGGTTGCATTTTAAATAGCATATTTTAATAATTTCATAGTATTACCCTTTAATGGTGAGAGTGGGGTTCTTCTTACCCTGTTTAGTTGATGATGTATTGCCAGTATTGTAGCGCACCATTAAATCTGATCACTTTTTATTATTTTTCTTTTTATCTCTCCCTCTTTTGAAAAATGACAATAAAGTTTATGTTTCATGAAATACAAAATGAGGCAGGTTTGTAGAGGCACTATAAAGTAAATCCATACTCTCCGTATACCATTGATTTGGCCATACAGAACATATAACCATAAGTCTGAGAAACATAAATGATACGTACAGAATTTGTCCTCTCTCTGGATTACTTTATGTTTTCTTTTCAATTCGGCCTTGGTCTGATATTCTGACCTCCCACAGGAGGAATCAAGGTAAGGCCACAGCAGACTATATAATTCAGTAATAAAATCTTGAGCTGTGACTGTTACTCCTACACACAATGTCATTTTAGGCGAAAGCTGGCCAAAACATGCATTTATTTATATCAAGGCAGAAGGGTGGTGCTGGGATTTGTTGGCAGGCTGACAGATAATAGAAAGGGGGGAGGGATATGATATATACAAATTGAAGGTTAAATAGACCACTCATTTATAGCAGCAACCTGTTAAATCCCCCAACGCACTGAAGCCTGTAAGTTATGTCTTTTGGACTGTGGACGAAAACTACAAAGTACCAAAATGACCTGCAAACTCCATCCTTGAGGGCAGATTTTGACCAGGAAACGTCTTTCTGCAAGATGAAAGTGCTAACTACTCTGCCAGCATGCCTTCCAACTGGTGGCGCTGTTGGCCTTTACTTTAGAGGGCAAGTTTGCTAGTTAGCCTCAAGTAGTCATAAAGATGGAAACAGGTTGATGCCATCATGTCTTTGTTCTTCCACAAAAACTATAATATCTGATTCATAATGTTCAAAGCAATCAAACTTCTCACTCTCTGAAATATATAGCATTATAGTCAGTATATGAAGCAGATATTGTACAAAAGCACAAGACTGGAGGGATAAAATACTATTTTTGTACTTTAGGTTTGTGGCAGGACATGGCTAGATGAGGATTTTTTGCTGTAAGACTGTCCATTGCTGTCTTTTATTTCCGCATTGCTGACAGCATTGCTGTTTGAGTTGCATTTCCCATGAGAGCCATACGCTCTCTCTGCGCTGGAACCAGAGAAAATGTTATCAGCTCAATTGATCATTTTAACGGGGCTTCCACTGGCCATTACTGTTGCTGATACTGCAGCTAATGTGTCAAACATGGGCACTTTAACAACACAGCCTCAAACAAAAAAAGTGCCGTGCAGCTACTTTTTCACTCAACAAATTTCCCAAACGTACCCAGGAAGTCGAATAACGCTCTATTTGGGAATAATTAAGCACCATTTGCAAGCATAAAAGATGCCAATTAATTATGTATTGCTGGGTTGGGGGACAATTTAATGTATCACCTGAGTAACAAGTGTCTGTACCATTTTAGGTACTTTTCATGCCTTTTACTGTGAAAACACACAAGGTAAAAACTTAAGCGCTAACAGAGCACGTAAGCACATGGCATAGGTACTCGTACTTACCAATTTTATAGCTAGCTATTCTGTGTTCAACTTCCCGCGAATGCAACATCCCTGGATGTCAAAATTTGCAAAAGGGCTTGGTTGCCCAGTTTATTTCTGAAAAATGATGGCTTATTAAATCATGGTGAATTCTAAAGATATTTTGTGCTACCAAACTTTTGTTTTAGTGGCCTAGTGGTGGTTTGCTTGACTGGTTAATATAGAGTTTAAAGTGCTATAGAATCTGAACATTGGTTCATTAGCTCAATCCAGAGCCAGCAGTAAAACTTTTATAACCTAGGATGTTCCTGCAGTCTGCTTGTGGGGGGTAGCTTCTCTGGCTTTGCTCAGCTTGGGGTTGGAATTGCAAAGCCTTGCGAGTCCCATGACTCCTGTGAAAGTCAAATCACTGTCCCCACTGAAGTTAAAGTCCAGTTACATGAATCTGTTTAAAATAATCTAAATCTCTGGGAAATTCATAATATGTTCATGTTCAATATCCCGTGAAGAAATCACGTATATACTTTTAATCGAATTAAACTATATAACACTCCATATTAAGGCTTTTTCATGACAACTGCACCAAATTAGTACATATTCCTATCATGTTTGATCTTGTTATTCTCGGGGGAATCCAAGGAGTTGAATGGAGCACGTTTCATCTCCTTTGAAATTATGGTTCATTGCCTTTGGGAAACTCTTGAAAATTGGACAGATTCCGCTCTCCTCTCTATGCCAGATGGTTTTATCACCTCAATGGTGGAAAACCAAGATTCGGCCCTCCCTTCCTCTGCCTTGATCGGGGGCGTGGTTTTGGGGGCTTAAAAGCAAGCGATTCTAACCAGGAAGCCTTTATTTCGATCTCCCTGCATGCGGAAAGGGTGAGTAGTCTCTTAATTCGGGAGGGTCCCATCCCAGCTCTACCTGCAGGCCTAGATCTGTGCGGAAGTAACGGATCTAGGTAGGCGGGGAGGGATGGAATCCGAGTTCGCCCTGGGCATGTGGTGCGGCCTCGCTCCACGTGCTGGCCTCCATTTTTTTCCAAGTATGAATTTATTCTCTCTTTCTAAATTGTGTGTAACTTGTAACTGGCTTAACGTTGATTTGTTTGATCCAAGTTTGTGCCTACGTGGTGATTAAATTACTCACTGCTTGCGTGATCTCCGTGACTCTTAACACTTGTACATACTTTCTAGTCTTGTTTCGACCGGTACTTAGGGGGCTATCCATTACCATTGCAGACTAGCTAGCTGATCTGTAGGTAGTGAGTAGTTTTAAGTTGGATTGTAGATTACATTCTACTCCTGAAGGGTTTTTGTATTACCTGTCCTGGAGATTGTATTGTAGAACCTGAATATTTAATTTAGCTCAAAAATGGGTCAAAAATCCTATTGTTGGAACACATGCTCATTACGCATGTAAAATCTGAATGTTAGGGTGATCTGACACAATCCAGAGCGAGCAGTTAACTTTTACAATCCTACAGCCTGCCGGTGAGAGTGGCATCCTTTGTTCCCCACGGCGGGGGGTGAGAGCCATCAAGTCTAGCAGGCCCAGCATCTCTGGAACTCAAATTCACTGGTTTCATTGAAGTTAAAGCGCAGCTACTTCAATTGGCTTAAAACAACTTAAACCTCTATCAAATTCATATTTTGTTTATGTTCAATATCCTAAAAGGAACCTCTCATATATTTCACACTATTGGGCTATAATATTCTATTTTAAGGCTTTTCCATGACAACTGCATCATTTTAGCACACATTCCTATCATGTTTGGTCTCTTTATTCTCGGGGGAGTCCTAGGAGTTGAATGGAATATGTCTCATTTCCATTGGAATTATGGTTCGTTTGTAAGATTCATTCAAGCAACTACCCTAGTCTCCCTGTGCAAATTATCTTATCACCTAGGCCAGTAAAACTCTGATTCGGCCACCCCTTCCTCTACCTTGTTCGGAGGTGTGGTTTGGAGTCTTTAAGGGTACGAGATCCTAAGGGGGGTGGGGTCTCTTTTCTCCGCTTCTCTTCTCGGCTCTTCTCTTCTTGCTTGGGTCTTCTCTTCTTGCTCCTCTCTTCTTTCTCTTCTCTTCTTGGGGTAAGTCACCTGTTGCCTTGCTCTGCGAAGCGGGGGAATATTTGAGTTCTCCCCGACCACGTGGAGCGACTTTAGCTCCACGTGGTCATTCATCTTTTCCAGGTATGAAAATACTCTAAATCCTTCTAAATTATATGTAACGGTAATTGGCTTATCATTGATTTGTTTGATCCAAGTTGTGCCTACCTGGTGAATTAAATTATTGTTATTCCTTCTCTAGCTTGCGTGGTCTCGTGTCTTTTAATCTTTTTATTCTTCTTAGCCCCGTCTCGGCGAATACCTAGGGGAATAGTTTAACCCCACTGAGGAACGACTGGCCAGTGGCCCGGTGTGGGAATCGGTTGGTTAAGTTGATTTAGGCAGCCAGGATCTACCAATATACGGATTCATAGCCCAAGTGTGGAGTGAATCTGGGTTCACTGTAATTCAAGCCAAAAGATGCTGTTGCAGTGCTGGTTGACTTTCAACCTTTAATCAAACCAACGAACCTAGGATTCGAACATGGTGTTAATGCCCAGGAACATTAATGTAGCGGCGGTGGTTGTCTGTTTGGAATTCAAGGTATAGTCACGTCATGTTTGTCCTTAGAGTTTAAGTTACTGTTATCACTGTTTCGAGATTCACGCAGGTGTTCCCTAAATGATCAATTCTAATTCTAATTTGGAGTCAGATTTTTAACGAGATTATAGCTAAATTTTGTATTCTAACTGTTATATGGAGTCAGATAAATCGTAACCATTGCGCTTTCATGCCCCGTCCTCGGACGGTGAAAAATATCCATTATATTGTGATTCACACCAGCCAGAAGAATGCTCTAATTAAAGTTAGACTAAGAGAACACGTGAGGCCTTCACCCCGGCAACATCCACCTTTTGGTTATTGCTCTTTTGGGGTTTTACAGTATCTTAAAGAATACCCCTGGGCTGAGAGGCTGGTATTTGATTGATCTCCTTAAGGAGCCCTTAGGGGTACATTAACCTGGGTTCATAATATGTTTATGCTCAGTGCTACTTTCTTTGCCTAGATGCCACTATCATGGTAATTTCTTCCATCCTCTCCAAACTAAGATCCGGCGGCAACGTTTTTTACCCTGGGGGCGTTTTGCTGAGTGACAATGGTTTTCGCAGATGAGTCTCTGATGGCGTAACTGCCTCGAGATTCATGCATACTGTCCCCAAACTATAAATTCCCATTCTAATTTAGAGTCAGATATTTAACGAGGATGCAACTAAATTTGGTTCTCTAAATGTATTATGGCGTCAGATTAATTGTAACCGTTGTGTTTTTATGCCCTGTCTTTGGACAGAGAAAAATATCCATTTTATTGTGATTCACACCAGTCAGGAAATTGCTCGAATTAATGCCAGCCAAGAAGAACACGTGAAACCTTCAGCCCTCTGCAATGTCCGTCCTTGGTATTGTTTCGTGGGGTTCTACAGTGCCACTAATTATACAACAGTAGTAGGATAGACTAAATAAAATATATCGTTAGCGTAATAGCATAGTTGCAGTGGTGGAGTGAGTACACGACTTCAGTACTTGAGTTAGAGTACAAATCCTCCTTGTCAAATTTACTCCACTACGCTCTGTCAAAATGTTACTTGAGTAAGAGTAACAAAGTACTTGCTTTTGACTATACTTAAGCAATCAAGACTACAGGCTTTTAAAAGTGCTTAAGTAAAAGTATAAAGTAAATTTATTTTTTCGACTTATGTTTTTTCCCCCTTTTGAATTTATTGGGCCTTTTTTTCTGTTTTGATTTATAGCACCTTGTTATAACTCCATGGACCTGTCCATGCTCTCAAGAGTTAACTTGTTAATGATCTACCTTAAAAATTTAATTAATAATTTACAAGAAGTCAACACTTACAGAAGGTATAAGCAGTGAGTATTGTTATTAACCAGTTATTGGTCCTTCTATGATACCAAGAGCAATACAGCATGTAATTGCGGACATGATCTAATCCAGAAACATATAAATATCACCCAATGATGGTCCGTCGTTCAAACGCCTTATAAATTGGACGTTGTTCTGAAAAGGGTTGCAAACCACAGCACTAATATCATGTTATACAAAGCCTGCAGAAAATCCTATAAAATCAGTAATTTAATCAAACAAGGATGACAAATCGCTGTCCTTTCTGTTGATCCCATTTATTTAGCCACATGAAACAGTGAATGACCATGCCAACACTCTGGAGCCTCAAAATTACAATTTGCACATTAACTTTTTTTTAACAAAGACAAAAAGCTGTGCAAGAATATATAAATAATAATAAAGGGAGCAGAAATATATTGCACAAAAAAAATAAAAAAAATGCAGGCCCTCACCCACAGACTGAGAACCCCTGAGGGACTGCTGTTTTTACAGTGGTGTGCCCCACACACACAAACAACAACCAAAACATTTGTCCCACCCATGTTTTGGTACATCAAGGCATCAAGATTTTCTGTCTCCTCCCACACTGAGAGGAGCAGTGATGACATAACTACAACTCTGTTTCAATAACTCAACAACTTTACCTGACTGCAAGACAATAAACAGCATAAAACCAGTAGTAAAACAATATTGAACAACTCTCCATGTGCCACAACTGTCTCCATCTGCGTGTGCGTGTATCTGTGTGAGTCTGTCTGTCTCGGTCTGTCTATGTTTACCTGAAATTGAAATAGGCCTTGTTTAACTTCAAAAGCAACTGGTTCTCCAAGTTCTGAGAAAGAGTCCTTCCACGTTTTGGTGTAAACAGCAGTCCAGCTGTAGTGAACAGCATTTCACAGGCCGCCGAGGCCGGTAGGCCCGTGTTCAACTTCAGTGCCAATCTGGCAACAGCTGGACAAGGTGCGAAAGTTTCCATACCTCCAGATGTACACGCCAGGTAGGTATCAAGCTGCTTTGTGGTCTCCTGCGTGTGTGTGTGCCTCAAACCAGAGAAGTAATCCTCTTCATCAGAAGTGCTAGAAGAAGAATTATGCTGCTGCCGAGGTTCGTCGAATGAAGGAAGGTGTTCCTTTATGTATGCAAGCCCTAAATGAAACAACCATCAGTCATTATATAATTTTTATCATTTCTCCATAGACTAGAAATTGATTTAAAATGTGCTCCTGTAAAAAAACCCAAACAAAGCTTATTCTCACGTGAATAGCACCAAACCTAGTATGTTTAGTTTACAAAACCCAAAACCAGTGAAGCTGGCACGTTGTGTAAATTGTAAATAAAAACAGAATACAATGATTTACAAATCCTTTTCAACTTATATTCAATTGAATACAATGAAAAGACAAGTTACTTAATGTTCGAACAGGTAAACTTTCTAATTTTTTGCAAATATTAGCTCATTTGGAATTTGATGCCTGCAACATGTTTCAAAAAAGCTGGCACAAGTGGCAAAAAAGACTGAGAGAGTTGAGGAATGCTCATCAAACACTTATTTGGAACATCCCACTGGTGAAAGGGCTAATTGGGAACAGGTGGGTGCCATGATTGGGTATAAAAGCTGCTTCCCTGAAATGCTCAGTCATTCACTAACAAGGATGGGGCGAGGGTCACCACTTAGTGAACAAATGGGTGAGCTGACTGTCGAACAGTTTAAAAACAACATTCCTCAACGAGCTATTGCAAGAAATTCAGGGATTTCATCATCTACGGTCCGTAATATCGTCAAAAGGTTCAGAGAATCTGGAGAAATCACTGCACGTAAGCGACAAGGGCGAAAACCAACATTGAATGCCCGTGACCTTCGATCCCTAAGGCGGTACTGCATCAAAGACCGACATTAGTGTGTAAAGGACATCACCACATGGGCTCAGGAACACTTCAGAAAACCACTGTCAGTAACTACAGTTCATCGCTACATCTACAAGTGCAAGTTAAAACTCTACAATGCAAAGCGAAAGCCATTTATCAACAGCACCCAGAAACGCCGCCAGCTTCGCTGGGCCGAAGCTCATCTAAGATGGACTGATGCAAAGTGGAAAAGTGTTCTGTGGTCTGACGAGTCCACATTTCAGTCCAATTGTTTTTGGAAACTGTGGACGTCGTGTCCTCCAGACCAAAGAGGAAAAGAACCATCCGGACTGTTATAGGCGCAAAGTTCAAAAGCCAGCATCTGTGATGGTATGGGGGTGTATTAGTACCCAAGGCATGGGCAACTTACACATATGTGAAGGCACCATTAATGCTGAAAGGTACATACAGGTTTTGGAGCAACATATGTTGCCATCCAAGCAACGTCTTTTTCATGGACGCCCCTGCTTATTTCAGCAAGACAATGCCAAGCCACATTCTGCAAGTGTTACAACAGCATGGCTTCGTAGTGAAAGAGTGCGGGTACTAGTCTGGCCTGCCTGTAGTCCAGACCTGTCTCCCATTGAAAATTCAAAACGCAATACTTTTCTAATTTCTGTTATTATGGAGAAAGCTTTCAATGAAAGTAGCTGATTGACAGCTCACAATGCGACACAGCATTGTGAGCTTGTCAGTCTGCTATTTTCATTGGAAGCTTTCCTCACAATATCAGTGCTGGGGTTTAGTGGTTAATTACAATGTAGCCTTTGCTGTAAAACAATCGTTTTTACCCTCGTAGCAATTATGTGAATACTTAATTATTCTGACCCATCCCTACCTAGGACGGCATCAACCAGCGGCTTGCAGTATTTCAGCAACGGTCTGATTTTCTCAAGCTTGCCGATCATGATGTTGATGGTAGGGAGGAGATATCCCATGGTAACATTGACTTCTCCCTGCAGCACGTCCAGGGCCTTGGCAACTGGAGCCATGCTTTTGGCATATTCAGCTAAAAAGCAAATTTCAGCCTGACTGAACCTACACACACAGAGACAGAAAAAAAATTAACTTAGGGGGAAAAACTAGTTACTTTCCGAATAAAAACCTATTAGGTTCAGCATGTGGTAGGGTAAGTACATCTACAGCAGGACATGAAACACATTCACTGTCTACTTACATTACAACCTTGAGGTCAGCACAGACACTTCTCAAAGCATTCTCTCCTTGGTCCTTGTTGTAGATCTTCAGGATCCGCTCCACAGCCAGGTAAAAGGAGTTACATCTAGTGGCACACGGTTGTAAAAGCTGGAGTTTGCAATGCTTTTCCACAATCTCTGCAGCAATAGAGGACCTGGATGTCTTATTCCAGATAGCTTGACATTTGCCAACAGCGGACCTTGAGAGCTTCTTGTAGTTGGTTGCCTTGTCTGCATCAGCAGCATCAACAGAAGACACTTAATTTAACAAATGGCATACACACCTCTGATGTTTTGGCAGTTGGTACTGGAGACCATCGTCTTCAGCCAAAATGGCTTCTACCTCATAGAACTCCACCTCCTCCTCATTCTGAAGGTCATCAGGATCATCACTTGTGTCAACTTCTTCCTCCGGAGCAGCAACAGCAGCAGCATTATTGTTTTCATCTCCAAAGATACGGAAAGCTTTTATGAAGTTGGATCCATTGTCAGTAGTGGTTCTGAAAATCTGGTCCCGGATGTCATACTCCAAGTGTATGTCGTTCAACGCACTTGCCAAGACGTCAAATGTATGAGAGCCCTTCAACTGTCGAGATGCGAGAGCTGCAGAATGCCTTTTTAAGGTGCCTTGGTCTAACCAGTGTGCTGTAATGCCAAGAAAGCTCCATCTCCTTGCTGACCAGCAGTCGGTGGTCGTGGCTGTATACAAAGCCTTCCCCATCTCCTCCCTCACACGGGCCTTCATCTGAGTGGTTGCACAGCTAAGTCTGCTGCGGAGGGTGGTTCGGGACATTACTGTTCGCTGAGGATGGAGATCAGTGATGAGTTCCTGGAAAGCGGGCAGCTGAACCATAGAGAACGGCTGTAGGCCTTGCGTGATGAAGTTGAGTACTCTGTTGTCTACAAATTTCTGTGTGACTCTCAGGAAACTTTGACCGGGTTCATCAATTTTCCTTTGTTTCAAGGGGGTAGAAGAGCTGTCAGTCCAATATTTTCTCTTCTGTGATGCAGTGGTCAGTTCTGAGAACTTTGCTGTATGTTGTTTATGTTTTCTCTGTAAAATACAAAGAAAAGTTCAGTTAAAAATAGTTGACACAGATTAGAATCAAATAGGACTTGAAATTGACACTTAGTAGCCCGCAGACCCCTTTTGAAAAGATATGCCAGGGACCCCATAAGAGAAGATCCATTTATGGCTCTAGCAGTGTTTCTCAACCACTTAATTTCAAGGACCCACAATTTTACATGCATTTAATGGCATTTCAATCTCTGTGATCCACAATAATTGTAAAGTCAATGTTAATTTAATATTAGAATGAACAGGTACATTTAATTGGTTCCATTTGTACATTGAGTTAGACCCATGAGCAGTTTGAGAATCAATAATATACTGTGTAATTATTGATATGATTATTATTGCTGCTACAATGACTGAGGAACTGTACAGAACTAAATAATTTTACTCCTCGGCCCCCTAATCATGGGTCTCATTTTCAGTCCTCTAGCTCTGTGGTTCTCAAACTTTTTCATGTCAAGGACCCCCAAATTGACTCAATAGCCTGCAGACCCCATCTGAGTTCCCCAATGAAATGTCTACTCACGTCAACGTGCTTCTTGAGGTTGGATGTAGAGTTGTTGAACGCGGTGATGTGATTTATCTTTGGTAAGCATAGGAGGCATTTGAAAACGTAGGTCTTGTTGTCAGAGTTCACGTTTTTTACCATGGAAAACTCCAACATGGACTTAAGGTATGGCCACGGGTTTTCTTCTTGGTCATCACGGACATCTTGGGTGTCATTTTTGAAGTCTGAATCTGTGCTGCTGGACTCTACCTGGACATTATCTTCTTCATCTTCTGCACTCGTCATTGCCGCTGTCGCTGTCGTGTTCGCCGTTGTTGTGAGTGAAGCGTTGCATGTTTTCCCGGCGTCTTCCTTATGATGATGCATTTCCGGTTTTACGTGGTTAACGCAGAGGAGAACGTGCACTGTGATAGGCTCCTTTTTTGACGAACACAGCGCGTGGCCAATTGTATTGAGGGAAAACAAGGGGGCAAAACTTAGCGCCATGTTAGCGTGCAGATCGGCTGCTTGGCAAAAACCCAATACTAAACTAAATTTGTCCTGGAAATGTTACTCGAATAAGAGTAAAAGGTGTTAAATCAATTTTCTACTCGAGTAAAGTAAAAATCCTTAAAATCTGTACTCAAGTAAAGTACTTAAGCAAATTTACTCTGTTACTTTCCACCACTGCATAGTTGCCTATGTCATATTTGAACATTTTCGGAAACAAGAAAAAAAAAATTTTTAGTAAGGACATAATGTTTTTTTTTTTGATATTGCAACAGTAATCCAAAAAATGACTTAGGCAATTTGCTATGAGGCTATCTATATATGAAGAGTTTGGTTCCAAAATACAATATATCCATTTTAGTCATTTTGAGTAAACCAGCTTTTTCTATGTTGGCGCTCTATGGTATTATCTCAATTTTTGTAATTTTGGCAGTTATTGCGTTTTGGAACCAAACTCTTCATATCAAGTTAGTCCTTCACTTAGTATCCTTACAATCAAATATAATTATCCTAAATATCTTTGCTTTTGTAGTTTAAAATGCATATGACATTATAACATAATTATACATGTAGCAGTATCAATAGAATTGGAGAATTCAATATTCATGTTGAAAATGTGTGGAGTTGGGCCCTTATTGCATTCACCAATTTAATTTTGTGTTTGCTCTCTCTTTTTTAACTTTTTAACCCCAAGCCTCCCAGTGGTCAGGAAATCAGCAATCCAAACAATCATGAATAATTATTGTAACATTACCATCATTTTGAGTTTATGCAAGGAAAATCAATGTGGTTGCCCACTGTGCTTGTTCTTTGCTTCATTTCTGTTCCTTGGAACAAAAACGAGTGTGAGTAGATGGCCAAAAAAGGCACCTGTTGCAGGCAAAAGTATAGCATATATTAACACAACAATTTATTTGTTTGTTTATGAGTTTTGAAAGTACAGGGCCCTCCATAATTATTGGCACCCCTGGTTAAGATGTGTTAAAATAAATTCAATTTTTATTGCAGTAGCATAAGGGTGGACGTGATCATTTTGAAGAACAGCAATATGCTGGTCTATATCTGACATAATATACTGAGTACAAATGAAAACGCACCACTTGACAAAAGTCAATATTTAAGTTGAAATGAACTTCAATATAATTTTTATACAACAACAACACTACAGTGACGTCACCCGACATGCCAGGTGCAAGAAATGCGAGAATTTCAAGTTAACTATAACGCTGTAATCTTGCATGCACACCATGGGAAAAATGAATTTCACTCTGAATTTGTGCACACATTGCCTTTAAAAGCATGTGACCGGGTCAACAATGTGTGACAACGGCACGTCAGGACCGTCAGATCGTACTGGATCATGTCCGAGACCAAACACTACCAGCGACAAGAACGCAAGGACGACGTGGATTCATTCACCCCAACACCGTACGGAACCGTCTGCGAGCTGCAAGCCTGCGTGCACGACGTCCTTATTTCGGCCCCATATTGACGGATCGTCACCGAAACCAGCGTCTACAGTGGGCAAACAGGCACCAGAATTGGCGACTACGACAATGGCACGGTGTCATCTTTTCTGACCAGTCACGATTTCACTTAAGGAACGCAGATGGCCTTATACGTGTTTGGCGGAGACGTGGTGAACGTTATACCGCCGATTGTGCCGTTCAAACGGACCGTTGGGGTGGTGGCAGCGTTATGGTGTGAGGTGGAATAAGCTACCGTCACAGAACCCCTCTCCATATCTGCAGAGGAAAAGTGAACGGCGTCTACTATCGGGACCAGGTGCTGCAGAACCATGTTGTGCCGTTCTTCAACCAACACCACAATGTCCACACGTTCCAACAGGACAACGCTAGGGCTCACACTGCTAGGGTGTCCATGCAGTACCTTGCACAGCAGAATATCCCCGTGCTTCAGTGGCCAGCTCTGTCACCTGACCTCTCCCCTTTCGAGCACTTATGGGATGAAATTGGACGACGTCTTTCACGTCGACGCCAGATGGACAACATCCGAGAACTTGAGGTTGCCCTTGTTCAGGAGTGGAATGCTATCCCTCAGAACACTATCCAGAGACTGATCAACTCCATGCGACGACGATGCACCGCATGTGTCAATGCAAATGGCGGTCACACCCGTTATTGACTTTCCTGTTTGACCCCTACACCAGTTAAACCTCTCTCGCGCATTAACATTATCGTGAATGAAATTGAATGATGTTTACATGTCTTCTTAAATCATTCATTATCTCAAATGCATCATACGTATATACTTCACATATCAATCCGTGGAGGTATTCCAGATTTCGTGAGTGGTGCGTTTTCATTTGTACTCAGTATATTAGGTAGGTAAATAACATGGAAAATCTGTAAGCTAGAGAAAGGATTTGTATGGTTTTACGCATCAAAAATGAAAGAAAGGACCAATATTGGTGAGGGTCTGACATGATTTGAGCGACATGTGGTGGTGATTGGTTAAGACTTGTAGGCAGAAGAACAAAATCAGTTTTTTGGCAGTGAATATATGCCAAAGGGCTCAATTGAAAAAAGATCAATTGGGAAAATGGCTATATAGGTATTGCCAATTTCCCATTAATGTTAATTACAGTCCCTCCTGTTGGTTAAATTACACTATACCTGGCAAAATTTTCCAGTTCAATGTGTTGATCACACCTGAAAGGTTTTTTTTTCACAAACAAAAACAAGGAAAAAAATCACCGGATATGATTAGTAATGTCAACTGAGGCCACGCCGTAAAAATCTAATGGACTGTGATACTGCCACGGAAGGTCGTGATTGGGTGAACATAGTAAGAGGAGTTAGCAGTAGTAGGAGGAGTTAAAAAGAAAAAAAAACAGTTTTTGATAAGATTTTTAAATGAGGCAGTAAATCCATAGCGGCTTGAGGCCTTTCAGTGTGTAGTTTCTATGTTCTCCCCGTGTTTGCGTGGTTTTCCTCCGGGTGCTCCGGTTTCCCCCACCAATAAAAACATGTATTACAGGAACACTCCTACTAGTACCCCTGACCAAGGTACTGGCCTTAGAACTGGAGTTTGTGGCTGCCCACTGCTCCTCACAATAGGATGGGTCAAATGCAGAGGACAAATTAACATACGGGGTTCAGTAAAATCTATCTATCTATCTATCTATCTATGTATCTGCCTGAATATTCAATATTCCACATAAAGTTCAGACAGTATGAAAAGAGATGCAAGCGCATCTTTGGCCTTAAAGAAGATTGAGAGGGAGGGTGAACTACAAGTTGAGATTATGTGAACATGGAATGGAAGAGTTGAAGTTATCCTCATTGTATCATAGTGTGTGAACTTTGGAAACCATACATGGAGGTCTGGAGAGATGACTTGAAAGTATTGGCGTCCCAAACGTCATATGGTGCATACAGAGGTGGGGTCTTCTCGGCCAGGAAGAAAAAAACTTGATGTCCCAGACTTCTAGTTGAAGACAAGTATTGTAAAAAAAGTAGCTCTGAGGTAATAATAAAAATAATAATAATAATAATAATAATAGTGAAAACAATTGGACATTCCAGGTTCAGGTGGGATTGGAGATGCCAAATTAAAACTAAAACTAGTTAAATCAAAAAAGAAAAGAAAAGAGCCAGAAAGGAGCGAATAGACAAAGCACGATTGGCAGGCTTGACAATTACTTGTCACTAAAAGTCAGAGCCAAAGGCTTTAAGCTAGTCAGAATATTGCTGAGAAAGTATCTATGACATGTAGTTACTTTAGTCTAAGGTTAACACAGTTTGCTTGGCTCTCACCAATATTGATGTTGCTTTCCCCTCAGTCAATGGGTGGTTGCGCACCTGATTGGTACAGTGACTGACTTTGGTAGCTGCCGCAGATGTACTGTTTCAGAGCATCAGAAAATCTATTACTTTAAAGAATAGGGTACTTTCACTGTCATCTTAAAGGAGTTTTGCTTTGTTCACAGGATGATATGTTACACACAACCTCCTTAAAACCAATATACAATGCAGCAGCTGTTCCCCATGAGAATGGAGAAGGTGCTGCACACCATGAGCCAAGAACAAACCTTCTCTTCTAGGTGCCCAGTAAACTGGTTTGCAACAAATTCAGTCAGTCAGGTTTTTGGTCCTTTTTGACTGACAGATAGACAGAAAGACAGTATTCGGACAGAAAGTTAAGAGAGCAAGTTTTGAAGTTTTCATTTGTATATTTGAGTGTTTTTATGTCAGATTGGTATATGAAAATATGTTTTTTTAAATAAAAAAAAGCTGACTGCCTCTCAGTTTAATGAGAGAAAGACTGTTGTGTCATTTGAGAGTGAAAGAGAGGGAGAGAGGGAACAGTGAGAGAGAGTATGAGAAAGAGAGATCTTTAATAAGGGGACTCTCCTGGGAACATGCGAGTCTTGCCTTTAATAAGAGCATTGGTGTTCATTAAGATTCCTGTTCTTCTCTCCTGGGCCCTTTCTCACTGGGGCAGTATCGGAGATGAAATGGCAGACCAGTGTTATGGAACAAACCAGGCCTGCCCATTAGAGAACGACCACCCAGAAAACCACAGATATCAGTTACAACCCATGTTCCCCACATAACACGCAACCACACACGAATACAAACATAGTGCAAACATACACACACACATGCATGCATGCAGACACAGACTGCAGATTAAAACCCGGCTGATTTTGATTTTGGCATTTGTTTTCTAACAGCCGACGTTGATATTAGCCAGCCAACATATAACAAAAATTTGCGGCAGATACCAGTAATGCCTGCCACTTACTATGCCCAGTAACAGCTTTTGCACAATTGGGTTCAATTTATAAATTGCTGGTGCAATCCAAATTGCAGTGATGCCATATGACTTCCTCTAGGCACTAATTAAAGTTTGAAAGAATCAATAATATTTATATATTAGTTAGATAAGTTAGATCATTGGATTTTGACTGGTAACTCTTCAATTTTAACCCCATGAAGCCATACATATGACACAGTTGCTTAAATGTACCTATATAAGGAAAAAATAAAATAAAAGAAAAAAGGAAAATAAAATCAGCAGTCCAGATTAAAAGAACCTCTACGATTGGAGATCTTACTAAAACAAGAGGCTCAAAATCAACTGCTGACATCTGAGGAGGAGGAAATCAAAAACTCATTCATCCCCACCAAAAGAAATGGCAGGATATCTTTTGTTGGCCTTTGAGTACAAAGATTTCCTCATTAAAACTCTCCCCCTGGTTAGAAATCAAAGCAGCACACATTCCTGGGAATTCTTCTGCACTGCCCCTGTGGTGTAGCATAGCCCATCTCCTGTAGAGTCAAATCTCTGGAAATTTAGGAGGATGTTGTGTTGATCTTTAGTCTCTTTTCATTATTCTGGAAATTGTTTTCAGTTACCTGCAGTGATTGTTATATCAGCTTTAAAATGTTCAGGCGAGAAAATTCAGTCTTTATCACAGAATCGTGCCTTTAAATTAAAAGAAGTTTGCCTGGTGGTAATAAATGATTGTTGCGTTATTTGTAGAAACAAGTGTGCCTTGCCCAGGAATAAAAATCATCCAGTTAGAAAATATCACTGCACTTACATGATGATAGCATCGCTCTGCTATGGTACCTCTGCTGTAAAATAAATCTTGTGTTGCCTGGCAACAGAAAACAGCAGTTGTCCCAAAGACAAGGGTGCTGGACGTCACAGTCTCCTGACATTCCAATGTCCCATTTCCTGCTTAAATGAGTACAGTGCTTAACAAATACAGATGGGCCTTATTTTGGGCCACAGTTGTCAGCCTGATTTTAAAACAGTCAAACAGGGTAGCAATGCTTCTATTTATCCTCATCATCATCATTATAATTATCATTATCATTACTATTGTTATTATCATTCGTGGTAATAGTTGTTGGTGTACTAGTAGAAGAAGAAGAAGAAGAAGAAATAAAAGCAAAAGCTGTAACTGCCACAATTGTAGCAATACCAGAGAATTCATAAATAGGGAGAAGTCCTACCCTCAACTTCTTTGATTTTTTAAAATTTTTTATTTAGGATCTTGTGAGACAGTCCGGAATGAATGGGAGCCTATGGGGAATTTTTTATCTGACAATTTTTGTAAATTTTTTTTATTAAAGATGAAGTTCCACTCTTACATTTTTTCTGGGTTTTAAAGTATAGTAAAACTCATTTTTTAAATTATTATTGATATGACATGCCGCAAGTCATTATATGGTATTCACCCGACCACTTGATAGCAGTATACCACAGAGCATTTGAAAGTTTTAAAAAATTTTTTGTTAGTATCATTTAGACATATGCCGAATGTCTGTAAAAATTTTCAAATGGAAAATTTTATAGAAATATAATTTACACAAAAGCTGAAAACATGTTTATTGTTTTGTGTTCACGTAATTGTTGGAGAGTTAGTGATTTAGACGAGGGACATATCAGAGAATAAATAAATCGAGAGACCTCCAACTCTCAGAACTTTTATCAGGGGCGCTCGTGAGATAGTCCAGGAAAAATGGGAGCCTATGGAGTTGTAAGCTTAAAAATGGTACATAATACAGTACACGAGGATTTTTGTTCTGGCATTTTCCATTATATTTTGAATTTAAGGGGTCGAGAAAATAAATATAGTTCCGTTTTTGATTTTCAATTACAGTAACACAGATTTTTATGATTATCGGTCGTGAAGCCCAGCGAAGCCTGCAGAGTGACCTGCTAGATGATTAAAATGAAAACATGCTGCAGCTTACAGATCATTCCAGAGGGCTCAAACTGAAATGTGCAAACTTTAACAATTTTCAGCTGCTGGAATGACAGAGTGGCTTCAATTCATGTTAACTTGGTTATGTTTCATAGCCTCTATGTTTTATATTTTAGTACTTCTGTATAGCAAACACAATCAACGTCAACATCATTGTTCTCTGAACTTAAAGTGAATTTTATTCTGTCGAACTATTGGAAAGCACAAATCGCATTCATCAGCAACAAAGGTCTTTAACAATTAAAATGTCGCATATACTCAGCTTGTGAGTCTGTGAGAAAAGAGATATAATTCTTCCGCTTTCAAAGCTGACGTAAATTAACCGGAAATATGTTTTTTTTTCTTCAGCCAGGGGCCCAAAAGAACATTAAGAATCAAAGATCTATTTAATCATAAATCAAAAATACAATATGTCTGCCTTATTTTTCAGCCTACATTCATCATATAATCCCTGGCTTTTGTGCTAGCTGAAAAGTGGCCAAATTAATTCGTTCTGAATTATTCAAGCTCAAGAACGCGTGTATAAAATTCATAAATTAAAAAATGAGTAAAACTTGTGTTGAACACTGGCGGGGGTATTTGAGGAATTGTTCCTGAACCAAGCAAAGATGAAGTTGTGAAACAACAATAAGGCTGTCACAAACAAACGGAAGAGTTTTGTCTGCATAACGGCACATTATTTATTTATTTCTCATCTCTCTATGGATATATTGCAGCGCGGTGCTTTCTTCTCCTTGTCTTTGTGAAAACATGAGGGAGTACGAGGAGGAAATTGTTTAACAGAGCCGCTCGCTGGCAGTCACAGAGACGAGATTGACAAGTCTGCGTCTTCTTGCAGCAATGACTAACAGTATCAAAGCCGCTGGTGGCGACAAACTGCGTATAACATTGTTTAGAAAAATATCAGTGCGACTAGCTTAACTTGAGTGAAGGATATAGAAACAGATGTGACTCACCCCATAGAAGACTAGACTTTTTTGGCATATTTGCCATTGTTTTTTCCATTGCTTTCTGTCACTGCTCATAATTATTACACCCAAACACCAGATGTACTGGAGACAGTTAAAAGTCTTGGCATGTGTTTTCGCCATCCTTGAATTCAGCCAGGTTATTTCTCATTCAGCTCTTCTACCCAAGCTCTAAGTCCGATTATTGCTACCAAATACGAGGGAGGACGTTCAAATTGAGAATGAGGATTTTTCTTCTGCTGTAGGATGTTTAGTTAAGCTCAATCCAGCTTTTAGCTGTATTTGTGATTCCAAGCCTTTAAAAGGTTAAAACCTAATGCTGCTCGTTCAGGTAAATATCAGGCCTGCTTGTCTGAGCGGCTCTGTAAAGTTGGACGTCGGGACTGGTGTGCTTGTTGAATGAGAGAAAATGGAGGGAGAATAGAGGAGAGCTGTAAGAGACAGACTGCAAACAGAGCAGAGGAGGAATGAAAAAATGCCTCGCCGTCATTTTAGTTGGCCAACGAACCATCTCAGGGACCAGCTCGGGACTGCATCCCCGGAACAGACGTGGGAACATCGGAGAAAAAAAGGGGGATTGTTTTCCGTGTCAGTTCTTCCAACCATGTGACATGATTTATGTTGGGGACGGTGAGTTAAATATCCTGCCTTCAACCCGCCCCAAAGTCCGCCCCTCAAACTCCCCCCCCCCCCCCCCCCATCACAGAGACAGACTCACGAGCCGCAGAACGAATCGAAACATGAGGAAAACGAGGCAGTGTCGCGGTCTCTGTGGAACGGCAAGTGTCAGCTCGGCATCGCGGAGTCAGAGAGTACGGAAACACAACTCATGGCTTTAGGTTGAGCCGCAAAGGAGGCGGAACAGACTCATGCAATGTACAGCTAGTCATTTGTGTATGTATGAGAAGCACTGATGAACTGAGTGAGCACTGAAAGTGTCCTGTTTCCCCATCTCTCTGACTCCTACCATCCAATCACGGCACAGAAGGGAATCATGAGATGGGGACGCGTGGCATTACCACCAAGCGTTTGGGCTAATGCATCTCAGCCATTCACAGGGGATTTTGGGCTGCACTACAGGAGGCCTCACTGTAGGACCAGCCAATCCATGTTCCCTCAAGTGAAGCACTGGCACAGGGTGGCTGGCCTTCACTGCACAGGGCCAGGGATACTGAATATGTATGAGCAGCGCTGATGAGGCAGATATAGTATTCAGGGTGATGGGGAAAATACCTCCCCCCCCCCAACTCCTCCCTCCCAGAACACCTGCCCCAGACAAAAAGAAGGTGTCAGCAGTTTAATCTTATTAAGCAGCCATTCAAAATGGCTTAATTCCTTTAGGGCGTTCCCTGTCACAGGCATCGAGTGCTGTGCAGTATGTGTGTGCACAGGTTTCAGTGTGCACTAGTGTGTGTGTGTGTATGTGTGTGTCTGTCTGCGTGTGCGTGTGTGCATGCATGTAGCCGTGTGTGTGTGTGTTTGTGTGGCGGATGGCGTTGTTTGAGGTCTGAAATGAATGACAGAATCTAGCATGTAAAGAACGGCAGGGTGCTGATTTACAGTGGAGTGAGTCTGCTTTTTGTGTGGCCCCTGACTTGATTCAATGATTGATGGCACCACTCAGGCTATCCTGTTAAGGAGATGTGGCTATGGAGTGCCAGACATTATCTTCTCCCACTCTCCCCTCTCTCTCTATCTCTATCCCTCTCAAATACACACACACACACACACACACACACGCTCAGAGTAATTGACTGTTGACTGACTGCAGGGACTCCTGGGAAAAAGGGATGGGAACCCACTTACTTTTCACATCTATTTTCTTGGCTTTTATTTAACTGGGGAAGTTCCACCAAGAAAATTCTTTTCCTTTACAAGGATGCCTTAGGTGAGATGTCACATTGGCAAGTGAGGTGGGATTGAGAAAAATAAGGGTAAGGCCCCTGGAGCAGTTTGAGGTTAAGGGCCAGGCTCAAGAGCCCAAGGGCAGAGTTTTCCCGACTTCATCTCTCCAGGTGCTCTATCTCTTTCTTCTCATTCTGTTACTCAGAAATTCCTCTCGTTCACTCCTTTCTCTTTCTCTCACTTTTCCTCGGTCTCCATGTCGATATCTTGCTTTATCTGTCTCCAGGTAGGTTACGGTGTTTGCTGAAGGTGCCCATGTATGAGGCTTGTAGAAATGAATGCACGGGGCGGCTTTATCAGTGTGCATGGGGGCAGGTTGCTATTGCGATCTGACTTTGGAGTGTTGGGGCAATCCAATTCAAACTGATTACTGTAATACGGCACAGCAAAATTCTCAGAGTTGATTTTCTGGTGTCAAGTAAAAGTGTTAAATATAGAGACGTCGCAAAGATATTAATTAACACTAAAAGAATCAATTGCATAGAAGAGCTGGTGTCAGTGAGAGGTGTTGGAGATTTAACTCTGAAAGAGTTATGAAACCTAGCCTCTTGACACATCCTAAGCATTTGAGAATTCATCGTGCCAAGAAGAATCAGGGATTCATTTTGGAGTCATTTTAATGATGTGCCTGAGTTGTATCTGTAACAATTTAAATGAACACTGGAAAGGTTGGGACAAAATAAACACCAGGGCAGCGTTAAAACAAACTTTTTTAGAGTTGATTTTACACTGTAGTATTTGCTATGTAGCAGTCAAGGAGATAGCGCTGAAACTGAGCGAGAAACAGGCTTTAGGGAGCACTTTGGGAATCTACAACTGATCCAAACGTAACAAAGAGAAGGCATCTTACTGCTTTACTGCCACTGTCATTTAACAATATTAAAATTACCATAAATTCCATATCTTTGTTCCCTACTGCATCTATCGGCGTACTGCTACTGAGAATTTAAATGCCTTGTGCAGATTACGCTGCGAGAGACTATTACTTAGACTGAAGCAAGATTGTTTTTAACAAAATGAAAACAAAAATGCAACAAAAACAAAGAACAGGGGTTTAGCTTACTGCTTTAATCAGTGTTCACGTGTTTCAGTTAAGCCAGGGCAATTTTTACACTTTTACGGCCAACAAATCTGCTCTCTTCTAGACGGTGCCTCAAAGACTGTGACACATTAAGAAAACAAATGATCTGAAAACTCAACTGACTTCCATTGCTTCACAAATACAACCATATAACTGGAGAACTCGGGTCCCTGAGAGGCAATATAATATGGGAAGCGCAGAGGGTAACAATGGGGAGACATAAATTAATTGAGGTACATCAATTAGCTTAATGCACCCAGGTTTAAACTGTTGTGCTCAGAAGAGACTAATCTTTTTTTATCCTGGGGTTTCATCTGCCCTGGGATAGAAAAAAGCAATCTCATTCTTCAGAACTTCAAAATACCCGTCTT
The DNA here is from genome assembly GCA_029721435.1 of Gymnothorax reevesii. Taxonomy (NCBI): domain Eukaryota; kingdom Metazoa; phylum Chordata; class Actinopteri; order Anguilliformes; family Muraenidae; genus Gymnothorax; species Gymnothorax reevesii. The sequence continues at coordinate 164,523,629 of CM056573.1, read as the reverse complement.
TGATGTGTTGCGCAAATGAAGTCCATTCAACAAAATTGATGTATTACAGACCAAGCTCACTTCAGTCTGCAGAGATAAACTCTCGAGTGTCTCCTTATTGTGACTCTCAAGTGCCCATCAAATAGTTTGACGGGGAAAGTTTTTCTGTTTGATATCACACCAGGTCATTTATTGGTCTACTTTCACATAATGTAATGTAAGATTTTTACACTTGTTTCTTTGCGAAGTTTTCAGTCTGCCCAGTGATTTTGGCAACAAATCAAACAGAATGCCTCTGCTGCGGGGTCTGGGGACGTAGCGCCGCGGAGTTTGGCGGATGCGCCAAAATGTTCTCTCGTGAAAGGACAGGGTTTCAGATCATTGGGCCCACCTTCCTCTGATTGGACGGAGGTAGTCTGCAAGGCTCATTCATCAAAGTATGACCCTCTCTGAGCCCGGCGGGGTTCAGCTGAAGGGAAAGTATCCGCGCTCCTCATTGTACGGTTTTGCTGCTCGAGCTCTTGCCCATCCATCAACGGCAACTCGTTTTTTTTTTTCTCGTTCTCCCCGAGCCTGTCCCTTCCTTCGCTTTGACCTGGATGTCACTCCTATTTCTCCAGCTATCTATCCCAGCATTCCTATTGAGGCTAAAACAGATATGTCTAAGCAAACAGTCCCCCAATTGGCTGTCAGACATTTCCATAACCTTTATGAAATGTTTTAGGAGGGCTGTTTGGGTGGATGGAATTTCAGAAGCTGCTACCAACACGCATCTGGGCCTTGTTATAACCGTCTTTTTATTTGTCATAACATCCAGGTCATTCCACATAACCCAATTTGGCCAACTTGGTCCAGGCCACAGTTTTTCGAAATGGTATTCAGCTGCCTCTTCATCATTTTGATAATGACCCCTCTTCACCCAGCCCCTCCCATGGAGATTCTGCCCCCCGATTAGACACCTGCGCTCGCTCCTCTGAGCGTGCTCAGAAGCAGCCCGTTTTACGATTCATCATCTGTTTCGATAGATATTAATGACCATGTCATGACTCATCAACTGTCCCGATAGATATCAATGACCATGTCATCCACTCATTATCTGTCACGATGGATATTAATGACCATGTCACATCTGAAAAAGGTAAAACCAGAAAAATTTTGGCATTCACCGAAACTTGGCCCTTATATGTGCAACACAGAAATCTCCTGTCACCCAATTCCCTGATGTTCCTCGTGCATTTTTATTAACCCCATAAACTCAAACTTTTCAATTAAGTTCTCGCTTAATAACGTTCCAAGGCAGAACAGGCTTCTTTTATATTTTAGGACAATTTCACCTACATACTCTGTATCTGTGGTTGCAGCACTTCACAGAGGCAACATCACAGTTAAATCGAGAGAAATACTCAAACTCAGGATGCCATGTTTTTATGGCTATAGCATTACATAAAATGGAAAATATCCAGATCTTGTACATCATTGTGTACCGGCAGCTGCATTTGATTGGACCGTTGGTTTTATGGGGTTATACTTGTCCAGACAAAGAACTTGGGTTGGACTTGGGCTGGTGGACCACTGCAACATTACTTGTCTGATACCTGGTACCTGCCTGAATCTAATCAGAGATTATAAATGTGAAATGCATTTATATTTACCATTAAGAAAGAAACACATGAAAAGAGGACCCTGATACTTTTGCGGGGATGACACAACCGGTTCTAGAATTTGAGTGCTTTGTTTTATTTATTCATTTATTTATTTATTTATTAATCATTTGGTTCTCCCAATGAAACCAGGACAGATATGGGAGGAGCATTACTTTACAGACCTTTTCCCCTAAATTTGTTTGTTAGTAATAAATAATTGTCAAGTTATTTGACTATTTTTTGCGCATCACCTCCGCATGCTGTGAACTGTGATGAAGAAAAAAATATATATACACAGTAAGAGAATCATATAAAATAACCTCAGCAGTCTATACAGATTCAGAGCATGGCTTGCGCTCGACACAAAAACATTGTATTCTGAAGGATGGCAATTGCGCTGGTCGTGTTATAAAACATTTCTTGGCAACTCCACAAGGGAGTCATTTTGTAGCCCCTGTCCTTATGAATCCAAGTGATCAGAACCTGGCAGACCCTCCTCTCTCCGAGAGAAAAGAGGGGGAAAAAACAGGAATGGATGCAAGTATTTTATAACTATGTTTTCAAATTGATTGCCAAATGTTACCCAACCTGTTATTCAAACACAAAGAGAAGACAGAATTCATGTCACTCTCGCAATGAATCGAGGAGTCACACCTTCATCCAGTGCATTAGCGAGTGCAGCAAAGGGGTCAAGAGTAATTGAGAATAATCACCTTTAATTTTATAGCTACTAGTTATTTCTGAGAATAATTTTGCGTGAGCTGGCAGAGAATTCTTCTCTGTGTGCAATACGCTCGCACTTCCTGTTGTATGTGTAATGTTGATAACTATTGCTTGTACACAGCTCTCTTCAGTGGGTCGGGAAAGGGTCATCTATATGAGATATTCCTATCCTGCAAACATTTTTTGTCTACCAACTGTCATGAAGACCGGTTACCATCCACCTTCTCGAAAAGATTATCTCTATCAGTTCAGGCTGACAAGCAGTACATTGTGTGACCGGGTGGTTGTCTGTGGAGCAGTGAGTTAGTTGGAGGTGACTGAGGCTTCAGAGTTTGCCGAAGACAGCCCTTCAGGCAGAATGACTACCAAGTCGAGCACATCAGTGAATTGAGCCCTTGACATCCAGATAACACCTACCACTCCTGCATTTCCACAGGCTATTGTGCGTTTCACAACTGACACTCTACGGGACAACAACTCAAGCTTGCTTTCAGTGGTTGAACTTTGGACTTATTTATTGACCGGTTTTGGCCCTTCTCCCTTCTAAACACCGCTGTGACTACCTCTCCCTCACTTCTCCATATCCTCGACCTGACAGGTGTGCCCCAGCTTCTGAATAGCCTCTCGCTCTGAGACAGGTATATCACAGTCTATTTGTAAGAACATTACAGCAGCTGCACACCTGGGTCTCTGACCCCAGACCTTCACATTAACGGTTTCCATGAGGCTGAATAACAGGAGGTATCCCCCTTCACATCGATATCATGGAGCAGATGTCAAATTCTCGGAGACTTCTGGGAGCCACTAGAAGCGCTCAAACAAGGATAACGTTAAAGGTATCTGATACTCAGAAGTAAGACTGAAAAAAAATTATCCGTCTCGTCAACCTCTATGGTATGCAAACCAGATGAACTGCCTCAACCCCAATTCACTTACCTTCTGTGCGAACTATCATACGATATAATACAAGAATGCAATACCAATGCCATCCATTGTAATTATTGGATTTTTTCATGGCTGTTTACATTGGAAGCAAAAAATATGAAATATCCAAAGGTTTGAATGGGAGCTCAGGTCGGGGGTGGGGAGTGTTTTGCTGAACTTCAGCATACTGTTGTACAACTGGGCTTCTTTCTCAACCCAGACACACGTCTCAATGTTTTGGTTCTAGAATTTCTGTCAAAGCTGCATTTAATGAGGAAGATAGCAGAAGTGAAATATGGCGATGAATGTGAAATGTTACGCATGCATTTACTGGATACATAATATATGTTTTACAGTTCCTACAGAGGGAATACAGAGCCAATGTGGCTTTATTAATTTTCATCATTTTTACCCCTGGATAAGCAAAGCTTAGGAAGTAGTGTTGTGATGGAACTCGGGCGTCACTTTCTAATGAATCAGTCAATCAATTAGGCGTTAGCATGACCCGGGGCGGTAAGATAAATATGATCATAGCATGTCCTGACTTCACAAACGGCCTATCCAGGACTTATCTATAGTGTCGCTTTGATTAAATTTGCGGCTTTCACCATTCTGCTGTGCTTCTGTTTATCATACTCCTTTCTGTTCCATTAAAGTTCCATCAGCATGTTCTGGATTAAGACTTCCAATCAGTTATGAAGACTCTACAGTATACTATTGAAGGTAGAGGCAGTAAAGCTGTTTTGGAAATAAAATAAGTTTTAAGTGGTGGGCACATTGTATGAAGAGTCATGAAGGGGAGGAATTTGTGCATGAACTAATTTTTTGAATGAAGGAAGTGCAGAACTTCCTCCCAATCAGGTTATTGTGAGCGATTTGTCAGGAGCGCTTTTTACAAAAAAGAAAAAGGAAAAAAAAAAAGTAACAGGGCATTGCGCGTCTCCTGCTCCGAGCTTTTGAATTGTAGCCTGCAGATAGTAACACACATTTCCTCTTCAACTTCGGGATGAATTTTCCCCTTTGATGAATTGCATATTTGGTCGCGGTGGTCTTTTTCTCAGTGTGCATCGGTCTTTGAGAGCTCCTATCAGTTGAGACCAAAGACAAGAAGACCAAAGACACGGAGCCAAGCAGGTGCATCTATCCAAGTCTGAGACACTTCATATCCAGGCAATCACTGGAGCAAACAGAAGCTCTCCCGCCTCCTTAGGTCCAATTGAAGTGGCTCGTTATCTAGGCTCACCTGTTGCTCGAATTCTGATTGGCTCTTTAAAAGCCTCAGATCAGTGCTCTTCTGTGACGGACCCCCGATGGTAGCCGCGTTACTGAACGTGTTCGAGAATCGTTCCCGCGCAATCCTGCAGGACGGCTGTTCTCTTTCACTCCTACATGGCCGTAACCTGCCGCGGCCGTTTTCGAGCACGCACAGATGGTTGTTCCATTTACGCAGAGAGATGACAGAGTATTTTTTTTGGCTTTTTTCCCCACTTGGTTTCCAACCCTGAATTCAAATAAGGAAAAACCAAAGGAGGCCTTTGTGTCTATGACTAAAGAGCGGGGAGACGGGGAGATGGCTGCCTCCATCGCATGTGTTCTTTGACAGTTTTGTGTTTTATGTTCTCAAAGAAAAAAACAAGTAATGGACACAAGGATTTCTGCAACCCCTTAAAACCCGGGTTGAAAACGAGCCAGTTAAGGTTAGATTTATAAGCAGTCTACTAACAGGGTGCTGAGACACGGCACCAACCTCTCCTCTGTCAATACAGGATGTCCTTTGAGGGTTATTTGAGCTCCAGATCTGCAGCCTCCACTTTGACAGGAGGAAGAGGAATCGCTCCATCTCTGGGACATTAATCACGTTCGCAGCCTGGTTCTCCCTAAGCCCATACCATACCGAGGTAAATACCAGCCAGAAATGATGGAGAACCACAGGTCAGGCCATCTCTGTCAGAGCGATGCATGATTTACTCACTTTACATGTTCCAAACCCATTTTAGAATAAAATGTCTTGATTTTTATGGTCTGCGTTTTATATTTTGGGACATGGGAATTCGGCCAAATCGTTTTTTGTGCCTTCTGCCCATTTTTGGAAGAACAGGAGTGGGGCAGGCAATAATTCCCTCCTCCTTCTGTGTTGAGGGTTTCAAAAATTCTGTACATATTTGTGAGAAGCCAAAGACAAATTTCCACTTTGGTGGACAATGAAGTCAATCAATCAATCAATCAATTGACTGTACAACTGACAGGAATAGGGGAGATATATTGCACTAGCACTAGAATAAGTGGCGTGTAAATGGAAGAGGAACCTCTGTGTCAAAGGTTTCAATACAAAGCCTGCACAATATCAATTCAGTCTTCTAAAGGAAATTAATTATCCAGCAATTAAATATACTTCCAAAGGCCTTAATACAACACTGCCGGTTAAAGTGAAGACATTGAATTTCCACAGTAGACATGTTAATGCAGTGCCACAAAATATGAGACTGCCAAAAAGCAGTTTTCCTGAAGCATGAGGACGGTAATAAAAATGGAATGGATTAAAGAAAAATTAAAAATACATAGCTGTGTATAAATATCAGTAATTTATACATGGATTACAAAAATATAATCAGATATCAACAGCAACAGTAACAACAACAACAATAATAATTATAAGAAGATGAAGAAGAATTTGTGCTGAAAAATGATCACACATCCAAACCCTTAATATTTACGATATACCCTATTTTATGTCAGTTAGCATGTTTACATGTCATGAACCATTTTTAGAGCGAGAATCCATCCAGAAATCCCAGAATTGCCTCATTTGCACTGGCACATTTACTGTGCATGGTTCACTTTGATTATTTTCGTTGAGTCGCTCTCCAGTCTTCCAGTACCAAGGCTGTAAAACTGTTAACTGACCCATTAACACGTAATGGGCTGTAGAAAATCTGTTTGCAATGACGTGCATACTTATAAAGAAGAGTCCAATGCTTAATTGGGCCCTCACTTTGATAAATGCCTTTGTCTTATCATGTGCTGCTGTAATGGTTTTGCGATAGTTTATTGTTCTTTTTTCCGCTTGCAATTAAGTTCTTTGAGAGGCCAATAAATAAGTTTCCTGACTGCAGGGCTGAAGTCAGGTAAGTGGTGCTACACATGCCGGGACACCGCGAGAGAAACCTGCTAACGTGTCGATTAGCACCTGTAAAAATGTTGATTGTGGCTGCGGTTAAAATATTGCGACAGGAACTGTTCCACATTGCCGGGTTATGCCGGTTTCCCTAAATGTGCCGTCTGAAACAGAGAACGGTGATAAACAGCCAGGTGCAAATTGCATGAAATATTCAACAAGCACGGGGGATTGCGTCAAGGTGTCAATATTTCATCAAAGTGCCTCCGTCTATTTTCAGCGTGCTTTGACGCATGAATACGAGCCTGAGGAGGGAAATTTATTCAAATGCAGACTCCTGTATTGCAGTGCATTGTTTAACTACATTCGCTTACGCATTTAATTTCAACTTTGTATGCATTTACCCCAGTTTTGAATGCCAACCTGAACACACAGGTCTGAGAACTCATTCACAGTTCAATGCCCAACTCTATATCAACTGAGTTGGAGTAAGTTTGGTCTTTATTGCCCCCCATTATGATTGCATTAACACAGGGCATACTCCTGAGTGCGACCGCCACACATTTTCCAGTGCTTGTCCTCCATCAAGGAGAACTTCTGTTCAATTCGGCAGGCTGCCAGCGCGACATCCACACTTACCGCACCGTGAAGAAAAATGGCTGACACAGCTTGAGCTGGAAGACAGCAGACACCATGTCATCGGGGGGGGGGGGGGGGCTGCATCTATTTGTGGGGCATCCAATTGCTGTCGCAACATGGGGGGGCTCATTCAATAGCGTGACCATATTTTCACGTCGTATAATCTGGATTAACACTAATGCAAACTGATGTCTGTTGATGAGACACATCGTCAGCATCTGTTACAAAATATCCACCGCGCCTTTCGAAATCAACAAGCTCACGAGAGTGCCCGTCTGGGTACGGGGACAAGTGTTTGAAAAAGATTGAAAATGACATAAGGTAACGGTTTAGGCATTATTTTAGTGCTGGCTTTCCTGTACTTGTGTTAGAAATGGTAATTCTGTCAGTCCTACTTTTGAGGATCTCCTATATGTCTGAGGGACAGGGTGCCCTAGACGCGCCACGTCCATGTATGTCATTCCCTGTATGGTACATGTGGACACGTGACTTTCCTTTGTATTCTTTGTGAGCAAGTGCAGTCATACATGTCTGTTTGTGTCACCAAAAGGTTTTTTTTTAGAGAGGTTTATTTTTTGGGCTCCACAGGTGTGGAGGAGACATTATCTGAACCTTGGCAGACCTTGAGAACATTGGCTTCTGTGGCCACAAGGACATCTCCACATTTACACTGTGAAGCTGGCTTCCTGCCTCATTCTGGGGCAGTTAAAAGGATTCTACAACTGGTTCCTGTGATTTATTTGGAGGGCATATCCCTCAAAGAGCACATCCACACTATTTCATCCTATTGTGACTCTCCACCTTTTATTAAATGTTGACTCCTTTTCATCTGGGTAATTTGTTTCAATAGAAAGTGCTCTACCTGCAAAACGCTGTGGTTTCTGCGGCCCTCTCTGGTTATTATGCTTGCCTTCTGTGCACTAGAGGTGTTAGCAAGGACAAATAATATTGTAATTTGAAATTTAAAAAATAAGAATTTGAATTTGTGAAAAATTATTCGTTATTTATGAGGCCTTCAGTCGCACTTGCTCCAGTGTTCTGTCAAATCTGACCGGTTTTACTGTTTTCCTGAAGCAAAAAATGATGTGTTTTTCATCCGATTGCCTCAAAACCTCACGATATCCTCCACACCAGGCGCCTGAACATATAAAATAGCTGACCTCCATTTTCATTGAATTTTAAGAGATTTATTCAACTTTGTAAGACCCTTGGTGGTTTCCATAGGAAATTAATGGACAAGACTATACTATGTGAACAACCAGCAGATGGAAAACATCCCCATACACACATCCACACGCTCTCAGCCCCCCCCCAAACCCCACATTCACACACCTGCATCCCACCCCCTCACCCCCACACATCCCCCCCCCCCTCCCTTTCTCGTGCTTCTTATGTGCCCATGCCCCGACAAGAGCAACACCCCTTTGGGCGAAACATAACATCTTTAGTGTTAGTTGAGGGATCCTGTTTCTTTCTCCTGCTTTGTGAGCCCCACCCCAGGTGAAACTTACCCTCCAAATTAACTGAAGGTCATTACAGGAACCTGCCACTTTGTCCTGCATTGTGTCCACTTGCTACATGGACCACACCCTCAACACTAAACAATGTATCATATCTTCATACAAAGTACACATAAAGCTTGTGTCTTGCTCCTATTTAACTCTATGAAGCCCAGCCGCTACTCCGGCCTCTTCCCCGTCTGCCTGCTCAGCCGCTCTCGCAGCCACTTCCCCAATCTCTTCCCCAGCCACAAAGGTGGCAGCGTAGTGCCCCGAGAGACAATAAAACCAGCCAAACACGCCACAAATGCCATGCCTATGTTTGCAAGGCACACTCCAAGGTGCTTGTGCATTGCCACTCTTGTGTGTGAACACAGTCTGTACTCTCTCTCTCTTACTCACTCACACATGCACGCACGTACACACACACACACACACACACACACACACACACACACAGAAGACTGTTCATGTTGAGATTGTGTTCATCCGGTCTTTGTTTTGAATTTGCTTGCTTGTTTGCTTAATTGTTTGTTTTTTACAATAAATGTTCATTTAAAAATACATGTTTAAGGTCTGTTCTTTGTGTAATCACTGCAATTACTCTTGTTAAGCATTGGTTGAAGACACTGTTTCATAGCTGAAAAAGGTTTTAAACAAAATTTAGTGATGATCTATGGATTTTGTGTCAATATAAGGGCAGTTAAAACAGCCCAGTCAAATTTGACCGCGGACACTGAAAAAAGGGGGGTAGCGACGAACACGAAGAGGGTTTAAATAGTTTCTGCTTTGAATTACTATGTTAATTGCATAATTACTTAATTTTTTTTCCCTCAGAGTGTTTGTTTTATGGTCTTCTCGCTAACTTTATTCCTCTCGTCACTATTATCAATCAGTTTGTCCTGTGGGTTGGGCTCCATGGCTGTTTTGTTTCAGTCATCGGAATGATTGTGTTGAATCTTAAGATGGCAAAGCACTCCAGGGTGAACTTTATGTTCATAGAGATTTACTGTGTCATTCTGCGGTGCAGGTTATTAATGTGTTAGTATTTCTAATTATTGTTCCCATAAACTATTATTACGTACCACATATGTTCTTTAGTTTCCACAGCGCAAAGACCAAACAACCACGTGCACAGGTGTTAATTTGCAGCATAAAAATTCTGCGATATTTCATCCCACGGGAATGTCAGTCTTTAAATACGGTTGCTTAATTACATTCAGCACGATATTATTAGTTCACTCATCCACTGATTGTGTTTTCAGCAAACTGCTTTTTAATCGGGCCATTTCAGTCTTGAGATTTACGTGATTTAATTTTGTTTTGTATTTCAAGGAAGGGAAACACCTTAAAAATGAATGTACTGATTATAGCCAGTTGATATTAGTGAGTTGAAAGATTCTTACCCCAGCAATAAGTCCATTTCATTTTTTTTTAAATTATTATTTCAACTTTACACCTCGGGCCTACAACTTTATTGTCACAATCTTTTCAAGCACAGTTAAAAATTTCTTGTTGAAAAATTATGGAAAATAATAACACAAGCAGGCCCGGCCTGTCTGATTCTCCTGGTGTAGACCCATAAATAAGTTGTCATGCTATTATAGGCACTAAGTATATGGAGCATAACAGCATGATATTGAATGTGGAATTGCTTTTACACAACAGCTCTGCTTGCTTGTGAACTATCAATCAAGTAATGATTGTGAGAACATATTGTGCTGTTTATTGAACTTCACTAACAAATGCATTCCCCTGAGCATCTTATTTTTCTTTGATGGACAGTGTATTTATTATAAGCAAAGTGGAGCAATATGTTACTGAAAAAAATTGTTGCTGTTCCCAGCAGTTATCGAATGGCTGTTCTACGATTAAATTAATCCACCAAAAAAAGGTGTTTATTTTAAATTAACAAATTAATAAATAGGCATAGCTGGAATTATGTAATTATACAGGCAGCAAGAAAATATAATGTTGATTTATCAGATAATAGATATACAATGCTATTGTCATGGTTTTGGTTGTTGGTCATGTTAATGTTCTTGTTTTGTGTTCATGATCATTGTCTTTTATTTATTCTTTTTGGTTTTTGTAACATTCAGGTTTTTTGGTTCATTCTATTTTTAGTTCCATTGCACTTGTCTTCCCCATCTTGTGATCTAGTTGGTTCAGTCCGTCTTCCCTGTCTGCGTGCTTACTGACTTCAGGTGATTTAAATGTATTCCGGGGTTGAATATATTCCTTCGAATCTCGTGTTATTTCTTCGCCCTTCTGTTCTGATTACTAACAAGACTAACATTTGTATTTTGTATTATAGTCTACTAACACAACTAATCCATGTATATATAAGATTACTTAGTTACTAATGAGCACTCTAGTTTAATTTGTAAAGTTGCACCCATACTAATAGACTAATTACCTCTCCGCAATCGCCCTGTTCTATTCTCCGCCCCTTGTCTGTCGCTGTCCTCTCCTGAGCTTCAGCGAGAATCTCTTGCACATGCTTAATCACTCTCCTGCGCTTGTTATCTGTGCACATAGAACTCCTGGACTGGAGCTGTTTAAATGTCATAGGCTGTACGTGTGATTCCCGTTCGTATTTTGTCTCTCGCCAATTTTCGTGGTAAGGGTTTCCCTCATGTGACTCTCCCGATGTAATTAGCCTCACTCCCCACAGCTGTTCCCTGTATTGCATGTGACCTTTCCTGTGTGTACCTTTTGTATATTAGGGGTCTTTTCACTCACTGCTCTTGTCAGAACATTGAGGCAGGGCGCCTCGTATGCCATTGATTATTGTTTCGCTTCTACTGGATAGTCTAACCTTGATTCTCGCCATAGCCCTTTTTGTACTGTTTTTGTCTTTCTGGAGATTGACCCATTTTTCTATGACCACGAGTTCTGTTTGGATGCCCTGTGTATGACCATTGGCTTTGCCCATCGACTATGACTTTTTGCACCTCTGCCCATCTGTCTTACTGGTTCTGACCCCTGCCTGTCTAGTCGAAACTGTTTTTGGATTTCGTATCGTGGCTTGGCAATTCCTGTGTATTTTGGCTTTGACTTGGACCCTGTTAAAGGCATACGTTTTTTGGATTCCTGTCTCTCGCGAGTGGTTCCTGAACTGTACCTCACAGCTATTTGCTCTGACATTGTTGAAAATATTGTTGGAAAGAGTAATTTGTAACGTAGCCTACCTTTTGTGCTTGTATCCCATTTTGTGTCTCATTTCAGAATGAGGTACATAGCTTTTCATTTACGTCGCAAAGTACAATCCAAGGAGGTAAATAGGCTATCACATGACAACTAGTGCCCTGGGAATGCCAACATATTGCAAGGGGCAAGGTCCAAGCTATCACTGATCGCTGGCAATAAACTAGCTTGCTAGTTGTTGGAGGCAAATGGATTTAGAAAAGACAATGTTATGTCAGCTTAGCTTAGCATGATAAAATAGTCACTCACATAAGTGTTTTTTTTTTTTTTTCTTGGAGAGGGAGCTAGCTTAAACTGTGGTATTGGTTATGAATAGAAATCATTTAGAGCCACTTCAGCAGTTATATATCACCATTGGTAATCTTGCAAAATGAAACTAGTAAGACTGATATAACATTAGCCTTTATGTTGGCTAAAATTAACCCTGATGATTTGACCTGTCAGTGTCTAACATTAGCCTAGCATTACTACATCTGTCAGCCTATAGGTCAAGTTTGCATCAATATATTCATGATCGTACACAAAGCAGGCAAAGTATTGGTATTAAACTGTAGCCAGCGATGAAGAAACGAGACTAGATGCAACCTAGTATATGGCTGGGCCGCCAAGTGCTGTATGAGAATGTGCGCCCAAGAAAAGGATGCTTAATGAGGCAAAGCTCACACAGTTCTATGAAGTGCAAGTTTTTATGTGTTTCCCTATTCAATTTTGCAACCGATACTCTCTTCCATGTTCGTTAACTGTCGTATCGGTTGCGAGATTGAATAGGGAAATTAAAAACACATTTCGACCATTATTCTGATTCTTTCACTCTAGATTGGTACGATGTGTGACATTCCTCTATCTCTACGGAATCGTGTAACCAGTGCCAGAGAAAACAAGCATGGAGGACTGAAACAAATCGAACCAACCTAGCGTGAAATTAGCCTAATAATGGTCGGATTGTGCTCTTAATGCAACAAAATCGAATGGAAGTTTTTAAAAGCCCTAAATGAGCAACCGCAGCATATGCATCCTCTATATTAATGTTTAATCCACCTTTTGCTGTTCATTAGAAGACAATACTCATTTTTTTGTGAAATGGTGATAAATATCTGAAGTTCTGAATTATTGTGCAGGAAATAAACCTGACTGCGCGATGTATGAACAGTTGCTGCACACTCACAGGATAAGCATTACTGCTAGTAGTAGGCCTAGTTTTTGAATCCATGATGCATCGAAGAAGCCAGAGGTGCGACCGAATATTTGCATACACCACGCTCTGAGTGCTGATGACGTGGCCAAGTGCTGATTGGCTGGTTTCACCCCAACATGCTCCAGAAGATCCATGACGAACAAGAAATCGGCCGACTACTGTAGCAGAGTTGGAGTATAAGGAAGAAGTTTCAGGGTTCCGCATGCGCAAATTGACTTAGGCGTTTGCTTGCCGCCCCAGGCGTCTGCCGTCGTAGTTGCTAAAACTCCCTATTGGCGCAGAAGGACTTTACTTTGTAAGCCTGGCTATCATGTGAGGTTTTATGAGCCACTCGAGGTCTTCAGTCCCAAGAATAAACAAATCATCCTTGGGCAAAATTCTAAATTTGAAGAAAGTGATTCATTGCATTATATATGACCTACTTTTTCATAATTTAATCAACTATGTTTAGTGAATGTAACTTATGGTTTCAAGAGGGGAAAACACTGGGAACTCGGAAACCACAGAACTGGACTCGGGAAACACAGGAAAAATGAGACAAGGGGGAGAGACGCCAAATGCGGGGCCCCAAAAGAATTTATTAAATAAACTGAAAAACTAGAAAGGGGGAAAAACGGGGCACTCTGGCCAACAGAGACACCGTGCTACTGCGCTTAAAAGGGAAGAACTCAGGAATCAAAACTGTGGGAAACACTAGGGGGCAGACTTGGGGCAACGCGGACGGGACAGGGGCAATACAGGACAGAGGGAGCTTGGGCCAGGGGAGCTCGGGACAGGGGAATCTCGGGCCTGGGGGGAATCTCAGCAGAGGGGGATCTCGGGAGTAGGGGAGCTCAGGAATAGGGGAGCTCGGGACAGGGGAATCTCGGGACTGGGGGTGAATCTCAGGAGAGGGGGATCTCGGGAGTAGATGAGCTCAGGAATAGGGGAGCTCAGGAGTAGGGGAGCTCGGGACAGGGGAATCTCGGGACTGCGGGGAATCTCGGGACAACAGAGGCTGGAGACGTCTGGCAGAGGGCAGGCACAGGACAAGAGGGGCACAGCTGGAAGATGGTTGGCTCGGAGAGCACAGCTGGCAGGAGAAGGCGCGGAGAGACATCGGGGGGGGGGGGGGCAGACTTGGTCGACAGGAACATCTTGGGGGGGGGACAGGAACATCTTGGGGCTTGGGAGACGACTGGAATACTTGGGGCTCGGGAGACTTTTGGAACACTAGGGGCTCGGGGGACATCAGGGGGCTTGGAGACAACAGGCGGGCGGACAGGACTGGATGGCACAGCTGGCAGACTGGCACAGCTGGTGGGAGAAGGCTCTGGAAACAGCAGGTGGGGGGCAGACTCAGACAGACTGGAGTGGAAAACAGCAGGCAGGACAGGCTAGGCTGGGTCATGAGGCTGATAGAGAACACAGAGAAGATTATGGGGACCAGAGGGACCGTGCACAGGGGCAAGGAGTGGTGAGGCGCGGGCGAAGTCAGATCTCCAAGACTGCAGAATCTGAGGACCTTTATAGGGCAGGGGCACGGACAGACACAGGTGCTGGAACTTAATATAATTAACAAGGGGTGGAACACGAGGGAAACCTAATTACATGAAACAGATGAACATTAACACACAGACGAGGATCACAAGACAATCCCAAAGACGGGATAAATAAACTAAACAAATATTTCACAGTGAATAGAAAGAGACAAGACAGATAAGATAAATGCAGAAGGTTCTGCAGGAAAACACAGCAAAGCCAGTGAAAGAAAAGCAAGAGGCGGAGACTAGAACATGGCGAATGGTGAGAGATCATTAGTCAATTAGTAAGTGCAGCTATACAATCCCGGGTGCTCGTTAGTAGGTTAGTCTAATATACAATGTTAGTTTGGTTAGTAAATTCTGGAAAATAACAAACTGTTAGTAGGGGTTAGTAATATAGAAAAGCAAGGGGAAATTAGTAAACGAGAAAGGGAGGAAGGCTGAAACCAAGAATCCATTAAACCGGAAATAGTGTCACAATCAATTAAGACAGAAAACTGCTACAAACAATGACTCGACCGGGGAGAAAGCAAAGACAGTACATGGGTAAGACGTGGACTGGAATAACAAGGGAGAGGAATGAAATGTGAAACACTAAGACATGAGACTAAAAACCAACATCAAAAAAATAATAAAAACCTAAAATTGACTAACCAAACACACAGACCCACGGAACACAACAACTTGTCACTTTCGCCAACAGAAATACATCCAGGCAGCAGGCTAATTCCATAAAAAGGCATGAAATAATGATAGCGTGTTAATTGTTCCCTTTGGGCTAACCATCAGCATTCTTAAAATGCTTAAAATATTTTTTTTTAATCATCTGTTACAGCGGGTATGTGAAAGTCATTCTCAAGCTTCCGGAATGAGGGCATTCTCTCACACAAGCTGCTGCGGTACATGTCGCGATGACTGCGCCCTCTGAGCGGTATTCTTTCATGGCCTGGGAATTTAGGCGATCTTAATAAATGTTACAACACTGTCCTTGCAGCATATTGATTCCTAGCTGACTGGAGCACTGACTGGAGTGACTTAAAGCATCGCTAACACAGGCAATGAATCAGAGTGCAAGTCTGACAACTCATGCTGACTGAGTTCTTTCTTTTGCCTTTTCCCAGTTGCTAAATCCCCCTTTAACACACAAATTGTCTCTGTGGTTGTACAGATAAAGCAAAGAATACCATTGGTTTCCTTAAAACGATACAACTTGAAATTGAAAGGATCTGTAAAATCACACCATGCATTTCCTGGAAGAAAATTTGGCAATGCTTGGTTGGATCCCAAGAGCATGGCAGCGGTAAAGTTAATGATCCGCTGCTAATGCTCTTCACCGGAGCGACAAGCTAACTAATGCTCGGTGCAAGCTATTGCGGTGATAGTATTATTGCCTCTATCATCTGTAATGTTATTTTTATCACTGTCCTTGCGTCCACGAGTAACGTAAGTGTTTCAATCAGTTACTTTAGTTTTCTTTGGTGGGGAAAAACAGATATCCCTGTCTGCTTGCTGTCATTTGCCATTTTTGCTTGCCACTGCATTTGTGTCAGTGCCTTCTGCTTCCTTGAGAAAGCAATCCCTCAACTCGTAATTATGTTTTTATTTTTCTGTCTTAATTTTTACTGTTGAAAGTTACGGTCACATTGAGAATGCTGTAAGCCTGCAGTCGCCACCGGGAAGGGCTGCAGGGGGAGGGGGGCTGCAGACCCAGCAGCCGCTCGCGCCCTTGTACACAGACCAGTAAATACGAGTGAGGTCAATGCCCGGCCAGGCAGCCAGCCAACGGTTGGCCATCCAATCGATGAACTTCTTCCCCGCCGGCCGACCAATCGCTGTAAAGCCAGCCAGGCAGTCGTCGGCCAACCAATCGTTGAAGTTCTTCCCTGTCGGCCGACCAATCGCTGTAAAGCCAGCCAGGCAGTCGTCGGCCAACCAATCGTTGAACTTCTTCCCTGGCGGCCAGCCAATCGTTGAACTTGATTACTCAGGCTGACAGTCAGTCAGTCAGTCAGATACTCACTCAGCGACATTTGCGTTTATAGGGGCCGGGCCGCTGCTGGGCCCCGCCTAATCATGCAATTAATGTTAGTCATGAGGTCGCTTTTTTTTCACTGTGTTTTTATTCTTCCTTGAGCTTGAAAATACCCGGGGACGTTCGGTGTTCCATGCATCGGCCGCTGCGTAGCATCTCTCAACTCACCTCAATGGAAGTGTAGCCATCTACAAATGAGACAAAAACCCATCTACTGCCCAATCTATTTTGTTTCACAATATTTTCATGAGCTTTGTGGGGACGGATAATTACAGTGCATAAAATGGCGCGTCTTTAACTTTTGATATGGTAATGGTTTCAAAAATTCATGTAATAAAATGTAACTTTGGCACTCAAATATTTGCTCAATTCCAAGGGTTATATTGAAATGGCGTTATACAAAACATTTTTCTTCAATGTAGCATGTGCTTTTCTAATTAAAACTGTTCTTGTTTTTTGATAGCTGAAAAAATTTACGACCTTTGTGATGATGACATTGGAGAAGGTGAAGGCTTGTCGTCCTTTTTATCACGCAAGAAGAATTTCAATAATCTTACATGGGTAGCAGCAATACTGATTCAATGTTGGATAAACTTACTAGATGAAAGATTGGGGTAAATTTTTAGCTGGACAGTTTAATTTGTGTACTCCTGCGGCACTGATAAATCTTTGATCGCAAAAGAGCGTACGTTCTCAGAGAATTTTAATCATTTGAAAATGATCATTCTAAACTCGTTTTTTTGTTTGATATCAACTGATCACATTGGGTGCCAAGGAGGCATGCCCCGGGCACGATGGCAGCTCTGTATTGCTCCATTGCGTCCGTCACGTCTCTAGCCTATTTATCTCATTATTGCAACCATGGATGCAACACAGTGTGAAAGGTTCTATGTGCAACTTTCAGAACTGACACTGCTGGCTGTTAAATGAACTGCAGTCAGAACTCTGCTGTTTGCACTCGCGCATAAGACTGATAATTACAGATGGGGTGGCGACTAAGGCAAAGTTAAACAATTATTATACTTTGACTAACATTTTGTTGTTTTTGAAATTGGGCGTATGCCATGTAATCCAATCAGCTCGCAGAATATGAGCTAATGACGCTGAAGTAATCCTTTCACAGGAGACATTCAAATAGCAGGAGACATTGACTGCATTTAAACAATCATTTGGGTTTAGCTAACTAGGAAGGTATAATTTTTTAAGTTAAGTGACAGTCTCTTCAGAAATCAGGGACAGAAGGTGTTGAATATGTGTAAAAACATTTTCACGTGGCACTTTTGTGTGTGTGTGTGTTTGGGTGGGGGGAGTTACTAGCCAAATTGCTGCTATGTGGCCATTTTCTCCTTGGTAAAAACAGGCACTTTGCTGAGGAAAACCGTGTAAGACCATAAAACTATTAGGATGATTCATGAGAGCTTGCCAGAAGCATTGTGTAATGATAACTGCACACACAAGAAAGCAAGACATAGACAAGGATTTTTAAGCCACCATTAAACTTAGAAACTTGATTGGATTTTCAATCAACGTCACTCAGTTTCATCATTTGCATATGACGGATACTATTCATAGAGGCCCACTGCCTTGAAACAATGCCAGCGGACTCTTCACACGATAATAATGATTATGTGAAGTGACATGCAGTTTTAACAACATGCTCAACTTAAAACAGTTAAAGTCAAAGACAATTCAGATGATTGATTCCCCACAATTATAAATAAGTGCCCATGAGTGAAAGAGGGAGAGATATGTCTACATATAAATTTATGTGCAAGTCTATATTGTATGTGAGGATGGATTGGAAGTGCTTGTCATTTCCTTTTATTTATAAATTTATTTTTTACTAAATTTCTTGTAATTCAGCCTTATGTAGCTTTACACATTCAAAGAGGCACAGCAGTCATAATTTATCTGGGGACACCACGAGTCGACATCTATCTGCCTCTTCCAATAGTTTTAAGATGCCTCTCGTGTTTTTCAAAGATTGAGTTCCGCATCTCTGGAGTATTTTGAGGTTTTTTTTTTTTTAACCCCAGGTTTTTTTTTTCTTACGATCATTTTTGACAACCTATTGCTGTCTGTTTTCTGTCTGTATAAAAACATTAACTGCCAAACTTACTTTGTGGCCCTAATCCTCATGGCATTAATGTTATGAATCAGTGCAAAATATTGGGATGATCTTCTTTTCTTTTTTGTAATGGTAAGAAGTTACTGTCTTGTTTCATGAATCACAAAGGATGATTCTGTTCCCCCTCTTACCATTGCCACCGTGTCCTGAAACTGCACCTCGGCATTCTGTTGTCCACCTGGATTCCTCAGGTAGTCCATATTGGTTTTTGAGTGTCTGTGTCACTGCGAAGTATAATGGCCCCGTCAAATCAATGTTATGGACTCTCTCCCCCATTCCCTTTTGACGGATATGACGGTTGTCCAACACCGGTCTCTCCGGTATGAGACGGCTTATTGAAGCTGCCCACACTGGAGACGATTTACTGCCATTGGTGAGTCACCAGCTGTGCAGGATGTGTGCTGATCAGGTTTGAAGGTCTCCATTGGGTTTCTATTATATACAGCATCGTGCGTAAGTATTGACGTTGACACTATAAAAACGGCTGTGATTCCTCAGCATTTCGCATGATAATGGATGTAAATACCGGCAAATTAAAGCTGACAGACTCTACTTGGCTTTCATTGCCTTCGTATTCAGTCCTCAAGGGCGAAGGAAAGCAAAAATTGTATCACAGCCCATGTACTTATGATCAATATCCCTACAGATTGTGTGAAATTTATGGTGATACACTGGGCCGAATGAGCGCTAGCCTGCTTTCCCAGTCACTGAACGAAGAAAATAACAACCATAAATGTGATTTCCTCAGTTCCTTGCTGATTTCGTGCCCCCCTCAGCTAAGGTTGTAGAGACATTCTGCTTAGTTGCTGTTTAAGTGCAGTTCCAGTGCTGCTGGCCTTTTCTGAGTTTCTTGTCTTTTGTAATATCAAATTTTGCTGTTGTGATAGCATAGCCAAATTACTAATAATGTGCTGTGTTCATTTATATCACATTAACCCTCATAAACAGATGCTATCAAAAAAGTGATGTCCAAAATTGCATTAGAGAGGATTTGCCTGGTGCCGTGCTGATGGTAATGTTACCACACCACTGTTCTGGGAGAATCAGTCAAGTGTAAATACAACAATGGCTGAGAGTGACTGGAGCAGGGATATTAGAGCATTTATCTCACATCTCCCCTGTACATATATTATATTTCCGGGTATTTGTTTGTGTGTGCGTGTGTGTATTGTATGTGTGTGTGTGTGAGTGTGTGTGTGTGTGCATTTGCATATGTGCATACGGGTGTGCGTGCGTGTGTGCGCAAGTATTCGCGCGCATGTGCGTGTGTGTATGAATTTGCTTATGTGCACATGCGTGTGCACATGTGCTCATTCTGTCATGATGCCAAGACTCAAATGTCTACTAGAGGGCTCTCAAATGAAAGGCTTTTCTCCTCCTTGCCCTCTCTCTCTCTCTCTCTCTCTCCCCCCCTTCGCCCCCTCTGCCTATCTGCCTACCTCTTTCTTTCCATCAGAGAGCCTGTAACTACACGTGTGCCGTGCCAAGGTTAAACGGCTCAGGAGAAACGGCTCAAACAAACTTCCGAGGATCATTAATTTCCCTATAACCAGATGAGAGTGATGGATCAGGCCGGAGGCCTAGTCCGCGATCTTTCCCGTGCGAGGGACGAAGTGGGCGTTTCGCATTCAGCATTACCGAGAAGGTTCATCGGCTGCGGCTAAATGATCCACTCATGTTTCGCTTTACGCCGTGACATCCCCGCGGCAGAGGCAGACAAACAGCCTGGCTTATATGCTCTGAGGTGCAGGAGCGCGAAGCACAGTGACTGAGTACGTCTGAGGCTTTCATCTCCTCCACGACTCAGCTTCTCCTGCGGCCTGTTCATACCTCATATCCATTCATTAGTCTCCTGTGGTGAACGCGAGGGGCACAACAAGCCAGATGTTTTCTTCACTGGCCATTTCCAGTCCACAGCAATGTGAGCTGAGATATGGGTCATAACACAGTATACGTATGAGGCACATGCACTCACAAACACACACACGCACACATGCACACACACACACACACACACACACACACACACACACGTCCGCGCACTCAGAAACCCCTGGACATTCAAAGCACAAGTTGTCTACAGCAAAAATGCTAATTTGGGGGGGGGATCCTCCAGGCAAGCATTGTGTATCTCTTGAAAGATATTTCACACATGAAAAGAGCCACAATTCAAACAAAAAAGTGGGAATATCTGCAACAAAGGTGTGTGCATCTGCAATGCAAAGTGTACCTCTATTAAATAAGAGGCCACTCACCCATTCCATGGTACCAGCCAGAGTGCTCAAACACGTAGTACTTTAAACTCTGTGAGTGGCGTGGATCATTTTTGTTTTTAATCAAAAACCATCTTCTTAGAATAGCCAGCCTTGGCCCTAATGGATTATGCTCAAAGTCTCTTAATGATTGAGGAACAGATTGCATTGGTCGGAACACTGAGGTTGATTCAGCTTGCCTTGACAGAGAATACGACAGGACCACTTTGTAAACAACTCAGAGATGGTGTCTTTGGCAGGTCTGTTTTGGGCAAGATTTCAAAGGCCGGAAATCGTCTACCTGGCTCATCCGCATCACATGGAAAATTACTTGGAATTCTCATCAACAATCTGAAGAGTTTCGAGCACCCTCTTCTGGGAATTCCCAGGGTCCCAAAGCAACACATTTCCAATTTGTTAACACATGTAATGGCAGAAATAGAGGTAATTGATGATCACAGTCAGATATGTGGGAATGCTCACTTTGTGAGAGAATGCCATTGCAGAAGTGTAACTTTCATTTGGCCTCAATCTTCCCACCTTCAGATAAGATATATAATATCAAGGTCATGCATGACGCAGCATGGTCATTAAAGATCCCCTGCTGGTTTTTGAAATAAAATTGTGGGAGTGTTAAAACCTGGTGTCCTGGCCAATTTTCCACACAACTGAGCTCTCTGTGTCTGCCTCCCCTACACCCCTGAAATGTGAAAGGCTGCTCCATCACATGCATCCATTACCAATTTATTCCTCAGTTCATCACTGTCGAAGAGAACCGTGCGAATACTTGACCGACTGGGTTAAATTTAATATGAAAAATCATTGCCTTCCGTATTTCACTAAGTGCTTTTCTTAATTTCTTTATCACAGTCAAGTAAATTGATTGTAGTCATTTGCATTTCTATGCCATGTTGGCATTTCTATGCCAATGAGCAGAATGTGTGCGCGCGTGCGTGTGTGTGTGTGTGTGTGTGTGTGTGCGCGCGTGTGTGTGTGTACGTGCGTGAGTGAGCTGTGATGTAAGTGCAAGTATTTTCATTCCATAGATGGTAAATAAATATTGACGGGCTTGTTTTAATACAGTCCATCAAGTCATTGTGATATCAGCCGTTGGCTTTCCTTTCGCTTAAAGTAGGGATTCAAACTGAAATATGGCAATTTCTACATCAATTGAAAGCTTAGAACGCATAGAATGCAATGTAATAACAGTACTTTATCTGGCGTGAATACTTCCTTGATGCTGGGAAGGAGACCCATTTTGGGTGACGTCACATACGGGTTTTGCGAGCTCTGCTGTTGCATGTCAATAGAAATACTATGTCTCCCTCTAAGCTTTATATTTTGTTCAAGGTTAAAACTGAGTTGTACTTTACCTGAGATGGATAAATCTGTCTTTTTGTAATTAAAACAAATATTTTTCTATATAGGCCTAGTACATTGAAGATTAAAAAGGACATAGAAACGATCTGATGGAAATCGTGTAAATATGGGGAGGACCTTCATTTATTATGATATTTTTTCGGAGTAGACTTGATAAGAGCGACGACAAAACAATAAAGGGAGATTTATAGAATGTATTCTCTCTCTTAACTTGCACAGGAACACATATTGTTCATGCACTTGCGGCTGCCTGTCATCAGATCTTTCTATTGCGTATACTGTTACTATCTAACGTTATTCGATTAGAGGTTTTGTTTCCTCTTGGCCATCATGGAAGAGGAAGGAGCAGAAGTTGAAGACAGTACCACGGGAAGAGATACAACAACTATAAAAAAAGCAATTAAGACCTGAATTTGATCTTGAGTGCAGGAGAAATTCAGGCGGACGATTCAGGCTGCTTTTGAGGTACTGGGTAGAGATATTTGAGGGGTACGATTGTGTTCCAAATGGCATCGACCTCGTCACTCCATATTTCTATGTCAGTCAATCACTGTTATGAGAGTCCACTTGATTGTGTTCATAAAATACTATGTTTTAGGTAGCCCAGCTTTGGCTTATCCAACCTTCCTCAGAATGGTAGCATGACTCCAGTAAAAACATTATTTTCTTTCTAATCTAGACAACGTGTACGTGTGCAGCGTATCGCCAGTGCGGCAACCGGACTTTTTGCAGCACGGAACAAACCAAAATAAGCAGCAAAACTATTATGCATCGATGAAAGAAATCACCTTTATGCAACAATAGCTTTATGAAAAAAACTAGAACGGGCACTCGATAGAGCGCATACCTTCGCCAACGCCACTGAATCCCTCGCCACTGGCGTTGGTTTCATGCCGATCGGATAAAAATTGACCGAGATATGGCCGAAAGTCGGTTTTGACCTTTTCGTGGCCTTGACCTTGACCTTTGACCCGATCACTCCCAAAATCTAATCGATTGATCCTCAGGTCATGCCAAATCAACCCACCAAATTTTATGAAATTCCGTTTGGTACTTTTTGAGTTATTCGATACACATACAGACAGACACACAAACAAATAAATACACGGGGATCAAAACATTACCTTCGTCAGCGAAGTCGCTGGCGAAGGTAATAAAGATTTAAACATGGGATTTAAAACTATGAACTACTGGGAGATCTGGAAGAAATCTATTAAGAGTTCTGACTTGTCAGGCTTTAAAAACAAAATTGAAAACATATTTTGCAGTGTTTACTGTATTGTAACTATGGAACATCTGGGTACTTTCAGAGTACACAACCCGTATGTGACGTCACGGAAAATGAGACTGTCGGCGGACTGGTTACGGTGGAAAAGGAGCAACATTTGGAAAGCGAATATCAAGTCGCATGAAATTTTTTCTGTTGTTATATGAGTGAATACCTTCAACCCAGATAGCAAGCACCTCCGCTTCGGATCTGCCCCGGCTCTGGGCCGGATCAGCTGGAGTCAGCACTGAGCCGGGCCAGATCGGGAGTGGAGGTGCTTGCTACCTGGGCAACCTATCATGAAATTTCCATAACGGACCAATTTTATGGGTACCCACTTTGAATCCCTACTTGAATGAAATGAATCACAGCACAAAAAACACTTTTTATGCAGTTCATCCGTCACGTCTGATTCGGCTGCTAATCGTACGATATGGACGTCAGTGGCCTGCTCATGGTTTTCCCTGAGTTCATTTTTCTGTGGTCCAGACGGCTCAGTAGCTTAAAAAATTGGCACACAGGAAACATTTCATGAGGAAAAAATACGATAAGCATGAATTTTCTTGCGGGAAAAAATTTTGGCTTCATATTTCGTTGAAATTACAGTTGACTTGAATGGAGAACAGGGTCTAAGTGACCTTTTTCTAAAGCCATTTGCAGAGGAACTTGTGATCAACGTCTCTAAAAAAGATCCAGAAATGAGAAAAAAAGTAAAGCCTAATACTGGCTGTTTGCTTTGGGCGGCAAAATCAATCTGGTGTCCTTCATTAAAACTTGTTCTGCCCCCTGGTTCATGGAAAAAGAGAGGAGCAATCAAACTGGTGCACGTACAAATACAGACAGCAAGATGTGCAGAGGCACGTCTGCCCAGAGATAGCACAAGTTCTCCAAATACAAATAAATGTGCTGCGTTAATTGTGTTTGGTGGAAGTTATCATGGGCATCCTTACTAATTGAAGAATATATTCCCCTTCTAATGGTAATACCTCTTATGATGCAGTACTGCTCGAAACAACAGCAAGAGTCAGCATAACAGAGAGAAGGTTGCCCTGTCTTATTCAATTCGGACATGACAAGTTTATTCCAGGTCTTACATGAATGTGGTACATAAGCATGTCGATGGAGAGGTTACCGGGCCTTACTCATTTCGTTAATGTGAGTCTGAGAGGAATTGTTAACGCATTCATTATTTTCCTGTTGTCTAAGAGGAATTTGGGAACATCTGGGGTTGCTTGAAACAGCCACAGAGTCACCATTTAGAAAGTCCAAGTGAGTGATATTTACATCACTGCTCACCCACACGCTCTTCTCTTGAACTAAACCCCATGTATTGTGGTAAGCAGCTGAAATGGACACCGACGGAGGCAAACTCAAATTCATTGAAATTTGTTATGACCCATAAGGGAAGCATTTTTAAGGTCTGTGAAGATTTTTTCCTGCAGTAATGTATCTCGCTGTTTTCATCAAACCCTTTCACACCAGAAATAAATTTAACAGCGATATTCTTATCCAATTTACATTTGTGAGTTAGAGGAGGGGAATTTTACGCAGTGCTATTTTTACGCAGTTAATGGCTATTCCACACTTAACGATTGCGTTCGATGTGATATTGAGATGTTTGACTCTGCCATTATAGCTCTGGTCAAACAGCAGTTTTAAATTTGTTTATCGCTCATATGATGAAATACGCTGTCAATTTTCCCTTTGTGTACTCGTGTGTTGAATGCAGAGAGTGAGTGATTTTATACATTTTGCTTTAGTTATTATACATCTTTGTCCTCTCTCTTTCTGGCAGATACTCTCATTTTTCCCCCATCATGTCATTACTTTCTTTTCGTCTTGTCATTACTGTCAAAACATGACTGAAATGAGAGTGACGTTTCGATGCATTTCTGTGTGTGTATGTGGGTGAGAGTCTGTTTAGTTTTGACTATCGTATATTTTTTTTGTGTTTATTATTTTACATGTCTCATTATTCATTTCAGCAGTTCCTCAGATTTAGATGAGTCATTCCTATCACCTGTGACCTGCCACGCATTTTCTGTTTTCACTTATAAAGCTTAGCAAAAGTTCAATCAGGAAGACTCTCTTGCACACTTCAACTCCGTTTATTTTCCTATCGCTCACATGCATGCTCACTTGTAAATCTCTGCAGTCATTGTTTGGGGCTGTCAATTGAGCTGTCAGCTGGTGTAGCAGCTGATCTCCTCTATCCAACTGTGGCACACCACACTCGCATCGCTAGCCAATCGTTATGCTGTTGTGTTTTTAAAATATGCCATTTCTCTCTGCCCTCGTTAGCTCATTCTGACGTTCGCTGGCCCTCCTCCTCCCTAACGCCACCTGCTCTCGTAAGACCTTCTGTACTGCCGCTCCAGCTTCGTCAGTCTTCAGCCATCACCGCCACCAGTGTCTGGACTATGCGGGGGATTTTCCTGCTGCTGCTCTGAGCCATGCTCTGCTTCTAAGAGCCTTTCCTAAGAGTCCAAGCGCCAAAGACTTGCCTAATTCTAAACATGTTTCATCCACTTATGCTCAACGCATGATAAATATTTCCTGGTTTCACTTGAGTCTCTCCTGATTGAACGGTACTCGTAACTGCCTGTTTTTATTGTCAACTTGAGTCCTTGTTTCCCTGCTCGTACCCACACCCCCTCGTACATCTCCTCAGATCTACGCACCTGCATTCTATGAAACCAGTCACTCAGCCTGCCTTTATACTACCTCATTAGTGATCTGTTCTTTGTGAGTTTGTTAGCCAGAATTTCCGGTGTTTACTCTCAAGCATTCTTTGATTTCAGGATCTCCTGGCTACGGTTTATTTAGTCTTTTGGTTTTGAATTCAGTGCAAATCCTCAGTGTATGTTTGATCCCCCATGTATTTCCCTTTATTGTGTCCTGGCTTCCAGTTTCTGCTTGCGTTTTTACTTTCGTGAACTTCCTGGTTTTTGATTCTTGACCTTATAACTGATTCTGGTTTGGATTATCCCTCCAGTACTGCATTGCTCTCTGAGGTGACCGATTTGGACCAACTACAGATTTCAGCAACTCCTGTGAGCTGACCTTTCACCTGCGTCTGAGTCCTGACCCTGCATTGTGTCAGTGGGCAGAGGTGGAAAATCCAAGGGTCAGAAAGTAAAAATCCCGCCAGTTTTTTCTCTCTCCCTCAAAATCTGCTGATCTTACCAATTAGTTCTCATTCCTGGCTGAAGCAGACTCTGGTGGGAGGAATAAAGTTCTGGGGTGGAATTTTACTTTCAGAACCTCTGACTTTCCACCTCTGTCAGTGGGTGGGCAAGGGAGACAGAGAGATAGAAGGAGATGCAGAGGAAAAAATTTGGAATAAAAACACATCAAAACAAGTGGTGCCAGGCACAACAAACCCCGCCCCTCGCACATACTTTCACCTACTTCTCTTAAATTTAATAGGCATCTATTCTGGGTCAGTGGCAATCCCTAAACCACATTTGGGGTGAATCTGGCCATTTCTTTTGCTGCTAAAGTGTTAACAAACAAACAAACACACAAAACAAACAACATCTGCTGTGTATCATCTCTGAGGGATTTGCTGATGTGGATATTTATTTATACCACAGTAACACAAGGACGTTGAGATGACGGTGGCGATGTTTGTTCGCCGCTTCTCCTTCTCGATCTTTAAACTGCGATCTTTAAAATCGCCTTTTCGACAACTTTCTCCCTTTTACCACAGTTCTATATTTACTGGATAGTTATCAGGCGAATGCTAACGTGTCTAGCAGTTGCCTACCTGCTGCTGCTACACAACATCTCCGGAGACTCCCTGGACTTAGTCCTCGTCGCTGCTAACGCGGCCGAAAAATCTCCATCTGGACAGCCTGGTTTCAGTTCGCCCCTGCCAACGAGAAGAGGCCCTGTAAGCCTGAATCCAACCATCGATGCCTCAGCTAAGGTCAGCCACGCGACTAAAAACATCCTGCACTTCTTCCCATGTTGCTGCCGGTTCCACTATGTTGAGTTACTCCGTCAACCAGCTGATGAATCTCAACAGTTTCCTCACTCCACTATGTATTGCAATGCTTAAGCGACTGGGACTACTTCTCCGTCCGCACTATATTCACAGAAGTTCCCGCAGAAAGTTTGTCTACTCTCGGATAGGAGGTCTGCTCTTTTTTACTGTTCTTGTGTACTTTTGTATGTCGCTCTGGATAAGAGCGTCTGCTAAGAACCTGTAATGTAATGTAATGTAATGTAATGGATAAGTCCTGCTATCGCGACTCTCTAGTCAGTGATGCGAACTGTCGCTCCTCACACACGTCATCAGAGCGCTGTCTCCAACAGGAGGATAAACAGCTTAGCCTTCTCCATGGCAACACTACTAAGAAAGCAGCACGGAAAACGTGGAGTGGATTCCAGTGTGCTACGGCCAGTGCAAAGATTTGCTGCTCCATCAAGCAGCAAAATCGAACTGTTAAATGCCCAATCAATTGCAAATAAATCGTCCCTCATACACGACCATATCCTGGATAAATGTCTGGATTTCATGTGTATTACAGAGACCTGGCACCAACCAGATACTTTCTTTTCATTAAATGAGAGCTGTCCCCCAGGATATAGCTACCTACAGAAAGCCTGCAGTACAGGTCGTGGTGGCGGCCTGTCAGTCATCCATTGCAGCGATCTAGAGTTATCTCTGCAGCTACTATCCAAATTGTCTTCCTTTGAATGCCTTGCATTTACCCCGTTTATGCCCAGATTTTTTTCATAGTTGTAAGGCATATCATTTTATCAGTTGAGACCCTCTGAATCATGTTGTGTATTTATTTTTTTCCATTTTTTTACTTTTTTTTGAAGAAAATAGCACTTTTATGACTGGCAACAATTGTTGCCAGTAGTCACACAGCTTGTCACTAGGTCAAATGTCACCTAATAATTATATAAAAATAATAATGATAATAATATTGTAATAACAAAATAATAATATAGTCATAATAAATAATAACAAAATGGTGGAGGGGGGGTGGGGGGTGAAAAAAAAGTAAAACTGTACATGGATACCAATGTTATCATCCCAGGAAGGTAGCTAATAATCATGGTTCAAACCTTGGTTCCCCCTGTATAAAATTCAGAACAACAATTTGAACTGGTTTCTTTATTCATAAATAACCTTTGTATCAGACATACATCTCAGACCAAGTCTGTATGATATACAGTGCCCTCCATAATTATTGGCACCCCTAGTTAAGATGTGTTCTTTAGCTTCAAATACAGGGATGCAAACAGGGAAGGCTGAAAAAAGAGAGAGTTGGCCGCGGCGGGTGGCAAGCGTAGCACTGCGTCTGACAACAAATACCTTCAGTGGGTTACTCATAAGGTGACAGAGATTAACAGGTAAATTGTAGTTATTTAACTTCTCTGCCACCATGACTGCTAAATTCAATCAATAAAAGTAGTTAATTAACCCTTTACAGGCCAGTTTCTGGGATGTACCACTCAAAAAAGATTCATTGAGTCTCCTGTTCAATTCAATGTAATTTTATTATGAACAACTGAACACATTGCCCTCTTTGCACCGGTGCAAAGAGCATACATCGCCGACCGGGCTGCCTCCTCTTCAGCTCGCTGGTCCGGCCACACCTACTAATTTTATTGATTGAATTTAACAGTCATGGTGGGAGAGAAGTTAACTAACAAAACAAAAAAAGAAAAATATTAAAATATTAAACCATTAAAAAATTATAGATTCAGCCATCATGAGTCCTTAACAGGGTGAAAGCTATTTTTAGTTTTAATCTAACACTACAAAAAAAGTAAAAATGCATGAAAACTGATATCCCCCATGAACATCGTCTGACCTCCGACAGATGTAATGATAAAAAAATCCACTCTAACAAGGGAATATTTCATTTTTGGGCTGTTTCCTTGAATAAAATTAGAGGTACATCCCGGAAACCAGCCTGTAAAGGGTTAATTAACTAATTTTATTTGGATAATTATAACAGTCATGGTGGCAGAGAAGTTAAATAACAAAACAAAAGAAAAATCATCTTAAAAGATAAAACCATTAAAAAGTTATGACTTCTACCATCACAAGGACTCAATGAGTCCTTACAGGGTGAGAGCCATAAATTTAATTACACACTGAAAAAAAAACTTTTATATAGATATATTTTTTTATTTCAACATGAACAGATAAAGGAAGATAAAGGGAACTTCCCCAAAGCGTTTTGCTATAGTATGATTGCAGCCAAAATGCTGCTCAATAGAAGAACGAGCGAGGAAACATTGAGTCCTTGCAGGGTATATAGCAAGTTAGAATTAGAAAAGTTTTAAGAGTCAATCACTGGGAACCCGTTGAGCCCGTGTCAACCCCCCGCCCCACGAGCGTTACCATAGCAACACGCGCGCACACACTGCGTGTCGCGTGTGGAGAGAAGCAGCTGACTAACGTTACAGTTGCTGCTTCTTCTTAGTTTTCCCAGACTACGGCATGAACCCATGGACGTGTTATTATTTAATCATTTATCTATCAGTGACCCGCGCATTAAACAAACAGGCTCCAGCTCATGGATGTATCGGGCTCTATCTGCTTCTTCTTCTGTAGTTTCAGCAGCGATTCCCGGCGCACTGCAGGCAGAATTACACCCATACAGCACAAGCATGAGACGGAGGCGGCACAAAATTATACTGATAAAAAAAAAAATCAAACGGGCCGTATTTGGCCCACGGGCCGCCAGTAATTAGAAGATTTTAATCTAAGCAGACGATCACATCTCACCGGGCGTGACGCTCTGTCACCTGACTGTCGCACAGCAAAAGGAAAAAATATTGTTTCTCTATCGCTTAGCAGCGCGACATGTCTTTCTATAATGCTAGCTGAAACAGTAGCCCAATCACTCTGTTTAACAACGTAAGGAATAAAACAAAATGGCCCCATTTTGTTTGATTTCGGAATCCAGCCGCGGGATTAGGCCAGTGGTAAACCTTTCCGACGTAACTTTCAAGGCTCTCTCAACTCTTTCAATAGTATACAGCTTATATTGCACCTGCGTACCAAGTACACGACTACACCACATGTTTTATCTAGATTCACCCTCTGATGGGTCAATTTTGAGTGTGCCGCTGCCTTGCTGCCAGCTATGTCTACACCTAACGTTATAGCCTAGTTATTGTTGTAGTTACTGTTCATTGACAATTCATAATCACACTTGAATGTGCAATGCTTACCTCGCATGTAACGTTAATGATTAACGCCCTGTGTCCGCTAGGTGGCTTTGACGATCGCTCCCATCAGGGCGTTAAAGGAAAGCTACCTCGCGGCGCTTCGCCTGAAATTTTTTGGCTGGACCAATCAGCAGGCAGCTTTGGTGTTGACGTAATTTCCTTCTTCAAAAGCCAATGCATTGCGTCTACATTCGGCTC
Source organism: Gymnothorax reevesii (assembly GCA_029721435.1). Classification (NCBI taxonomy): domain Eukaryota; kingdom Metazoa; phylum Chordata; class Actinopteri; order Anguilliformes; family Muraenidae; genus Gymnothorax; species Gymnothorax reevesii. Next base: position 164,492,719 of record CM056573.1, on the reverse strand, counting down.
GTAGATTACACGAATAAAAATTGTAGTCACACTGAACACATGCAGAGTGCAAACGCATTGTTCGACACAGTGCACCGTTCGCTTTGGCGAGGCTTTGGTGGGAATTCGATATAAGAGGAATAGGGAAATTTATGTTGAATGAATCCAGTAGTTGGCGGTAATACACCAACAGGTCTGTAAACACCATAAAACCAAAAATAAGAAGAAGAAGCCTCCAACTCATAACGAGGCCGCGCAAAGCACTTTTAGAGCTTTCCCGTACAGGCGTTAGTTTAGCGACAGTCAGTCAATCGACCACGCCCCCGCTTGCCGCTCCGCGCCCGCGACCCCAGCCCCCCCCAAACAAAAACTCTTCGGATCTGCGCGATTCACACAAGTCACCTTTTTGGAAATGAAAAAAGCGAATAGCGCTTTTCGGCGCCGTGTTTGCATGTCTGCAAATAAATTCAAGCTAACAGAGAAAGATTGCTTAGCTGCTACCAAAAAGATGATGTACGGTAACATATCAAAATCCTTTACATAGGCCTTGAATACCTGTGAATTAATTTAGCTAGGAAGAGTATTCTAAGAGGACTAAAATGAGCCATTGTACATCATTCTACAATTAGAAATAAGTAAATTATGAGCAAACCTGCAGACAGTGTTTTCCTTTAGTTAGCGACAAGCTATGTACCCACTGGCAACTTTTGATGCCACTCGCAGAAATAACCCCACGATCAGAAAAATATTTATCACAGGTACAATTTTTTGGGGGAGGGTAACTCTAAAGAAAGAAATTTATGAAAATTACCAGGAGGATTCAGTCAGAAGGAGCAGGAAGCAGATGATGTCATGTGACAGGAAGCCCTTGGAAACTATTTTTTCATAAACCAAACCTTTTTCTCAGTTGTCTACTAGCATATAAATGGAAAAAGTTGCAATAGTACCTTTGAGGTTTTTTATTGTCAGTAGAAAATGACAGTGATACACTTCGGCAACAATTGAAGCACTGATTACTAAAACCCCACAAGTCAAGTCAAGTGTGACTTATGTGGTTTTAGTAATAGGTGCTTCAAATGTTGCATGAGGGGCAAAACGGGTTAAATGTAAGTCCCCTTCCCTTGTGCTGTTTCTCCTCATTTACCGATCACCAAAACCAAACTCATCATTCATCCCCGAGATGTCAAACTTCTCACAACTTTCTGCACGCCCTCTGCTGATTTTAGGTGACATGAACATTCATGTTGACACCCCCAACTGCTGGACTGCTGTAATTTAAAGCAACTTGATGTCCCCACACGCACCAGTGGGCACACCTTGTACTTTGTTGTCACAAACTCCGCCCCTGTGATCAACCAGCAGGTGTATGACCTTGGCGTGTCAGATCACACGGCCACTTCTAGGGAGTTGCCATCCTCTTCCAGGCTTTCAAAGCTCAAACGAAACATCTGTTTCAGGAACCTGAAAACCATTAACCCAGAACCCTTAGCAGCAGATTTACAACATCTTTCTACACATTTAGCATCAGCCGACGAAGCAGTGGACTATTACAACAGCTATCTCAGTAACCTCCAGGACCTCCATGCCCCTGTTAAAACCTTCTCCCTCTCAGCGCTGTGGTTTACAGATGGGCTTCGGAAGATGAAGGCAGCAGGGCGGGTCCTTGAGCGGTGCTACAAAACCTCTGGCCTTACTGTCCATAAAAAAATTTATCGAGAGCTCCAACACAATTATGCAAAGTCCCTTAAAGAAGCAAGGTCACAGTTTAACTCCAATGCCATCCGTAATAGTCCAGGAAACTTCAAGAAGCTCTTCTCCACTGGCAGCCATCTTCTCAAACCACAATCCCCCCCACTGACAGCCACGACAGAAGAGCAGTGCAATTACTTCATGGACTTTTTGTTGTGTTCTGGGGTTCTGGCCTTTGGCCAGGACAGCATTTATGGTTTTAACAGTTTCATGTTCCTAGTTTCATAGTTTCATAGTTCATAGTTCATGTCACAGTTTTAACAGTCTCTTATATCAGGATCAAGTATTTCATTATTCATGTTTATTGTTCATGTTTTTACTTTTCCATGTTTTTGTTTTTGCCAGGTCTGCCATGCCACTCCACCGCTTGTCTGCGTTCCGCCCCGTGCCTTCGTTGTTGCACATTTCAGAGCTCTGGTTGGCTTTGGTATTTCCCCTTCCTTCTGTGCTATGCTGATTCGGGGCTGTCTAAGCTTAATTGACAATTAACTGTTTTTAAGTTACTAACATTTACGAACACTCACTGGGTGGTGTAATTCTTAGATAGGCACATTACTAATATTACTAATTTAGACAGGGAGTTTATTGTCATGATTCCTGCTTTGCTATTTCAAGATCTTGCTGTGCTTTTCTGTTCTGAACATTCATGCTGCTTTCAAATTGCATACTTAATTGGTTCTTAAGCTGAGCACGCTCATTCTCTTAATGAGCAAGTCTTGTCCACCAATCTTTGTCCATGTCATGATCTTGCCATGCCTCTTGTTTCTCCCTCTCCAGGTGTTGCCCCTCATTTCTTGATTTCTTAGCCTTTATCTGGATGCGGTGGAAGTTGGCTGGCAGACAGTGTCTCAAGTTCTTGTTTGCAAGTTCATGTTCCCAAGCGCACGTTTGCCAAGTCTTGTCCTAGTTTGTTTTTCATAGTTATAGTTCTTGTCATTTTGTATATAGCCTTTTCATTCTTAGCATCTTTGTTCTTTTCTGTTTATGAATTATCTGCCTGGAGTTTCCAGTGGCTTTTTGTTTTTGTCGTTTTTGATCTTTAGCTATTAGCTCTGTGAAGCTCACCTTAGTTTGTATTTTTGCAACCCTTTGGGCCGAGTTTTTTTGTTGGCCCTCGTGCCTGTTTGCTTTTGTTTTATTAAACTCCTCATTCCCCTTCACCTCGCTTCTGGTGTCTACCTGATCTCGTATCACTTTTTTGCATCTAAAATTGCACATATCTGCTCTGCCCTTTCTGGTTCTCCCACCCAAACTGTTCTTCTGACAACTACCATCTCCCAACCCTTAAAGTGTTTTCCTGACGTTTCTTCAGAGGAGGTGCCGGACATTATCATGAAGATGAAATCCTCCACCTGAGCCCTGGACCTTCTCCCAACCTCCCTAGTTAAGACTCATTTTACCATCTTAAGCCCCCTGATCACCTACGTTATAAATCACTGTCTCCAATCTGGTCACGTTCTCTCTGCCTTAAAAAATGCTATAATCAGACCACTGCTCAAAAAACACACCCTCGACCCAGAAGTCCTATCCAACTACAGGCCCATCTCCAATCTCCCATTCATGTCCATAGTACTTGAGAAAGCAGTCGCCACCCACATTCAGGACCACCTCAAACTTAACAACCTGTACGAAAAATTCCAGTCCGGTTTCCGTTCCGCCCACAGCACAGAAACTGCACTCATTAGAGTCATAAACGACCTCCTCTTGTCATCCAATGCTGGCTCTCCCTCCCTTCTCATCCTTCTGGACTTATCTGCTGCTTTTGACGCAGTCGACCATGAGATTGTGAAATCGGCACCACCTCACCACTGAACTGGCTGGTACTGCCCTCAGCTGGTTCCAGTCATACCTCACAAACCGGACTGAATACATCTATCTTAGTCACTCCCATTCATACTCACATACAGTCACCTGTGGGGTCCCCCAGGGCTCACTCCTTGAAGCCCTACTGTTTATCCTCTACATCATCCTCCTTGGACAGGTCATGAGCCGTCATGGACTTTCACTCTAACGCTGATGATACACAGCTCTATGTCAATGCCGCAGCTGCAACCCCTCCCTCATCATCATCATCATCATCATCCCCGTCAGAACTCACCACCTGCCTGGAAGAGATAAAGGCATGAATGGAGCACAACTTCCTCCAACACAACAGTTCAAAAACTGAAGCCATCCTGGTCAGAACCCCTTACCAGACTCAATCATCATCCATAACCAGCATCACCTTCTCTGGCTCAAATATCCCTCTCTCATCACAAATCTTGGTGTTATAATGGACCCCCATCTCACTTTTGAATCCCATATCAACCACATCTGCAAGACCTCCTTTAATCACCTCCACAATATTTCCAAAATCCTTCTCCCTCCCAGATGCTGAAAAGCTGGTTCATGCCTTTATCTCCTCCAGGCTGGACTACTGTAATGCACTTCTCATCGGGATCCCAAGCAAGAGCCTGCAGAGGCTCCAGTACATCCAGAACTCTGCTGCTAGGTCCTGGTGGGAGTGCGCAAACATGATCATATCACCCCCATCCTCCGTTCACTCCACTGGCTTCCCGTTTCCACCAGGATTGAGTATAAGGTTTCCCCTCCTCACACACCAATGCATCCATGGACACGCCCCCACCTACCTCAAAGAACTTCTAAACCCCCAAAAAAACAACACGCTCCCTCCGCTCCACTCAGTCAAACCTCCTCTTCTCCCCCAGAAACAGATTCAGGACCATGGGAGATAGGGCCTTCTGTGCTGCTGCCCCACGCCTGTGGAACGCCCTCCCTGACACCTTGAGGGCACCACAATCCACTGACTGTTTTAAAAAAGGAATTAAGACATTTCTTTTTAGCAAAACTTTTGGTTCCCCCTCTTAGATTCTTCTCTTAAACTTTTTATCTTCTCTTAAAACCGCTCACCTTTTTTTTTCATCTCTCTCTCAACCTATATCCTGTTTTTTTGTATCCCAATATTGGGATATTTCTTTGTTTTTAACGTGTAGCCCTTTGAGATCCTTGGATGTTAGGGGCACTACAAATAATATGTATTATTATTATCATAAACCAAAAATAATACCCCTTGTTCCTGCCCCTTCAGGCGGGGTGGGGTAATAAGGGCTTGTTTTGAGGGTTCTATTGACGTAGAATACCTCTCTCTCTCCTTCTGTTCAGATTCTTCCTGTACCATTCAAGGACAAGGCTCAAGGAGCAGACATTTCCATTCCTCCTTAAAGTGCATTTTAAATGCTGAGCAAACGTCCAATGATTTACGGTCACTCAAATGAGCTGCCAATGGTACATCTATGTAATGCCACAACACTTTGCTGCAATGTGCAGTCAGCTGCAGCTGAAACTAAAGGACTAGCTCTTATTCTTTTCAGCAGTGGACAGAATATTTTTATGAATAGTTCGGAAACATTTCATCATGCAGTCACTTCACAAATTATGTAGATCATTTTTATCCCTTTTCCAGTAAAAAAGCACACCTTGATTTGCTCACATTCTTTAGTATAATTCTTGTGAAGTGCATTTGTATGTGCATAATAGTGTTCACAGTTTATCGCAGCATTTGTTCTCGTGTCATATTTATTGGAGTTAATCTCGTCCATTATTTCTGTTGACACCTCTATAATTGTGTTTAGTTCACTCAGGCAATCACATATATTTGTACATGACAGGCCATCCACGCTGCCAGGGCTTGCATGTTTTTTTTTTTTGTTTGTTTGTTTTGTTTTTTTCCAGAGGGTAACGATCTGTTGAAGGAAACGGAATTATGAAAAATGATGTCGCATAAAAACGGGGTAATTAAGATTAGCATGTTGCAGTAGTTAGGCCTGATATCATGACCGTTGTTCAGTGAAACATGATTCAACAAGTGACAGCATATTTACATGTCTTTGTTGTAACCGCTTAATGTAATGTGTATTTAACATCACAGAAAAATATGTCAGGCAGCAAATTAACATGCAACACAATAGCAAAGTCTTTACTTAGCAAGATCATTGAAGCAGCAGAACAGATGTCTCATTTTCTTTGTGTTTTCTGTTTTGTATGTATGAGTATAAAATAGATTTACTACACACTTAGTCACAATCCCAAGCATTTTTTTTAACTTATACACCTCAATGAGCATATTGTTTTATGCTGCACCTTCTTGATGTCCATAAGGGCAACCCAGACAAAACCTGACTCGTTGCCAAAGAGTACTTGGCTGGCACATCCATTTGAGGTGTCGCTGGCAACTACAAATTCTCCTGCATTTGAGCGAAACGAAGAACACAATGCCTCCATGTGGCTAAATGTTGATACAAAGATTGTGACCTGGCTAAACAAAGATGTTGAACAATGTGGAAAATTCTATGCTAATTTGATTGCAGACCCACAGCCCTCTAGCCTCAGTGCATCAAACCACTGAAGCTAATTTCAACTGCATTTGGTTACTACTTGATTGGAGACCACCAGGGCATGAAAGTAGTTGTTTCTAGAGGCTGTGAATGAGGGCTAGCTGGTCGGTACTCTGCCCACTCATCCAAATAAAATTCAGGGCCACAGTACAGCGATGGTGTGTAACGACGGACTGCCGTTACTAGTAATATTTACCATATTCAATTTACCAATATAATTTATCATTTTAGACATGATAAATATCACTAGTAACAGCGGAAATGTAACGACGGACCAGCGTTAATAGTAAAATTTATCATCTAAAATGCTAAAATGATAAATATTACTAGTAACGGTGGTCCGTCGTTACATGGTGACACTGAGTTTTTGACACTGCCTCTCTGATATGAAATTAAACTGTTTGAGATGCTGTGATATCATATGGCTCACATACACACCATGTTTCATCATATCCTCATTTTCAAATGCATGCATAATTATGTTTGGAGCCTAGCTGAGATACTGAGGCACTTTTCATTATGTTTGGCGTGAAAATTGTGTCCAGTCCTTATTTCCACCCTAACTTCCCACGCCTGCTCTTGGACACTCATGTAAGTATAGATAATAACACATGAACGCTCTCTCTCTCTCTCTCTCTCTCTCTCTCTCTCTCTCTCTCACACACACACACACACACACACACACACACACATACACAACATTATACATAGACACAGACAATAACACACACACACACACACACACACAAAATATCCTGACTGGGCGCAAGATCGCTTCAAGACCCCATTCAATTCAATTTCCCCGGCAGTCAATGCTAAAGTCTTCAGTTCACACACCAGGTTTGACAAGTGGTGAAAAACAAATCACTCATTCAAAAGTAAACCAAACATCTCAGAATCATGATCTGAATTCATATCAGATCTGGAATTAGTACATATCGGATCTGGAATCAGCACTCTGCTCCACTGCTTACTCTCATGCAAAACTGCAGTGTTCCTTTTGAGCACGGTCGGGTCGATAGTTCCCACCGACGGACAAGACCGCAGCATTTGTTCACTGCCAAAAGAGGGAGCGGAGTTTGAGTTTGCAACGGGCGTAGGCTCTCCCTGGAGATCTGGCTATTTGTTCATTTGGACAAGGCACTTATTTCATTACTGTCAAACAATGTCCGCTCCACTCACTTTGAATATCTTATTTTCCCTCCGCCGTTCCGCAGTAACAGGTTTCCGTGGTGACGAGACGGGGGGCATTGCTCAGCATACTAACTCGGTCCTGGCAGTGATCCCACTGCGCGAGGCCCATCTCGAGCAGACACCCCGCATTTAAACTCTCCAAAAATCCCCAGAAAAGGGAAATAAATATGGGCTTCCTTCCTGAGAAGGTGAAGGGGAACCGCCGCCAAGCTTTGCGAGAAACATTCTCATTCATTAACCGACAAACGGGGGAAAATCTAATCAAGCCGGAATGTAATGGATTTAAATTCGACAACGATGAGAAATAAGTGCTCCGCTGATGCACGTTGTGTATAAACGGCTCTTTCGGGGATCAAGTCATAATTCACACGTTGCTCTGGAGTGCTCTGTTTGGAGGGTGAAGGGCTCCACTATATATACAGTTGAGCTTTATTTAGCAAAGGGGTCTCCGAGCTTATCCAAAAATGGCCGGTATGGGTGCAGGTTTCCGTATCAGTCCAGTAATTACACAAACGGAAGAGCATAATTACTTCAAATAATGGACTAATCGTGCACTTAAATCAAGACCTACAGTAGATAAGGCAAATCAGGTCTGGTCATGCTGAAGTTTAACAAAAAACTTCCACCCGCACAGGCCCCTCTCGGGTAAGATTGGAAACCCCTGCTTTAGCGGTACAGCCAGTCATCCTAAAGCCACAGGTATCTCAAGAGCTCCAGAGTCCAAATCCTGGATCAACATCAACTCTCAAAGTTTCCACTGAGTGACAATCCTTCAGTATAAAGTACTGTACAAATAGAATAGAATTGAATTGACCGGAACTATGGGCCAGAAATACACAAATCAGGTGCTCTCATCTGCATCCAGCTCTCTTTACTCCCTGAGGGTTAACTGAGCAATTAATGCCTTAGCTTGGCCGCACTGTTTTCGTGCTCGACTCAGAGATGAAAGGCTGGGCGAATGCAGGCTGTTCTTGGCCGTGGTTTCTGAAGCTTGGCTTTAGGGGCATAACCCTCCAAATGCATAGAATCATTGTCTCTTGACAGCATTATATCCGAGAAGCTCTTAAAAGCCCTGAAGCGGACTCTGGGGGTGTCTCGGGTCTCCAGTCAAAAACCCCCAATGGCATTTCTGCTATAATTCCCTCATTACCAGAGTGATTTATTAAAGGCTTTCTCAAAAAAAGCAATTAGTTTGAAGAGATAATTAAGAGCTCAAAGTGGAACCAGAAGTGGAAAGGTCCTCAAAGAGAGTTTGAAAGGACATCCACTGGGGGTCGAAAGTCTCTGCGTTCAATATGAGTGAAATGCCATTAATATTGCAAACACTTCTGCCTCCATTCACTGTCATATGTAATTCTATGTCCCCCATCACCCTCCCTCTTTTTCTTGCTCTCTTTCTCTCTCCCTCCATCTCTCTCCTGTGCTCAGTCTTTCACTTTTCCCATCCTTCTTTCTCCTGGTTTCTTTTTCTTCCTTTTTCTCCCCCTCCCCCCTCAACTTTGCCATCTCAATCCATTTTGCTTTTCTTCCTTCTCCTCCTCTCACTATCTCCCTCCCTCTCGTTTGCAATCTCCATCCCTCTCTTATGTTCCTTCCTTCTCTCTCTCTCTCTTTCCTTCTCTCTCTGTGATGGGCCTAACTACATCATTTTTTGTGTGTGAGGTTTGTCGTCCATTTGTGGCAGGGTCGAATCTACAGTCTCCTTCAAGCATGACACTCAGGGATAATGAAGATAGACGGGCAGCCCACGGGCTTGGCTCGCTCGTTGTTTTTCGGGAATGCTAAAGAGAGAGGAATGATTTGTCAGTCCATGCCAAGCGGAATATTAAGGGGAGCTTGTAATTACCTGGGTGGGGCAGCTGACCATCTCTCCCTTTACATCCTAAAATCATCTTACCTCAGCACTATAGAAAAACTGAGTTGAAAGACTGAATGGAGTTTCATACGATGGACATAGATACACGTGTTCAAATACAAGTACACACAGTGCACACACATGTAAACACTTACATTTATATACATCTGGATATAAAAACACAAAAATAAAAAAAATGAACATGTGTAGTGCACACACACAGATAAACACACCCTGAGACCAAAAACATTCACAAATGGAAAAGAAACACAGAGGGCCCTGATTTCCTGACCTAAACACAGTCGGCAAATACAAGTGGTTACAGTATTACACATCAAAACAGGGCACGTCTAACTCCATTCCTATAATTTTGTGGCAGGCCGCGATACAGCGGCTGTGGCACTGTTGTAAAAAGGGTAAATTCAAGATGAATTAATTATACCCGAGTGCGGTGAGGGTTTGGCTGAATTAAGGCCAATCAGATCAGCCACCGCCATTCCTTTTAAAATCAATAAGTCAAGCCACAGAAAACTGTCTATTTTGTCATGTGAAGAACAAGCTTGTGCTACCAACACCGCCCTCAGTCCTCTGAGCCCTGCGCTCCAATATAATAAGCAGTTTAATGATGCATGATGGAGAGGGAAGCAAAACCTACCATCAAGCTGACGGAAGAGCAACTCTACTGGGGGAGTGGGGGGTCTGGGGTGAATCTAACAGTGATCCCCGCGCACCCTCACATCAGGGCAGGACACTGCTGCCTCCCCCACACAGAAATGGATGGGTTTGGGGGATAGAGGATGATTCACCTGATAATGCGTTTTTGTGTGAAAAGATATGGGCCATTTAAAGTTTATACAAAACAACAATCGCATTGTTAACACAAGGGTGAGGCTGGAGTAAACTTTTTTATATTCCCCCCTACACAATTAAAATATTCATGTGTAAAAATACCCCTTCCCATTAGACCCCGCCGCCATATTGTCGGCTTTATTTGTTGGGTTCACAGGGCAAAAGAAAGTAAAAATTAAAAAGGGATGAAAAATGATATAAATAATCAGCATTTATTCGCAAACAGCTCCACTGGCTCGGATTTCTTCCCATGAAAATAGACAGAATTGGCAATAAAAGGTGATCTGCGTGAGTCAAAACGCTGTTGAGGTTTGCTAGGCAACACTGGCATAGCACCAGGTTTATACATTGTAGTGTCTCCTCATGTGCTGTCCAGCCCATTGTGATACAAGGGCGCACAAAACTATCAAAGTGGGCAAAAGTGACAAAAATGCTGTTTGCAACTGGCAAAATTTTACATAATGTTACCAGCACTTGCATTTCTGTTTGCAAGGGCACAGAAATAGAGCCCTGAGACTCTGACAGGGCATACACAAGCACACAATCCTTTGTGTTTATCCCTGCATAGATGGAAATGAACGCACGGATGAACACATTGATAAACATTTGAACAGAAAAAAAACACTGACATGCTCAATAATAAAGACACATGCACTTCCACATGAATAATGAAAAGTAACAAACACTTAAACACATATTTGAAGAAAAACTCATAAATACTCACATAAATATGCACATGCAAGTGCCTTCACATACCTAATGAGGTTTGTGATTATAATCACACCTGTGAATATCTGAAAGAAATGGTGGGGGGAGGGGGGGGGGGCTTCAGGGCAATTTCTATCCCATATGCCCTGAAATGACCCACCCTCGCATCATTCTCTGCTGTCACGGAATATCCTCTTGTTTTTTGGGGAGTAGCGTAGCTCCTGGGGGAGAGTAATGAGCCAGCGCAGCACTGGAGCGATGAGGAGCATCGGCCCTGACAAGCCGGCCCGAGGAGCTCATCTAAATCACATTACGGCAGATTCGCCTCTGTCCATTTTACCAAAAAACACCTTCGCAAAAAAGGAACCGTGGACAGTTTATTCTTGCGACTCTTTGGCAGCCATTACCGCCAGCCTCGTCTGGGGAAAACTTTGAATGCCTGTGAGCCAATGCGTATTTTTATCAATCATTTCAAAATAGGTTCTTTGTGTTTTTATTTTAGCTCGGACATAGTCCTCTCAATTTCTTCTGTTTCTGCATGCAATGGAAAGTACAGTCAATGCCATTAAATGCAGAAAAATAACCTTTTCCTCTAGATTATTTGAGCTATTTAGATCTGTGTTCAGCTGCTTGAGGAAAGTGCATAACAATGGATGTATACTGCTCAAAAAAATAAAGTGAACACTTGGAGTTATATTGTGTTGTTTAAGTGTTCCCTTTATTTTTTTAGCAGTTTATGAGTGAGGAAATAGACATTATGTACTGACATCTAATATGGACCAACTACCTCTATATCACTTATGAAAAATGAGGCATTAGAGAGGAAGGATACAATGACTGTAAACAAAATTGAAGCTAAATTGGTAAGAGTCCCGATCGTGCAGGACGAATTATATTACAGTTTCATCACAGCTTGTTTCACCAGGATATAATGAATAAATGAGGTAACAGTAATTCAGTTTCCCTTTGTCACCCATCATGAAAGAAAAGTTGAAATTTGATTTAAATGGTGATCATTCAAAAGAAATTAATGGTTTGACCTTCACACAGGGGGCAGTGCGTTCCAAAGAATTTAATGTTAAGAAAACTACTTAGCACTAGAAGGGTAATAATAAACAGAAAGTTAAGTTTGCAAAATGGCAGCAAAATTTGCTAAAATGGGGGGGTAAACTTAGATCATATTGTCCCCACTGGTCATGGAAAAGATGGTTGGGGTGGTAATAAAGAACTCAAGGACCATGGCACAAGAATTACAGAGACTGCTCGTAGCATAAGGTCACCAAGTCTAAAAGGCAGCCATAATATGCAACCTAGACAACAATTATAATGGGTTGGACAAAGGAAGTGCATACTGCGGACATCAAACAAAACCGAGTGTTTGGTGTGTTTGGCTATCATTATTAGAGCTATGACTGGAGATTAGTGCAGTAGGTGAGACTAAAATTGACTTTTTTGGCAATGAACGGCATCTGTATGTTGTAAGGAGGAATCAAAATATGACTTGCTTGGTATTTATTTCCTTTGGATGCTAGGAATGTATGTGTGAAAAGCACCTCATACCTACTCGAAAATTAAAGGTTAGGCGATTGATGTTTTGTGCACATTTTGCAGCCAGTGGCCTTAAGGCGCAAATCAAGGTAAATAGCATTATGAATTCTGCCAAGTCCAGCAAAATTTTGGCAGAAAATAATTTGGCTGTCAGTGTTTTAAAGCTGAGACATAGTCTTCAATGAACTTGGACAAATATGCTGAAGCTAAATCAACACAGAAATTTACAAAGGAAAACGATATCCTTTTTCTGTGATGGTTATGTCAGTATCAAATTCATGTGGTCTGAACTGGAGAGGGCAGTCCAATAAGCCATTTCAGCATTCCGGGCTCGCATGCACGTCGTGGTTTAGGTCAAAGGTCATGATTACCAGAAGTGCGATTGTCATTAGTGACAATGGCAGCTGCTTGCAGCATCAACGATTTTAAGCTTTGGAAAGTCGACCAGTTAAAGGAATTTTTTAGGAAACCCGGGTTACTAGTGTCAAAGAAAAGAAAAGATGAGCTTGTAGCTCTTAGCTATGCAGCCACGATCCAGAGTTTGCCTGTGGTTATGACCAAAGAGTAAGAGAAAGTTGTGGCGAAGACAGATTACCATAACCTTTTGATGGTGGATGATGCCGGACTCCCTGATCCACTGACAGAAATCCCTGATGGATGGATTGGCGAAAACCATGGCATTAAGCACTGGCCACCTTGTATTTACATAAATATCGCTCTCTTTTTGGTTGAGAATGATGAGAAGGCCCGGTTGACTCGCCTCAAGAACGACTACAAGGAAGGTCAGTATTGCCTTATGGACAAAGCTCAAGAAGTTTTTCTGAGTGATTTTTTTTTTTGCTAAATATCACTACTTTGGAAGGAGTTAGTCAGATAATGACAATGGAGCTTTCTGAACATTTTGATGTGTTTTTGTAAAAATCAGTCCAGAAATAAGTCGCGGAAATGGGTTTAAAGTTGGCTTTAAAAAGTGACAAAAATTTGAGCGACTGTTGAATGTTGGTAGCAAAAACTTGACTCTAAATGCTATCATTGCAAAAACACGCCGACTTGCTTGATGAAATTGGCAGGAATTTTATAATATATTAATTCGGATGACTGAACACTGTACCAAATTTAGCAATTTTTGATCGACTGGATTTTTGCATGGCGTTGGGTTGAAAGGAGCGGTTCAGAGTGATTGTGTTGGCGCAGTCAAGATTCTGGGGCGACTGAAGAATATGGCCTGCATCGCAAATGTGAGGTTACGTTACACTTACAGTGTTGTGAATGTCGATTATCGTGAGCGAACGTGAAGGGAAGCCAGCTGTGTTATAATGAAGCTTCCTATAGGTTATATTTCACAAAACATGATGAACCAGTAAAGGCAGTTATGCTATGCAGGCCGTATTCTACAGTCGCTTCGGTGCGGTGAGAATGCATTCTGACATTTGTTTTATTCCCTGTACTAATGTAACAAGTAAATTATTACATGCGTAGATATTGCACACTCCTTTAACTACAACAGACACTAAAGAAACAGAGGTTTTGTTGCGTTGCGATCAGGAACCAGATGCGAGAACCAGGAAATGCAGTCGAGCTTGTTTTATTTGTAAAGGGAGGTGACCCCCACAGGGCAAAAAACAGTACAAAGTCCACAATCCAAAAGTCGAAATCCAGATGGGCAAAAATAGTATCAAAAACCAGGGCAGCAATCACAGTAATCGTAGTCGGATAGAAATGGGTCTGGTACACAGGAATAGTACTATCAGAGAGACAAGACAGAATCCACAGGACGTAATCCGAATCATTACCAGGGCAGCAAACAGATCTCGTAGTCGGGCAGAAAAATGGTCAAAACACACGGATGCAACAGTAATCCAAAATCACGAAGGCAAAAATCAAAAGTCGGGCAATCCAGTCAGAAAGATAAACACTGAGAAATCAAGGCGAGAAACGTAGCACAGGGAGAACGATCTGACACTGGAAGTGCTAGAAAAGACATCTTAAATACACATCCGAGGTGAACACATGACCAGGGAGAAACAGGTGCAATCAATAATACAATAATCAGGAGTGACCCAAGAGGAATAACCTAATTATATGAATTTGGCAAATGCCAAAACGCAGACAAACGGTTGGGAACCACTGGTCTAAAGAAAAGGAAGCATGAGATACAAGTGGAAATTCACAAAAGCTGCAACAGAGATTGGCAAGAGGGCGGAGATTAGAATTTGGCGATTGCTGAGAGATCGTTAGTCAATTAGTATGTGCAGCTATACAATCCCGAGTGCACGTAAGTAAGTTGGTAAAAATATACAATATTAATATTGGTTAGTAATTATCGAAAACAACAAACTGTTAGTATGGATTAGTAGATAGTAAAAGAGAGGGGAAGGAAGCACACGAGATAATGAAGGAAGGTTGAAAACCCAGAAAACAATAAATCACCCGAATGAGTGGCACGCAAGACTAGGGACCGTGGGCAAAGACCTACACAAGACAAGACAGGGTAGACGTAGTGCAATGCATGGAAATGAAAACATGGCATGGCAGAGAATACTATGAACATGAAAAATAATAAACAGGAATCTAAATAACCAAAACACAATACACAATCCTAAGAATGGTCAAAAGGCAGGCAGTGGTCACTAAACACAAAAAGCATACATGGCAGAGCCAGGCACAGAACTTAAACATGTCATGAGCATAATCAGAATCACAACAGGTTTAGGGTGAGATATCGTTTACATGGGTTCGCAGACTTCAATGTGTCTGGTGGTCTATCGAAACCTGCAGTCTGTCATCACTTAGCTCGGTGGCTCATCGCATGTGCAGATGATGTCAATCACTGGCAATTTTACCGAACAAGATCAGCTCTAAGGTAACAAAGCTTATACGGTCTATTTGTATGGCGATTAGCTGTTTATTACTTGTTTGAATTAAAGTGTTTAGTGCTAGTATCCTTCCCCTTGCCACAAATTTTTTAACATCGAAAACCACTGATGCAAGTATACAGAATAAAGATCAAATGTTCTTCAGATTATTACTAACAGGCTACTATGCATGACATTAGCAACAACGTTAAAAAAAATTACAAGTTTGATCTATCTCCGGCGGGCTTCTGGGTTTTTCTTCTCAGTTAAGAAGGGTTTGAGCATATATGGCGGTGGACACGCATCTTCCAATCCCTCTTTTGCACAGATGTACTTCACAATCCTCGTTTTTCCATTTTTCTAACCCGTGCAGCGCGTTTGAACACCTCACAATGACGCAATGAGACCCCGGCATGAATATTTTAGCTTAGCGATCATGCGTCGGTGAGTGCTTGTTTCCATATGACAAGACCTTGACCGAATTTAATCACCAACATATGATCACATTTGGAGTGTTTTGATCCAAGACCACATGGGGAAAACGGTGAGGGGAATGGGCATCTGTTATGATGAATTTGTCGCACATATCTTCATGTGGAAACAAGCACTCACTTCGTTTTTTCCGACACTTCTGGTAATCGTGACCTTTGACTGAACCACTTCGAGCATGCGCGCCCGGAATGCTGAAATGGCTTATTGTGTAAAGCCAGGGATATCTGGGAGCTTGAAAATCTTAGCAGTGAAGAGTGGTCAAAAATCTCTCAAACCGTGTCTTCTAATCTGATCTCAATTTCAATGATCTCATTGGAGCTTTCACAAAGGGGTGCCAAACTTTTTCAAACTAATGCATTCCATGAAAAACATTACTTGGTAGAAAACTTTAAAAAAAATACAGATTACAGTCATATTTTCAATTGAATGAAAGATTGTCTCAATATTGCATCAGCAGGTGTGATACATCTTATGTATCTGTCAGGTCTCAACTTCTTCGGTCCAGCATGTCAGCCAATTAGGACCTGGATTTCAGCCCCACTCATCATTCAACCAGAATCACCTATTTCACATTACTGCTGTGTGGTAGCAGCGTGTATAAATACCGCAGTCTAAGCATTGGTCCCTCGCTAGTTCTCGTAAACCATACGCTTGTATAGCTTAGAGCTCCGTTTTGCGTACTTTCGATTGCTAAACCAAACCATTGATATAAGTGCTGTAAAGTTCCAGCACTTTCTTACTTTACGGAGCCTCGTTTCCTTTTTTAATTATTATGGCGATACAAGGTCTATTGTGTTAGAATGTATTGTTTGTATTATTAATAGTATGTTTTTGGAACTACAATTCCTGTGTGTATATTCCTTTGTGTGTATATTTTGTGTTTGCCTCCCGTTTGCACGGTCAGCATAAAAATCATACGACCAAATCCACCTTCAGACTAGAGTCCATTCCACATTTTCCTGGCCTCCGCACCAACCCTTACAGTATCAAAAGTGCTATGCGACTCAGTGACGAGTTTTTAAAAAAGTGGGCTTAAAGGTGCCAGCAGATTACCTGAAAAATATTTTTAAAATCTACCTCTCATCCCCAGCAACGTGATGGAAAAATAATATTGTACGTTCCATTAATTCTGATAGGACCACTTCATCAAAAAGGAATATTTATTACAACATACAGGCATACAATCATCCATTGAGTTTGGCGACATGGCTCTGTTATGAGAGATCCCTGCCCATCCGAATGAGGAACCGAAGGCAGGGAGCTGCTAATTATCCCCCTCCAAGGAACAGAGCCAACAGCAGCAATGACCTCACGAAAGAGACATTGCTATAGAACGAAAATTTAAACAAAGAGAGCCGGGTTAATGAATAGAATAGATTGGTGGAGCTGGCGTGGAGGAGGGTTGTTGAGCGAGTGCACTGAGGAGCAGCTTCCTGAGGCGAGCTTAAGTAGAGTGGCATATTACCAGCCAAGCAATCAGGCAGCTAGGTCAGATGACAGTCATGTGCACTCAGGTAGAGGCTGCACCTCTGTTGGCAGGCTTGACTCCATGGCCTATCAGAATTTACGTCAAGTCTTCATTTTTAAGAGGAAATTTAAAAATTTAAGTTCTCCAGAGCTGCGCATGCAGACCTACTGGACAACACTTGCGTTCAAATGATGAATCCACCTCTACTCTCGTTTGAGTTCAGTCTCACATGAAAATCATAACACTTCGTAATAATTTAGCCAGGAGGACCAAGCATGTCAACCACCGTAGTCATTTACCATGCTCTACGTAGCCTACAACAAAAAAGTAGTAATTTTTCCTGCACTCACCGGTTAAGAAGCAGATGAGTGACCTCAGAATACCAAATGTTTCCCTGCAGCATCCTGATTTTCACAACGGTCAAACTGGTTGCCTATATTCATCCTGGTTTAAGATCTTTTTTTCTCGCTGATGCGGTCTCATAAACTGTATCACTTCAGCATTTTCGAGGGGCCCGGTCCATGTTTACAGCAGTTAGGCTCCAAAACAAACCATGTTTGTGCTGTTCATATTGTTGGGATCCCGGAAGCTTAATGTCCTGCGATTTGACGTTATTTCAATGAGGCCGATGGAATGCAGCTTTCTACCGTTGTGCCGCTAGGAATGAAAGGTAACATTTTAATTTTTTAAGATACCTCGCATGCACCTTTGCATTCGCATCATATGCAGCATCAAGGCATTCTGTACACAGTTATTGTGGTCAGCAAGGATTAGTGCAGATGTTTTTTTCAACCAACTTGTATTTTTGAGTAGCACCAGAAGTCTATTACTCCTAGAAGTGTGCAAGGACTCATTGAATGTCGTAGACGGCATTTGCCCGTTAATATCATATCAGGTCTGTTTGGGTGCCTCTAATGGTGAATCAGGAAACTGTCAGGGACGTGATCATGGTCGAACCCAAGCACCACAGCTCTCCGCAAATGCAGTGCAGGCTGTCCACAAACCAGCCCAGCTATAAGGCACATAGAATCATGGGATGCTTTCCAAAAGTAAATAATTTCATTTAAAATATGACTCATAACACCTAACAAAGTATGTGGCCTTTAATAGATTAAAATATTTTGTAAAATTACACAAAAAGGGCCATCATACTTACATAACAGAAGTCCCTATCTCCACACTAATCTGCTCTGAGTTTTTTAGCGAACAAGCACAAATTTATCTCCCACAATTCTACGTGTTTTATGTTAATGAAGCCATTGGGAATTACCAACAATTCACAAATTTCTCCGAATGTGGGCTTCTCTACACAAAGCAAGGGATTTTGTGAATTTACCACGCAGATCATGTGATCAGACGTAACATCATGTGTTCTGCTTGGCTGCGGGTCGCCATTGCCTTCTACCCAATATAAGTTACCGTCGTTCACTCGTAGGAGTAATGGACTTCTCATAGCACTCTTTTTGTATTTTTGGTGTTTTAAGGAGGAATATTAGTTGTTTTGCCAAGCTATTTGTTGTCACCAGTCCTTTTAAATGTAAGCTCACCACTGTGGAATGTTGGTCACAAACTGGAAAACGAAACTGAATGGCATTTATCTTATATCCTGTTAACAGAGATTAAATGACAAGTGCACTCAAACATCTTACCGTATCCATCCATACGACAACAATTAATCTGATGTTAAACATGAGCAGAACACTGTGAGATTATGATTGTAAAATCTATTTAGTGACTGCATTGATCTTGTGCAAACAGGACATACCGCAAAGTCATACCCCTCGAGCATGAAACTGCCATTGATTACAGTGTAGCCTCTTAGTCGTATGAAATGGTGCAAGGTAATCACTTTGGTGAAATGTATTTTTTCACCGGTTATGATTTTTTTTTTTTAAAGTGCTTTTCATATAATAGAACTTGTTGAAGGTGCAGGAACGAAAGACGTCTGGAGCAGTATCAGGGATAGACAGAACCAGAACTGTATTAGAATTGTCACTTACGTTTGCTTGGGAACCAGCAGCCAGGACAATATCCGGGGCAATACAGGCAGCACAGATCATGGTTTAGGGACTAGCAAAGGTCAGACAGTGGCAGCCAGGATCCAGGAGGGTTAGCAGGGCCAAGTCATTGATCCATGCAGGAGCGGAAACAAAGAACTCAGTCTGGAGTGCAATGGGTGTGGCAAAGATGGGAGTCTTGGAGCAGGGTGAGGAGGGCAGCCGAACAGAGCGAACACACTCGAGTAACAAGTCATCTAAGTCACAAAGAGTTCATGAAAGAGCTGGAAACATGCATGAAGCGGTAGTGACACAATCTGGCACAAACATGTTGATAGACTCAAACTGACAATACATACAGACAATGAGTAGCAATGAGAAGGTGGTGCAGAAAGGGCATGAGATTTGCACTCAGGCATTCCAGTAACTTTGACAGGCTCTGGTACGAAAGTGTTTGAAGAAGTTAGCCACTGACTGATTCCGCTGATGCATTTTCATCGGTGCTTGGGCTGCCTCTCACCCAAAAGCCCAGAGACCAAACACCTTGTAAAGTTCTGTGGTAAACGGCGACAATGAAGAGCAGGCTGAGGTGCGCCTCTCCCATTCGACAGTCACCCAGGGTGGAGCTCTCCTCGTCAGGTGCTTGATCATGAAGGCCACCTTAGCCTCCTGGCAAACATGAAGTGCTTCAGGGAGAGCAGAATGGAGAGGTTTGTTAGGAATGGGTTACAGTTATTGCGGTCTTCAGCGTACCGCCCCCGAAGTACCAGCCTGGGGCTCTGGCGTGACTCTCAGCAGTGAGGGTGCAGGAGCAGGTGGCTGGGAGGCTGATGATGAAGCTGGATATGCAGGGTGAGTCAAGGCCATGAGTAGCTGTTGTATCTTGGCGGCTAGCGCAGCTAACGCCTGCTCACGGGAAGCCGCCACTTGCCTTGCTTCCGTATTGGCGGCCGCCAGCCATCATTGTCTCATGCTGCTGGGGGATGGCCTCAATCCTCTCCAAATAGTTCTGCGGTGAAGAGGTCTGCGCTGGGTCCATTCCTGGCCAGATTGTACAATAACAGATATAGTTTGAACCCAACTGCAGCACACAGCAGGCTGAAGATGGTTGTTAATGGCCTTTATTTTCACCACAGGCAGACACCGTAATCAGTAGACAGGCGATTTAGCAATTCAGCTCAATAATAGAGTCTCTGTCTTGTTGTGACAGGGAACAGACACAGAGGCTTGGGATGGGTGAGCCTCACCAGGGAGCAGGTGAGTTCATGACGTACGAGACGGGCCCGTATGCAGCATACAATTCTCTAACAGGTGACAGTTGCACGAAGAAGCAGGCAGGAGACCTCATCGAGCAGGCAGAGGGTCAAGAGCCAGGCAAGAATGCAGTCCAGGTGAACAAACCAACAGGAAGCAGATGGAAAGAGAATCTGAGGCAGGCGGGGTCAGCAACGGGGATTAAGTCTGGAGAATGCTGGAGAGCCGTGCATGGAGATAACGAACAATCTTGGAAAAAAAGTGAGTGAACTGGGGAGGCTTAGATACTGGGTTGATTGCTGATGAGCTGCAGCTGTGAGACCAGGTGAGAGGAGTGGAGTGATGAGGTGGTGGTGGCTGGCAGGTGGAGTGAGGTACCGGCAGGGCGAGTGTAGAATTACCCAGTGTGCTCTGTGAACGCTGCTGCTGCTTGTTAACATGCAACTATTTTCAGTATTGCGCTTATTTACTTTTTTTTTTTATTTCAGTGCAAAATGGAAAACAAAATGACAAAAAAAATATGCATTGCACCAGCAGTTATTGTTTTGAATGCGTATAAATTAAATAGATTTTACGTATTTTTGTCCCTGATTCTCATATAGCACAAGTGTGAAATTGCCTTGAGAGTTTTCCTGACCATTCTCAGCACGATACTTTTGTATCTCACTGGGGTTAGAACTGTAAGACCTGCCACTTATTTAAAGGAGATTCTGTCCGCCTCACTCCTTTATCTCTGCAGTCCAGTGTTTCTGCAGCTCACTTTAAACCCCTTTCCTTTTTAATTAAACAGTTTGGTTTGGATAGGCCAAGAGCACAGAAGGAGATGTGAGCCACATTCATTCCGGTGCCGTGAGAAAGGTCAAAATTCTACCTCTCACATTTCTGTGGAAGATTATATCCCGGGGAACACATACAGTTTAAGGGGGCCATTTTGTGAGGGAAGTCAGGAAAGGCACGTTGTACATCTCGTTGTGCGCGGATCAATTTGGGGAAAGAGACGCAACAAAATGGCCGTTTGCGGCCCTCAAACGGGAGCTGTCTGGCACATTCAAATTCCTGTTTTGTTCATGAATAATTAATTCAGTGGCATAATAAAGTTGCAGGCATGTGAAGTTACCAGCATGAATGGGAAACGATGGGAAAGCCTGCTATTTGATTGCTCCCTGTACATGGTGTAAAAAAATAGCTCTGTATGGAGTTTGCAGTAATTACTTGGCGTGCCGTATGTATGGGCAGCCCTTAGGAACAATTATTTCTACAGTGCTGCCTGACTGTGGCCAAGAGATGTGAAACAGCTGCCTTCCCTTCAGCACCGTGAAACACATATTCGCACACGGATGCGTGCACGTATGCGCGCACACACACACAGACACACACACATTACATTCATTCAGCCCTTAAAATTGACTGTAGTGATATTCACTCCTCCACACACAGAAATATAAATCCTTTGTATGGCCTGGCTCCATTTTATCATTTTAACTTTTAGTGGCATTTATATGTTACAGTCTCTCTTTGCTCCAGGTTATTATATGGCAGTTGGCCCTTGAAAGGTAAAACACATGAACACACATGCGCACACACACACACACACACACACACAAATACACAGATGTGCTCTCTGCATGTGCTGCTCTCACCCTAAAAGCGGAGTGCTGTACGCACAATACACACACACACGCACACACACACAAACACGCACACACACACACACTTGCGTGTGCACTCATGATAAACACGCACACACACGCACACAAAAATGAGCACGCTGCCCCCACTAACCCCCCCCCCCTCCCATTAAGCTCAGTGATGTACACACAATGCACACACTCACTCAAATGTACACTCATAACAAACACACACACAGACACACACACACCCCACGAGTGCATGCACACACACATGCGCATCACCACCTCCGTTGACCACTGTGTTCTTTCACCCCTCCCCCTTTCAGCCTGTATCTTCGCTCCGTAATTGCGGATTCTCTGATACATGTAGGTCAGGGTTCAGTGCAGCAGCTCCATTAAAACATGAAAAAATAAGGCAGGAGGCAAGCGTTTGCTTCAGCATTTAACCCCACTTTACAACGGGCAGGCAGGTCTCTCTCTCTTTCTCTCTCTCAGCAATTCTTCTGATTACCCTTCTATTTTCTTCATTCTCCCTCTCTCTTGAAATCAATCTCTCTGCTTCCCCTTACAGTTATTTGTCGCCCTCAACCCTCTTTCATGCGCTGACTCCTGACACGATCTTTGCTGATATCCCAACTTGTAACTGCTCCTACTTCTCAGAGGATACATTAAAAATGTCGGCGACAGGGAGCAGCTCGGCTTGGATTGCCAACCTACAGAATAACTTGTAAACACCACACTGAGAATGTTGTTAAGAATTGAATTAAAATGGGAACATTGTTACACATTTTACTAACTCATGAACCAAAAGGAGATCAAGCTCTAGAAAAAGATGAGGATGATGATGATGACATCAGCCTTATTTTCTTTCAATGAATTAGAACCAACCACTGAGCAGATCATACAGCATGACCTCCATATCTCAAATGGTCCTGACTGATCTCTTAGGGTTGCATTGTGAGGCTACATAACTGTCAAACACTCCTGACACTCTGCAGATATTGCACATATTCCTGATTTTATAGCTTAAAAAAAAGCACTGAGCCGTTGTCTCAGCAATTTTTTTGTCTCCTTCTGTTAAATGAAATTTCATATGTGTATACTTTTGCTTTTGGTTCTATTGATTTTTACCTGGCCCCCCCCCAAGGGGGCCAGGTTAAGCAATGATCATGTCTGTGTGTGTGTGTGTGTGTGTGTGTGTGTGTTTCTGTCAGTCTGTCTGTCAGCCCGTGGCTGGGGCCAGGTCTGCTATCTCTGATTGCCTTGTTTGTTAATGTTTATTGATTTGTTTAAGTTATTTATCGTCCAATATGTTTTTCCTAATCTAGCTCAGAACTAGTAATAAGACGGCATCAAAGCTTTACCATATATTTGCTGGTCCATTTTAGTAATTTCCTTGGATCTGATAGTTTATTGGAAGTAAGATTGATCTCTCTTATACTTTGTAATTCAGAAATTGTGTCTAGGATTAATGTTATTTTGGACAAATCTACTGGATGTCTTCTGAGCGTCCTTGAAAATGCATTACAAGAGCCCTCATAATGTGGTAGATCCATGTAATAGCACCATCTGCTTTATTAGAGAAATGTATTAACTAAAAATATTCAGTATTATTTAACCCTTTAAGGTGTCAAACCACATTTATTTTATTACAATGTCTGTAACTAAGCACCCAAATGCTGATATGATGATCATTACTTGTAATTGAACATGCTGGAGGTCTAGAATACTGCATTAGAAATAAAATTAAGAAGCATTCTGAAAAAAAAAAAAACATGAAGAACGACTATTGAAATTGCTAAACTGAGGTTGTACACAGGACAGGAGTAGCTCTTGAAACCAGGGAGTGAATTGCACTGCAAGGGGTAACTCGCCAATAAAAGGGTCAGTTTCTTTGAGTTGTATCAATGAGCAGACAACAGCAGTCATAATCAATACAAATCATTGTTTGATTTTTTTTTTTGAACAACCCTTTCAAACATCTTAGTTGATTAGATAGCTTTGTGTATTGGGAAATACTACAACATTTCCAGCACCAAATTTTATCTTGAACTTTACATCTCTGAAATTTGAAGGTATTTAAATGCTAAATCCTACTAACTTTCTTCAATGACATTTTACAAATCCTCTTAGTACAACCCAATGAAATATAGAGCCCCAGAGATTCAGTTTTCTCTCATATATCTAATGCTTGAAGGACAACTTAAGTCAATGTCATTCTCCTTTAAATGTGACTTATTGTGCATCTATTTGACTTGATGAGTTTGAAGTCATTATTCCATGGATTCATATCACGGCCCATGAGCTGACTTCATACTTGTGTTCTGATTCAGTGCAGGGAGAGTCCTTGAGTTAAATGCCACCATTTAAAATATTTCCGAATCGTGAGGCTTCCCCGCCGCACAATTATCACAGGCCATTTAATTCCAGTTAATTGCGACTTAAAGGATAATAAAGGAATCCAAATAAGCTATTAAAGCTGAACCTCGCTCACTCGGGGGAAATCAGCCCCCACATCAACATACCGCACATTTTTTTAGTCTCCAAATTAGCCACAATGGGGTGGCGGTTCTCTTCCCGGGCCAAAAGGTGTAAATCAGTCAGACTATGTAACACCCCTAAAAAATATACTCAAAAACTAATAATTGGATAATAATGACTCTACTTACATAATTGTTGCCGGGCCGTTGGATTTCCTGTTCATACCAAGAGGACATTGTCATCAATATCCCCATCCAGTTTTCGAACCCAAAATCGTGACTAGTAACATATCGACGCACTGCTACAACCCTTGTGTCAAATCCTCCTCTGTCCCCTCCCATCCAGCAGCGGGTGTGTCACTTTGATG
This sequence comes from Gymnothorax reevesii, assembly GCA_029721435.1. Lineage (NCBI taxonomy): Eukaryota > Metazoa > Chordata > Actinopteri > Anguilliformes > Muraenidae > Gymnothorax > Gymnothorax reevesii. The sequence continues at coordinate 164,467,898 of CM056573.1, read as the reverse complement.
TATTGTCATTTTTGATTGGTTTACGTCCCAAGTGCTTTCCTCACCAGTTGTATTGCATGCATGTTTTCCTTCCCTCATGTGTGTTTGCGTATTATGGGGCAGACTGGGGCTGGTTGGAACATGAGGTAGTTTGAAACATTGTAAATATTCAAAGACATTGTTAATTGATGATGTCACACATTTTAGGGAAAAACCCAGGCAAGACACCAGTTGTAGCCATACTGTTTTCAGAAAGATCTGGTAGTAGTGGTTAACAGAGGTAAGATTTTGCTAAAATTATCGCTCTTGAGTAATTCTCATGGAGCCAAAACTTTTGATTCCATTACCACTCAGTGGAAAGATATTTTGGAACACAATTTTGTATGTTATTACAAGTTTACCTTGCAATACACAGCTTTTTGTTGTTTGATAAATATCTTTTGTATCCATTTTTGTGGTACAACTATTGGTTATGCCTATGGGATTGGTTGGAAAACTATGGTCGGGGCAGGTTGGAACATGTTTTAACCAACCCTAGTCGGTTAACATGACAGGACAAGAACAGGCCTTTCAGCCCAACTAAGCTCGCCAGTTTCTTTATTCTATTTTGAATATATCCCTTCAGATACTGAATGACTCAATGGTATCTAGCTGCTATAATTCACTTTGTTAATCCCTTTAACATATTTAAAGACCTCAATCAAATCACCCCTGAGTCTCCTTTACCTAAGACTAAAGAGATTAAGGATCTTCAGCCTCTTCTCGTAGCTTTCATCTTTTATACCTGGAATAAGCTTAGTGGCTCTTCTCTGAACTTTCTCTAGAGCCTCTTTCTTAAAGTATGGTCCCCAGAACTGTACACAATACTCCAGATGTGGTCAAACGAACGTGTTGTACAAAAGAAGCATCACCTCCTTAGATTTGTACTCAATACTTTTGGCAATGTATCCCAGCATCCGATTAGCTTTTTTAACAGCTACGGCACAATGGCTAGAACCTGTGAGGGTTTGGTCAACAATCACTCCCTGATCTTTCTCGTGTGCAGCACATTCCAGTTTTAAACCTCCCATGAAGTAATCCCATCTTATGTTTTTATTGCCTACATGTACAACTTTACATTTTGCTAGATTAAATTTCATTTGCCACATTTCTGCCCAATACTGGACTCATCCAAATCGTCCTGAATCACTTTAGTGGACCCTAAACTATTTGCCAAACCCCCAATTTAGTATCAAATCATACTTTAATTTGAGGAACGTTTGTCTGTCTGTCTGTTTGTTCCCCTACTCCTCCGAGGTCCTCTGACGGATCTTCACCAAACTTGGTGGGTCTATGTAGGTTTTCCCTGGAATTGTCCTTGAGGGGTTAGTTTTTTGAAAGGTCAAGGTCACTGGGGTCAAAGGTCAATTTTTCGCATCTCCCATCTCCCTGGACAGATTTTTATGAAAGTTGGTACGTGGATGTAGGTCGTCACAAGAAATGACCGCGAGAGGTCTGTTTCGTCAAAAGTCAAGATCACGAGGGTCAAAGGTCACCGTATTCATGAAAGTTGGTATGTGGACGTAGGTCGTCACAAGAAATGACCGCGACAGGTCCGTTCCGTCAAAGGTTAAGGTCACGAGAGTCAAAGGTCAAACCGTAGGTCATCATGAGAAATCAAGGTCACTGGGGACAAAAGTCATTTTTTCGCGTCTCCCATCTCCCTGGACAGATTTTCATGAAACTTGGTACATAGACGTAGGTCGTCACGAGAAATGACCGCAACAGGTCCGTTTTGTCCAAGGTCAAGGTCACGAGGGACGAAGATCAAACCGTAGGTCGTCACGAGAAATGACCGCGACAGGTCTGTTTCTTCCAAGGTCAAGGTCACGAGGGTCGAGGGTCAAAGGTCAAACCTCCGGTTTAAAATAGTGACATTCAATGGACAGTTTCCTGACAAACAAGGCACATACACCGACAATGTTGTCTACAGAGAAATCCTCAACTAACCAGTAAACTCCAACCAAATCATTCTACTTTGGACACTCCACCACCCCCATGCCAGACAAAACTCCCCTTCCTCTTGGGGCTAAGGGTGTGGCATAGCCCTTTACAAATGTAGCTGCTGTATTTCCATCTCAATGCTCGCACAGTCAAAATTATTCTCGCCACGGGTAATTTACTAGTTATCGTAAAATTTAACCAATCTGCTCTCAATATTCCTATCAAGGTCATTAATGTAGAAGAGGAATAGCAGGGGTCCCAACACCGATCCCTGGGGGATGCCACTCCCCACCATACCTAGCTCAGATGAGATACCACTGACCACCACTCTTTGTGTTCTGTCCTGTAAGCACTTTTGAATCCACTTCAGAATATCTCCTGTAACTCCAATGGAGCTCATTTTAAGAATTAGTCTCTTATGCGGTACTGTATCAAATGCTATTTCTCCAGTTTCTAAAGACCGTCTGAAGATGGCGGATAGCGGCTTAACTTCCAACTTCCAACTACCAACTTCCCTGAGCACTCTAGGATATAAGCCATCGGGACCCGCCGCCTTATCTACCTTTAGTTTATGCAACTTGTCTAATACTTCGTTATCCCAAACCTCAATTTCCACTAAATCATCTCGAGCATTTTACATGCCCTCTAGCCAAATAAAGACCCCCTCTGAGGTAAAGGTTCAAACTTTCCTTGAAAAAATATTTATTCAGGACCTGAATATGAAATGATTACATGTAGCGATGTATATTACATCTTTATTGCATTCTGTACAATTTTAGATATGGGAAACTACAAACGAAAGAAAAACGGGGAAATTTCAGCAGGTAATGATGTGTGCTGCAAATGACATTCTAGTGAACAATAAACCTTGCAGAGCAATTGCAAAAGATTTTGGCATATCCTTGTCATACCCTAAATTTAATTTAGGACGTGAGGCAATAACAGATATTATTAGTTATTATTTGGGGTTAAACTTACTTACTTGGGATAGCAGCGCTTCTACTGCTGAAATAAATGACGTAAATTCTCACCTGTGAAGAAAATGTCTGCTGTCTCAAACCAAACTACAAGAGGGGTTTTCAAAGTTCGTTGTGAAATAAACCGATCAGCTATCTACTATTTTTGTGGGATTGTGTTGGCCGAGCAGATAGTGCTGTTTGCTTGGTGTACTGGCGGTTGGTTCCTGACTCTGGGGTTGCTGATTCGATTCCAGGAGAGACAGCAAAATGTCAGTAGTAGAATCCCTGCTATCCTAAGATTGTAATTCCATAATAACTAATAATACTGAGATTGTTTTTGAAATGTTGAATTCTTTGGTGCCATATTGTTCTTTGAAAAGTTTAAATAAAAAAAGCCTCCAAAACTACTTCATATTTTCCATTTTTTATATAACAGGTCTGTTTCAACCAACCCCAGGGGTTGTTCCAATTAACTTTGCTTTCACAGAGTTGGGCTTTGGTTTTCTCAGTAATTAGTTACTTGCTGCATACAGCACTATGTTGGCACTATGGTATGTACTCATTGAAAAACAACGTAATAATGCCTGAGATCTTACAAGGATTTTCACCAAAATGTTCCAACCAGCCCCGGTCTCCCTTACCCCTTACTTTTAGTGTACAGGTTACAGGATTGTCACTTGCTATATGCCTTTTAGCACCCAGTCAGTATTTCTTAGGAAAGCTCTTCGGAAATTATTTGTACCCTTTAATTACGATACTATAAAAATCTGTCTTCCTAGTTCAGTTAATAGGAACCAGCTCCCAAACCTTTCTCTTGGTATCCCAGATTGGGACTTTGCTCCTATTAAACAAACCTCTGTTCCTCTGGCCAGTTTATTAGGAGCAGCCTTCCAAGCCTTCTACGGTTACCAGTATTGGGACCAGGCCGCTGTTAAACTTCTCTTTCCTGCCATCTGACAGTTGGGCACCGATGAATTGTGCAGTCTATCTGGCAACCTTCCCAGAAAGCCACTAGCCAGGCACTGGCTACGCCCATGCAGCTTCGCCTGTGACATCTAAACAGAACGGTGTCACTCTCCTCAGGGCTCCATCCCACTGTCTACCATATTGCTATTAATAAACCCTACTGTTGGATTGTGCTCTTACTCTGTGTTTACTTCCTGGTCTGGATCTAAACACACACAAAACTTCATTCACCTCGGTAAACTAGTTCCTAAAAAAACTTGACCTTACTTATTCGCAGTGGCGGTTCATCGCCCATAACAAAGGGAAGCCAAAACCTCACCCTTCAAAGCTTAATGACTCAAACCTTTCGCAGTTTACTTTTCTTGATCAGCAGTTGCTCATATGAATTGGTAAAAGGACAGTCAAATTTATTTAGATTATTATCGATAGCAAATGACGACGCAAATTATCAATACGTTTTTATAAATCAGTTTGCGAGGCGGCTTTCGCAAGAGGCCACAAGAATCCGTTTTCTACAATATTAATATAGAATTAAAGAATGCAATGTTGCAAAGCTTTTGCTTAATGAGCCTCACCAATCAATTTGGGAATCTATGCCATTTCACAAGCTACTTTAGCGTGGAATTTATAAAGACGTAGGCCTATGTTAATTTATGTGTGAAAGAAAACCCCTCATAATTTTGTGGTGCAATGTACAATAATGCTATCGAAAATAAATTTGACTGTCCTTCTACTAATTCTTATGAGCGACTGCTGATCAAGACAAGTAAACTGCGAAAGGTTTAAGTCATTAAGTTTTGAAGGGCGAGATTTTGGCTTCCCTTTGTTAGGGCCGACGAACCAACACTGCTTATCAGGATGGAGAAAGACACAGACAGAAGGATGGATGAAGGAACAAATGAGCTTCATTACAATATCCCCTTCATGGCGGTAAATTAATAATGCTGTCACAGTATGAGGTATAGCAGGTATAATCCTGAGTAAACCCAGACTTAAGAGAAAATAAAAAAGTCTGGCCGTCCTGTTCCATATTCATATGTTATATCATATCTGTTCCACCTCTCCATTCTCTCTGACGCTCTTGGCAGATTCATGCTGGCCACTGTTGGCTTATTTGTAAGTTCCTCTGGCGGATCTGCAAGGAGCTCTGGGCCGCATTCCCTGCCTCTCCGTAATTAATTAAAGACAGCCGGCAGTACAGAGACCCTGCAGGTAAAGCAGCAACAGTGAATGCCCAGCTCAATTGAATGCCGATGCGAGCACGACCCTAAAGTGGAGCTGACGTGTAGACGTGAATGTATAAGAGATGCACTCAGAATTCCACAGAAGATGAAAACAGAGTGAAGGTAAGCTAATGCAGTGCGGTGTTGCATTTCCGCTGTTCCCAGGCTTGGAGTGCTGTCTGTAAGTGAGTATAGTGCTGGCTGTCTGTATTCTGATGATCATGGAGAGCGTAAGAGGGGAATTCTCTGCCCTCATCCCCCCATGGCAAAATGATAAAACACGCACTACATGAATGAATTTACACTGAAACACACACACGGTCACACACGCACACACACACACACACACACACACACACACACACACACAATGGCACACATAACACACACACACACTTGTGCACAGAAACACCTGCATCCATGCATATGTGGCAACATAGAGACGCACACGCATAGACAACCGTACACACACACACACACACAATTTAAACATATGCTCACCCCTCCAACCACAGACACACACACACACACACACGCCCCACTGATCACGCACATTATCTCTGAAAGCGGAAATAAGACTTAAATTCCCTGGGCCTTTTCTTAACCTGCTCAATGGAGGCAGGTCTTTTATAACATGGCTTAGAATTTTTATATGCATTGGAGGTATCACTTCGGCTAATATGAATGCTTTATTGGATGATTACAAAAAACAAAACCTCTAGTATGCAGAGTACAGACATTGGTAGATATCTGACCCATCACCTCCTGCTCCAATTTCATACTTCCATAATTGGCTCAATATAATCACACGGAGACTTTCTGAATTTTGTGCATTCATTTAGTGCGGAAATTTACTTTGAAATCTGACCATAACCTAAAGGAATAGTTCACCAAAAAATGCTCGGGAGACCTGCGTGAACGCAGGAGCGCACCTCCAGGCAAACATACTAGTGAGAATAATAAGCTATAAAACTGTACAAAATGACGTTTTTTCAGGTAAATTCTGGATGTTACCCCTTCAGGACACTTGGATTGCAGCGGACGAGCAGTATGGAGGAATATTACAAAGTTTTTGCATAGTTTATGGACCTTTTCTTTTCGGTAACCATAGACGCTCGTTATATGCATTTGCGGTGCAGGAGGAACCCCCCCCCCCCCCCCGAGTCTCCAGCTGCACTTTGAGGAATAACCCTCATGCTTCTCATCAGCATGAGGGTAAGTCGACAATGACTGAATTTCATTTTTGGGTGAACTATTCCTTTAAAGATCGCCCAAATTGGATCCCAATCTAGCAGTAGTAGAAGTCAGGTTGCAATTCCAGCTGTGGTGGGGTGGGGGAGATTTATGTAAATTCTATTGCAAATGCTAAACAAAATTAATGAATTCATTTTTGAAGACCGGGAAAAAGAAGTGCAACCAGCTCCCAGGTAGTGAGTGTCAAATGGGAGTTACCCACATCCTCCATAGATTCATGTCTCATAGTTATGCTGAGCTCAAAAAGCCACAGGAGAAAAGCTGAGAACAGGACAGCAACAATGCTGTGAAAAAGATGTCTCACAGCCCAGTGATTTATCACCACCAACAGGTATACAGGTGTACTGTACATCAAAGTTCAGAAAGTGCACTAATAAAGACCTGTGACGCGCGCGCGCACACACACGCGCACACACACACTTCCAGCCTCATTGCCATTTTAACTGCAGTGCACCCTATGATGCCCCACAAGGTATTGTGGGAAATCGATGACAGGGAAACATCGTACTGACAGGGGGGAAGGCAAAGTGGGCGAGCATTCTCACTGCTTTGACAGGCTCCTTTAACTTTTATCTTACCACCACCATTAACAGAACAGGGTGATGCAAGAATGTGGAGATATATGAACATCTGTAGAATAACCTCTTCACAGCTTTGGAATTGCAAACACCTCAAACAGATTATTCACAATCACCAAATGAACAGAAAGTTGCAGATTACCACTACCTTTCATAGACCTATTCTATATCAATTGTCTCTCATTAATACAGGCAGCTGAAAAAAGTAAGCACCAACATAGTGTGCCTTAGTTAAGGTGCTGAAACACGAGGCACCATGACCCAGAAGAATAGCTTTAATACTCTGACATATACTCTGAAAGTCTGGAGCTCTACTGGAGGAATGGAACACCATTCTTGCGGATGATTTTCCCTCATTTGGTGTCTTGGGGAGAGCACTGTCTGACACTCCAGAATCTTCCATAGGTGTTCAGCTGGCTTCATCATTTTCATACTCATCAGCCCATTCAGTGATTCCTCTCTTGATGCGGCATTGTCACAGACCATTCCCCAAAAGACAGGAATGTCCCATCAAAACATAAAAGTGATCACTCAGAATAACTTTACTGTACTTATTTGCAGTGAGCCTTCTTTTCTTGGGAACAAGTAGACCCAAACAATGCCAGGAAATTGCATCACATTACCATAAGCACAAGGTGTCTCTTTGCTTATTACCTCCGCCAAGGAGGTTATTTTCACTCCAGTTTGTTTGCATTTTGTATATATGTGAGTATGTTAGTCCGTTTCATTAGTCGTCTGATTGTATGTTTGTTTGTTTATCTGTCTGTTTGTCAGTAACAGGCTTTTTTACCCTTTGCATATCGTTTATGTTCATGAAATTTCATATGATAGAGGAGGTTCGTCGCCAGAAGCCCATACCTTTTTTTTGGTCCCTAGTTCAAAAGTCAAGGTCACCAAAAACATTAAAACCACATTTTTGTTCATAACTTTGCTACTGTTACAGCTAGAGACTTGAAACCAACTCCGTTCTGTTCATTGTTTCGGAGTGCACAATTTTGACAAGTCATCATTCTATGAATGACCTTCCATTGGTTGTCAAAATCGACAACCGTGTCACTTCGTTCCGTTAGTCGTCTGTCTGTCTGTTTGTTAGCAGGATATCTCAAAAACGGTTGCATAGATTTCAACCAAACTTTGCAGAATGTTACAGTAGCACAAGAGGAACAAGTGATTAAATTTAGGCTTATTTAGGCCAAAGTACAATTGAAATATAGGCCAAAGTACAAATCTAGCTATGCTGGCGGAGATTAAGTACAGCTGAGATACAGACCAAAGTACAAATCCATCCATGCTGACGGAGATTTGAAGTCTCGAGTCAGACACCAGACGATTTTGACAACAGTCCCGCTAGGCGGGTGTCATTTGTTTGCCTGTCCGTCTGTCTGTTGACAGGTTAATTCAAAAACTTATGAAGGGTTTGGCAGGAAATTTGGTAGGATGATGGCAGTCCAAGCATGAGTTGATTCAATTCTAGAAGTGATCCAGAACATATCCTGGATTCCAGATGCATAAGAATTAAACATATATGTGTAACGCAAGTCTGTGTGATGTTTCTGACTGGATAACTCAAAAAGTTATAAACGGTTTGGAATGAAATTTGGCAGGATGGTAGGAGGCTGTCTAAGGAAGAGTTGATTTAATTTTGGAAGTGATCCGGAACATATTCTGTCACCAAAAGAACAGATATATGGCATGCACTCTTCCGAATGCCCTCTAGTTTTTTTTCCCAATTTTTTTGTAATTTTGTTGCATTGACAAATAATTTTGCATCTAATGTAAATCAAATGTAATTTCCTGGATTAATTTAAATTCGGTCACACATACAAAATAACAATAACTCGAGTCCAATTACCTCTGGAATGCAGTCAGTACAGCTAAGTTTGACAGTAGGAAACTACAGCTGTCACCATAACAAGAGCGATAGAACTGGATATCAAATTTGTCTGATTGCTCAGACTAACAGAATAAACATGATTGTTACCATCAGTGCATGATTTCTGTGATTGCTGTCCTACTGGCATAAATAGAATTTGACAGTGATTGCCTCCTACCTCATCTTTCTCTCCCATCACATGAAAATCGAAACTGAATTCATGTACCTTTTCATTGTATTGCAGTCTGTGAATGAGCTGTGTCCATTTTATGTTCAATACACAGAATCTTGATACGTCAGAAAAACCTGAACCTTGGCGAAAGCAGGTCAAAAATTTGTTGACAGGGCGATTTTTTTTAAAAAATCGACTGCATTTAATTTAAAATTTAACTGTACTGCAGTTGAGTTGATTTTACACTGGAGTGTTATGTGATTGCTATAACAGAAATGATTAAATTGCTTTAATTGCTGATGTAATTGCTTAGCTGAAACCCATTAACATTAGTAGATTAGTAAATGAGCAGGGCTCAAATAAATGAATAAATTTATCTTTGTGTGAATGCTAGAAACTCCAGCTGCATCTGCACATTTATTTACTGAATTAATGTTCAATTTCCTTGTCCTTCAGGCAAAATATTTTGTACTGAAGTACACTTTTTGATAATTATCGTCATGCATCTCATCATAATGGCTGTAGAATGTGATTTCCACTCTAATCATTGCACTTTAAAGGGTTCTCAGCCTTATGCCAACCATTGTATTTGTTTTATTTGTTTTGCATTTATGTGGAGTGCTACTGCTACTGTTTTACAATGGACCATTTTTGAACTTCAATCCAAAAACAGATGAGCCACGCAGCCAAATCAAAAAATGTGTCTGAAATTTCATCCTCTTATCCATGTAAGCTGGGCTGCTGGAGAGTCCACCCATCATTAAATGTATTGGAACACACCAGGCCAGATGACTCAAGGTGAAGATTACAGGGATGGAAAGGTAGGGTAGCGCTAAATTCATCTGACTTTTACTTGTGTGAGAAACCATGATATCGCCCTGTTCCAACGCAACGTTCCTTAGCGGTAATGCCAGCTCAGTGGAATTTACATTAAGTCTATGAATTAAATAATGTATACTAATACCTATAATCAACAAAGCACATCCATTTAATCATTCAGAATCCTTTTCAGATTTCTACTTTTGATGACTAATGTTTTTTGTCAGGTTTTTATCATGGTATAGCCCATAGCCTTAATAAAAATATTTCAACAATGATGTTCACTCACCTGCAATTATTTACTGATTGATGCTTCTCCTTGATTGATGCTGTAATGAATGATCTTGTTCTGTTGTGATCCAAAAAACATTTAGTTTCAGGAAATTGTGTCTCATTTCACTTTCAAGAGCAACCGTTTGAAACTTTTAATTATATGCTTCATAAATATCAAGTTTACACGCTGCGCAAAGCCTACTTTATTTCATATTATAGCTTAATTGGTGCACACTGTGGTACTCAAAAGATCCCTGAATGCAATTATTGAATTTTATGAAGAACTTTTGCTTATTTGCTGTGTTTGACTGATTGGGGCACTGGCTAATCTTATTATATCAGTGTCCTGGAAGCGTCTTCCTTTTGGCCTCATATTGCGTGGTAATCTATGTGGTAATGAATTTCGTCAACATTTTTCTGAGTAAATATATTTCTAATGGGGCTATTGGCATGAAATGTTCACCAGATGTTGGTAACCACAAGCAGAGTGCCATTAGATGTTCAAAGGGCCTTCAGTAACCTCACTCTTTACCGCTCGATTGTCCTCAAGCTATTCTCGTTCAAGTTCACCTGATTAACAATCAAACAATTTATTGACTGAACGAACAAAGCCAATCCATGATCCATAATAGGAAATGATAATGAAGAAATGAATGCCCATTGTTTACATTTATATAGAATTGATATGGCATTGCAAGGATGGCAATATAAATGTAAAAAATTGGAAACTTTCGCTGCCATCACAGCATTTATTTTTACCATAGATTTTCAATTGGATTCAGGTCGGGTGATTGACTGGCCCATTCTAGCAGCTTTATTTTCTTACTCTGAAACTAAGTGGGTTTCCTTGCCTGTGTGTTTGGGATCATTGTCTTGCTGTAATGTCCACCTTCCTCTCATCTTCTGCATCCTGGTAAATGGCAGCAGATTCTTCATAGGCTTGTCCAAATGTTGTGCAGAAAACTTTTAACAAGCTTCAACATGCTTTTTCTTCAGTAATGGAGTCTTGCGCAGTGACCGTGCATAGAGGCCATGGCAGTTGAATGCATTACTTTTTGTTTTTTCTGAAACAACTGTACCCGCTAATTCCAGACCTTCTGAACCTCTCCGCATGTGGTCCTTGGCTCTTGGACTACTCTTATGATTATTCTTTTGACTCTGAAAGATCTGCCTAGGGGCTCCTGGTCGTGGCCAGTATGTGGTGAAATGATGATCTTTCCACTTCCGGATTATAGCCCCAGCGGTACTCACTGAAACATTCAGAAGTGAAGAAGTACTTCTGCAACCAAAGCCATCAGTATGTTTTGCAACAATAAAGTTGCGAAGGTCTTGACTGAGCTATTTGCTTTCACACATCATGAGATGCTTCATGTGTGACACCCTTGTAATGAGAAACTTTTTAATGGGAATCAGGACTAAACCAGCTGATATTAATTTGCACTGATAGGGGGCAGGATTGTTTTCTAAATGCTGACAGATTTCAGTTGGTTTCTTTCCTTTATATGCCTTTTTGCACCTCCTTTACTTCAGGTGTTCAATACTTATTTCCTGTATCATTCCACTTTATTACACATAACTTAATTTACGGACGTATTTGTTTTGATTCCTTTGTATTTGTAGATTACTTGGGTTGTTACCGACATCTGGTGAAAATTTCATGTTAATAAAAAAATTTTTTATTTTTTTTTGTTTTTGAAATATATTTACTGAGGGGAAAAAAAATGTATATATATTCTGTTAGTCTGTTCTGTTAGTGTTAACCCATTATATTAAAACATATTTCTGGCCTGTGTAATGCCTGAGAATCAGGGCTTTCTTTGGTAATAAATTAGCTCTCATCCATGTTTTTGAAAAACCACTCTAGAATTTCAGTAGTTTGAGACTCTACATTCTTTTTTCCAAACATGTGTTATATACATTATATAATTCTATACACTGCAGCTAAGTGTCATTTCCTTCTTTCTGCTTATCAGCAAAAGATCCCCAAAATTTTTATCTGAACTCTCATTCTTTATTTCAAAAATTTTTATGTTTACATTGATAAAAATAAGTGTTATAACTGGACTTCGATAAGCTGTATGGTCATCAAGGTAAAATCTCAATGCGACTCTGCCATCTATTACTTAACCCTGTGGTTCCCAAACTCGATCCTGGGGCACCCCTGTGTATGCTGGTTTTTGTTCAGCCACAAATGCAAGCTTCGGATTTTATTAAGCTGATGAATTTTTCTAATTAACTGCATTTCAACTTTGAACAGTTTTTCTTTGAACAGGGCCTTGGACTCACCAGTTAACCTAAGCTGCCCAAACCAAACCTTTTTGGCCAGTGGGAAGAAACCAGAGCATGCAAAGGAAACCTCTGTGCGCAAAAGGGAGAATTTGTAGACAGGAAGGTGACAGCGAAGGCCATGATTCAAATTCAGGAAGCTTCATTGTGCTACCCATTGGATTAATGAAGTCACCACTAGACATATGTATTAACTATTGCAGTTTCTTTGTCCAATTATTTGTACTGTTTGATGATTTGGATGGTTTATACAGACCTTTATTCATATTAATAGAACAGAAAAGTTATGAATCCAATACCGCTGGAAGCCTTGGCGACTGGAGTAGCACAGTTAAAAACGAGGATTTATTCATTTCTTATGAATATTGCAATTCTGTGTGACTACAGCAGCAGTATTAGAGCAGTATTCAGTTTCACAAATTTTATCCATAACTTACTAAATACTTAATCAAAATTAAAATATTGGGAGCATGGACTTTTTTGATTAATTTTTTAAAGGCCAAGTTGGCACTTCTAACCTGAATGATACATTGACCAGTCACAGGAATCAGTCAAAAAACCAAGGTAATTCAGTTCTAAAATGTAGAATGTTGCTGTATTTTTTAAAATATATTAAAGCAAGGAGCTAGCAATAAATCAAATCGGGTAAGGGTGTATGTATGTGCGTTCAAGTTTAAAACGCATTTCTTTTTCAATATTCCATCCTGCTACATAAGCATTTAAAATGTTGTCTCGATACAGTCTTTGCCCGTATGGCATTGAGGGGGGGGCATATGGGGGATGGGTGCGGTTGGTGGTGAGAAATCAATCTTTAGAGTGAAATCTCCCCTGCTTTTCAAGGTGTTGCTGACTCAAGTTTGAAGGCTACATAGTGCAAACCCCCCTTTTTTTTTACATGCAGTTGAAGTAGACGGATTGCACACATCACAATAGAGTCTGGCAGCACACACAGTCGGCACCTTCCTCCCGATGCTTCATCCTCATCCAGATTCCTGGGAGAAGAAGCCTCCAAAACAGCCTTACTCTGTGGGGTGTCTATCAATGTGAGGATGTCCTTCTCCACTGGGGCTCAAGACCGTTCAACGGAAAGAGGTTCAAACTTCATAAGACCCTACATTGCAAATAAGACTCAGCCTATAAGCATTGTGCGTATAACACGAGTCGGGAATCCAGCTACTGAAATTTAAGGTACATGTTTTGCTCTGACTGCCTACATCTGCTAATTCTCTTACATGATGTTATCTGAAAGTACACTGGGGTTCAATATTATTTGCACACCCAAATCATATTCTCATGTTACCAAGCCATTTTGAAGCACTGAAATTTCTGCCTGAGACTGCAAAATCGCATGAACTACCATTTTGAGAGTAACTGTATCTTTCGTGATGTCTCCTGCTCAGGAAATTGAAATGTTTACTGGAACTTTGAGAAAATCCCATTTTTGGTGCTTGTGTTGGTGCCATATAGGTAAATGCATGGCAAAACTCTTCATCCACCTAACTTAACACATAGCACATACAGAAAGAGAAACAGGTCATACAAAACACCAAAAATTACATTTCTCACATTTTTCTTTTAATACAAATACAGTTAGTATTTATTTTATCGCATTTGCAGGCTAAAATCTTGAACCAGAAAGTGTTCGGCAACCTGGGATTAGATAGCGGTGTCCCAGTAATATTGAACACCGGAGTAATTACGCTCACAATTAATTCGTTTGGGGAAACACACGGAAGACTCTCACTCAATATATCCTGGGATTTCCACCTCTGGGACGGTGCGGGTTCGTTCCTCATTGTTTGCGCAACTTGCAGACAAACCATACTGCAGTATTAATATGGCATATTTATGAGCCCACGCCGGTTTTAGGCGCATTTGAAAGCGCTTAAGCTCAAGAGAGTGAGATGTTTGTGCGAGGCTTTGGATTTGTGTGCTTGTGTTGCAAAAGTGCTGCTTTATGTTCATTTTATAACAACAATTTTTTTAAAATTTAATATGCGGTGAAATATGAAAATAGAAGGGCATATTTGGAGATTTTACTGGACTGCAGAAGAGGTTGTATGAGTGGTCATACCAGTCACAGAAGGCTTAACTTCACACCATGCAGTATGGTCCATACATTGATTTGCCTGGCAGGTTGCCAGCGACGATTTCTTTGATTTTCAAGACCTTTGAATGGCTGCTATTTATTCAGCTTCTCGGAGTTTTTTTTTTTTTTTTTTCAATGAAACCTGTCTTATGAACCATGAGCTGAAGCCGCATTAATATAATTCAAATATCATGATTTTGATGCGTCAAGATACTGGAGATTAAATTGCAGAATAAAAATATTTAGCATTTTATTTTTTATTCCACATGCTAAGATACACAAAAAATATCTGACAATGGTTATGAGAATTTAAGACAACCAGCTCACAGCCAGTACATACAGAACACACATCAATATCATGAAGGGGCCTGTCTGAATGAGGAGCAGTTGAAATATAAGCAGGATAAACATCCTTTCCTGAATAACTTGCATCTCTCATACAGGCTACAGTGAGCTTTGTAATTCATTGGACAGTCACACATTTTTGTCATGTTGGCTCAGTTGCCTGAGTCAATCATGGGATCTCATTCCAATTGAACAATCAATTTACAAGCCGCAGAGGAGACTGAAGGTAAAAAGTCCCCAAAACGAAGAGGACCTGACGGTGTCTGCAGTACCGACCTGGCAGAGCGTCAGTGAGTTAGATGCCAAGTGTCTGGTGATGTCAATGTGTTACAGTCTTCAGGCAGCCACTGTATCCGAAGGACATGCAACCAAATACTAAGAGATGAAAACACCCTGAAATAAAAGCTGCACTTCAAGTTCAGTGTCATTTTACCCTTTCAATCTCAAAATGTTACTGTGCTAACCCAAAATTAAAAACCTCTGTCCGTTCAGCACATTATGCTGCTCCCTGTATTTTATGAAAACAATGTTTTCATTGGTAGAGAACTTGTGAAAATCAGCTACCTTATTTACCCACATCTGGACACAGATGTAATGGGGAAAAGACTGTCAATCAATGAGCTCAGGAAAATTCGGCGGGGACGAGTTCGAATGAACGCAGCCGACAAGTTTAGCATTGCGCAGAGCACTCTCTGTTCTGCGCGCACTTTTTCTCATGGAGAGGAAGTCACACTGTGTGCCAGTGCCCACCCGATAATTAGCCGGGCTTTGCTGTTCACATTTCAAGAGGGCACCCGAGATATTCAGCTCTGGAAGCTTCTTCTTCCATAAATATATGTTGAATACATGCTTTTAAGAGCTGGAGAGAGGTATTTTCGCAATGCAAATTCCGTCTGCTCTCTTGCGCCTGAGTTCTCCATTGTGCAAGTCTGGCCTCTAGTGGTCATAAGAGGTAGTACACTGAAGAGCTTCTCCTCAACCCGGTCAGGTAACATTACCATCTGATAAGCTCGACGCATAAAAAATTTAAATACAATAAAAATAATTAAATAAAACAAGAATTTCTAAAGATGTTAAAATTGCCGTAAATCCATGATAGGCAAGACTTTTTCGAGGATAAATAACTAATTTTTCATTGACGAACTGATTTGAATTTTCTGGCACTTGTACAGATGCTTTCTCATTATGTATCTATGTATTATGTATGTGTGTAACTGTGTGTCATGTATGTGGCATTTGACTATGCTTCCTATATTTCAAAGATCCTGCGTTGTAAGTCTGATATCTCTTTTCCAACATCATTAAATCCAATCCTATCTCACATTCTCTTGTGAGTGAGGGTCAACAACCATATGTATTTCCAGTATAAGCGATTCAAATCTATATTATTAACACATTTAGTCCTTTATTTAACATTAATTGAGTATTTGATTCTATTTCCAGGAGCTGAATTGAGCAAAATACAACATCACCTGTTCAGTACAGTCCATGATACTGACCTTTATCCAGACAGTCTTAAAATATATTTTAAAAAAAGAACCAAAAATTGTACATTGCTCATCCATCCTAAGAGCTCTTCAACATTAATAAGTGTAAGATGACAAATACATAATTGGAGAAGTCCTCTCTGGAAAAAAAAAACATTCCCCTCAAGTCAACTATTTGGTTTTAGTGCCCTGGTTTCTGAATAGCAGTAAACCTAGCACTGCACAAGCACTGCACTGCAGATGTAAAGATTAAAGCTGGTTGCAGTATTTTTACTCACAACAGTGATGCATCAGATGGGAGGTTCAGATGCTAATTTAAAATATGAGAAATAACGGTAAATTTTGTCCCCTTGGCGTGGGTATGACAGTACATTGCCTGGTCAGAAACAGGAGCTGTAGTGATAGCAGCTATTTTAAAACTGAATACCCGAGGTAAGACATTCATATTTACAGAAATTCAATATTTTCAATCAATGTTTAAAATCTCCCCATTTTGGTTTTCAGAAAACGTTCATGGGGAGCAATGTGTTCATATTCTTATGGCTTTCCTTGCTTTATTGAATAGCTTTCAGTGATGAGAGGCAGGGAAGAGAGAATCACGTGGGCCGGACTCAAACCCAGGGTCACGAGATGTGCCACAAGGCATTCTTACTGTCTGAGCCAATGAGGTCACTCCTGGTTAGTAACCTTCTTAAATCCAACCTGGGCTGGTTTGCCGGAAACGGGTTACTGCATTATCAACCGGTTTAGAAGGAAAATGCTCATGCACTGCAGTTGTTCCCCGAGTGCACTGTATTTATTTTTGTGTGTGTGTGCGTGTGTGTGTGTGTGTGTGTGTGTGTATGTGTGTGTGGAAATGCTTTCAGCCCATTCTGAAGTGGTTTTTCCATCGCCTTCACAGTGTCCCATTGTTCACTTTTCTAAAGGCGTTCGCATTAGCAGCCATTTACATGCTGGGCAACACTGGTGTTCTGAACAGTACATGAGCCTCCCACTCTGAAATGCTAATGCATGTCCATTACTACGGCTACGTCCACTGGCGGACACTGAAGTGCGCCACTCAAACATTGTGGCAAAGTATTTGAGTTTGATTATTAGACCTAAGATCTTATTTCATTTTATTTCTATTTTTCTCTTTAGTGTTTAGTGGAAACTATCTACTTTTTTAAAGTCATGGTGTGCTTTTAAACAAAATTTTCTGAACCTATCTTGAATCTTGAAGACCAAGTATAACTAAACAATCTGTCAGTTGCTGATATTTTTTACATTACAAAAAAAAAAAAAAAAAACCATGAAGAAACAAAAATTATTTTTGACAAAAATACATTTTAAGCTTGACTTATTATTTTTATTATTATTATTATTATTTTGGCCTTTGCAGGGAACAGGGAATTGGTATACCGAGGAGGGTGGCAGGCCATTCAAAAAATCATGTGAACCAGAGACCACCTGGTGATGGGATCTCTCCAGTCGCTCCTCCGACCCCCTTCCCCCCGGCTTCATTGCTCATACAACACCCACCTTTGAACCTGGCCTTTAATCCATTTCAGCTACACATTTGTAAAGTTTTATAGCTGTATCTTGTGTGGTCGGAATGGTTTTGCGTTTACGAAATCTGTCCACAGACAGACAGACATGGCAAAGTGCTCAAAACCACTTCTTTGTTAGTTCCAGCGACAATAGATGTTTCTAGGATCACATTTCACCATGATGACACACGCGCACATATAGGCACACACACACACACACACACACACACACAAACAGACCCACAAGGTGAAAACAACACCAGCTCACACTGTAGATATCCACCTGCCTTGGGCTGGTTGTTCTCCCAAAAATAGACTCAGAGGAGTGATCACTGAGCATAGTGTTAACAGTTACTTTGTTGTCTTTAGTTCACCCCACCTCTCATTTTTGTTCTTTCCTTGTTCTTTTTTATTAGGGCATTTGCTAACATTTATTTTCTGAAATAGTTTGTCTATATTCCACATGGAGAAAAACAGACTGCAGAAAATTATACAAATTTATAGCATCCACTCCAGGGGATACAAGGCCTGTTTACCTTCGCTGTAAGATTATAGGCAGAGCGTGAGTCATTCGCAGACTGGATTCTGCTCGGCCTCATCTGGAGATGGAGGCTCTGTCGAGGTGTTTGAGCAGTGAGTCAGAGCTGAGAATCGAACGCAGGGCGTGGGAGTCCAAAACTCACACTTACGTTTACGTATTATAATGTTTATGTAGCGAGTAGAGAGGGAAAGCATGAGGGATTACTCCTCACCATTTGCCTTAAAATGGAGACAATTAGTTGCTGGAACAGGTGTTGTAATCACTATAGGCAACACTTATTTTCCCTCAGGAGTGAGTTTGAATTCAATACTGCGGTGTGGTGATGGGAACACTGTACTGTGGGAGGCTCAGCCCTTTGCATAAGCCAGTGCATTAAAGTCCTCGTTCACTGCAGACAGATATCAGTGTTCTGATTGTAAGAATATGACCACATTCACCTCTTAAATCTAACTGTCTATGCCAGGGAGATATAAAATCTTGTTTGTGCAGGTGCTCATTTTTCCATTACTGCAAACGCTGAAAAGCAACAGGCTTTTGGTTTGTGTGCTTATATCCCAAATATTAGACATTATACTTTCAAGGTTCATTTTGTAAAGGTGTCGTGTTTGCCAAAGAACAAAAAAATGTACCTCTACTGTGACTTTATTTCTGAGCATTCGGTAACTGAAACTAAACTATTTGAGGAAAAAGAGGGGTTTGGTGGAACAGAGACTGGCAGAAAGCCTACACAATAAAACGCTGCCGTCAGAGAAAGCATAGAGTTGTATTAGAATGCATACACCTGTCTTGGGGAATGCGCTATAAAAAGGTCTTTTTGAAGGATTGTCGTTGAATTTCTTTTCCGATTACGGAGCGTGTATGAGCCCACTTCTTCCCAAGGATGAAAACCATGTTCAATTAAAGGTAAGAGAAAAAAGAAAACATTTAAAAACCACTTTTATTGATGCGCTTGACTCCAGGGGCTGCTAACGTGATGCAGGATCAGTCAGTCGGATAGTTACACGGAGAAAAACCCTGAACCCCTCCAAATCTGGAATATGGACTGAAGTTAAAAAAAAGAACCATTCCGGGATCTTAATCCATTTAATCTCTGTGGGCATTCTGCTAAGGCTGTAATCTTGCTCAGCGATAATGTGCAGGTGGTTGTACTGCAATGTAGGTGAGGCAGAATTCATACCTTTTTTTTCCCACAATTACTCTCACTGTTTTCATTTACTTTACTTGATTAGCTCGATCCAACAATTGATTGACTCATTAATTTGCCGAATAAAATGCCAATTTAGGTTTCCACAGCATTATTGTTCATTGAATTTGAACTTGAAATGCTCATAAGACCACTGTGATTTGCATGAATTTGTTTCCTGTATACTTACAGTAGGCCAATGCAGTGCCATTTCAGATGAATATTAAAACCTTTTGTATGTCCATTCAATGCTTCACTGCAAACTCTGATAGTGTGGTGAACTCAAATGTTATGCGGAAACCAATTACCAGCTTAATTGCATTGTGTGAAGTGAACTTAAAGAAAATAAAGTAAGGTTATTTTTTATGTTTATAAGTGCTGTGAACACAAGATCATTAAGTTGGCATACTCAGTTTTTATTTAGGTAACCAGTTTACACCAAATATTTGACTTTGTCAGGGTTTACGGGGTTGATAAGTACTTTTCAGGTGATGTCTGCATAAATTTCAGACTTTTTTACTGCCAGTTTGAAAGGTAAGCAGAGCTTATTTTCATTCATTTATTTTCATTCATATTTCATAATTCGATTATAAAAAAGGCCAACCATTCAGAGAATTACCGAGAACTGTGCGCTGTTTTTCTTATTATTTATTCAGATTCCCAAGCTTGCAGGCTCGCATTGAAGCAGAATGTTTTTGTATATCACACCTTAATCATTATAGGCAACATATCGAACTTGATTATTTGATGAATAAATTGTTTAATTGTAACTCAGGCTGCGTACGGGGGAGTAGATTGAGAGTCATCACGTGATTAAGGGTTAAGTCTCTGCCAGCCCTGATGCCAGGTCTCTGCTGGTCAGTAATACAGAGGCCTGCAATCACTGCAAAAACAGCTCGGTGTATTTTTACCATCATTCATGAGTGGTAACCCTGAATACGCGAGCAGTGTTGTTTTACCTGCCTGTGCTTCGTATGCGTGCAATTGTGTGGCTATCTGACAGTCGGTGGCTAGAGAGTGCAAATAGCTGAATTTCTGATTTGCGGGAGGTTCAGGAATCCTTACAGGTGTTTGGGGCCAGGCCACTAACTCTTGGAGACTTCCGGAAACCTCCAAGAGAGATTACATCTGTCAAAAGAAATATGCAAGTACAAACTTTGTACAATGAATTTAGGCTTAGCTCTGCACTTTCGAACGGCAAGTACACTCATTTATGAGGTAAACAAAATGCATTTAAAGGGTTGTACCCTAATATTTACCAAAACAGGCCCCAACAAGGCCTGACAATATATCAAGCTATGCAGGTGGTCTTCACTGCCAGTTAAATCGCTGCTTTGGTCAGTGTTCTCGCAAGACAAGTTCTCATCCGAATGCTGTAATTAGAGCCGGAAACTCCATTAGACTCCACCAGAGATGCCTTTCCTTCATGTGACACTCGCCGCATCATTCCCAGAAAGGGTGGAGAGATCTCAGCACGCAACCTCTGAGTTAATTGGAGCACAGTGGAGCAGCAGGTTCAGATTAATAGGCGCGTCTATAGATAGCTACCAATCAGAGACAAATACTGCTTATATCATTACTGAACCGTAAATTTTCAGATCACCATCCACAGGGACCCGTCTGCTTTCCATGAAAAGTTTTTGCACTTTGCCTGAGTGAAGTTAAAAGCAGATTAATATCGCATTCCCAGTAGACTGTCAGCCTATTAATCACCAAAGCTTTAATTTTTTTAAAGGTTTTTTTTCTACCCTCTCACAACACATTTCAAGCTGAGAGAAAATTGCAGTTTCCATACATGACTGTTCCAACTGATTACATTAAAGAATAGGCAGGGATAACTGTGTGGATGGTGATAGCGGTGGATGTGAGAAATTCAACAGGGATCTTTTTCCAACATCAGCAAGCCAGTTAGAGTGTGATTCTGTCTACCCACTTGAATATCACACTATGCCAGGATTAGTGGCTTCATTATGCAGGAAAATGTTCCGAAAGTGTTACTGTTTCCACATGATTGTGCATTCGTTGGGCTTCATAACTCCAGAAACATTCAGTCTGGGTCAAAACTCAACCAGGGGAACATTTCCCAAAAGCTTTGTGGACAACTATGTCAGTGACTTACTTAGTCTGAACCAGAGCTGTGGTTCAAACTATATAAGTTGCTAACATAGTTACAACTTAGCTTTTGGGAGTATGTACACCAGAATAGTAGATGATGAAACCAGGTCTGTCTCACCAATCTAGGCTTTTATTTTGCCTTATCTCTGCAACCCAGTTCTTCAAATCCCAGTTCCTATGATGTAAAAATATGGTTTCCACCCTCCCCTTATCTAGTGGGGACATGACATCATTCTACCCTATAAGCAGAATTAATTGTTCCTGGATAAAATGTAAACTATATCATCATTTGTATTTGTTGGCCAAATTAGACAAATCAACATATTACAGTCTGGTCCAGAATGATTAGCACCGTTAATGGAAATGAAAAAAGGCTGTAGATAATAATTCCTAAATTAATGATCCATATATTAAGTTCAAACACGTGGGAAAACTATATCCTTTCATTGCACTGACTATATCGTCCTTCAAATAAAATCTGTGCTTGTACTCCTGGCTGACCATTAATTGATTGACGAACGTTCTCAGAGGGACTTATCTGATGTTGCAGATGTTGTCCGTTCAATCGATAAATGTGTAACTGAAAAGGCAAAAAGAGAACTGTCTGTGCGATGGTTGACCTCGGCAGCTGAATGTGAGAGCATTCACAGACTACCTGTCAGCTCGGCTGTACAGCACTGTTACATAAAATAATCACGGGGAAAAAAGCTACAATTGTGGCACAAGTTTACAAGCTTTTATGCCTAAAGCAACTAAATAGCTAAGGGTCAGTACTGAGGATGGCAAAATTAAAATAAATGTGATGAGACGTAAAGTAAACCCTTTCTCTAGAAGAAAATATCAGCCAGCTTGCTTTGCAGCGCTGTTTTTATTGATTTATTTTTTTGGCAAGTTATATTTTCTTACCCCATAGGAGAATTTTGTCAGCTCATTCACATAATATTTCGTCTTATTATTTGGCGAGCTGAAGGAGGGCCCAGGCGAGGGATTGAACCCGAGACCCATCAACTGTCACATCTCTCCTACTCTTTCGGGAGCATGTCCTCACACTCCATTCTTTTTCACAAGCTTGCATCCATTAGGATTCCCTGAATCCTGCCGATAACGCCTGAATGTGGCTGGCCGAAGGAGGCTCATTGGCATGGTAGCCAGGGCATGTGCTTATTAGGAAGCATTTCTAGTGACAGGACCCATCAACTGTAATGTTTAGAAAAACCTAGCAATTGAAATAGATTATTAAGTCTGAATATAACTCTAAACTACTTTTTGAGATTTTTTTTTCCAGTGTTTTCACCGGGTGGAAAAATGCTCAGGGTACCTCCCTCAAAACTCCCTCACCACCACCCACCATCCAATCCTCAATTATCCTTCTCCGTCCCTTGTACAAGGCTGGGACCCTCTCCAGCCAAACTCTTCAGGCCATCACGTCCACTTGTTTCTCGCCGAGGTGCCTCCTGGTGAGGCCCATTATACCGCCATCTGAAGACAAGTTCCGATGAGAGGGCGCCGCAATGTTAAAATGGGGGTCAGCTATCACATGCATAAGCTGCCACTTGAAAATTACGACGAGGACAGAAAATTGCACGCTGGAAGAATAATAAATAAATAAATGAGTCACCCTTATACTGTAAAACCATGGAACATGTGACGTGTTTATAATCTAAACACCAGTGTGTAAAACCTAAATGCATGGTGATTATTTTTGGAAATTGTTCTCATTCAGGACACTGATGTTTATTGGATGTTGCGATCAATGTTTTTTCAATTTGTTGAATTCACTTTAAAACTGAATCTAAACACTGGGACATTTAAAAAGTGTTACAAAAAGTGTTCAGCATAATTATGTTCAGAACTTTTCGTTTTACAGTGTAATAGGTATTTTAGTGACCCATTTAGACCTAAATTCTCATTGCCGTCACTCTTCAGCTAAACAAAAGAAGACAGTTGCCAATGAGATGAGACACGTTTGACTAATTTCAAGATTTACCAATGTCAATTTCATTTATCAAACAAATAAAAATTTGAAATAATCAAATACATTCCACTTATGCTAAAAACATAAGACATCTAATTGCCTTATCAAAGTTAAACACTAGTGAATGAATTAAGATTTTCATATATTTATTCATTTTTGCAATGTAAGTATACCTGCTGCCCAACATGCGATTAATGCAATTCATCCTCACAATGCTATGAAGCAGACACAGGTGCAATAAGGCAAAAACAGCGAATAGTTCAGTCTTGTACTTCAACTTCTGATGTAATTTCTTTTTAGCTACGTAAAAGTGAATAATTGCAAACTTGTAGTTTTTCTCATTTCTCGCACTTGAATGCATTTTGTAGTTAATATAAATCCTTGTGTCTGATTCTGTTATATAAAGAACTTTATTTTGATATATTTAATTCTGAAAACTGATTTTGACACTCACCCAGCACCACAATTTAATAACTCCAGAAAATGAAAGTTTGGGGAGTATAGTCTGATATATGGTAGAATAAAAAAAGTTATTATCAAACATAAAAACATGCTCCTCTTACCATCATCAGACAGCTCTCCTGCAAAATATCCAGTAAACAAAAATAAAGTTTTTTTTTGTTATATACCCCTTACTGTAACCCATGTGAATTATCCAACTAGAAATATTACTGCAATGAGTTTTAGGAGAAAAAGCCAACAGCATTTTTTTTATTATTTTTTATTATTGGAAGGTTTTCATCTAGCAGCGAGCGCTTCCGTCTTCGCTTTGATTAGTTCGCACCAGATATACATTCTACAGTGGAGAAATGCTGTCTCTAGGAAGAGCCTGGTCTGGAGAAATGCTCTCTCCAGCAGGCATTAATTTGTTGATCCTGGAAAAGAACTTAATTGGCAATGTCCGATTGTGCATCATACAACATTCCCAGTTCGTAGTATGAGCTTAGGACCAACATTCCTTCCGGCTCTCCCAGGAGCAATTCTGGGTATATCAAAACATCAATAATTAGAGGATTCCCTGCAGGAATTTTCTTTACCACATCACCCATTCCCACATCAGAATGTTAAGTACATTAGTTATACTCCATAAACCATTCTCAGTACGTACTTTCAGTACCACCAATATGTCCATCTGACAGCATTCCCAACAGGACTTTGGAGCACATTCTCAAAATCTCATACAGCATTCTGAGCAGGAATTTGCAATGTATCACACATTTTCATTGTCAAGTCCCACTGGATGACTTTGGCAGTTGGGTTTAGAGCCTGGTTTGGAGAAATGCTTTCTCAAGGAACAGCCTGGTCTGAGAAAATGCTCTCTCTCGAGGAAGAGCCTGGTCAGGAGAAATGCTCTCGAAGAAGAAGAAGAACCTGGTCTGGAGAAATGCTCTCTCTTGAAGAAGAGCCTGGTCTGGAGAAATGCTCTCTCTTGAAGAAAAGCCTGGTCTTGAGAAATGTTCTCTCTCGAGGAAGAGCCTGCTCTGGAGAAATGCTCTCTCTTGAAGAAGAGCCTGGTCTGGAGAAATGCTCTCTCTTGAAGAAGAGCCTGGTCTGGAGAAATGTTCTCTCCCGAGGAAAAGCCTGGTCTGGAGAAATGCTCTCTCAAGGAAGAGCCTGGTCTGGAGACATACTCTCTCGAGGAAGAGCCTGGTCTGGAGAAATGCTCTCTGGAGGAAGAGCCTGGTCTGGGGAAATGTTCTTTTTGAAATCATTTTTTAAACCAGTTGCAGTACCTGTCACCATTTTCAAAGGTTTCTGGAATTTTTTAAGACCAAATTTTTTTAAATATGAGTTTTCACTTTAGGATTGCCATAGGCAGTAATTAGCATTGGTTAAAGTTTGGGGACAGATTACTGAGAAATACATGAGACATAACATTATGAAATATGCCTGCTGGTGTTACACAGAGCACAGTTAATGCCATAATGTTCCTCTTGCCTTCTGGCTGATGAAGCTGCTTTAATTGGACGGGATGCTGTGATGGCAGCAGACTGAGCAGATGAGGTGCCTGATTCAGAGATGGGGGCTTACCATGAGTGACCTTCCCTAATTAATACACTGGCTCAAGCTGAAAAAGGTTCCTCACCTACAATTTCAGGTGTGAAAGGGATGCGCGGAGAACAGGTCGCTATCTTAACAAGACTCGCCTTTTCAAAGACGCCGTGTCTTTTCTCTCCATTATAACATTTCAAGGCTAACACTCAAATGCTGAACCTACCTGCAGTAAAGCATGCTCAACTACGTCTCCAGATATGAGGGAACACGATGCCTCCGCAATGTAATGTTTTGGTTTATGAAATGGATGATGGTGAAAAAAAAATCCAGCTAGTTTTGTTTACTAGCTAAACCTGTGACATCTCCCCCACACACACTTCTCACCTCCCCCAAAACCGCTCTCTGTCTTTCTGCCAGACACATGCATCCAGCAAACCCATTGGCCGCTTTGAATGGACAAAAGAGAGGAAGTGAGAGGCCAATATGGCGTTGGATAAAAAACACATTAGCAAAGCCATTAGCATTCATCTATTGTTGATGGAACCATGTCTGTCACCTAGAGGACAGAGCAGCCTTTCATTTGAGCATGTTTCCCTGGAACTCTTCTCTGATCATTAATTGATAAGATGGCTGATTTTGATATAGCTGTGCATTTGTTTGTTTTTTTCAGTAAATGGAAGAGAAGGGTGCTTGAGAAATGTGAAAAGAGTCTTTCAGAAGTATCCAGTAATGGGTAAACTCTTCTTATCATTTCATTTTCGCAGAAACAGTCCTACTTCGTACCCATTCGTAAAGGCTACCAGGCTTTCCTTGGCTTTTTAAAAGCACTGAGTGAGCAAATCTGTGTTTTTTTGTTTGGTTGTGTACGTTTGTATGTCGGGCCGGTGGTTGTGCGTGTTTCTTCTGCGTTTTCAGCTTTTTTTTTTTTTGGTTGCTGCTTAGGAGGAACATATTATTTTTCTGCCCACATTGGAATATAATCACAAACCGCAAGAAACCTCAAGTGCAAATAGCAGGAAAACCCCAGAGAAGACAAATTACTTCATAAATTTAAGGCTAGTCACCAAGGAAAGGCCCATCAGAAATACCTGAAATATTCCTGCTTCAATGTATGAGGCTTTTTGACTTGCACTTCGTAATTTCATCACCCGCACATCAACAGTTGCATAGAGATAGAATCTGATATGGCCATGTGAATGTTGTTCTAGGATCAACTAAATTAAATTCCTCCAGTTGTAACATTATTGCCCACCAATATATAGCAACTCTGCTGTGGTAAGTGCAGCACAGAGATATTAGAGCTACTTTTTATTTGTTACTCCTAAAAAGCACTAATTTGTTGATCATGGAATAGAACTTAATTGGCAATCTCCGATTGTGCATCATACAGCATTCCCAGTACGTATTTTGAGCTTAGGACCAAAATTCCTTCTGGCTCTCCCAGTATCAATTCTGGGTATATCAAAACATCAAAAACTAAATAATTTATTTTACCAGATCACCCATTCCCACATCAGGATGTTGAGTGCGTTAGTTATATTCCATAAACCATTCTCAGTAGGTATTTTCAGTACTACCAATATGTCCATCTAACAACATTCCCAACAGGACTTTGGAGCACATTCTCAAAATCCCATACAGCATTGTGAGCAGGAATTTGCAATGTATCACACCTTTTCATTGTCAAGTCGCACTGGATGACTTTGGCAGTTGGGTTTAGAAAGTTGGGTACAATAACTGCAATGGGAAAAACCGATTCCAACTAATAGCAACAGTATAATGCACTGAGGATGTTGGTGTTTGTTGATGTTTGTTGATGTTTTTTGGACCAGTGTGACTTGACCTTGACAAATCAATAAGACTGCATGAACAAAACTCATTCATCCTTTTTACTGTAGCACAATTCAACGGATTAACACTGTTTCATAGTGTTGCCTGCTTAAATGGCCCACCCTCATCAAGAATAACAATGAAGACAACTATAAATGAACCTTTCTAGATTGTTCCATCCCAATGAATGATGAGGTCCACCTCACAACTAAAATGACAGGGTCAATGATAAACTCCACAGCGATGTTTTTTTCTGTGTTGCTGATGATTTTTTTCAGGTGACACAGCCAAGAGACTATATTAGAACATCATCATTAATCAGAGCAGAAGGTCTGGACAAGCCTTCACCGAGGATCATGACCCCTTGTCTTCTTCTGTGAATTGCCCAAAAACCTTTAGTACAGCTGACCAGAAAATGTCAGCACAAGCTTGGCTCCTAAACTGTACAAAGACAGTTTCATAAATACAAAATACAAAAAGCATATTTCTTAACATTTTGGACTCTAATCTGACGACAGAGATCGGGAACAGAAGAATAGTGCCAGGGGAGGTTGGACAGTCAACAGTGGCTTTCTTTCTCTTCTGAACTATCACCTTTGATGAAAGGACTCCCGCCATCTGTCAAAATGTGCTTAAAGGAATTGCCCAAAGGAAACAAATAGGCATTGCATTCCCTGCAGGAGCCCAGATACCAGAGGCTAGCAGTGAGCTTTGAATGCTTAAAAGTGATATTTTCAAGTCAGTTCACGGACCCTCCCCCCTCGGAGTGAGAAAGAGAGATAGTGGAAAGGTCACTTGCGGAGGGACTCTGGACTGAGATAATACGGAAGGGAGAGGATATGGGTAGACACAGGAGAGATGAAGCAAATGATGGCCAGGCACTGTGTTGCATCTATGTCCATGTATGGGTGCCCCATTGGGTGGTAATGAAATTAGGCAAATGGATTGCGGTTAGATCCTTTATATGGTCTAGTACCCAAAGTCGAGTCTGACATCACAAGAAAAAAGACACCACTGATCATTTGTTTCTGGGGGTTAAACTGACAACTAACAAGAGGTTTTGTGGCATAATATAGGTGACCTCCTGTGGTTGTGCAGATCAATACATGTATACATAATCATATAGTATTGCTAAACAAAAGAATCTTTTGCAGCAACTTCTGACTGTACTATTAGTTCTGCATATGACAAAATGTTTTTCATGTTCTCTACGCCTTTGTGAACAAGAATGTGAAAGCAAAAGACTATCTCAAAGTTCA
The DNA here is from genome assembly GCA_029721435.1 of Gymnothorax reevesii. NCBI lineage: Eukaryota > Metazoa > Chordata > Actinopteri > Anguilliformes > Muraenidae > Gymnothorax > Gymnothorax reevesii. Next base: position 164,439,185 of record CM056573.1, on the reverse strand, counting down.
TTGGCAGTGAATGAGGAAATAATTATATTTCATATTTACAGGACTGATTTCACCACCCTCAATTTTGAAATTGAAAAGTTTTCTGGAAAAAGCCATAAAGCAATTACAGCATAAAGTGCACGTTCTGTATAACTACTGGCTTTGCCACATCTGGAAATAGAACTAGAGGGCGCAATGAAGGTGGCATTTTTATCAATTTCTCTTCTTTGTTCAATAATGGACTTTGTTAAGACTTCTATGACATTTAAAGTTATCATTTTAAATAAGGCACTGTCAAGCTGAGGCTGTTGAAATAATTTCTGACAGTTTAGGCCATAAGTTGCCTCAAATATTCAGCATTTTCAAAAGAATATTATCAGTGTGCTTCAAAGTGATGTATATTTAAAAAAAAAAAAAAACCTTTGGCATGTCTTAATATTGCTGACAATTTTCTAATTTGTAATCTTTAAAATTTTCTAATCTTTAAAATGTTGACAGTCAAATGTTAAAATATATACTTTCGTGGTCATTTTAACCCCTTTCTGCAGATGTAGACGCCTGCGTCGATAGACCTGCAAATTTAAGCACGCTGTCACTGTACTCGATCACTAGATGGCACCCCCGGATCAGTTATTGAATATTCACAAGCAAGCAGACCTCGAACGCGGTTTTGAATATAGGGAAGTTCACTCTACTCCCTGTTTTTCGAGAGTTGCATGAATTAAACTCTTCAGCTAAGCCTGATGTGCAAACTGGTCAATATCCTTGCCCATAGCATCGATCCAGCAGTTTTAAGAAATGATCTTTTGCGACAGAAAAAATCGTTTCCTATGTAGCAACCACTTTAGCAACAGTGAGCCAACGGCATTCCAATTAGTGGTTCAGAAAAATCTGTTTTCTGAAGCAAAAAAAGTCGACATGGTATTGATTCTCTCACATTCTACTGTCAATTACAGTCATCAAATGCAAAAAATGCGTAGTTCCCTACCGTGGATTTTCGGGTACATTCCTTCATTGATAAATCCAGCGCTTCCTTACATCCACCCGAGCACTGGCGTTGATAGCCAATCACTCAATCATACATTCAAGCTCTGCTGCCTAACTGCACAGTTAGACTTCACGGCCTCGTGAAACTTCCACGGTAACAATGTATTGATTGGCTCGTTTCTTATCCAATTCCCGAGTGTTTAAACGTTCTACAGCAAGTGAAACATATTGATTGGACAAACACAGAGCATACAAGCCTATGCGTATCAGCAGACTCGGTTGTATCCGTTTTACGTTGCGCGCATTACGCGGCTGAAACAGACGCGATATATCTGTATATATATATAGAAAAAAGACGCGAAAAATTGGCCTTGAAGTGTTCAGTTATATTTAGAGGATTTAAATAAGATAAGGACATGGTCAATGGGAATTATTTCAAATGAAATAGGACCGGAGGGTTCCTTTACTGGATACATTGTCTCTGGAGGAGGGATTCGTGGAAAAAAGGAAGGCTGCTAGTTTTGCTTTCTGTTTTGGAATGTATACCGTACTCAACAAGGTCAAATGCCGACATTTTTTCCTGTTTAAAAGTGAACTGCCCATGCATTTAGGTGGACCCCCTGGTACGATCATTGCACCGTTCTGTTGAATCTAGGGAGGAATTTATATTTTGTGATGTTCCCTGAAAGTGGAATGTCTGTTTGGTTAAAATAAGGTATATTTCAGAATTCAGATATTACTGAGTTAGTGAGTTGTACTTGTTCCTTATAAGGATTGAAATGAGGTCGTGACTTTGGGAACTGGTAACCTCCATTACAGGGTGAATGTTCTGACTGTTTAATCAGCAGTTTATAAAATGCAATGCGTGTTTGCACTAGCTTGGGGGACTTAAAAGAAAAATTGACAAAACTCTAAACCTTATTATGGAGAAAAGGCATGTTCTGTGTTTGGAGAGGTTACTGGTGAACACTGATATTCAACTGCACTGATATTGATAAATTCATACTAAACTCAACCAGAAAATCATTTCTTCATATTAAATTTCATGCCTTAAAACTTTATTTTTGTTAAATACATGATTTTTTTATCATTTGACAGTACATAATTTTGAGACTTTGGGGAGACACTTGGGTAGCTGTATAATTTGGCTAATAGCATGTAAGTAATCTAGAATGTAATGTTGACGATGAATTCTACTTGTGCTCAAGGAGTTTATGATACCAGAAATGTAAAGTTTTAAGCCCCAGCAGTTTTTCAATCCTCAGCATTATTTTTTTTGCAATTTCAATGGTGAATTCTCATGAAGATTTTTTATGTTTGCAGCTCATTTTCTCGAACAAAATCATGAAAATAAACTGAAATACAATGTAATTCTAAATGCTGTAAGTGTCTTTCCTGACTTGAGCCACATTTTTCCTCTTTATGAAGCTTAAATCTTGAATTATACAGCATTAAAGTGGGTAACTCATAAATAGGCAAATTTGGCTTCTGCACAAAGGGGTTAAACTGAAACTAATGTTTTTTAAATTCAGTATTGAGACATCAAACTCAGTGGCCCCACTTTCTCAGAGCAAACAAATGTGAGACAGTTTTTCCAGAGAATGCTGTTTGGGGGATGCTAATGTCTCAGGTAGTTGGTGAATCAACCATGTGTATGGAAAGGAGGCCCACGGGGACTGATTCACCATTCCAAACTGCTGCTGCTCGGCACCGCAGATATCGATACACTTTCCCTGCCACCTGTCAGTTCATCTGGAAAAAAGCAGCATCAGAACTTGGTCCCTGTGCCAGATTTAATGGATCAAATGCAAGTGCTTTTGTGCGCAGACAACTGTCGACAAAGCGTTTAGGAGAGCACTCAAACCTTTGACAGTGACCGCCTTGGCTGTATCTTTGAAAGATCTTTTGGAGGGCGTGATTGGCCCTCCTCTGCATTTTCACCATCCAGATTTATCTGGATCAGATGTATTTATTTATTACACACTTAACGGTGCTTCAGCTCTTCCTTACGGTCATTTTATATCACCGTTCACTCTCCGCATTAACCCAAGGAGTGCTGAATACATTTTCAAGGAATTAAAAATGTAGTCATCCTGTGCTATTAAAAATCAATCATGTGGCAACTTGTTTAAAAGAGCTCAGGGGGGCTCTTTTAAACAAGTTGCCACATGATAGGTTTTCAACAGCATCTAATTTTAATATCTTACATCATTGGGCGACTATATTTGCCTGTAGTACTCTAAGGGTTAAGCAAGTGTGGGTGTGGAGATAACACACCATTCACTCACACACTCATACCCATGGGAATTTAGCTTAGCATGCATATCTTTGGACTGTGGGACAGAATCAGAGTGTCCAGTGGGGACCCAGAGAAACACGGAAAGGATATGCGGCCTTCTTGTAATGAGACAACAGCACTTCACACTGTGCCACTGAGCACCTAAACTGACAAAACAGGGGTTCCAGACCACCAGCTGTATGATATAATCATAGATGACATATAGCGTACATACAACAAACATTTTTACTCACTTTAAGGACATCTTCCATTAAAAATATCTTGAAGAAAAAGAAGGCACTATATTAAGACGGCTTCATTTGCAGAGATTGATTATTTATTTATTTATTTTAAATGTCAGAATCTCCTTTTCCTTTTCCAGAGACCCAATGATTTTTCCAGCGCTGGAAGTTGACGGTTCACCCCCACTGTCTCAGAGTTACGTAGTGCGAGTGTTTACGTGTTCGATTGTCTTAAATTCCTGCTTGCATACTTCTGAGTACTTTTATTTTTGTGACGTAGAGACCCATCTGAGATCAGCGATACCTTCCATTTTCATTCATTAGCGTAATGGTGAAATTCCGACAGAAAACAAAACATTAATGTGAAGATTTATTTACAAGTTCTTCACAGTCGCGCATCAGTATTTCCTACTAAGTGCCCCGATACTGAAATCAGTGAACAACTAGTTCATTAATGGAACCACTGTGGAGAAAGTTGCCTGCCATCGTATTAGTTTTGCCGTTCTATTAGCCAACAGAAATCTTCAAGTGACACAGTGCTGGTATAATTTGAGCTGGAGCTAAATGTTTAAAGCCTTATTGATCCACTGGCTGGAGAGATCTCCTTAACACGATGCGGCTGCTCATTAGCAGGGGAAGCTCATTTAAAAGCAGGCAGGGAGGGGCCAGCCACTCAGACAGATACCACAAGTCCATGTGAGCAGTTAGCTTATTCTCTATGAAAAATCCCATGCAACGCACAGGCTCGCACATGAACACAACCATTCCAAACTGGCTCTCATTTGTCCTTCCCCTGGAGTGATTAATTTTGCATATTTTTGAGTTGGATTTAGTGTTGATTTATTCAGCTCATTCAGATCAAATTATGCCATAGCTTTTGCAGGGCAAAAGGTGAGCAAAACCACTGTTCTCCTTTACAGCTTTGATTAAGTGCATAAATGAAGACTGTCTGTTGTGTTACCCGCAATAAATCATCTCTCTCCCTCTCAACCATCGCCTACTGGGAAGGAAGAGTCAGTTTAAGTGCCTTCTAGCTATTTCAATTTCAAATTTGCCCTTCATAATAAAAACAAGTTAATCACAACAGTCCAGTGCGTGTAACAGGCTGAAGAAGAAAATGGAATCAGTCATTAGTCAAAAAATGAAGGAGGGGTCAGCAAGGAGATATTTTCAGACCACTGTAATTATTTTGGATCAACACAATTTGAATGATGATGATTCTATTTCATGACCTTCTGCGCATGACCCTCTTACATCTGCAATTAAAGACAAGGCTTTTCTGCTCTGCACGCTTGTGCCATGATCATCCACCATCAAATCCATCTGAAAATGATTGGAAACAGTCCTGTTGTTGGAAAAAAATTTATCATTTCATCTTAGATATTCCTCTTGAGTAAAGAATTGTTCAGGCTGAAGGGATTGGGCAGTGGCTGTTTCTCAAAGCGTAAGTTGCGTCCTTCGAAAGCTGCATTTTTATGCCAAGGCGGCGTCACAGGCTGTTCCACTGTGAAGGCACTTTCAAATACAACCAAGTAATGTATCCTTCTTCTTGCTTGATATTGGATGGAATTGATAGCTTGTTTACACTGTGTTGCCATGTCAACAATTCTGACTGTTATCAGGCCAGATGAAGGCTACATTGTTCTGTTGTGTATCGAAGCACCTTCACAATGGAGCAGTCTGTGATGATATAGCAGCCAAAAACCGCAGCCTTCGAAGGACACATCTTACGCTTTGAGAAATGGCCAAGGACACAGGCGGTGCACTTCTGGCTCTTTAGCACCTCCTAGAGTATTTTCAGCAGTGCAACAGCAAGTGATTAATAAGAAGAGAGAGGAGCAGTTAGAGAGTGAGAAAATAATTCAGACGCATTTAAAGATCTCCAAATGGCACAGAGAGTTTCTGCCAAGCAAAGAAAGCCGTAAATCTGCGAAGACAGCCAAAGCCACGTAAAATCTAATGGATGAAAAGAAGCCCAAAAGATTTGTGGCTCACCAGCAGTAAATCAGGGCAATAACTGGCGTTCTCTGCAATCTGCCTAACATTTAGGAGTCTGAAAAAGAAAGCACTTAACAATCTGATAGAGTCAGATTTTTTTAAGAACTCATTTTCAGTGAGGCAGTATGCACATTTTGGGTTAAAGATCCGAGTGTGTTCTTGTAATGTGTGTGTGGTTCAAACTGTGTAACTTAATCCACACCATAATCGCAACTCTTTGGCACCTGAGTGTGAAAGGGACTGAAGCTGATTAGTGAAATATGGCTTAGCCAATGTCAACAGCAAGTGATGGCGTGCTGAAACGTGTATTTAATGTCAATGTGTTAGTTAATGATCATTTGGAAGTTTTCAGCTGACTCCCTGGTAAATCTATCCATCCATCCATTCTCCATTACTGCTTCTTCCTAACTGGGGTTGTGAGGGAACAGGACTCCATCCCAGCAGGCTGTGAGCAAAAGGCAGGGACCCTCCCTGGACAGCTCACCAATCCATCATGGTGCGCACACACCATTCACATACCATTCACTCACGCAGTCATACCTATGGGCAATTTAGTGTTTCCAATTAGCCTGATGCGCATGTCTGTGAGCTGTGGGAGGAAATTGGTGTACCCAGAGAAAACCCAGGCAAACAAGAGGAGAACATGCAAACTCCACGCAGAAAGGCCTGAACTCGAACTCACAACCACCTTGCTGTGAGGCGGCAGTGCTAATATAGGGCTTAATATGCCATCACCAATGTGTACAATACATTTTGAGTTTGACTCACCAAGATTCCATGCATCTGTGACAAAGAGGAGGTGTTTAAAATTTACCTCCCCATTTACTTCCACTGAAAAAGATATCGACTCGCATAAATATATATGATGTGTTTCCAATCCTTAGTTTCCTACATACCACAATATATATGCACACACTCGCTGACCAAAGAGTCTATTTATGTTTGTGATTTCCATGCTTGGTTTCTGCATAATTATCATTTTTAAACCATTTTAAAAAGAAGTACATTTGCTCTTTTCATGCAGGCAGTCCTTGGACCTCAATGTGCCACTAAACATTCTGTCATTGGTCTGATCACCTAGCGAGGGCAAACTCAGAGGTTCCATGTTGGAAATCTGTAGCTACAGTTTATTAGCACAACTTTGAGTAGCATAGCAAAATGAAAGTAGGATCAACAAAATCAAACACTTTTTGGAAAAGCTTTAACAGACCATTTCAAGGAAAAAAATCATTTGACAAACATCTAGTATGAGATTGGTTGAATTAAGTATGCAAACCGTAGATTCTACTAAATATATGGGCGCAATGCAAGTGAATGAGGAAGTAAATTTCAAGGCATGGAATCTTGGCGAATAAATCCCAAAATGTATTGTACATATTGGTATCTGCATATTAAGTCCTATATTCAAAGTTGTATAAATAATGCTTTCACACTATGCTGAAGTGGAGTGTGTCACGTCCCTTTGAGTATCAAGGTATGACAATGCAAATAGGTGATGAAAATGTTATGCACTGAAGAGTCTCATGCTGATTCAACAATCACGACAGGTAAATAAAAACAATGTTAAAACATCAGAGGTCGAGCACGCTGACTGAGAATTTTGGAGGCACAAAAACCCATATCTTTAAAGCGTAATTTAAAAAAAGAAATGTCGAACAAGTGTCCATTGGTCAGATTTATCAGCGAAACACACCTTGCTTTGCAGATCTTAATCTCTCCATCCCCGGCACCAACCAACCGCCCCGTCTTGTATTTCCACCACCATAGGTTGTCCTGTCTCCGAAAAGTGTACATCTGCTCCACTCTTCTATTTTAAGCATCATCTGGGACTGGTGTGGACACCCTGCAGTCCCTAAAAGCAAAGGTGAGGACTTTACAACCCCGCTGGAGCCAGTGAAGAGAAGCGACAACCTGCTTTGCTGTGTAAACACAGCTGTTTATGAAGGGCAATAAGCAGTGGACGGGTGTTGAGTCATGGCTGTGAATGACGGACATGGTCTCACCGTTCAACCAGGGGGGAGAAAGGAGGCATATTCTTTCACCCCGGCTCCTGTCTGTATCCATCCGCGTCCTCAACCCCTTCATTCTCTGGGCAAAGAGACACAGTTCTGATTCATAGATTTTTGTACCCATGATGAGGAATTAAAACTCAGTTTTTTATCCACCGCCGAGCGAAAGCCCGAAAGGGGGATTATGTCATGGCGCAGTTCGTCTGTCCAGTCATCCGTCTGTTTGTACTGGAAGGTACTTGGCTGGTGAATTAATTTCCTCCTACATAGGACATCCCTGAAACTTTGTACATATCGGGCAGATGGACTGATGATGCGCAAATCGCAGTCGCATCAGCGCAGAGCGCTCTTGTTCTAGATCTTCTTCTTCTTCCTCGTGTTCTTCTTAGTGTGGACACTAACTTTGAAGCACTACTCCTCTGTCATTACTTCACGTATTGTCATGATACTTGACAAGCATATTCTACATGTCAGTACACAGGCATTAAGAAAGATGGATTTTGCAAAAAGAGCAGGGCAGGCACGTACATCAATCTTGCAAAAGCACTCAATTATTAGAAGCAATCGTCCTGAGTTCATTTGAACTTGTTTTTGTTTTTTTTGTTTGTTTTTTTTTCTGAGACAGCATGATTAATGCACCCAACCTTGTCAACCCAAACAGGAAGCATGGGGAACGTCTCCACTGAAAGAAAAGAAAAACCCCAAATATTCATTGGATTTGAAGCAACTATTCAGAAAGGCTGTAAAAAGGGGAACGCGTCTAAATCAGGCCTACCAAAGAAAACTGAATCAAGCTGTAACAAAAGTTTGTCAGATGTCTACCTTTTTCAAATAACCAGTGTAACAACCCACTTTGAAAAATTAAACACTTTGAAAAATTTTTTCGAAGTGTGTTAACATTTGGGACCAACTCAACGCACTTTGAAAAAATTTTTCAAAGTGCGTTAAAATGTTGGTCCACCTCAACGCATTTTGAAAAAAAAAAATTTTTTTCAAAGTGCGTTAAAAACAATCATCGTGACGCCCTTTGAAAAATTTAATTTAACAAAGATTGGTTAATGGCGGTTTTCGCATTTGACATGAATGTTCTTTGTAGGCAGCCACAGAGCCCTGCGCATGGAATAAACGGTCTGACGTTTTTCAATGAAAGCATTTTTCTTAGCAAATTGTTAGCCTTTTTTTTTTTTTTAGCAATTTTTAGCTGACTCTCAGGCATTGTATTTTGCTCCCAGATGCCAGGAAAATGCAAAAGTGACATTTAATTTCCACATTTTTCAGTTTGAGGACGCCCAGATCCCCCACTAATATCTCCCCCCACATGCAAACCCTGCAATCGCTCCTGCACGCCCATAGGCTATAGAAAAACTAAATAAATAAAAAATTAGACTAGGCTAATTTTGCCTGATAATCTGATAGTAGCCCTGTAGCCTAGGCCTATACTGAAATGGCGTTGAAAGGCCCCCAACCCCCTCCAGGTCTAGGTGAAGATGGGGCAAGAGGAACCACTTTTCCTCCATTTTGTAAGAAAGGGTAATCAGTCACATATAGTAAGAAAGAGACTTTGTTGAGCTATACCCTGAACTGTCAAACATCTACTCTCAAACAAATGTAAAAAAGTGAAAATTACGAGCCTATGTGACAGGTTCCTTTTGTCCGACCCCTCAGGTAAAAGGAACCACCGATTTGGGCAAAAGGGACCAACCAACACTGTCAAAATAATTATATGCACACATTTTACCAAAATTTACGGGCACTATAACCTTGCCTATACTCTTTAATACATCTGTACGTGTAGGATTAAAATAAGCAGAACACAAGTGGAGGATTCCGCAAATTGGCTTGGCCTTTGGGGGAGGCTGAAAATGGACTATAAGACAAGATCAGCCGACGTCTGAAACAAAGGACATCCCCCCAGCGCCCCCCCTCCCAATTTTCATCAAAGAATCTTCAAATGGTGCATTTTGGCACTTGTCATTCGGCCTACTAGTGTTCATCAGTTAAACCATCAGTTTTACAGTAAACCTCTTTTCTTTAAATCAAATTCTCATAGGCCCAGTACTAAAGCATCTATTGCACTGATCCAGTGGTTCCTTTTGCCCGTACGAAATCAATGACAAATTCCCATCAATCATTGATCGGAAGTTAGACTGCAAATTTTCCATCACCCAAAGAGAGAGGGCACTGATGGTAGGTCTAGATCTATAACCATGCAATCGCAACTAGTCGGGCTTTTCAAGGAAAAATGCCTAGAATGTATAGACCCCCTATCGGGTGCTGCGATCAGGGAACCTGTTTAAGTCACTGGACTGAATGCCATTCTATAACCATCGATACTTTATAACTAACGTCTATGACATTTTGTACTCGGCGCTGGACGTAATCAACTAGGTGACGCTCGCGTATGAGGATTCATTTTTACTCCCATTTTCGCTCACGCACACGTTGCTGTCTACAGCAAGACCAGTCTACAGGTGAACAGATTGAGCTAATGTAGGTAAAACATATTTTATTGATAGACCTGGTTTATTTATAGTAATGGATACGGCTGTGTGTGCGTGTTTTGCAGTAGACCCTGTGCAGCTGACGTCATTTGGATAGTAGGCTAACTCAGAGTAGGCCTGCCCTAAACAAAGTCAAAGACACAAATGCCAGTGAACCAGCGTGACATGTCTCCCGGCTACCAATGGTATTCTATGGCCTAGGCCTACTAGGCCCTACCCATAAACATTGCCATGCTTTCAGCTCCAAATGCCCTCCAAATGACGTCACCACACATAAGCCCAGTCTATGCGGGTTTTAGGCAAATGTTTTTTACGCACTGTAGGACCCTGGAAGGGTTTCATACGGGGGGGATGGGGGGAATAAATCCCCAGCATAACTTGGACAAGGGGGGTATATCCCCCCCTCAACATGCAGAGCAGCTTTTTTAAATAGCAATTTTTCCCCTGCCCAGGCCCGCTTACAGCAGGCATGGATTACCACCCCCACCCCCCATCAATTAGGCCTATTTCCTGGCGGAAACTCTGCCTGCCCCAACCGCACGGGACTCGTGTCATGGCCTGATCTATGGCTGGATCCAGGCGCGGGGGGGGTGGGGTTCTAAGCTGAGAAATGGCCAAAAATAGAAAAGAATGGATGAAAGAAGGAAAAAACGGGCAATAATAACGGGTCTACACACAACCAGTCCTCAACACTCACCGTGGCCAGATGATAATGGGTTGACACGGGTGCACAGACACAACCAGCACTGGCTGGGTGGCTAAATGAGGTGCGCGCGCAGAAGAATTATGATTAATACGACACAAAAACCAACGATTTCCTAAGATATGCACAGATTCTCCACGATTCTTCACCAGACAATTTTTTGTCTACAACAGGACAAAACAGGTGTTCTCACACATTACGATTTCTTACGTCACGACAAGAAAAATTGTGACAAGAGAAAAATTTTCGACATGTTGAAAACCCCACAATTTTCAAGACAGATTTGTGTCGTGTACAGTCATGCTGGCCAACCTCTCACACATTACAATAACCACCGACAATACAAGAAAATTTGTTCTGTCTTGTCGTATCTCACATATTCTTGTCATGTCGTTCGAAAATCGTGTAGTGTGAGGCAGGCCAAACCTAGACCGAGACGACCGCAATCACGACCACGACAAGCCAAATTAGGACAGCAACCATAAATTACGATGACCCCGAAAACGACTACCCTATATGATGAGCAGCACGACCCCCGATCCCGATGGAATGTCACAACATGCATGATCCGGTAATTTTGAGGTTATTTTCAGTTCGTACATTTTGCCTTGAATCGAATGGCACCAATTTCTGCCAATTTTTCGACTAAAACACCTCGTTACCCCATGAATGGACGCAACCGACCTTGAATTTCTATCTTTAAAAATTATAATATAGCCGTTACATTTAAATGTTGAGTTAGTCCCAAATGTTAACACACTTTGAAAAAATTTTTCAAAATGCATAATTTTTTCAAAGTGGGTTGTTACAAACCAGCCACACGAAATGGAAAACTTGCAGCAGTCCCTAATACTTTGCACCACAACACTTTAAAGTCAATACATTTTCATGAGAACCAAACTCATATAAATCGCACGGCCTGTGACAAACCCAAAGATGAACCAACTGCGCATGCGCACACACGCATGGCAGTTTTCTTTGGTAGGCCTATAAATAAACATCAAATTTTTAACTGTCAGGTCGCTGAGCAATGGATTTGACTACTTATATTAAGAATCTCTAACGGCCTAAAAAATTATTGAACAATGAAGTTCAATAAATAACAAGTGATAATAAGTTAAATAAGCTCCTAAAACTGGACAACCGGATAAATTATTTATTAATTTTGAATCCCTCCTGGATCTGGAATATCTAATTACCAACCAATGTACAAGCATGCTCCTGAACAACTATAGCTGCCATCTCAGGAGACTGCAGACAGTTAGCTGTTCCCTGGAAGACATATACAGGTCCTACAGCCACTGCTCCTGTTAGCTCGTGGTGACAGTCCCAGTATAAGGTCAGAGGAACCTGCATTGTGTGCTTGCTCAGAAAGCAATCGGGGAGGGCTTGGCTGGTCAGTCTTGTACTGCGGGCAGCGTATTTTCCACATAAGCCATCCAGCTGACAAGCTCTTTTAGAGTTTGATTCCCTCATATAAAATAGAACCTCTCTATCAATAAGCCCATACAGCTGCCATCAATTAAATTTAAACGTGAAAAAATGTCTCATGTTTGGAATAGGCAACAGGACAAAAGCGGGCTCATTATCACATGACACACATTACTGTGTTGTTTTCATGTCAGCTTTAACATTTAAAGCTATCTGTCAAGGGGGAATAAACTCCCAATTAATCTGTGAAGGTGAAAATGTCACAATTGTGAGAAAGTGTTTAGTCTAGAGAAATATAGCTGCAATTAACTGCAAAAAAATCTATGTCTAGTAATTATCATGCATTTACAATAACTGAGCATGTCATATGATAAAAGTTAAATGAGAGTGCTTGAATTAATGCACTTGTGTGAGATCAAATTAGCATGTTAGAGTGAATAAATATGGTAGAATTCCCTCCACCGCTCCATCCAATAGGATGTTGCTGATAATATAAGCAAAATTGATGTGCCCCATCTCATTATGACATACAAGATATATCCATTAACACCATGTTTGGTTATATCATATTTTGCGCATCTAATGATGCATAGCACATTCCGTCACTGCTTAACACATTTACTGAGGAACGTGTCTCTGATATGCTACAAATGGAGGGGTGCTATTTATTTCACAATAAAGCACTGCACGGAACTGATAACATATTTGCGATCAAATTGTTAAACAAACGACACAGCTGCCTGACATCATTTAAAAGTAGATAAAGGAAATGTTTGCAACTGTCTCTACATAATATATAATACCAACTGCACAGTGGGTGGGTTGTGAAGACATTGGCCAGGCATGGGAAAGAGCTGCAGATTTTACGCAGGACTTTTGAAATGGAACCGGGAAACACAGCAGGGCATGAGGTGAAAAAACTGGCTTTACGGTTGTAAGACAGTTTTTTGTGCTTGAGAAAAATTTCTAACCAGGTCAGCTGAGTTAAAGGGAATGTCATGCGGAGGATGCTTTCTGGACTTTTCATTTTAATGTTGTGCTAGAAGTCAACGTCCTTTTGTGGGTCGATTACTAATCAAGGCTTGAGGATCCAAATGGCGTGCAGATGTGACCAACATGACATTATCTGGTAAACCAAAGATGCCCCCTCAGATGGCGTAGTCGGCCTAAACACTGGCCAAAATTTCACAGGTTGTAGCGAGTGTCTATGTAATAACAGTCGCTTGTAAAGTCCACCTAAGGCAATAACCAGGTGATTGTGTGACTGTGCAGTACGCAGCATGCTTATTGTTATTTATCGCTTAACTAGCCTACTTTTCCCTTAGCCAAGCTCATAACATATTTTTGATATTACCCAAGCGTAACATCGCTTTAGCTAAAAAATCATTGGCTGAGAGCATGGGGATAAATATCACTCCGCATTACGTCATGCTGCTAAGATATAGCCAAACTGAATAACAAGGGTCACGCTTGTGAAATCGGTCTGACTCAGTGCTTATACAAGCTACCTAGGTCCAACTCACATAAGTAAGTTCATGTTATTTAGCTAGTTAGCTAGCGTGAATGCAGAACATTTTCACAACCATTCAGTAGCATTAGTTTGTTAGCAAGCAAGATAATGTTAGCTAGCTACTCAGTTAACTGAATTTACATGGCTTGATTGCAAGTTAGGCAAAGTACGCGGGAAATGATTTAAGGTGAGCTAATTCTGCCGCGGCGATGGAGGCTGTCCAACCTCGCTGGTAATTAGCTGACTTCAAATCACAGGTTTCTTCCCGGAGGCATTTCAAATGACCGCATCAGGTATGTGTCATAGAAAAGGTAATAAGCAATCACATCTGTCTGCCTCATAGTGGCAGTTACTTTTACTGCGCTTAAATTAATCGCAATTAATTATAGTAATTACGTAAAATTACGTAATTCAGTTGTGTGATTAATTGAATCTTATACTCTTTGACACGTCATTAGAAAGTTATGAAACTCATGGAGTATATTGTGTGTTTCATGCTTGATAAAGCTCGCAACAAAGGCAAAATTAACTCAACTTGTTTCATAACTTTCATCTGTCACGGCCACTTGTGTCAGCTCTTCTATATACTAGCTTTTATGCTGTATCCTACGATGGGGAGAAGCACGTAGCATCCAGTGTATATTGGAGCAGTATGCAGTGAACAGTTAATCAATTCTGAACAAGCAAACATCCTGGATCAGGAACTGAACTTCCCCACATTCTGTGAGAGAAAAGCCAGGCTACTCATCATTCTCTTTTGAGACTACTATGGGGAGAAGCACACAGCATCCAGTGTATATTGGAGCAGTATGCAGTGAACAGTTAATCGATTCTGAACAAGCCAACATCCTGGATCAGGAACTGAACTTCCCCACATTCTGTGAGAGAAAAGCCAGTCTACCCATCATTCTCTTTTCAGACTCTCTGACAGCCAAATTTTTATTAGAGTAGATTCTTGGAGATTATATCTATATCCCACAATGCAACGGTCCGCGATTATTTGATGCTAAAAAGCTAGCTTGATTTAAATACATTTTGTCCACAATTTTATCATTTCTGTATAACCGTATGAAAAGATCTTGAAGCTGATGTTTGAAAAAAAAAAACATTTTTTTTTAAATTTGTATTTTGACATGCTCATTTACTTCCATCTCCTGGAAAATTATTTTATTCTTGAAGTTTCATCATTGTACCATAGCAGACATGGTTTTGATCAATCAAATTTGTCAATCATATGCTTTCTTCCAATAAAAGCCCTTCATGTGATTTCAAATGAATCACAGTTTGGTATCCATGCATCTTCTTCCGCTTATCCAGGGCCGGGTCGCAGGGGCAGCAGTCTAAGCAAGGATGTCCAGACTTTGGGTTCTCCACCATTTGGGGTAATAAAACCATCTAGCATAGAGAGGAGAGCAAAATCTGACCAATTTCCAGGAGTTTCCCTAAGTGAATGAACCATGATTTCAATGGAAATGAAACATGCTCCATTCAACTCCTTGGATTCCTCCGAGAATAACAAGACCAAACATGATCGAAATATGTACTAATATGATGCAGTTGTCATGAAAAAGCCTTAAGCCTTAATTATTATGTAGTTTAATTGGGTTATAAGTATATAAGTGATTTCTTCACAGGATATTGAACATATAAACATATTATGAATTTCCCAGAGATGTAGATTATTTTAAACAGATTAATGTAACTGGACTTTGGGGACAGTGATTGCAAGGAGAGGTCAGTTGCAGGATCCAGAAGTGTTTATTGAACACCAAACACAAGAGAAACTTGGCAGACACGCCATAAATAAATCACCGTGCACAAGCACTGAACAAATGGGAGAACTGAGGTACACTGCCAAAGGCAGAGGGAATCAGAAATACTCTCTCCAAGAGTGGATAAACTAAGGAAACAAAAACTGAACCGAACTAAACTGACGGACACACTGGAAGACTTAAACACAGGGAAGATGAGACGAGGGTGCAGCAAAAAACAAGACTCGAGAATCATACGCAGGAGAAACTCGGAAGGCACGAGGAGCTGAGATTTCACCTGGTAGAACAGAGTCAGTACGAGGATCCATCTAACATCTGCTCCCAATACAGCCACATAAATAGTCACAAGAGGAGGCGGGGACTCGAAATGCAATCTCAGACTGAAACAGAAACACATGGGATTACTAAACAATTACACGAAAAACCGGGTTAACAATAATGACTCGAGACAAGACACTGAGACCATCAATTAAGATAGACAGTTTTAAGGTATTTGCCAAATTCATGTAATTAGATTATTCCTCATGTGTCAATCCTGATTATTGTTTCATTGATCGCACCCGTTCTCCCTTGTCATGTGTTCACCCCGGATGTGTATTTAAGGTGTCTTCACTTTCACTTCCATGTCAGATCGTAAACTTTTTTGTACCACGTTTCTCGCCTCGACTCATTGTTATTTATCTTTCTGACTGGATTGCCCGACTTCAGATTCCTGGTTTGCCCTTTTTGGATATTGTTGCATCTGTGTGTTTTTGACCTTTTTCTGCCCGACTTTGATTTTGTGGATTGCTGCCCTGGTTTCGATTCGGACTGTCTTCTGGCTTATGAGTTTGCTTCTCCCTCAAACCTACGCCTGTGTACCGAATCTGTTTTGCCTGACTACGATTTTTGTGATTGGTGCCCTGGTAACGAACTCTGCTCTGCCCCATTAGAATTCGAGGTTTGGATTACAGACTCTGTACTGTTGCCTTTCTCTCTGCGGGGGTTACCCCCCTTATTCAATAAAGCACCTATTTTTTGCAATCCCGTGTCCTCGCAATTGGTTCCAGATCGCTTCCTCACATCTTCACCACAACAGATCGGTACAACAACCGCATTACTGCTGCTGCTGCAACAATCCATCTGTCAATCTCACACTCCATCCTTCCCTCACTCGTGAACAAGACCCTAAGATACTTAAACTCCTCCACTTGAGGCAGGAGCTCTCCAACCCGGAGAGGGCTAGCCACCTTTTTCCAGTCGAGAACCATGGCCTTGGACTTGGAGGTGCTGATTCTCATCCCATCCCATCGGCCGCAAACCGCCCCAGTACATGCTGAAGGTCCTGGTTCGAAGGAGCCAACAGGAAAACATCATCCGCAAAAAGCATAGATGAGATCCTGAGGTCCCCAAACTGGACTCCCTCCGGCCCCTGGCTGGGCCTAGAAATTCTGTCCATAAAAATAATGAACAGAACCGATGACGAAGGGCAGCCCTGCTGGAGTCCAACATGCACCGGAAACAGGTCTAACTTACTGTCAGCAATGCGAACCAAGCTCCTGCTATGGTCATACAGAGAGCCTTTAGTAGAGGTCCCCGGACTCTATACTCCTGAAGCACCTCCCAAAGAATGCTACGAGGGACACGATCGAATGCCTTCTCCAAGTCTACAAAACACATGTGAACTGGTTGGGCAAACTCCCATGAGCCCTCAAGCACCCTGAGGAGGGTATAGAGCTGGTCCAGTGTTCCACAACCAGGACGAAAACCGCATTCTTCCTCCTGAATCTGACAGTTCGACAGTTTGGTATGTGCATCTGCATTTAACATCAATCATACTGTTTCCTATCCCTTAAACTGAGGCAAAAGTTTTACTTTTCTAAAATGTGCAGTATAATTTCCAAAAGAATTGAGAGTTTGTAAAATGCAAATAAAAACATAATTCAGGGATTTGTATATTCTTTCTCAGCTACACTTGATTGAAAACAGCGCAGAGAGAAATATCTGAAGTTTCAGAGCAATGAACTGATTTTTCTTATGATTCAGAATTCCAAATTTGATGCTTGAAACGCTTTCCAAAACAATGGAGATAAGGAAATGGAAACACTGGAACGGTTGCTGAATCTTTAGAAAAACACGTGTTTGGAACAAATCCACCAGGAACTAGGTGAATGAGTGATCAGTGATTCATTGATGACTGGGAGTAAAATAAGGCGTCACAATAGGCATGGTCATTGCATGGAATTTCCGGATTTCTCCATCAATACTCCATAATATAGAGAAAATGTCATGGTTTTGGTTTTTGGTCATGTTTATGTGCTGGTTTTGTGTTCACGATTATTGTCTTTTATTTACTCTTTTTGATTATTTTAACTTTCAGGTTATTGGTTCATTCCATATCTCAGTTCCATTGCACTTGTCTCCCCTGTCTTGTGATCTAGTTGGTTCAGTCCGTCTTCCCTGTCTGCTGCTCACTGACTTCGGGTGATTTAAATGAATTCCGGCGTTTAAAATATTCCTTCGAAATCTCGTTTTCTTCCTTCACCCTTCTGTCCTGATTACTAACAAGACTAACATTTGCATTTGGTGTCATAGTCCACTAACACTACTAATCCAATTACAAAGTAAATGTATGTAAGATTACTAACTTACTACTAAGCACTTTAGTTTAATATGTAAAGTAGCACCGCTATTAATCTAGACTAATTACCTCTCCGCGATCCCCCTGTTCTAATCTTCGCCTCTTACTGAGCTATCCCTGTTCTTTGCTTTGTGTTCAGCGAGAATCTCTCGCATGTGCTTAATTACTCTCCTGCTCCTTATCTGCGCACGTAGAACTCCTGGACCGGAGCTGTTAAATGTAATAGGCTGTTTGTGTGATTCCCATTCGTATTTTGTCTCTCGCCAATTTTCGTGGTTAGGGTTTCCCTCATGTGATTCTCTCGATGTAATTAGCCTCATTCCCCACAGCTGATCTCTGCATAGCATGTGACCTTTCCTGTGTGTATAATAGGAGTCTTTTTACGCTCAGCCCTTGTCAGAACGTTGATCAATACTGCTTTGTGCAGAGCGCCTCATACGCCATTGAATATTTTTTCGCTTCTACCGGATAGTCCAACCTTGATTCTTGCTATAGCTCTTTTTGTACTGTTTTTGTCTTTCTGGATTTTGACCTATTTTTGAATGACTACGAGTTCTGTGATTGGATGCCCTGTGTATGACCATTGGCTTTGCCTATCAACTACAACTTTTTGCCTATTGTTTTTGTTCCTCTGCCCATCTGTCTTACTGGTTCTGACCCCTGTCTAGTCGATACTGTTTTTGGATTTCATATTGTGGCTTGGCAATTCCTGGTTTTTTTTTTTGGCTTTGACTTGGACTCCAATAAAGGCATACGTTTTTTGGATTTCCCTCTTGCGTGTGGTTCCTGAACGCACCGTCACCGAAAATATTCTGAGAATCTGGAATAACGGGTGAAATCTCATGCATGAAAGACAAGGCTGAAGATTGGATGCTAGTGACTGAGGGACAGCTCTGAATTAAGAGTCAACATTGATAATACTTCGGCGGACTTGAGTCATTGAATACAATTTGCCATGGCAATATCAAGCACAAGTTAAGACTCGACAACGCATATAGGAAGCTCATATCATAGCACTGCCAGCTTCTCTTAGCTTAAACTCATCTTTAAATGGACTGACTTGAAGTGGAGAGGAGTGCTGTGGTCTTACTTGTCCATCATTCAAATTGTTTTGGGAATAATTCACTATGTGTTCTCAGGGCCAAAGAGATGAACCATCTCGACTGTTATTAGCAACTTGTTTAAAAACCAGCCCGTCTGAAGTATTGAAATGGGCAGTTTGCATATCTGTAAGGCGCATTTCACAAAAAGGAACAAAAGGCCATTTTGGAATAGCATATATAGTGCTCTGTGGACATCCTGTTTGTCAGCGATGCCGCAACTTGTTCCTGCAGGATAATGCCAAGCCACAAATTACAACAGCCTGGTTTTGTGGTCACGAAGTGCAGGCACCAGACTTTGTCAATGGCCCAAACTTTTCTCCCATTGACAACATCTGGAGCACATGAAGCACAACATTTTACAATGGCTGACGAACTGGAAGTCCCATATTACCCAAGAATAGGAGCGAATTGCACTTTAATAATTCCAACAGTCAGTGCCCTCAGTTCCATAACGACTGCGGGGTACTATTAAAAGGAGAGGTGATGTTAGTGGTGAACTAGCACTTTTCCAAACTTCACTGGAGCATTTTACAAAGAATGCAGGCAACGAGTTTTGAGTGCTATTTATTTTCAAAAACAGTAAAGTGGAGGACTTAAACATGACTTGTTTCTCCTTGTCCTTTTTTGAATTGGATTACTGCCTGCTGTTTTAACATTTTACACATTGTCAGTTCCTCTGGAATTGAGCTGTATGTAAACACTTGGACGGTATTTCCACGTTTGATTCCATTTTATTGTGACTTTTAAGAGTTCATTGTCCTTGTCTAAGGCCACAGACACAAACATGCTATGAGTTCTTTCTCAAAAGTCAAAACCAAATATTTGTGGAGGGCCCTTGTAATGTCATTACAACCCCAATATGACACACCTCACTTGGCTAATTAGTAGAGCTACTAGACTTTATGGAGATCAGATAAAACAAGAGTTCTTTGCTGTTGTCCAATGGTTTGCAATGTAGTGTGGTTTTATTACAGTTCAGAGAAAGGGCGCCCAAAATTGCTTGATGCTTTTCAGTATTATGAGCCAATATCTGCGGCTAATTATCTCATTCTCTTGATCAAATCTTGATCTACACTCACTAACTCCAAGCATATGCAAAAAGTTACAGCATTACCAATAGAAAAAATTTACTGCAATGGATTCTGGCCATCCAGGATGGAATTAGTGTTTGTATGTGTGTGTGTGTGTGTGTGAGAGAGAGATTTGTGTAGACTAGGTGCCTTTCCCCACTCTGATTTGTGGGGGGCTATTTGTTTTAGTATTCACACATTCACTGCTCCTGTTTTCTAATGTGATTTATGCAGCCAATTGTCATTCTGATCCAACTCGCCATGAAACCGTGTTCCCTACATCCCTATCATGCTGATTGCTTCAAAATAGTTCAGGTAATCAAGGCACAGCAAGAGTACCTGTTTTACATAGCATCCCCTGACATATAATACACATTCCCTCCAGAGAACCAGTACAGAGAAGGAAACAAAAGTCAACATGGCATACAAACAGGATGATAGAAAAAAATACCTAAGATGTAGTTCTGTGTCTGAGCGCATAATTAACAAAAGGCCACCCTTTTAGTTTGTTTTGAACAAACCTCTTGCATCTTTTTTAAGATTGAAACTAAATAGTAGGTGGAAAGATGATCTGTTTGATCCCCACAGTATGCAGAGTAAGAGCAATTGACCTCCGTAATGTACTTCCACTGTTTTCCCTGTAATATTTTATGAAATCTGAAAATTATGAAATTTAACATTGGATGCAAAATTACTGCATGTCAAATGGTTTATAAGCCAGCACCTTTGCAGTCCAGTTGAGTAATTTTTTTCCCGCTTTCACAATATTTATAAAATTATTGCTGGTATTATTACTCGCACAGTCAATTACCTGTGCCAGCTTTTCATTCCCAGCCGTCTAGATACTAGTTTAATACTTTACAAGCTGATAATACTTCACAAGTAACAAGTTTCGAGGTAGACGCCAGAAATTGGACGCTTTGAAGGGGTTTCCTAGAGAGGGCTGAGAGATTTAATCAACAAAGACACAATCCTCTGACCTTTAATACAAAATTCTGAAGTGACATCCAATAGGCTGAACGGTAAACCCTCAAAACATGCTATTTCTTTTTGCAATCCTAATTTTTCTTTTCTTCAAATAAATTAAAAAGAAGTGGCAGCTATGTGTATCAATAACCTCCAGACTGGAATATGGACTAACTCACTTCCAATAACTCAGTAATTCTGCATTGAGGAGCATAGTATGTTCCTGCAGTGGAGGAGGGTGCGGTTTCGGGGCCACAATTTCAGGACCGCAACTGTACGACCCCAAATTTTCATAATTCTCATTCCAACTCGTCATATATACAGTAGCCACTTTCTGACCAAGCGTCGATATTCAATAAAAATAGAGGCTTTTTGCATTCTTGTGACATTTAGGGTCAAGGTTTGGGTTTGGGTTAGGGCTTATGGGGTAGGGTTTGTTTTAACAATGGTGTCAATTAAGGAGGCAAAAAGCCTCTATTTTCTCTGTGTAACAATGCATGGTCAGGAAGCGTCACTATATATCGCATCAGGATGAGAATGGGAAAAACTAGGGTCTAGAAATGTGGTCCCACAACTGCAGTCCTGAAACTGCAGCCTCCTTAACTGCGGCTATACCCTTCTCAAAAGACCCCATGTCAGCAACGATGGATTAATTCAGATGATCATAACAAGTCAACCAAAGCAAGACAATACAACCAATCAGAACCTTTCATTGTTTGCAGTACCCAATCGTGGATAAATTGGTTGTTGCCTCCCAACATGCACTGGGAGAATTCTTCTCTAATATTGAGATTGGTTATAGAGACAACAAATTTATCTTAATTGCTGTAAGTCTTCCAGTTGCCCAGCAGAGATGTAAATAAGCTCTATTGCATTGGCTAGAGAGTGGTGCAACATTCATTCGTTAGCATGGGGCCATACACAGCTTTGTTGCTTCTAGTGTCTAATTGCAAATTTCTCAGTGCAAAGCAAATGAATGGTGTGTTTCATAAAGCAAGCCGCAAGCTTACAAGAATACTTGCCAAACTGTCATTTATTAAATACAGACGTCGATCCACTGCTGTGTGGAATTCAATGTACATTGAGCTGTTAGAACTGCTGACAGCTGTAATTCAAGTTTTTGGGCAAAAATCCCATCAAATAAGTCAGCCTATTTGATATATTTTGCGCTGGAATGTGTTTCTGTGTTTATGTGGGTGTAGTATAAGAATATGTTTGCGTACACTAAATATTAATCTGACCGTGCCTCTACACAGAAGTTTACTACTCAGAACTTGTACAACAAATTTCTTGTAACCTATGCACTGTATTTTTCTTAAATCAGTGACAAAGGTGATATTGACCTGCGTGGAAGTACCTCAGTCAAAAATAACACTTTTTAGATTTTTGGGGGTCAAAGTTTTCAAAACTTTTTTAATGGTAGCATATGGTACCTATTGCTGTTTTCAGGGGCTATAAAGAGCTGACAAACCCCTCTTTGAAAAAAAATGCTCATGTTTTACGATGTAAACAATAAAACTAGTTTTGGATTTGAGTAATTTTTCTGCTAAACACTGAGACTTACTGTATGTATTTTTAACTACTAAATGGCTGGAATTGAGTACTTTTAACAGATGATGTATTCATGCTATGCTGTCCAGTCTCCATGGTCGCCATTTTCACAGCTAGTCAAATGACATATACTAGCATTTTTATAAGACAGTCCTAAACTTAGGTACTTCTTGTTCAAACTTTATGGACTTGGGTATTTCTTGCCCAAAAGTTAAGTGAATTTGATGGCTACACACTAATACACAGGACTTGAGTACAAGGATTCTGAGAAATCCTTGGTTTCCGATGGTGCTGTGGCCATAATAGCTTTCAATACTGGTGTCAGCTATGTCAGCAGTTTTTTTTTGTGTGTGTGTGTGTGTGTGTGTGTGTGTGTGTGTGTGTGTGTGTGTGTGTGTGTTACTGGCTCAGTTGAAGTGTACTGCGCTAATGTTACTTGCGATCAGCAGCGCGTTTTTCATGCAGCTCTGTAGCTAGCTAGCTTGCTACTGTAGATGTCAAATAATGCTGGCTGGATAGGAATAATTTAGGCATTACCTTTACTAGCTAAGTACATTCTCTGAACAGATCCTGAGTTCACAAACTGTACTTTTGCCTGATTGCATGACATTTAATTAATAAGCAAAAAGTCACTACATTGTGGAGCCCTGTGCAATCCACTAAGATTATAATTTACAAAACCCAAAACCAGTGAAGTTGGCACGTTGTGTAAATCGTAAATAAAAACAGAATACAATGATTTGCAAATCCTTTTCAACCTATATTCAATTGAATACACTGCAAAGACAAGTTACGTAATGTTTGAACAGGTAAACTTTGTAATTTTTTGCAAATATTATCTCATTTGGAATTTGATGCCTGCAACATGTTTCAAAAAAGCTGGCACAAGTGGCAAAAAAGACTGAGAGAGTTGAGGAATGCTCATCAAACACTTATTTGGAACATCCCACAGGTGAACGGGCTAATTGGGAACAGGTGGGTGCCATGATTGGGTATAAAAGCAGCTTCCCTGAAATGCTCAGTCATTCACAAACAAGGATGGGGCGAGGTCACCACTTAGTGAACAAATGTGTGAGCTGATTGTCGAACAGTTTAAAAACATCATTCCTCAACAAAATATTGCAAGAAATTTAGGGATTTCATCATCTACAGTCCGTAATATCGTCAAAAGGTTCAGAGAATCTGGAGAAATCACTGCACGTAAGCGACAAGGCCGAAAACCAACATTGAATGCCCGTGATCTTCGATCCCTCAGGCGGTACTTTATCAAAAACCGACATCAGTTTGTAAAAGACATCACCACATGGGCTCAGGATCACTTCAGAAAACCACTATCAGTAACTACAGTTCGTCGCTACATCTGCAAGTGCAAGTTAAAACTCTACAATGCAAAGCGAAAGCCATTTATCAACAGCACCCAGAAACGCCGCCGGCTTCGCCTGGCCCAAGCTCGTCTAAGATGGACTGATGCAAAGTGGAAAAGTGTTCTATGGTCTGACGAGTCCACATGTCAAATTGTTTTTGGAAACTGTGGACATCGTGTCCTCTGGACCAAAGAGGAAAAGAACCATCCGGACTGTTATAGGCGCAAAGTTCAAAAGCCAGCATCTGTGATGGTATGGGGGTGGACTAGTTCCCAAGGCATGGGCAACTTACACATATGTGAAGGCACCATTAATGCTGAAAGGTACATACAGGTTTTGGAGCAACATATGTCGCCATCCAAGCAACGTCTTTTTCATGGACGCCCCTGCTTATTTCAGCAAGACAATGCCAAGCCACATTCTGCACGTGTTACAACAGCATGGCCTCGTAGTAAAAGAGTGCGGGTACTAGACTGGCCTGCCTGTAGTTCAGACCTGTCTCCCATTGAAAATGTGTGGCGCATTATGAAGCGTAAAATACGACAACGGAGACCCCGGACTGTTGAACAACTTAAGCTGTTCATCAAGCATGAATGGGAAAGAGTTCCACCTCAAAAGCTCAGTTCCCAAACTGGATGATTAAAGTCCATGGAGAATTGTTTGACTGTTTAAAACCTAATAGCAATCCAACAGCAACTAAAATAAACACAGTATAGTCCACTACCCACTTCATTCACCCAATTGCAATCCGATCTGGCACCTTTCCAACAAATCTACAGGAACTGCATGAATCAATGGTGTCAAAATGAACCAGCATCTCCAATTAATGTTGCCAACACCTCCATGCCAGGAAGAATTTGTTCTGTTCTGGGGCCAAAGAAAGGGTCATATTCCATACTAGAATTGTGTACCAAATGAAGTGGCCTCTGTGTATTTCAGGCTACGGCTAATTGAGAATGATAGCTATCTGCAAGGATTGAAGTGATGCATGGTCACTGTAACTTTTTGACTAGCTATGAGCATGTGTGCAGGGCTCCTGTTTGGGTGAGTGAATGGTGCTGACAATTCTACGGGACCACAGCTCAGGGGGCCCACAAAAACTCAAAGGTCTCAAAAAAAAAAAAAAAAACAATGATTTGTGGTTGAATAATCAACAGACTTTGGAATTAAAGCCAGGAGAACATACTTAGCGGAGTAAGAACTGAAGTTTTTAGAATTCCGCCCAGGCGTGCGTGAAGAAATCCACAAACAGGCCGTTAAAAGAGGATGGCAAAGCCAGGTGTGGGGATGTTCAGAGAAGGTGGGTGGGGAACCAGAGGAGGGGGCGGCGTGCGATCGTTGTGTTGATTGACTGTCATTCGAGCACAAATCAAGGTGCGTTCAAGGGATCAAAAACAGCTCAAGTGTTAGGGGAGAGCCACGAGAGAGACATGTTATTGATGCGATTTCTCACTCCGGCTCCGCACTGTGCAGTCAAGAGGAAGACGGGGAGATTCTGCGGCTCAAATTGCCCGGCTCAAACAAAATGGAAGCAATTTCCAGCAGTCCCCATTGTGCGGAGCCCATTGAGGAGGAGAGGCTGGAACGGCGCTGTCATTTACCACGGTAAAGAAAATGAGACCGGGGGAGAATAACAACATTTCGACGGAAGAAAACCATTCTACTCCACTTAGCACTGTTTCCCCCGGATTTCTATCATTACCGCTTTTATCGCCCCGTTCGCAACACTGCAGTTTAAACATAAATTATGAGCTGTAGCACCAGGGCTATAAATATAAGTTGCTTTTGACACTTGTACACACTGAGGTACAATAATAATACCATAAAAACGGCAGAGTGGGGGTTGAAATACATTAATATTGTGAAAACCGCGTTTTCCAATCTTGCCATTTGCTTCTATTCGCTCTCGCAAAAAAAAAATAACGTACTGCGCAGCAAAGCAGGCGTCAGATAAAGTGAGCATCTTCATGACATAGATGCTGTGCTTTTGCCAATGATCAGTAGTAAAGCTCCTCATTCATCTAGTGAAAATGCGAACAGTTGTGCAGGTGCACTGTATATAGCGTGAAAATCAGAACTGAGCGGCTCCTTTAAATGGCCATGTCGTTGAACTGAGATATGGAACAAAAATCGATCTCGCGGAGTCGAGGGGTAACTTTAGGTGAACATCTATTGGGTGGTATTAGGCCCTGCAGAGGGAAATCTGGGGGGAGTTGGAGTCAGTAAGTAAGGAATGCCCCAGTGAATATTTTATTTCTTATGTGGCCGAGAGTTTCAGAATCAGTCACCGAGATTAAAACGCGCTTGGAACAACGCATAACGCCACACGGCTACAAAAGCAATTTAGTGCCAGCCAGAGTGTTGACTTAACAAAATGCAATTTTGCCAGAAGTTGAATTTGATTAGTCGGAGCAATACTCCATTTACAGTCGTTTTTTAATCATTATTTTATTTCACAAAGGATATGAAACAAGCCTATAATAGCTTTTTAAACCAAAATCGTTATGTCAGGGTGGCTAACGACTTTTTCTGCAAACATAATGTCTGTACTGTGGTTCTTCACTGGCAACCATTTAATCAGTCAAACAATATCTAGTAAACTACCTCCAGCGCCAACATTTGTATTACACTGCACAGCCCAGAAGATTGCATGGTGTTTATGTTTTTTTATCCATTCACCTGAAGTGGTGTTTGTTGTTAATCCATATGAAGAAAAAGACACGATTAATCTAGAGAATACTGCGAGAGAAATACGTTTTTTTCTTCAAAATTTCCATCATTACAGTACACAAAGGAACAAAATGAGTTTTTAATACCTCTAAAATAAAATGATGACAGTTCTAGGGTGTAAGTCCTTTCACAAACGATTTATACGGCCTAGTCACCAAACATACACAGTAAAATGGAGATTCAATATCTCTGCAGCTAGTGAGTTTTTCACGTCATGAAAATGGCCGCCAGGTGCACATTTGAATTGATGAATTCAAAGGTTTTATGGGACGTTTAATCTTTACCCACTCCATCATTGCTATTTCACATTCCAAGTGAATCTCACCACACTATAGCCTCCCATGTCAGGAAGAGGTATAGATTCCACTGCACTGGCATGCCACAGTGAGGACAGGTTCCCATTTCTTGAAGCTTCCGCCCACCCATCCCTCCTACTTCCATCCATCACTGCTCCCTAAATGGACCAGGGCTGGCCGCAGTTGACAACACGTTCCAGTTCGAAGGAGCCATTGTGACATCACAAGAACACCCATTCCATGATGGATGCCACAGAGCGGTGTGGGCCGGTGCGTTCCACTACGCTAGCTGCCGGGATAGAGAGAGGCAGGTCCTGTCTGTCTCCCTAGCAGAGCGTTCTCAAACATGAAGATGACACATTGCCCTGCAAGATAGTCATGGTGCCATGATCCAAGGATAAAAAGACATTTTCAGGAAGATAATTTTGGGACAGAGACCTGAGAGTACCTCGACTAAGCATGAAGACCCCCGAGCTTGGCTGTAATATGGGCGGAAAAGGGGAACGAATAATTTCATTTTTCAGAAATGGCAAGTCATTTTATTTTTAAAGGTCTATTTTGTGTGTTTTTTTTTTTTTGTCAATATGGACATGAAGAATTATGAGCCAGCAGTTTCACAATCGCTGCAGTATTTTGCTAATATGTATTTGGTGTTGTATAGATTTTAGATGATATCTGTTGACTGAAAAATGCAATGCTGTCACAGTATGAATTCTCATCAAGTCAGGGCAAAAATATTTACCAAAATTACTTCTTCATAAGGGATACATCACTTACGCATGGTGTCCCATTTCTGTTTTTTTTTTTTTTTTTGTACTGGTTTTCTCATTATAGCATCAGACTCTGTCAGTTGTCCCTCTCTTCTTTCTTACAAGCGCTGACTCACTAAGCCAGCAAACTCGGGGCAGCATTCATGCCCCTATTTACAATTGACAAAAAAGAATCTGAACACAATAGGCATATTATTCATTACAAATGAGGGGTTAACAATTCCTGATTCTCCACATTACAAAGAAGCAAGTCCTTTACAAGATAAGGAATTATCGCAATGAGACAGCTGTATTTTATAATGGAGCAGGGGAACAATAAGTCTCATTTGACTGTCGCCTGTATTAGCGAATAAACGCTACCACAGAAACACATCACTTCCCCTGCTGTGCATTTGCCACGCATTTGGAACAAGTTGCTGAATCAGCCTAGCAAGCTGTTGCAAGTGGTGTTAAATGCAAACAGCCAGTGATTTGCAGATTTCTCCAAGTGGCACTGAAAAGAGCTAACGAAGGAATACAGAGAAGATGTAGAGTGAGCATCAGAGTACACAGTGTCTGCAATGCCGTCATCAGTTGCTGACTCAGGCTCATTAGCCTTGCTCTTGTTATACTGTTATTGAACTATGACTCTGTCTAGTTCAGAAATACGCTACAGAATGTCCAGAGGGCTTCAGATCTCTAGGTCTAGAGTAAAACATCTTTCACAAGCTCTAGAACACTAGCTGAGAAGAGAAGGTTCAGAAAAGTGGGAAAGATAAGAACTGAAGACAAGGCCAAACGTGTTATACCTTTGTAAGAGGGAAGCCAGTAGATAACATGGACATGCGATCAGAAGTGCCTGTTGCCCTCTGTTCTTTAACATAGTGGGGTAATAAAGGCATAAAACCCTATACTTTCTCCACAGCTGGCATCGTCTCCAGTCAAGCATGGCTGGGAACTGTGGGGTTATAAAGTCATCAGGGTCCAGACGTCCTCTGCAGCAGCCCCCCCCCCAATTCTACCACTGAGATAAGGGGGACTGAAACTGGATGCTTCAGCATGTGTGTGTGTGTGTGTGTGTGTGTGTGTGTGTGTGTGTGTGTGTCTTGAGCACATTAAAGGTGGGAAAGGGAGCACACCCTGGCTGGGTTGATGGAAAGAGTTTCCTTCACGGCGGAGTGTGACCTGTGTTCTCTCCCCAATTTGTGCCACAGTGACCTCATTTGGACGCACTTTCACTGCACCCTTTTCATTCAACATCTGGACACTGTCACTGCACCCTTTCATTTCCCCACTGAAACCGTTCTGATTTGGGACATTTCATTTGAATCAAAAACCCCTATTAGACTGTTCTAACTGGGCTCATGTTATCAATGAATTACAGTATTATACCTGGGGTAATAGTGATGTCAATTTCATGACAAGTAATTTCATGACAACTACATCATGATAATACTCTATGTCATCATGTTTGGTATGTATTTCTTCAGCTAAATTCAAGGAGTTGAATGAGATGCATTTCAGATCCAATGTACTTTAAGAAAACAGTTTAAATAACCCGGTGAAAAACTGTCTCTAAAAGTGTTACCTCTCCCAGTGTTGTTTGGGTTTCCTCTCCCCTCATTAATTGCTTTATTACATCCTCCAAATGGTGGGGTGCAAATTCCAGATTTGGCCAATCCTCCTGGTTAATTTATGGCGTTGCTGCCTGGATCAAACTTGCGATTTGGCATAAAGGGAAAGCAGGCAAACTCGACGGGGAAGATCGCAGACGACTTCCCACATGTGTGTCTCTATGTCCGTGTCTAGCCTTTTCGCCAGGTATGACTCTGTTTCTAGTTGTCTAAATTGATTGTAACTTGTGTCTGATTTAACTTTGATTTGTTTGATTTAAACTTTTGCCAACCTGGTAAATAAATTATTGTTATTCCTTCAAACTTGCGTGGCCTCCGTGATTCTAATCCTTTTACATTCTTTCTAGCCACGTTACGATGGAGACTTAGGGGTTTAAGCTTAACCAAGGACCGACTGATCAGCGGCTTTGTGATAAGAACTGGTTTTATTAAGTTGGAGGGACAAATCACAATCTACTTACATGAAGGGTTTTTGTATTGCCGTATCTGGGATTTTAACCATAAAGAAACCCATGGACGAAAAGTCGGTCATCTGTTAAAATCGTCTGATCTAGATCTGGGTTCGCAGTATTTATGCCAAAAGATGCTATTGGTGCACTGATTGACTTCCATCCCCTGGTATTACCAACGAACCTAAGATTCGGCAATAATGCTTTTACCCAGGGGCATATATTGAGTAATGTAGGTCTTCACCAAAGAGTAAGAGGTGTAATGACCCTGAGGTCCATGCATGTTTTTGCTAAATTATAAATTCTAATTCTAATTGGAGTCAAATTTGAAATGAGAATCAATACAGCTTCTTTTGCAGTGAACACTGATA
This sequence comes from Gymnothorax reevesii, assembly GCA_029721435.1. Lineage (NCBI taxonomy): Eukaryota > Metazoa > Chordata > Actinopteri > Anguilliformes > Muraenidae > Gymnothorax > Gymnothorax reevesii. The sequence continues at coordinate 164,408,872 of CM056573.1, read as the reverse complement.
TATCTAATGTCCTGCTTCGTCCCTGTGTAATATTCTAATGCTCACGTTGATTGTTCACAGCACGGCGGCAGATTGGATTATATCCATGATCACAGCCTAGCCCTGTTCGCGAACTGAGAAAGCTTATTAATATTATTCTATTTGCCTCACAGCAGCCTAAGTACACGCATGAACCTTCGCTTCCAGCTCTTCCGTCCTTGGTTTAGCTGTGGGAGTTCTACACCTTTAATGAACGGGAAAAAGACCTGATACAAAGGACAGATAAATTGATCCAGTGTGCAACAGTACTGTACCTCTTTCTTTAATGAGAGCCTGTAAGCTGTGGTCTTCTCCCATTAGCGAGGTCGAAACTCGCGGTCAGCCAGTGGCATTGAATTCACACATAGCAGGCCACTTCTCCAGTGCCTCTTATAAAGGAGAGCAATGGAACTCCTCTGGTGACAAACTGACCGAAATTAGAGGCCTGGATACCCATCTGAACTGAGTGTAGATCCATGAAGCTCCAAATCTATCTGATCTAAGCTAGGCCTAGCCAGCTGGATGAGAGTATTACCTGACTTAAGAATGGCTTATGCTTAACTTGTACCTTTACTTTTCTTGTGCATTAGCCTTTTCAGTGCATCTTTGCCTTTGGATTCAAAATTAAATACAGTATGCTACCATTCATTTCCACACTGCCATTTGCATTGTTGTGGCCTGATTTCATCAGCAAGAGTGCAGGGGAGCCCGGAGGATGCTGGGTACTTGCAATGTCACGGCTCATGAAGGCCCTTTTTCTGTACCTATGATGGCCTAACGCAACGCCACAGTAGAAAGTGCAGAAACTGCTCTGTAAACTCCCTCATAGACGTCTTTGGGTAAACTGCCGCGTCAGCAGGAGAAAGGAGCAGGGCCTTTATTGGCTGTTATAAATCTCTGGCTGTGCGTCCGCATTGGCCCCAGCACAGAGACCACGAAGAATAAAGTGGACGTTTCGCCGGACAGTCAGTAACAGTACTTTGGGGACCTCTGCAAAAGCAGGCTACCCGCTTCATTCCACAGCGCACAAGCCAGAGCTCGAAAATATCTAAAAGGCCAAGAGCAGACGGCACAATCAAATTAAAGTCCAAAGTTATGAGAGCCTGCAAGTAAATTGGAGAATTAACGCTTGTCTATTACTCCTGTTCTTTTTCAATCTAACTGTAATCACACAGATCTCGGATGACTCTGGAGGGGTGGCCGGCATTTTGCACGCCCACAAATATATGAGCACCGCTAATGAAGTCTTCATGTTGCTGGTTTTATTACACTGTGACTACGCATTGCTGGTAATAATTACAGTTAAGACCCTTTTATAAATGCATTTTATGCCATAATTTAATTACTTTTATTAATCAGAGAGAGAATACCTGCGTGACGGCATGCTTATTTGTTTTAGCTTCAAGCCGAGAGGGGATATTGCATTGTGCCTTTCTGAGCTGTAATTGGATCTGATAATGATAAATTATGGAACATTTCGCGGAGATAAACCGTCGCCTGGGCGCCCGTTTTGAAGCAGGGACCTTATACATCAAAATGAGAGGTGTGGAAAGGCGGGCGGTGGTAGCAGGGGCGAGAAAAGGCCTCGCCGGGGCGCTCACCATCAATTACTTTTATTCATTTTCGGCAAGAGAAGAAAAACAACAATAAAAAGTGGGACTGCTACCTGTGGAGAGGCAGATAAGGGGCGAAGACTGGGGGGCTCTACATGCGTCAGCCCTGTCCGCAGCAGGGGATCATGGGACGGCTCCCGGGAGGCGCCTGTCAGCACTTGCTTCTTACTCATAGGGGAACTTACTCACAATTCTTTGAAAACTCAATGAAAACAGTTAAACTGTCGGCACTTCACTCATACGGGAACTTACTCACAATGCTTAGCATACCAAATAAAACCAGCTAATCGTCAGCACTTGCTTTTGAACTCATACGTGAACTTATGTAGAATGCTTTGAATACCCAATGAAACCAACTAAAATGTAGGCAAGCACATGCATGTTATATGGAGTGATATACGTATATTAGATGTGCGTGGTGTATATTTATGTGTTATTTATGTTTATTACCTCCGCCGAGGAGGTGATGTTTTTGGTGGCGTTTGTTTTTTGGTTTGTTTGTGTACAACATAACTCAAAAAAGTAATGGACAGATTTCGATGAAATTTTCAGAGAAGGTGTGTATTAAGTCAAGGAACAGGTGATTAAATTTTTGCATGTCTAGGCCAAAGTACTGCTGAGATAAACGCCAAAGTTCAAGATTTTAAGTCTTTCCAATGGGCCGGAGTTCCAATCACCGTGCTTCTGGGTTTTGCTGCCCCCTGGCGGAGGTCTGTGCTCTCTGAGTGCTTTTCTAGTTTGTATTGTAACGCGTTATGTATCTCACTGAAAGATTTGGTTCAGGTGTTAGCATTGATTCTCTGCTGCCTCTTGCCCTATGCTTGCTGGGACAGTCTGCAGCCAAGCCCCGCAATACTGTGAGCCTGACCCTGAAAAAATAGGTCAGAAAATGGAAGGGAGAATGAATGTTGGACTTATGGTTGGATTTTAAATTTTCCATACTTGAGGCCAGATTGAAACCATTACAGGTCAAATATCACATCAGGGTTAATCTGATAAGCCGGGAGGCTCAGAACTAGTCCGATGGTTGAAAGAGGAGTTCCAGCTCCATGTGTTACTGCCCCTGTTACAGCAAACTTCGGTAGCCTTAGTGTTGTTTGACTATCCTTTGTAACCCCCTAAGACACGTCCCCTCCATGAGTGACGCAGGTTTGCCAACTTTCATGCATTTGGCTTGAGTTTAAGTGCCACATTCACGTTCCCGTACTGTATGTCAGCAATAATTCAGTCAGCACGCTTGTAAGAGATTCTCAGGTGGAAATGAGGTCCTCGTGGATGGAGATTTATCAGTTTCACATGCGTTATGGTTTACTCAGGGGTTGAAAGCAGCGGAATTGCATAAAAACGTTTCAAACAGTTTTATTATATTGAAACAATGTGAACGATTGTGAAACACATGCATTGCGTTGATTGAATAATTGCTGACTACGGCACGGGAACGTGAATATGTCACTAAATCTCATGCCAAAAGCGTGAGAGTGGGAGCCCTGGTGACAGCTGACAGGAGTGGCACTGACATAAACTCAGAAAATCCAGACCATCTCTGTGCAGAAGAGATATTTTGTGGGATAGCATGATGCAGGATTGGAGATAGTGAGAGTGTATTTGATCCAATGTCATGAAGAATGACCTCCATCCAAGAAATAAGTTCCCTTTTTTGAACACTGTTGTAATTAGTTATGCATTACATCACTATGAGGGGCCGTACAAGGCATGATTCATTCTGGCCTCACAAACACATACATTCTCCTTCAACACACATACATTCTCCCTCCACACACATACATTCTCCCTCCACACACATTTATTCTCCCTCTCACACACTGTTAGAATGTAGGATTTTGCCTGCCTGTTTTATTTTTATTTTCATTTTTGTTAGTTTTTATTTTCATTTATTTACCTTTTGTTATTTTTCTGAGTGACTGTGTATTGCTCTGATTGATTGTCATTGTCAGTGTAAATCCTTGTGTTCTTCCTTCCTGTCAGTCCGCACAAAACATACTTCCTGTCAGTCCAAACACAAAACTAAAATATATAGACTGATACAAACAGACTAATACTTTCAAAAAGAGCAAACACAAACCAAATAGCGCAGAGACCAACCAACCAGACAGAGTCAAGGGAAGAACGAATCGACTTGGAACAAAGGGGGAATGGGATATTTGCCTGACTAGATGGGGAACAGCTGTGGCTGGAAGCCAGAGAGGGGCGGAGCCAGGAAGAGCAGGACAGGGACAGGCGAGTAGAATGGGAAGGGTGTGGAAACCTATGCTAATCTGCTCTACACACCCAGGCCCTGATTCTAAACTACTCTCAGGTGCAGACAGGCAGCAAGAACAGAATGAAGGAAGTTTAGAATCACCTCACCGAATGAACAGGGGAATCAGTGCGTTAACAAGGACTGACTGGAGGGAAAAACACAAGGATTTACACTGGCAATGACAATCAATCAGAGCAATACACAGTCACTCAGAAAAATAACAAAAGGTAAACAAATGAAAATAAAAACTAACAAAAAAGAAAATAAAAATAAAACAGGCCGGCAAAATCCTACATTCTAACAGTGTGTGTGTGAGAGGGAGAATAAATGTGTGTGGAGGGAGAATGTATGTGTGTGGAATGCTTAATTAGCTGCTACTGCCATGTTAGTTAAGTTGGTAACGTATTTGAGTGTCCTTCTCAGCTACACCCTATCAGCCTGATGGATCATCTTTTTAGCTACAGAACTAATCTTATAACATATGTATTTTAGCTGCAAAGCTAATAGAAAATTAATGAGCTATTTCACTCTTTATACAAGCTAGCTTAGCTATATTGCTAGCTATATGTTAGAAATCGTAATGCTATTCCGCCGTAGCTTATTTGTGTCTATTAGGTGTAGAAAAAACGATTAATTTTTAACTGACTTGGTTGTATAGAGGTCTGACTTGGGACATCGGGAAAAGACGTCTAAAAAAAATGGGCTCCCTTGTCTCAAAGTGAATGGGCTTTTTGAATGGATTCGTTTGAAATTTTGTTTCCGAATCTTATCCCTATATAGCCAGTGTTGCAGCGTGCAGCTGTCAGCTAGTGCCAAAAAGGCAATACTGACAGTGTCGAAGCTCCCGCCATGCCTGACCTACGGAGGAATAGCCTAATTAATTAAAAATGTAAGTATGTTTTAAAAATATATGAAAGTTTTAATTTACAACACTAAATAACATTGTCATGGTGTGCACAGTTCTTGAAACTCATTGGAAAAACCTGGAAAAACGAAATAGTGAATTCCAGTACTGGAAAATCCTGCAAAACGTGAAAAGAAGTCCTGGAAAATAAGACGTTTATGTCTCGAGGAAAAAAATTGCCCAATATCTCTGCCGATCTCCACGAAAATCAGCGCTGGAAATGCGGGCAGGAGGATGTTTTAATTAAGGAGGGCTGCCAAACGAGTTTGTAAAAATGCAGGAAAGAACGTTTCTGTCGTTCCAAGCACTGCTGTCTCCAAGCCTCTAATTAATACTCACAACATTACTATATGTGTGTGTGTGTGTGTGTGTGTGTGTGTGTGTGTGTGTGTGTGTGCGCGTGTGTGTGTGTGTGTTGCCTTGCCTTTTTTTTTTCCTTCCAAAGATACCCTTTATAAATTCTTCTGAAAAGGATTCCTTAAAAACATCTTGATGAAGTCATTTGCCACCCTAAGAACCCCTTTGGAAGACTAAAAGAAAAAGGATGCTTTGGCAAATGACAGAACCCCATATCTCTGTCAAGAACCCTAATGGAACCCTCTTTTCTGAAAGCAATATACATTGTACACATAATGCATTACCGACAGAATATCACTGCTGCTTGCTTCAAATATAATAACTGGATTAATCATATTAAAAATTTAAATCTTTTCAAATGACACAGTGAACCAGTAGGTTTGCATCAATCTTGATTAATCATTGCCCCTCACCAAAAAGTAGCCTATAAAAACAAGACATTGATCCGTATTATTTTGCCATTAGCGCCATCTATTGCAATCTCTTTTGCCTCGTCATTGAAAGACAGAATTAAATATACTTAGTTGACAACTTAAAGAATTATAAACTTGGGTTTTTGTTTTGGTTTTAATGTTTCTTTTAAAGTCACGTGTATATAGCCTATTGTTATTACACAAGCCACTTATGAATTTCGTTGTTGCTTTTGTCCAGTCATTCGCTTGAATTGAACAACTGCCAGTAGACTGAAATTGCAAGCAAGATCCCAGGTTAATTTAGAAACAATAAAAAAGTGGCAAATCCAATGGATTGCCACGCTATAGGTCTGTGGGTTACCAGCCTAGGTACGAGAGTGACCAGCCGAGTAAGTTGCAATTCAAATGGATTGCCACGCTAGGTCTGAGGGTTACCAGCCTAGGTACGTGAGTGACTAGCTGAGTCAGTCACAAATCCACTGAGCTGCTACCAAGTAATGCTAGTGGCCAGTGGAAGAATGCTAGTGACCAGCCAAGCCAGTGGCAAATCCAATGAGTTACAAGCCTCGGAGAATTCATAGCCGGCTTCTCATTTACCACCGCCGGCCTCTCATTTACCAATGCTGGCTTATCAGTTGCTAGATCGTTTTCCGGCTGCGTAATGGATGATGCATGCGAGAGAAAAATTTGGCGTTCTTTCACAAAATTAGTTTTGAGGAAGTCCCACCCACCACCTGAACAGCCAATCACAGCACAAATAAATGAGTTGCCTTCCTTTTCCACTTAACTACTTCCTTTTCCACAATACTTTCTCTCACACACACATATATTCTCCTCTTACACACAAATATTCTACTCTAACACATGTATTCTTTTCTCGCGTAAATGTATATGCGTGAAATGTATGTGCGTGAAAGGAGAATGTATGTGTGTGAGAAGGAGAATGTATGTGTTTGTGAGGGCCAGAATGAATTATGTTTTGTACGGCCCCTCATACATTACAATTTGTTGCATATTTAAGGAACAGTTTATTTTGGCAGACACATATTACGGCATTTGGTTACCGCATTAAAATTTTTAAACAAATTTTCAAGTCACATACACTATTGTAAACTGGAACCTTTTTTACCAGTTATTTCAACTGTAATTTCACAATCAGTTTATTATAGAGGTTCCGTGTATGTAAGCCACAGTTAAATGCGCGCAGGACTCTACTTACAGGTAAAATAACAAGGAGACAATGCGTTAATTTAACTTTTAAATTCAGTCAAACAAGTGTAGCTTGATGAGTAGTTATATTTATTGTACATCAGTTGAATATAGGTAATTATTTTTGGAGAAATTTGGTTCGTTTTAAATTTCTACCAATGCTTGCTTAAGCAGAAATTTCTTTTAACTTGTGGCGTCAAGTTGAAAAGTCAGGACTTTGATGACTGAAGCTGGATAAGCAGCGCTCCCAGTGCTCGGTCCAGTATGGTCCAGAGGTGTAAAATCCAGGGGTCAGAAAGTAAAAGTCCTGTCCACTTTTTCTCCCTCCCACAGAATGAGCTGATCACTCATATTGGCTCTATTTCCTGTCTGAAGTAAATGTAGGTGGTTGGAATAAAGTTCTGGGGAGGAGTTTTACTTTCTGAACCCGGACTTTACACCCCTGGTATGGTCCCATCTCACGGACTGCTTTTCTTGATTCCTACCGGTTCCACTCCAGTGGACTATGGCCCAGTACCAGGCGCACGACTCTCCCAGCCGCGTCCATGATTTCTCACAGTTGGCAGGGAAGGGCTCATTCCCTTATGATCTCTTGTTAAAATCACTGTCTTGTGTGTGTGTGTGTGTGTGTGTGTGCGCGCGCGCGTGTGTGTGTGTGTGTGTGTGCGCGTGCGTGTGTGTCTGTGTGTCCGCATTTGTGTTCATTTATTTGCCTTTCTGCTTGTCTGCAGTCTTTCTTTTTGGACCAGCAGGGCATCCTTACCAGAGTGTCCAAGCAACAACCCCAACTGGAAGAGGGGTCATTACTCCACACACTAATAAAACAGACACTTGCCCTCATGGGGAATATACCACTAGCTCCCTGCACAACAAGCAAGCACAACAAAGTGCTGTATATAGGTCATGGCAAAGAAAGGAAAAGAAATTGATAGAACAAGAGTGGGAGCTGGTTGAGAGTCAAAGGGTGAAAGAGAAAGCAGAGGGTAAAATATAAGGTTTAGAAAATTGGACGGCTGACGCCTATGAAATGGAGCAAGCAAAAATATGAGGAAACGTGGTCTTAACTCTAACTATACATTGAACATACTCAATCGTAATGTCACACAGCAAAAATGCCAGTGTTAACTGAACTCCAGTAGAGTTTATATGAGACCAGTTGGTCTCATATAAACTCTACTAGCGTTCAGTTAACACTGGGATGTTTGCTGTGCATATGTAAAAAAACTTCTTTAATGAATCCTAAAGTGTGCATAGGATTAATACTCATCTCTAAGGACATGAAATCATGCAGTATCATTTTCCTAAAGGAACACAACTACTGGAATCAGGCACTGCGGCGGCAGCTCCTAATAGAAAGATAATGGCAGTAATGATGCTGTTCAGATGAATGCCTCTCATTTTCAATAGCTTTTAAATGCTGCTTTTTGAGATGTCACGTTTCTTTATTTCTTTATTTACTTACTCACTTATCGTAGAAGAGACCCCTAGCGTGCTCAAAAATTCAATGGCTGACAGCACACCTTCTTGCCTTGGATGCTTCTAGAGCATTCAGAAAGGGTCTCATTGAATGTACCTCTACAGAATAAATAAGTTGATAATGCTATGCGGGATGCGTAGACCGATCGATTTAAAAAATAGCTCTCTTTTAAACTGGAAAAAAGATGTCTGTAGAACTTGTTTTAATACATCAGAGATCGCCAGACTCGATTGAAGAATGGCACAACCTCATCTGATAAGCTCAGGCAAAGTGTACAATAAAATGTCACCCAATACACACAGCATTGAAAAAGCAGCTCATAGGTATCCTGTTCTTATCGAATTCCAGCACTTGAACTCAAGATTGCCCCAGAAGCACCAGACAAGACATATTTTGTTTCTGCCACTTCAGAAGGTCACATCAGTCAGGATTTGCACCAGGGAATTCTATCTTTGGGGTCAATGGCAGCAGAGAATATCTACAAAGAACATGCTAGAATATGGAGGCCGTTTATGAGCTGCCTGGGAACACATGTAGCACAGTCATAAACACTACATTCAGGTTCAAGGATACAGTTACAGTTACGCCCAACATAAAGCCCACAAACTCACCTTTCCATCTAAATAATTGCACAGTAAACAATATTTACAATGTTGTGAAATATAACCTGCACAAGGACTTTGTTTAAATATACCTTGTCCCTGAGCGTCTGTCTTGTCGAACCTTAAACGTGGATGGTGAATCTGTTTTTTTTATTGCTGAAATATATCATGGACGAAGTGCAACTCTGAGTATATCATAGCCAATTTAAAAAAGATTTATGAATGCTTCCTTACATGAGGTGCAACAAGTGTGTACTGAAAAAGCATTTCGTAAATGCAACTTAAGCTGTCAGGAATGGCTTTAGTGGATTCCTAACAGCCCAGAGTATGGATGATTATCTTAATTTTTCTGTATGGCTTATCTGTTTAGGCATTGTTTTAGAGGAAGTCCTGGTTTTCAAAACCTGGGCATGGCAGTGCAGCTTTGCCCAGAGGGAGGTTCTTCCCTGCCACCCGATGATAGATTGCGCACTGGCTGCTAATATTGGTCAAACAGTCATGTGCAAGTCTGCCTTTTGAAATACAAATGAAGTGGCTCTCGCCAACTCATATTAACGTGAACCTTAATTGCGAACTGTGAAGGCATAAGAAGCAGTGGCTAACACCGTATACCTTGCAATCCTCAAGTACACTGCAAAAAGTGTCTGTCTTAACAAGTGATTTCGATTAAAAATGAGTCTTAATATCTTACTTTGTTCTCTCAGAAGTGGAAACCATTAGCTTATTTAAATCCACCATGTGTTGGTCAAGTGAAAATTTCTTATCCCATTGGTAAATCTGGAAATAAATCAAAATCATCTCACCTCACTGGCGGAATTTTTGTATTACTGCAAAAAAACAGTAAGAGAAATATAACCCCAATTCTGAAATAGCTGGAACGACTTGTAAATTGTGAATAAAATCAAAATGCAATGACTTTCAAATCATATGAGCCAATATGTTATTTACAATAAAACATAGATAACATTTCAAATTTTGGAACTGAGACATTTTACATTTTTTCTCCAAAATGAGTTCATTTCAAATTTTCTGGCTGCAACAGATCTCAAAAAAGTTGTGATACAGGCAAAAGAGGACTGAAAAAGCAGTTAATATATAAGAGAACCAGCTGAAAGAACATTAAGCAAGTAATTTAGTTAACTGGCATCAGATGTGGAACATGATTGGCTGTAAAAGGGATGTCGTAGAGAGGCTGAGTCTCTCAGAAGTAAAGATGGCCAGAGGCTCCAACCTGGGAAGGCTTGCATTAAAAAAATTGTGCAATACTTTAAAAATAATGTTCCTCAACATCAAATTGCAAAGGGTTTGAAGGTTTCATTATCAACAGTGTATCATCAAAAGTTTCAGAGAAACTGGAAAAATCTCGTAAGGGACAAGGCCGAAGACATTTACTGGATGCGCGTAATCTTCAGGCCCTCAGACGCCCCTGCATCACTCACTGGCCTAATTCTGTCATTGACATTACTAAATGGCCCAGGAATACTTCAAGAAACCACCATCTTTAAACACAGTCTGCCGTGCAATCCACAGATGTCATCTAAAACTCTGTCATGCAAAAAGGAAGCCATTGATGAGCATGATCAAAAGCACCGCCGTGTTCTGCGGGAAATCATGGGCGTCGTGTCCTCCGGGCTAAAGAGCAGAAAGACCACCCCTCCTATTATCAGTGGTCAGTTCAAAAACCAGCATCTCTGATGGTTTTGGGATGCATAAGTGCACATGGTGTGGGACACTTGCATGATTTAAAAAGCACCATGAATCCTGAAAGATATACAACGGTTTTAGAGCAACATATGCTCCCCGCGAAATGGCATCTATTCCAGGGAAGGCAGGACAATGCAAAACCACATACTGCAACTATTACAACAGCATGGCTTCATAGTAGAAGAGTCCGTGTGCTGAACTGGCCTGCCTGCAGTCCTGAGCTTTCACCGATTGAGAACATTCGATGCATAATTAAATGAAAAGTCTGTCAAAGGAGACCCAAAACTCTCCAGCAGCTGGAAGCCTGTATTAAACAAGAGTGGGATCAAATTCCAATGGCTAAACTCAAGAAACTTGTCTCCTCAATGCCTAGACGCCTCCACTCTGTGTAAAAAAGAATGGTAAACGTGCCCTGTCCCAACTTTTTTGAGACCTGTAGCAGCCATCAAATTTGAAATGAACTAATTTTGTGGATGAAATAGTAAAATTTCTCAGTTTCTCCATTTGCTATGTTATCTCTGTTCTAATGCAGATAAAATACTGGCTGGTGTGATTTGAAAGTCAGTGCCTTATTTTATTTTATTCACAATTTACCCTTTGTCCCAACTATTTCAGAATTGGGGTTGTAAGTGTTTTAAGTCTAAATGTTACAACCCTCATGTGAATCCCTATTGTTCCTCCACCCATCCAGCAGCTTGCGAGTCAGTGTATTGTCTCCTTTGAGTGGTTTAGCCTCCTTTGTGCCTCCCCCACCAGGTGTGTTCATTTGTGTTTACCACTCCCCTGTGTCTCTGTGGTATACAAACCTTACTTTGATCTCTGCCAAGTTGCTAGATTATCGTGTTCTATCAGCCCTTAAGACAACCGGTCAGTATCCTTCCAGTTCCGTGGTAGTCAACCCTGGTCCTGGAGTTTGGTTTTCTCCACCATATTTAAACCTAAGATACCAGGTGAGATGAGTTTAACATGTAGTCAACTGCTTTCATTCATCAATTAAGTGCTGAGTAACATCAAAAACCAGAGGACACTGCGGCTCTCCAGGACCATATATTGTCATTGTATATCGACAATGATAGTTTTTTTTTACTTTGTGCTACAAGCACATTTGAATTGAAAACCATGGATTCACTTTGATTCAATTTTATTTGTAGAGCACATTTTTCCTGAAGCACGGATGCAAAGATGATTTTTACAGAGCAGCTGTATGGTAGATGCCAAACATGCACTCCCGAAATAGCAAATTCAGTTGAATACGAGGTGGAAGTGGAGATTGTCAACTTAATATCTGAATATTGACATCCATATTGTATGAACCATGTCGATATCATAGGCTTGTTTATATAGTTTCACAATCCAAATATTTACGGACTGCGGTGTCTCTGCAAGGAGGGTTAGGATGAAAACTGTAGTCTAAGCATAATTGGTCATTCCTGGAAACAGCATCTTTGGAGTGTCTTTGGCCTACCAAAGGGGTCGACAACTCCAACCTGCGACCTCATCAAACTAATAATTCAACATAATAACGATTTTCAGGTGGCAAATTAACTGCTTGCTCGGACTGAATATTCAGCCTGGGATCACTATAATCAATAGAACTACCCAATCACATTTGGACAGGAAAAACAAGAGGCATTCATGCCCTTAGCAACTGGGATTGATCTTCAGAGTCAAGCTCAGGTCTATGAGCCTGGTACCACAAGGTTCACTCTATTCTATTCATCTGTTTTTTCACTTAATTGACCAATTAAAGCAGTTCAATTTCCGCTGTTCTGACCCCTGTTTGATAAACAATTCGTGTCCCTTCCCTCAAGCCGTCACTGGCTGGCAGGGTTATGCTCTTTTTGCCAGCGCTGCTATACAGTCTGCTCGGGCTTCAGCTGCCCTCGGCAGTCAATTGGACTGCAGCACTGTACCAACCAATAAACTTGTAAAACACGCATCCATTTTGCAGTGTATTTTTAGTATTACAAATATCCGGCTGACTAATGAAGACGCTGGGGATTTTCCAGAATGGACCGTGCTGAAGTTATGACTTTCCTAACCCCCGATTTAGCGTCAGCATGGTGGGCTGCCGGCAGAGGGGGAGGAGCTGAAGTAAGGGCCGAGATGATGTGGAAAATGTTTTCAGGACATTCACTGCTCACTTACTGCTTAATCTTACCACAGTTTAATAATGAAAACAAAAGAAGCCAGCCTGGCAGTTTTTCCATGGGGCTGCACTGAGACTATGACCGACCCCCCCCCCCCTTCCCTCTTTACTTTAGAAATCTGCAGCTCTACACTTCTTCATCCCAAATACTTCAACACAAGTCAATACGTGCTCAGTCTGGAAGTGTCGTCCCGAGATCGATACGAGCAATGCGGCCCCTTAATAAATTGCACAGCCGTTGCGCGGCGGTAGACAATGGAATGTCAGCGCATATGTTTTACGGTGAAAATTGCTTAATTTCGCATAGAGCTGCGCGCTATTTGCAGTAATTCAGCAGGGGACTATAAAACAGGGCTTCTTCCCTATATACGGCCCGCTGAATTTTGTATAAGCCTTGTGCCCGCGGAATAAAGAAAGGTCTCTCGGGCAGACCGGAGCGGATTCACCCCCATCGCTCATTGGGGGGCTGTAGGGTCGCGGCGCGCTCTTGTGCCGTTATTGTGAAGAGCAGGGCTGCTCACTCATTAATGCGAGGTCCGATGCGAGCGGGTTTGAGCGCATCGTGCTGAGCCGCTTGGCCCATTACAGGCAACATTAAGCTGAGGAGACCGAGGCCCGTTTCTGCAGAACAGACGCGAAATGAGAGATCACAACCTGCGTGTAATCATGTGTAATAAAACATGAGGACTGTGTGTTTGTTAATAAGATCCCTAGAGGACCAAAGGTGATAGTGATGTGATGTGTGTGTGTGTGTGTGTGTGTGTGTGTGTGTGTGTGTGTGCGCGCGCGCGTGTGTGTGGGGGGGGGGAAGGGTGGTATTCAGAGGTGAAAAACGCCGTCTATGAGTGTCATCCATTCAGGGAGGAGAGACAGAGAGAGAGGCAGCGATGGAGAGAGGGAACGAAAGAGAGACGGAGAGACAGAAAGGTTGAGAGTGAAAGAGAGATAGATGGAGAGACAGGAAGGGTGGGAGAGAGTGATAGAGATGACAGTTGAGTGGAATGAGAGATGAGATGGAGGGATGGAGCAAGAGAGAGAGAGATCAGGGAGAGGTAATGAGAGAAAAAGAGAAAAAGGGGAGGGACACATGGAAGGGAGAGAGTGAGAAAGACAGAGAGGGGAGAAGGAATGAGTGAGAGAAAGATGGGGAGGGAAAAGCAGAGAAATTAATTGGGGAGAGAAAACGAGAGAGAAAGAAGATGAGAGAATGTGAAGGAGGCAGAGAAGGGAGGGAGGGGTTGAATGAGATTGAGAAGGAAAGAAACATCCATATATATATATACATATCTAAACCACTTCTTCCTCATTAGGGTTGCAAACCCTAATGCAAACTCCACCGAGAGACGTCCCATGCGAGATTCGAACCCCCAACCTTCTTGCAGTGAGGCAAAAGCATTACCCTCTCTTCCGCTTAAGGAGAGAACCGCTGTGAAAGAAGGAATGAGAGAAAGAGGGGAGAGAGGCAGAGAGAGAGAGAGAGAGGGATTTGTCCTCTGAGTGGCTCACACAGATGCCACATAGCAGCAAATCTTGAGCCTATTATTTGCTCAGCACTAGTCTCTGGTCTAATAAATTACCTGACACAGCTCTCGCTGGAATGGCCAGTTTCTGAATCTCCTTTCCTCTTTCCTCTTCCGTTCCATTTCCATAAACAGGCTGGACATTTGGAACAAACAGTGCTGCAGCTCATAGAGCCGCGAGGAGTCTTTCCCATTACGCTTGATTGTACGTGTTCCAGCCTGGCGGATGGACGACCCCCAGAGAATTTTCAGTCGGTGAGGCTGGAAAATTGATCATTTGATCCCGCTCTGGAAAGGTATGTGAAAATAAAACACAAAATGTTGGAGAAAATAAAAGATATACGTACATATATATATATATATATATATATATATATATATATATATATATATATATATATATAGCCTATTAAATTTCTTCTCCACTTCTCACTTGTGTTCACTGCCAGATTTTAACGCTGGCCAGCACATCAGTGATGGCTAACCCACATTAGCCTACTTCAGAGTTTATTGTTTGATCCGACAGAGGCTTGTTTTGGCCTTCAGTGTTTAAAAGTGGACAGAGGTTGAGTTCACATGGATAATGAGGTTAATTGTAATTAATGTTGGAAACAGGAGGAAGCTGAACCGGCCAACAACGAGCTGCCTGTTCTGAAGATTGTTCCCCATTCCTGGTAGCTTTCAATCGAAAGCTCAGCTCTTTTTTAGAAGAGAGTCTTCAGCTGACATTTTACAACTGTATGAAGTGTGGAGTAATAGGTCTCAGTACGTCTTTTTTTTTTTTTTTTAGTCCCAAAACATGGGAGAGAAAGTTTACAGGCCTGGTGAGATTCATTAGCATTTGGACAAATGAAGCAATTTTGGAGGGGTGTGATTAGCAAATGGTACACTCAATAAAAGTATCAATGTTCAAATTAAAGTGCTCAGATCTGATTCAATTGGAAGGCATTCAGATGCATCTAGTGTGCACCACTGAGGAAGTAGGCGCACTATAAAAATGTGTTGCTGCTGTCGCCTCTGGATCTCACTGTGTATGAAATCCTTTCTTGTTATGAGCATGTTAACAAAACTATCTGAAAATCTTGAGAGGTTGGGGGAAAAAATCCTGGAAAATCAATTGCTTTATCTTCAGAGCCAAAAATAAAATAAAATCTTTCTCTGTTATCACATTATCATGACATCAAAGGGCACAGGCAGTCTGTGGATTCAATAGAATAAATGCTTGCATGGTGCAACACTGAGGTGAAATCTTGGAAGCACTAGGTTCCAAAAAGCTGCAGTCCAGAAATTGAAAACGAAGGTTCTTGCCTCGCAGGTATTTCAAAATTTATGACAGAATAAACCAGTGAAGTTGATTTAAGATGTGTTTTTCAGCAATTTTTCCTGGTATAACATTTGTTCACCCGCTGAACAGCTTATAAAATCAAATTTTTCATCTATTGACCCCCAGCTACTCTGTCCAGGCAGAGAGTAGTGTTGACCAGTTTGAAGCATGTGATATACTTTTGTAGTTTAAACAATCTTAAACAAGTTTTCCAGTTTCCAGGCTAAAACCTCAACCTGGCCCTTTCAACTGTCCACTCACTCATCCCCTTATTTAATTGGCTATGCAAATTGTCCTCCCCATCTCCAGCTCAGCTGATGTGTGGTGAGTATTCTGGTGAAGAATGGCTGGCGCACATCACTCAGGTGGGTGCAATATATTAGTGGTGATTAACTCACTTCATTAAACACTTTAGAATTAAGCTGCTTTCACACCGGACGCGGAAGGAATTTTTCGCACGACAGATTACATTCAAAGTCAATGCCAAGACGCGAATACACACGAAATGCGAAATGCGTGTATTCGCGTCTTTGCATTGACTTTGAATGTAATCTGTCGTGCGAAAAATTCCTTCCGCGTCCGGTGTGAAAGTGACTTTAAAGTTGGCTTTTGCTGGAACTTTCAGTGGATGTTTTGTAAAGCCTCTTAAATCACTCTACTAAAGCATCAAGTTATGCATTCTTGTGATTTTCTTATAAGAGTGGTGAATGATAATTGCACATTTCTGTATGAAGGTGAGAAAAAAAACAGCCATGGCTGCAGTCAGATTGATCTCAGTTCACATTTTTGGAAATATTCCTCACAAAACAGTAATCCAGTCAGCACATCATGATCAATGGCATACTGCATATCAGATTTTTGCTGTCACAGAAAAGTTGGCCATTGAACTGTATTAAAGGTATTTCTGTTTGGACAAAATGCTTGAAAGAACTTATCTCTTGGAAATTCAACCCCAGAATTGAAATTGAACAAATGCAGACTGGCAGGGTTCACTTGAGGGCATAAAAATCTATCTTTTGATCATCAAAGGAAATACAAAATCCCATATTTTATGTGACGAAAGGACTTTATGCAAAACACTATATTATGATGAAAAAAAACATATCATCATGATACAAGATACTCTTGTGTTCTGACAGTAAGATGCGCATGAAACAATATTGCCAAAAAAAAGCACATAAATGTTGTTTTAGCCAAACATCAGAATCTTATGCATGTTGCAGATAGTTAATATTGAGTAGCCTACAATCTATTTAGCCAACATGCAAAATTCAGTTTATCACACAAAACTTTGATTGGCGTTTCTTGATTAAATACTTCATGGGCAACGATCCTGTTCAATATTTGATAAGATCAGCCAATGACACACACAAATGATCACAGGATGGTAGCTCAATGCAATGTCAGACAACACACTTACAAGGTCTTATGTGAGGCAGCATATGCAGATATTAAACATTCCTTACGCAACTCTTGCAGTTGCGCTTGTTGTGTGAATCCATCTTCTTGCCTCCTAATTGGTCACAGCTTCACCGAGGATTATGAGAACTTCAGACTGCAAAATTACTAGTGAATTGCATCAGATGGAGCAAAGTCAAAATGATCAGATCGGATTGAATGATGCACACGGACCCAGGCCGGCTCCAACAGAAAACTGAGTCGTGGCAGATCATGAGCCTCACTACAACTGCTGTAAATTTAAAAAAAGAGAAGAAAAAAAGGCGCAATCAATTTGCCTCAGTAAGTGAGTAAATAAGTGGGAGTAATTATGCAGATAAAGAGCACTTCTCTTAATTTGATCTCTGGTGTGCACCCTTTCATCTGATGGAAAACATACAGTCATGCCCAAAAAATTATTCATACCCCTACCATTGATCTATGTATAAATATAGATATGTTATTCTATATAGATCAGTGACCCCTACCCATTTTTGGGGTTTTTTTTAGATATTTTTTGACAAATCAAATTTATTCTTGCACAAGTGACACAGTAAGTTGACATAAGGCTGTAAGAATTACAGTAGACAATTTTTTTGGAGAAATACAATACCTTTTGGTATTTTATTTGACAGATATACAAAAAATACCACGTCCAGAATTATTCATACCCTTTTGTCAGTAATTGATGGCAAAGCCTTTATTCTGGACTACAGCCTCCAAACGCTTCCTGTGGTTGATCACAAGGTTTTTAACCATTTTCATGGGGATTTTGGCCCACTCCTCTTTGGCGAAATTTCTCTAGGTCCTTGAAGTTTAAGGGTTTCCTTGCCATGACCTTGGTCTTCAGTTCCTTTTATCGACTCTCAATAGGATTGAGGTCGGAGCTCTGGCTTGGCCGCTCCAAAACGTTTACTTTGTTGCCCACTAACAATTTCTTGACAGATTTGGCCGTGTGTTTAGAATCATTATCCTGTTGGAAGATCCATTCCTGCCCAAGACCAAGTTATTTGCCAGATGGCTCAATGTTTTCACTGAGGATCTGGATATACTGGTCCTGTTTCATGATGCCATTAACTTTAACAAGGTTTCCGGGCCCATTCGCTGAAAAGCAACCCCAGAGCACGATACTCCCACCACTGTGTTTGACCGTTGGGACCGTGTTTCTAAGGTTGAACACTTCACCTTTCTTATGCCACTTAGACTTCCTCTACCCAGACACACAAGAACTAGTCTAGACTTCGCAAAAGCTCACCTGGATGAAGATATAAGCTTCTGGCAGTCAATGTTATGGACAGATGAAACAAAGATGGAGCTGTTTAGGCACAGAGATGGGGCTTTTGTTTGGAGTAAGAGGTGAAGCATTCAACCAGAAAAACACGGTCCCAACGGTCAAACAAGGTGGCAGAATTATCATTCGCTGGGGTTGCTTTTCAGCGAATGGGCTCGAAAACCTTGTTAAAGTTAATGACATTATGAAACAGGACCAGTATCTCCAGATCCTGAGTGAAAACATCAAGCTATTCGGCGAATAACTTTGTCTTGGGCAGGAATGGATCTTCCAAGAAGATAATGATCCTAAACACACGGCAAGAAACGGTTAGTGGACAAATGAACGTTTTTGAGTGGTCAAGCCAGAGCACCGTCCTCAATCCTATCGAGAATCTGTGGAAGGAACTGAAGACCAAGGTCATGGCAAGGAAACCCTTAAACTTTAAGGACCTGGAAAAGCTTGCTAAAGAGGAGTGGGCCAAAATCCCCACGGAAATGTGTAGAAACCTTGTGATCAACCACAGGAAGCGTTTGGAGGCTGTAATCGTGAATAAAGGCTTTGACATCAATTTCTGAGGAAAGGGTATGAATAATTCTGGACATTGCATTTTTTGCAAATCTGTCAAATAAAATACCAAAAAGTATTGCATTTCTCTAAAAATTGTTTTCTGTAATTCTTACAGCCTTATGTCAACTTACTGTGTCATTTGTGCAAGAATAAATTTGATTTGTCAAAAAAATATCTCGAAAAAAACAAAAATTGGTAGGGGCATGAATAATTTTGGGCATGACTGTATGGGCACGCTAATGACATTTATAAATCAATATTTGTGACATTCATAATTCATTCATTCATTTACGCTTTCTGTAGTTTCAAAGTTTCTTTGACAACTCGCAGAATGTCAGTCTGCACGATACCCCATAGCCTTGATTCATTGATTCTCGGCTTCAGATTTTAGATTTTTGCTGATACAATGCAGAAAGAGGCTTATGATTGGTGAATTAAGCAGTGTGTTACCCTTATGAAGGGCCTCATTAGTATGGGCTGCGTGTATACGGCGAGGGAGGGTGTGTGAGTGTGCGAGCGTACGCTTGCATGCCAGACTAGATCTACACGCGAGTGAACTCTGACAGGTCTTGCAGACCATTTTAAATGATATGGTTTGAGAGATGGAGAGCTTAAAGCATAATTACTCAGTAGCTATCCCCCTCAGGATCAGCGGTCTGAGTGCTGGCGATTTGAGTGCACTTGCTGCAATTGCCAGCACTTGTGTCAGTGCTGTGATGAAGACGCGAGACAAGAATGAGGAAATGAGACTCGCACGATATTGCAAGAGCATTACAACCGTTAATACCTTCCGCCAGTGCCAGGCAGTGCAGCTCACTCACCAACCCTCCATTACGGCTCTAATAAAGGAATATAAATGACTGTGCCATGGGCCACATCTGCCGCAAATGGAATATACCTAATCAACTCGACCCAACGAGGACACTTTCCAATAAACACTGCAGTAAA
Organism: Gymnothorax reevesii; assembly: GCA_029721435.1. Classification (NCBI taxonomy): domain Eukaryota; kingdom Metazoa; phylum Chordata; class Actinopteri; order Anguilliformes; family Muraenidae; genus Gymnothorax; species Gymnothorax reevesii. The sequence goes on along the minus strand of CM056573.1, from coordinate 164,389,097 downwards.
CAGACTATTAGAGGCCTAATATTGCCACTCTTTATTATATTTTACTCCAATTAACATTCAGCGGCACCCTCATAATTTCTTTCACATTCCTCCTGTAATCTGCAGTACAGCAAAGCACAGAACCACTATGCATTCTTTCAATACACAGGGGACGTGTAGATGAACATGACCAATGAAAATAATTCCACTTATTGTCGTAAAATGTAAGGTAACCTATTTTTGGTCGAATGAATTGTTTTCACTGGTGTTAACTGTTGTTCACCAGTATTCAATGAGGGAAGGTCCAATGGAAATTTTTTTTTTTCCTTTTTCAAGGGTCCCCCAGGCAAAATTCCAGATAAAATAGTAGCTAGATAGGACATTGAGAAAAAACAGGGCTTAACCCTGTGTGCAGTTTTGGGTTTGAGGGCCTTGCTCAAGGGGCCAGTGAGACTTGGTTTCCCAACTTTCATTTCTCTAAATGTTTTAGGCAAGGACATTTGAAAATGCAGTATGGGAAAGGACACACCAATACCTGTTTTCTTCATACGATTTTGCTGTTATGGGGTTTCAGCCTGGCACAGCTGGTCAGCTGCAAAGTAAGTCTCTGTGACAATCTTTCAGTTAAAAGTGAAGACATAAATATACAGATAAACTGCATTAAATTGAATGGAAGTTAATTGAATTCACATGTGGAAATTTGAATTTGCATGTGAGAAAGCCAGGAATGAGTCAAAATGACAAGTTCACGTGCAAAATTTTCTTCCCAAACATGAAAATTTTAGCTCCATCTGTTAGATGGGTAACTGGTCTAAGAGGCTGTTTTTCCACAGCTGATTCAGGCATCTCATTATCAGGTATTGGGCCAATATAATGTTTCCATCATTAAAACACCATCCTTTCACTCTCTTGTTAGTTTTTGATTTACCTTGCATGTTCTCCTCATTTGCTTTCACAGCAGTTTAATTCCTGATGCTTTTCTGTCCCACACATTGTCAAAGTAAGCCAGTCTGCTAAACTGCGGTGCTGTTAGTGCCTTGAGCTCTCAAAGATTACTGTCAGTGATGATTATCTTAATAAACCCACACCTTCCAATGCAATGCACACTTTCCCAGCTGCAATTAAGCTGAATTTTAACTGGAAACACAAGCTTATTTGATAAATCTCATTATGTCTATGAAAGTGAGAACATGTTGCAGTGGGTGGCAAACTTCTCTTCACCTGATGAATAATGTGCTGTTTTAAAAAAAACTTCTCGTAGGGACGAAGTGCAAAAATACTGATCTTTTTTCAGCTTCATTGAAAATGTGTTGAAAACCTGGCATTATAACACAGCAAACCACAAAAACATGAACGCATTCAAGACTAATAATTTAAACTTCCGTCACACATGAGTAGAAATTTAAGGATTTTGTTTGACATCGCGGTAAGAAACGCTACTTGACATCATTTGTTATGCATTTCTGCCACCTTGTGGCAGAATATATTTTTACACACATTGCATTAAAATATTCTTTTCTCGCTCTATATTTTTCCTCTAACATTAAATAAAGAGGGCAGCCCCGTGGAGTAATCTCGTGTCACATCAAGGGGGTCCCGAGTTTGATTCCTGGTAAGTTATCAGTGACTGTATTAGCCTCTGCTGGGTGAATGTGTGAGATCAGTGGCCAGTCCAGGAAGTATTCCTGTCTCTCTGATAATGCATCCTGGGACAGTGTCCAGCACCCCAAGCAAGCCTAACCAGTAAAAGCATTTTGCAGTGCTCTGGAAAAAGTACTTGCCCCCTTCCCCATTTCTTCTGTTTTTGCTTATTTGTCGTATTTAAATATGTCAGGTTATCCACCTAATTTTAATATAATAGAAATACAATGGACCTTATATTTAAAAAATGCATGGATTTATTCTGAAATATTCCACATGCTCAAAAAAGATGTGGTCCATGGTAAAAATATGTATAAAATAGTGGGTAAGCTAAACTACCTGCATTTTTACTTAATCAACTTTTTGTGCATACATTGCCAATCCTAGTGATTTTATTTTAAGGAAATGTTTATTTGTAAATCTGAAATCCGCAAAGAAAGTGGCATTCACATATTTTCTATTCGTATGCACTGTCCATGGATGAGGCCCAAAATGAGTGTGCAAAATGAGGTTTTTAAAAGGTCGTTTCATATATTGAAGGTTAAGAGTTATTCAAAACCTATATCACCCATGTGAAAAAAATAATTCTGCCCCAAAAACCTTCTAACAGGTTGTGCCACCCTTGGCAGCCACAAGTGCTATCAAAAATTTGTGATAACTTTCAAGAAGTCATTTTTATTGCTTTGGAGCGATTTTGGCAGATTCTTCTTCTCAGAATTGTTTTAGTTCAGCCATGTAGGAGGGTTATCCAGAATGAACTCCCGGTTAAATGTCATGCCAGAGTATCTCAATCAGATCCCAGTGAGTCCTCTCCAAAACCTTCATTTGTTTCTATTGAGCCATTTAGAGGTGAACTTGCTTGTGCGGTGTGGATAATTGTCCTGCTGTATAACCCAACTGCACTTGAGCTATAGGTCACAAACTGATGGCTGGGCAGTCTTCCTCAGGATTTTCTGGTGGAAAGCAGAACTCATGGAGCTTCAATTGCAGCAAGTTGCCTAATCCTGAAGCAGCTAAGCAGCTCCAGACCACCCCACTGCCACCACCATGTTTGACTTTTGGTCTTGAAGTTTTTATTGTGGAATGCTGTTTTAGTTTTATGCCAGATGTACGGTGAAAGGACCCTTACCTTCCAAAAAAGTTCCACTTTTGTCTCGTCAGTCCACATATAATTTTCGCATTTTTGGAGTCATTAAGACGTCTTTTGGCAAACGTCAGTGGAGCCTTTGAGTTATTTTTCGTCAGCAGTGGTTTCCACTCTGCAGGTTTCCTGTGGATGGTCTGTGGACGCCATTTTCACCTGGTGCCTAATTGTGGAATCCTGAACACTGACCTTAACCGAGGAAAATGAGGCCTGCGGTTCTTTTGTTGCTGGTCAGGATTCTTTTGTGACATCCTGGATGAGTTGTTTATGCTGTCTTAGAGGACTTTTGGTGGGCTGACCACTCCTGGGATGGTTCATCACTGTTCCAAGTTTTCTCTACTTGTAAGTAATGGCTCTCACCATTGTCAGCTGGAGTTCCAAAGCCTTAGAGATGCCTTTTACCCAGAGTGAGAGATGTCAACAATTTTTTATCTGATGTGCCCTTCAATTTCTTTGATTGTGGCATTTTGTGCTGTTTTTGGCCTGCCGCACATTTTCAGACAGGTTCAATTTGAGAGATGTCATGATTCAGGTAAGATGGCAGTGATTATGCCTGGGTATAGCTTGTAAAATTGAACCCTATTATTTATTCCATGTTTTTAAATTGGTTGAATTAGTAACTAAGGGGGAAATCATGTTTTCACATAGGGTCCGGGAAGGTTAAATGGCTATTTTCCTTCAATAAATGGAACTGCATTTTATATTTACTTGCATGGGTTATCTGTGTCTGAAATTAAAATCAGTTTGAAGCTCTGAATCATTTAAGTGTGACCAACATGCAAAAACAAAAGCAGTAGAGGAGGGGGAAAAAACTATATCACAGCATTGTAGATCACTCTTGGATGGATTTTAAATGAGTATTCAGCTTGCTGAAATTTGGTTCTGTAAGTTAAACGTGTCACCACAAACAAACTAAAGTGCAATAAAAAAATCATTTTCATGTGGACCAACGCAAAAATGCACATTCTGACAATTTCTGTACCATCTCCACCTAACAAAAATATAAACGCCCCATGTAAATTATTTATGTAACACGAAATGTGTTACCCTAAATGAGCTGATAATGTCTTAATCGTGCAAAATGGTTATTTGTCTTGATTTGTATATAACATTTGTGTTCATCTCTGCCAGTGAGCACTTGCTCAGAGATGCATTGATTCCACCCACAACACAGGAGTGGCATGCGCAGACGATGCTCAAATAGACCGGGAGCTGGCTCCTTTTATTTATGTGAAAAGGGTAAAAAGGTTTGACCCCTACAAGTCAAGCTATTCTACGCTGCTGGACTCCCGTATGTTTGACCCTGGCACCCTTTTAAAAGAGTTCCAAAAGAGGTTTTATTCATGTCAATGCCGACAGTGAAATCAACTACGTGGGCTTGTGGGGTGATGATGTGGCATCATAAATTTGTCAACGCCAGCAACTTCAGCTTGAACCCTTGAAGGGACAGTGAGCCTTTAAGGGGTAAAAAAAAAGCCAAATATTTATGCGAAGGCCGACAAACACGTGATTTACCTTTTCTTGAAGCTAGAAGAGCCTGCTGTATGAAAACCGAAGTGCCAGCAAGTTTTAAGTGTACGAAACCCTTGCCAGCAAGACCCTTTTTAAGGGATGGAAAATCTAAATATTCAAGCGAAGGCCGATATATACGCAATTTACCTTTTCTTGATGCTGGAAGGGTCCCCTATTCGAAAACCTAAGTGCCAGCAAGTTTTGAGTGTACCAAAACAGCGTGAACAGGACTCAGACACTCCCTAAAACTGGGGACAATAAAAGGCCATCACAAAACGTCAAATTTCATCAAAAGTCACCATGCCAAAAATGTTGCAAATCATGCCGGAACGCGGCATAGGAATGCTGGATTCAGGAATGTCTACCAGAGCGGTTGCTGCATAGCTGAATGTTTCTATTGGACAATTAGGCGTTTAAGAGTTTGTTTTATACAGACTGGCAGTACAGCAAATCCACTTCACCCTCGTCGTCCACATGTGACCATACGAGAAAATCTTCACATCCGGCTTCTCCACTTGCGTGATCGCCTCAGACCAGCAACACGCACAGCAGATGAAGCTGTTGGTCTGCACAACAGATGTATCACACCTCAAATTGTCAGAAACCACCTGAGAGAAGCGAACCTACACGCTTGTCGTCCTCATTGTGATCCCAACCGTGTCTACTAGTATCCCTTATTGCCATACGCCACTATCTTGCTTTAATTTATTGTAAAACCCTTCATGCTAATTAAAGCTTATAAGCCTCAAATGGGGCATTTATATTTTTGTTACATGTATATGAGTATACTTCATTAATTGAAACCAAGTTCATCACAGCAGTATATCTGGCTGTGGCTCCTCAGAGACCCAGTGCATTGAAAAGAGTAATGAACCTTTACAGCAATTCTCAGTTAGGGATGAATGGACCAGTGGTCAATTCTTTCAAAAAATATTAATTAATTAATTAAAATCTAAGTCTGATTTTGTGTTTCACAGTGCTCGTTTGCATTTCGTCATGCTGTTTTTGGGTGTTCTTATATACATTTTAGGTTTATAAAAAAACAGAATGATGAGAATATGCACAGTGGCAAAGATTGCAGAGGACATCATCTTTCATTGTTTCCATGAAAAAAAAATGCTTGGTGATAATATAAAAGCGAAAAATAACTCACACAAGGAACAGAATAGATTGAAAATAATGAAGCAAAGCAGGTGAAAGAACAAGGTGATCGAATTTTCATATCTGACAAGAACTGGCGTATGAGATGCTTTTTTTTTTTTTTTTTTTGAAGTGCTGTGTCAAACTTTTAAAAATGCAGCCCATGAGTAAATTACTCATGGAGCAACATTCCTTGCATTATCAATCATTATCAAATACAAGGTTCTTGTTGCCATGGAAATGGATGGCTGCAGTGTGACACATCACTGCATATAACACTGTGCGGAATCAGCTCAATCTACTGATCCACATGGACATCTAATATTAAGGGCCTTTCCATGACAAAATGGCACTTTTTGAAGAAGTTGAGGAGTTGACCCCCCCATTGTTGACACCATATTTTACATCAATTATTATGACTTAGGGGTACACCGTACCAGATGTGTTACATATCAATCATGATCTGTGACACTTCAAGTCTGGATAGACATTAGCACTACATCAGCGCCAAGCTGGGAAATCACGATAAAAAGTGAAAATGGGAATGGGAATAAAATAATATCCCAGACATATACCAATCAAGAATGCTTTATTATGTGTTTACTCACAACTAAACTATTATTTTCAGTAAATATTCCCTTGGTATCTTGCTGGGTTAGTGCATTGGATGGCCGTAAAAATGGTCAAAATTGATTTTGGTGCATGTTTGCGGTATATTTTCTCAGTAACCCTGATATGTGCCATGATGATAAATACTGTTTGTTGTGCTTTTGGAACTCTATTTTCAGCATTTCTCTGGTAGTATCCACGCTTTCAAGCTAGATGAAGCCAAAGTTGGAGGAAAATTTTAAATGGACCGTTTCATAGCAGATTGTGCCTATGTTTAGGCAGCATTATTTTATTTACCCAGCAAGATAGAGACCTGAAATTCTCTGGATACATAGTCCCTTTGGGCTACATTACAGCATTAGTAAAATCTCAATGGTAGTATTTTCAGTGTAGATCATTTTAAACATCAAAAGTCAGAAAATTTGCTTCCAGGGGGCACTGTAGGCTGGATGCAAGTACTGGCCATCCCCAGCAATGAAAGATTTAAAAAAAAATTGTGATATACACTGCTAGTTTTCTCAGAAAGTGAAGAGCTTGGTTTGGTACTATGCTGGGTAGATAGCTTTCTGACTAATGGTGCCGCTCTAAAGAGCTAATGTTCCACCGACCTAACATTCTATATGCCCAGACATAAACCAAAATTCTGTCTTTTGAAATATACAATACGAAACACTACAGTTATACACAACATTTGCAATCCCTTTGGCACAAAGCTTGTTCTGTTGTGAACTGGTGGTGACTGTGAGCATTATGAAATGCACAATACATAGGCTATTATCAAGTATGGGTACAGGTTATAAAATATGGCCAGTCGAAAATTTTTAAATGCCAATAAATGAACTGTAATGTAAAACTGTAAATGTAAAAGGCGTACCACCATAAGTACACATACATGCATCAACAGTATACATACACTTACATAAAAGTCCATAATTTGAACTCTAAAAAAAAACTTTGTCACACAACCATGTACACGAAGACAGAATGTCTAGTACAAAAGTTAAAACTGTTTTATACTTTTCATGTTATCCAAAGCAAAATGATGTCAGCACAGCATGTGACTAGCTCTATCCGTCAATCTGTTTTTGGAAGTCGACTGTAAGTTGGCGGCACCTGGTGGTGCGCACCGGGGCAGACTCCTTGGCCTTGGCCCTGAGCAGCCATCCATGGCCTTCCTTGTTTGATCCGGGTCAATGTTACCCACAGAGCCAGTTGAGCCCGAGGCAAGCCCTACTACACTGCATCCTGGGTCTCAACAGGGCTGCTTAAAGGCCGTGGATAGTGAGCTTCTCTGCCTCTGAATTAAATAGCGGGTTGCAGCCTATATGGTGCAATAGTTGCATCAACACCCATGGCCTGGTACGCATGGAAATGGGAAGTCTGTAAAAGAAACCCCGCCCTCCCAACCATCGGGCATCTCATAGGCTAGGCATCATGGGCAATAGATATAGTTAAACCAATTTATGGACCCAAATGGATGAGCAATGGACACTGTTTGACTTGAATTTACACTGGACATTTTACATTTCGAGCAGGCCAACTTCAAAAATGATTACAAATGATCCTTTAAGTCATTTATACATAATTTTCACTATTACTTACTAAAATGTTTCACTCTGAAGTGTCATTATCCATTATAAAATCAATTAAATGAAGTTGAATTGAATTAAGTTGTAATTTTAACTTCACAGATTTGATTAATGAAGTTTTTCTTTTTAGACAGGTCAGATCAAAGAGAGCAACTGCAAAACCTTCCAACACTCCATCATTGTGTCAGTTAGCACTGAATAACGTTTCCCAGCCATGTTCTGTCGGGGCATGTATGAAGTGCTGCTTGGGCTGTCAGATCATTCAATTACTTTATAGAGTTTGTGTAGATTCTTCTTCATTGGTATATAATGCTTTTAAGTGCCTCTCTTTTGGAGACATGGCTTTGATTAAGCAAAGATTAAGTTCATTAATGAGCTATGTAAAATGTGACATTATAATAAATGCCCCTTTAATAAATTATGGAAAACTGTCCTAAATGTACTTAATTGCATCAATTATGTGGCCCAACAAATAATTAATTCTGAATGCCTGTCCGCTGTTAATGTTACTATTTGAAGCTGAAGCATATGACAGAGAGGACTTGTATTCGGAACAAACTGGGAGAATTTCATGGATGCCTAAGCTATGCACATATCTGTAAGAACAATGAAAAGTCTTCACGTCACATTGTATGATAGATGGTCTTCTGCCATTTTTTAAAATGTATATGTTATTCTACTTCAGGTTTTTTTTTAACCCTTATTTTAACTTGGGAAATTCCATTTTCTTTTTCAAGGTTACCATGGAGAAATTTCCAGATAAAACAGTTGCATGAGTATGGCTGTCCAGTATCCTTTGATGCGTTTGAAAATAGGGGTGCCATGTATTAAATGTGCTGTCATTTCGAAATGTTTTGTCCGATTTGGAGGAAAACATGTTGACAGTCTGCACTTTGGCATTATTGTCATTGCATTCTTTCAAACTTTAAGTGCCAGACTACAGGACCCCCAAAAAGTTGTCGCTAACCAATGAATTATGTGGCTCACTGCCTCAAGAGTTAAAGCACTTGACAGTGACAATGAAGAATCTCACCTCAGCAACCAGTATTGGATGTAAGGCACACATTTTGTGGCAGACCTCACACAACATATCAACTGAGGCAGAGGTGAAGAGGTTTATGTTTTGTCAAATTAACTGCTGAATGTCACAGGGGTTGGTAATGAAAGCCAGGTTGGGACATGAGCCAGGATACAGGGGACCTCCCACATCTTTGCAACAGGCTCTCTTTGATGTGCCTGTTTAATGAGTCAAATTAATGTCCCATCTGAAAAATAATCGCCCCCAACAGCACATTGCCTCACCTACAGCACTGATCGCCCCACCTCACCTCCAGTAAGACCTTAGCTTATTCAGGTAGTCTACCTTCCGAGTGCTAACCAAGCCCACGCCTGCTTTGTTTCAGTCAGCCTCCAAAGAGCACAAGCGCCAAGGGCTGCTTCTGCTTGTCAGGCAACTAGCGTTAAATTTTGATGGTTTGACTAAACCTTAGAGAGTCGGACAGAATTATTTAATTGATAATGACTTGTGCAGGTCCTGGACTATAGGAATTTAGTCTGGCTTATCTCTTCCCGGCACAGACTCCAGCAGGCATTCCAAAATGACCCCTTTAAGGCCATTAAAGTCAAACCTGGGGTCATAAACTATGAGTTAACACCTCTGCGATTCCTAAGACAACAGAAAACACCATTGTTACAACCTTGTGACCACCATTAAGAAAAGAGGATGACTCCATTTCGTTTAATTTATTTTAATTTTTTTTGTACCCATGAATACCATTACCAATGCCATACCACTTATGTTTTTTGGAGCGGAAGTAAAACTTTTTAAAGAGGTATTTGATGACAATGCATTATTTTCATGATCGTTTAGCCCTATCTAGACCTGGGGGAGCTTTTTACGTCCGCGCCAATTTTCACGTCGTATAATTTCTGAACGGCTTGTGCTAGGAGCACCAAACTTGGTGATTTTCCTAAAACTTGTCTTGGAACAATTTTATACCAATAAGTCAAGCACCATCTTCGCCATTTCCATGGCAACAGTTTTCATGGCAACCGTTTTCAACGGTTTTCAGGTATGTCTGACAAAAAATTGCCAATTTCGGTTTCACAATGCAGTTTCCAGATATTCTTTTTAACATGTACTTATTCCATTATATGTACAATATCTTAAGTAATTAAATGTCAGCTTTGTTAAGTAGAATTAATTTATGCTAATTTGATGACGACATTGAATTAATTTTATTTTCCTATGAAAAGAAAGCTTCTACTACCAATAAATAGACATTTTTTCCATTATTAAGGTGGTCTTTAGGCTCTATACTGGAATCAATATACTAAACACAAAGAAGTTGACGATAAGAACAGAGCAAGTTTTGTTTGCGCAAACCTGTAATCTTTTATAAGTTTACGCTCATTTCTTTCTGACCTGTCTTTTATGGCCTCTCGAAGCTGGTGCACTGTGGGATAAAATAAGCAAAGAATTCTGGGTAATAAAAGTCAACACATGATGCCATAATGACATCATAATAGGTCATAATAATACCAAAATGGTTGTAGTGATTTAGTTTTACATGTACATCATCCCCTGTGCTAAAAAAAGCCTCCCCCCCTCAGCCCCAGGAAGCCCTCAAAAGCCCGGTCTAGATAAAGTTAAATTGTTTAAATTAAATAAGATCATTGGAAGCAATGGAATTGCATAAAGATGTTTCTTACTTCTTTTAAACAATTTAAACCAGGGGTCCCCAATCTTTCCCAGAAAAGGCCGGTGTGGGTGCAGGCTTTCATTGCAACTAAGCAGCTACACACCTGATGCTACTGATCAAGCTTATGAGCAAAGAGCCCAGGGGTTGATTAGTAGTATCAGGTGTGTAATTGCTTGGTTGCAATGAAAGCCTGCACCCACACCGGCCCTTTCTGGGAAAGATTGGGGACCCCTGATTTAAACAATAATGAAACATATGCTTCCAACCCCTGAGAATAGAAAAGCCTGAGAAGTCCGGAGTCATAATCAGTTTCCAATCACTAGTGGTGAAATCCACCGTATCGCATGTGAGAAACTGACAAACCTCCATGCAGAAGGACGTCAGTTCTGTGTGAGAATCTCTTACATACAGTAAGAGTAAAAAGTATTTGATCCCTTGCTGATTTTGTTGGTTTGCCCACTAATAAAGACATGATCATTCTATACTTTTAATGGTAGATGTATTCTGACATGGAGAGACAGAATATCAAAACGAAAATCCCGAAAATAACTTTAATGAATTTATTTTAATATATTTGTATTTCATTGAGGGAAATAAGTATTTGATCCCCTAGTATGCATTAGGAGTTCTGGCTTTCACAGACCAGTTAGACACTCCCAATCAACTTGTTACCTGAATTGAAGACACCTGTTCTAACTAATCACCTGTATTAAAGACACCTGTTCACAGAATCAGACAATCAGACAGATTCCAAACTCTCCAACATGGGTAAGACCAAAGAACTCTCTCAGGACCACAGAAACAGGATTGTTGACCTGCACGAATCTGGAATGGGCTACAAAAACATTAGCAAGATGCTGGGTATTAAAGTAACAACCATTGGTGCAATTGTGAGAAAATTTAAGAAGTATAACATGACCATCAATAGACCTCGGTCTGGTGCTCCACAGAAGATTTCACCTCGTGGGGTGGCAATGATCATGAGGACAGTGAGAAATCGGCCTGCAACCACACAGCGGGAGTTAGTGAATGACCTCAAGGCAGCTGGGACCACAGTCACCAGGAAAACAATTGGCAACACTTTGCGCCGCAATGGATTAAAATCCTGCAGTGCCCGAAAGGTACCCCTGCTTAAGAAGCCACATGTGGAGGCTCGCCTAAAGTATGCCAATGATCACCTCAAAGATGCACAAAGTGATTGGGAGAAGGTTCTGTGGTCAGACGAGACCAAAATGGAACTATTTGGGCTAAACTCCACTCGTCGTGTGTGGAGGAAGAAAAATGCTGCCTATGATCCCAGGAACACTGTGCCCACCGTCAAGCATGGAGGTGGAAACATTATGTTTTGGGGGTGTTTCTCTGCCAAGGGCACAGGGCTACTTCACCGCATCAGTGGGAAGATGGATGGAGCCATGTACCGTGCAGTCCTGAGGGACAACCTCCTCCCCTCTGCTAGGAAGCTGAAAATGGGCCGTGGCTGGGTCTTCCAACATGACAACGACCCGAAGCATACTGCAAAGGCAACAAAGGAGTGGCTCAAGAAGAACCATATTAAGGTCATGGAGTGGCCCAGCCAGTCTCCGGACCTCAATCCAATCGAAAATCTATGGAGAGAGCTGAAGGTCCGAGTTGCCAAGCGACAGCCCACCAACCTTAATGATTTAGAGAGGATCTGCAAAGAAGAGTGGGCCAAAATTCCCCCTGATATGTGTGCTAACCTTGTGGTTAACTACAACAAACGTTTGACCGCTGTGCTTGCAAACAAAGGCTTTGCCACCAAGTATTGAGTGCTTTTGGATAGAGGGATCAAATGCTTATTTCCCTCAATGAAAAACAAATGAATTAAAATAAATTCTTTAAAGTTATTTTCTGGATTTTCGTTTTGATATTCTGTCTGTCCATGTTAGAATACATCTACCATTAAAAGTATAGAATGATCATGTCTTTATTAGTGGGCAAACCAACAAAATCAGCAAGGGATCAAATACTTTTTACTCTCACTGTATGTGTTGATTGAATAATTGCTGACTACAGCAGAACGTAAATATGCCACTAAAACTCATGCTGAATGCATGAGAGTTGACAGGTATGCGTTATTAATGAAAACTGGCCTCACCTGATAATGATGCGAATTTTCAGAGTTTCTGTACTGGTTATTTAAATGAATGATTGAAAACAGGTCATTCATTTTAAGGGATGGGATTGAGCTTCCCCAATCGCCAGTTCACCAGCCGCCACTGATGTAGGACCAATGACAAGACACAGTTGTAAGGTGATGTGAAACAGGAGAAGAAGAACCGATGACTTCTCCGGGCTTCAGCTCATCTGAAATGGACTCATAAGGAAGTGGAAAGGAGTGCTGTTGTTTGACAGGTTGATCCTCAAGTTTTTTTTTTGGAAGTAATGGAGTCATTTTCCTTGGGGGTCAGGAGAAAGATCATTTTGGCCTATATCAGAGACATTTAAAACCCAGCATCTGTCAAGGTCTTAGACAGCATTAGTGCACTTGGCAAGGGCAACGTGAGAATCTGCGAAAGCAAATTTGACACTGAATGGTACATGGCCATATGCCCATTTTAAAACACCACATGTGCCTTCCAGACAATGGGCCTTGTGCAAGAATATTTTCTTTCTTTTGTATGAAGGGTGTTAGAAAAGGTCGCGGGGTGGGGGGGGACACACACCAGATGCAGGATCCAAAGTGTTTATTAAATCACAGCATACTAGGAGAAAGTGGGCACATAGGCCAGAAACACAACACCATGCACATGTACTGAACGATTGGGAAAACTAGGGTACACTGCCAAAGGCAGAAGGAAACAGAAGTACTCACTCCAAGAGTGGCTAAAATAGAAAAACAAAAACTGGACCTTTCTAGTCTGATGGCCACACTGAGAGACTTAGACAAGGGGCAGACAAGACGTGGGCACAGCAAAACACAAAGCTCGGGAATCATACAAAGGAAATACTCAGGAAGGCTCAGCAGCGGCGATTTCGCAATCTAGCGCAAAGCCAATACAAAGTTCCGTCTAATGTCTCTTCTCACTTTGCCACAGATATTGCCACGAGAGGAGGTGGGGACTCGGAATGCAATCTCAATAGGAATAAGAAACACATGGGATTAATAAACAAATTAATGAGGACCGGATAGACAATAATGACTCGAGACAAGACGCAGAGACAATCAATCAAACGAGACAGTTTGGATTAAGGTAATCTAAACGTGAGGAGTAAAAAGCACCATGAGAGAAGCAAAAGAAAGCACAGCTTTAAACGCAGTTAATCAGGGAAAGCTTAGGCAGGAATTACAAAAGATAGAAACACTCGCACTCGCTAATGAGTTATGACGAAATATTTATAATCACCCTCAAGTAAGTGCTGGTTAGTGATTAGTAATTAACCTATCGGAGAACGCATTCACTCAGAGTTTAGCAAGACCCAGAATCAAGGACAGGTGGAAGTAATGAATGAAATACCGCAGCCGCTTCCGAATGAGGAAATGTGATTAGACAACGAGACGCTGGTATGCTGAAGGCCGTCATATGACATCACTGGAGTTTGGGCAAAGCGAGAATCGCACATCAGACGGCGGGAATGAAACCTGAAAGATAAAATGAAAGTAAAGCACAAGCACAAATAAGCACAAAGACAAAACAGCACACATGAAGCAGAACCATAACAAAGGGTTCACACAAGCCCGCTATGTTGGATTCATCAAATGTTTGTAACTCCTGTATGCTGCTTGAAATAATTACATACATGCAACAGATTACATCTCTTCCTAAAGAAGCATGCATCCACAATAAACGTGAATTAAAGCATGTCATTTAGTATCATCAGCAAATTAACAGACTTTTTAAAGTCTCAGATCACTGGAATCAAGAGGAAATCATTAGATATGAAAATATCTTCCAAAAACATCCCACCACAGCAACTAAAATGCTCCATACTTTTCAGAATTTGGAAATGTATCAGGCTTCAATTTAAGTACAGTTGAAATATACCACTGTCAGACATTAAAGGTAGTTTTTCAGGCATTGAGAATTAGTACACAGCCTTTGTGAGCGAGGATTCAAATAAAGACAAAAAAAAAACCAGATTTATCACATATACGATTCATTAGTTCCAAACGGTAGGCTGAGTGAACAAAATTCTTATAACTGGTCAAGACCACTCATAAATTTTGTTTGCACCTCAGTGAAAAAAAAAAAAAACTACATACGACTAAATTGTTAAATGCGGCAAGTTATCTTACATCAGTCATACGAGTTGTTTAAGAACAAATCCGCTTGTACATGTTTCTTGCATGCAGCCCATTGCCTTTTACAGGGATGCCTCTACTTTTTTCCAGTAGGAAAATATCAAGCCACTCTGCACTTATTACAGCTGGGCTTTGTAGTCTTTCTCATACTACAAAGGTACAACCTACAGCCAGGACCAGTTTCCCACTGAAAATGTGTGGCGGATTATAAAGCGTAAAATACAACAATAGAAACCCTGAACTGCTGACCAACTGAGGAAAGTCCTTTATAAGGCAAGGAGGGGAACAATCTCAGCTGTTTAAACTACAACATTTAGCTCCAAAACAAATTCTAAGTGCTATTAAAAGAAGAGGTGATGTTACACAGTGAACATCCTTCCCCAAATTTATTGGTTCGTCTTACAGCAGATATCATATTTTGAAAAAACTATTATGCAAAAATAAATAAACAAATAAAGTTAATGAGTTAGAATAATGCTTGTTTTGTCTTTGTACTATTTTCAACAGAGTACTAGTTACAATTTGCTAATTATTTTTGCTATTTTTATTTATATTTTACATTCAACTGGAATTGAGGTTGAATTTATTTCTTTTAAAAAATTCCAGAATGATGGGCCTCTGAAACAGCACAAATCCCTTTAAATCTCTAAAGCTTTGTCATTCAAAGGCATGTGAAATAGTGGATTTATAACCTTTCAGATATGCCACTTAATTAGCTTCAGTTGATCTATTCACCGCCAAAACTCAAATGAATTAATTTGATGAAAGGATAGCCTTAAGCTGGCAGCATGAGTCCTGGCAGGTTATGTTCTTTTCTGGATCATTTTTATTTCCAATGGAAAAACAGTTATTTCGCATTTGGTAGTGGCAATTCTGTTTCTGTCATACCCTACTAATGAATTCTATGTGCAGCCAAAATTTTCCATATAGGTTTTTTGTTTGTTGTTTTGTTTCTGACGTTGTTCTGCTACACTCAGTGTCCTTTCATCACCACAAGCTTCCAGAAGATGGCACAATTGGTTTATGAACAAACACAGCTTTATTTTTCACGATACTGGCGAGAGCTATTTCAATTATCTATTTTTGGAAGTCTTCCTGATAAAGAAGCAAAACTATCTTTGGTCCATGCCTATTTTTGGTGAATTTACATGACTTGTATTGAAAACATGAGCAAAATTTGTCGTGCAGTAACAGGCCTCTCAGCCAAACTTTGTGTCTGGCCACGGTGTGGTGCCATATTCCCTTGTTCTGCTCGCTAATTTTGGAGCAAATAAATCCAGTCAGGATGGCAGAGTGCAGTCACATTCACTGTTGTCTTTATGAGGATTTGTACCCATTTTCATGTGGACATTATATGTCTTTGGACATATAACTGTCCTGCTGCACTTTCCAGCTTTATGTATGTGTGTTAGAATTTTGAGAGCGACACCTTGTACGAAGAGGTGTCATTCTCACGTTGTTCACATCATATAGATGTAGGCACCTGTAAATAAAAGCTGCTAACCTCTATTTTCGCCTTATGTTCATTGTTTTCAAATCACATGTGCCGGAGTAGCACCAAATGCAACAATTATCTCTGTCCTAATTCTCACAACCTGCAATAAGCTTGGAAAATTGTTCACAACATAATAGACTTAAATTCAGGGTGCTATTGGTTTTCAGTTGAATCGTGCACCTTTAAAAGCTCAGAGCTTCCATGTTTAACCCTCTCCCTCCCGAGTTCTCCTTAGAAACTTAATTTCAAATTGTCCTAGACTAGTCGCAAACAATAGGACATAACACAGGGTTAAGTTTAAAGCAGCCAGAAGCACAGTGCATATAACTGAGATCCTGGATGGGTATTCTTCCAAAATATCGGTTGCTTGCCCAGCCTGTCTGTCTGTCTGCCTGTCTGTCTCCAACCATGTTAATGTTATGTCCTGCCATTTAAAAAAAAAATCTTCTTCTTCTTCTTCTTCATTCACTCTTTTCTATACCCATTTATTTCTCCCTAGGGTCGCAGGCTTATTATTATTATATAATAATAATACACCCAAAAGATCACTGGTGACAAATTAAATCCAAGAACTGCAGAAGATCACACTGCTTGGAACATCCCATATCCTAAGAAAGGCACAATCCATCAAGTAGACTTCAACCTCAACCCTAGGCCCAAGGATGGGCCCGGTTACTACGACCTATTATAGCATGAAGTAAAAGGCCATTGATAATAAAAACTTTGTGTATCCACTGAAGTGGGTCTGCTGAGGGAACGAGTTCATCCCCAAAGCCCACCCTGTCCAGTGACATAAGATTCAAAAATGAATTTGGTTAAAATTGGTTTTAGCCTAGTATTGCAGAAAAAAACACGTTGAAATATATTTGCTGACCGCCGGATGATTAGGTCGCACACTGCCCGGCAGCAGTTCGGGTGCATAAAGACAGCACAACAGCTTGGGTGCGTGAACGCATGAGCGCGAGTTTCTACGTCATTGTGTGTTTTCGCCACTTTGTGGCCACTAGGGGACAGTACAGAGTGACTAAGCACGAAACATTCTGGTTGCAAGCGCCATTACATCCCTTGGCATAATAATTGAATTTGGAAGGGAGCTGAGATGCAGAATTGTTTGAAGGGGGTGTTCTCCATGTCTAGAATTAGCAATAGGATTTCAATCCTCTGAAAAGAGTTTAATACACCGGTTTTCAATTATCAACGGTAGGCTCAGTCTGTGCATAATATTCTGTTGTCAATGCTGCATACGGTGTCATTCGTTCTTCTGAAATTGATTTTACCACAAATAAAAATTATTTGAGCAACCGGGCCTCAACATCACAACTCCTTTTCCTGCAACACCAAACATTCGGGAGTGGATATGACCATTCATGATCGCTAGTTTTATTACACATGCTTGGAAATTATATATATATAACATCCCCAAATAGCGTTGTTTTTATTGTAATATTTGCGGCAAACCTGTTTCCAGGATTACACTTCGCCGATTATTTTCCCCCCATGATTACGCATCCAAAATACTTCGGATGATGTTGAGCTCCCGACTGTGAATGAACGTTTCCCTCCCTTGTGTGAAAGCAGCACCAATAACATCGCTGTTCTGAGGAATGCAGGTTCCTATTTCGTCATTCATTGTGGGAAACAGAGAAAAACGATTGGATCTCTAGTATTCTTACGTTGTGCTTTTTCGCTGCCATTGAAAAAAATCTGGATTTGTCTGGGGGGAGTGTCTGCCGTATCAGCGAGTCCGCCTCTGCTATATATGCGCTAAGATCTAGCGGCGGCTATGCATTGACTTGGATGAAAGCGGGTCTGAGTTCACAGTCGTTGTGCCTGATCACAAGTGTCAAGCTGCATCCGTGAAGACATAGATTTCTTTGTTAGGTTACATCGAGTGCGATAGCTAAGTGAAAAGGGTAGTCGAGTTTCCCTGGCCATTTAAACGAGCAGCAGGTGTGAATTAATGTCTGAATATTATCCTCAAGTGTATTGGTGAGTATAATTTAATTTTTTTTTTCTCACCACGTGAGTGTCGAGAGAGTGCATGTATCTGAGAAAATATGTGGTAAACCAAGCACGTCATTTCTCTATCAGCAAAGCATCGGCGTTACGTGCGTGCTACCTTCCCTCTTGCTGTAGCAATAATTCCGGCATAATTACATTGTACAGAATTTACTATCCCTCAACATGACCTCTGGATTGTATAGACAATCGCAATCTACATTGCACTTGTTAGTAACTGCTTGGAGTGACTGTAAACCGAGCTTGTGCATGTCTGATAAACTGCTCTGAGGACGTTTATTTCCCATTGGCCCCTCACAAACCCATCACCAAAGGCGTTTGTAGACATGAACACCGGTATCTACCCAGTGATTTTTATGCATGTTGCATGGTTGAGAGAAGTGAAGCTTTGGTCAAATGTTTCTTTAGCAATGTCCGCTTTTCTTCCTCAAGCATATATGTGCGGTCTTGCGTCATATAAATACATTTATTTAGTCCTAAAAAAAATATTCGCTCGTCTTTTAGAATCTCTCTCTCTCTCTCTCTCTCTCTCTCTCTCTCTCTCTCAGATTGCGCTTTCTTCTCTCAGACTGCGCGGATGATGGTACTGTACCACAGGGTTTTATTATTTGGTGCACTCTTGACTCACAATGGAACAAGCGCGCTGTCTATTTTAGTATTGTCCTGTGTTTTTTTTTCTTTTCTTCTGCTGATCTCTCTAAAAGGATTCCACTTCGCCCGGTTAACTTCCGCTTGTTTGCCGTTAGTGAAAGTACTGAAGAAAGGTCACGTCCCGAAAGAAAATGGAACAATAAACACTTCTGCCTAGCCTTGTGATTTGCATTTTCCTATGGTTGAACCTAGTGTCACACAGGAAACCTGTAGGAACGAGAAAGCAGTGAGCGATGGTTTCCTTTGCATGTCTGCGCTGAGCAGGATTTGCTATAAGTAAAACGCGTCAAAATTATTTGAGGGAAGGGGGCTTGCTGTTGGTCGCGTGGAGTCCTTTTCACTTTGGGGAATCTCAGAGTACAAAAATCAGAAGTACTGATACTTGGTGAGGCAGGGGTGTGTGATCTCTCATTCCCAGATCAGTTCATGGTTGTGGGTATGAGCTACATGCAGTTCAGTTAGCATTTCTCACATTTCCACATCACTCTAATGATATGGATGCATAGTTGTACTTCAAAGCTGGTGGTCTCAATCCTCGTTAACCTCATAATCATTGTTTTCAGATCACATTTGGAGGAGTACGGAGCCAAAAAGTATACATTTTCCGTGGCTAACTGCTTACGGACTACAGTCTAGGCATAGAAAAAGAAGCCTGCAGTTGGTTTTCAGTTGAAGGCACACAGTTGAAAGCTCTGAACTGTCATGTTATGGACATTTATTTACCCCATTGTTTTTGGTCATGAATAATTAATACGGTGCATGTTTAAGTCCCCCAGCCCATTCTTTCCAGTGACAAAAGATATCTTGATGAATCCCATAAATCTGGTTTCATGGAGCATGCAGTTATGGAAAAAAATGTGACTCCTCATTAGGAGGCATTCAGAACTGTGCTGTCTGTTTGCAAACTTGGGGTTACCACGGTGATTTCCAGCCCCCCAAGCCAAAGTGATGTCATCTTTCTGAGATTGACCTCAGAACAATGACATTGCATGACTACAATCAAAACGCCATTGCCCTCAGCTGTGCTTGCCTCAAAAAATTATGTATTTAAAAAGGATCCACCTGTCAGCTGGCTCCATACAACCAGTCAGTCGCTACGGAAACGCAAACATTGACTATTTCTGCTTAATTCATGGGAAAAATTCCATCTCTCCACTTCAGCCCCGAGTTTGTTTTTGTAAGTCGATGGGAAATTTGAAGCGGTCTAAAAAAAGAAAGTGCATGTCGGCTTTTCAGCCCTTCAATTTAATTTACTTTGGTGGCATTTCATTTACTTTGATGCTGGAGGGGAAAATGCAAAGCCTACTACTGAACATAAGACCTATTGGTTCAGTTTGAATCAACCTGGGAAAGGCACTGAGTGGGGGCGCATTCAACCGGGCTCGACCTTGACGCCCACCCCACACTACCACTACCCCTCCCCTCCCCTCCCCTCCTCTCCCCTCCTCCCTGGCTGTGTGTTTAGTCAGCATGCTGGTCCATGTTCTTGGTTCATTAGAGAGCAAGCTGGCGCTAATTAAAATTAATTAGCCATCAGCAGGCACTTTCCAGCAGCCCGACCTTTACAACTGCCGGTCGCTTGTGAGCTACCTCAGACTGGCAGGTGATTTAAGAGGGACGCGGGCGTGCTCAGGGTTGTGTGGGTTACTTAACTGGGCTGGGTGGAAATTACTGCAGCACTCAAATGCTCCATACAGACACGGCAGGGGATTTTGCCTGCATACACTGGTATTGGGCCGTGTTTGTCTCATGTTATTATCAGTGATTTTTAGGTAAATTCCCCCAGTGAATTGGGATTGTGTGGAAATTAGTTTCTGTTGCCTTCCACTATTCATAATCTGTGCTGTTTTTATTGTATTATGCTTTTTTTATTCTCCATGCCATGTTATGCTTATTTGCTGGGGAGATGCAGTGTGATCCTATTAAAAGCATGTTTTTATGTAATTCATCTAATTTTCTTGCTCTATTTGACTTGAGGCATCAGGTTATTTGGCGCACTCATTATTATAGTTTTGTCCCCCTGGAACTGGAACCTATGACCCTTTGGACATGAACCTAGTTCCCTGATGTCTTCACATGGGCTTCTTTGGAGGTTTGAACAGCATGATTATGAACTGGTGAGAACTGTTGGTTCAAATGATGAAATGTTGATTTGCGTGTAGCCAATCAAATCGTGGATTTCTCCTGGCTTGCTCTTAGCTTATTACTTTAATTGGCTTGTATTTTTTTAACCAGTGTTTTGCAGCTCTATTTTTGCACAAGCTCATGCAAGCATTTGTCTACATCCTCACTCGGAAGTGAGACCTCAACCTCCTTTCATCAACCCGCAGTGCTGCTAACGACCTCTTGTTTGCAAATGCGTTATGTTTGTGTTTGCTGTACATGTTTTCACTTTGTGGTCTGTTTGGAGCGCAGTTTCTCTCTGGCCAAAATTGCAGGTAACACTTGCGGTGACTGTTGTGGAGGAAGAAATTTAGGAGCCAGTTGAATCCACCCCCCCTCCCTGTTTTAACTTAACATTATGAAAAAAAAATGTTGATTGAACCGTTGAATGGCCGTAGAATGTCACCAGCAGCATTTAGTTTGGCCCTATTGGCCAAGTCTCACTTTCACAATACTATTCCGTCAACCACCGGGTATGATCTTCCAGGAAGAAAAAAGCTTGATTTACAGCTCAAAAAAATGTCAATACTTGCGCTGCGAAAAGAGGAAGAGAATACCGCTTTTATTTTTCCAGGTAGCAGTCCCAGTTGTGCTTTCAACAGAGATATTGACAGTTTATAAGCAATGACGTCATAGTTGTGCGTGCGCAGTTTGGCGGTAGACAGAAAGCGTGATCAAAACACAGAAACATGGCAAGTAGCCTCTTCGGTTCTTTACTTAGGATCCTCAAAACATGATTCCTAAACCCCTAGCGAACCTGTTGGTGCAACCTATAACACAACAACTGACTGGCATCGCTATTTTAGATATTTTATTCAGTACATATAAAGATGGAGATCTACGAGTAAACTTGTTGTAAGATGAGCTTTCTTTGCCAACCATGTGACATAACTTGTGACGTCATTGTGAATATCATCATTGGCACTTTGCTAAATGTAGAATACTGCACAGACAAATCTGATCACATGCGCCATATATCCGTGTATATGCTATGTTTTATATTCATTGAGTATACTATCTGCATAATCTCCTCTTTTGATTTTTAAAGGGGTGTCTTCCCGTTGGGTGCAGTGGCTAACGTTAACAGGTGGGAAGCCTGCTAAAAATCAGTTGGCTAAATTATCAGCCCTTCAGCTATAGAACACTGGATCAGTATCCAGCAGGGCAAGCTGTCAGGCTGATCTACTAGTTCATTTGAGAATTAATGGAGTTGAAATATATTTATACTGTTTGTTTTGCTTTTTCTTTCATTTTGTAAGAATATAAAAATGCCACCAACCTAGTTTTATCAAAATGAGTTTACATCTGCTTTCATGTTTCAATCATAGAGTAATTGAATGAACTCGTGTTTTTTCTTGTGATGTTTTCTTCTATAATGTCATTCCCCCTTCCATCCGACACCAACGTCTGCTGTATTTACTTGTTTGTCCAAAGCGATAACATCACTCAAACTTTTATTCCAATGCAGTGCACATCATTGCAATAGCTTTTACCTGTTCCCAAATATAATATAAAACTGACAATTTCAGTTTACTTCTTCATCGAAAATGCTTCTCTATTTCCATGTTAGACTTAGTAATTTTTTCTATCTTAATGGAAGCCTTTCCATCATCTTTGCGACAGCGGAAAAAACAATACCTGGTGGGGGGCGAGCAAAAAAAAAGGTCTATTTTCAGTTTATGCAATATTTGTGCTGACTGTATCATGGCTTTATCAAACTTTGTCACGTGTTTTGGCTGCGTAGCTATTTGAAGTAATAGGCGTGGTTTTCGAAACACTGAGACTTTGTTTTAAATCCATGTCCTAGACTTGTGAGGCTTGGTGGAAGAGAGGATTATGTTCAGTTTGAGCATGGTGTCCAGCTGTCACTAATGGGATAAAAGCAAGTGAAGATTCTGTGGGCTGAAGTAGGCCCACAACTGTTGTGTCTGCAGCACAAAAGTCTATAATGCCCTGCCAGGAGTTTCAACATGACTCCACTCTCCTGTCTTTGAAGGGCTGGCTTTGTTGCATAACAGTGGGCCCACCATTGTGAACTCATACCACGTGGGACAGGTGTAAACCCTCTCTGGACTTAGTGGTTGTCTCTACTGTAATCCCCCCTTATTTGATTAAAAACTTGAATTACGTCACCTTTTTCCACGTTTGAGGATTTTTGAAGCCTGTCAAGTGGCGCCTCACTTCACACCCATGAGACTGATTCCACACACACTGACCAGCTGCCCCTGGTGTCACGGCAGCCGGCTGTCAGCCATACCAAGAGGGCACGTTCTCCCTGGTGAATTTCAGTGGAGTGTTGCACTCCCTGTAATACTGGGCCGAAGAGTCATTTGCAGAAAAGGGCCTACTGTTTCCATTTCAACCCGCTTTCACTGGAAATTTACGATGCTGGCAGTAAGGATTTCAGACTTGAAGTCAGTTTTAATAGTGGGATAAAATAGCCCAGTGTGGACATTTGGCAGGGTCACTTACCGCAACAGCTGTCTGTTATGTAGTCTTACCTGAAAAGCAGTTGGGAGTCCATGCTGGGGAGACAGGAAACAAAGGTTCAAGGCAACAAGGCCACACTCACAAGCACCACGGACTCAGTCCTACAAGCATGCGCACACACAGCTGCGAAGGGGTTCTCCAGAAAAGAGCACTCAAAGCTTATGGACAAGAACAATAAGGCTTTATCTATTACTGAGAGTGCTTGTGTTCTTGTGCAAGCTCTTCTGTGTTTTATGGACTTCTGTAATGCCTTGCTGGCTGGCTTACTTGTCTGTGCTGTCGAGCCACAATCGCAAACCTCAGCGACAGAATACCATTTCCCAACTGGTCTTCAACCTGCCTAGATTTCCGTGGGCCTTGTCACTTCAGAGCTGTTATACTGGCCTCTTGTGAATACCAGCATTCTATTCAACTGTTGCACAGTGACATAGAGAAGCTGTATGTCACTGTATTGCTGTAACTTTGATGTCATTGGGTCAACTAAACATCGCAGTAGCCAGTCCTGTACACCCCAGCTGTTCTCTGACCCAACCACCCCCAGTGGAATGACCTTCCCTCAGTCTGTAGAAGCTGTCCTCTGCAAGTGCCCCACAATGTGCCTTTTCATATTACACCTCAATGCTTCTATCTGACTTGGCACTTCTATTAATACAAAAAAGAAGAAAAATACTTCGCACTTCTGTCCCCCTATCTCTCAGTTCTTGAGAAATAGCTAAATAGCATCTGCTGAATGACTTAATTGGAAATTGTGGCAACATTTAATGAATGACTCAGTCTCATGATCTGTCTCTGAATAGCGGCTGCATTACATGGGTAAAACCCCTGGCTCATTTTACTTTCAAAGGCAGTGGAAATAAATCTGCCTCAATTTTAATGCATTTGCAGCCCTTATCCTTTCATCTTCTGCTTTGATTGCCTGCGCTGACTGGTGCTTTTGCCAGTTAATCTGTCTGGCCGCAGTGTTTCTGGGTGGTGTGCAGGAATGTGTCTGGAGTTGGCTGGGGTAAATTGAGGTGAGATGTGTGATCGGACGAACGTGATCTGGATGTTCTTTACTGAATATTCCTCCGCTGATGTAACGGTCACTGCTGGCAATAGGAAAGCAGTAAAGTTCTCGAAATTGGACCATCTTAAAGTGTTAAAGAGGGGCTCTTCGAAAACAGTAGTGGTTTGACTTTGGGATTGAAATTACCAACCTTCTCCATTACTGGGAGCGGAGTGAATTCACAAAGCCACATTTCTCTGTGTTATGTACTAGCTGCAGAATTGTCGGGTTGGCATTGTTCCCCTGGTGGTGACTGGTCAACCTGGGGTGCGTTTCTTGAAAGCATGGATGCTAACTTGCATTGTGTTGCCCTTCACAATCAATAGTTCCAACTATGTAAAATATGGTTTTGGGAATCGTGTCTCGGCCACTGGGCACAGCTTTATTGGGTCAAAGTTTCCAGTTTGCGAGCCCTAGATTTGTGAGCCATTTGGCCATCGCATTGGTTTACTTTGGTTAAGTGAGTGGAAGCGCTGCTGTGCCCTACTTGTGCGTACAAACACTCCTCAGTCTGGAAGATTTTCACTATCAGCTTTCACGCCCGTTACCCACCTATCCTAGCCTTTATTGGGGAAAACAGGAGTCCATGGAACACTTGTAAGGTGTATTTGGTTTAATCTACCTGGTTTGTGTGCGTCCATGTTTATGCTCACATCACTGTGGTGAAAAATGCCCACAACGCAAGAGGAGCCCCAGCAGATCTCTACTGTTTTCATTGGTGCTGGTACAGGAAGGTAACCGACAAGGAACATCTGGGACCCCCAGACTTTCAGGGGCAACACATTTCTGGGGAACTGGGCTGTAAGATTGTAGATTTGATCTCCATCTGGAGTCCTGCTGTTGAAACCTTGAGCAAAGCACTTCACCTTGAATAGCTTCTGTCAGCACTTCCATCTATATATGGATATCAGCTAATCTGTTTGGGACAAGCTGGCTAACAATGTCTGCTGGATGACACGGTTTAAAATATAAATTTTATGGTCGCCATCGTTGCTGTTCTACCCATTGGCATGCGCTTAATTTGCTTCAACTTTTTTTTTAATCTCTCTCAGGATGTTCTTCAGGTCAAAACTTGATTGTGGGCCTAGTTCTTCTAACTCATTCTTTTCATGTGACAGCAAAGTAAAGGTATAAAAATTTGTTACCATTTGATGTGGATGGTTTTGGCAGTAATGGTTCTGTGGGGGTGTGCAGTTTAAGTTTTAAATGCTAAGAGTAATACTCATGACACTTCCTTTACTAACCCACTTCTCTTTTATTGCACTTATATTTTGTTATTCTTGGCCTAGCCAGATATTTATGTGAACCCAGAGCCAAAATGTGTTAGACAATTCTGAGCTGTCTTTCCACGTACTTTTCACTTTCTCTCCTTCTCTCTTTTTACCCATCTCTCTGGCTGAGTCTTCTTTTTCGGGCTGTTTCTGGCTCCCGATCTTTCCACCATTTTGAGGAATCAGCAGTCTGTAGCGTTTCTGCTGATAGTTATATTTCTGTGTCCTTTGCTTGAGTCAGATTTAGATTTCCAGCCATTGTTCTGAAGAGTGTCACAAGGTAGCAGAAGGACCTGGTGGGGAAGTGGTTCCTGTTATAAACCTGTTTCCGTAAATAAATCATGTCCTAATTGAACTTGGATTGCATTTTACGCTGCCTGTGGCATTGCCCAGTTGACTGGGTAACTGGATGAGAGAACCAGCACCTTGCCTATCTAAGCTTAACAGACTGAGGCTTTTTGCCATAAGACTATTTAATGGAGGGCTTGCATTATGAAACGAGCTTGGGGTGGCCACTCGCGTACCTCCAGACTGCAGTTGTAGACCTAAAAATATAAGCAAGTCCAGTACTGAGTGGGCTTTATTGTAGCGGAAGTACATCTTGCGATTACAGTGATGTACTGGAGTAGTGATATCTCGAGGCTTTTATTCTTCCAACAGATGGACGGCAGGTTTTATATAGATTTACATCTGGACCTGGTCTTTAAAAGAATAGACCAGTTGAGGTCGACCAGATGATGCTAAGAGTGTTATTTATTTATTTATTTATTTTTCCCGAATTGGCAAAAGCAATCTTTAATCTACCAACAAGGTCTACCAACATAAGTGAGCAAGGTCTTTGTTTTCAATTGTCCTTGGATTGTGAGCAGAGTTGAATCTTTTTGGGCAGACTGATTGGCCTACCCAGCGGCAGCAAGTCCTCTCTGTAGCCACGTACATTGTCAGAAGGGAAATTTCTGAAAAATTCTAGATCTTAACAGTGATTGGTATTTCTGGTGTTCTCCACATATTCAACCAGTGTTGTCTCTAGCCTCTCAAAATAATACAACAGTATACGTCCCCGACATACTTTCAGTTTTGGCCATTTGACGTTATAATCCACAAGTACACTTGAATATTTTTCTTGTTCGTTTTGAAGTTTAAGAAAGCACATCTAAAGCTCTTGGCAGACACCATGCCATTTAGTGGCATCTTAGATCTCATCCACGGTGTTGCATTTTTGATGTTGTTGATGTTCATCTCTGTTTCTCACTGTGTGGGGTGCAGGTTGTTTTTTGCAAGGTTAGTTAAGCTGCTGATTCTCTGGTTATCTCCTATGCAGATTTCTGTACTGTTGACTTTCTTTAAATTTTGAAGATCTTCTCTTGAGAAATGGTATCGTTCATAAAAAAGACCAACCAAATAACAGTTGAGTGTTTATATAACTGAGTGCAATCTGCCAAAAATGGCTTGGGAATTCGATCATCTCAAGAAACATAACTTTAGTACCAAATCCATTTATCTACAGCTCTCTGAGTCAAAGTTGTAACTGCATACTGCGCACAGGAAGTCAAGTACAGGCTTTGCAGTGATATTGAATGGAAAATAGAATTTATAAATAGTAAAATGTTCTTTAGAAATTTGTCATTTCATTTTTCTATTTTTGTTGCTTTCCTGCAGTCGTCCTGTTTTCCTGCAGTCAACGGACCGCAGCCCCACAATCACTAACCAGTCCGCTGTTAGGATTTCAACATAGTGTTTGAGTGCTCGAAAATAGTCACTTTGCTCCACTGTGGTACTTATCCCATTGAAAACACAAATTTTCTGACCTCGATTGAAAACACTGTGGTTGAAATGAAAATAAACTTGTGGCCAACATGGAGCTGTCCAGCTGCAATGACTTTGGCCCTTGAGGGATATTGGGGGAAGGAGTTCAGCCAACTGTATAGGGTCTCAGCTGCTGACAAACCCAGTCTGTCTGCACTGCACGCCCACTGTACAGTTTCACAATGACTAGGCATCACAATAGCACCATTTACTTGAACCCATACTTTTTATTTCCTGTAAAGTGGTTAGTGTTCGCTCATGCACTAAGCCATGGCATCTTGGTCACACTCGTAGCTGCAGCGAGAATGCATCAAGATGCTCGAGGTCTGATTGTTGTGTGGCCAGGTGAGAGCCCTTTGACACATTTGACTGCAAGTTATTGTGTCGGTCATATAAAATTGGCTCCAACTAAACTGCAGCGCAAGTCTTTGTTTCTTAGCCTGTGTGGGCAGAACAGCTCAGGGGACACTTCTTAACCCTTTAAGCTGTGAGGTCACCTGACCTAGAATGTCCTAATCTAAAAACATTCTAATTCTGGTGTCACAGTAGGTTTGTCTCCATCAGAATGAAGTTAAACTGACCAGCTATTCTGTGGTTTGGGAAATTAGTACGAATTTGGGTCTCCATTAGCTCGAAAGCCCTCGACTCGAGAAATGAAGACGCAACATAAATAACGGGCTAATTTGCAAATTAGCTGGCCATTTCGAGAACTAGACAAGATTTATCGAGAAAATTTCACAATCAAATTAGCGGGCTATTTGTATCTTCACTGCAAAATAGCTGGCTATCAAAACTGCAAAATGGCTAGCTAATTCGAAACTCGAAGACAGGCATAGTCAGTACTGGGAATTGAAAGCAATGCAGCTCTAGAACACAGCCTCGGCAAACATTCCGCAAGCTGTGCACTTCAAGGAATATAGAGTGGAAAAGTCACCCTGCTGAAAAGTGTCAGAGAAACCATTAGGCATATTCTGTTGGTTTCTAATGGTTCCTGGTGGTTTTGTAATGGTTTCTTATGGTTACTTATGTTTTCCTAATGGTTCGGTTTGTTTTTCTAATGGGATTCCATTATCTCCTACACAAATCTACAGGACTTTAACTGGTCCTTACTAATGGTTCCTACAGGAGTCTTAATGGTTCCTACAGGTGTTTCTATACCAGCCTAATGGTCACTATACAGTGGTCTCGTGGTCACTACTTGGTGTAGTGGTCTCTAATAGCTTCTAATGTGATGGAGGAACACAAATCCTATAGCCTTCTTTGGCGACCACATCTGTGTGATTTTTAGTGGGTCCTTGTGTAGGCTATATAGTATGTTTGTAGATTGCAGTGTTAAGTGATTTCATTTAATACTTTCCAAGATCACCTTTGGCCTTTTGCGATTAAATTTGGGATTAAATCATATTTGGTGTTTTGTGATTAAATCGTTATTCATGACTCATCCATCCAAGAGGAGGGAAAAGAACACAAGCTAATGGTTTGAGGGTTCTTTTTCTGAAAAAAACTGAATTAAAATCACAAACTGCATTGAGTTGTCACGCCCCATATGTCCTGTTCCCAATTTGGAGGGGAAAATATCCGAATACATACACAATTACACATGTCTCTGGTGCCCAGTGTTAGGACTGGTATAATTTTTGTTGCAGCAGTAGGTTTCTCAGTATGTTTTTCTAAAAGTTTTAGTTCCTAAAGGGACCAGTTTTCTAATGGTTTTAGCTCCTAATGGAACCAGTAGCTTTCTAATGGTTTTAGATTGTAACGGGACCAGTAGGTTCCTAATGGTTTTACATCCTAATGGGACCAGTAGGCTCCTATTGGTTTCTTCTAATGGTTCCTCATGGGGTTCCAATTCCCATTAGAAACCAAATTGTTCCCAATGGTTTTTGTCTAATAGTATTCTACTGGAATTTTCAGCAGGGTATTGTATCATGGCAGGTTGTGAAATGCCGTTCAATGCTTATACTATGGTACAATAAGCGATTAGACACTCATGATGCTTCAGAGGGTCTTCGCCCTGTCAATGACGTACTCGGTGGGTAATGAATATTCCTTTGATTTCGTCTCTCTTTTTCTCTCTCCAGCCCAGTGTTTGTGCCCTGCCGAAACATGACTGAGGTGATGATAACTAGCAGCCCCATGGACGACATGCACCTGAGTCCCAGCAAAGACAGGCTGTCCTACCAGGTACCGCACCCCGGTCCTCTGGAGCTCTAAACTCAGGAATTGTTGGAAGGACATAAGTGCAATTCCTTTGAGGGATGAATATCAGACTGCACTGGAGTGTGCAGATATTTGCTTTGGTCCAACTATAAACAAAGTAATGCCGACAATATTTACTGCCATGGTAGGAAGTCATGGAGACTTCCATTGCACTGTTTTGTATTGTTTCATGACATGAAGTGACATCATGACTGAAGTCACTGGTTGCATAGTGTCCTGTGAAGGAGAATGTTCTGTCTCCATCTGTAATGTTTAACCATTAGCCAGGTGACCTTGTCAGTCAGTTTTGCATAGCATGTTGCATGAAGTGTTGTATAGCCATCCATGAGACATGACTTATGGTTATCTTTGATTTATTAGGCCCTTACATCATATGTATGAAGGCTATATATGCCTTATAAAGCCTTCATTAGCTCAGCTGCTTTTTTCTGCCAACATTGTTTAGCCCTTGGCGCACAGTATGGAGACCATCTGTCCAGTCACTGACATAATTTCAAAGGTCCTTGGGTGCAGTGGACAAGCGGCTTACATTGTGGCCCTCCATCCTCCGTTCTCTGCTTGTGTGTGTGTGTGTCTGCGCAGTGCAGAGAGTCAATAACCCCTTAAATTCAAATTTTTCACTTACATTTTCCCTTAAGTAGGTTTAAAATCTGAAAAAGCATTTTTTTCCCCGTTGTAGGACATTGTCACATGCATATTCTGTACTTTTCGTTTGTTGTGCTTCACTGAGGCTGAATCACACTTATATTGACAGAAACGGTCAAACCCAGTATATGATGTTTTATGGCCATAGCAGTACATCAAATGGAAAATATCTAGATTTTGCTTATCATTTTATATGCATTTTCCTGTAGTTCAGCAGAACCGATTTGGAATCATTTGAAACTTTAGGATCCCACTAACATTTAGAATAAGCATGAAGATCCACAGGTTTGAGTACAGTAGCTGTATTTGACAAACCCATATATGGGTCTGCAGGTTTTACGTGGTTAAAGCTGCCCATAATCACCACTGGATTCAATTTGGCTTCGCATTTAATGGAGCAACACATTCTGTAGCATTATCCATGACACAAACATCACATAGCTTGCTTACACCACTGGAAAGCAATTCCACCGAACCAAAGCAATTCACATTACCTTACTGAATGGTACAAGAGCTGTATACTACCTGATCCTTTCTCATCGCACCACACTACCTCTTGAGGCCAGCATTCCCAGCCAAACCTGCTACCCTTCTGCAGGAATGCCACTGTATTCCTCCCTGTGACCATACTGCCAGTAGCAAATAGCTCAGTGTGCCAATCCCCTCTCACTATTATCGCTGAACGACAGTTGGCAACACCGGGCATGACTGAATAGCGTTGGGCTCCAATTGCAGCTGTTGGGACTTATCAGGGAGTCTTGCACAGTGTGTAATGCGTTCTGCTGTAAAGCCTGAGCTGATCCCACTCTGGTTGGTCTTTGCCAAGTTGCTATCCTTGTATGGATTTCTGTTGGCCAGCTGGCAAAATATATTCCAGAAAAAATGTTCTCATGCTCTTGTTTTTGCATGCTATGGATGAGGGCTTGTTCCATGGCTCCAGGTGGTGTTGGCCAGTGGCCTGGGAACCTGAACTTTGTGCTGCTCTCAAATGAAGAAGAGGGTAGAGACATCACTGTTTGTGGTGGGGGGGAGACTGATTACCTAGCTCCCAGGCAGTATGGGTACAGGATGCCCTCCAAAGGCATTCATTACCTTAGAGGGAAAGAGAACCTTTCAAGATCAAAAATTACACAAGGACCTCAAATTTGAGTTGCACCCCTACGAGAGAGAGATTTGTCTGAGATGTTCTACTGTCTTTCTGTCTCTCCTGTGGCCCTCCCCGCCTCTTCGGCTACCCTGCTTCTCCAGTCGAGCCTCGAGCCAAATGTAATATTTTCAAAGCGCAGCATCATCTTCATTATTATTGTAAGATGTGCCAGCAATATATTATTAGAATCAAAGTGGGTCTGGAAGATGTATTTAAGGGCAGGACAATTTTCTGATGGAATGTTTTCATCACTGGAGAACTTTGGGGCAGTGATGGGAAGACTGTAGCGCTGTCTGGTGGGTCACAGGAAATGGTGATTAATACTTACTGAAGAACTGTTAAAAAAAACAAGGGAAAAAGAAATGTTTTATGGAAAGTGATTCATGTTTACATTTTTAGAGAATGCATAATGGCTTCGGGTGCAAGTAGCCCCACGCTCCCACAGCAAAGCGTGCCTGCTGCTAAGTTGTTGTTTTTTTGCACTTTTTCTTTGTGCGGTGTAAACCAGCAGCTGCAACTCTGCTTGTACATGTGATGGTTAACGACGCCGCGTCGTGGCAGCTGTGTCTCTGGCTCGGGCTACGACTGTGGAGGAAGCGGGGCTGCCACGGGCTCTCGCTCACTTTCCTGGGGCGCCCTCCGCTTTGCTCGAGGTCCGTGCCAGCCTGTCACTTCCCCCTTTACACGGATGTGCCATTTTTAGCACCTCCTTTTTTTTTCTTTTTTGCTTTTCTTTGTTTTGTTTCATTTGATTTCCCCCCCCCCCATGCGGAGATGTGGAGTTCAGCTCCTGATGTACACTCGCTAAGGGGCGAGAGCACGACAGAATTTTCCGGATCACACTGAGCACACAGCATTCTTCTACTATCCCCTCCCCCCAGAGCGACCATAGGAGTTGCGCCTGTACTGTCAAAGCACAACGGAAGAAGCTCGTGAATTTATTTTTTACTTTTTTGGAAGGAATCCAAACTCATAAAATTTTTTCCGAAGGAGAGCACATCTGTAGCAATGTTGATAAATTTAGAAGCACACTTAATGCATGCCAATTAGCCGATGTACTCAAGTTATTTTTCCAGGTAGCTTACATCAGTTTTCAGGGGAAAAGTGTTCCTGAAATAGCTGCACTGCACCACTGGTAGGCATTCAGTCCAGTTATGACTGTGTGCCAGATCAGGTGGTGGGCTGCATCTAGTCATCTGGCTCTAGTGGGTCTGAATCCATTTAAGCTCTGTTTGAGTCATCAGGGGGACTGAGCTCTTTTGGCAATTGCAAGTTGGTGATTAAGGGGTAGAGGTATCTTCAGTCCTCAGATTAGAAGAGCCAATAGGGACCCATTAAATGAAGCGCTGTGTGCGCAGTGGCTGTCTCTTAGCACTTGTAACAGGATTAGCTCTAGGAGAGTGCAGACCTACACCAAGGCCAAAGTCCTCTTGTCTGTTATACATAAGTCTTCAAGGGTAGCCATTGCATCTCTGCAATTGGCTGAGTTTTATTGCATTGAACTTTGCTACCATGTAGTGGATTTGGGGAGATATGGCATCTATTCCGCAATCTTGCAATCCCACAATGGTGAATAATCCTTTTGAAAATTCCTGGATCCGGATAGTGATTTGGATTGCCTGCAAAATATAATCGGTCCGTCATAGTATACCATATCCCACCAAAATATTTAATCAAAATCTGTTCATAACCTTTTGGGTGAAGTTACCATTGACTGCATAAAAAGATGGGCGAAGCAACCGCGATGTCACCCATTGGTTTCAGCATACCATAAAGGAAGCCTCGATTTTTGGCAATTTGAATTGCGCCATGTCGTCATTTTGAAACCGGATGTGATTTCTATTGGACGAGAGCGAGAATCAAGATCCGGGGAGGGACGTGAGAGGGTAGATCTGTCCGTATCGGACGAGGACCAGAGAATAGCCACGCCTCTAAAGCATATTCTGGCTTTATCCTTTATTCTAGTCTACTTGGGACCATAATTTACAAAAATGAACATCATGATGTATCGAAGGAGACTTGAAATTTGCTATAGCTACCATAAGATAATGTGAAAAATTATTATTTAAATGAAAAATTAGGTGGGAAAGTTAGGTCATTTTCTCATAGACTTCTATAGCGTTGACGTTCTTTCTGCAACCACCGACGTCGCATCTGCTGGCCATTAAGTAGAATGCCATTTTACGGTACTTCCGCATGGGCTTCATTTTTCAGACCAGAGTGCTGTCTCCATCTTTTTATACAGTCTATGGAAGTTACAGACACTGAAAGACAATAACATAACTTCCTTGTTGGAGGTAAAAACACTTATAACTGTGCCTCGTCTGTCTGTTGGTCTCTTTCTTTTCCTCTCCTTCCCCAGTTCCGTGAGGCTTTTTTGGCATGACAAGGGATTAAACACAACTACAAAGGGAATATGAATACTCCTACAATATAGCTGAAACGGTTCATGAACACAATATTACAATAAATAAACAAAACATAAAACAGTGAAAGAAAATGAGTTGGACTAAATGTTGTATGGTGTGCAAGTGGAATATCAAAGGCATGTGTCTGATGTGTGATATGCAGTAACAAACTTTTCTGCCAGCTGTGCTGTATGACTGCCCTCACCTAGAATGGCTGCGAGTTGACTGTCACCCATGAGGTACAGAAAATTTGGGATTAAATACTGAATTTGGGAAAGAAATCATTTGTGTTGTTGTTGTTGTTGTTGTTGTTGGGACATAGTTTGATGGAAAAAGTGGATTTCTGTTTTCGCTTTTCCTGTCGTACATTGGACGCAAATTCTTTGGGTTTTTCCCCCTGCCATTCTTTCTTGTGACAACTAGTTTCAATAGCAAGTTTATGAGTAAGTAGCTTTCTTTGTGTGGACTTATGTGTTTGGGTTGAATATGGGGCTAATGTGCATTTTCTGAACAATAGGTTATAACATTCTAGTTTATGAATGAATTGGAATTCTTCTTTTTTTTTCATTTTAATTTATTATTTATTGTACATCCAATTGTTTAATTTGTGGGAGAGGGGTCATTTTCATGTTACTTCGAGGTGGTGGTGTACTTTCTCGATCTCTCATTACATTGTACAGTATATTGCCAGTGTTGGAGAGTATGCATTTAACAGTGATACTGTCAATGTGTTGGGCTACTCTTTCTTTTGCCTGGTCTCTCTTAGTTGGTCATTCTCTCCTTCTCTCATCTGTCATACTCTCTCTGTATCCCCACTAAAGACATTTGATGGGACTCCAGCCTAATGCTTTGTTTCCACTGGGCTGAGCGCCTGAACCGCGATCTCTCCTCTGTCTCTCTCGCCCTCTCTTTCTCACTCTTGAGTCTCTCACACAAATATGCAGGTTTAAAAATAGTGTGCAGCTGAGTCCTGATAACACTGAAATGTGTTGTTCTTGGGAGAGGGGGAAATAGTCATGCTTTTTCTGGTGAAATCAGAAACTGAGAGGGATGTTGCTGAAATCTGCCAGCGCTCCATTTGCATTCTGTGTTAACATTCCATCCCTTAGGGTGGTGCACCCAAGAGCTGTCTGATCAAAGTTTCTGGTAAGACCTGCTGAAAGTACAGGCGGGATTCTCCGCCTTACACAGAAAAGACCAGTGTGGTTGCCAGCTGTCACTCCAACCAATCCGTTACACGCCTGATTGTACTAATCTGAGTCTATAGAAACAACTAGGGGGGTTGATAAGTAGGATGAGGTGGGAAACTGCATGGCTGGAGTTGAAGCCTGCACCGAGACTGGTCCTTTCTGGATAAGGTTGAGGGCCCTTGAAGAGCAGGGGCATGTTCACAATTGCAGTGTATAGCGAGGGCCTGCAAGTTCTTCCCTCTTCAGCGATTAAGCTATGTTTGGTCTGGCGCAGACCAATGAGAAAATTTGCAATGTCTTCTCTTCCCTCCCTAGATGGCATGTAGAATTCTCAGCATTGTTATCCACACTTTTGCACAACTCCTTCAATAGAATTTGACGCAAAACATTGTTGGCAGCAACCTTTTGTGAGTCCTACAGACCACTGTCTTTGCTTAACGCAGATGCAAAAATTCCTGCCAAAGCAGTTGCATTATGATTATTTGAGGCAACACCTTTACCAATCTCAGAAGAACAAAATGGTTTCATAAAGGGCTGTCAGTTATCTTCTAATATTCAGAATCTTTTTAATATTATTTATTCCAAACAGTCTTCTAAACTTCCTAAAATAGTTAAATCCTTTGATGCTGACAAAGCATTCAATAGGATTGAATGGTCATACTCGCTGGTAATATAAAAAAAAAAAATTTGTTTTGGCGATAAATTAATTTCTTGGATTCGTCTATTGTTTACATCCCCTCAAGCTAGTGTATACACTAATGATGGTCCACTCCGAATATTTTGTTTTAAAATGTGGTACTCGCCAAGGTTCCCCCCTCTCTCCCCTGCTCTTTGCTATTACTATTGAGCTATTATCCATATCTTTGAGACATCTCCAATCTTTCATGGAATTATGCGAAACAGAGTAGAATATAAGGTATCATTACATGCTGCTGATCTTTACTATATGTCACTGACCCCACTACATGCATCCCTGCTGTTTTGAATATTCTTGATACTTCTAGTTCCTTTTCAGGGTATAAACTAAATTTAAGAAAAAGTTGAATACTTTCCTGTTAATGGACCCACTTTCTCAACACAATTACACCAGGCTGCCTTTCCGTTTTTGTCCAAGCGGGGTTAAATATTTAGGCATTAATGTGACTCGCTGTTGGTCTGACATTTACTCGGCTAATTTCACTCCTCTTATTTCAAAGATAAATTTAGATATTCAGCGTTGGAGCAATCTTCCTCTATCATTAGTTGGCAGAATAAATGTAGTTAAAATGAATATTTTGCTCAGATTTCTTTTTTTATTTCAATCTATTCATCTTTTTCTGCCTCAATAGTTTTTTGCATCTCATGATAAGATCATTGGTGCTTTTTATATGGGGTGGGAAATCTCCAAGGATCTGCAAATCCTTATTACAAAGATGTAAAATTAGTGGTGGTCTTGCTCTACCTCATTTTCAGTATTAATACTGGGCTGCACACATTCAAAAACCTTCGTCATTGGGTTAAATTTACTGAAATTTCTTGGTGTAAAATACAAGTCTTCCTGTAAGGCATCCTCAGTGTTGGCATTACTTTACTCATCTTTACCTGTTAAACTTTCACATTACATTGACAACCCAGTTGTATTGAACACACTTAAGATGTCAGATTAAATTTAAGGAAGTTTGCCTTTTAGCTTCTGTAAAAAAAACAACCATCTTTCCCCTCCCTCATCTCTGAACCCATCCTTTTCTATTTGGTATGATAAAGCCATTAAATGCTTGAAGGATTTATACAATATAGAAGGGGTTTTTGCCACTTTCTCTAATTTGTCCTCGTTATTTGGTCTCTACATCCCATTTCTTTCTTTACCTCCAACTTCGTAGGTTTATCGCAAAGGTTTTTCCAAATTTCCCCTCTGCCCCTCCAGAACGATCTTGGGATAAGCTGCTTTCTTTTAATCCAAACAAAGAAGGACTAATTTCCAAATTATTCAATCTTTGAACACCCAGTCAGTTGATGGGATTAGGTGTGCTTGGGAGAACGAATTAGGCATTCATTTAGATGAGGAGCTATGGGAAAGGTCATAAATAATGTTAACTTCACCTCTTCTTGTGCATGTCTTGGCCTTATTCAATTTAAGGTGGTACATAGAATTAATTTTTCAAAATCTAAAATTCTCTGAAATATTTCTAGATGTTGAAGGGCTCTCCTGGCCATCTGAGTCATGTTTGGTTTTTTTTTTTTTGTTTGTTTGTTTTTCTCTGTCCAAACCTGCAAGATTTTTGGCGAGGCTTTTTTAACATTATATCGGCTGTTCTTGGAGTCACTATACATAGTAAGCCACTGACTGCTGTATTTTGAATTTCAGATAATTCATTCACTAACTTCTCTACAGAAAGACATTATCGCCTTCTCATCATTAGTAGCAAGACGTACAATTTTATTACATTGGAAGTCTGTTAAGGCCCCTTCTATTTCTCAGTGGCTCAATGAAATATTTTTTCCAATTTTATAAAAAACAAAAGTACACTTTAAGGGGTTCCACTCGTAAGTTTTTTCAGAAGTGGCAACCATTTATATCTTATGGCAAGGAAATACAGGCGTTCCCTGATTGAATACAGGTCTTCTTTCACCATGGTTTACATATTGACTTTGAATATCCGCTGGTCATGCTGAGCCGAGGAGTGGGGGTGTGTGCGTGTGTAAGTATGCAGATATGTATGTATGTGTATGTGCGTATATATGTATGTAATTGGCTGTGGTTGGATTTTCAAATGTATGGGATTTGAATTTCTGTTGTCCTGGGATGATTTCTGCACCATAATTGCTTTGTTTTGGTTTATGGTTTTGTCTTAGGGTTGCTTATTTTTTGTTTATAAATGTTTAAAATGTGGATTCTATGCCAGAATAACTATTTTGCAATTATCATTCAATAACAATAATAAAAAAAACATTGTTGGCAGCTATGTTGGAAAAAGTGCAATAACTCGCAAGTTGTTTAAAACTGGAACGTCTTCCCTTGTGAGACGTGGCATTAAACCATTTATTCTTGAATGTGATCCAGCTGTGCACCTCATTAGCCTCATTAGCAGTCATTTGGCTAAGATTGTCATGACTTTCTTAATGCTGAAGGTCAGAAAACATTCTTTTCTGCTATGAAAGATGACCTGGTTTGGATTTATCCACCAAGTCTTCAAACTGTCAGTACTGTAACTGCTCCTTTCTGGAATCTCTTGTTTTTCCCTCATTACATCACACCCCACAGGGCTCCTTCTGTTACATTCATCACTCTTTTAACTGCCTTAACTGTTATCTCAAGGCAGCATAAGCTCTCATGCATCAAATTTCTCCTGGAAGGTTTGTCTGAATAGGAACTCTACTGAGCCAGAACACAACGATAAATATCAGGATTTTCTTTTCGGTCTAAGGATCTAGCAAATTTTAGGCTCTCAAGGTGAAGAAGGATACGCATATCTCAGTCGTTACCAATTTGTAACTCACAACTTACCTGGTTGCTAACATTTTTATTAGTTCCCATTTTGGCAGGAGCTAGGAGACCCTGTTACTGGAGGTCTACCAGCCTGAACACTTTCAGTCCAATTAAAATGCGCAACTCTTTCAAAAGCTAATAATCCACACTTGGCTGCTAATAAGGAGTTTGGTATCCTATGAAGTTATGAGTTCAAATAAACCTGTACATGGGGTAGATCTTCCAAAACAGGATTGGGCTGCCTCAATCTAGGGCTTGCTGAAAAAGTGTTGCTGAATGTGAAAAGAGCTCCAGTGTGATGCAGCGAGAGATGAGTCCCCGCAGGCTTTGCTGAGCGCTGTATCTGAACGCTGAGTGATGCAGTGTTTCCTGTGTTGGTCGTTGGCCTCACCGAGCTGCTTGTTTCCCGGCAGATCTTTCCGGAC
Source organism: Gymnothorax reevesii (assembly GCA_029721435.1). Taxonomy (NCBI): domain Eukaryota; kingdom Metazoa; phylum Chordata; class Actinopteri; order Anguilliformes; family Muraenidae; genus Gymnothorax; species Gymnothorax reevesii. The sequence continues at coordinate 164,350,079 of CM056573.1, read as the reverse complement.
CCCTCGGACTTTGAACGCTGCTGCAAGCTGAAGGACAGGCTGCCGTCTATTGTGGTTGAGCCCACCGAGGGGGAGGTGGAGAGCGGGGAGCTGCGCTGGCCCCCCGAGGAATTTCTGGTCAGCGAGGAAGAGGACGAGGACGAAGAGGAGGATGGCGAGCAGGAAACCAAACAGCCCATGCAGAATTCTCAGCACTGAGATGGTGTGGACAAAAAATGCAAAAATACAAACATGGACTTAGCCATTCAAGCACTCTCTATATACAACACACAGTCAAACCTCTGACATTCTACTACACAGACAAATCGTAGGACTGCCTATCGTCAAATGGACTCATTGACGCATCAAATCCCAATCGTGTGCTGTTTGAAAGGCAGATCTGCACATTACTCGATGTGGACTCTATGGGTGTACGTACATGCTCAGAATAGCACAGAGAATGCACGCTCCACCAGGTGCACAGTCATAAGCCTCAACACTGACTCACACACACAGTTTTGCAGACGCGCGCAGACACACACACACACACACACACACACATATGCACACAAGCGCACCACTGTTCAGTCACACTCAATTACGGTAAACATTTTTCCAGCAGCATCCTCGCTTAATGGGTGCCAGTGGGCCAGTTGAGCTTCGTGCTTAGAGCCCAGATGTACTCATGCATCGCGAAGCCAACTGCCTGCACTCTTCACCAATTAAGACTCTCCAGGCGAATTAGCCCCAGAGCAAAAGACTCGATCCCTGCATGCTAATCCCCGTTGTGCTCCTTGGACATCCATGGGGACTTCTTTTTGTTCCTTTCCACGTATATATGATTATGTTCATTTTAGGGGGGTATTCCGAGTATTCCAGGGCCAGTTTGTGTTTCAGTGTCTGTGCACACGTACACTTGTTTGTTTTCACCTTATTTGTTCCTTGATGATTTCTAAAGGCAGAGAGGCTGAAGGAGACTACTGCTGTCAGGAGAGAGTTCTAGTGATGTGGACAGGGTTCAGAGTTTAGCTCCATGTGTTGAGATGGTGTCTATCAGGGAGAAGCAACTTCCAAAGTCCATGGGATGCATTACGGCGGAGAGGTTTGGAAGGGTCACCAAGTTCCACGGTACTAAATATGACCAGCAAGGTGAAGGTGCGATAGGATGGTTTGACACAATGTTTTGTCTGTCCTCCAAAGTGTACTTTTAAGTGTGTTTTCCAAGTAGCGTGACTGCTCGTCCCACTTTACTGTTAATAAGCCGTTTGTTTCCACAAGTGGTGGACGAGGCACTAGTAAGGCTAGTTTCAATTTCTTTATTTTTTTTGGTGCCTGATGCCACTTGGGTGTATTTATTCAGTAGTCAATGTCACCATAATGCCATCATATGAAGCCTTATACCCAAACAGCTGTGGGATAGATCAAGCTTAAATCCTGTCCTAGTTTTTAAATTTTCCTGGACCTCACAGGGTAGGCAAATTGGACCTTTGTCCCTTACAGTGCACATCCTTATGTCTACAACACTGCCCAGTTTGAAATCTTTTACATGATACCTGGGCGGTAATCTGTCTAATTCATGTCTGAAACTTTATGATTAAAGCTCTTAATCTAAAATGGAGGAAATTGACCATGAAAGCAGAGTCCTCCTTTGAGGAAAGGGAAGGCCACAAGCACAAATTGTTGAAGGTATCTCTTATGTCTTGTTGCATTTATGTATTGCCATGTCTGAGTATTTATTTTTGTATCTCTTTTTTGTGTGTGTGGTTCAGACTGATATTAGAGCTCTGCACATCTTTATTCCCTCTCTGTGCTCTCCTGTAGTTTGTTTTTGTATTTTGTAAAGCTCAGGGAGATTAGCTGCCATTGTTTTTTTTTTCTGTTTTTGTATTTAGACCACTTTTTCTGCTGTTAATGCAGAGGATGTAAATAAACATTTGAAAGTTATTTCCAATCAGCGTGTTCATGTCCATTTGTGCATTTATTACAATGTAAAGTACAAAAATTACAATGTAAACTATGCTGGCAGTTGAAGGTTGTTTGAGGAAATCAGTTGTTCATTTCTGAATCTTTCGCTTTTATTTCTTTTCACCTTCGGAAGCCCCCGACCCAGTATTGCTCAGCTCAGAACTGTAGTGTGACTTCCTGTCTGTTTCCACTTTGTGTGTGTGTGTGCGTGTGTGTGTGTGTGTGTGTGTGTCTGTGTGTATACATGTGTGCACATGAGCATGCACGTGCATCTGTTGCTCTGCAAAACTGCCGACCACAAGCCTGTCTTCCTGCTGCACCTCCATGTCCCCTCGCTCAGACATTGTAATTGCTCATCTCATAAATGAGTTCTGCCTTATTACTTGCATCTTCATTTACTCCAAATATCATTAGAAATTCACCTGGAATCCAGTTTTACTCCCTGTATCTGGCCAGAGGCCCTAGAGAATGTTGAGTTCCACTAACCAGTGACTTGTCCTGATAATTTACTGCTGCAATTGGCAGCTTCTCCAAAACCCTGGCTATCAAACCTGGAGATTGAGTGCTGCCTTCTGCCATGGAAAACCACTTCACTTGAGTCTGCTTCCTGGGGTGTGATGCATAGGAGAAGGAATTTGTACTAGGCTGGAGGGTTGCCAGATTCAGACGCTGAGCATAGTTGTGTTGCTGACGAGCGCAATCGGGCAGGTGCGTCTATTTATATTCGTATTTTCTTGTCTTGCACTCCCATTATGCTAATCTTCTGCTCAGCTGGATCATCTGTCTACATAAAGCACCTGGGACCAATGATGTTTATTCAGCATGCGCTCAAAACCAGAGTCATTCATAACATCTGCTCTGGATTGCATTTGTCAAATGTGTCAGCGGCTCAAATTCACCCAATTATTGGACCCGGTCTGTTCATCCCTGTTCCTCAAGTTCTACTGTCTAGCAGGCCTCTATTCCTATATTTCCTTTATTTGCATCGATTTGACTCTTCATTGACTCAGTCACCTCTCTGGCTGTTGAATGAGGTTTGTCTTGCTGAAGCAGGAGTGAATACTTACAGGAGCAGTTGGGCAACTGACCTTTGGAATTCACTGGATGAAGTTGAAGATTCAAATACAAAAGAAAAAAAAAAGACATATATATATATGCACCATCTGGGAAGGTGGACCATCTTAGCCCACAGTCGAATGTTTCATTTAACAAATTAGTCCTGGCCATTGGTGTCAAAGCTCTGTCAGTGTAAACCTGCCCCCTGGTGAATGAAGGTCAGAAATGCTGCTGGTAGTGGGAGGGTTGTTGGACGACGAAAAGATTTGCATCAGTCCTTTTACTTCTCTGTGATCTGTGAGAGCCCCACCCAAATTCCAGCATCTGTAAAATAACGCAACCTATTGATCTCATGCAGCCCCACCCACTTTCACATCTAATTGTTTTGAAACTTTATTTTCAGTTTTTAAAAAAAAGTCGGTTCAGGTGAAGGAAAGACATTGTTGTCGGTGGCCAGCTTGCTGATAACAGTTAACCTCAAGCAAACTGTTAATACAGCCTCTTCCACCACATGCTATATTCCCCATAATGTTCTGTTTTTGAGTCGACATTAAAACCACTAAGCTAGCAGCGAAAAATAGACGACTCAGCCTGTTCTGTTCACCGCCACTTGGCCGCTCTGAATATGAGTTGCACTCTGAAACACTAATTCATCTGCAAAATGGCCAACTGCCTGACGCCCCCGATTGTGTGGCGAAAAAGGTCAGTAACTGCAGTGTCATGACCTTGTCATTGCCGTCCATGACGAGTGGCGTAGAGTAGATGCAGTGCTTGAGTCATATCTATCACACTCACACAGCGCAATCAGCCTCCTGTTCCACTCGAGAATTTGCTCTGCCTCACTGGTTGCCACATCCCAACTACTCCCCACAACCTCCCCACATGTGGGTGTGGTCCATGATAACACTGGCTGGCAGTTCTTGAGCCTTATGGAAAAACCTACGTTATTGAGTCTAATTTTGGTCGAAACGGAGTTAAGACCATTTTTGTATTTACTAGGCTTCGGCTCATCTCATACAGCAAGATGTATAAGAAATACTCCCTGATTCCTTAGGTTTTGTGATGGCAAAACCTAGCAAATCATCAGTATTTAGTCGTTTGCTGGGCAAAATCCTAGCAAGTTGGTCTTCCTGGGTTATTCCCTATTAAATTTTCTATTTTTTATTATGGCAAAAATCTAGCAAGTTGAATTAGCCAATTATGAAGCAGCGTACCTATTTCATCCATCAAGTGAGTCTCTATGCAGATCTCCCCTGCGAACCGTAACCTTGGTTGACCCTGGTTCAAGGTCAACCCTGGTCAAACCATGGTTTTGACATTTTTGTTAAATGGAACACCATGGCTGACCTTCGTTGACCTTGATTCACCATAGTCAACCGTGGTTAAAGCGTGGTTAAAAATGGCCGACCATGGTTGAAGCATGGTTGCACCCGCTTGGGGAGTTTTTGCACCATGGTTAACCATGGTTGACCATTTTTATGCCCCTGCCCTCCAAAGAAAAAAGGGGGCATTATTTCAATTTCAATTTATTTGTATAGTGCTTTTCACAGATAAACTGTCACAAAGACGCTTTACAGTCAGAGATGAGTTACTGGAAGGGCAGTGCCCAGCCTACTCCCCACTACAGCAAATGAGACAAAAAAAAAAAACTCCCAGTTGGGAGAAAAATCCTCAAACAGTGGTGAGAAAAAACTCCCCAGTGGGAAGAAATCTCAGGAGGAACCCGGCTATAGTGGGGAAGCCCATCCTCTGCGGGCTAGCTAATTAATAGCAAGATAAAGCAAAATAGGATAATGACCATACAGTTCCATTAAAGTCCATCTAAACAGTGACATCAGTTGCTTGATGAAGTTGCATGCAGAGGATGGTGCAGAACTGGATCAGGACCGGAGCAGGACAGCAGCAGCCAGCACTCATAGTGAGGGACAGGGCTCGGATGATCCAGGACTCAGGGTTGTGGAGGGAAAGATCCTCGGAAAGAGACACCATGTCCGTCCGTCGTCCGTTAACTTTTCGTTTCCGTGGGATAACTATAGAATCCCTCGTCGGATTGATGCTATTTCTTAATGGCGTATTGGGAGTGGCTAGAGGAAGGTTCCTTTCGAAAACCAGCATCCACCATGGTCACGGTTCGCAGGGGTTTGGGTGTGTAGGACATTTGTGGTAAGAATTCATAATTCACATAATTCTTGTGAATAACAACTGTAAAATGGCTTCAAGAGGGAAGCAGATGGTGAAGGTAGCACTGAAAAACAACACTGCAACTACATAATTGTGAGGTTTTCGTCCATCATTTTGATAGTTGATATTTCACATTTTTAGATGGAAAAACCTTGAAAGTCATATTGACATGGAGACTGATAAAAAGATGTCCAACATAAATATTTCTTATGTAATGAACGAATAACTGCGGTGTCTGTTTCATTTTCAGACATGAGCTTTACCCAAGGGGAATACAGTTTTCTATTTTTTTCCCTCAAAATCTGCTTTTTGTTACTAGCTAGGTTTTTCCTTAATACTCATAAGTTGTCAGGAGTAATGACATCCAAGTCTCAAATGCCCAACAACAAGCAAAAAAGCAGAATTTAACGTGAAAGTCCCCAAGACATGCCAGACTGTCCGAGCAGAAGTGTATCATGAGATTGATGACCAAATGCTTAGCGCTCTTCTCTTTTCAATAACATCCTTATGCTGCATTTTCACTTCATATAGGCTGTACGTCACCACCTGGATGTGTCAGTCAAAAGAAGTAGCCGACCTCTGCAATGGCAACACAGAGGTCCAGGGGGCATTTCTGGAAAGAGAACAATGAAGTCACGATCATGCTTGTCCAACGCATCCTACAAATACCTATACACCCTGGGGCAGCAGTATACATAGAAGAGGGATTGAATGTAAGGCACTGCATCCAAATAGACCATAAAATTAACAATATGAATCTAACTGAGAGCTGAAGTAATTCAGACAACAGGTCAGGTTATTCTTTCATTGATATCAATGTTGTAAGCGTGTTGACTGCAGTTGCTTTGTGGGGTGGTGTGTGGATATGTGTGTGCGTCCCTGTTCGTGTGTGTATGTGTGTGTGTGTGTGTTTGAGTGTGTGTGCGCGTGTGTGCCTGCGAGGCTGCGCGTGTATATTTGCAAAAGGTTCATAGAAGAGCAGTCTCTGATAGCTCTTCCCAATCATTCTTGGAATTCTTTCCAATGGAAACTCTCCAGCAGTGAGCCTGGACTGTCAGCCCAGTGTACAGCCCTACCCTCTCTCTCACCCACCTGCCAGCTTCCCAAATTCACACCAACACCCAGTCCCATTCCATACCCACACCTTCCACACACCCGCTTTCAAAAAAACGTCACCAGCTTGGGTAAGACTATCACTGGGCCCATGAGTTCACCTCTTTTTCATCGTTCTCATTCTCTAGCTCTCTCTCACTCTTCTCTCCTTTCACTTTTCTGTCATTCGTTGCCCAAATATCCACCAGCTCATCCGTTTCCAAACATTATAATGCAATAGGATGAATATCACCAATATGGTGAATGTGACACTCGTGTGACTTTGTCATTCAGTAATTTGTCCGCATTGTGATGCGTGTCTGAAAACGTGTGTGTTTATGCGTGCACACGGGTGTGTGTGTGTGTGTGTCTGTGTGAGTGTGTGTGTGTGTGTGTGTGTGTGTGAGTGTGTGTGTGTGTGTGTGTGTGTGTGTGAGTGTGTGTGTGTGTATGCGTGTGTGAGTGTGTGTGTGTGTGTCTGTGTGAGTGTGTGTGCGTGTGTGTGTGTGTGTGTCTGTGTGAGTGTGTGTGTGTCTGTCTGTGTGTGTGTGTGTGTTTAAGGGAAAGTTTCAATTCCCAAGACCTCCACTGAGGTCAGAACAGCAAAGCTCCCAGAACATAATGTATATTTTTATTTGTTTATTTTTTTATGTTTAAAAACACTGTAGTGGTTAACAAGAGAACCAATGTCATCTCAGAGAGGTCACATTCAAGCGGTCAAAAAAATGGTACACAATTAAAAAAAAAAAAAAGTGGCACAGACAGCTGGTGGGTGTGAACTATGCCTGGCAAGTCTGCATGTGACATAAAAAAAGAGCAAAATGTCAAACTGCATGTTTCAAAGGCTGAAGCGGAAGAGGGTGGTCCCAAGGCTAAACTGGAGGGTCTTCAAAATCAACCACCCCTGGGCTGTTAGATACAATGGAGGCCACCACACAGGTTCACTGAACTAGGAAAAAAGTATTTTCAGTATTATGGGTCCTTCAAAGTACAGTTTGGTCTAAACAGTAAATGCTACTTGTAAATTACTCATTATATGAGGGGAGACATTAAAATAACCATCCACCCATTATCTAAACTGGGTCTTCCTCATTTCGGTTGTTGGGGAGCTGGAGTCCATCACAGCTGAATATGGGCCAATGACAGGAGCACATCCTGGCCAACTCGCCCAACTCATTGTGGGACACATACGCCATTCACACATAAGCTCATACCTGTGGGCAATTTGAAGTCGCAAATTACCATGGCATGCATGTCTTAGGACTGTAGGAGCAAACCAGAGTAGCCTGGGAAAACCCTCAAGACGACAGGGAGAACATGCCAACGCCACACAGAGAGGCCCAAGGCCAGATTCGAATCCAGAACCGTCTTGCTGTGAGGCAGAAGTCCAACCTGCTCTGCCATCTTCACCGTGCCCGCTGACATAACCTGATGCCTTGTATTGAATGTAAATGGTGGCTGTGTTGAAAGTACTGCTATGTTATTACAACCAAAGCCATTCTTAAGTTGAACACTGCAAAATGTGTTCTAGCCCAAAATGCTCACTCTTGTATCTATTTTAGCATATTTGCTCATGTTCGTGATAAGGCTAATGTGTTAATCTGTGGATAGCAGGTCTTCCACAGGCTGTCATTTACATAAATAGAAAACTGATATCCCAAATAATCCAGGCATCTGCAGTGGAAAGAATGACCTCACCTAGCATTATGTAGATAAGGGGGGGTGAGGGGTGTGGTAGTGAAACAAAGACTGAGATGCATCTTAGGACAAAAGGGGGAAAGTTGTCTTTGCACATGCAGAGAGGGAAGGGCAGAGAACCTTGTTCATCATCTAGCAATGGATGTTTTAATTTACGCCGTCCCCTTTCTGAGCCCCCTTCCCCTTTCTCACACCCCTCTCGCCCCCCCCCCTCCCCCCATCCCCCCTCCGCCTCCCCACTCTCCCCTCACCCAAACTTCTCTCAAAAATGCAAGGTCACAGAGGGCAGGAATGTTTAAAAACAATAAACCATCAGAGATTCCTTCCAATGAAAGACTGTACTATCAATAGACTGCTTTGAAAAACATGAGGCACACACATTCATGCATACCAACACACGCTCTTTCACTCTCCTCAGTTCATACCATAACTGGTTTGCATGGTGTAATCCTCCACACTTAGGCCCATTCACTGATATTGTCACAACACACAGGAAGCTCCGATGCAGACATCAGTGCAAATAATGAACAGAAGTTAATTTTTGCTGTTCAGACAGAGTTCAATAGCCGATCGGGCAGAATGTGGTACAGAGTCAGGATCTAGGGATCATAATCAGACAAGCGGAGTTCAGAAGCTTCCAAGGTTCAGGAATCATAGTCACACGGTCAGAGTTCAAAAACCGGGCGGGCAGAAGGGAGCACAGAATCAGGATCAGGGATCGTGGTCTGTGGCAGATGCAGTGTCAGATCAGGAAGCTCAGGAACAAATTGGGGTTCTGACTGATTTGAGAACAGAGAGTAAACGCAGGAGAACTGCAACACAGCAGACATAAACTGCACAGAAGGAAATGGGACAACCGCACAGTGATTGAAAGAACAAAGGCACATATTGTACATATGAAAACCAAAGTAACTAACGAAAAACTGTGGGGACAGACATGGAAAATACAGCGAGGGCAGAATGAGAAACGAGACAACACAAGGAAACGCTAAAAAAATAACTAGACATAATTAAAAAAAACACAGGGGAAGTGACAAAGAGTTTCAGGTAAACAAGCACGCGTGGAGCTAAACATACAGAAACCGAGACCACATCGAAAGAAGGAAAACAAGATATGAACACGACAACAGAACTACAGAATCCAACCACGAATCCCCTGATCTGATTGAGATTTACTGCCAGACTCGCACATACTGCTCCACCACTCAATGCAGTACTCTGGCAGGTGAAGACCAAAGGCGGCAATCAACTTACAGATTGTGAATATCTATGGAATGATATTACCCGCTGTCAGCGAGGCATGTTGTGTTACTAATAATATATAATGCAAAAACCCTCTTCCATTGCTCCATCATCTTGTTCTGATGCTCACTAGCTCATTGTCACCAATTCACTGATTGTATCTCTTCGGACAACTTTAGGTAGCTACTAACCCCTGCATACCCAACCATAAAACCTCCCAAGACCAGCAGTTTAGGAGATCCTCGGACTTCGTTGTCTAAATATCGCGATTTGGCTATTGTCTAGATCGCTCAGGTCTGTATGCTTCGCCATTTGTCTGCATCCAGCACATAAAACTCAGGAACTGCGTTCACTTGCATCCAAACATATTCAGGTGCATTTCTAGAGGTACAATCAATACATATTAACATTACTTGTGGTTTTAGTATTGCGAATAAATATGTAAAAATCTGATTTCTTGCTTAAGATCCCAGATAGCAAAATTCTTCTGGTCCATATCCGGCCCACATCTGACACGTTCATCCGGCCCACATGCCTCATGGAATGATGGCACTTGGGTGCTCCGCTCCCGTTTGCCAGAACTTGGCCACAACCAAGCCATTACGATGCCAGATGTCAGCCAAGAACATATGATGCAGCAAATGTGGGCCAGTTTTGGTTCACTTAGAGCAGTGGTTCTCAAATTCGGTCCTGGCACCCCCCTGTGTATGCTGGTTTCTGTTCCAGCCACAACTGCAATTCTAGGATTTTAAAAAGCTATTACTTTGTCTTGATTAACAGCATTCCATGTTTAGAGTAGTTATTTACCATCTTAAGTCACATTTGGATGGACATATCCATTCTGCTATGAAGAATAAAAACCCTTGAACATATTGTGCTTACTTTTCAATATTGCTAGGATTTTCAGATGAAAACATTTTTAAACAGATCAAATTAGACTCTGAGAAAATCAATTAGCTCCAAATTAGGTTTCTGAACACTGGCGTTTTGAGTTTTTCCCAAATAACTTGCCTGAACCAAATAAAATCAACAAAAAATACAACAGGTGTGACTCCATTGTTTGGCAAGTAAATTGTCGGGTTTTGCCACCAAGTGTCAAGAGTTTCACCAATCAGGAACCTTTTTGATTATTTATGTTGATTAAATGTTTGGTTAAATTGTTTCCCTCTGCCAATATTTACAATATATCTCAATGTGGATATTTGCATAAATGCACCTAATTATAACAAATCAACAGCTTGTTAAAATCCTAAGATTACAATTGTGGTTGGAAAAAACACCAGCATACACAGTGCGGCGCCAGGACCAAATTTGAGAACCACTGACTTAGAGACTGACTATTGTCACTCTGCCAAATATTTGCCAATGGTGGGCCATATTTGTCTTGTGATATTCGGGCCAAATTCAGCATTTACCACATGGGCCACTTTAGGCTCACATCTATTTTGTCCGGGCCAAAAGAATGCCAGAAGTGCCGAATCGTTGCTTGATGTGGCCCACATCTGTATACTATCTGGGATAAAAAATAAGGAGTCCCTATCCTTGCAGTTCTTCTTAGAACAGGGGTGGCCAACCCTGGTCCTGAAGAGCTGCAGAGTCTGCTGGTTTTTAGTGTTACTCAGCACTTGATTCATGAATTAAAACAGTTGATTACACACTTTATTTAGCTCACCTGGGCCCATATTCACACAGCATCTTAGCGCTAAACGTAGGTCTTAACTGCCGCATTTAGGAGGAACTCCTAAAAAATGGGCGTGTCAGTCGTAAATTTGGGACTCCTAATTATTTTTACTAAGTGTTATTCACAAAGCATTTTAGACCTAATAGTAGCTCCTAAGTCTGGGAGATCTTAAAAGTAGTCAAGAGGACTCCTAACTCACTAAAACCTATTCACAAAGAATCGGAAAATGGCTGCTGCTGTTGACAGACGGAATGACATTTTGAAATTCTGAATGATGCGCAGTTGTTGAAAAGCTATCAGATCGACCGTGAAAGGATTTTATTTGTTGTTGACTTGGTGATGGACAGAATTATGTTTCCTATCATGAGAAACAACCCAATAAGCCCCGAAATAAAATGTTTGGCAACACTTCGTTACTTGGCCACCGGAAAAATGCAACTTTGCAATGCGGACAATTTGTGGATTTCACAATCATCTGTCAGTCGCTCAATTCAACAAACAATCAATGCACTCTGTGAACCCCATATCATCTGACAGTATATCCGGTTTCCAATGGACATTTGCCAACAACAAAGAATCAAACTTCAATTCTTGCACATCTCAGGTATGCCCGGTATCATCAGTGCTATTGACCGGACCCAAATTCGAATTATTTCTCTGACCCAAGATGATGAGGTAGGCCAATTTGTAAATAGAAAAAAAGTTTGACACCCAGATAGTAGACTATTTGATGCCGAATACAATATTTTGGACATTGTTGTGAATGGACAGGATTCACGCACGACTCTCGCATTTTAATGGGACGCAGCTTATGCCAATTATTTGACAGGCATTATGGGGCTTGGCTTTGGTGCTGTACCTCCTCCTGCTGTGTATGAATTATTTTATTATGCTATTGAGCGAGGGTTACATTTAATAGATCATCATAATAATACCAGCCTATGTCATATTTTGTATGCATATTTAAACTGTCGACTATAAATTTTAAACCAAGCTTAGTATGCCTTCCTATAGGCCGTGATCTCGGACCTCTCCTGTGTTATGGCCCCAATTTGTTATGACATAAGACAGCAAGGGATGACAGACAAAATTTCAAAACTCAAACAGATTTTCATTAAACAAAGACTAACCCTAACCTACAATTTACTCTACTGCCCAAGATTGATATATACAAGAAAAAAAATATTTACATTCCCTTGAGATGGGGTCGCTTGGTGATGTTCCGGGTGAGGAAAATGCTCCAACACAGGCAAAAATCCACTAAAAAAAAAACTTCACAGGTCTTGAACAGAGTGACAGGTCTGGTCAAATGTATCCTTTTCCTTGCAATTTCTCCTAGTACTTTACTCTCTCAATTTTCCTCATTATATGCTCCTTTGCAGACCCCTCCCACCCTTTAGACTTTTTTAATTCTCTGGGACTTTCTGTCTCAGACATGCTCAGGACATGCCCAAACCTAGCTCCAGTCTGGGCTTAACCAAAAAAAGGTCTTTTCACATTACACCTGAGATTGCAGCCCATACCACCGCTTTTAGCAACCATCCAAGACACCGAGGGTAACGCAGCAATGATCTGTAGGCTGATATTATCCCACGCATACCGCTTGGATTTGCTGTTTACTCCCGAGCCAAATTTCCCTCTGATTAGGCAACATGCTTTTGCTCCAGCACCAACTGGCCCAGTAGCAGTAACTGTTCGTGGCTCCAGTTGGGCTTTCGTGTCCTTTTTGAACTTTCATCCATGACAGTTTAGGGCAAACAAACTTGAACAGCTCGACATTTAAATGATGGCATCATACTCTCATTCTCATCGGGTAATAAGTTGCTAATTATTGGGGCAAATGACGCGTTTCATTAATAACTCTATTAACGTTTTTACAATTGTATCTTTCCTAGGTACTTTTATTTGCCTAGAGCGTGATATGTGGGGACCGTGCATTGTGCATTTTCAAAAGTGCTCTATATGTTATTATTTCACGCATAATCTAAAAATTGGCATGCATCATTACTATTCCAGCTCGCTTTAGGGGATAGAGCTTTGAATTTGAGAAACAAATTGGGGAGGAGTCATTTTAAAGGTCAGCGTTAAGGTTAGGGTTAGGGTTAAGGCAGTGTTTAAAATTGGGACCGCCGTACCTCTTTACATTGAAATGCATTGGAAAACTGCCGTACCTGTACAACTGCCATTATTTTATGGGACAAACCAGCTGCTTGGACTATTTTCTCATTTTTTCCTCCATGGGTTGTATGTGTGATAATTTTTTCAATGGTCTGCCCTGCCACCAAACAACCAATCACCGTGCTCATTGTCCCAAGATTCGTGAATGAGAACTGACATCAGCCATAGCAACGGAGATTACTCCCACCTATCTCAGAGCTACTCCTATTCTACAAAACCCAAAACCAGTGAAGTTGGCACATTGTGTAAATCGTAAATAAAAACAGAATACAATGATTTGCAAATCCTTTTCAACCTATATTCAATTGAATACACTGCAAAGACAAGTTACTTCATGTTCGAACAGGTAAACTTTGTAATTTTTTTGCAAATATTAGCTCATTTGGAATTTGATGCCTGCAACATGTTTCAAAAAAGCTGGCACAAGTGGTAAAAAAGACTGAGAGAGTTGAGGAATGCTCATCAAACACTTATTAGGAACATCCCACAGGTGAACGGGCTAATTGGGAACAGGTGGGTGCCATGATTGGGTATAAAAGCAGCTTCCCTGAATTGCTCAGTCATTCACAAACAAGGAGGGGGCGAGGGTCACCACTCAGTGAACAAATGCGTGAGCTGATTGTCGAAGAGTTTAAAAACAAAATTCCTCAATGAGCTTTTGCAAGATATTTAGGGATTTCATCATCTACGGTCCGTAATATCGTCAAAAGGTTCAGAGAATCTGGAGAAATCACTGCACGTAAGCGACAAGGCCGAAAACCAACATTGAATGCCTGTGACCTTTGATCCCTCAGGCGGTACTGCATCAAAAACCGACATCAGTGTGTAAAGGACATCACCACATGGGCTCAGGAACACTTCAGAAAACCACTGTCAGTAACTACAGTTCGTCGCTACATCTGCAAGTGCAAGTTAAAACCCTACAATGCAAAGCGAAAGCCATTTATCAACAGCACCCAGAAACGCCGCCGGCTTCGCTGGGCCCAAGCTCATCTAAGATGGACTGATGCAAAGTGGAAAAGTGTTCTGTGGTCTGACGAGTCCACATTTCAAATTGTTTTTGGAAACTGTGGATGTCGTGTCCTCCGGACCAAAGTAGAAAAGAACCATCTGGACTGTTATAGGCGCAAAGTTCAAAAGCCAGCATCTGTGATGGTATGGGAGTGTATTAGTGCCCAAGGCATGGGCAACTTACACATATGTGAAGGCACCATTAATGCTGAAAGGTACATACAGGTTTTGGAGCAACATATGTTGCCATCCAAGCAACGTCTTTTTCATGGACGCCCCTGCTTATTTCATCAAGACAATGCTAAGCCACATTCTGCACGTGTTACAACAGCATGGCTCCGTAGTAAAAGAGTGCGGGTACTAGACTGGCCTGCCTGTAGTCCAGATCTGTCTCCCATTGAAAATGTGTGGTGCATTATGAAGCGTAAAATACGACAACGGAGACCCTGGACTGTTGAACAACTTAAGCTGTACATCAAGCAAGAATGAGAAAGAGTTCCACCTGAAAAGCTTCAAAAATTGGTCTCCTCAGTTCCCAAACGTTTACTGAGTGTCGTTAAAAGGAAAGGCGATGTAACATAGTGATAAAAAGGCCCCGGCGCCAACTTTTTTGCAATGTGTTGCTGCCTTTAAATTCTAAGTTAATAATTATTTGCAAAAAAAAAGTTTCTCAGTTTGAACATTAAACATCTTGTCTTTGCAGTGTATTCAATTGAATACAAGTTGAAAAGAATTTGCAAATCATTGTATTCTGTTTTTATCTATGATTTACATAATGTGCCAACTTCACTGGTTTTGGGTTTTGTAGAAGTTACCAGAGTTCTCAACTAACAGTTGCTCTCAGCGGCTTTGTGAATAACTTTTAAGATTTTACTCCTACATAAAATGTTTTAGCGCGACTTAGGATTACTCCTAGCGGTAAGATAAGATGCTTTGTGAATACGGGCCCTGGTGTCTTGGGTTTAAATTGGGTGGAGAAAACCCAACTCAGCTCACCCTCTGGCTCTACAGGACCAGTGCTATCCACCCCTGCTCTATAAGCTTTTATCTGTACTTCTACTTTGTCTGCATCACAACTACGCTAAATATCCAACCACATTGACAAATCTTGGTTAAGACGTAGATTGCTGTCACAACCAGCAAGTCTGCTGAATTGGCTCTAGGAGTCTTGAGGGTTATTCCGACTGATTGCTCGATTGGCTGATTATTACCAAATTAGAAGAGACACCAGGTGAGATCAGTTAAGCGTGTAATCAACCACTTCAATCCATCAATAACACCAAAAGTCAGCAGACACTGCGGCTCTCCAGGACCAGGGTTGGCCACCCCTGTCTCAAAAGCTTAAACAGAGTACACGATTGAGTTGCGCCCACGACATGGCAGCATCTGTCAAAGGCATTTGAAGAGCTCGCCCTGGGTGTGCATACTTGCACAAACTTTAAGGGGTATAGGTAAAAGTTCAAAGGTCATACGTGTCTCTTGACAACGATGGCAGCTAGCGTTGCTGTTGGGACAAGATGAACAGCTGTTAGTAGACCGTATTGCTCAAGATGTTCCCTCAGCGCCTCCCACTGATTGCTCATGAATGATATGGTGCAGCTGCCCTCTTTGAAGACAGGGATTCGTATTTGGCTGTAAACAAACTATTGAAAACGAGACAGACTGCACGATGTATTTAGCATTATTGCAGCCAAATAGCCCCGTAGCAAGCTAGGGTTAGCTAGTTTGCGTTGTCGAACCTTATTTTGCCAGGGTTGGCTGCGGAAACAACGGACATTCAGGTGGGTTCCGTTCGCTCTGTGCTTGTATTTCAGCGGGACGGGCGCCAAATTGCTCTCAGATTTATGGCATCGGTTCCAAGCGCGGTGAAGCTGCTTTCACACCGGACGCGAAACGAACAGATTACATTCAAAGGAACGAAACGCGTGCATTCGCGTCTTCGCGTTAACTTTGAATGTAATCTGTCGCTTCTGTCGCTATCGCTTCGCGTCCAATGTGAAAGCGGTGAAACGCTGCTTTTTTGCGCTCCTCCTCTTGCATATAGTGACATTACCCTGTTACGGGGTTTGATGTCACCAGCTAGCAAAGTTCGCATTTTTTGGCAGCGAAGGGAGATTGGTTCGCTGGCTCGTTAGCTGACGCGATTGCGAGATGGCTAAATAGCTTAGCTAGCGCGGTAGCACAGTCTTACTGCTAACTCGTTCACGGTAGCCGCGGCGCGTAGCTAGTCGGCTCAGCTAACTGTTGAATCGTAACCAGCGTATCGGAGAGTTCGCGCAATCACGAATCGCGTGCCCCCTTTTTAATGAGTTAGTGCCTGTATTGGGTCGCTTACTAATTACGTCAACATTTTATCAGAACTGTCTTTTTCGTTTATTTGAAGTAATATCTAAGCGGGATACTTTCATCTATTTCAACCTGGGCATAGTGACCGCTCGCCAAGTTCACTTCATGTATTGAAGTATTTCACTGTCCCTGTTATCCAGAACTAGTTCGGCACTCGAACTTGCTGAAATAGTACTAACCAGGGCGAATTGGAGGGGTAGCTCTGGTACTAACGTTCACGGCATACTTTTTATAGTATTGCAGTGTTTAAGTTAGCTACGTTGTTCTATGTCAGGGGTGGGCTATTCCAGTCCTGGCGAGCCGGTGTGTATTTATTTATTTTTTATCAGTTGCCCTGACTAATTGAGCTAATTGGTTGTGGATCCAAATATTGATTTGCGCATAGATTAGGAATAAAAAAATGTTTTATGTAGAGAGGCAAGACTTTTCTTTTGGTGGCCATTCATGATTTCAAGAAATGCCCTAGAAACGACATGCTTCATTAATAGTTGGACTAATTTAGATAATTAACAAATTAAAGGCCAGAAGTTGGTCTGAAAATCAGTGACAGATGCGGCCCTCATTGCCCACCTCTGTTCTATGTCATGTCCGTAACCTATTGCTAATTGCTGACACGTTGCTCCCTAGCTAATGCTGTGAATGACATGGGCGTTAGCCTGCTAGGTAGGTTACACGGACAGGACCGCACTTGAGTCAGCTGCTCGTAGCTTAGCCCTCTTCCTCGTTTCCTGAAATGGCTTCTTCTGAAAACATAGCGAGTTCGCGACGTACATATCAACATTTTCAAATGTTTGTTTTTGACATTGTTCATTCGTGTCACGTATTGTATGTTCTCGGTTTAAAGCCGCTTTCACACTGGACGCGAAACGAATTTTTCGCACGACAGACTACATTCAAAGTCAATGCAAAGACGCGAATACGTCTTTGCATTGACTTTGAATGTAATCTGTCGCGCAAAAATTCGTTTCGCATCCTTTGTGAAAGCATCGTAAGTGTGGTTTGTTCCTCTGAGTCAGGCTGTCGCTGTACCTCAGTTCCTGTGTTTTTTTTTTTTTTTTTTTGGTTGCCGGAGGCAATTCAAATTATTCTTGATGTTCAGTTCATTAGTTTTTTTTTTATGCCTTTGGCGTAATATATTTTAGAGATTTCAAACTGTATTGATTCAACCACGGTAGAAGCAAGTCTCATACCGTATTCCCTGCCTTTTTTGTTTTAAATCCAGCAAGTTGTTTTTGTTTCCTCCCATGTGTTGCATATCTTTTTTTTTTTTTTTAGTGCAAGCATGACTGAACTCAACTATCTTGGCCAAACTGGCTCTGTGCCAACCATGGTTCTTAATCTCTGCGATTAATTTGGAGACTGTGTTAATGTGGAGAATGCACTTCGTACAATGTAGTTAAGTGATGGATGCACATGTCCTGTTTGATATGGGGGTTCATTCTGTAGGGATTGGATTGTCCGAGTTGGGTTCACAATGATGTCTTGCAGGTCCGTGCCCAGAACCTAAGCTCACTGAGGTCACCTGGGACTGTATTCATCAAAAATCTGCTGGGATTTCGTACCCAAATATTGCGTTCTTCTAAATAAATAAATAGAAAAACGCTGTAAAGGCCTAATCAAATTACCAAATTTATAACTCTGTACATATTTTTCTAAAGTGCCTAATCTTATCAATTAAGCATGTTGGCTTTTTTTAATGCCTAATTTCTTTTTATTAGAGTGCAATTCGCAGAGAAAGTAGCGTACTCATCATTTCTGGACTTATGCACCGTTCATAAATTAGGCCATCTGATCCCTAGTGAGCTATTGGTAGAAATGCCCATATAGGCATACGATTAAGTTTTGTTTGGATGGGCTGCGCCTGAACTTTATAGCCTAATCCAGAGCAGTTATCAGAGAAGATGCTGTTTGGTTGTAACATGAACCATAAGCAATCGCTTCGGTGTTTTTGATAGCGTTATGTCAAACAGTGCTTTAAATCGTAGAGCTATGCAAGCTATGGGGTTTGCATGAGCGCACTCTTCTTGAAATCCCTGTAACTTCTAAATGGTGTCTCTGCCCCTACCCATTGGTTTGTTCTACCCAGCACTGAGTAGCCTATCCTGCATATAAATACCCTGGGCAGGGATTCAAATTTTAGTTCACTTCTCTCTCATTTTGTTTGCAGGGGAAATGTGTCTGAGGCCAATTTGAATGACAACAGAGGAGTCATTTGCATAATATAGCCTCTGTAATAAAGTTCAGGTGCAGTGGACTAAAGACACTCAACCTGTTTTACATGATCTCTGTATCTGCTCACATCTCAACTCTCATTATGACGTGTGAATGGAGTTTTTCGTAACTGAGATGAGAGTATGAACGTATGGGGGGCGGGTACAGTCTGTTGGGTGGCTAGCCATCAGCCTAAAACAAGTCTGTCGTGCTGGAGTACAGTAAAACAGCTTAGAAAGTTTCTTGCTCAGTAGATCCCATCCCTGTGATTGATAGAGATGGCAATTTCGAACCTTTGAAACAGTTTTGAATCCTTTGAAATAACCACTGTTTCGAAATGTGCCGAATTGTTTCGAAAACAGATGTATTTCAGTAGTGCACGGCCTAGTGGCAAAAACTTTTACTGCAGCTATTAAAATGTTTAGAAGTGAAACAAAACACATGGATCATTGCCGGAGCGGAGCAGGAAAAACGTCAAGTCACGTGACAAAAGTTTTGAAGCAGAGTCCTAAACCCATGTCAAACCTGAAAGTTTTGAACTTGTTCAAATATGCGTGTCGAAATTGCCATCTCTAGTGACTGGCCACTTTTTTTTTTTTTTTTTTTTCTCTTTCTCTAGTCTGAACGGGGAGAGAAATTCCTTGGGAAGGTTTCCTTCCTGCTTTCATTTACCTTAACAAGGAAAAATAAGTGGCCTGGTTCTAAAGTTAAATCACAAGTGTATAGATCGTTAAATTCTCTGATGATTCTCTTTATTTGCTCATTCTTGGTACTCTGGGGCTTTGCTTTCGGGAAATTGCAGTGGCTTTAGGCCCTCGCTAATTGAGACGATTCCACTTACTCTGTGACTCTTGCACACGGGGGACCCCTCTCCCAGCTGCCTATTTGGAAGGGAATATGTGTGAGCATGTTAATGCAGACGTTCACAAGGGTTTGTGCCCTCCACTACACGTGCATGTGCGCTAACAGTCACCATGTTGCCACCTAGAGCGAGGTGAGGGAGATGTGCAGCAGGTGGTCTGATTTAGCAGTTTTACCAAGTTGGCAAAATCCCACACCTGTTTTACGCTTTGTACTTTCCATTCCATGTGGGAGGAGTGGCTCCTTAGTGCAACTCCCCCAGCTTCCATGGCTGAGTGCAGCATTTGCCGCATGCTGTTGCCGAGAAACCAGCTGTGTCATGCTTGGGCCCATCTTGGGCTCTATGGCTCTTGTGTAAGCAGCTCTAGTGAAGCAAGACTGATTGGGTAACAGCCATTCTCTGTGCCAAGGAGCGGCTTTTTCTGACACGCTTTTTTGCAACCTATTTTGTGCAAGTGCTTGTGCTCTGTACTTGTGTTATACACCTAGATTTCAGCTTGTCCGATTTGTTGTCTTGTACTGAAATCTGGCCATAGGTTTATTTTATTTATCCACACATTACATGATGCTACTGAGCCAACAGTCTGAACGAGTTATCTGAAAGGATAAGTGTTGCATAATTGCTGGCATGATTTGGGTTAATTGGATTATTACTATTATCTTATCAACCTTTATGTGCCCAGGTTTCTTAAGTGTTCTTTATACATTTGGATCAAGGCTATATGAGCCAGATTGCATATTGGCTGATATTGTTGCATGTCTTGCATATTGCCACTTGTCTGGCTTAGCTTTAATAAGTTTTGCAAGAAACAATATATTAGAATGTTCTTTGGAAAGAGCCAGAAAAGGAGAATTGTTATTGATTGCCACTGATGTCATCCTGTCCAGAGAACCTGTCAGGCGCTCAGTGGCCAGTGAAATCAGAAGTAGTGCTGGCTGTTTGTTTGAAGCCTGTCACAGTGATGGAGAATTCCTTCATGCCCTTAATGTTCCATAGGTAGACTAACACAAAAAACAATATGACAACTAGTTTTAGTGCAGTGCCCATTCAGTGGCTGCTTGTGCATTGTAGTGCAGTGGCCAGGCAGTTGAGCGGTTATTGGCACTTGCTGCTTTCCTTTCCTCGAACTGCTCAGCCAAACAACTTCAATCTCGATACTGCACTTCCTCTGCAATGCGCTCACCTAGTTTGAATTTGATGGGGCGAATGGCTGTTGAGAGATGTGAAGTACACTCATGCATGCACACAGATACAGATTCCGTGCTTTATAGTATGACTTAAGATTGATTTAGCATTTGCTTGCTTTGAAATTTGACTCGTAGAATTCTGTGTTGTGCACAGGGTTTTATTAATGGGACATTTCATGTCAATTCACACGCCCTCCTCAGTGACATCTTTCAGATTTGATTCAAGAAAATTCTAAATTTAGTTTTTGACCTCAAATGAAGGAATCCCTGATTTCAGCTTCATCCCTTCGGCATGATGGCCCTAAGAAATTTGGGTGCCTCGCCCACTTTTTTTTCCTGCTCTTAATTTGTATCCATATCTAGGCAATGATTTCCCCAGGTCTCCCCTTGAGATGGACAATTTGCTTTTAATATAACAAACCTGAAGACCTTATCCAACTTTATCGGCAATAAAGTTTACTTATCCTGCTCCTTCTGTGTTAACCGTTTTTTGAAAAATTGACCCTTCGGTCCACATTTCTTAAATGACTCCGACAAATCCGGAAAATAGGTCAACTGAGCTCAGTATTGATGGTTTTAGCGGTTGAAACTTGAAATCAAATACCAAATAATGATACACCGAATAACCTTTTCATCAGATCAGGGTGGAATTTCATCAAAATGATTAAGATTTAGCGTGTGTGTGTGTGTGTGTGTGTGTGTGTGTGTGTGTGTGTGTTTTTTTTTTTTTAATAAAGAAATGTGGGGCAAAGGGTCCATTTTTCAAAAAAATCAGTTCACACAGAAAGTGCTGTGTTACAAGCCAACTTTTTATTGGCCCTAAAGTTGGATAAGGTGTGTAAGTTGTTCATATTAAAAGTAAATTGTCTCAAGTGGAGACATGGTGAAATCATTGCCTAAAATGAGGGTTCTGAAGGGTCTGTTTGTCCTGCGACCATTTTTGCCCCCATAACCCCACTCCCTGAAAACCATCTGAGTTACAGTAATGTCATATTTGAAGAAGTTGTCAAGGCCTTCAAACACACATCTCAATTACCTTGACCCTCCAATATCCCAAAAATCATTGTTATCCTCATCAATTTTTAGTCCTGGAGCTCTTATAAAGTTATGGGTCTCTTCAAATTAAGCACAGGGAGAAAAAAAGTAGGCATGTCACCAAAATTTCCCTGGGCTATTATGGCGAAATGCCTAAAAGGTATGAAACTGAAATTTGGGATTCCTTCATTTGGGTTGAAAAACTAATTTTACATTCCCCTCCTCTGGCAAGTCTGAGATGTCACTGGAGAAGTTTCTGGAATCTGTGTGAGTTTACATGGGATGAATAATGATCATGCTCATTTAAAGTTGAATGTTATGCACGTATGCATCCAATTCTGCCAACAAGCGTGCTTTTATTGGATTATTGAAAGTGATTATTGCAATAATTTACGTCCCTCTAATGTGGTATACTATGCATTTTCCAGCTCGTGTAGAATTCTGCACATTCACCAAAGTCCCCATGCGTGTGTTCGCGCTCACGCAGCTTTGCACCCTCCAGGCTGAACTTGCTTGTATTGATCGTATCCTCTTCAGTAGAGAGCCAGGACAGTAACACAGGGGAACTGGCAGTTTTGTGGAAAATACCAGTTCAGTGCATCCTTACACTGAACTGTGAGAGAACCCAGGGGCAGCACAGTTAATGGGGCTCCTACAGCTCTCTCTCTGTATGAAATCATTGATGCGGCTCTGACATTTAGTGTCGTTCAGCGCAGTTCTCTGTGAGAAGGCCACAGCAGGAAACCGCTGCACCATAAGAGCCCCGCTGGGTGCACGTCAGGCGTGGAGATGATGTGTGATGTCACTTCCTTTGTTTGGGCTGTTTCAGGGATGGGCTGTACTGAATTAGTTGGCAGTGCATGAGCGTGAGTATACATGTATATTGATGTATACAATTCATTCCCATCCTGTACAGTCCAGTTTTGGATGTTTAGCTAGATTGTGCTGCTAGGTAGGTGGTATATCTTGCTCTTCATCTGGTTTCACCTATTTAATTTTTGTGTTCAGTGCAATAGATATTTGATTTCTTAGAAAATATATAATTATTGGATTTTATTGGTCATAACTAACTGAATATGATGTAATTTCCTGTTGGGTTGCTGTAGTGAGCTAGAGTCCATTCGTGCTCTCCTGATGTTCCAGCTGAGAGCTGAGACTGATTTCACTACTCGTGTTGCTAATTAGTTTTTCTTCACACATACAGGTGATTACAGTACAAATACAGGCTGAATGTTGAGATAAAGGGTCCACCATGGGTGCGTAATTTAGCCTAAACTTCCGCAATTTAAATCTCCACTGGCCGTTGTGAGTTGAGAGAAAATGGCGAGGAAGAGTGAGTGATGGTGGGTGAATGGAGTAAGTCTATGTTCACTGGTTGAGACTTCCGGTTATTGAACTGTATGGCCAAAAATAACATTATCGCGTACGTCAGAAATGTTACGCTTTACGTTCTGTGGTTTGGACTGGTTCTGAGTGATATGACTGATGCTGGTGACGGAGGCTGCCTCTCTCCCTGTAGGGATGGCGGTGTCGGTGCGGGGCCTGTACTTCATGCTCGCCCTGTTCCTGGGCAGTTTTTTCGGCAGCATCTTCATGCTGGGGCCCTTCCTGCCGCTCATGCTGATCTCCCCGGCCTGGTACCGCTGGCTCACCGACCGCATCGTCGCCACCTGGCTCACGCTGCCCGTGGTGCGTGTCCTGCCACCTCCTGTTCCTTCAGCTAACCACCTCCTCCTGTTACCTCCTGGTGCTGGGCAATTAGGCTGAAAAATAATGATCACCATTTAACCCTCAGAGCATTGAATTCATTTCCCAGGAATTAAAAATGTTGTCCTGAGCTGTTGAAAATCCATCATGTGGCAACTTGTTTAAAAGAGCTCTCAACAAGTTGCCACATGATGGATTTTCAACAGCAGCTGATTTTGATATCTCGCATCATTTGCCAACCATAGTTGCCTGGAGCGCTCTTAGGGTTCATTAATGTTCCAAATACAACATTAAGGGTGCTGCAGAAGAATTGAGAATGTTCTTTCGCTGATAAAAAATTGGAGGTTATTTACTTTTAACGAGGTGGCCAGGAGTAGACACATGAGTTACTCTGACTCAACTTTATGTTCCCAGAAGTCATTATTTGAGAACTAATCTCCTGGTGATCATATTATTACCTAAAAATACTGAAATATGCAAGGTTGATGGATTTGCCGTGGTGTGATTATTTGAAGTGATATTGTGGGTTTTAAATGCAGAAATGACCCAGCTCAATGACCTCCTCTTACTGCCCTCACTCCTGTCGCTCGGTCATTCTGTCACGCCCTCCGTTCAGTGATTTACGTCTGAAATTTGTCAGAAAAATGAGTACGTGTGTGTTCTGCTTCCCTGAGTAATCCCCCCCCACTTATATTTCTCTCCATCTATCCTTTTCTCGCTTGCTCTCCTTCTCTGTCCGCATTCTTTCCCACTCTTCTCTCTTCCTGGCTCCCCCCCTCTCTCCCTGTCCGTCCCTATCCCTGCCCGCCCCCCCGCTCCAGGCTCTGTTAGAGCTGGTGTTTAAGGTAAAGGTGGTGATCACGGGCGATGGCTTCGTTCCCGGGGAACGCAGTGTCATCATCATGAACCACAGGACCAGGCTGGACTGGATGTTCCTGTGGTGCTGTCTACTTCGCTACAGCTACCTGCGTCTGGAGAAGATCTGCCTCAAGGCCGTGCTGAAGTCCGTGCCTGGCTTCGGTGGGTACAACCCACCCCCCAGCGCTGTAGTTTGTGAAATTACCGCCCAGTGTATTTTATTCCTAACAACTGGGTTTACTACCTAGGTTTTCTCCCAAGAGGTATACGTTTTAATGTGTGACATGTCGGATTTTTTGGTAGTTTGATAAGATACTTGGCAGAACCCTTGTGTTTTCCATTTCTTCTTCAGACACTCATGCACTCACTCATACTCACTCTCACTCCCTCTCGTGGATGTACATGAGCAAGGCCAGCAGTTGCTGGTAGTTTGTGGTTCAGGGAAGCACGTGTACGCAAGGCGCCTTGCAGGTAAATTGGATGCTCAAATGCATGTGCACATGAACAGACAAACGGTTAAATGCATAGGAAGGCGTACTTGTAAACGCATGCTCATGGAGGTATATGGTCACCATTCATGTGACCTAAGGTACTTCCTGAACGATGCGTGACTCGCCCCACCTGTCGGACTGAAGCCATCATATTGAAAGGGAGCCATGATGAATTTTTTTTTTTTTTTTTACACCTTTCTTTGGTGTTTTATGATGTATATGGAGAATGAGAGAGGTCTACAAAGTCCACCCAAAGATCAGAGCTCTTCTTGTTGACAAACGTCTATCTTAAACTGCGTTAAATTCCAGCTTCTTTGTCCAACTGTTTTGTCCTGAACATTGTGACATCACTATCGCCACAAGGCGGGCTAAAAAGAAAGTTAGGCTTTTCTGAAGATGCAAAGAAGTGGTGGCTTCAATTTATTTTCAAACAGAATCTGTCGCGAGCTAGTTAGGCAAGTGTTTCCAAGTTTTCTTAATATGTAAACCTAATTCCAAGCATTACTAGCTAGCTACTGAAATCGACTGAACTTAGAAACTGTTGCTAGTTTAGCCGCGGGCAGTGTAGGAGATGCGTTGAAAGAATGGTTGAATGTTTTTAATGGAATTGAGTCTTAATGGAGTAGCGCCGCTATTCAAAATAAATGGAATGTTTGTTAAAGGTTGCTACCTTGCAGATACTAATTGTGGATCATCTGAACAAACTGAATTCTAATATGTAGTTTAACATTTTTGTTGACTCCTTGTTGCATGTCATTATGAATACAATGACCATGCTTGCCTGGCCTGCAGACGTTACCATTACTTATTGGCTGTATTCGAATCCCGTTCTCGAACAGAGAACAATGTTTGTCGCGAATCGAATACCCGAGAAAGTGTTTGCGAACGCGTTCTCAGATCAAGAACAATGGGGAGCAAACATGGCGGCCACTGGTGAAACAGATGAAATGTAAGCTGATTTTATTAAAAAAAAAAAAAAAAAAAATACCTCGTATGGTCTATTTTACATAACTTGTAGATTTCGGAACAATTTAATCTATTGACTGATCCATTAGGCCTTGACTTAACCCAATTCCGGATTGAAAAAAATCACTTAAATGCTCACAATTATTTGCTTCATGATCTAGAATAGACTGTTGGCGAGAACCGCCTTGCCTCTGAAAACATCGGTACCTCTGCCAAGCATTCAGCAACGTGGGTCCACACATGATTGCAGACGCGTGCACATGGTTACCGGTCCCGACTGTTCCGGCATATTCGAATCCCGACTTGTTCCTGAGCTGTTCGGAAACGGTCAAGAACAAGGATACAAGAATACAGCCATTGTGTCACTCGTGTAATGGCTAGCCAGGTAGCTACTACTTATATCCCCGAACGCCGAATGGCGTTTCAGAGATATAATGTTTTGGTCCGGCCGCCGCGCTGCCCTACGTGTTAACGCGATAACTTCAGTAATATTTCAATTAGAAATTTCAAGTTTTGCATATAAGTAAGTATCATAAAGAGGAAGAACTGATTAAATTTTGGACAATTTACAATTTCTAGATTGGCCATCAGGGGCCAAAAAGCTGAAAAATCACTGTTTTTATCGTATCTCTGGAACTATTTGTCCAATTGACCTCAAATCAAGTGCAAATGAAAGGTCATGACCTGTGGAGGTGACCCACGATTACATTATACCTGTTTGGTTCAAAATTTTGACACAAGGTGGAGCTTTGTCACATAAAATTCGCCATTTTTGCCATATCTTTGGAGCCATTTGTCTGACATAGTTTTATGTGCAACTGCAAGGTCATGATCTCACAACGTGTCACATGATGACATCATACCTGCATGATTCAATATTTTGCCACCAGGTGGTTCTTTGTGATGGAAAATTACCATTTTGGCCAGATCTTCAGAACAATTTGTCCGACTGACCTGAAATTAAGTTCAAATAAGTCTATTCAAGGTTTGAGGAATTGGAGGATTGGGGGCATTCGAGGATATACCCCAAGCCGTTACCTCGGACGGCATAAGCCTAGTTCAGTCATTTTTGTCTCGCCCCGAAGGGATTTGCGAGACATAGGCGCCGCTTTTTCCATCAGCGGCGTCGGCGTCCATCCACAAAAACTATAACCAAGGTTAAAGTTTTTGGTTAAGGTTTTCGGAGGCAGCCGGGGCGAGACATACCCGCAGCGTTAGTGCTTGTTATTAAGAGGCTTGCCAGAATCTGGGGGACTATGGCATGTTTGCCCTCCTGCATGTTGCTCTGTTTGCTGGCCAATCAGAACGGAGCCCATTTCAAAGAGGGCATACCCCTGCAGTACAGCCTGTGTTTCAGAGGGTTAAGAGTGACAAAATTAGATTGCCTGCAAATCATGGAATTTTTGTTTTCATCGCTACAAACCTTTAATTATAAACCTTCCTTTTGGACATTCAAGAATATTATTACTTTGGGGGCAGGAAATCGCTCAATGAGTCCCTGGAATCTTCCTCTAGTCCATTATGAAAGTCTGCTTATACTCTAATGTGCTGGCCAAAAATAAAATGGTCTGTAAATAGTGCCACTGATTGTTGTTTTTCTTTGAATTTGAATGGTGGTAATCACTCTATCATTGCCTGCTGTGCTGTGTATCTCTGGGCTCCCATTACTGAAGTTTATTTATGGAACGCAATTGTCAGTATAAGACATGATCTGGCATCAAATTGACAAATAAGGAAAAGATAACCGATTAAGGCGTGGAGGGAAAATGATGGATAAATATACACTCAGCCCACGGGTCTGCTGTTAATTGCTTATTAGTTTGTTTGTTAGCGTCTCTGGGTGTCCATCTGTGTGTTGGGTGTGAATGTTTGTTCGTGTCATTGTTTGCATGTCTTGTCTGTTGCTTTCTAAGTATTTGTTCTGTGTTACCCCCCCCTGTTTGAACCCCAATTCTGAAATGGTTGGGACAAAGTAAAATTGTGAATAAAATCAAACGCAATGACTTTCAAATCACACCAGCCAGTATTTTATTCACAATAGAACAGGGATAACATAGAAAATGTTGAAACTGAGAAATTTTACAATTTTATCCTGTTTACTATGGTGTAGCATCCCCTCTTCTTTTTAACAGAGTGGAGGCGTGTTGGGCATTGAGGAGACAAGTTTCTTGAGTTTAGCCATTGGAATTTGATCCCACTCTTGTTTAATACAGGCTTCCAGCTGCTGGAGAGTTTTGGGTCTCCTTTGACGGACTGTTCGTTTAATTATGCGCCAAATGTTCTCAATCGGTGAAAGATCAGGACTGCAGGCAGGCCAGTTCAGCACATGGACTCTTCTACTACGAAGTCATGCTGTTCTAATGGCTGCAGTATGTGGTTCTGAATTATCCTGCTGAAATGCACAAGGCCTTCCCTGGAATAGATGTCATCTGGAGGGGAGCATATGTTGTTCTAAGACCTTTTATATGCCTTTCAGCGTTCATGGTGCTTTTTTAAAACATGCAAGTGTCCCACACCATATACTCCAATGCATCCCCATACCATCAGAGATGCTGGCTTTTGAATTGAACGCTGATAACTGGAGGGGTGGTCTTTTTCCTTTTTAGCCCAGAGGACACGACGCCCATGATTTCCAACAAGAATGTTGACTTGTCTGACCACAGGACACTTTGCTACAATCCACTTTGAATGAGCATTGGCCCACAGAACAGTGGCGCTTCTGGATCATGCTCAAAAATGGCCTCCTTATTCCATGATAGAGTTTTAGGTGGCATCTGTGGATGGCACGGCCTGTGTTTACTGACAGTGGTTTCTTGAAGTATTCCTGGGCCCATTTATTAATGTCAATGACAGAATTATGCCAGTGAGTGATGCAGTGGCATCTGAGGGCCCAAAGATCAGGGGCACCCAGTAAAGGTCTTCAGCCTTGTCCCTTACGCACAGAAATTTTTTTTATTTATTTTTTTTCACCCAGTTTGTCTGAATCTTTTGATGTTATGCACTGTTGATGAGACCTTCAAAGCCTTTGCAATTTGACATTGAGGAACATTGTTTTTAAAGTATTCCACTTTTTTTTATTATAATATATGCCAGCCTTCACAGGTTGGAGAGCCTCTTTCCATCTTTACTTCTAAGAGATTCAACCTCTCTAAGACATCCCTTTTACAGCCAATCATGTTACACACCTGATGCCAGTTAACAACATACTGGCTCATGTGATTATAGTCATTGCATTTAGATTTTATTCACAATTTACTCTTCGTCTTAACTATTTCAGAATTGGGGTTGTACAACCCTGTCTTTTTGTGTGTGTCTACGTTTCTGAAAACTTAGTGGAGTTCATATGTCTGAATTGTGTGGGGTTTTTAAATGGTTGCGCCTATGTGCATCTGTAACGTATGTCTGTGTGTTAGGCAAGCAGACAATGTGCATTTGGATTGTGTTTCTGGTTATATTTTACATGCCTTTATAGCCATTTGTCCTGTCCCAGGCTGGGCCATGCAGGTGGCCTCCTTCATCTTCATCCAGCGGCGCTGGGAGGACGATCGGCAGCACATGGAGAACATGCTGCAATACTTCTGTGACATCAGAGAGCCTCTGCAGCTGCTCATCTTCCCAGAGGGCACAGACCTGACGGGTGAGAGCCTGCACCAGCATGCCGTCCATTACTGACCAATGCACACGCTTCTGTAGAGTACACCACTGATGAGCCTGCACCAGCATGCCCTCCCATTACTGTCCAATACACATGCTTCTGTAGAGTACACCAATGATGAGAGCCTGTACCTGCGTGCCCATTTATTGTCGAACACACTCATGTCTGTACAGCACACCACTGGTGAGGGCATACACCAGGACACCCAGTATACTCCTCATACGTTCACATATCTGTACTGCACACCACTGAATAGAGCCTATACCAGCATGTCCACTATAGCTCTCAGACGTGCACAAATTCTGTTCAGCTCGCCACTGGTAAGCGCATACACCAGCACACCTCCTATTACTCTCATACTTGCCGACAGCGCAATACTGGTGAGAGCCTATACCAGCGCACCCACTTTAACTCTTATGTACACATTGCGATACTGCACACCGCTGATAATGACACATGGCGGCATTCCCTCTATCACTCTCAAATGCATTTAAGTGCAGCACACCACACGCATGCATACCATTTCTCAACAGTATCCTTTATTGCAGTAATTCCTGCTGTACCCTTGTGTCTGTAATGGTGGCTTTCGACTCATACTTCTGTATCTCTCTCACAGACTTAACTGTGCTCTTGGTTCCCTCCTGGTTCTGTTGTTGTCTCTGTCACATGCACCATATGCTCCCCCTCTTAAACCCGCCTTCACTTTTGCTCTCTTCTGATCTCCTCTTATCCAAATCGCATAAGCCTCTCTTGTTCCTGCCTCCCTGTACTGGGCCTGCAGTAGTGGGCCACAACAGGATTGGCTGGCTTGGACCTCCCAGCTTGACACCAGCAATTACGCAAGCGGTGGACTATGCTACGTGGTTTCCCGAGAAGTCCGCTGCTTAGACTATACAAATGTCGTGGAGGGTCCTGATCACCTACTCTGACACAGCGCCTCTGAATGCACTGTGCATTTGGTCCCTACAAAAGATCCTCTGTAATGGGATTGGCTTGTCAGGTGCACAGGGCAGCTGTCCCCATGTGCTCGCTGATCTACCTTTACCTTTTAAAGAATGGATGTTTGGACTGCGTTTCTTTTTTTTTTTTTTTTTTAAATTGCCTCTATGCCATATGCCTGTGGGTACATGGGGCTACCATTGTCTGTGTGTATGAGGTTGATCGTTTATCCACCTGTCAAAAGAATTAATTGAATTGATGTGTGTGTGCTTGTAGGGACTCTAAAGGTGTGCATCTCCATACCTTATTTTTGAATTTCAAAAAATTTATTTATTTTTTTTTATTTTTCAGGTGTTTGAAGATGGGTAAATTTTGTGTTTTACCTCTTTCTTTGCTGTAATGGGGGCTGTTGGCTGTATTGTCAAACTGCTCCACAGACTTCGTAAAGCTTATGTTCTTTCTTGGGATCCAAAAGGTGTGCTTTACATTCTTTGAATTTTTGAAAATTGACGATTTTTCAGGTTTTTTTTGGGTAAATTTTGTTGACTTTCTCAGATTCCAGGGTATCTATGTCCAATGGACACAAATTTTCAGGTGTTTCATAAATCAAAGCCAGCGTTCGAGAGCTCTGCTGCTTTGAGGTACCTGTGATGATTGTTATGGCAGCAATGAAATGTTCAACTTGGAATTTTACCACCACATCTGTGACGTAATGCCTTTCAGCAGCAGTCTGCTCTGTGGGAAATGGCTTGCAGTTGATGGGCAGGTGTGATGGAGGAGACCAGATGCATGCTGGAATCTCCACACCACCTCAGTCTTCTCTTTAAATTGCTAATGTAGGGGCTCAACCAAGCAGTTATTCTCTTGTGAACATAAATCAAGGTTCTTGGCAAAGTCTAGTTAATTTGTTGTTCGAGATGAAAGCCTTCAATCAAAAGATTGATAAATTTGACTTCATTGCGCTAGTCTTTCTTTAGATCGAGCATATTTATCCCCATGTCTATGCCTTTTTAAGGCTATGAAAGTTCTAGTGACATCAGTGAGAGTCTTGCTTCAAAGGATGTCCTGATATGATGGAAAGAATGAATACATTACTAAGTGTTCTGTATGACAAACAGTGATTTGTAGGTTGAACCAGGCCCAAGGGGATTGAAATTCTTTCCCAATTTTCACCAACATCCCACGCACCCCTGATGAAGCTTTAGATTTAAACGTCTGCAAACCGATGAGTGTTGCTCTTATCCTGCTTAAGTTGTGTCCTGTCTGCCCTCACAGAAAACACCAGGACAAGAAGTGACGAGTTCGCTGAGAAAAATGGCTTGCCCAAATATGAGTACGTGCTGCACCCCCGGACCACAGGCTTCACCTTCATCGTGGAAACACTTTGCAAAGGTCGGGGTTCGCGCTTGATTGTCTTCAGTTTAAACAAGAGAGCTGAAACATGCTTGTTTGTTCATATTAAGCTCTGAGCTGGAGTTGGGATCACGCAGTGGTAGAGTTCATTACTTTTAAAAATATGTTCCTGAATTATCCTCCTTTTGGAAACATTTTCCGTTCCAAGTGCTCTGGCCTCCCTCAGGGAAAAATGTGACCCAGGCTTTAGGAAAAACAAACCACAAGTCTGGACTAGGGGTGATGTGGATGAAGTGAAAACTGATGAAATTAGTTCACTTGAGTACGCTCTTTGAGACTGGAACAAATTGTACTGAACTCTATCAGATAACAGCCAAAGACTGTTTGCTGCTGTTGTTGTATAGCACAGATAATGCATTGTCTACTTTACAATTGCTGATAATGCCACTATTTTTCCTATTACTCCATCATTTTGAGAATTTTTGTGCCTTTGGTGATCTTGGTGACTAAATACAAACTAATCCAGAAAATCATTGTTGATTCGTATTATGTAAATCTTATTTTACTCAGTGTGTCTGACCAAGATTGTGAGTAAAGTTCAAAGCTCTTGTGTGGGTGGTGTGTTGAAATGGAACTTCTGAATGTGAGCATGAATGTTTTAATGACTATGTTCTGAAACGTTCGGTTTCACTCGGTTGCTATTTCTTTACCCCGCAGAATTCTTAAAATATGCCTTTGTTTAGATTAACTCGTGTTTGCAATATTCCATGTATTCCACCGAGTCTAGAATATGAAAGGTTATTTTTTGCATCATGCGATGACTGGGACACTTCTGAAATTCACGATAACTGTGCAGGAAGGGGAAATGGTTCTGCTCTTAATGACTCATTAGCCGGGACCGGGACAGTTTCTCAGCAGGAACTCTTCAATAAATGCGGAGGAACTTTGTATGAGCAGCAGACCCCTGTTCCCTGCAGGTCTGTTCATGTTTTGGGCAAAATGGCACAGGATGGCAAGACATTTCCAGCAGCGCTCATGCTAAAATTAGATAAGACAGTGGAAACCTTTTAATAACATGCGCCAGAGGAGATTTATGTTTTAATGACTTAAAAGTGTTGGTCCATGACATGCCGTCTACGCCACTTGAGCTCAGATAACATTACTCCATTTCTCTTATCTAACATGCCACTCAATTCCCTGGAAAGTATTTGAAATTGAGGTTGGATGTAAAGTAGCTGATCATTGCAGCGGAATGTTCTGGTTGCTTGATTCAGATTTTCCACCTGTCTCGTACTTCCTGTGTGCCCATCAGTAATTGGCTGCTGTTTAGTGGTTTCCCTCTGAGCCCATCAACCTGTCTTTTTGCAGTTTCCATCTCCAGTATGAGGTTAAGTGGCACATCAGAGCACTTGGGAATACTGACCCATGTAAATTTTTGGGTCACTCGGCCATTTAAAAATCCCTGCTGCGCAGAAGGCTTTTATGTGGAAGTAGAACCTTCCGCATAAAGAAGCATTGTGAATCGAAGTTGTAGTGGAAATGTTCATTAATGTGAAACTAGTTTAGGTCATCTGAATTGTGAAGCTTGAATTTGATGGACATCACGAAGATTCTGAAATGATCTATGTGCATTTTGTTGCAGAATTCTTTATTTTGAATTGAAATGCAACTTTTTTTAAAACTATTTCAGCTTTCCAAATTATGTATCTTATTCTGACCTGTTGTCCGTGGTCTCTAATGCAAGAGGTCAGTTTTTTTTTTTTTTATAGCTTACAGTTAGCCGCCAAGCCTGCTATGCTATTCTATTTGATGTCTTAACTCTACACCGTTCCCGTCACATCCTGCGCCACTGACGTTAAAATGAGTCTTTGACTACTGACGGTATGTTTTTTCTGAATCGACATATGATACAGCCCATTTGACTACCACCAATCACAGGGCTTTTCAGTTTTTGTTCCGGGGTTAATTGAGGTCTCACGATGAGCATCAATCAAAGCGAGCTTCGCATGGAGTTGTACCTCGTTTTGTGCAAATAATTGCTTGATTTTGGCCTTGTTTTGCATTCCTTGTTCTTCTCAGTTTGGAAATGCCCATCCTTGAGACACTTTTATGACTCTTAGCTGCCATCCGGCAGTGACTACAGTTCTCTGAGCACAGATGGTCATGTGCTTGCAAAAAACTGAATGATGGTCTCAGAGCCTTGGCACACAAAATGCACTGTATTTGGAGGTAATTATTTACAAACAAGTGGCAGCCATTTATAGGCTAAAGCCACAGTTTGCTTATTGCCCCAGCCTTGACATCCTGATTTTAATTTCATGAGTTTCCCTAAATGTGCTCGTACAGAACCGCTGCCGTGCATGTGTCTCAATTTTTCATATTCATTGCTCTCTCTGGAGGAAATTTAATCCGTTTTGCAATAAATATTTTTATTAGTCGTCATAGAACACTATTAATGACTCAAATTTACTGGTATGGAACTAAAACTTGGCTCACCACTCGTCAAACACCAGGTAATTAAGCATATCGGTTTTCTGTTCCGAATGTATCTCAACTTTAATGGTTATTCAACAATATCTAATTGCAACATCGTTTATTAACCCTTTCCCTCTGGAGTTTTCCTTGGAGAAAACTTGGGTCAAGAAAGGAAAGGGGTTAAAGAAAGGAAAAGAAGGTTTCGGAGTCAAAGTTCCAGCTAAAGTGATGCGCTAATTGATGTACAGCAAATAAACTTTTCTTTTTTCATTAAATCATGCGACTCTCCAAACATGCGACGCAATCCTTTTTAGAAGATTTCGGTGGATATTTAAACGTGGTGTGTGAGTCTGAAATATTGCAGGCTCAAGTCCATAATTGGCAGAAGTCTTTTGATGGAATGCACTGGGTCTTTGCCTCTCCACTGCTGCTTGTGCTTCTGTGCTGGACCTTAATAACTGCGTGAGTTGGCTATCAGTCCTGTGCTGGAATTGTGCTATGACAGCCAGCATGACACAGCAGATTGAGAGAGACATTCATTGATTAGTCATGGGTAATGAGTCATGGTATTGCTCAAATTTGCCTTGTCATAATAATTGTGGCAATAGTGATATCAGCAAGAGTGATATGAGGTGGTGTATTTTGAGCCTGTGTGGTAATTGGCCCCTAACATTTGACCCTCACTGCAGCAATTTGAATACTAGCTCTAGTTTCGAGGCCAAGGCTGTGGTGGGAATGATTTTCTTAAGCGTTTTTCGGGGTGGTAGAGAACCGGAGTACACAGGGGAGACCTACACAAACACTAACATGCAAAGTCCTCAGATTGGACCTGACTGGCTGTGACTTGAATGCAGAAATTTCTTATGATATATGATAAGGCTGCAGTGCTAATCGCTATGCCATAAATTGTTGGCGCAAATGCATAAATACAGCTTTGTCTCATAGTTAATCGTTGACTGTTACAGCAATATTAGAATAGCATTCTTTTTTTTTTTTTTTTAATTATTTGCTGCAATAATGACACCAGTTTGGTGATGGTTAATTGGTTATGCCTGTGTTATCCCCCTACAAACTGATGCTGACCTTTTTCATATTTATGTTTTTACGGAGTTTTACAATTTTATTGACATTTGCCTCTAAATATTGATGTGTGCTGATTGGGGTAGGAATTGCATATCTGCTCATTGGGAAGCGTACTCTTAAAATTATGATCTAACGACACAAGTATGCATTAGAAGTAGGGCTGGGCGATATGGACAATCAAGTATGTTTATCAATTACCTCTATCAATATTGTGATGGTATTGCAAGGATAAATAATGGTGTCGAAGTATTTACACACTGATATTTTTAATCAAGAGTTATGTGGATATGATGATCAAGCAGGCAACAGAACAGTGCAAGTGCGGAAAACTGCCTCCTTTGACTGAAATACAGCTGTTAAAACTATTGTCCAATGACCTCCACAGGTGACAATCTGGACGCCATCCACGACATCACGGTGGCATACCCCCAGAACATCCCGCAGACTGAGCGCCACCTAGTGCTGGGCTTGTTCCCACGGGAGATCCACTTCCACGTGCGGCGGTACGAGGTGTCGTCGCTGCCCCGCTCGGGGGCGGAGCTCCAGCGCTGGTGCCAGGAACGCTGGGCGGAGAAAGAGGAGCGTCTGCGCGCTTTCTACACAGGGCCGCGGGAGTTTGACGCGTCTCGCCGCAGCCGAATCCCGCCGTGCAAGAGCGAGCTGCGCGTGATGCTGATCAAAGTAGCGTCCCTGCTGTACTGGAGCGCCTTCACCGCGCTCTGCTTCGCGGGCCTCTACCTCTCCTCGGCGGTGCGAGCTTATTTCCTGCTAATGGTGCTCTTCTACCTCGGCCAGCAGAGGGTGCTGGGGGGCCTGGAGATGCTGGAGATGGCCTGCCATCGACATTGGGCGGGGGGCGGGGAGGAGAAGGGCGACGCCCAGAAGAAACTTTGACCAGAACGGGTTCGAAAGATTAAAAACCGAGTCGGTGGGAGATGGTGGCATTCAGTTCTGCCCTCTCTTCTGCTCTGTCCACTGTGAGGACAGCAGTACGAATGTGTGCACGGCCACTTCAGCGAGCAGGCTGTCGAGAGGTGGATGATAAAGGAGGTAGCGAGGGATGGAGATGGAGTATGACTGCGTTTAGCTGTAACAGCCTCCCTGCCTGAATGTCTGTCCCTGATGTAGAACTCCCCTGGCAGGCATCTCCCTTTCCTTCCAAACTGTGCATGTGCGTCCACTTGTCAACCTCCATCTCTGTCTTTCATGTTCTCGCCTTCTTTTTGGCACGTCCATCTGTGCAGTTCTCATCCAACTTTTAGCTTGGGTATTCGGTGTCTGCTGAGGAAACAACAGTTTGACACCCCTTTCGACTAAACCCAGAATGAACTGGGGCACAAAATCTTTCATACGAGCATTTTGTTGGTGCAAAAAAAAGATTAACATTTCGATGTACCAACATCTTCCTCGGAGTCAAAAAAAGCCTTAAGGCTCTTTTTGACTCTAGGAAGACGTTGGTACGTCGAAATGTTAGTCTTTTTTTTTGCACCAATAAAATGCTTGTATGAAAGATGTCTATGCCCCACTTCATTCTGGGTTTAGTTGAAAGAAGCGGCCCAGTCCTGGTTGATTCTGCAGTCCTGCACCACACGGTTGATTCTGCGCACCACGGCTTGAGCCCAAGTGGTCCCCATTCAAGGTGTTGACACCTGCCATCTGCGATGTTGCGGAAACTCTCTCAGATGGTGCACAACAATGAAAGAGTTGTTCTCTTAATATCATATTGCAAAAATGTTTATTGGTGTCATAAATAATCAATTATTTATTTGGGTCAAGATGGCCATTTTTTTTATTCCTAATGATGACTCCAATTTGGAGCAGCTTTTGTAGTATTACTGATCAAGACACAAGAAATTTTATATATTGATCTGAACAATGTACGAGACAATTACAATGTGGGACAAGATATATTGAGCTGAATTTTTCAATTTCGGTCCACATGATGGAATGTTCTCATTGAAAATTGCCATTGTTATTTTTTTCAGTCAGGAAATTAAATCTCCAAATATGTCGCATCGTACAACCTCAATTTGAAATAGTGGGGACAAAGTGTAAATTGTGAATTAAGCCAAAATGCAATTACTCAAATCACACCAGCCATTATTTTATTAACAATAGAACAGAGAACATGGCAAATGTTGAAAGTGAGAATTTTTACAGTTTTATTCACAAAATGAGCTCATTCAAATTTGATGGCTTCTACAGATCTCAAAGTTGGGACAGGGGCCTGATTACCATGGTGTAGCATCCCCTCTTTTTAACCGGGAGTGGAGGCGTCTGGGCATGGGGATGACAAGTTTCTTGAGTTTAACCATTGGAATTTGATCCCACTCTTAAAGGCTGTATCAGCGATATAACTGTACTGTTGTTGACAGTTGAAACACGAGTCGCTCGCCCCTCCCCTTCAGAAGCTTGGAACATGAATGCGCTTTTCTTAAAGTGAAACTTTGCGTCTTTGCATTGACTTTGTAAGTAATCTGTCGCGCAAAAAACCTGTTCTGCGTCCGGTGTGAAAGCAGCTGAAGAATGGCTCACTCAGTTGGGTAAATGGCTGTGTGCAGCACGTTGTGATAAACGCCCGATAGCAACAATGACGATGACCATTGCCAGACCATAAATTTACACCATTAGTGCTAGCTACAACAAGGCATCTGACAAGTATCTTGGCATCACAAAATGAGTATGAACAACGTCACACAAATCACCACTTGTAGCAAAATTTATCAGGCGGTTATACATTCATCGACAAATTTCATCTCCGAGTACTAACCAGAGAAAAAACTGTTATTACATGAACACAAACTCTGGTCTGATCACAGAATTGGCAAACTCACTAGCTTGCCAACAGAGAGTTGGCAAAGGTTGCTAACTCACTCCAAAGAGGAAATATCGATCTCTATACTGTTTGATTCATTCTGACCTGCATGATCTATGCAAGATAGCCTTACAAAAACAATACACGAGATTCCCTCAATTTTGCTTGGGATGACGATTTACAATTCACATCCAACTGAATTGGCACCAGCTCTAGTCACCTCGTAGAAACAAGGTGACCTAGGTGTCAGACTTAAAACCATTCAACTCCCGGAATTCTCTCCAGTGTTGGTTTGCTTTCCCTATGTTTATTTGGGACTTCACATAGCTGTGATCGCGTTCCTTTTTCCTCGACATGCACTCGTTTGAGCGTCTCTCTTTTGGTTTACCCTCCACCATGCTTCACTCTGCTGCCTCGGTAGTGCCACTGCCAGGCTTTCGTTGCTCAGTCCCCCCATTTGTTTTGCATGAGCACAGAACTGGTGCAGAAGACCCACCCCTGCCCTCCGATTCGTTGGAACGCTTGATGTTTGGGGATGCAGTTAGGTCCCCACGAGTTTGTGTATCTTTCTCAGTGTTTGCCTGGCTGTAGGTGGCCTGCAGAGACTGGAGTTTTCACCGCTCACTCATGAGAGGAGCAGCTAACAGTTCATGAGGAAAAATCTCCTGTTGGTGACACGTAATCTTTTGGCTCAGAATTGCTGATGCATCCTTTAATGCAGGCTTCCAGCTGCTGGAGAGTTTTGGGTCTCCTTTGAGGGACTTTTCGTTTATGCGCCAAATGTTCTCAATCAATGAAAGATCAGGACTGCAGACAGGCCAGTTCAGCACATGGACTCTTCTACTACGAAGCCACGCTTTTGTAATAGCTGCAGTATGTGGTTCTGAATTATCCTGCTGAAATACACAAGGCCTTCCCTGGAATATGTCATCTGGAGGGGAGCATATGTTGTTCTAAAACCACCAGCATTCATGGTGATTTTTATCACCCCTCAGCCCTCAAGGCTGACGGGGTATTGCTATCCTTCGTGCGGTTAAGCGGGCGGGCGTCTCCAAAAACTTTGACATCGGGCTGAGGGGTATTCCGTGCATTGCACGCCCATTTTTAAAACATGCAGGTGTCTCCCCAGATGCACTAATGCATCGCCATACCATCAGAGATGCTGGCTTTTGAACTGAAAGCTGATAACAGGAGGGTGGTCTTTCTCTTTAGCCTGGAGGACACGATGCCCATGATTTCCAACAAGAATGTCAGGGCCCGAAGATCACGGGAATCCAGTAAAGGTCTTCAGCCTTGTCCCTTACGCACAGAGATTTTTCCAGTTTCTCTGAATCTCTTGATGTTATGCACTGTCGATTGATGAGACCTTCACAGCCTTTGCAATTTGACGTTGAGGAACATTGTTTTTAATAAAGTCTTCCACAATTATTTTTTTTACGCAAGCCTTCACAGGCTGTTGAGCCTCTAGCCATCTTTACTTCTGAGAGACTCAGCCTCTCTAAGACATCCCTTTTTATAGCCAATTATGTTACACATCTGATGCCAGTTAACTTAATTACTTGCGAAATGTTCTTTCAGCTGTTTCTCTTGGATATTAATTGCTTTTTTCAGCCCTTTTTATTAGTGTCCCAACTTTTTTGAGGCCTGTTGTAGCCAGAGAATTTGAAAACTTCATTTTGTGGACTAATGTCGGTTTCGGCATTTGAAATGTTGTGTTGTATTGTAAATAACATATTGGCTCGTGGTCTGAAAGTCATTGCATTTTAATTTTATTCACAATTTACACTTCGTCCCAAATATTTTGTAATAGGGGTTGTACATTTTGAATATTAAAATTGCAGCACCTGCATGGTCCTCTAGATGTCTCTGCTGTGGGCTGTGCTGCAATGGTCATGAATGTGATAAATTTTGAGATGTTCATTGGCCAAAAAAAAAAAAAATAATAATTAAAATGATTTGTTTACATGTGGTAGTGCGGGGGAAAGGAAAAACCAACAGTTAATATTTATCCTCTTGCTCATGTCATTAAAGCAGCACAATGTAGTTTTTGCCAGATTTGCTTGCGGTGTCCCCCTGCAGTTGATAAACTGTTTTGTTTAACAACTGTTGTAAAATCTGTCTACATGTGCATTTGCTGACAAGCCAGTGACACCAACGAACTTTCTGAAGCAGGACATGTAATGTGCGATCCGATCAACCATGTCCTCAGACCAGGTCTGGGAGACTTAAAAATCGATCTAACTCGCGTAGATGACGAAGTCCACACTACAACTATAACGACAACCATAATGGCAAAAGGCATCGTTGCGGTCACTTTCAGAGCGATTTTATGCACAAACTGACTGCCAATCGAAATCCATCGGAATTTACAGGGCTTTCGCGTTCACTCAACACGGCAGATGACATCGCAGAGAAAAAAGGGCGCCGACAA
Source organism: Gymnothorax reevesii (assembly GCA_029721435.1). NCBI lineage: Eukaryota > Metazoa > Chordata > Actinopteri > Anguilliformes > Muraenidae > Gymnothorax > Gymnothorax reevesii. Next base: position 164,309,582 of record CM056573.1, on the reverse strand, counting down.
AGCTGGAACGCAGAACATCAATGTTTACACAACGGTATCGTTCATCAGTGACACTCAAATCGTTATGGCTATCATTATAGTCATCTTAGTGTGGACGGCCCTTTACAGCATTTTATGCATGCACTTTGCATGGTAGGAACTAAACCCAAAAACCATTCAGTAGCATATGTAGGCTAGTGTTTTAGTTTTTGCTAGTCCTACTGTGATGGAATGCTACTCCAAAGGTGGTTAGCTTTGTAACCAATAATGTGAGCCGTTGGGGGTAAATCTGCACGGATGAAAGAATTACTTGCATTTTGTCTGCACAGGTTATCACTTGTAGGAATACAGCTGACAGAACTGATTAGCTTGTGCAATCAAACGAGAGGGCGGCAGGGAATTGGCAGAAAATCCTTGGAACGACATGAGTACATGCCAAGCCAGATCGTTACCTTATCCTACCGAAATAAAACACGACAAATCTTCTACCTTGCGTACTCTATACGGGTGTGAAGTAAACGTTTATGATCAAACATTTCGACTGGCGACTAGTTTAGCAATGTTTCCGGGTAGGGCTAATCCTCTGAAAAGATTCTGCTGAAAATTTTAAGCAGAAAATTCTGCCTAAATGCTAATTTTATTTTTTTATTATTTTTTTTTATTTTATTTTTTTTTAATCAACTCAACTAGATATTGATAGATATACATCTCAAGAATAACTGGAGTAAATTTCATCACAATATATTAAGAAAGGAAAAATTATGGAAAGTATAGATGGTTGAAGTTTTTCAGCAGAATGTTTTCAGCCGATTTGCCCTACCCAATGTTTGCCAGCTAGCGATAGCATTACAACTAGCTAACATGTCAGATAAATTGCTGTAGGCGATTATCTGACTGAGCATAAACGGGATACTAGATTTCAATGACACAGCCTGACACAAAGCAAGTTCAAACGCGGTAGAACTAAATCTAGAATGAAGGATTAAGGTAGCTAACGATTTGTACTTGTCGAAAGTAACAACACAAGGTCGCCATCGGTGGGACATCCTTTTTCCTCTTTCAGCTCTCGCTAGCGAGTGAAAGCCGGTCCAATGTTGACCCCAGTCCTGGCTTTTATTTTCTCGCTTTCGTGTTTTCTCTTAAATGTCTTCTCCAACAACACCTTTGCCATCATCGGTTTCCTCGCTGCTTCGGCCATTACAACCACTTCCCACTCTGCTTCATTCTACACTCGCTCACTGGTCTTGAAAGACGTGGGGGACGAGGATTGTGTGACGTATGCCGTAAAGCAGTAAGTTAGTTTTGTAGTTCTTTTTGGGCCTGGGTTCCCACCCGAAGTTACATAATGCTAGTGAAGGCGATGCAGGCACGATTGAGCCGCAAAGGTGTCTTTCAACCTATTTTGAGTTGATTATGGCCAAAATGATCTTGGAAATATATATATTTGAGAGTGAAAAAAATACATGGTGCTGCTTTAATCATCTTCACCGTATGAAGAGCAGCTTTAGAAACTTTTGTGGTCCCTGCAGAGTTTAGAAGGATTAAAAATGCAAATCCAATAACACATTTTACCTTCCTCACTTATTTTTGCGAATCATGATGCTTTTTTTTTTTTTGTCAAATACCGTGAAAATAATGGCATCATCTAGAATGAACTCTCATCGCATCAGGTTTTAAAGGAAGAGGCACTCAGATGTTGCGCCTGCTTGTAAAGAGCCAAATGTATACTCCAAGGTTTTGGGAAAAGCTCATTTTCTGACTTGCCTATATTGTGACTACGTGAAGTACTATTCTCCCTTCTGTACATCCAAAAGCTTTGCCAAATGTGTAGTATTTATCCCCCGCCGCGCAATTACTGCGAAGCGGGGGATATGGCATTGGGCTCCGTCCGGACGGGGGAACACGATTGATGTGGCGGGGGATATTGCCATGTTGGTGGCAAACACTTGTTTATGTTGGGTCCATCAAAGTGGAAAAATAAACCTTCAGCAACTCCAGAGCAGGCAGATATATAAAATCACACACACAACGTACTATAGTGCTTGTAATGCTTGCCTTAGATTTTTTTTTTTCTTCTATAGGAGTGATTTTAGATGAAGTGAAATGGTTGGAAGTACAGTGGGGTAAAAAAGTATTTAGTCAGCCACTGATTTTGCAAGTTCTCCTACTTAGAAAGATGAGAGAGGTCTGTAATTTTCATCAGAGTCCACTTCAACTATGAGAGATAAAATGAGAAAAAAAAAAATCCAGGAAATCACAATGTAGGATTTTTAAAGAATTTATTTGTAAATGATGGTGGAAAATAAGCATTTGGTCACCCACAAACAAGCAAGATTTCTGGCTCTCTCAGACCTGAAACTACTTCTTTAAGAAGCTCTTCTGTCCTCCACTCGTTACCTGTATTAATGACACCTGTTTGAACTTGTTATCTGTATAAAAGACACCTGTCCACAGCCTCAAACAGTCAGACTCCAAACTCAACCATGGCCAAGACCAAAGAGCGGTCAAAGGACACCAGGAAGAAAATTGTAGACCTGCACTAGGCTGGGAAGAGTGAATCTACAAAAGGCAAGCAGCTTGGTGTGAATAAATCAACTGTAGGAGCAATTGTAAGAAAATGGAAGACATACAAGACCACTGATAATCTCCCTCGATCTGGGGCCCCACGCAAGATCTCATCCTGTGGGGTCAAAATGATCATGAGAACGATGAACAAAAATCCCAGAACTACGCAGAGGGACCTGATGAATGACCTGCAGTGAGCTGGGACCAAAGTAACAAAGGCTACCATCAGTAACACACTATGCTGAGAGGGACTCAAATCCTGCAGCGCCAGGCGTGTCCCCCTGCTTAAGCCAGTACATGTCCAGGCCCGTCTGAAGTTTGCCAGAGAGCATATGGATGATCCAGAGGAGGATTGGGAGAATATCATGTGGTCAGATGAAAACAAAATTGAACTTTTAGGCAAAAACTCAACTCGTCGTGTTTGGAGGAAGAAGAATGCGGAGTTGCATCCCAAGAACACCATACCTACTGTGAAGCATGGGGGTTGAAACATCATGCTTTGGGGCTGTTTTTCTGCAAAGGGGACGGGACGACTGATCCGTGTCAAGGGAAGAATGAACGGGGCGGTGTATCGTGAGATTTCAACCCCATGGAAAATTTGTGGAGGGAGTTGAAAGTCCATGTTGCCCAGCGACAGCCCCAAAAAATCACTGCTCTAGAGGAGATCTGCATGGAGGAATGGGCCAAAATACCAGCTACAGTGTGTGCAAACCTGGCAGAGACTTGCAGGAAACGTTTGACCTCTGTCATTGCTAACAAAGGTTATGCTACGAAGTATTGAGTTGAACTTTAGTTATTGACTAAATAGTAATTTTACACCATAATTTACAAATAAGTTCTTTAAAAATCCTACAATGTGATTTCATGGATTTTTTTTTTTTTTTTCCATTTTGTCTCTCATAGTTGACGTGTATCTCTCTCATCTTTCTAAATAGGAGAACTTCCAAAATCAGTGGCTGACTGAATACTTTTTTGCCCCACTGTATAATTACTGAGCACCTGTATTCCTTCCATCTTGTTTATCGATCAGTGCACTGCTGAAGGTAAGATTCGATCAGGCACGAAGAGGGCGCACTCTTTTAACTTGGATAATGAGCTAGGTAGCTTGGACGATTTTGTAAGAGGATTGAGATTTCCTGTGGACAGGCGATGACCTAGAGACTTCTGAGTTTAACAAAACTGTGCGTTCAGCAGTTCAAACTCTCCAGCTTCTTCTAAAACCACGCTTGTTAATATAAAAATTCCAAGACTTGTATTTCAGATATACAAGATGAATTGTGTAAATTTCTGAGTTTTTGTAAGGTCTTTTTTTTTTCCACTTTTGAAGGAGCTGGACTCTTATATACTTCAAATTTTTATCCTAGGTGAACAGAAAGTGCAATCCATTTGAACCGAACCTTTGCATGTACAGAGCAGAAAATGGTATTGCGTGTCTTCTCAGTCTAGGCAAGTTGGAAAATGGTTAATTTTCCAGAAACATGCTTCCAAAGCTGGTGCAAATTAGTCATAATGTTAAAGCTATTGAAAGTAAAAAAAAAAAACACCAATAAACAACATGTTTTACTAGTACCTGTTTCAACAGTGTACACTCTTTGATAGTTTTAGTGACATCTGAGAAGTGGGTATCAGCTAAAGAGATTTGACACTGAATTGCCCTGCAGGAAATTGTGATCTTTCTGTCAATTGAAGAGTTGTTGTTGTGTGTTTTTTTTTTTTTTTTTTTTAAAGGTCATTGTGTTTTATGTGTATATTTTTGTTCCAAAGTTTATCTTGCTGTATATTTATTTGTAATGGAATACAGCCATAGTGTATAGCCACCTTCGTAACAGACGTGTGAACGCTTGTGTGAGCACACGTTCTGCCATACCCTTATTGCTGGATATGATAAGGATGACTTCTGAATGGTTATGCATTTTAAGCTTTAAATTATCGTTTAGATTTGTGTTTTTTAAAAAGAGAATCTGTCCATGTGGAACATCCTTCTCTTGTCTTAATCCAGGACTCATTTTAATGAATCTTACCGGTGCTTTTTGCACACAAGCTGACACATTTACGAATATACTTGTGCATACACACTCACACAGGGTTTAAATTTAACAAATTTATAGCTCGAACACTTGGAAGCAACAGTCGGCAGTGAGAACTGTTAGAATGTTAGAGCCCTCCGTGCTCACTAGACAGTGTGGTCAGATGGTGTGTGCGGTCACTATGAGAAGACTGTTCCTCCCCCCAATCCACCATCCCAGCCAGACAATCAACCCAACTTTGACCCCTGTGACCGGCCTTAAACACTGAGCTCAGAGTCACAGAAAGGGGATTCAGTTAACACAACGCCAGTCCCTTGCGTCTTATTCAAGGCATAGCCGAGGCAGGATGAAACGTGTGAGGCGTTCAAGAGATGATTCATGTGAAGACCATGTGATCGCCCATCTCAAGCCCTCCCTCTTCGGCCTGATGTGCTTGAACCAGACAGTTTATCGATCCTGTTAATGTTAGTCATCGGTGCGACTAATCGACAGAACGCCCAGCCCTACATCCGCATTCAGCATTCTCCTCCAACCCTGGGCCACATGAGTGTACACTAGCACAAATTTGTCCCACAAGAATGTTGTTTGTGAGTGCGCGTGTGTGGGATAAACCACTAGTGCGTTGCATGTCCCTGCTCCCAGACTGGGTGACCCCTAAATGCATGTCGGGGCGGATCAGGCCAGGTTGGGGTGGAGTTATACCGCAGGACGGGCCCACATTAGGAGTGGAAACTTGCCCTGAGCCCAGAACCTGACCTAAACCAACCTCCGCCTGGACTGAGCCAGCCTCGCGTAACCATATCCACTATCGACAGCTGAGAAAGCAGTGCTTAATGTGCCAAAAACAACAAACGGGCGAACGACTGAAAAACTGTATATATTGTGCGGGGATGGGGGGGTGGTCAGCACTCATCTGCTTTATACCTCAGTCTCTCTCTGTGGGCTACACCTCCCTTAAGGCCAATTTCAGCCCTGAGATTAAAGCTTTGCTGCGTCCAAATAGTTGAAAAATTACATCCTATCCACCAATTCCCTACCACTTTTACCCTTGTGGAAAACGTCATAAGGGAAAGGTGTAATGGGGAATTCCTAACGGCTTAAAGACATTCGCACTGCAAAGAGACTCCGAATGCGCTTGCACTAGGCAATGTGATCATGTGTCCCATGCCCGTCATATACATTTCTTTTCGTGATTGGCCGGATTAATGGCCGTCTCTTTAAATATTGCTTCTGCGCGGAATTGTGGGATGGCGTCATCTCCTTTCTTTACAAAAAGGATGGTTCTGTGCACCCTATGCTAAAGGGGGTTATTTAGGAAGCACTGAGACTCCTTTCATTAACATTTGAAGAATTCGAACGCACTCATCATGGCTGCCATGTAATTATTTCCGGATCATTTTTTTAGGAGTTAGGAATTTTCCTTAGCTAGAAAGACTCCTCGGATGCAGCCCTGGTTTCCAAGATACGGACTAAGACTAGCTTTACACCGGGGCTGCCCAATCTTGTTCCTGGCACTCTACCGTGCTACTGCTTTTCTATTGAACCTTAAAGCACATCTTGTTCAGCTTGAGGTCTCCAGAGGCTGCTAATTGGTAGAATTACGTGCGAACCTACGGGACAGTCAGTCTCCAGTAGCAGGTTTGGGCGGCCCTGTTCTCTGCTCAGTTCAATTTTAAGTGTAGAGTTTTTGCATTTGAGCTATTTTAATCCAAGAATAATCTAAATCAGTCAGTGAAACTGGACTGTGGTACAATAAACCTGTGTACTATACATATAGCACTGTCTTATCTGAATTTTTACTACCTTAAGGCTAGCTACCTTTATGCTGCAAATAAACTCTTCTTTCAAAGGGAGCCGGAATAGTCTCGTTTCCCCATTTAAGGTCCTGTAATTTCCTATGTACTGTCAGTTCTTGTGGTAAAGAATCTTGTCTTGTTTCAACCCCTTGTCAGGTAGATAAACTCACTGTGATGAGCTCAATCGGAATAAATGCCTGTAATTAGCATGCGTCTACAATCCACCCTGTTCTCCGTTCTCTGCTCACTCTTTCACTTCTATCTAAACCATCAGAAATCTTCTTGACCAGCAAGACACTGCCTTGCCCCCCCCCCTCCCCCATTCTCTCTCTTCTGTTAATCTCTTTTACACTTGGCAGATGGGCTACTATCTGTATGTCCACATTTAGGAGATTTATTCTCCGATATGAACTGTCAGTTACTACGATTGTACTCAGTACTGGTAATAAAAATCAGAAATTGATTGTTGCAGTGTCTACATAATGTATCGTTTTTGATGTTATTCATAGTGTGATGATAAACCAAAGGGGATGAATTCTTACCAAGGAAACAGAAAAACAATAAAAAAAATCACTTAATTGAACCTGGCAGGATTTTGTTGTTCAAAAAAAAGTTGTCTGGATTGTCAAATGTTGTGATGTGATGTGGGAGTCGTGAAGCAATCAGATATTTATGAGGCCTGTTCTGGCCTGTGTGGAGCGGTGTAAAGGTGAGGATTCTAATTTGAAAATATCAGCATTCTTGAGCACTTTTTCAAAAACGAAACAAGCCTTTGAGCTCTGGACTCGACCTCTCAACTTGATCAAATGTCTATTTTTGCTGGTGCTTTAAACTGCTTTCTGCTAAGCGCATTTTGGCACATTCCACTCTGATTAAAAAAGGAGACCTTTTAACTTTCTGAGATTTTTCTGCTAAATCAGGATTTGGTGGCTCATTTGGAGGAATGGAAAATTCTAAAAATAACGACGCATGCCTGACCCATGTTTGGATAGGACAGCGAAGGAAAGGGCAGCTAGAGGGCGGTCGATTGACTTTCCTTTTGATAAACGAAGAAGTTAATTACCAATGCTCTGTGGTAAGCCTAGGTCATTGTTTCGGTGAGCGGTAGTGCATATCTCTGACGTGCGTGTAAATGCAACTGAAAGGTTGACCTGACGCACAGCGTCGTACTGAAAGCTTATTGGTCCGTGGCTTGTAAGGTGCTGATGTAGAGTCGGGGGAGGGGAGGGATGCATCGGACGAGCCATGGCAACCACTGTTGACTCCTTGGTCTCTCGGCAATGTACTGCTGCGTATTGCGTCAGTCTAGAGCATGCTTCCTCACTCTAAGCCACGCCCCTCATCCTCTAATTTCCAGCCCATTGGTGGAATAGAAGGTGATAGAGCTCAGGTGATTGGGTTTTGAGTCTCAGTGGCCTTATCTAACATTACGCGATGTGGCAGTGTGGAGATAAAGAGGAATTCAGTCAGGGAGATGATGTTCTGGTGACAGTTGGATGGGTCTTTAGGCGGAGAATGAAATCTGATGGGTTAATTTGAGCATCACAGTGCGGCCCCTCATTATATCTGAGTGTGAGCGAGAGCGTGCGGTGAGAGGCACATCCTGCCCCTGTGCTTCTCACCAGCACCTAATCCAGTATGATGACGCCTCCCTGTGACGTCCTTCACACAAATCAGCACCTGTTGACATGCCCGCACCTGACCAGGACACCAAGATCATCGTCTTCATTAGAGCCAAAAAATGAGTGTAAGAATAGCCTGGTTTCTTAATTGGTGCTGGAGTTGACTCCTGCGAACTACAACTTGACCCTTTCAGCGCCGTTGGCAACTATAGTCGCCCAATGATGAAAGACATCAAAGTCAGATGCTGTTAAAAACTGCAGGAGCTCAACAAGTTGCCACATGATAGGTTTTCAACAGCTCAGGATAACTAAATTTTTAATTCCCTTGAAAATGTATGCGGCGCTCAAAGGGTTTATGCATCACTGTTCCATACATCTGATCTTTGTGAACCTGAAAAACGTATGAACCTGGCTCTCGGAAGACCGGTAGGTAGGTTGTTCTGTAAACATGGTTTGACAAACGGATCACACCAGACTTGCACTTTATTTTTGCTGTTGTAATGCTTTTGTATTTTGCATGTGTTGGAATAATTTTTGTTCCCCCAGCACCTTAATGTTTTTCCCCTACTTTTTTCCTGACGCTGTCAATTCAATGTTTGTAAATCAGCAGAGCCATTGCGGGGGATGAATAAAAAATGTTACATAACTGCAATCACATTAGCACTTTCATAGTCTTTATGCAGGTACCACTCTATTCTAAAACATCCCTCTTGTATCAAGTTAATGAGGCATAGTATGTCCCTATGTACATAGTATAATCATTTCAAGATGTTTGTTTCCTCCCATCTTTTCTGCTTTCTTCATGTCGTTCTCCCATTCATTTGACTGCATCTGTTCAGTCTTGGTGGTTAGGGTTGGTCATTTTCAATATGCGTTGGGGAGTGAGAATTTCTCAGATTCCTGAATGAGTAAAACTGCCGGAGCAATTTCAGTCTTTTTATGCGTGCAACCATTTGGCAAGTTGCAGAGGATCGGTATATTAAATTCTGAACTTGCATAAATTTTCAGTCAGGAAATTGATGCTATTGATTTTGAGAAGTGCGCGTGTACGCAGCTCTTATTGTCCCGGGGCAGTAATCATTACCAGCTCATTGTCTATAAATACATCTGTGCTCAGTGCGGTAGTGTTTGTTCCCACTCAGCCCGCTTCTCCCACCCGCTATTATTAGCTGAATCATGTGATTCAGCCATTTTCTTCAAAATGGGGATATTTATGGAAGAGTGTGAATCAGACCCAGTTATTTTTCCCCACTCTAGAGGACTGATGTGTGCACAGTAATCGTCATGTACCGTACCTTGCCGTACCTTACCTTACCGTACCGTACCTTACCTTGTTCTTGACTGATTTCCCTCTCTCTCCTTTGCTTCTCCTTTCCTTACCTAAACTGCCTCCTTGTTCCTGATGTACCCCCCTTTCTCGCACTCTTGATCCTCCTTTTACCCCTTAAACTCAAACTTTTCACTTAAAGTGAGTTTTTCATATGTCCCTTTTTTCAGCTCTTGTGCACGTACATTTCGATATCTGGAGTACTTTCTATGAAGTAAACTAATGAAGTAAGTCATTTTTTGTGGGCTGCCTTTTTCATAAAACATGGCATTTAGGACGGCATTCAGATTTGTCACGCGCAGGCATGTGAGAATTTTTCCGCCCCTTACCTGAATATCTCCCCTCAGCCCCATAGCTTTTTTTTTAATTTTTTTATTTATTTATTTATTTTTTTTAAAGCGGCATCCCAGCTTCAATCTGCTGAAGCCCATGACTAGCTATATGAGTGTCCTCTGCTTTTTGACAGACTAGGTCTGTCTAACCTGGGTCAGTACAATGCAGGACCGACTATGAGTTCTCTATTAAAGAGGACCTATTACAGTATGCATTTCAAAAGATGCAAAGAAGTGGTAGTTTTAATTGATTTTTCAAGGAGAATCTGTTGCTTTCTAGCTCGGTAAGCATTTCAAATTTCTGTTAAAATTCAAACTGAATTCCAAGTATGACCTTAGTTAACTGTGTATAGCTTTGTTGTAACTACGTAGTTGGCTAAATGCTGCTAGCTTGCTTAACTCAGCTAGCATGCAGGCATTACTCCTCTATAATTATTGTTGTTTATCAGATGGCTATCCAATAAATTGACTGAATTTAACCCCTTTGCGCGGAATACAGAATTTTGCCAATTTTCCTGTTGTGCATGAGCCTATTTAAGCTTTAGAACTCAGGATTTGTGACACAGAGATTTTTGAAAATTATTCAAGTGAAGCTAGACATTTGGAAATTCAATTACAGAATTGTTTAGGAATTAAATTTTGGAATTTACGGACGCCGGCGTCTACATCTGCAGAAAGGGGTTAAATACCGTTGCCATTTCAGCTGGAAGCTGGGTATGAGTCGCGTTGATAAAAGATTGAGTGGGTGACAGTCATTATCTTTATATGCTGTCTGTGTACAGAGGCGTTGCCAGGATGCCAAGCTTTGGTGGGCATTTGGGGGTGCAAAAAAAAAACCTCTAAATTGGCGTAAAATACAACAGGCACAATATCTTGAAACTTTTATTTACTTATCAGTGGCAGCTGGTGAACTAGCGACAGGGAAGGCTCAAACCCATCCCTTGAAAATGATTGGTCATTACCCGTTTTCAATCATTCATTTAAATTCTCATTCAAAAGCAAAGAGAACTCAACATTAACAGGTGTGGTCAGTTTTCATTAATAACGCACACCTTTAAACTCTCATGGACTAACTCTCTTAGTATCGTCTAATTTATATTGTGCTTGTTTTGGGCTTGTTTTTGTAGCTGCGGTCGCTTATTTGTCTTATCAGTTGGCAACCCTGCTAACTGGTTGCGTTGGTGTTAATGGTCAACGCCTCTTGTACGCAGACGTGACCGGTTCTACTACGACTAAAAGCTAGTCGAAGGTTTCTCTAGATCAGATTTTTTTTCCTAGTAGACTTGCTTAAGGCTAAAATATGTTTGCTGCTTTCTTCATCCTTATTGCTGCATTGCATGGTGTCCTGCCTGCCATTACAACCTCATGGCAACGCATATCTGCCAACAATGTAGCTAGCTAGCTAATTGACTAAGCACCTCATACAGACTTAAAAAAAAATCCCACCCAGCTCTTGAATATAATGTAGTGAAATAAAGTGTATGGGTAAATGGACTTCCCACTATCATGCTTGTTAGAACAAACCTTTACAACTCAGCTGGCTTGCTAACTATGCAACCTCTCGCTGAAACTTGATTTACTAACTTAAATTAGTTACAGTTATTAGCTAGCCAGCAAGATTTAGTGATATGATGCTTTAGTCGGCAATGAAAATCAAAGGTAAAAGAAGCTCTTTGCTTTGAAAATATCACCACTGCTAATAGTACATTATGATACGTTCGGAGAAAAGAGATTTTTGCCTTTTGATTATCTATGGTGACCTGACATAGAATCTTGCTAAAGTAGCTAGCCAGTTAACTGGTTTTACTTCACTGGCAATGGTAAATGACAAAATGTTCAGAGCAAAGACCTTTGTACCGTCACATTCCATGGGACCTCAAATAGATCTATGGGTTGTATTCCGTTGTACTGGGACCTAACCACAAATGCATGTGATGGGTGCATTTTGGCTCTGTACAGTTCCCGAAAATAAATATGCAAGTGACATCAGCCGCAGCTGTCAATCATGACCACTTTTTATAGTACCAAGTCACTAAGTAAGAACAAACTTATCAGGAAAAAATGAATGCTTGAACACATCAGCATGGTAAAAACTACTTAATTACAGAAACCATTTTTTTAACGTGGAATGCACTTTATTATTCTTTTTATTAATTTATTTATTTATTTTTTTGTGAGGTCCATGTCCCATCCACTATCATGGAGGGAATAGGCTTGGAACCTGCACTGCAGCCAGCCACTAGATGGCTATCTGGATGTTTTGGCCTCACTTTTAGGGAGCTGTTAGGTCGTCAATGGTAATATACAGTCAATGCTGGGTGACCGTTTTTATTCAAATTCAGTCCATTTTTTAATGGAGTAGCTAACACAGAAAACAAACTATTAGCTACTGGTTGCTAGTATACAGATGGTAGCAAGGGATCAATCTAAACGTTACATTCTGAATTACAAATGTAGTGAAACCATTATGGTGACTACACGTCTTAATTTGTGAATGTCCATGCTCTCTTGGCCTGCACCTCAGTTCCCAAACGCCTTCAGCGTAGTGTTAAAGGGAAAGGTGATGAAACACAGTAGTGAACATTGCCCCTGTCCCAACTTAATGAAATGTGTTGCTGGCAAGGTGTTTTTCAAAAAACGTTACATTTCTCAGTTTCAACATTAGATATGTTGTATTTACATTATTTTCAATTAAATCTAGGGTTTAAATGATTTTCACACCATCGCATTGTTTTCATTCACATTTTACTCACCATCTCAACTATTCTAGAAATAGGGTTGTAATATTAGGTAGAAGGATCTGGTGTCTGTGGCTTGATATTTCAATTGAGGTATACTATGGAAGCACACTGAGCAGCAAAAAACAAAAAGGATGAAACATCAAATCATAATGCTGAATTTTGCTTAATTTTTTCCCCCTATACAAATTACAAAAGGTGTCTTTATTTTCCCAATGTCAGACTCGAGCATAAAAAATATGATCGCTTGTCAGCTGAAGTAACACGAAAGCCTGAAAGAAACCAAGTGAGTTACAGTGCCCATGGCATGATTTTATTATTTTGTTTTAATATTGTAGGACAGTGCAACCAGCAGATCCAGAATATGTATGTGACAGAGCTCCACTGAAGCTACAACACACTTGCATTAATGAAGATTGTAAAATTCAGGATGTCATGTTTTATAGCCACAGCATTACATGAAATGGAAAATACCAACATCTTCCATATCATTTTATGCACATTTTCTGGTAATTCAACAGGACATATTTGGTATTGTTTCAATCTCCAATAGAATTTAAAATGGGCCCGAAGTTCCGCAGGTTTAAATACATGGGCTGCATTTTGAGACCTTTAATATGGGTCCGTAGTTCCTATGGGGTGAACCTGCCTCCTAGTTCTTGGGTAATCTTTTCTTCTCTGGTGCCTTTCTTCTCTGGCCATCTTGTTCCGGATTCCTCATGCATCTCCCTTTCTTATGCCTTCTTTACCCTGTCTGCTCCTTGTTCCTCATTCTCTTGTACCTGTCCTTACCCAGCCTGCCCCTTGTTCCTGCTTTCCCCGCTCTCTCTGTGAATATTCACCATTTTAGCAGGATTAACCCCTTCAAGTCTCCATCAAAAGAACATCAGTTCTGGCTTCTATAAGCATAAATCTTGATTCCTGCACATATGAAAGAAGAGCAATGTTGTGTCGCTGCTGCAAAATATACTGATGTTTTGGAGCACAAATGCTTTGTAGTATCTGACTCCAGTGCAACAGAATTGAGGTCTGTCATGACAAAGGCAATAAAATTATCTTGTCCTCGTGGACAAGATCATCACCTCTATTTCTTAGCTTGCTCGGTCAGTCTGATGCAAGTTTAAGAGCACCTTTTGGGCATAGCAGCATCATAAAAAGTGAACTGCTCGACACCTGCTGAAACCACTGTGTGCACAGACCCTGAAAGTCACGTCCTCTGCTGCCACCCACTGGTATAACTAGTATTAGGATTTTACCTTTCTTGAAATATGTACAGTCTCATTAAGTCAGTGGTTCTCAAATTCGGTCCTGGCGCCCCCCTGCGTTTGCTGGTTTTTGGTCCAGTCACAACTGCAATTCTAGGATTTTAAAAAGCTGTTACTTTGTCTTGATTAGCAGCATTCCATATTTAGAGTAGTTATTTACCCTCTTAAGTCACATTTGGATGGACATATCCATTCTGCAATGAAGAATAAAAACCCTTGAACATATTGTGCTTAATTTTCAACATTGCTAGGATTTTCAAGTGAAAAGATTTTTAAACAGATCAAATTAGACTCTGAGAAAATCAATTAGCTCCAAATTAAGATTCTGAATAGAGGTGGTAAGAGTTTTTTCCAAATAACCTACCTGACCCAAATAAAATCAACTGAAAACACAATAGGTGGACTCCATTGTTTGCTAAGTAAATTGTCGAGTTTTGCCACCATGTTTCGAGTTTCACCAATGAGGAACCTTTTTGATTATTTATGTTGATTAAAATGTTTGGGAAAATTCTTTCCCTCTGCCAATATTTACAATATATCTCAATGTGGATATTTGCATTAATGCACCTAATTAAAAGAAATCGACAGCTTGTTAAAATTCTAAGATTGCAATTGTGGTTGGAACAAACCCCAGCATACACAGGGAGGCGCCAGGACCGAATGTGAGAACCACTGCATTAAGTAATCGCAGCGAAAGCATCACTCATTGAGATTCTTTTTTCTTTTCAATATTATTTTTCCACCCAATTTTGTTCCCATGTCTCTCAACGTTTTCATGATGTCCACACCTGGTTTCTCAGATGTGTCTAGTTCTTGCGTAGTGTGCGTGTATTTTCGGTTGTCTTAAATATTTCATAAAATATGATTACAGTATTTTTATTTATTTATTTTTTATTCTTTTGCCAGCTGCGTGTTTTTCTGAGATCGAAACTATTTTAACTGCAGACATAGACACTGTTAAAACGAGTTCTAATTCAGCTCTGATTGCTGCAATTTCAGGAGGAAATGCACTTTCTAATTTCATGTCTAACATTTTCATGAGTCAATTTTGAGTAAATCTTAATACGCTTCCATAAGCAACAGTGGAGTTCGCACACCACTCACTCGCGCACACACACCAATGGCCAACAGGCCCGACATGCATGTCTTTGGACTGTGGACTGCAAGCCACACTCCTTGCTGTCATATCATGTATTGACATGAATGCCTTCAGTACTATTGCACAGGTTATTTGGATCAAAGTGGCATCATCAATAAGTATTTCAAGAAAGCTGGCAAGTATGTGCTGTGTATTGGTTTCTCTTGGTTATTTCCAACTCTGGATCAAGCAATTGCATGTTTTTGGCCTCCATAACTACTGTAGACCACTGAACTTATATGTTCTGAGAGGAACTGGACTCTTGTTGGATAGGTAAACATCTGCAAGGGTGAGGTCTCTATGGGTAAGACAGGAGAGGGAAAAGATTGAACCATTTGCTGAGTTTGCATTTACGGGTCTTCCCAAACGTCCTCACACAATGTCACTTTTTCTGTTCCTCGGTAAAGTGATACCATTTCTTTCTCTCCTCTCAGTTATTGGCACAGCCTGGCTGAGGCTCCTGTTCTCCAACCAGAGGGGTGCTTATCGCCGGGTCAGGGTCTGTTGTGGCAGGGTGTCCATTACAGACGGGAAGAGACACCGCGGGGATGCGGCAGGACTCGTGCCGACAGTCAGCCGAAAGGGAGGGGGAGCTGCAGTGTGGCCCGTTCCCCTCCTCACAGAACTCGGGCTGAACGGTGACGCTGTGAACGCCAGCCCGGTAGAAGACCTCCCGCACACGGTAAGAGATCTGGCCGAAAGAGGAGGGGTCTGTGCATTTAATGTGCAGCGAGGCAATGTTGTGGCCCCTGGACAGCTCCCAAACGTGGACCTCGTGCACGCTCTGGATTCCTGAGATACTGGACACTCCCTCCACTGCAGAGAGATAGTGATGATGAGGGTGGTGTGTTGGGAGAGTCAAAAACACACACCCAGGAAAAACCCTGAAAACAAACGCACAGAGCCCCATTTTCATGAAACATATTCCAACAAGAACACTGATCGGAGACACATTCTACCTTTTGACTCCTAATGGAATAATGTTATGCCCATGGTCCAGGGAAAGATGACCGGTGGTCATAACTACGTCCTGAAGACGTTTCATGAGAGCGGCTCACTGTGTCAAAAACCGAGTGCTAATAATGTCTCCCCTATGGAAATCGAATTAGGGCCAGAAGTTCTGTGTCTGAGCAAAAAAGTTTTGAGCTTGTAAAATTGTTTTGAGCACGTGTGTGAATTTCCCACCTTCCTGTGTGACAGTGAAGTTGCGGATACGCTCAAATTTCCGACCTTCGCATGCAACACTTTTTTTGTACAAGAACAAATCAGATTTACGAACCTTGAGTTACAAACTTATGGCCCTATTTTGACACCTGTAGGGTTGACTAGCCTACACCTTGCAGCACCTTGACCACTGAATAGCCAATCAAAATCTTACCATCACAGTAAGTCAAATCCATAGCAAAGAGGTTACAAGCTAGCTGCTCTCCTGCAAGCTGGCCAACATCACAAACAACCACTGTACAAAGTTCACTTTCATTTATTTCTGTTTCTGCATAAAAAGTGCAGGGAACAATTCAGCTGTTCAAGAAACGGGTAGCTATCGCTATTAAGTAGGTGAATCGCAGGCAGCATAGGAATACACTGGGAGAAGACTAGGCAGAGGTATCCTACTGTTGCATCACACAGCTACAATAAAAAGACCCGTTTTCTTGAACAGATTTGTGCAGAAAACTGAGAAATAAAATAAACTGAAGCAATTTTCATTCAGCGGTTGTTTTTAATGTTCGCCAGCTTGCAGGTGAGCAGCTATCCAAGAATTGGGTAGCTATCATCATCAAGGGGGTGTATCACAGGCAGCACAGGAGTAATCTGAGAGAAGACTAGAAACAAATATCCTACTGCTGGCATAGCGCTGCTACAATATAGAGAGCAGCAAAATCCATTGCTCAGTTTTCATTTTTATTGAACTGAAGTTTTGAGCATCCAGTTGAGAAGGGTCTAGCTGCAGCCGCAGCTGAGTGCAATCCACGCCCCATACAGAACACGCCCACTACAAGACACGCCCTAACCCCAACCCATTTGTATGATTCGCGTTTTGTAGGAGGCGTGGTTTGTACTGTATCCACACGGTTTGTTGGGAGCGTGGTTTGAAATTTATCTGCGGCTGCAGTTTTGTATTATTGGTCCAGTTTGCCCTTGCCAACAGTGGCGAACCCGAGTGGAGGGGCACAGACACGTCACTTTATGACAACAATTAGTCCTGGCTAGTTCCCAATAATTTTCCTTTATTTATGCGTTTTCCAATTACGGTAATTTGCAACAGAATACACGGTTTTTCTCCATATGAATCTCACAGCGATTAAATCATGGGTAAAATTCAGTACAGTTGCAGAACAAGAACAGAGAATTGGGACGCGCAAAACATCCGTTTAAAACAATGCATTTGCTATGGGTACGGCAGTTTTCCAATGCATTTCAATGTAGAGAGGTATGGAAGTCCCAATTTCAAACCCTGCCCTAACCTAACCCCGAAAACTGCCGTATCTCTAGACCAGGGGTCCCCAATCTTTCCCAGAAAGGGCCGGTGTGGGTGCAGGCTTTCATTGCAGCCAAGCTGTTACACACCTGATGCTACTAATCAACCCCTGGACTCTTTGCTTAATTAGTAACATCAAGTGTGTAGCTGCTTGTTTGCAATGAAAGCCTGCACCCACACCGGCCCTTTCTGGGAAGGATTGGGGACCCCTGCTCTAGACACTGCGTTAAAACAGTTATTAGTCCTGACCTGTTCTCAGTCATTTTCATTATTAACAAAAGGTTCACACCGAGAGCACTCCACAGTTAACAGGTGCTGCTTGTGCTCCCCGATTAGGTAAGTTGACAATCATTCATCTGGAAGCATATTTGCTGTATTTAAATCAATGTTATTCAAAATTGTATACCTGTCCACTGTCACGCAAATAGCTTGAGCCGCACGTTTTTTATAGCCTATTGCACTGCCGAGTGCCACTTTCTTTTTTTTTTTTTTTTTTTTTTTAAATCAGGTTTTTTTAAAAAACCTATACAATACCAAGAGTGGACCAATTCAATCAATGCGGAGCATTGGCCTATTAATAAGTTAGCTATTTTTCTGTACTGAATTTAGGAGAGAAACAGTATCCTCAGTTGCCAATTACAATCATTGGAAAACACATCAATAAAGGAAAATGATTGAGAACTAGCCAGGACTAATTGTTTTCATAAAGGGACGTGCCTTTGCGCCCCCCTAGCTACGCCACTGCTTGCCGACTTGATCGCGTTGGCAACCCGTTTCTTGAACAGTCGAATTGTTCCTTGCACTTTTAGTGCAGACTGAGGAACAGTCCATTATTAGAATAAAAACAGATATCAATGAGCTATGGATTTGGCCATAGACATTGGGCAGAAATACTGTCAGAGCTGTTTGGCAGCTGATTGGACAGTTAGACTTGCTGTGACGGTGAGTAACATGCTGATTGACTAGTCAACCCTACAGGTGTCAAAATAGGGCCATAAGTTCGCAACTCGAGGTTCGTAAATGAGGGCTGCGTCCAAATAGTCTTTTTTGCTTAGGAAAGTTCCTAACTCCTAAATAAAAAAATAAAAAAAAGAATAACTCCTGGAAATAATTATGTGGCAGCCATGACAAGGGGATTTGAATTCTTTAAATGTTGAGGAAAGGTGTCTCAGTGCTTCCTAATTTAGCACCTTTAGCACAGGGTGCACAGAACCATCCTTTCCATAAAGAAAGGAGATAAAGTTATCCCACAATTCTGCGCAGCTGCAATATTTAAAGCAGCGACCACTCATTAGGCCAATCACGCAAAGAAAAGTATACAATGGGCAGGGGGCTCATGATCATGTTGCCTAGTGTGAGTGGATTCGGATTCTCTAATTAGCGCGGTTGTGTTCCTAAGCCATTTGGAATTACCTTAAACACCTTTCCTTACCCTTATGACATTTTCCACAAAGGTTAAAGAAAAGTGGTTGGGGATTAGTGGATAGGCCATAATTTTGACTATTTAGATGCAGCCCTGGTTTGTGCTTTGGGGGGGGGGGATGGGAAATTTTCACATGCAAAGAACTATTTCACAAGCTCAAAACTTTTTTGCTCACGCGCAAAACCATTTTACAAACTCAAAGCTTTTTCACACACGCACAA
The DNA here is from genome assembly GCA_029721435.1 of Gymnothorax reevesii. Lineage (NCBI taxonomy): Eukaryota > Metazoa > Chordata > Actinopteri > Anguilliformes > Muraenidae > Gymnothorax > Gymnothorax reevesii. The sequence goes on along the minus strand of CM056573.1, from coordinate 164,290,670 downwards.
AACCTCTGGCCCTAATTTGATTCCATTCTCCCCCTCCTGGAGAATGTTCAACCTGTAAAACATGGGTGAGTAAAGTGCGTGAAAATGAGTGAGAGCCAGGCAGTGTCGGTGAGGTCCATACATCTGGGGGGAAAAAAAAAAAAATTGATATGAAACGCTGACTCCTATAAGCAGTTGGAAACAAAAAGTGACTGGAGTTGATGCAAACAGCACACACCATTCCAAGAGTGATTGTGAAAAATCCAGTCATTTGGCAGATGATTTTATCCAAAGTAGCAGGCAAATGTTTACTAATGTTTATAGCAAGAGCGTACTGACTTGCCTCCAGCAAGGGACATCTCAAAGACCAAAAAAAACAGTCCCAGACCAGTCATATGTGTTATGTGAACTTCAAAACTGTGAAACTTTGGATTGTCATAAGGAAAGTTGACTGCCCAAGATTAAGCTCTGGTTGCAGGTAAAGTTTAACCAAACCACGATAAATCCGAGAAGTTCCATTGATAACTGACTGGTGGCCTCTTGGGTTTGAAGTCCGCAATTATATCTTAACTTTCCCTTCAGGCAATTTTACTGTAATTACACACAATCATTTTCAGCCAATTTACAGGATTATGAAAAAATGATTACCTTAAAAAAAATTAGTAAAATTATTATAACAAAGTTGGGGCGGGGGTTATGTTTTCGCCCCTGTTTGTTTGTTTGTTTGACTGTTCGTCTGTCTTTGTCTGTTTGTGAACAAAATAACTCAAAAAGTAATGCACGGATTTGTCTGAAATTTTGTGGGTGGATTGCTATTACATCAAGGACGGATCCTATTGATCGTGATCTGACCACGATCAGGGAGACAATATGGCCGCCATGGCAGCTATCTTGAAATCCTATCACACGCGATAACTCAACTTTGCTCCCACTCACGCACATTTGGATTATGCTGCCTTGGCGGATGTTTGCACTCTACGATTACCTCGAGTTTGTGACTGTATTACAGACTACATTTAACATTTTTTTTTCTTTTTTTTTTTTTCTTTTTTTTTTTTAACGGCACACAGTGGAACAGTACCAGAGGTGTTAAACATTCACAGACCAGGATAGAGGAGGGTGTGTTTGACTGAATCTAAATGTCTGGTCTTCCCCCACACTTGCTGACCAGCGGACTTGGCACAGAGTGGCTCGGGTCATCCCACTTCCACAGAGTTCACTCCGGTGTGGACTGTACTGGTTTTTGCGAGTGGAACTACCATAATATTCATAGTAATAAGAGCTGGAGGTAATGGAGAGGTGACACCCCACTATCTCCAGGTTTTACAGGAAGGACAGAGGGAGAGCATCACCCCGTAAGATGATATTAAGATTAGTTACAGGATAGAGAGAACCTGACCATCTCCTAGAGTAACAGGAGAGAGTGCATCATCCCCCCTCAGTAACACAGTTACAAGTAACAGAATGAATAGTCACAGGAATGAGTGTACCCTACCATCTCCTACAGGAACAGGAGAGAGAACACAAGCCCCCATCAGTAACAAACTTACAAATAACAGTATGAGTCGTTACAGGAAAAGACTGTACCCTACCATCTCCTATAGGAACAGGAGAGAAAACATAACCGCCTTGTGTAACAAAGTAACAGGCAGCAGGGTAGTTACAGGAGTGAGTGCACCCAACCACTTCCTAGAGTTACATGAGCGAGAGAGAGCGAGAGAGGGAGAGAGAATGAATTGCCGCCTTCGGTAACAGTGAGATCAATAATTACAGGAAAGCATGTACCCTGCAATCTCCTACAGCTGCTGGAGAGAGAACTGTGTCCCTTCCAGCCGCGGAGTTACAGTTGACAATAAGATTAGTTACAGGATAGAGATTGAACCCGGCCCCCCACCATCGCAAAGTGTTACGAGAGAGGAATAGAGAGAAAGGGAGAGAATATCACCCCCTTCAGACTAGTGGTTAAAAGAGTCGGACTCAAGTAAGTCATCAGCCTCATAGCATAATTGCCTAAGTCATAGTTTTGCCAGTTTGAGATATCTGCTGCCTGCTCTTTTGTGCTGGTGAAAAAAATGGATTTTTTACATCTTTCTCAAAACTGTTAAATCCATGCTCTTAATTAAAAAATAAATAATAACAAATTCTTAAAAATGGGATAGGCACTATACTATGAGGCTAACAAAATGACAGTTACCACCCCCTTGATGGGGGGCTGATCTGACTCACGGAGGGGGCTGAGCTGCAGGTCCGAGGGGCTCATCTGCAGCAGGGTGCTGGTGGTCTCCTTCAGGAGAGGCGCAGCAGAGGACAGGATGATGGCCACCATGAGCAGCGTCAGGCTGGGGTCCACATAGCATTGCCAGTTACAGGGCTGCTCCGGGCCCAGAGGCCGCATGTAAAACAGGGCCGAGGCGACCACCACCACCACGGAGCCCAGTGCGTCATTCAGCACATGAAGCAGCACCCCTGCGGGAAATGAAGTCAGTCACGATGCCAGTCAGAGCATGTTGACGGAGGCGTGCAAGGCCAAGTCCGAAAGACTTCTTCACTAGCCAAACAATTGAGAATGAAAGTTGAGTAGACTAGATGAGAATCTTGCCTCAGCTTAATTTCCTCTAAATGTATTATAACAACAATCCTTGGATGGTATACAGCACTCATTTTTGGTTGAGCACTTTTCAGGAAGTTGAACAAGAACATTTTAAGAAGTCCCACAGATATTAAGAGGTACAGCCATCATAGAGTCCCATAAATCAGAACGGAAGAGGCAGGGCATGATCTCAAGGGCAGAATATGTCCAGACGCATCTAAAGTACCACTGAAAAATGGTATGGAGGGTGTTTAGGGTGCTTTTTGGATGCTACCCATCACATATTAATGAACAAACACTTAACTGTTTTTATTTTGGCTGTTAGACAACATATTTTGAGGTCACAGTAGTTTGGGTGCTATCATGGACGTGATCCTCAATGAATACAGAGCAATTAAAATAGACGCTGCATAGGTATGCTGTAATCGTAGAGAAATTTAATGATTCTCAAAACAACTGGTGGAACATCTCCGAGCTAATTTGGTTATTTGGCAACAGGTCAGTAACATTACTGGGTATAAAAAGTCTTTCAGAAGTATAGATGGTAAGGGCTTCTCTACTCAGAGAGACTGCATGGGCAAATAATCCAATAATTTAAGAATACATTCTCTCGAATATACAATTGTACAGAATTTGAGGATTTCATCCTTTACTGTACATAATATCAAAAGTTTCAGAGAATCATTAGAAATCTCCTTATGCAAGGGACAAGGCCAAAAACCAATATTGAATGGCCATGATATTCAGACCGCACTGCATTATAAAGACTGGATTATGCAGCAGAAATCATGGCATGGGCTCAGCAATACTTCAAGTGAACAGTCTGTCACTGCATTCACACATGCAAGTTAAAACTCTGCCACCTAAAGACTAATCCATATGCAGTATCAACAAAGTCCAGAAATGCTGCTGCCTTCTCTGGGCCCGAGCTCATTTAAGAGACTGAGGCAAAGAGTAAAATGGTTCCATTTTCTGATCACTCAAAATGCAAAATTCTTTTTGTAAATCACAGACGCCACATTCCCGGGCTAAATGGCAAAGGGACCATCTGGCTCGTTATCAGCAGAACATGTACATTTTGGAGCATCATATACTACCATCCAGAAGTCTTTTTCAGGGAAGACCTAGCTTATTTCAGCAAGAAAACACCAAACACTAAATCCTGCTTGTTTTATAACCTAATCTCAGAGTGAGAAGGTCTGAGTGCTAAACTGGCCATCTTGCGGTTCAGACCTGTCATCCAACTATAAGATTTGGCGCATTATGAAAGGAAATGTATGACAAAGCAGGCTGCAAAGTGTTGAGCAGCTGAAATTTTACATCAAGAAAGAATTGGAATAAATTCTGCTCTCAAAACTACATCAGTTGGTCTCCTCAGTTCCTAAATGCTTACAGAACGCTTTTAAAGAGTTGATGAAATGCAGTGCCCTTGTGCCAACTTTTTGAAACGTGTTGCAGGCATCAAATTCAAAATGAGCGCATATTTTTCAGAAAGCAAAGTTTCAACATTTGAAATGTCTGTGTTCTATACTGAGAGGCATTAAAAACGCATAAAATGTATTGTTTTAAGTAGTGGTAAATGGTTTATTTCGTAGTTGAAAAAGACGGTCTCGTGAAACTGTGCTTTTGGTAGTGAGACTTGCCCTCACTGTTCCCGTGACTTTGGCAGTCAATTCAGCAGTTCTTATGCGTTATCTGACATGGCAGATGTTTTATGGAATGTGTTTTTGTGGCGTCACGGATGACGCACTTTGTCGGGGACGACAGCCGAAACATCTGGTCATTCTGTGTCATCCCTGCAGTCTGGATACACTCATTTAATGGACATTAATGCATCCAGAATCTTTTCTTTGAGACTGGCCATCATTCAACATTCAAAATGTTTGACTCTTCCAAGATTCATTTGTGTGTGGCATTAGAAGTGGGGATGATGTGACTTCGTTTGTATGTTTTTTTTTATTGGATCTTTGGATATTGGATTTTTACTGATCTTCAACTTTTCATGTGCAAAATGATTTCTCCCAATGTGATTCACGACCATGATCCAGGGAACTGTGCTGCATTTAGATAATCATAATGAGGTGTTAAACCAAGAAAGATTCAAACCCAGATACTTGACATTTTGCGATGCTTACCGTACCTGCTGGTCATCATGTCAATCAGCAAAAGGAAAAACTATCAGTTTTCAAATTAGACGATAAAAACCACTTTGCGTTTTTAATGCCTCTCAGTATATTTTCAATGGGTTATAGAGCAAGCAAATGATTCGGCAATTATTCTGTTTTTATTTATAATGTACACAGCATCCCAACTTTATTGGAAATGGGGTTGCATGGATACAACTCATTGCCAACAATCACACTTTGAATGAGAGTTGTTACACATACTGTACCTCGAATATTGAGAGACTGGCCCTGCCTCTCGTGTCCCTTCTCTCCAGTAGTGATATCTTGCTGCACAGGAACACCTGAGACAGACCATGTGAGTACAAGTCGTGCAATAGAAATTCTAAATCCTTTGTTAGCCTGACAACATTAACCTTGACACCTGCACACTGACACGTGCAGACACACACAACAACACCACTATGCTCCAAACCAAGGACTTCATCTGTAGTATAACTGACAGCAGTACAGTTGCTGTCTACAAGATAAGAGATTTGTCAATACTTAGTGTTTTTTTGAACCCATATTACATTTATCAAGAACAGTGAGATCCATAAGATTCCGTTTCCAAAGGTTGCTGAAACCCTCATAGGCAAGTCTATGCAGACTTATCACCAAGACAACAGTTAAGTCACACCACAGGTCACAGGATCGTTGAAAAGATTATGCATTCACAGAAGCTGAAATGTTTGGATTGTGGCAGAACTTTTGACCCTAGGAGGATGGGCTTCCCCTCTATAGCTGGGTTCCTCCAGAGATTTCTTCCGTCTGGGGAGTTTTTTCTCACCACTGTTTGAGGGTTTTTCTCCCTACTGGGAGTTTTTTTTTTTTTGTCTCATTTGCTGTAGTGGGGAGTAGGCTGGGCACTGCCCTTCCAGTCACTCATCTCTGACTGTAAAGCGTCTTTGTGACAGTTTATCTGTGAAAAGCGCTATACAAATAAATTGAAATTGAGATGCTAAATTGCCCATAAGCGTGAGAGTGAATGGTTTGTGCGTCCTCTGATAGATTGCCAAGTTGTCCAGGGTCCCTGCCTTTTGCCCGTAGTCAGCTGGGATTGGCTCCAACTCCAACTTTTTTCTTTTTCCAAGACATGCAAATTAAAATGTCCAGGGATTTTTCCACTTGGCCTCTCAGAAGTTGGTTTGATTTAATTGATCTGTTATGTATTTAATGAAATATCCGGATCTAGATGGTATTTACATGCTCCTTTCTGTTATTTGGAAGCTAAAGAGACAGTGAATCTGCACAATTTTATTTTCCAATAACATTTTGTTTTTATGCAAAGGCTATCCCATCTGGTCTGACCAGACTCGAGGGCTACTGCGCCACAAGTCGCTGAGAATATTAATGATGCTTAGGCTGTGTGAGGAAAATGTCACAACACACAGTGCATCGCCCTCTGCTGCATATAAAATTTTGTAGCTGAAGACCAGTTAGAGAGTCCATTCTAATCCCAGTCCACACTGAAAGCACCAACAATGGGAGCTTCTGACCTGGACCCTGGAGCAATTGAAGGTCGCCTGGTGAATACCTTTTCTCTTAAATCATGTGCATAGGTCAGCTACTGGACCACTATTCACAAGGGGGAGAGGATGGCACAAGGATGCGCTGTGGCGACAGGACACGCTGGTGGAGGCAGTGTGTTGCTCCAAGAAGAGTTTTGCTGAGAAACCCTCAGAACGGGAATTGAAGTTTACGTCAGTTTGACGAAGCTGTATTGGCAGCACGGGGGACCTTCGCATTAATGGGCAGGTGGTTTCAATGTTGTGGCTAATATATTCCGCTTACAATAGATGTTAAATTATGCTTGTTTTCATTCATTATTAACGCAGTAAATATTATTATTTAAATCAAATTGCACAAAGGTAAAATACAAGAATGGAGACTATGCACATATGTAAACGACAATTACCAACTTTCAACAACTACAACAACTAATAGTAATAATAATAATAATAATAATACTGGCACCTGTCTCACCGATCTCCCCTATTTTGTCTTGGGGCTTTCGGTGGGACTTCCTCCGCCATCCACAGCTGCTACTGTCCTGAAATATGAACAAGCCGACGATGTTGACAGCCAGACCTAATGCGCCCACGACGAGCACCAGTGAAGGATCAGCGATCGCCTCCGGGCGTGCCAGGCGCTTCATGGCTTCTACGGAAATGGAGAAGCAGAGTGCAGCCAAAAACACCGCATTGGCAAACGCTCCGACAACTTCTGCCCGGGCCAGACCGTACGTGCAGCGTCCAGATCCGTCGCGACGTGAAACCCTTGAGGCAGTCAGACCAACGCACAAAGAAAGAAGGTCCGAGAGCATATTGAACGAGTCTGACACCAGTGCTACAGAGTTCCCCATGTATCCGGCTACTATCTCCGCCACGAAGAATACTGCCGTGAGTATGAACATAAAAATAAGGCGGCAGGTCTTCCCACTGTAGCGCCCCATTTTAGTGCGAAAGTAGCCTAAGTGTAGTAACGTTATGTTTGCCGGTCGCCTGTGATGCTACTTGGTACACGCGGTCTGTTATATTGATGACAAAAGCGGGCGTAGTCCACGCAAGTTTTATAAATCACAAAAAAATGCGAAACTAGACATGGTCACCTGCAGAGCGTCACCTCTCCTTTTACTCCAAAAGGGGCAAGAATCAGATTCTGGTGGGACTTCGGATAAGTTACCTTCGATGCGTGTAATAATGGACATGGCTCCAAGCACACGTTCATGCGCTTTGCATTGACGCGGTTAAGGCTGGCAGCCTTGAATAGGCTACATCACCGCATTTGACAATTTAAGACCGCGATGAACATCTCCTCGTCACCACTACCACTCTTTGCCTGCGTTACATGAGGCCCACCCCTTTCAGTCACCCAACGCATTCAGTAACAGCGCTTTCATATTTAAGATTTCTTCGGAAATATTATTTACTGTATCGCATGGAAGCGTTGCATCCCCCCTCTTATTTCGGAAATCTTTTCCATGGACCTTCGGGTGTCCCGATGTGAAAACTAGAATTACTTGTCCAACCAGCAAATAGCATTGCTCAAATTTTTTGCTTTCAAATTGTTTACCTCTGTAAAGTTACCCCGAAGCAAGGCCTATTCACATTATGATGCCGACTCAGTGCTTGTATGTGCACTATCCTTGGCAGTAGACTATAGACCTCGTTGTTGGCTATTTCCATGGACCTATCTCCTGATGTAGTGTATATTTGCAGTAGTTGCCGTAAATAATCTTATTCTCCGAATTTGAGCCATACTGAGAGGGGAGTAAAAACTGCGTCGCTCCATTATTCCTTCCCTATAGCCTAAACTCAAGAATATAATGGAAAACCTGCATGAGGATACTTTTATTTTCTAGTGCTGGATCGACATATTGCCACGTTAACAACTTCATGATTATTTAATAGTAATAAAAAAAAACCTTGTTTTAATGATGTGCGTTTTGGAATATGCACTTATTCCATCTTCCTGCAAGGATATGATTCCTTGATTACCAGTCCCACGTAGTGTGAAAAATAGGTCATACAGTTGTCACATGAGTTAGGAGGGGGGGATACATGTCTCTTCATAAGTCCGGTTAGAACGGTCCTGTGACCATTCTCACTGTGGCTGCAGCGGCCTCCTGTATACTCAGGCCAGAAAAAATGCAGCTGGTTGCATTTTTGTTCCACTTAACACTTAAAGTGCATTATTATGAGATCAATCCATTGATTATTTGATCAGTCAGGAAATGCCATTTTTATTATGGTTACTAGGGAAATGTCAAAAAATGCTCTTAATTTAGTGTTCGTTAAATTCCAAGTACAGCCCATTATGCCAATGTTGTTCAGAGGGCTTATCTATCAACTTGGACATAAAGTGACAAAATGACATTAACAACTTGTGTATGAAGAATGCAATGGGAGGAAACCAGGATATGCAGCATTACCCCAAGGCCGGTTTGAGAACCTCAAGCGGAGGTCACTGAGGTTGTACCATTCCGCTTGATGTTCCAGGCTCCCCCTAGGGCAACATAGAAGTATTACACCAGCGTGAGGCTTTGAGACAGAATGCACTATATTCGAAAATCGTCACTACTTAAGAGAGCAAAAATACATTCTTGCTTTTATTTTCACCTCAATGAAAGATTATCCAAATGTTCAATAAACATAATACAAATAACAGTACTACAAGTAATAATACCTATGAACAATGTGCTTGATATGGGCAATGTAAAGAATTGGTGGTGGTGGGGTATGTACAAATTAATCAATGTTCCCAACTTAACATCTCTCCATTATGGCAAACAAGAGGGGAAATCTGCTCAGCCTGTAACAGAACAAGCTTCAAATCCACAAACAGCCAGTGAACCTCAAAGACTGCTGGTTACACTCCCCCTTGGAGGGACAGTCGTGATACAGCTCCCAGCCACTGTATGGGCGATCCCCTAAAGTCACTCATGCACACAATAGGCATGATCATGCCTACGCACATCCACCAATACTGCTGGCTCCAGAATTAACAGTCACAGAGATGCTGCTAACAAACAGGATGCACATATCCAACAACAGGCCCCTTTGGGAACTCCCCACCATCAGGACCGGCTTGAAAAACTGGTACTCTGTTGATGGGAGAACTACTGCAGGAGCCAAAATGGCTGACCTGAGCCCGGACGACTGACACTATACCCAAACAGTAATATCACACCACCTACCTAAAAACAGAAATGATAAATTTTCCTAACTTAAATGGCTAATGGTGGTATACCATTTGTTCATCATTAACAGCGATAATATTTTTTCAATCAGTTGGTTTTCTCGATTGGTCCAAACGAACTTTGCCTCGTTTCATTCGCAGAAAACACACCACGTGTGTAATTTATCCTTTAAAAAATGAAATTCTGTGAAGTCAATGTAATTGTGTTCCTCTTACTCCCAGAATAAATGGTAAAATGCCGCTCGTGTGTGCAGTTGGAGCAGAGGGGACCGCATTGCCCGTTGCAGAGGGTTTGGCAAACCTGTAGAGGTCTCAGTGTTACATTCAGTGCAACAAAATGGCCGACTGGACGAGGCACTATGACAGCATGAAATACCTACCATTACTGCACAGGGCTAGCCCAGACAGAGTACACATACCGTAGCGCACACTTTCATAGACCATGTACATGCATGCACAGACTTTCATCTGCCCACACACACAGCTTTAACCAATAAGGGAGTGTACCCATGACAAAATAGTTGACTTTTTACACAAACTTCGGTGTATGACCACACTACACTCACTGAGGCACAACATATCTAAAGCATAAGATTCTGTTAACACTGAGGATGGTACAGAGCTACATAGAGACAGAGTACCAGAGGTATGGACACCTAATGGAGCGAGGAGGAAGGATCTCGAGAATGGGCTTCAACATTAAGATCACAATCTTTTACCCAATAACATCAGCCCATCTCCCTGCCTCCTCCCCCTTTGAGTCACAAAGATTTCAGGCTTGTAGCGGTGCTTAAAGTCTGAAAAGCATTTTTTTTTTTTTTTTTTGGGTTAAATGTGCAGATGCGCAGCATTTACATCTACATATATGCAGTTGCGGATGGATGCTTGCGTGGCTAGTTTTCAGGAATGCTCTTACATGCGTGCGTTTGTTTGAACTAAAACTGGGCTGGCCTGGTGCATGTTTGCATGCATTTTTAGGTACAGCGGCCTAGTGCGCCTGTAATACATTGATGTGTGACGAACTTGGTGCGTAAAGCTGTTGTGGGCTACCCCAAACAGGTCTTTTTGTTTTTTGGGCACATACATTAGGCAATTTTGTGCATCACAGGACTGCAAATCAGCATGGATTGGCATGGAACCCATGTCAGTGTGGATTCAGCAGAACATGCATCTGTATTTAGCAACAATGAACTGCAAGGGCTTGATGAAAGAGGACAGGCCTCTCAGAGTCCGAGTTTGATTGACAGGAGCCGGTTGGTAAGCAGAGGCCAAACAGGGACTGGGGGGGAAGAGTTGAGACTACTCATTGGCTGCATCAGCCCAGGGGGGCGGGGCTGGGCTCAGGAGTTGTCAGATGGAACGTGCTCCTCGAAGCCCTCGCTCTCCCTTACGAGCGCCCTCTCCAGGATGACGCGGCCCTCCTTGTAGCGCTGGCTGTCTTCGGTGGCGAACTCGTAGATCCAGCCCAGCTTGCTGTTGCAGTTCTTGCAGCTGACGTCACGCACCATGTGTCTGCCCGTCAGCATCACGCGGTCCTGCACGTCGCTGTACTGCAAGTTCACCACCTGGGGGAGACAAACTCTACTGAAAACTAACGTCTCTTAATGAATGGAGTTGTGATAATTCAATGCTGCATGCCATAATATTAGAGCAAAACCACTCGACCAAAGCCTGCCTCGCACTGGAACTCAAACCTGGGTACAAGGTGTATTTTGCATGGCTGCATATATTGATGGGATCATTTTCCAAGGAGGTAAATCATGGTAGTTTTTAAATTCCTTTTTATAATGGAGGAATGGAACCATTCATTTTGGGGTTTGAAAATAAGAATCCTGCTAGCAATGGAAGAGGGGAAAAATACAGGAACATGAGAATAAAGAAAATTGACAAACTGACATTCTGCTGTATTTTTGGCAGGTAGTATGTGAAACTAGAATCCTTGATACCGTTTCCTCTGCCTTCGATTACATTTATTACATTTTTGGTCAATTTTTTTTGTCCATTGTACAATTATTTGAAAAACCCTTAAAGCTTTGAGCACTGGCATGGCAAGAAAGCTTTGCATTTCATCATCTGTTTGACATGTTGTTATTTAGTTAATTAAAGTGGATGTACTACATGATTACCAGTCAGCTTCATTTTCCCTGTCAATTTCAGCAAACAATGTATCTACATACTCAGCATTTTCATAGTTAAACTCACTGCCATCAGTTCACAAGTTCTTGAATGCCAGCATTTTGAAACAATACGTGGTCAAAATCCACAAAACAAAAATATTGTAATGATTCATGCATAGGATGACTATGCACTGTAAAGTTGTTGTTTCAATGCACACTCCAGGGTCCCAAGGAACCAGTCCCCAACATGACTGCGCAAATACTTCAATCTGATTGGTATGGTGAAGCACAGCTACGTAGCAAAATGTCTTTTGCCGTGACTAGCGGCTGCGGCTGGAAGCATCCTCCTGTAACAGTCGCGATCAGCCGCCGTCATGGTTACTGATATTGCAACTATAGCCGCGAATAGCGCATAAAAGGGTTAAGGGACTTTACAGAGAACCACAGAGGGGTGGGAGAGTGTTGGAGTGTTGGGGGGGCAGAAATAATGCCTTTGGGCACATCCTCACATGGTCAAATGGGGAGGGGGGGCCAAGGTTGTTGGGCTCCGCCCTCAGGCTGGGGTATAGTTGGGTAGTACTGGGCCCTGCCAGACATACCTTGTTAAAGAGGAAGGCTCGGCCGGTCGCTCCGGTGAATCGGGTGGAGATCAGCTCAGACCGGTTGGTCAGGATGGTGTCGCAGTTGGCACAGGAGAAGAGCCGTGTTCCCCCGATGTGGTCCAGGAAAATGCGCCCCATTTTTGCTCTCTGTTTGGATGAAACAAAATCAAGGGGTTGAGGGGTGTAAGAGCTCATTTCACTGGGCAGGCAACATCACTAGTCCTCCATTCTGATTACTTCGATATTAGAGCATCCTAAAATATGAATATATTTTCTATGAATATATTTTACTCAAGCCTTATCTGGAAAGGGCCAGTGAAAGCCTATCGTTTCACTGCAACCAAGCTGCTGTACATTGATTCTGAGGATGAAGGTCTTCAGCAAGGACTGGGGCCCAAACTTTTCACCTGCACTACAACTGATGATATGACCGCAATTTATCACCAGCCTTATGGACTTGCAGGCATTTTTTTTTTTTTTTTTTTTTTTTTTGCCAGGGCTACATGCAGCTGGGTAGAGAGGGTGTAGTTGTATTTTAGGGGGTCTTTTCAATTTAAATTAGATGACACCACAGGGAGTGGCATTTAAATGAGGCTGCGCAAGGCAATTTTTTTAATCTCTTGGCAGATAAAGCAGACTGGATACGACTTGCCATAACCACATCTAAACTAAGTGCAACCCATTTCTAATTCCACTAGAAGGTCCCGACAAACTGGATAATCAGTCCATATTGAATGGTAATAATTCTGCGAAAAAGTATCTGCCCTCTTCCCAATTTTTATTTTGGCTTATATACTGAGCGACAAAAGAAATGCAAATTAATAGAAGACAGACAGAAAAGTAGCTATGACCATAATTAATATAAAAATCTTATTAGCCAAATGCGCATTAACTCAAATTTCTTCAAGCATCTCTTTATTTGGCAGTCCCTTTGACTGGGTGACCATGCGAGTACATTAACTAAATAGCTACCTTGCATTTCTATTGTTGCTCAGTATGTGTCATATTTAAAAGGGTCATTCCATGTCAGATCATCAAATGGGTCTCATCACCACCTTCTCAATTTTGCCAATTATTTGTATGCAGCTGTATAAATACATATCACTGACAAATTTGAAATTTTCGCTCATTCGGACCAAAAAATTAATTTTTGGTTAATTATTTTCTAAGGGTTTTGTCCGTCAGTTTCTGTCAATCGACATTTTTCTTGTATTTAACATGGCATAACCTTTTTTTATTATTACACCCATGGCTTTGAAACTCTGCATCAATCAGAAAATGCAGTCCTTTTTACATTACCTTTCTTGGTTGTGGAGCTATGAGGACACCAAAAGTGCCTTTTGTTCAGGCAGTTCCATGTTTAGGTCCCCAGAGCACCCCCAATATGTACCCTAGCATAGGCTCTCTGACATTTTTTCCATTCATTTGTGTCTGCTGAATATAAAGTCAGGCTGAATTCACCATGAATTCATCACCAACTGCAGTCAGTACCTGTTAATGATTATGCACAGCTCGGCAGTACAACAATACTGCCGAGCTGTGCATCCAGTGACATCAGTTGGAACAGTTCGGAGAATGTTACTGAATGGCACCCAGCATCAGAAGTCGTCTATGTTAATGCTCATGTCCTCTTGTTCCGCTTCATGAAAAACAATCGCAATAATCAAAAATTATTGATCAATAACTGGTTCAGGTTTCTCCCTGCCAACCTGCATATACTAGCCTTTCTGTGGATGTGTCATGCATTGATGAATTGAGAACTTTGATTATTGAATCACAATAACTTTCACATTGTGTAAGAAGCTGAAAATGCCAAGGGATTCTCAAGATTACCCCACCCCTGTTCAGACACCTGCAGAATTTAGGTAGGTCAAAACTAGAGCTGTCGCGATAATGAATCGCGATTAATATAAGCGCAATAAAAGTAACTGCCACTATGAGGCAGACAGACGTGATTGCTAATTACCTTTTCTATGACACATACCTAATGCGGTCGTTTGAAATGCTTCCGGGAAGAAAACTGTAATTCGAAGTCCACTAATTACCAGCGAGGTTGGACAGCCTCCATCGCCTTGGCATAATTAACTCACCTTAAATAATTTCCCGCGTACTTTGCCTAACTTGCAATCAAGCCATTTATTCAGCCAACTGACTAATCACAATCAAAATGTGGCATATAATGATTAAGAAGTGATAATGAGAAGCAGACGGACCTAACCAGGTTGCAGTGTTAGATTGAAAAAATGTCAATAATCTGAATAAATAGCAGACCTCTGAATTCCACCTTTCATCAAGGAATTCTGTAAGCATTATTAAAGTTATTTCTTAAAAAAAAAAAAAAAATTATTCAAAGATAGCCCTGGTTTTAAGAGCTTAAAAATATAGGCTACGTGAAGTGGAAAATATTTTGTGAAGCATACCGAACATGAATGTGAGAGAGAATATGTTTGCATTGCAGGCAATAGTCAAATGCACTGAAGATTTGGCAATTAACGTTCAGGCGAATCTTTGCCGCAAATTTTAGGCACTTTTTATTAGATAATTGAACGAGTGTAATTTAAAATAATGTAACTCATAGCATTTGATTTTATTTACTTCTGAGCATCTAAAAAACCAACAGTGAAGGTGGAAAACATTTTGTTTAAGCGTATACAACGTGATGTAAATTGTTCACGAATCTGAAAATCTTTTAATATAACGCGGCAGCCTGGTTAGGTCTGTCTGGTTCTCATTCTCTTCTTAATCATTATAGGCCACAATTTGATTTTGATTTGTCAGTTGGCTGAATAAATGGCTTGATTGCAAGTCAGGCAAAGTACACGGGAATTGATTTAAGGTAAGCTAATTATGCCAAGGCGATGGAGACTGTCCAACCTCGCTGGTAATTAGCGGACTTGAACTCACAGTCTTCCTCCCGGAAGCATTTCAAATGACCGCATTAGGTGAGTGTCATAGAAAAGGTAATAAGCAATCACGTCTGTCTGCCTCATAGTGGCAGTTACTTTTATTGCGCTTAAATTAATCGCGATTAATTATAGCGACAGTCCTAGTCAAAACACATCGACAATTTCTTGGAGTGTTCTCTCTACTATAACAGAGGAATCCGTCAAAAAATCCAAGGTGTCCCCCTGGAGATACGGGGGTTTGAACACGCGGCATTTCAGCGGTTTCTTTTTTTTTTGCACATTTGGCAAGGTACTGACTGCAGTTGGTGATGAATTCATGGTGAATTCAGCCTGATTTATATTCAGCAGACACAAATGAATGGAAAAAAATGCCAGTATTAAGCGGTATAACAGTAGCTTAGATTCAGAGTTTCAAAGCTATAGGTGTTATAATAATTAAAAAAAAAAAAAAAGACTGACTGACTGACAAAACCCATAGAAAATAATTCACCACAAATTCACTTTTGGTCCGAATGAGCTGAAATTTCTGATTTGTTCATCACTAATGCATAGCTATCTAATGTGAAAATAAGGAAAGCAATCTATGGCTACATGCGGACAAATGTAGATGATTTGACATGGAATGACCCAAAAGGCTCAGATACTCCAACTTATTTTAGCTGTCCAATTTGGCTCATAGCTAGCGGGTAATCTAGAATGTAATGTTCAATATGAATTGTACTTGTGGTCAAGAAGTTTATGATTCCAGAAATGTATAGTTCTATTTCATCCCTGCTGACCGCCAGTGGGCGGTGGTTAAAGCACTGAATATTCCCCTTTGCGCATGCGTAGTTCGAGTATGTATACCAACAATGTCACCTGTGACATGCAGGTGACCCTAAGAAGATATCTTCCGGTGTCACCTGAGGATCATTTCTTATAGTCTTCTCGCGCATAGTTGGCTTGCTTGGAAAGCATTGGTTCTACTGCTTTACTACTAAACTCCGTTGCTAGTAGTTCCGCGACCACTGTCGGTCGGAGCAGCGATTGTTCGCCCTCCAGGAACTGCGACGGCGATCTTTCTCCGTTTGAGAGAGATTTTACGTTACTTTGCTGTGTTTGTTAATTACTTGTCGGTGACGGTTGCGTTCGCGCATCCTTATCCCGACGTTTAATTTAGTCGGTCGAGCTGACTTCGTTAGCTGGCTGGCCGGTTGCGTGAGCGTTTCCCGGTGTCCAGCGTGAATAATTATTAGCGGTAACGCTTGCATAGCTACTCCTGCAGGTGAGTTTGCATTAACCTCTGTTGGTACAGGCTGCGTGCGCGGTGCTTCCCCCCAGCATATGGTTTGTTTTTGTGTTCGTGCTGTGCCCCGACGTTTAATTTAGTCGGTTGAGCTGACTTTGTTTGCTGGCTGGCGGGCTGCGTGAGCGTTTCCCGGTGTCCAGCGTGGATAATTATTAGCGGTAGCGCTTGCACAGCTACACCTGCAGGTGAGCTTGCATTAACCTCTGTTGGTACAGGCTGCGTGCGCGCTGCTTCCCCCCAGCATATGGTTTTTTTTTTTTGCTTCGTGCTGTGCCCCGATTTGGGTTTGTTACTGAGCCCCTGCTGGTATAGGCAGCGTACGCGCTCCCTCCCTCCAGCTTACGGTGTCCATACTCGGTTTGTCCATAGCGTTCGCACTCAGGTTATTCGAGGAGTATTCATTAAATACCAGCTGGGTTCCTTACCCGGTATAGGCAGCGTACGCGCTCCCTCCCTCCAGTGCAAGGCCCTGTAGCATACTAGCGGGAGCGTCTGAGCTAATTTGGACAGGTGAGTGTCGTGTAAGCCTCCAGCGCCACCACAATGGATGACTCCCATTTCTGTACGTCATGTGAGGCTCCTCTAAAGAGGACGGCCATGACCTATGCCCCGCATGCCTCGGTCCGGAGCACCTGCGGGAGGCACCGTCAGACAACTCCTGCATGAACTGCAGTTACTTGCCTCGGGCGGTAAGGGCTGCTAGACAAGCGCAGGTGGAACATCAAGGGGATGAAGGTGACCTCCCCCCATCAGGCCAGTCTCCCCCGGCCTGTCAGAGATGCTCTAAGCGGCGGGCTGCGGCGACAGCAGTCGCACCCTCCAGGAAGAAGGCGAAATCTGCTCAAAAAGAAACAATAGAAAGCAAGCTCTCATCTAAAGTCAATCAGCTGTCTGCTGAGCTGGCCCAGGTCAGGTCCATGCTCAGAGACCGCCAGCCTGATGCCCCATTGCAAGGTGATTTGACACCCTCTCTTCCAATGCCAGTGCTGGTACCTGAGGAGGATACGTTTTCCCTGGCAGCTTCGGCTACCTACTTCCACGGTTATGGGAGAGATTAGGAAAATGGGGGTTCCCAGGCATCTGCTTCTCACACCCACTTACCACGGCCGACCCACTCCACTGGCCGCCGTGTTGTCCAGCGTCCCATGCGGAGACCAGCTCGGGACTTTCGAGGCCCTGCCCGCCTGCCATCCAGACAACCTCAGGCTCCAGAGCCTGTCCACCCCCCCCCCTTTAGGGCCCCTAGGGGCCGGGGGGCCAGACATTGAGGCCGTGGGGCCGGCAGTCAGATATTTTTCACATCAGCAGCTCCAACAGTGGGCTGCTCATGCTTCAGACCCGTGGGTAGTTGCCACCTTGACCCACGGGTACAAGCTTCAATTCCGCCGCCGGCCCCTCACATCTGGCCGGGTCAAAATGACCTCCATCAGCGACCCGGCTAAGGCTCTCGTGTTGGGCCAGGAGTTATCCACCCTCCTGGCCAAAGGCGCCATCGAGCCTGTGGACCCTCTGTCACGTCCCCGGGGGTACTATTCAACATACTTCCTAGTGACGAAACAGACTGGCGGATTTCGCCCAATCTTGGACCTCAGAGGGCTGAACAAATTTATGAAGGTCATTCCTTCCCACATGTTGACCACAGCAGATGTCCTGCGAACTGTGGCACAGGGAGAATGGTTTACGTCTATCGACCTCAAGGACGCTTACTTCCATGTCCCCATCACTCAAAAACATTGGCGGTTTCTCCGCTTTGCCTAAAGAGACCGCCACTGGCAGTTCAGGGTGCTACCCTTTGGGCTCTCCCTCTCTCCAAGGGTCTTCCCGAGGTGTGTTGCCGCAGCCCTTGCGCCTCTACAGTGTCAAGGCTTGAAAATTCTCCCATACCTGGATGACTGGCTGATCTGTCCACCATCCCGTGCCCAGGTGTCCAGAGATACAGCATGTCTCCTGTCTCACGTGGCCTGCCCCAGACTCCAGGTGAACATGGGAAAGAGTTGCCTGGTGCCATCTCAGGCTACAACTTTCATTGGGATTGCATTGGACAGTGTAGCCATGATAGCCAGACCGTCCCCCCACCGTGTGGGCGACATCCTTCACCTTCTTGCCCTGTTCCAAGAGGGCCGTTGGCTGACCTTTCTTACATTTCTTCGCCTCGTGGGCGAACTAACGTCCATTTCAGCTGTGGTTCCGCTGAGCTTGCTGACACTACGCCCCCAGCAGCTTCCACTTGGATGCCAAGCGACACAGGCACAGGAAGCTCAGGGTGTCAAAACGGTGTCTCCTTGCCTTGGCTCACCTGGCACTCAGGCACTTCCTGCCACACCTGAGGGGCAAGCATGTCCTCGTAAGGTCAGACAACACATCAACTGTATATCATATAAATCATCAGGGCGGGACCAAGTCTGCGCGGTCGCTGCGAGTGACAGAAGAGCTCCTCACGTGGGCGGCCCCCCGTCTGATCAGCCTTCGGGCAATGTATCTATCGGGACAGCGGAACAGCCTGACAGACTCCCTCTCCCGTCAAAAACCTCCGTCAGGAGAGTGGCGCCTCCACCCGGAAATGGTCAGCACTATTAGGAGCCTCTTCGGCAGAGTGGACGTGGACCTCTTCGCTTCAGAAGTCTCTACCCACGGTCCTCTGTGGTTCTCCTTAGCCGAGACAACCAGTCCCTCGGGCCAGGACGCATTGGCCCACCCTTGGCCGGACGGCCTCCTGTATGCCTTTCCCCCGCTTCCTCTGATTCGGTCGGTACTTCAGAGGATCCTTCAGGGGGGTCACAGTGTCCTCCTTGTGGCTCCCTTCTGGCCAGGGAGGAGCTGGTTCCCACTGCTGCACGGACTCTGTCGCGGTGTACCGTGGCGCCTTCCCGACAGGAGGGATCTCCTGTCCCAGCTGGCGGGGCGGATCTGGCACCCCAATCCACGATGCCTCAAACTGTGTGTTTAGCTGCTGGAGGGCCCGAGTCGCTGTTGAGCTCCTGTGCGGACCCTGTCAAACACACCATAATGAATACAAGAGCGCCGTCCACTCGTCTTCAATATGAGAATAGATGGAAACTGTTTTCCGACTGGTGTACGAGTCGGGATGAGGACCCTGTGCGCTGCTCTGTGCCAACTATTCTTGACTTTCTTCAGTCTCTTCTGGACGAGGGTCGGTCTCATTCGACGTTGAAAGTGTACGTAGCGGCAATATCTTGTGGTCATGTGAGGATTGACAATGGCACTGTGGGGAGCCATAGTTTGGTGTCCCTGTCTGTCAGTGACTCGTGTTTGAGGTGGAACTCGGATTGCTCAGGGGTCACTGTGGCCGAACACAGCGTTTCTCCCTAAAGCGTTGGCTCGCGCTCACCGCAACCAGCCTATTCGGCTGGCTCGGTTTGACCCTTCTCCAAGGGAGAGTGGGGACGAGCCTGAACTGTTATGTCCAGTGCGGGCTCTGAGGGTCTACACTGCAGCTACTGTATGCATTTGAAGGTCTGAACAACTTTTTCTCTGCTACGGTGGCCCTAACAGGGGTTGCGCCATCTCCAAGCAGCGTTTATCCCACTGGATTATTAATGTCATCACCCATACCTATCGGGCGAGTAACCGTCCCCTTCCACCTGGCGTGAGGTGCCACTCTACCAGGAGTGTTGCTACTTCATGGGCTGCCCTGAGGGGAGTGTCCTTGGAGGACATTTGTGCCGCAGCTTCATGGTCGTCACCGGACACTTTCTCCAGGTTCTACAGGGTGAACGTGGCCACAACCCACCCCTTAGCCAAGGTTCTGCGGCCGTGGTCTTCTGACTTTTTGCACACTGAAGGTCCGTGATTCGGATTCTTCGTGACCTTGTTGGTATAAGTCATTCAGTGCTTTAAGCACCGCCCTCTGGCGGTCAGCAGGGATGAAATAGAACGAAAGTGACGAATGTAACTACGGTTCTATGAATCCCGAATGACCGCCAGAGCTCTCCGTCACTCAGAATCCTTGTGAGCTCGCGAGAAGATTCTGTAAGAAATGATCCTCAGGTGACACCGGAAGATATAATCTTCTTCGGGTCACCTGCAGGTCACAGGTGGCATTGTTGGTATACATACTCGAACTACGCATGCGCGAAGGGGAATATTCAGTGCTTTAACCACCGCCCTCTGGCGGTCATTCGGGATTCATAGAACCGTAGTTACATTCATAACTTTCGTTTTAAGCCCCAGCAGTTTTTCAATTGTCAATATTATTTTTTTGCCAATTCAAAGTTGAATTTTCATGAAGATTTTGTGTTTGCCGCCCCTATTCTCCACCAAAATCATAAAAATAAACTGAAATACGATGGGAGTCTAAATGCTTCAAGTGTCTAGACTCAATTGAGCCAAAGTTTTTCTGCCTGTAAAGCTGCAATCTTGAATAAATAAGCCTTTAATCAGGTAACACCGAAATAGCCAGATTTGGCTTCTGCACAAAGGGGTTAATGCTTATTTAAATCATACAATTGCAACCAAGGTTAAAACAAAAACCAGCAGATACAGGGCTGCCTCAGGACTAAGCTTGGGGGTGGAGGGAAGAATCACTGCTATACGAGTTTGGTGGCCACTGTTGCCTTGGTGAACACCTTCCTCGCTCCCTCCGCCCCTCCCCCTTTGATTTTTTTGAATGATAAAGATTCACCAACAAAGTATATTAATTATAATAGATAGCATTACTAAAATAAGTAATTAATGTCCACAAAAATAAAGACAAGAGCCACAACAAAAATAAGTGATTTCGATTAGCCTACATGCGCACCATCCTCTTGTGCACGCACCAAAGCGCCAACATGAGGTGGCAGGATTAGTACTGAAGTTGAGCCCGCATTTTTATTTTTTTTTTTGGGAGGGATTGCCGATCTTCATATCAATATCACTCCAACTCGAGGCTATCGCATAACGCTTGCATTGTTCGAATGTACTCAGAAGAACCACTCCCATCGACCGATCATGAATGACGTCGCAATGGTCCTTCTGTGTATAGCATATGATCTAAAATATTGGCCCAAAATGTTGAAAATTAGAATCAGATTTGAAACAAAAGCAAGCACACTCAACAGAACCTTCTGGATAAGGTTGAGAACGCTTGTTCTAGAACACCAAATGCTGCAGAGAACATGTTTCCACCCACAATTTGCATCTACACCTACAACTCATGCCTGTGGCCAAATAAAATTTGCTCAGCAACAGGGTCCAAAATTAGCACCAACCGCCATCCAAATATAAGTAAAATATGAAAGTGGCTGGTAGATTTGCTTCACTCACCGGCAAAAAATGAATGCATAAATAAATTAATAATTTAAAAAAAGAAAAATAAAAAATACAAAGGAAATCTTGAGTGGCCGGTAAAATTTGAACATTCTCAAGCCATTTGGCTGGTGGTCAGATAGTGCAGCAAAATTAACCTATGTGAACTCTGCATAAGACAGAGCGTCATTATATCAAGTTCTTGCATTCAAATCTTTCGGTTTGCATCTGGCTTTAGTTTCACAAGAATAGTGACTCAGTGTTACTTATTGGTCAGACCATACTCACGCTGGGCTCTCTGGTAAAGGAAGAATGTGAAAGCCTGTGTGCTTGTCCCATAAGGACCGTGATTTGACAATTCTTGCTCAACAGTACAAATATCAATCAAATTCCCCATCGCCTCCCGAACAGTCAACAATCCCTGCATGACCCTTCAGATCAATCGGACAGTCTGTACAAATAACTCAGTTCAATCACAACACATTTCAGGGCAGAATAATGAATGGTATCAGCAAATTCTTGTATCTCACGGAGTCTCTGAGTATTGCTTTGTGAATACTAATGAAGGAGAATAAATCTCTAGATTATAAAGGGAAGCTGGTGTAAAGCACTGAAAATCATTAAGAGCTGAGAAGCAGTAAAACCCATCCTGCAAAGGCTCTATAATCACAGGCCGGGATCTGAGAGGATGCTTTTCTCAAATGAAAAATAAAAACAATGCAGCTCCACCGATAGGCTAAATGACAGTGGAGCCCTCCTTCACGAGTCATGGGGCTTCCAGTGAGCCAGTCTGAATGTGTACGTACACACACACACACACACACACCTCAGGAAGCAGGATGACTCAAGTTCTGAAATGTCTCATCTCAATTTGTCATTCCCAAAATACAGGCTGCTGCCTGCATGTGCACGTGTGCGAGCATGAAGCCGATTTCTGCCCAGATAGATTAGCAGAAGGCAGCAGCTGAGAACTGCAGCACTGCCAGCTATTGTTCTACACAGGAGCCAATCATCTGCACGGATCTAATAACACAGAGAGAGAAAAACAAAGACAACAAACACCATGCAACAAACCCACAGACACAGGACAGTATGTGCATCAAGCCTCTGCCATCACCACATTTCTTGCTCATGCACACCACAGAAGAAGAAAGCATGAGAGGACAAGCCTCCTGGCAACACTTATGCCTCTAATTCTGTGCGTTACACATTACAGCAGTTATTTTTGCGTTTCCATTATCAAAATTTGTGAAAGGTACCAAAAGAACTATTCCAATACGGCAGTTTTTGTTACCCTCCGTTTAGGTGGCTAGCACACTGATCCCATACGATAAGGTTGGAGCTAAAACATAGCAGTCCTTTGATTAGTCAAGGGAGTCACTTTTCCTGGACAAGGACTGAGTTTGAATAGTTTTTTTTTTTTTTTGCGCTTAGGAGAGATCCAAACTCCTCAAAAATGACCCAGAACTATTTACTTGGCAGCCATGATAAGTTCTGTTCAAATTTTCAAAATGTTAAATGGCACTTGTCCACTTGTGTACCATATGCTAAGAGAGACAAAACCATCCGATACAAAAAAAAAAAAAGCCATCCCTCAATTCCTTGAGGCAGCTATATTTAAAGTGACGCATCATCCATTCAGCCATTCGCAAAAAACAAACAAACCTGACAGGCAAGGGGTGTCTAATTATGTCGCATTGTGCAAGAGCTGCCGGGTTCTCTTGGCATAATGGTTGCCTTTTACCAAATCCTCAAGAACTCTGCTTTACATCTTTCCTTAAGATCATGACATTTTCGACTGAGATTAAAGTTAGGAATTAGACAATAGGACGTAATTTATTGACCATTCAAACACAGCCAAGGACCAAACACAAACCTGCCACTTACGTGGCTGGCATGGCTATTACCCTCTGGTAGCAAGCCTGCCTACATTCAAGACTACTGTCTGCTGTGGAAACGCAAAATAGGTCTTCGGTACCAGTCCGAACAGGTCACTTACTGCATGTAAGGACACCATATCAAGAGCGTTTGGTAGAAACGCTGCGTTACATAAGTGTGTGCACACCATCCCTTAACCACTTCACCAACAAGTGCCTCATAGTCCTTTCAGAGTGACAAGCAGTGTCAGCACTGTAGTCCCTGCGTTAGCATGACCGATTACCCCTGGTACACAAGAGAGAATCCATGGTGGTCTACAACTACCCCTGGCGTTTCAGGCACATATCATTCCTCATTATGGCTTTATTAAAAGCACTGTCACTGCTGCTGCCGTTACCTGTACAGGTGCAGCCGAGTCGGCATGTTCTCAGACAGCTGCAGACCATCCTCATGGGCTCAGGCGACAGGCAGGCAGCTCACAATATTGAACAGCATATTGGACTCCAGGGAATCAGAGCTGCTCCCTATTAAATCTTACTACTACATGCAACATTGTAAAGGAAAAGGGCTTTGTGAACCTTGAGATTGGTGGAGCTACCAAACAGTTTACATGGTACAACCCATAAAATAACTCCTCTTCGCACAAAAACATTCATCCATTTCAACCTGCTGGTTAGCTAGATGCTCAGTCAACTGACACTCATTTTTGTGAGGACAATACATAATTTTCCAAATTGGAGTGCTTAAGGGATACCCACCATTGCATTTTAATACACTATCGCATACAACCTGTGAGGTACTGCTGACAGTACCATTAAGATGCCCCAAGTGTCTTTGTGATGTCAAAAAGGCACCCGAAAGTGAACCAGTGCCACTTTAGCCTTGCACTATAAAGCATAATTTTGAACTATGAGATACCTGCAACAAGGTTAAATCAAACATCTGAAAAGGCAGACACATCCCCCACCTCCCCTCTCCAGAATCATTACAAGAGATTAATCGACGCCAGCTGCCGTCCTTAAATGCACTGGCGCACCATCCATACAAAATCCATTATTTCGACGCGTTCTGCAGAAACGCAAATACGGGGGATGGAGGGAAATTGACAGCCAGACACACTGAAGAAAATCAACAAACGTCAATTTTGTAAATAAGTATTATTCATGTTCACCAGCTTCTCTGCCTTTTATTGCACACTCCAAACCAGGCACGGCTGGATAGAGACAGGTTATAAATAGTTCCCATTTATTATCCGTTTGAAAACAAGGACAATGTTGTATTCGACTGCGCCAAGGCTGCGGGTCAGCTCTGACGGAATCCTTAATGCCAGCGGTACATGAACACAGACAATGATATTTTGATGTTCATACATTCGACAAAATTGTCCTCGGCGATGTGAACAAAAGATTGGCGTCAATTACTCCGAGACGTTTAGCTATCGATGTTTGAGTCTGACTGCATGCAAGGACAGGACCAGTCGAGCGTGCCGTCAAAACACCAGTCGCGTCAATGCAGACACTTGTTTTCGGAGCAGTTTCCAGACGTCAAAACAGTGCTCGCCATAATACAGAGTTAGTTCAGCAACCAGAACCAACATAAGCGCACGATTAACGTGCACATAAGCTGCGTCAAAATACGAAAGACTCACCGATGATTAACACGAGTGAGCCAACTGTTAAGCCGCTTACACACGGGACGCGAAACGATTTTATTCGCGCGACAGATTACATACAAAGTCAATGCGAATGCGCGCGTTTGTAGTCGCGTCTCTGCATTGACTCTGAATGTAACCTGTCGAGCAAAAAAAAAAATCGTTCCGCGTCCCGTGTGAAAGCGGCTTTAGTTTCGAATCAATATGTATCAGAAATAAGCGGTTAGAACAGACGCTTCGAACAGCAGCACATTTCAAAAGCACACGGCGCTGGCTGCCTCTACTTTGCCTGCTTCCATTTCAAATGCATCCAAACTAGGCAAGAGATCCGAGATCGGAAAAGCACGCTAGGAATGGTTTTGGGTAAGAGTCTAAAACTGCCTAAGGTTTCACTGCTTGCTAACATTAGCTAACAAGGCAATGGGAGTTTCGAGCGGCCAGTGGGGAAGCGACAAGCCATCGCAAACCAGAACTGCGCAAGCTTGGCTGGTACATTAGCTATATCAATAGGCATTTACTTCATGTTGCAGGCTAGTCGGTCAACAATTAAGTAATTTAGTCCAAGACAACAGTTGTTCAGTCCGCTGGACGCCCGCGTCCCCACCCCCACAGTACACGCTGTTCCCATCTGCAACCAAAACCAGACGAAATTCTAGTTTTGTTCATTGTTGCCACACAAAAAAAAACACATCGCCTCTCGCTCATCTCTCACCGTCCGTTTCAGCGGTTTTGGACGTTGATCTTCAGTCTTTTCAAAGTATCTTTTCCCCCCGATTTACTCAAAAACTTCGGCGGAAGTAGACTGTCTGGACGGTTGATTTCTGTTTCAGTCTATTCCTTCTACCCCTCGGTGGTTCTTCCAACGTGTGCCAGTGTGGCGGGCGCTTTGTTGTGCTCTCTCAGCTGTTCCCGCAGAATTTATCAACATCCGGTATGCTGATTTGGCTCCGCCTTTCTCATCAACTGATTGGCAGTTTTCTTAAGATGAACTGTAGTATATCCACTGTAGGCTCCTGCTTCATTGGATATTCCGAATAGCCCGGATTGCACATGCCCGTGAGATCATTTTA
This sequence comes from Gymnothorax reevesii, assembly GCA_029721435.1. Classification (NCBI taxonomy): domain Eukaryota; kingdom Metazoa; phylum Chordata; class Actinopteri; order Anguilliformes; family Muraenidae; genus Gymnothorax; species Gymnothorax reevesii. The sequence continues at coordinate 164,264,479 of CM056573.1, read as the reverse complement.
AAATCTAACAAGAAGGCATTGTCATCAAAATCCTCCGCGACCAAGGAATCCCGTTTTCGTACCAAATCAAGGTCACGATTAATAATATACAGATATAAAATCTCATTCATCTTGGTAAAGTAGTTTCAGAGAAAACTTGACCTGTTTATCTGGATGAATGGATGGATGGGTGGATGGATGGACGGACGAGCTATCTAAGGGTCTGAGAATTAACAACACTATTATCTTAATAACTTGATAACCTTATAAAACCCATGGAACCATGTGTTGGATGGTAAGAAAAGCTGCTGCTTTATTCAAACTTGCATAACTCAAGGCCTACTTTAAGTTTTAATTGAGATCTCAAGGTTCCCAAAGATCCCAAAAAAGTTCTGCTGAGTTATAGGCAAATGTGAGCGAAATCATGCACACAATGTACACGTTATGTTTGCTGTAATGTTCTGGCAATAAAATAAAGCGTCCTTGGTTTGCATATTTCACTCATCATAAGTGTTATATAGCTTCAGTGAAGCTCTGCAACTGGTAGATACAGAATATGTGATTAACGTCCTACAGTATGGAAAAGTACTTTTTCTGACGTTGAACCTTTTTATCGAGGTATTCAGGTGAAAGTCAGAGTTTAAAGGGTTAAATAGCTCAGTTGACATCTTAATTACACATTTATGTAAGTCCATGCCATAGCTGCAGACTTCAAGTGTATCTTAAAGCTATAGCTTTGCAAAATCATGCAATTAATTTAGTTTTGGGGAAACTATTCAATTCAATTCAATTTTATTTTGTATAGCGCTTTTTACAGATACACTGTCACAAAGACGCTTTACAGTCAGAGATGGGTTACTGAAGGGCAGTGCCCAACCTATTCCCAGTACCTATTCCCTATTCCCACTACAGCGAGGCAAAAAAAACTCCCAGTAGGGAGAAAAAAATCCTCAAACAGTGGTGAGAAAAAACTCCCCAGTGGGAAGAAATCTCAGGAGGAACCCGGCTATAGTGGGGAAGCCCATCCTCCGCGGGCTAGCTAGTTGATAACAAGATAATGACAAGAGTTCCATTGAAATCCATCTAATCAGTGCTAAAATAATTTGCATATTTAAAACTGTCCAACAGATGTCTTGGCTAATGTAAAACAATTAGCAATGGAGGTCATCATGAGACAGGAAGACCCTCTCGGTCCTGTAGCTGAAACAAGATGGTAACAGCTGGTCTTAGGCTGGAGCTCCGGGCCAGGGGGTGTTGGGTGAAGCTTGATCTGGAGCTCAGGGCAAGTGCCCAGAGCAGGAGGAGGAGAAAAAAAAAATATTGTTAGGGAGGTGGAGTTGTATGGCGAGCACACAGAGCAGGAGAGACAGAGGTGCCTGTGTGCGATAAGGAAACCCCAGCAGAATAAGACTATGGCAGCATAGTTATGAGAAACAGGGGCAGGGGCCAACACAGCCACGAGGGCAGGTTGAGACAGTCACCACCAGACCATGACCAGCTCAGCAGAATAGGGCACCACCAGCAATGATCCAGTGACAGCACTGACTGCTCAGTCCACCAAATATTCTATAGCTTATGCCAGCCACCCACTCCTGTCCCTCAACTATAGGACAGACTAAAGAGATATGTTTTGAGCCTAACTTTAAATATACTGATAGTGTCTGCACCCCGAATATGAGCAGGCAATTCGTTCCATAAGAGGGGAGCACGATAGGAAAAAGCTCTACCGCCTATGGTAATTTTAGCTATTTTTGGAACAACAAGGAGGCCTGCGCTCTGCGAACGGAGTGTTCTGGAGGGAATGTAGGGTAAAAGTAAATCACTTAGGTACAATGGACCAAGCCCATGTAAGGCTTTAAAGGTAAGAAGTAGTATCTTATAGTCTATTCGGAATTTAACTGGTAACCAGTGAAGTGAAGCTAACACTGGGCTGATATGCTCGTGTCTCCGTGTTCTAGTGAGAATACGAGCAGCTGCATTTTGAATTTGCTGGAGCCCCTTTAGAGAGGATTTTGCACAACCAGACAAAAGAGCATTACAGTAATCTAATCTTGAAGTAACAAAGGCATGGACAAGCTTTTCTGCATCATGTAATGACAGCATTTTCCGAATTTTGGAAATATTCCTCAAGTGGTAAAATGCAACTCTTGAGATGTTCTTTATATGTGTATCAAGTGCGAGATCGGGGTCAAGAGTAACACCAAGATCTTTAATAATGGCACTTGAAGCGATTGAAATTCCATCAATGTTAAGCATGTAATCTGAGATTTTGCATCTCTGAGATTTGGGACCCACAACGATTATTTCTGTCTTACTAGGGTTCAACGAGAGAAAATTGTGACTCATCCATTTCTTTATGTCTACAAGACAGGCTTCCATCTTTGACAGCTGGGCAGCTTCATCAGGCTTGACTGACAGATATAGTTGTGTGTCATCTGCATAGCAGTGAAAGTTAATGCCATGTGCGCGAATAACTTGTCCCAGTGGAAGCATATATATTGAGAAAAGCAGAGGTCCAAGCACAGATCCTTGTGGTACTCCATATCTAACCCTTGATTGATACGAGGAGTCATTATTAAAATGCACAAATTGATATCGATCCGATAAGTATGATCTGAACCAGGAAAGAGCCTGTCCATGGAGGCCTACAAGATTTTCAAGTCGATTCAACAGGATATCGTGATCGATAGTGTCAAATGCTGCACTTAAATCAAGAAGCACAAGTACAGAAATGTAACCACTGTCCGAAGCGAGGAGAAGGTCATTGAGTACTTTGACCAGGGCTGTTTCAGTACTGTGACAGGGTCTGAAACCAGATTGAAAAACTTCCAATATACAATTGGAGTGTAAAAATGAACAGAGTTGTTTTGAAACGGCCTTTTCTAGTATTTTAGAGAGGAATGGGAGGTTTGAGATAGGCCTGAAGTTAGACACATTATTCACATCCAAGTTTGGTTTCTTAAGTAGGGGTTTGATGACTGCACGTTTAAGAGTGTGTGGGATGTGTCCAGATGCTAAAGAAGCATTGACAATGTGTAATAATGGGGTTCCAATCACTGGTAGTAGCTCCTTTAAAAACTAATATTATAGTGTTTGGTGAGAACCATCCCGATAGTTGTGCACCCCTGCTCAGCATAAAATTTGCTCATTTGTTTTGTAATCTGTTAAAAATGGGTTTGTTGATGTACAAACGTAATATATTTACTTCAGATTGCTTATTCTGAACAGACCGTTCACTGGTGCAAAGTTTTTCAAAAGTGCACAGTCATGTTTTCATCACATTTAGGATGATTTTTAAAAAATAATATATTGGTGAATTACACTGCTTGCTTCTCCTCCACAAAGGCAAAACTGGTCTGATTTTAGAGGATGACTGAACTTGCAATGTTATGAGTCCTGCCATTCTGTGCATTAGCTGTGGTGGTTTTCTGCGTTGATCAGTGTCTGCCCATACATGCCATTCTTTATGACTAATACCGCAGTGCTCAGCTGGTGTTCTATAATTGCTGACCAAGAAGATACACACTGTAATCCAATCTGCTGAGAGCCTCTCGCTCCACTGAAAGTGCGCTTTTTGTGCACGTGTGAAATGACAGCTTAGCATTCCTCCTTGCCTACAGACCCCGCACTTTTAATACCATAATGTGACTGCGGGGATCAATGAATTCTCATATCCAGCACAAAAGCTCTTTACCTAATTAAAAACTGTCCACTTACCACAGCTTAATTAAATTATTGCCAGTTTTATTTGTGTTTGACAATATACTAGTGCAGAAAAATAAGGATATCGGCTTTTTCGGTGCGTATATGATCCGTGTACGTGGTAGCCTAGCTCGTCAACATCGTCAGCAATTCTGCTGGTGGAACAACTCACAGTTTTTCTGTGGAAGTCTGCCCATTCTCGCTTCTTCAATATAAATAGAAAATGTTGTCTCACAGAATATCCAGTAAATCATTGTTTTGGGTCAGGTTTTGTGAGTAAATAGGTTTTGACGTGTGGGTGATCTTGGAGCCTTATTTCCTGGACCTTTCTCGGGGTCATCCCCTGAGGTTTCCTGAAAGGCATCCTTCTCTTCTGAAAACAGATGCTTTCATGTGGGGTGATTGCGCAAATGGTCATTCAGTTCCAATAATGATTAACATTCAACTTTTCCAAATCAAACAAGGAAAAGGTATTTCACGTGAATATCAAAACACCAGGTCCATTCGCTGTTGGGAAATTGGCGTATCACAGGGGTATTCAGTCTTATCCAGACAGGGCCAGAATGGTTGCAGGCTTTCTTTCAAGCCCTAAGGGCTCTTTCACACCAGGATACCAGGATAGTCCAGGGGACTCGGTTTGATTGGGCGGGGAATGTCGAAACATTTTGCACCTTCTTTTGGTTTATATGGTTGTAAAAATCCCTTTAACAGGGATCATCAAGACACATCAGATGAGGGCTGAGAACCGCTACTTTTCTGCTCTCCCTTTACCCAGGAGCCAGATGTAAAAACACTTGGGTAAATCAGTGGGACTAATTGTTCTTCTAATTAGGTAATTAGCTGGGAGACAAGAAAAGCAGGGCTGGATTCGGACTTGAGGGATTGGCTTTGTGATCCTTGCTGAAGTGCACGTGTCAAACTGGTGCCATGGAGGGCCAAGAAGCTGCAGGTTTTCATTCCAACCAAAACCTCCACCAGGTGATTTCACTGAGTACCTCACCTTCAAGCAGAGTGACGGGACTTAATTAATGAAATTACCTGCTGGCGTTTCTGGTCAGAATGGAAACCTGCTGCCTCTTGGCCCTCCATGGCACCAGTTTGACACCCCTGCCATAGGGTCTTTGCTGAAGACCTTGATTACTGGGGTCAACTGATTGGTTGGAATGAAAACCTGAATCCACAGTGGCCCCTCCAGGTTAAGGTTGAATACCCCTGGTCTGTTATAACCAAGAAAGCTTTTCATTACAGTACTATCCAGCGCTTGGTTTGGTAATACGTGTTCTATTTTGAATGCATCCTTCTATTTCCGCCAGTTTACATCCATAATTCGGAGCTCATGGAATAATGACCAGGAGCAACATCTGTTTCTGTAATAATCCGATCAGGAACCAGAGCACAATGCACTTATGAGGTTTATTGATAGTAATATGGTAGACAGAGGGATGGAGCACGGAGCAGAATGATACAGTTCATTTCAGATGTAACGGGCAAAGGTACGTGGTCATCTTTGTGCCAAGCCGGGGGCTTTTCGGGACAGCTGGTGTGCGCACTACGCTAGAGCCGAACTGTCACATGGTCGGACAGAGGAGGTTAGCAAGAACGTGATCCCAATCCTGATGACCTTAGAAGGCTTGGGAGCTTGTCTATGTATCATTTTCATCAAAGGTTGTGAATTACTTCCAAACACTAAGAACTTATTCATGAAAATACTGACTGGGTGCTAAAGGGCATATAGCAAGTGATAATTCAGCAACTTATACACCCAAAGTAAGAGGTACAAATACGCCAACACATGCATGAGGGAGAGGAAACATGATTAGAACACAGCTGGTGAGGAAAGCACGCAGGGTGTAAACCAATCAAAAGAGACAATACATCGAACAAACAAGCGAGGAGACGCAAAAGGAATTAATGAGTGGGTTGTGATGGTTTAAGAACAAAAATAATGAATTTAAAGTCAGTTTTTGTTTACTTCTTGTCACATATCTTGCTTTAAAACCAGCATGGACAGTGCTTTAGTCAGAATGGCTGAGATTTTAACACAAGGGAGCAACAACTCTTTTTTTTAAAAAACATTTGCCCAGACAAATGACAATCAGGATTTTAAATGCTTTTTGCCACAAGGGGGAAATAGAGAGCATGACATTGGACAGCACACAGGGAGACTGAGGAACTTGCCAGAACCATTGAATTGCCCAATTTTTGGTGTCTACGCATGAGTTGGGGGCAATTCAGACCTTCAGAAGTTAACCCCTGTGTTGAGCTCATTTGTTCAAAATGCAAGAAAATTGACTCCACACAATGTGAACAAGCAAGAGGAACTGGGCTGAAGCAATGAGAAGGTTTTAGCTATTCATAGACAACTGAATTGAACATTTAAACAAGCACTACTCTCACAAACTATGGTGAGTGTTGAAGGTCCCAAAAGGCCTTTGTTATGCTGAAAACAGGCCAAACGACTCAGACCAGTTAAGATGAAAAAAAAAAAAAAACCAAAACGCAAAGATAGCTCATTACTAAATCTTACACACCAACACCTTTCTTGTGACTTGGGGCAAAAACCTCCACTGAAATCAGGTGTGGATTTATAACTGGGATTGACTCCATCTTGTTACCCCTCCCTGCATTGGCGAAGGACGTACCGGAAGCAGCTGTAAAGGTGTTTCTCTTCACCGTATTCAGAGCTGTGACCTTGAAGAGCTTTAGCCCAATTGCACAATGACTCAAATTATCAGTGTGAAGTCATTGACAGTAATTATGATTATCTCCATTATATCTGCTGAGGGTTTGGGACCAGAGAGGTGATCATCCTGGCGACCGATGTCATACACGGGTGTTTGAATTGATTTACGGCAGACCAAATCCATGCCAGCCTCCTCACTGAAGTAATATGGCTCATCTTTGGCAAAGGCAACCCATCCTCTGAAATCATTTGAATTATCAAACATTGGTCTCGTCAAAACCACCACCTGCAGCTTGAAATGATTTCAGAATTAGCAGTCAACATTCTGAGAACACCTGGCATTCTCTAAATATCAGCGGGGGAAAAAATTAATTAACACCAATTATTTAACAAAGACAGATCTATATTTTAATTTAATCACAATAGCCACCATTTGCAATAAAATAAGTGCAGCCTGTCCATATGACTGTTGAAATTCCTGCAGATATTCTCCACTTATGGTTTCCTGTTCCCTGAAGTCTGTTTATTTTGTCACAGCCTAACTTGTATTCATTTTTTCTCAATTCAAACATTTAGGGCGCTATGTTGTGAACTTACCTGACTTCTTACATTGCGCCACTTGAGTTTTTTTTTTTTTTGTCAAAAGTTAAACTGCTTAAATTTCACTAAAATCAGATTATAAAATATGAGTAAAGTGTATAAAAATTTTTAAATTATATTTCTGATGAGATGGGCTGGTGCTGTGTGTGTGTGTGTGTGTGTGTGTGTGTGTGTGTGGAGTGACATAAGAATCACAAAAAATGTTCCTGGTCTTTTAATGTGAACAGATTGTGCTGCCATTTGGGTGTAACGCTTCCATAAACTCTTATCTTATCTACATCGGTGTGAGCGGTGGGGTCGCCTTGAGTTCTGATTTTGGAAGCAATAAGGATGTCATTCTCTGTTAATCTCTCTTTTATATTTTTGCAATATATTCAATCGCAGGCACATCAGTAAAATATCTCTATACATTTCACAGTTTTCAGGTTACGTAATAATGGATGAGTTGATGAATTTCTGCCACATAGTCCTTATCCATAGTCATAGATTTCTCAGTTGATGGGGGTACACAAAAAAATTAGGGAAGACATTTTCCCCAAGAGGCCAATTGAACTTTTACGCGCCTAATAGTCAACTGTGTTCTTAATGCCTCTGTTTTTCTCAGAAATATAACTAACCAGTGGTTTCAAGTTTAAATTAATCGCTTTGGAATATTCGGCCTTCAGAGTTTTCCAGCGATGCTGAACTTGCTTGGCACTTGGCACTTAACACAAAACCAGCCTCTCTCCACTTTCGCACACCTTCAAGATATCGTTGTTACGGTGCTTTTGCCCATTGATATATTCCAATATATTCATGTCTTTCATTATCTGAATGCACACAATCATCTCCTCTTCTCCTCTCCTCTTTACAGGACAGGTACGCAATCGGAATATTCTTATATTCCGATTAATACAGGAATATTGGCATATAAACGCAGTCAATGTTGTTTGAATTTGGATAGTAGAGTTATACAAAAATACTTAATCCAGATATTATATAGCTGAAAGTACACTGCCTGGCCAAAAAAAAAGCCGCACACTCAAATATTTAGTTGGAACCCCTGTAGCTTTGATTACAGTGCATATTCATCTTGTCATTGTTTTGACAACTATATGCAATGCCAGAACATTTCTTTTCGATGAGAAATGCCATGATTTTTGTCCAAGATCTTGTCTTCTTGGTATAATGGTTGAACCACTCGGTGGTCTTGAGTACATCCCAATAACTTTTATTATGTTAAAGGTCAGGACTTGGTGGTGGAAAATTTGTTTGTGAAAATGATTCCTCCTGCTTGGTTTTGTCATTCATGGTTTTCTTGGCTAAATACAGGCCAATAACCTGCCCGTTCTGAAATACTGTAACATCGTTTCCACCATCAGGGAATGTGTTTCCCGACATGATTTTGTAAGAAATGAATAGCGACGCACTTCATCAGTCAGGGTTAAAATGATTATTGCCATTTGAAACATATTAATAACCGCAATAATGATCCAATTTTAGAATTTGTTCATTAACTTCCAAACGGTGACTTTTTTTTTGGCCGGGCAGTGTATGTGCAGACCTGCTCACTTAGAATCTCATCGTAAAATTTTGGGCAGGAATATGGATTTGGTTTCCCCTTTCATTTTTATAACAGCCTCTATTTTTCTAAAGGTTTTTCGGTAGATGTTGAAATGCTATTAATGGGTTTGCTTCTGTTCCAACCAGAAAAGCATTAGTGAGGTCCAGCTGTAATGCAGAACAATCTGGCCTCTCAAAGGTTGCGGTTGATAGGGTTGTGGTCAGGGTTCTGTGTAAGTCAGTCAAGTCATTCTACACCAATCTTGACAGGCTGTGTGTGCACCTAGCTCTGCGCAGGGGACACAGTGTCAAGCCAAACCAGGAAAAAGTCTTCTCCAAAGCATTTGAAGTGGAGAATATGTGGAACAAGAGTCATTGTATGCTGGAGCATCTTGAGTCTCCTACAGTGGAACTCAGAAGTCCAGCCGATACATGAAAAACAACCCCAGGCTAAGAGTACCATGGCAATCATATTGGTTTAAACACAGTTTTTGAGCTTTAAATTCTGCTGAGATTGTCCTCACCTGCCTGTTCACTGTCTGTACAAGTGTCGTATTCTTGTTATTTTACATCAGTGCATATCATTAACGGCCCACAATAACCAATTATCTGACATGCTCAAAGTCAAAGAACTCATGGATTTGCCAATGAGATTAGATGTGTTTGAACAAAAGTAAAATTCAAAAACCAGTAATCAGCAGGATTTTAAGTACCACTTTGTTAATCTAACGGTATCATATCTTATAGTCTCTGATCTAATCTTGAGTCCATCTCTGCGCAATCGAGCAAAGCCTTCATTATCAGAATCACTTTATTATAGACTTGACTACATCGTAAAACTCTGCCTGAGGATCTACCTCATTCTGAGACTACATTTTTTTCTGTTGCTTGTGTTGCACAGTTGGCAAGTAAGTAATAGTGGAATAAATCCTGACCAACATTCTTTGGTTCATCTGTTCCTGATATAATTTTGTATATCACTGCGTATGGACCTGGTCCCTGACTCACATAATGCCATCAGAGGCAGAAAAAAACACAGAAATGTGGTCTTGATCATGGTCTTCATGGCAAGTCCTCAGCAGAAATAAGCTGTATTTATGTATAGGTATCTTTCACAGTTTTTGATATGCTGTATCCACGTTTGCTTGAGTGTGTGTCATGCTTGAAGGCAGATGATTATGGCTTGCATTATGTGCATGAAGCTAAATAAATTATGGAGAACACAAAAAGGTGTAACTTTGGCATATTTTTGGGGAAGGATATTGCAGGAACTTTTAGGAAATAATTACATACACTAGTAGCACCTAAAAACCGTGAAATTGCGCCTTCTCCCAAGAAATTCCTACAAAAACGTAGAATACACTAAGGTTTACAGAAAATTTGAGGCCAACTTGGTAAACCTTGGACAAGTTTTACTGAGGTATCCTGGATCTTTCTCTGGTTTATGTAAGTTTGGACAACACCTCAGTAAGCCTTGGTTAAATTTTCCCGAGACATACCGAGGAAACAAGGATTGTCTGGCCCGCTGAAGTTCAAAGACCACATCGGTATTCCCCGGGAAAATTTCACTGGGGTGCACCGAAGTTTGTCTGCTAGGCCTGTGCTCACACTAGAACAAATGTGAGGTGTGAAGACAGTCAAAACACATGCCTCATTATGCCCTCCCACACTTTTCTTACTCTCAATGTAAAAATTACATTGTGTATCTGATTTGTTTGTAAATTGGTGCTTTTCGCAGATGGAATATATTCTGAATACTGAACATGTGTTTTTGTTGTTCTTACCATAATGGTGGTGGTTTGCCCTTTGCCAGTTCCTGTTTCCAGCACAGACAGAGCAGGCTGAACTAAGCCTGTACCTCATCTGGACTGCATTTAGAGCCCGGCTTAATTACACTGCACCTCGTTGAACAGGCAGTGCTGGTAATCTGCATAATTAATTGGTGTCTGGACTACAGTACTAGAGGGAGGTCTTTAATGAGGCATGTGTTTTGACTGTCTTCACACATCCCCTTTGTTCAGACAAACTTCGGTCAACCACAGTGAAATTTTCCCAAGGAATACCGATGTGGACTCATAATTTAAGTAAACCGGACAGAGTTCGGGATACCCTTGGAAAATTTTTCTGAGGTTTACCGAGTTGGCCTCAAACCTTCAGTAAACCTTGGTGTATTCTAAGTTTTTGTAGGATTTTCTTAGAAAAAGGTGCACTTTCTTGGTTTTTAGGTGCTACTAGTGATACTGAACTGTATAGTATACTGAACAAATTTTAGTAATGCACTCAACCCCGTTATGAGTCCTGTGTGGAGGTAAGTGTCTTTCACTACATAGCCACAAATTACCCAAAAAAAACAGCAGCAAAGCCTAAAAAAAAGTTTTGGATTGCTCTCACAGTACTTGTCAGTCCGCACTGTGAAACATCTTGCAATGAGTTTTGAATAATTAGTTTAAATCTGCGCAGGTCATGTGGCCCAAAGCAATTCTACATTTCTCTTGCTATTTTTGTGAGCATTAAAGGAGCCGTGTCATAATTACTGCGCATTCTCGTGTTTGCAAATGCAAATGAGAGAACAAGACCAAGTGAAAATCACCAGCTCGTATTGATCATAGTTTTCCAAGAGACTTCACCAAGGATTTCCGTTGGAAACTGCAGAAATAAGCACTTCGGTAGAACAAGGCACCTCTTTAGCGTTAAGTGTCTGCGTTTGTTTTGGCCACAGTGTTTTCACAGCCTTTATTAGTAGAATTTCAGCCATATTATTTAGGTATGAAAGCCACGCAAATTTTTATAAATAAGGCCCCAGATTATTTGCTTCCCGGGATGATTCCTCAAACTCTTGTTAGAGTACTAGCACTTGTTCAACAAAAGCTGGAAGAGAACGAGCTGGATGTACTTATAAAACAGCCGGTCATTTTGTTTCATTTTATATCCTTTGGCTAAAGCTGTAAAATAGCCAATTGAATCCTCTAATTTCCAAAGAAATCTTACTAAAATAAAAAGCATAAAGCCTGAGTAACTAAAATATATAAATACAATACAAAATGAGCATGGGTTGGCAACGATGGATTCAGATTATGACTTGCAGTCGAGCAGATTCACTTTGATTGGTGTCTTTATTATGCTAATAATGTTCAAAGTTCTGAGCATGCGCAGAAGTCGTGACACCGGTCCTCTAATATCATCAATAAATAACAGGGAACCAGTTCTCCTGCTGTACATGCCCACACCGTAACACAACCTCAACCATCCTTAACACAAGTGGTGGTATGCTTCTGATCATGAGCAGCTTCCCTCTGCTCCATATTCTTCTCTTCCCATCATTCTAGTACAAGTTCATTTCTATCTTGTGTCTAAAAGATGTCTCGTGTCTTCTGAATTGTCAGGGCATCTTAGATTTTTTTTTTGTTTGTTTTTTTGGAAAAACCTAATGTGTTTATCCTGTTTTTTTTTTTTTTTTTGCTTACCAATGGTTTTCATCTTCTGCTAAAACCTTTGCAAAGACACACCAATAGATATCCCTCCTTGCACCTGTTCTGGATTTGGCGAACTATTTTGAAAGGGATCTCTGAACCAGGGCCTTGAGATCACCAGTGAGTTTGATCCTTTTAAGAACTAACCAAGTAGTTGATTTAGCCATGCCTAATGTTTCTCTATCTCTCTGAGAGGTCTGTTTGATTTTGCAGCCCTATGATGACTTGCTTTATTGGCAGTGAAAACATTTTGGACTTCATGTTACGCATTTACTGCAACAGACTACAAATGAAAATGCTTCTCATGATATTAACTCTAGACCTTTAATCTGCTCATTTGTAAAGGAAATAATGAGGGAATAACACACTTCTGGGCTTAGAACAGCTGAGCAGCCAATGGTCCAATTTCTTTTGGTTCCTCAAAGAAGGGGGGGACTTCTCATGACTATGATCTCCACAGTTTGGTTGTAATTCACTCAATTGTATGTGTATACTCTCAAAACAGAAAGTCTACCCTTTGGGCCCATTCTCATTATTAAATATAATCTCTGAAAATCCTCGGTGGATATCCAAAATGATAGAAAGTTTTACAATGTCCAAATATTTATAGAGCTGGCTGTATATTTTTGTGCTAACAAGGAATATATACTACTAAACATCCATAACAATGGAAAACGACAACTACCACCAATCTCAATAAATTCCTTTAAAGTTTGTCATTAAGAATAGCGGTCAGTTAATTCTGACAATTGTTGCCTGGTTATGTGATTCAGTAGTCAGTATTGATCTTCTCACTTCATGCCAGCCCTTCAGTCTAAAAGGTTCATAACATAACATAACATGAGTGGTGACTAGGCTCGCCAATTTCTTTTAACAATTGTGAATATATCTCAATAGTATCTAGCTTTATGTCAAGCCTGCTCTTGAAAATTGCCAAGGTTTCTGCCTCAGCAATATGGTCAGGCAAGCTGTTCCACATCAAAATAACTCTGGGTGAAAAAATATTTCCTAATATCAGTGCTGAATTTACCCTTTGTCAACTTCCATTTGTGACCCCGAGTTCTACTAACAGAACTTGGCTGAAGGAATCCTGCACAATTCACTTTGTTAATCCCTATAACATATTTAAAGACCTCAATCAGATCACCCCTGAGTCTCCTTTTCCTAAGACTAAATAGATGAGAGATCTTCAGCCTGTTCTCATAGCTTTCATCTTTTATACCCAGAATCAGCTTAGTTGCTCTGAACTTTTTCTAGAGCCTCTATATCTTTCTAAAGTATGCTCCCCAGAAATGTACGCAATACTCCAGATGTGAACCTAGTTCCATGGGCTATGCTTAAATATATCTAAGTACCGTATCACTCTGTGCCTCTGATCATAGCCACAGTAGTCATCTGACTTTAGCTGATTATATCCTATACTGTAAGTATAATGACAATACTCTGCACAATAAAACTCTCACAACCATTTTGCATATGTAACCACTGAAAATTCATTCACCACCATAATGTGATTATGATAATAATGACTTAACTGGATGGATAAAAATAATTTGATGGAGATGCCTCAAACCTATTTTCAATGGATGAACATCCACCTATGAAATAGATATAACGATTTATTCAATAAATGACTAACAAATCAATTTGGAATCAGTTTTGCTTGTGTATTTGTGTAGCCAACCAGTGGTAAACTGCAGTGCATTGTAATACATCTCTTATTATAACCAATGAGATTCCTTGATTTAATCCCATGAAGAGCAACCCATGTCCCCCCTTTCAAACTAAAGCCTGGCAACATCTATCACAGGAAGTTTCCCTGTCATTGGCAGATGACATGGGTTGAAACCTTGATGCTAACTACAAAAACGAGACTTTCAGGGGTCATTTCCCTGGTCTAAACCAGGTATACCAGACACTGGGATTGATCCATGGTGCTTTAACGCAATAAGCTAAATATTCATTATCAGTATCGATTCTATTCTTGACAAATCTATGGGGTTTTGTTGCCTGATATGTTATGTGTAAAATACCTTTGGAGAGCAATATTGTGCCCTCCAGTCATATGACATAACCTCTCCATCTCCTCCCTCCAGTAATCTGTGGCATTTCACTGATGTAAAACAAGGGCAATAAACTTACCTAATGTTGGTTACCCGCTGTGTGTCTTTCGCGTTTTAGAGGCAATTTGGAATAGGGAGCTGTAAGGAAATTTTAATGTCGGAATGGCATGGGAATGCATTTTGAGAATTTTTATTGTTTATGAAGAAATATTTTTGATGAACCTTGAACAGATAGTTTACATTTATTGTTATATTTTCCATGGGCTTTTATATGGCAGTCATATTCAGCGACATTTTATGTGACTCTCAAACACATTCACACATACACACACACACACACACACACACACACACTACTAGAAAGCAGAGTTAACAAATGAAATGCTTGTGTGAAGGCATGATCCCTCCCAGCTCCCCCCCTCCCTCTGATAACGAACTCCGTGAATACAAATCGTTCTTTGAGCGGGTAAGAGTTTCACTGGTGGTCAGAGTGAAATACTGACCGCACAGGGCAGAGAGTCAGGTGGTACGGAAAGACTGGAAGATTCCCCGACGAAGGAACCAGTGTGGGACAAGTATGCAAACTCTGCTGATAATGGACCTTGCTGGACAAGTCATTCTTTCTGCACTTTTGGCAGCCTTGTTTGGACCTATCGTTTCATTTTCAGGTATCTGTACACCTAACCTCATACCGGTCTACACCTTTTCCTGTGCCTTGAGTACATCTGCTGTCATTGCTCAGGAACTGACAAAACTGATGAGCTCCAAAACCGAATATTAAATGTAATTTAAGTCAGAGTGAGGAACTGTAGCAGTGTGGCAATGCCCAAATTTTATTCCCATAAAGCCTTGCTTTGAAAACAGGAGTCTGTTTTGCACCCATCACAGATGAAATTGCAGAGAGGTTACCTTGTGGTAGAGAGAGAGTAAATCTGATCTTTTCTTTTTTTTATTGTTGTCATACAATCATTTTGGTCATTTAATCCCCCCAAAAAACTTAGTAGTTATTGAAAGATTTTCTGTGAGCTTGAATGCATCAATTATTTAAGGATCACATCATTTTTCTGACCAGTGTTTGATTGTGTCCCGAGCTTTGTACCAAGGACTGACTACTTGACCGGGGAATGAGACCAGCTCTAATTCGGTGTGTAGTACATCTTTGGTTGAAGTAATAATCCTAACCCACCAGGACAGCATTTCTTTCTGTTTGAGTCAGCACATGTCTGCGTACTTGCAGCTTTGAGAATGTTTATTTTTGTGTACACATGTATGTCTGCTTGTGTGCATGCATGTATGTCTGCAAATGGATGTCTGTTTGCTTGCAGTATCTACTCTACATGTGGGTGTTGCATATGTAAGTGTGTGTCTGCATGTCTGTCAATGCTTTCGTTAGTCTTTGTGTAATGAGTATGAGTGTTTGTTACTCTTTCTCTTGATGTATCTGTATCTGGCAGGTGTGCTACGGAGCAAGTTCAACATTAGCCAGGCTTTCTTTATGTGAGCTGGCTCGTCAAACCTGAAAGTCGCTATCAGAGATACCATAATTTGCAATGGCAGGTTGCTTGAGAGCCACCTTTGAGACCTTTGAAAAACCCTGACTTTACGTTTAGCATACCTCACTAACCCACTAATCCTCCTTCCCACTTGAGTCCACTGCATGTGTGCCTGTGTGTGAGCATGTCTGTGTCAACACAATGTTTTTATACCATCTCCCACTCTGTTCTTTTTCATGTTCCCAGGCTCAGTCTCTCAGTCAGGATGGAACGGCGCTAACACTCTGCCCAGTGATGGCGCAACATGGGAATCAGATGAGGTGAGGCATTTCTATCGGGTTTCCTGTGGTAATTTTACACCGGTTTCCATGCGCAGTGTGAATTCATGCATGCCAGGTGAATTGAAGACTCTTCATTGCCCATAGTACATGAGTGTGGTGAATGGAGCACCATCCCTTTGATGGAATGGCAGAATTTTGAGGGTGCGATCCTGTCTCTAGCCCAATATGTGCAGGAATAAGCTCCAGTTGCCACTCCAGTTACCGGCAGCCCTAATCAGGAATAATAGCAATAATAATGATTAAAGCTGCAGCAGCTGTGATCGGGCCCTCGCACTCACGCGCGACCGAGGAGGGCCTGCGGCATGTGCGTGCCGCAGTGTGAAGCGAGAAGAGAGAAAGAGAGACATCTCCTGATGTACTGGCCTGTCTCCTGGTAGCGCCTCCATGCTCTGGACACTAAGCTGACAGACACCACAAACCTTCTTGCCACAGCTCGCATTGATGTGCCATCCTGGATGAGCTGCACTACCTGAGCCACTTGTGTGGGTTGTAGAGTCCGTCTCATGCTACCACTAGAGTGAAAGCACCGTCAGCATTCAAAAGTGACCAAAACATCAGCCAGAAAGCATAGGAACTAGAAAAAGTGGTCTGGGGTCACCGCCCGCAGAACCACCCTTTATTGGGGGTGTCTTGCTAATTGCCTATAATTTCCACCTGTTGTCTATTCCATTTGCACAGCAGCATGTGAAATTGAATGTCAATCAGTGTTGCTTCCTAAGTGGACAGTTTGATTTCACAGAAGTGTGATTGACTTGGAGTTACATTGTGTTGTTTAAGTGTTCACTTTATGTTTTTGAGCAGTGTACTTCAACTAAGAGGTAATGTGTTTCCACCTGTGTTTGTTTATTCATTCGTTTGTTCGTCAGTTAATGGGATATCTGAATACGTTCGATATGGATATCAATGAACTTTTGTTTGTTGATAGTTCTTGTTCTAAGCAGGAAATGATTACATTTTGGTGAAGATCCATTCTTGAGTCTTGATCCAGGATCTGTAAGAATTTCTATGAGCATGAAGACAGCACCGTTGAGAACTGGCATTGCGTGACATTAACAACCACATTAGCCATCAGATTACTTCTTTGTGCAAATACTTCATGCTTGGAGAAATGCGAGTCTGACTTCCTCTGCGAACAAACACTGCAGCGGCGGTGGTCATGCGCTCTCCAAGTGCTGTCTAATTTCTTAGAGTGAAACATCTTCAAATTAAAGCTGACATTCTGCTCTTCTACCTTATGTCATCATATTCTTTCTAACTGTCAAGCGAGAATATAGAAGATGCGTTACTGTCCAATCACTTAAGGTGCTCAATGTGCGTATATAGTAGGAGTACATAGACGTAACCGGACACAATTTTTCCAAAAATGAAAATGTTAAATTCAGAAGTATGATCATTCTGAGAAAAATGGTAGGGAATGCACAAACAGTTTAGAATTAAATGTGCATGAGACTGTGATGTGTAAAGGTGTATTGCTCTTTATGCGTATGTTCAGTTGTGTGTGATGGCTGATGATCGGAAATGTGTGCATCTCTCCACTAACAGGCTGACCTCCTGCTTCCATTGCTCTGTGCAAAACACTCTCCCTCCCTCTCCACCCCTTCCTCTGGTAAGTGTGTGCATAACTGAAACATGCAATATCTTTAATTTAGCCTTGCTTTTATACCCTGAAAAAGTTGAGACGAAGTATAAATTGTGAATAAAATCAAAATACAATGACTTTCAGATCACATGAGCCAATATGTTATTTACAATAGAACATAGATAACATTTCAAATGTTGAAACTGAGACATTTTACATTTTTATCAACAAAACGAGCTTATTTCTAATTTTCTGGCTGCAAAAAAGTTGGGACATGGCAAGCAAGGGCTGAAAAAGCAATTAATATATAAAAGAATCAGCTGAAAGAACATTTAGTAAGTAATTAAGTTAACTGGCATCAGGTGTGTAACATGATTGGCTGTAAAAGGGATGTCTTAGAGAGGCTGAGTCTCTCAGAGGTAAAGATGGCCAGAGGCTCTCCAACCTGTGAAGGCTTGCGTAAAAAAAGAAATTGTGGAATACTTTAATAAACAATGTTCCTCAATGGCAAATTGCAAAGGGGAGCAACAAATGCTCCCCTCCAGACAACATCTATTCCAGGGAAGGCCCTGTGCATTTAAGCAGGACAATGCAAAACCACATACTGCAGCTATTACAACAGCTTGGCTTCGTAGTAAAAGAGTCCGTGTGCTGAACTGGCCAGCCTGCAGTCCTGATCTTTCACCAATTGAGAACATTTGGCGCATAACTAAAAGAAAAGTCAGTCAAAGAGGACCCAAAACTCTCCAGCAGCTGGAAGCCTGTATTAAACAAGAGTGGGATCAAATTCCAGTGGCTAAACTCAAGAAACTTGTCTCCTCAACGCCCAGACGCCTCCACTCTGTGTTAAAAAGAAGAGGAAATGCTACACCATGGTAAACAGGCCCCTGTCCCAACTTATTCGAGACCTGTAGCAGCCATCAAACTTAAAGTGAGCTCAATTTGTGGATAAAATTGTAAAATTTCTGAGTTTCAACATTTTCTATGTTATCTCTGTTCTATTTTGGATATAATATTGGCAGGTGTGATGTGAAAGTCATTCCGAAATTGGGGTTATATAATATTAATTTTTTAGATGTTGAACCTATTGTCTTGTCCAAAAAAAATATTCTATTTTTGACATTCTTCACATGCAGTCCATTTAGACATGATATTTCTCAAGAGCAATGTGGCATGAGGGTTGTGGCCCCTGCCTGGGAATCAAACAATAGTGCTCCTCTGCGGTCTGACCTGGCAGTCACCGAGTTTATGTGAGATTTAAAATGTGTTTGTTTAAGTTGCCTCTCTCTTTATTCTTCCTCACCGTCTCTGCACACCTCCATTCCAGCTCATTCCCTGAGGCCCTCAGACATCGCTGTTGTATCTGCGATTGGGCTGCCTTATTCACACAGGTACTGCTCACAGGCGCTTTTCAGCATTATATCATAGGGATTTAGCCAGTTCTCTTGTTCAAAGCAACTTGTACTCTTTGTATCATGAGCTTCTTAGCACCACTAAAGCAATGTAGATTTGGATTATTTCTCAAGAGTCCAACAGGAAAATCAAACGAATGACCTTTTTTATTTCATTTCCAGTGTCTTGATCATTGTACAATGCGGCTTGCTAACTTTGATGCGGGGGAGGTGTAATTGATGGTTGGTTAGTTTAGAACTGAGCTCAAAAGTGGTGTCCGAACAGCTTTCTTGTATAATCTGATGGTTAATGTTTCAGGACGCTACAATTTCAACTAGGTTATGCAATTATATCGTATCTTCTTTCATCTTTCCATCACTGTCTATTTTTTTTCCCTTTTTGTGTAGGAGCAAGTCATTTGAGTTTCTGAGAAGATTATTTGGTAAGTCTCCAGTTTTCAAAATTTATGTCAAGCCGAACCTGTGTCATTAATCTCTGTTGAAACCTCAGAAGTACTATAGATGCATATAACACTTAGGGTCCTGTTTTAATGACCTTAGTGCATGGCCTGAAGCGCATGGCGCAGATGCTTTTACGACGCATCCAAATGCATTTTTGTTACTTTTACAGGGGGTTATCAGGGTGCAAGGTAAGGTGTAGGGTTCAAAGGGGTTGTACTTAATTTCTTAATTAATAATAGGCGTGTTTCAGACATAACATGAATAAAATCAATCAGTGTGTCTTCTCTCATGCCCTTTAAAGGCCAGATGCTCTTGCAGCTTAGCGATTGTTATTGTGAGGGCGGATTTTTCAAATAGTAGGATAAACACTTCTCTGAAGAGACGGGTCAGCTTGTGCACGAAGTGAAAGTGCGTGAGCAAACCACTGCAAGAACCTGATCTTGGTCATTTCCAAAAATATTAGCTAATTATAAAAAAACGTATTTTCAAATATTGTTCAAAATTGTATAATTATATTCCAATGAAAAACAGTCTTCACACACCATGAATCCTGAGGCGCATTTGAACACATGCATTAAATGAGGAAATAACATTAATCAAAAATTTAATTTAGGTTTGCGGATTAAAATGTGATTACGTGTGGATGGTACAATGACGGAGAGAAATTAAAATAAGAGAGGAAGATAACAGCTCAGGAGAAAGAAAGGAAATTGGCCTAATGTCATTTTTATCACGCTACTGTATCCTCTTGAGTAGCCTGATGTCCAGCAGCGAGAGTGAGATGAACTTGCCTCTGCTTTATTGACTGTGAGACTTGGAAAGAAATGGATCGACCTGGATGACATAAGAACTAAAATAACAGCTGGTCATTACCAGATTATTGACATCCCATCCTTGACGACCAAGTCAGCTGTATGGAAGAAATTTGGATTAATTATTGATGTTGAAAGTACTGTTCCGCATTTTATGGTTGCTTCATCTGTCAGCCAAACTGTAAACTATAATAAACACATTTTAATTGAACTGCGGTATTATGTATTTAATCGGCCTAACAAAAGTGGGACAGACAGATTACAGGTTGTGTTTTTGTGGGTCACTTCGGTTTCAAAATTAATTTTGAGATAATTTGCGCCTCATGGGTTGATCCGGGCCAGACTTACCAAAATGTCTGAAGCGCTGCAAACATTCTTCCTAAACTCAGCAGCAAAGGAAATGAAAAGTAATTCCAGACGAACCAGAAACTGAGAATGTGTGTAATTATTATAAACATTGTATTTATTATTAGTACATGCTTATTTACACTTAGTTCCTCAAATATTTCTTTATTTTGCGGTCTCTTCTACTTGGTGACCATGCGAGTATGCTTACTAACCTGTGTTTCCAATTTTTGATTGTACGGAAATTCACACAGTTTTAGGCATGATATGCCATGGTTTCCTAACGGGTATCCCTCCGGGGGATCACTGGTTAGACTGCAAGAATGGCAGAGTCTGCCTGTTTAAAGGAGTCAGGCTTTAAGGCTTTATCCTGAATAATATGCAAATACCTGAATGTCAGATATTGCAGGCTGAACTGCGAATCAACTGGTGGAGGATGGGCTACATTCCCTCACGTTTTCAAATAATTACACCTCATTTTAAGACCAACACGACCATGGACGTACAATTTGGTGCGAATGCATTCGCAATTTATGCAGCATGAATACAGGATGGGAAAATAGTGTCTTCGTTTGTTGTAAAGTAGCATGGACACTTACGTTATGCTTTGCACTGGATGTAGGATAGAGGCCTTGAAGTTAAAATTGCTCATGGTCAGTGAGATCTCCAGACCATCTTGTGACTTAGCCAGTTTTAAACTGTTCCTCATGAATTCCTTATGAATATTGGAGGGCGTGTATGGCCTCACCTTGTGTGTGTATGTTTTATGCACATTTTAGGTCTAGTCGGAATAAGCAGAAAGGAGCAGTTTTTTTTCCCATCAGTAAGTCAATGAGAGCACCTGTGCTTTTAACACAGGTTTTGAGAGAAAAGATTGAATCTCATTAGCTTTTGTATACTCTCTTTATTATGAGATATCTCTTAACTGCTTGTCCACTCTGCCTTTTTCTCTCATCTTGTGTTGTCTATTGTAAATACACGTTGAGAAAATGCAAGCTTTAAATTTGTGAAAAGCTTAAATGAAGACTTGAACTCAGAAAAGGCTGCTGTAACTTTAGCCAGAAAAAAAATTCAAATGGAATCTAAATTCTTGATGAATTCCTTTCACCAATTAACAGTTTTAAGCCAAATACATTATCTAACAACCTCAGTCCATTTTTTGTGGCATTTGAGACAAATACAATTACTTGCCTTACACTGAGATCGCTGCGGTCAGCACTGTCTGCACTTACTGAAATGCTGGTTGCAGTAATTTCACGCAATACTTTTTTTTAATAATACATAGCTCCTGGCTGTGGTATTGTTTTGCTACAGATAGTAGTGGTAATAAATGTTTAGATAAATGACCCCCACCAGTCATTTCAAAGCCAGTATCTCTTCAGAGATCTTGACGTCACAGTGGAATGACAGGGACTATTTGAGATGATATCCGTCACAAGACAGAATCGGACAATCATAACGATAACAGCATAGTCCATTAACTGCATATCACCCCCCTGCCTTCATTATGTGTGTTTCAAAATATGTGTCAGTTATTGTGTTTTGAGCTGTGGTGTTGAGTGCTTTTGAATGAAGTAAGAAGGATATGAATGAGTACAAATTACCTTACAGTATGTAAACTGTTTCTTTCAGAAATTCTGTCTGTGTTTAACCCTGCTCTTATCAATCTGCTGCCCGACCAGACAAGCTTGCAGTCCTCACGGCACAGGTAACTCAGAGTAGAGCTGGCACACACACACACACACACACACACACACACATACACAACACAGACTGATGGGAAAGAGAAGAGACCATTTATTCTGCATACATGGGTGTTTCTGTGTGTCTAGATGCCTTATCATGCCTCTCTACATGAGCAAGTGTCCATGTCTTGTGTTTCTATGTTTTCAATAAGTTGAGCTTTGTCTCAGATCTCCTATCTGCTCTTGTACCTGTGTTACAGGAGCTTGCCAGAGCAGGCCGAGGGTCTGCTGAAGAGTATACAGGTAAAACATCCCAACACATTAAAAATTACCTTCCCAAAGTCACACACCATAAGACATGGGCCATAAAAGTGTAGTTTAGAACATTATCACAGTCATTAGCTCCGCAGCCCAGCTAGAAAGCGATATCATTAGAAATGTGAGGTCTGGCCTAGATCCGGCCCAGTGATTGGCTTTGCTCCATGTATTTGTGTGGGTTTATTGTGGGTTCTGTGATAATCCTCTCACAATTCAAAAATGTGTCTTATTTCAATGGGTTCCTCTCCAGAGAGTAAGCACACTTTGTTGAACTGAATGACTGCCCATAAATCTCACTATCAATTCTCTGAGAAAAAGCAAAAGCAGTTCTTCGGGGACATGTCATTTCATACTCAACACACAAGAAAGGAAAGGAACAAGACAAAGCAACAAGAACTGGGACATACACTAAAAACTCAGCACTCCCAAAATTCCTGTTGTCCAAGGAGTACACGTCTGAACACTTCATAAAGTTTTTTAAGTTTAAATCACACATAGAATCACAGACAATATATAACAAAACATACGAAACAAAACAAACTGCCAGCCCACAGAAATATAAAAATGTAAAAATGACTGTTATGCATGTCAGTCCACACACTGAATCAAAAGTTCAGATGTAGATTTAAAAGTCCGAGACAAAAATCCAAAAAGCCAGGGCCAAGTAAAATCAAGGAGATTAGGGACTTGGCTTTGCAAAGCACACTGCAGTCCGTACAAAACAAAGCAAACGAGGCAGAATAGTAGTGTACAATGTCACTAGTCTGGAGGATGATGTCTATCACTTCGAGTGTACTCAAAAAAAGGTCCCCAGACTTCAAGGAACTTGTGATGAGTGTCGGATCGAGTAAATCAAATTTCTTCCAGATAAATACAGGAAATCATATCGTTCAACCATTTTTTAAGCCAAGGAGGAGAAACTGATTTCCGATCCCTAAGAATAACTTGTTTTGCTACGACCATACCGAACATGAGGGCTTGTTGTAATAATGTTGGAAGGGTGAGAGAAAAGTTGGAACAGCCCAGTATTATCAGAAGACTGTCAGGGATCAGCTGTTTACTATATATAACTCTGAACACGAGGAAAATGTCATCCCAAAAAATTCTTAAGCTCAGGGCAAGACCAAAAAACATGTCCCCAAAGTCCCATCCTCAGATTTGCATTTATCAAAGGTAGCAGAAACAGAATGAAAGATCCTATTCAGTCTGGTCTTGGAGAAGTGGAGCTGGTGGATGACTTTAAACTGAATCAGTTGCATTCTGGCATTGATAGAGTAAGTTTAAATCCTATTCAATCCCTGGGCCCACAGCGCCTCTGAAATCTCATCACCAATGTCTGAGACCCAGGCTTCTTTAATATGGAGAGAAGGGGCTGCCAAACTAAATTATTAACAAATTGAGAGATCATGCATTTGGAGGTAGGAGGTTTGGACAAAAAATCATAAAAGATGTGTTGCTCAGGCAACGTTTCAGAATGAGGGATCGACTGCCTAACAAAATCTCTGACTTGCAAGTATGGGAAAAACATGGCTGGAAGGGAGACTAAACTTTGCCTGTAGTTGAGGGAAAGAAGCGAAGAGGTCGTTGATGTAAAGATCTTCATTGGCGGCGAGGCCTTTGTCGGACCACTGTAAAAGAGCAGCGTCCATCGTGCCTGTTTTAAAACACGGATTCCGACAAATAGGAGCGTAGGTAGACAGTCCGGGGAGATTCAGCACACCCCTAATCTGTTTCAAAATCTTAAGTGTATTACGCACAACAAAATCATCCTTAAAATATCTAAAAGGTACATTTAATTTGGAGAGAAAAATGGCTGCTAAGGAGGCACCTGCGTGCGCTGAAGCTACATGAGTCTCAATTACAGGCCAATTGGGACAGAGGAAGCCTCTCTGCTTGGTCACAGCTGCAGAGTGACTCCAAAGAACCAATGCTGTGACATTACAGGCCCAACAATAATGAGAAAAGACAGGGAGGCTGAAACCTCCCTCGGCTGTAGGCTCCTGTAAGTGTGCCGCAGAGATACGGGAAGGTTTATCAGCCCACATAAAGGGAATAATGATGGAATCTATCAACTTGAAGAAAGAGGCTGTGAGATATATGGGTATATTTTGGAAAAGATACATAAATTTTGGGAGATCTACTATCTTGACAATATTGACACACCCAATTAACGAGAGAGGAAGGAGTTTCCACTTGTCTATCATAGTTTTGAGTTTACCAATCAGGTCAGAATAATGAAACTTAAAAAGAAGCTTTGGATTCCTGGTGATGTCGATCCTGAGGTACACAAAGTGCTCAGCGGAAACTTTAAATGGTAAGTTATTGAGAAAGGCAAAGTCGAGCCCATCAGACTGGGGCATGAAAAGACTTTTCTCCCAGTTAATGGTAAAACCAGAGAGCTGTCCGAAATTCTTTATAAGTTTTAGAAGTGGAGTGAGGGACACCCTAACATCTGACAAAGTCAGGATCACATCATCTGCATACAGACCAATGGGACTATCAGATGCGCCACACCCAACGCCAGTAATCTGAGGACAAGATCCAATAGAAATAGCCAGGGGCTCTAAAGCAAGTGCAAAGGGGAGAGGCTGCATCCCTGTCTGGTTCCGCGATGCAATAAGAAAGGAGGAGATCTGTCATGATTGGTCAAAACCATGGACCTGGGGCAAGCATAAAGCATTTTCAAAAGAGTCATAAACTTATTGCCAAATCTGAACTTTTTGAAGGTAGTTAACGTGTATCTCCATTCTATTTAGTCAAATGCTTCCTTAGCATTAGATTAGAAAGATTAGAACCAGTCATATCGACATTAATCCACCAAGAGCAAACAGGGGTCATAAAGAACCGACTTTCATCCACCACGATGTCCGTCTGTTCAGATTCATCAGTATGTCCCAGAACAACCATATCAACACCATAGTTGTATCTCTGGATGTATTATATTGAAACCTTTGATAATGTCAAATGGACATTTCTTTTCACTATCATCAAGAAATTTGGGTTTGGGGAGTTGTTCACTCAATGGATTAATAATGTAATATAATAACCTCAATACTTTACACTACAGCAGGGCTCAGGACAATGATATCCACTCCCTACAGTACTGTTTGCCCTTTTCATTGAACCCCTAACACCTGATCTTCAACAAAACATTCGTAATACTAGTTTACAAAAAGATATTTTGACCACAAAGTTAGCTGATATGCAGCTGACATCATGTTACACTTGACAGACCACTCAAAAGTCCTTCCAGTAATCCTCCACCTCATATTCATGTTCTCAATTATTCCACAAATTGGTTGAAATCTTCAATTCTACCACTCCACAAGGCAGGCTGAATTGGTGCATCTAAAAAGTCCCTCTGATAGTAACATAAAAAAGCATTAAATACTCTAGTATTAATGTTTCTACCAGGCTGTCAGAGTTATTCCCTGTGAATTACGCACCATTATATTGAAGGTCTCACTTGTTGGAACTCCTTGCCTATCTCACTGATTGGAAGCATAAAATTAATAAAAATAAGATTTTTCTGGGTTTCCTGTTCAACCTACATCACAGTGGTTTAACACTTTAGAGTTTATCACAACTAAATTCTACTGGAAGCTTAAGAAACCACAAATCAAATTATCTACTCCGCAGGAACAGAGGTGAAGGTCTAGTTGCTCCAAATTTCCAATTTTACCGCTTATCAAACCATCTTCAATACCTGTATGGCATCAAGATGCTCAACAGTCACACCACCCCTGGCTATAAATGGAACAATTTGAAAGCCAAGAACTATCCATTTCAGACCTCCCATTCCTTACCCTGACGATTAAGAACTTAACTGTTACAAAAACTCATGCACAGCAGTGACTCAAGGCTTGGTGGAAATGTGGTCAAATCACTGAACACCCCACATCTTTAAATACTTAATCTCAAAGTGCCACAACCTGGACTTTAAGATCAGAAATAAAACACTAGAATTTAAGTCATGAAAAAAGGGGGAATTGCTTGTTTAGAACTCGTATTTCCTCATAGCTCTCTCATATCCTACATAGGCCTAAAACAGGCATAGTGTGTCATTGGCGATAACAGCCTCTTGCCGTATTTACAGCAAAAGTGCTATTTTTAAGGAAAAATCAGCTCATTAAACAACACTCTGCAACCACCCCCTTTTATCAGTCTACTCACACCACTAGTCACTCAGAAATGCTTCAAAAAAATTTATAAACTCCAAATAAAAACAGACAACAATCTCCCCCTGACCAGTTCAGGATTGGGAAAAAATATCTAGCAGTTTCAATCAATAGCAACTCCTGGGTGCGCATTTGCAATGACATCTTTGCAATGTCCCATACCTCCGAATTGCAACTTATTCAGTACAAAATTTTACGCAGAGCTCATCTCACATAATATTAACTACACAAACTGAGACTCACTGACAATGACATGTTCAAACTGTAGATTAAGCACTGCCAATGATTACCTTCACGCCCCTTTGGCTCTGCCGATCTATTCAAACCTTTAAGGCAGTCATCACTCATACACTATACTCTACCATAGATTGCTGTATTCCAACTGCCCCATTTATACATCTGCTCTGAGACCATTTATCATTTGAACTGCCACTAAAATATGAAAAGCCTATACAGACCACTAAAAAGAACCCTCCTGAAATGGTAAGACTGAAAACCTATACGGGTCACAAAAAAAAAAACCCTCCTGAAATGGAAAGACTGAAATGACCTCTCAAGATACACCTTTCACAATCTTAATTCATCTCAATAGAAAGACATTTTACATAAGGAAAAATCATAGCCTTAGCTTGGAAAGTACACTTGCCTGCTCACTCACTCACTCACTCACTCACTCAGTTTTTGTTGTTTTCTATGTAAAACATTGGCTATATAGTGCTCTATATCGCGAGTGAGTGCACATTTCAAACAGTGCCATAGACACTTTCAGCAGATGCTAAACCCTGTATGTCAATATAACTGTCCCTGTTCCGCAGGCTGCAGGCCTAGATGACAAATGGAAGCTACTACTTTTATTTGTGCCTGTTGATGACCTGCATCTCTGTCCTGAGCAGGTTAGTATAGCCACTGAGCACTACATCTATACAGCGCTGCTGTGTTCACTTGTGGGCCGAATCAATCTCTCTCTTAAATTTCACTTCAGTTCAATGCCTTGTTATTCATTATAGCAAAACATATTTGAATACCCACCATTATATGAAAAGTTGTTTTCAAGACAAGTAAGTGCCAAAATTACAAAAATTGAGATAATAACAAAGAGCGATAGCCCTGTGCTTTGTACACATGGTGCAAAAATCCATTTTCAGAAAATCATACGATACGGCGTATTTTTTGGTCAAAATTTGTGTTTTTCCATAAAATGCAATTGGCGCCAACATAGAAAAAGCTGATTTGCTCAAAATGAGTAAAATGGATAAATTGCATTTTGGAAACAAATCCCTAATGTATTTTATGGATGTTTGTCAGTGGAAGGTGTCTAATGATCTCTCTCCACATTTCTGCTTGTGTTTACCCCTCCGTGTGTGTTTGTGTATGTCTGTACGTGTGCACACTTTTTACAGGCTGACACTGCATTGACAGAAACTGTTCAGAACTACGAAGAAGCACTGAGTAAACTGCGAAGCCAGGTGTGTATATCTATGTGTGTGTGTGTCTATAATGTGTATGTTTTTTAGCAATAACTCATGAGTGCCTATCAACTGTACTGCGGAAAAGTGAACAACTGTCCCATAAGACATACTGTACCTGCCGTAGCGCCTCACCGTTTCTGCAGCAGATAATTTCTGTATAATGAAGTATTGGAGCAGAAGTCTGTGCTTTATGTCTGTATGTCTGACTGTCTTTGCAGTTGAAGAACACCTTAATCAGCACTGTGGTATGGGCAGGGTCATCTACCGATCAATTACTTGACACGTGAGTATACTCTGAGTATGCCAACCTGCAGTGCACAAACACATACATTATATTGCTAGCAGATTTCAGGTGCTGGATTGCAGATAATTGAATTGCCTATTACTGAAGCACTAGAAATATTAGCACCCCACTGCTGAGTAATTTTAATTTGCCCTCCTGTTATCTTCTTGAAGGTGTGCGGTGTTTGGTTGATATCCTTTGTGAAACCTACAGACCTCCCAAATTTGGACTAAGCAGCACAGTAAAATATCTTAACTGGGGTTTACTTGGTTGAGTGATCCAGCAAACGCATTAATCCTGCGTAATACCACAGGCCCCATGTGATTGAAACATGATTTCTCAGCTTGTGCTCATACTGCTATTGTTTACATGCAGAACAAGAAATTGCAGGAAGTCTTATAGCGTGGCAGAACTCAAAATGACACGGATTATTTTCTCTCAAGCCTTGCAGGTACTAAGTAATATTGAATTTATTTATAAGTTTCAATATATGAAGGGTTATTGGGCAAAACAAGACATATTTGAACTCATCAATTAAAAACTGACATTTCAGGACACTTTTTGATTATGAGATAAAGACTGTTAAAGTTGGGCACTTTTTACTTGATCTGCGATAGCGGTTTACTTACATGATTCCATTGAAACTATTAGGTGAATCACTCTCATTTTTTACATCAAATACTTTATAGGTTCATACAACAGACTATAGCAAAAAGTCAAAAAAGTCCGTATCATGAAATGTCAATTTTTACTTGATGCATTCACATATGCTGAATACTACCTGTGAGAAAATTAACATTGTTGTCTTCCTCAATGAGATGTTGTTTTACTGTGTCAATTTTACACATGTGCTTAAAATTAAAAACACAGCAAGACAAAATATGATTGAAGAGGATAAAAATGTTAATTTTCTCACAAGTAGTTCTTGGGATGTGTCTCGTTTTGCCTCAAAACCCTTGATATGTTGAGTAAAGTTTTCAATGGCTGTTTATTATGGGGACATTTGTGTGTTTGTTTCCTACGATAACAATTTCCATGTCGGCATACTGTTTTCAGGAGTCACTGGAGCGCCACCTGCTGGTAAAGCAGCACAACGATGACAGAGAAGACCTCATTGTAACACTGCAGGCTTCTACCATGGTTATGAACTTGATGGTGAGTGACAGAGTTGCTATCTGAATATATATCCTCGATGCAAAAGCTTTTGAGTTCAGAGGAAATAGGCAGAAAACATTACAGAAAATAGTGTATAAGAATGGTTGATGTGAACAGTGCTTGGCAGGTCTGCTTGTAAGGTACAGAAAACGGCAAGAATTTCAACCACATATTTAAAATGCTGCAGTGGAACAGCTAAATTCACGAGTCTTCCAAGTCAAACTTTTTCCAGGCTGTTAGGTACAATGGAAACCACTGTGTAAGAGGACTGAACTGTGAAAAAGTTTTTTTTTCCCCATAATATCAGACTAAATGTAAAGTACCTATGTGTTCCTGTACAGCAATCAAGGGAACTTAATTCCGACCAAAAAGTGCAAGATTCATACCAGGTGGCTCTTGACCTGTGGAAAAATCTGGTGAGTCATGCAGAGGCCATCCTTGCCCCAGGTGCTGTCAAACCTTCACAGCAATCAGTCATTACCTGCCTGATGACTCTTTCAAAGGGACACAAAGGGAGTACGACAAAGCATCAAGGTACTGCATTGTGCCAGTGATGAAATGTGTGTGGATTCGACCTGGCCAATCCCTTGCTTTCCCTTTCAGGTGCAGCCAATGAAGTGGCAGCCTGACACGAAGGGCAATGACATAATGGGTAGACTTTGCCCCAGTGAGGTGAGCAGGCTTTGTGCTGTTCCTGCTTTTTTCACACATTGAGTTTGGTGGACAAATCAATTCCCCTTGTGGTTCAACCATTTGAAAAGGATAATAGAATAAAAACTCTACAACTCTTTGGCATTTCCTTTTTCCAGCTGTTATTATTAAATCAGGATAATAATTTTCATTGAATAACATCCTCATTGCATGCAGTGTTTGAGTTTCCACATGTCAATAGACTAATAAAGTGTACATAATCTCAGAACGAGAGCCCCGGTGCGCTGCTGAGGGGTGAGTTTTCTCATCTTTTTAAGTGGGCTGTTTTCTGCTTCTTTGGTTCACTTGCCTCTCGATTTCCCCGCCACTTCAGGCTCAGCCTTTATTGAGGACATGGAGGAACTTCCCCTCGAAGCCCCCGGCCCCTGTGGCCCAGAAACCAGCCCCCTCTCCTGCCCTAGACCCTGTAAGCCCCTTCCCCGTGCCCTCTCTGGAAAAATAGGTTCTTTGGCTTGTCTCCTCTGAAAGAACTTTGATTAAGTCCTTAGCAGGACCCTCTATCATGCGTACGAATAGTGTACATATCCAGGCTGGGCTACTGTGTGGAATCGCTGAGGACTCATGTATTTATGTATTTATTTATTTATTTGTACCTCCCCTTCCTTCATTAGCTGAAGTAGTAGAGCTTGATGTGGTAGAGTATTGATGATAACACCTTAAATTCTGCCCACATGGTGGTCACAGGACACTGCTGCAATGCAGACTCAGATTTTCTGATTATTGTGGGCTTAATTGTGCAGCTTGTTGTTCAACTCAGTTAACCAAGTATGTTTGTTTGTTTTATTATTGGGGCTGTCGCGTTAATTAATCGCGATTAATCTCAGCGCAATAAAAGTAACTGGCACTATGAGGCAGACAGACTTTCTTGCTTATTACTTTTTCTATGACACATACCTAATGCGGTCATTTGAAATTTTCCGGGAAGAAAACTGTGATTCGAATTACCATGCGAGGTCGGACAGCCTCCATCACCTTGACATAATTAGCTAACCTTAAATCAATTCCCGTGTACTTTACCTATCTTGCAATCAAGCCATTTATTCAGCCAACTAACAAATCAAAACCAAAATGTGGCCAATAATGATCAAGAAGAGATAATGAGAAGCAGACAGACCTAACCAGGTTGCTATGTTAGATTGAAGGAATTTCAATAATCTGAATAAATAGCGGACCTCTGAATTCCACCTTTTATCGAGGAATTTTGTATGCATTATAAAAAATTTTTCAAAAAAAAAATGAAATTATTCACAGATGGCCCCGGTTTTAAGAGCTTAAAAATGTAGGCTACATGAAGTGGGAAACATTTTGTGAAGCATACCGAACTTGAATGTGAGAGAGAATACGTTTGCATTGCAGGCAATAGTCAAATGCACCAAAGATTTGGCAATTAACGTTCAGGCGAATCTTCGCCGCAAATATGAGGCATTTTTTTATTAGATAATTGAAAGAGAGTAATTTAAAATAATGTACCTCATAGCACTTGATTTTACTTACTTTTGAGCGTCAAAATAACCAACAGTGAAGGTGGAAAACATTTTGTTTAAGCGTATAGAACAGGGATGGGCAACGAGGGCCGTATCTGTCCCTGGTTTTCACACCAACTTCTGGGCTTTAATTAGTTGATTATCTAAATTAGCCAAACTATACATGAAATCTGACATTTATGGATCATTTCTTTAAATTATCATGAATAACCACCAAAGACTGTTCTTCTCTCCCTGCAAAAAACATTTTTGTTTGATCAAACCTTTGCACAAATCTGTATTTGTGTATGCAACCAATTAACTCAATTAGTCAGGGTAATTGATAGAAATAAAAACCAGCATACACACCGGCCCTCCAGGACTGGAGTTGCCCATCCCTGGTATAGAACGTGACGTAAATTGTTAACAAATTTGAAAATCTTTCAATATAACGCGGCAGCCTGGTTAGGTCTGTCTGCTTCTCATTATCTCTTCTTGATCATTATTGGCCACATTTTGGTTTTGATTTGTCAGATGGCTGAATAAATGGCTTGATTGCAAGTTAGGCAAAGTACACGGGAATTCATTTAAAGGTGAGCTAATTATGCCAAGGCGATGGAGGCTGTCCAACCTCGCTGCTAATTAGCGGACTTCAAATCACAGTTTTATTCCCGGAAGCTTGGCAAATGACCGCATTGGGTAAGTGTCATAGAGAAGGTAATAAGCAAGCTCATCTGTCTGCCTCATAGTGGCAGTTACTTTTATTGCGCTTAAATTAATCGCAATTAATTAACGCGACAGCCCTATTTATTATACTAGTGGGGACTGAAAGACCTTGCAGATATTGTAAAATCTGGATATAAAAAAGTGAACAGTAGGGGGGTTTTTTTTTCCAGAAAAAAATGCTGGATTCTGGGCTAATGGCTGGGGTCTAAGGTGACTGTTGGGGTTATGATTTGGACTAAATCTAGTGTTCAGGTTAGGCAATAGAATGAGGTTCTGGGTTGAGGCTAGGTATTAAATCATGGTGAAATATTCTGTTATGGTTAAACTTTGGGTTGAAACTTGTGGTAGGAACAGAAAAGAGGTTACAGTTTGGGTTGATTATAAACTTTTGTGTCGCAGAAACATTATTTTGGTTCTTCATATATTTTGTTCTTCCCGTCTACATTAAAATCTAAGCTGTCTCTTTATGTGTGTGTGCGTGCTTGCGTGTGTGTGTGTGTACAGATCATGGGCACTGAGTTCTTGTGTGAAGATCAAAACCCCTCCACCTCTCCACCCACCTCAGGTATGACCAACACGCCTCCTCCCATCCTCTTCAAACAGGACAAAAGTACTCATACCATAAAAATATGCCCCCGAACAATGTAAATATCATGACCCATTGCTCATAAGTTACTCTGACAGAAATGCAGCGCCTCACTGAAAGACAGTTAAAGCTTCACAGACTCCTGAATAACAGGAGGAATATTGTCTCATCTAGAAATCAATAATATCAGCTTATCACATCAGAGTAAGCATCATCCCCTGCTGCTAAGTGGAAGGGGCATATAGGAATGAGTGCCCTCCGTCCGCGTGTCTGCCCGCGAGGCTTCTCCTCCATGCCAGAACTTCTGAAACGTTCAACATTTTCCCTCAAAATCTAATATATAGATATATCTTATTCCATAGATGTGCCCCTTTGTACTTCCATCTGTCCTCCTGTCTGTCTATCTGTCCCTCCATTACAGGCCCAAACGCCAAGACCATTCAATATATCTCAACAAAATTTTATATAGATACATCTTGAGTAGATCTGCTTTTCCGTACGTCCGTTTGTCCTCCATTTTTGGAAAATACTTTCTGTTGTTTACTAGAAATTGGTTTTGGAATATCAGCCATCCTGTGACGGGGATCTGAGTATTTCATGCTTGTTTGTTCGTGCGGACTGACCTTCAATCCCCTTGAACTCTTTCCCTCAGTTCATGCCCTGAGGCCCGGAGATATCAAAGTGGTGGCAGCTGTAGGAGATTCCCTTACGGTGAGCCTGTCTAACTGTCAATCTTTCGGACTATTAACCTGACTGTCTGTCTGCATTCATGTCTGTGTGCATGTCTGTGTTTGTTGTACATTAGCTTAGCAAGCTACCTAGCAAGCTTTATTCTTTAATTTCCTGACCATCATCTTGCCACTATCTCCTCTGATTTATGTGCATTTATGGTCACCAGATTGATTCCTTGGTTATGAAGAACTAGAAGAGAAAAACACCCTTGAATTAATCACCACTCTGAATGGGATTTTATTCTTTTACTCTTCCCTGCATCAAGCCCCATTCCACAATGAACAGATAGTTAAGCTTGGTTTAGCACTGATGGCTCATTGACTGGACTCTCTTTGTTAAAGCAGTAAAAATCAGGAAACACAGCTGAAATAGTGAGTGAAAGGTCAGTGCAGGACATTGCCTGTGGGCAGCGGAGAATTGTGGATGAATACTGGTGCTCACCAGGTCCGTGCAATAATGACAAAGGTCATTGCCACTGAGACACTACGTGACTGTCACAGTAATATATAAGCACTGTGTCTCCAGAGGAGCATCAGCAATGGCAAGTTCACTGCTGATAATTGTTAACAAGCAGTGCCAGGCACAACATACCTCACCCTGGCAAACACTTCAGTGCCTTTGTGTTGACTTTGTTTTAACAAAACTCGCCACTAAACCATTTCATTTATTTCCTACCTGCTACTATTTTAGTGCGGATATTTTGGTCACATTGCTTATAGTGGGAAAACTTTGTTGCCATGGAAACCAGAGGTTAATGGGCTCATTCTCTTTTTATTTGCTGAACTGTAAGAAACCTGTAAAAAGATGCCACACATCATATTTTAACGTGATTGGATGGAAATTGATGATATTATGGATATTTGACATTTAAGACCTGACCACCCCCTGCCCCTCCGTAATAATTAGCCCTACTGCTACGCAGGGGGTGCCCCCAATGGCGTAGTGCTGTTTCAGATGATGTAGAATTCCATGCTGGATATTTTTAGCTTGATTTGTACTCAATCCGAAAGTTGCAACAACTGTTACTACAAAAAAAAAAAACCTTGAACTTTGGCCAGCTGTTGGCTTAACGAAATGGCTTAACTTACATTCTGCTCCATGGCTGACCTGTGTCTCAAGTTTGGAGATGATTGCTGAAATATAATTGGCACCAAGTTGCTAAAAAATGAAGAAAAAAAAAAACACGGAACTAAAAACAACTCCCCCGGACCCTTCAGGGCAAGGTAATAAATGATAGCATTCATAATTCCATCAGACCAACATTTTTATTTGTGTGGGGGCCTTGCCGTCTGTCGGTCATCTATCTGTCTCCATTTTGTCTATGTTCACCACTCATGTGGCCCCTCCCAAATAATCCTTCTTTTGCCACACGTACCCCTCCTCACGTTCTCAGGCCAATGACAAGTAAGCCTTTTAATTTTTTTTTTTATTAAATCTTTAAAAATGTACAGGGTACATTTATTTGAAGTTTAAAACAAGTGCATTTAAACAAGTCTTAATGGTTGCACTACATTTACAGGGTTTTAGTTCAGTTTTAGACTGTATTTGCAATTTCACCAGCCAAAAAATTTCAGGTGGCGCAGCCAAAAGTTTCTTGAAACAAACACACTTCCCTATTTTTTTCTGAATGATTTTTTAAGTGAGTATACCTGAGAGTGTCTACTCTGCCTAAACTTTTCTGTTTTGTAATTGAGCTGGGTATTAAAAGTAACTTAGGAATTCTTTATTGTAGGGGGTGGGTATTTTGGTTTTCCAAACAATTTAAGAAGAATTAAACTATTTAACTTTTTAATATTTGAAATATTTTAAATATTTGAAAGGTTTTCAATATACAATTATGCCTCCATATCAATATTATATTAATTCATATTTTAAATTACATATTTAATACATTTCACATAGTGTTAACTTGCTCAGACGGTTGCGCCACCTGACATTTTGAGGGTTTGATATGGCAAAACATAAAACATATACCATTTTTATGATAAACTGAAAATGTGTTCAAATTAAACAAGTTTTATATAATAAAATGATGGTTATTATGAATCATTTAAAACTATTTTAAACCAAAGTAGTGCACTTGGATAATGTCACGTCATTGACCCAGTCAGGTCT
The DNA here is from genome assembly GCA_029721435.1 of Gymnothorax reevesii. Classification (NCBI taxonomy): domain Eukaryota; kingdom Metazoa; phylum Chordata; class Actinopteri; order Anguilliformes; family Muraenidae; genus Gymnothorax; species Gymnothorax reevesii. The sequence continues at coordinate 164,228,596 of CM056573.1, read as the reverse complement.
GTTAGTACAGTGACTCAGTTTTCATGATTTTGGCACTGCACACCGCCACAATGGATTGGAAATCAATTAGACTTTTGGGTTCAATTAAAAGGTTTTGTAAAATATATATCAAGTGTGCTAATTTGTGCCCTCCATACTTGGAAGTAAACACTCTCACATTTCAGCTGGAAGTCTGCTCTCGGTGCTCAAATTCATGACTTGATTTTATTTCCAATATCTAAATGTGGCCAGCTAAAATGACAAAAACCTTGTTAATGTCCAAATATTTCTGAACCTGACCACTTCTGCATGTGTCTGTCTCAACTCAGGCAGCCAATGGCGTAGGCGCACCCTCCGATAATATTCTTCATGTGCTTACCCAGTACAGGGGACTGTCGTGGAGGTGGGTCCCTACGAAGATACTAGCCCACAGCCTGTTTGTCATAACATTTCTCCTGTGGCTTATATGCTTATTGGCCAATTAGTGTTAGCTTCAGTGAGACTATCACTTAGCTTTGTCCATGTTCTGTTGCAGTATTGGCGGAGATGAGAGCCTCACCAGCGTCACCACCCTTCCAAGTAAGGACAAGCTCAAGTCATTTCACCATTCACTTTATCATGCATGTGTGACAGTGGTCTGAGTGGTCCTCTTTCTGGGCACGCTCTGTTCAGCTTGGCTCTTTCATGGTGTGCGATACTGTTTTCAAAAGTGCCAAGCAATTTTTCTTACAGCTTTTGTTTGTCTGCACTGTGCCGATGCCTTGATTTATGCATAATATAAATTGTGTACCCTTCTTTCATCGCTCTGGATCACAGACAGTATCTTAGAATTAAAATGCTCTGCTATATTTGTACGCATTTACGAGTTTGATAGTGCGTATGTGTATTACGTGCATGTGTGTATGTGTATGTGTCATATTAGTTGACACACACAATTGAGACAGTGTTCAGGCTTACATACTATTTTAGATAATAACATGCACTTCAGTAACACCCTGATTTGAACTGATGTGTTCTGTTCTTGCAGATATCCTGCGGCAGTTTAACCCGTCTCTGACCGGGTTCTCTGTGGGAAGAGGAAATGAGAATTCCCCTAAAGCCTTCCTTAATCAGGCTGTTCCAGGAGCCAGGAGCGAGTGAGTTTATCTGTCTATCTTTTCTCTGTGCCCGTTCTTGTGTTTTCTCTCTCTCTCTCTCCCTTAATTTAATTTTCAGGGGTTACTTAATAAAGCTATGCATTACATGAATGACGGAGTATAAATTCTCTCTCTCACCATTTTTTATGTACTCAACAAAAAAAGTTAACGACCACTCGATTTTGACCCGAGTATGTGAAATGTAAAAACTGAACTTAAATCCAAATTGTTGTTTATGTCATTAATAATAATCAAAGACACAAAGTGCATCATAACATTTAATCAGATGACTTTACTACCACAAAACAGGGTATCCATTTGAAAGACCAGAATCACGCAAAGTCCAAACCATTAAATCAAAACCAAAACATCAAACAATGTCCAAAGTCATTTCAATATCTTTCCTGACCACCACTTGCTCTCAATACAGCTTGACAGCGGCTTGGGAACATTAGAACTGGAGAAAATATTAATGAAAAGACTTTGATGTCCTTTGCTTTTATATTGAGTAAATATTCATGTTTCTGTACCTTTATTTTGGTCAATTATCAAGTGTGTTTACATGCCGTTAGAGAAAATCGAATTATTGTGTTAGTCCAATAACTGGCCTTTTAAAATGCATGTAAACACGTTAGTCCGACTGCAATTGCGCTAAATTCAATTTCTCATACTCCGACTTACACACCCAGATAATGCGGTCGATAGTCGCATTATGCCTGCATGTACACACTTGAATCGAACCAAACTGGACTATGTGCTCTGCGCATGCTCCACATTCTTCCTGCCGGGTTTGACCCGGAGGTCTTGTGGACATGAAAATATGAAAGTGCTTAGCGACAACTGACTAACTAACAAGATTGTACAGAAAAGTAACAGTCCTTGTCTGCAGCAGTATCGTCTGTGAAGTCAAAGGTCAATCAGAAAAAGATGCAGAACAAACATGCTGAAAGACACCTATCGTTGTGGAGACGGTCAATAAATCGAATTTCGTCCTGTGCATGTATACTGGGACAAGGACAGTAGTCTGATTGCATGGCCTGATTGAGCTATTACCATAGCTCGACTGAACCGTGCATGTAAACGTACTGAATGTATCCATTGTATTGATTTGTGCATGTACGGGCATACCACATATGTGTTTATGAAACAAAATATATGTTTCAGGGACATGCCTGCCCAAGCACGCCGCCTTGTGGACAAGATGAAGACAGATTCGGTATTATAGACAGATCCTCACACAAGTGAAAAACAGAGATGTTCTCATGCATATCCACACGCAAGTGCGCAGGGGGGCATACACACAAACCCTGGCATTCGTACAAAACCTTACACAAAGCACGAATTTCCTGAAAAAAAATGCTAAAGCTGAGACAGAGTTTCATTGGCTTCTACAGCTTTGATAATAAAATGGCAGTGAACGTTCTGTATTGCCTGACTCTATGTCTCTACAGCGCATAGACTTTGAGAATGACTGGAAGGTGATCACCATGTTCATCGGAGGCAATGACCTGTGTGACTACTGCACAGACTCCGTGAGTTCCAGTATTTACCCACAGGCGGGGAATAGGTTTCTCAAGGCCCTTTGGCTCATCATTTCAGCTGTATCGCCTTGTTACTACTTTAAAGATTGATGGCTGGCCGGCAACTTGTTAATGGCTAACCAAGCTTTACTTTCTGCTCCTTGTAGAGTGGGGCTTGACTTTTCTTGGAAAGCCGGTGTCGGGTCGCTCATAGAGGGGCTATAATCTAATAATGCATCTGCATGGTTTGCTGCTTAAGACTTTTTCCTGATTTTGATGTTTTCCTTGCAGGTTTATTTCTCACCAAATAATCTATATGATCACATTCAGGAAGCTCTGGACATCCTCCACCAAGAGGTAAAAAAAGGCTTTTTGTTAGTCTTTCTCTGAACTGATTCTCTCTTCTTTTTCACCGAAGTTCTTATCCCTGTCAGTGCCGTGCATATCTCCCTCCCTCCCTCTCTCGCTGCTGTAGGTCTCGTTTCTTTGTTTCTCACTGTCTGTATCTGTCTGTGTTGGTGTACTCATCTGTCTTCCTCTGTCTCCTCCTGTCTTTTTCTTTTCTCAGTGCTGCATCTGTTCTGCCTTTGTTTTACCACTGGTGCTATTTCTCCTTCTCTCGTATGTAGTGCTCTCTCTCTTTCTCAATTCAATTCAATTCAAATGTGCTTTATTGGCATGACAAAACATAAGTTAAGTATTGCTAAAGCATGGCACAATTGTAGCAACAGCTATTTGTATAAATAAAAATTAACAGCTTTTTTCTTTTTTTTTTTTGTTAAATGTTCTTACTACTAATTAATGAATGAACATATGGGGGGAGTAATTATAAACATATGGGGGAAAAGTAGTGTATATATACAGGTGCACATCTACATACGTGTTCATGCACATCCACATACATATACACTTATGCACATGTAAACATATTTGCACATATGCAACACACAGTTCCCTAGTCCCTGTCCCTCAGGCTATGGCACGCCGATACGAAATGAGCTGCCAGCTGTGCTGTGGGTCCCTCCCCCAGCACTACTGATAATTTTTCTGATTCGGCTAATTCTCCAAATTTGGGGAGCTTTGTTTTGAAGTTTGGGAAATACTTTTTCCTCAATTCTGCATATTTTTGGCAGCGTAACAGGAAGTGCATCTCTGTTTCCACCTCACCAGTCTCGCAGTGACCACAGAGCCTTTCATTTTTCGGCAGCCATGACTGTTTGTAGCGGCCTTTCTCTATGGCCAGGCTGTGGTCGCTGAGCCTGTATTTGGTCAGGATCTGCCTCTGCTTTATATCTCTGACGGTGAAGAGATACTCGGCCAATGTGTAATCACGATTTAGGGCCCGATAGCAATTAAGTTTGCTTTGAGTTTTGGTTATTTCGTCCCAATGTTTCAAATACAAGTTTTTGTTGTGCTTCATAATTTGGTTTATCCTAATTTGTGGTTGATTATAAGCAGTGCTGTTCTGAGCCTGTGTTGTGTTAGAATTTGTTATTTGGTTAGTAAGCTTCAAAACCAGCTGACTTAGGGGACTCCTATCAGGGTTCAGCTCCTGGGATTTTAAAGCTTTATATTGCAGTGAATCTTCAGAGCTTGATTTTAGGTGCATCCAGAATTTTAGTGCTCTTTTATGGATATTTATTATTAGAGGAAATCGGCCTAATTCTGCCCTACATACATTATTTGGAGTTTTTCTTTGGACTTTTAAGATTTTTCTGCAGAATTCTACATGTAGGGCTTCGGTGGGATTTTTGTCCCATTTAGTGTAATCATGCTCACTGAGTGGACCCCAAATCTCACTTCCATATAGGGCAATGGGCTGAATAATACTGTCAAAAAGTTTGGACCAGATTTGGATTGGTAAATTTATGTTGTAGAATTTTGTCTTGATGGCATAAAGTGCTCTGCGAGCCTTTTCTTTTAGTGTATTTAGTGTATCTTTCTCTCTCTCTCTCTCTCTCAGTACTGCATCCCTCTCTCACACACTTAGCGCTATATCTCTCTGTCTCTCTTTTTTAGCTTTGCATGCCTCTCTCACACAATTATTTTTGTATCTCCCTTTCTCTCTCTCTCTGTTTGACATCACTCTCTCTCCTCTTTCTCGCTCAGTGCTGCACCTCTCTTTCTCTCCCCTCTCTTTTTTTATTGCTGTGGCTCTCTCAGCACTGTATCTCTCTCTCTGCCTCTCTCAGTTCTTTTTCTCTCTCTCTCTCTTTCTCTCACTATGTGTTGTATCTCTCTCTCACTGCTGTATCTCTCTCTCTCTCTCTCTCTGGTAGGTGCCTCGAGCCCTGGTGAACCTTGTTGAGCTCCTGTACATAGTTCCCCTCAGAGAGCTACATCAGCAGAACCTGCAGTGCCCCACACAGCTGGTGGAGTAAGTGCGCAAATACTAACACTGCCAGGGAGCTGGGTCCTGAGACCCGCGTATGTTTGCTGTGGTGCATTATGGGTTTCCAGTTGTCAGTTACAGGTCCAGTTTTTGATCCTGGGTGAGCAATATAATGTCCAGTCCAAGTAATTGATTGAGACAATGTACCTTATCTTTGTAATTAATTTGTCCTTTCATCAAGACCTCAGTCCATCATTCATGCTCAAAGCCTCTCCACCCCAGGAGTGGAAAACATTGCAATCCTATCATCCCTGGCAACCTCGACACACACTCCAATGACACCACTCTTTCCTAACTCCACCTACACTCCACCCCCACCCAATTGCCTGCCATATTTTTTGCGATAAGGCCTCAGACTTATGACAAACCTTGGATGCAGTCTAAGTGATGAAGTAAGATGGTTGTCCTGAACTTAAAGAGTAACTTTCCCATAGCCAGCCTAATGTATAAGCAAATGGACATAAGACAAAATGGGTATATCAAGGTACCATAAATATTGTCTTTGTTGTAGAAGCCTGTGTCGTTGTGTGGTGACGCCCAAAGAAGGTTCAGTTGAACAACGGAGACTGATTGACCTAAACAGAGCATATCAGGTAACAATAAAAAAAAATGCAAATTTTCCAGTGTGTTACTGCCAAATATGTATTGTTGTAAGTGGTTCTAACAGGTGGTGTTGCAGACAGAATTGAAGTGTTTATTTGGAGAGGTGAATTTGTGTTATGATCCAGTATCAAGTGTGGAGACAGAGTAGAATCCAGTAATAAGGTTTATCAACAGTAATACGGTAACATTGGGACGGAGCCCAGAAGAAGAGGAAGGCACGGTTTATATCCGATGTTTTCGGCGAATCAGGGCGTTACCAATCTTCGGTCAATGGCTTTGCAGGACGACTGCCAGATGGAGTGCACACTCCACCAGAGCCAAACCGTCTGAAGCCAGGATGGAGAAACTTAAAAGGAATGAGGTCGCATTCCTGATGACCATAGAAGGACTGGGAGTGTGTTTCTAATAAACTGGGCAGAGGAACAGACTTGGACAGGATTAACAGTAATGCGGTCCCAATCCTGGATGCTGTATTAGGCTTGGGAGCTTGTTCCAAATAACTAAGCATGGAAGAAGCTTTCCGCAAACAATTATCATTGAAGGTTACGTTTAACTTTCAGAAGACAAAGAGTTTCTGCGAGGAAATACTGACTGGTTCTAAGCATAAATAGTAAATTACAATCCTGCGACTCGCAACTCAAAGCAGGGGGTTTAAATTCACATCACTGGTACATCAGGAAGTAACAATGAAACAAGACACAGCCAGGGATAGGAGCACACGGGAGATGTAAACCAATCGAAGGAAACATACCTCTAATAGATACAGAAGTTGCTGAATGGGAGGAGACAAGGAAGACGTTCACATGAGGGTTGTGACAGACACGCTTATTTAAATAACATACATTTGTTGATTTGCTCAAGACTGTTATAGAAGTCTCCGGCCAGCAGATTCTCCCTGCCGTCACCCTAATCAGTGTGCTACACTGTTATGTACAGCAAGCACCATAATTCATTGAACAGAAGTATATTGTTGTAATTTTGGTTCTGTTGGTCGATCAATAGTTCTGAATCAAATTTCACATGCCGAAGACAAGACTGAAGGCAAGCATTACCTTAAACAAGCAAGAACTGAAGATGGCTGGTGGAAAGGCCTGGCAAAGCATCGCCAGGCTTGAATATTAACCGCCTCCCTACGAAGGATGTATGTATTCAAAATATTCATAGATACAAAACTTTCATGGGTGTCAAGTGGTTCAGAGGAGAGCTCGGCAAAAGGCAATACTGATGCAGAGGATGGCAATACTTTGGAAGACGTGGACGACAGCGAACCATAATTGATTGTACATGGTCTCATTTTCCTTTTCCGAACTCTTATCTAAACCTCTTGATACATACAAATCACTATGTTCGCTATTTTCGTATTATTCCAAGTCTGCATCCGCAAAAATTTTGTTTGTATCTCCCTCTGATGTGCATACACAAGGGCAACAAGCCATTTTCACATACAAAGTATAAACAAGCGGGATGTTCTGGAAAAGTGGAGGATAAGCGAATGTTTGTTGTCAGTGGTCTTTACTAGTCAGAACCAGACTCAGCCACCAGCATACGTATTGCGATTGTATTTGCACTGACTGTAGATCAAAATTTGTTTTTAGGTGGTATGTTTAAGTCATGGGTCATTGTTTATAATGGGAAGATGTTAAAAATGGTTACTTTATTCTACGTTGTAGCTTTATGTTAAATGGACCAATATTTTTTGATGCGCCCGAAAATGGGAGGATTGTGCCCTAAAAGTGCTGTCATTTCTAAATGCTTCATCCAATATGGATGAAAGCACCCCCAAATTAACGCTTGCAGTCTGTATTTTACCCTCATTGTCATTTTATAATGTCAAACTCTAAGTTATGGAGTACAGAACCAAAGTAATAAAATGTGCCTCTGTCCAAGGGATTATGGTGCTCACTGTCAGTCAGTCGTGTGATGCAACAATTAATTGTTCTTTAATTCTGGACCATCTCTTTTCCAGCACAGAATGCAGGACCTTGTTGAAACTGGACGGTATGACACGCACGATAATTTCACAGTGGTGCTGCAGCCCTTCTTCAGAGAAGTTGTGCTCCCCCTGTTGGAGGTGAGATGTACTGTTCCTCTCTCATCTGACTCTCTCTCTCCCCGCCTTGAAGCTTTCCAAGGCTATTGAATCACCTCTTTTCAGTAATGTTTGATCATTGGTTTTTGAGCCAAATGCTTGCCTGTACACTCAGGGTAAGTTATCCAAAAGTCAGGCAGGTCAAATTTTTCTGTAGGAACTGCAGGTAGCACTTTTGTAATGCGACCTTTCCCAATATTTCTGATGTACTCATATTCTCCCTCTCTCTGTCTCTGTCAGGACGGTCGACCTGATCGTTCCTACTTTGCCCCAGACTGCTTTCACCTCAGTCAGAAGGCACACACGTTGATGGCCCGTGCACTATGGAACAACATGGTGATCCATGCAAACAAAAACACACAAACACACGCATATACGTGCACAAGCACACACAGGGGCACACCCACAGCTCAAATTGTTGCTGCTGTAACAGTGAATACACATCTCGTTGGATTGCTGAGTAGCAAAACTGCAATGCAGATAATATGAAACAGAATAGGAAATGTGAGAGCAAATCCCCTGGAGTAACTTCTGAAGCCTATTAGATACTAACTGTATTTGAACTTTTTAATGCCTCAAAACATGTTCTTTCTTCTAATATTACATAAGATCAATATTACATTGCTCTTTGCATTGCTTGAGGATACTAAAACCCTTGCAGTAAAAAAACAGAGCAAAAACTTCCCTTGGTTCACTTGTGGCAAAAAATCTAATTACCTAAGTTTTTACTGATTGCTGAGCTGGTTTATCCTTCAAATAATTGATTTTTGGCTGTTATAGCAGCAACTTTTTGTGTAACAGCAGTTACTGGCATGAGAAACTAAGCAAGAGAGGAAGTCTCCTGTAAACTGTCACTGGCTTCCTCAAAACATTGCTGTCCGTTAGAGGTGTTCACGCTGTCAGTAAAAGCTCTTTTCTCTCTCCTCTGCCCCCATAGCTGGAGCCTGTGGGTAATAAAACTCACACTCAGGACTTCACTGCTGGTCTCTCCTTGAAGTGCCCCTCCCAGGTAATTACCCCTGGGACAGTTATGGCTCGAGAGCATATAACGGCAAGAGCAAAATGTGGCATCGTTCTTTCCTGTGGGCATTTAGGTTGAATATTTCTGGAGATGGTGAAATAGTATCCGCATTTTACAGAACTCAGTGTCCATGGAGTATCTGTAGATACCCATTGTAAAATAATCAGTGGAATGTTATAGTGCACTGAAGTCAATCCTAGCAGACTTTCCTAATGGAAGGCCTATTCAGCATAATTTATTACAGTTAATAATACTCATGCAGAATTAAACATATAATGAACATTTTGCAAAGTGAGACAATGGTATTTGTGGATGTATGTGGAATTCCATACTAGAAATATCTTCCTCTTATGGTAGTCTGTGTCATTCTCATCTCGACTCCTTCTCTCAGGATGAACCCTTCTTACGGACCTATAAGAACAGCAATTACACTTACAAGGGCCCAGCTCCCACTCCTCCTGAATTCACGGTAAGTCACTGTCTATCCTCTGCTAAACTGCAATAGAAGTCATCATAATGCAAATTTCCAATGGGAGGTCAATTAGATTAACCCTTAGAGTGCAAAATGCTCCTGCAGGGGAGCTCTTTTAAACAAGTCACCACATGATAGGTTTTCAACAGCTCAAGATAATTAAATTTACAATTTTTAAAAAAATTATTTCAGTGCTCTAAGGGTTAACATGTTAATGAGGTGATTCTGTAACATGCGCTGCCTATGCTATTGAATCAAAACTTGATTCTCCGTTTCAATAACTGTGAAACATTAACATAACTACATTATGTGTGTATGATTATTTTTAAATTTTAATTAGAGAGTTTTCAGGTAACTTATGTATTTCCCATTGACGCCACTGCAGATCCTTTGTGGTTAAACGATAACTAGCAATAACTAGAACAGTTTTTATGGAAATCACATAAAACTTCTTATATTCAGCCCAGGTGTATCGAGGAAAGACCTTATTGTTTTGGGTGACTCTATGAACCTTCCTGTAGCACCACCACCAGGGCAAACTTTGCATTTCCAAAAGCAAGAATCAGTTTTGACATGGATCAAATCACACTTTTTTAAAATCGTTTCCGGTGCATAGACCTAGGCTGCTATTGATGTTTTTCACCCTACGACCTTTGCTGTAGCGCCACCATTAGGCAAAGCATGTCATTCTTAAAAATTGCAATACCTTGAACAGCTGTAATGGTTCTCAAATCAAATATGCTTTCAACATTTCTGATGCATAAAGGAGGAAGTCTTTGTGGTAGTTCTGTAATGTTTCCTATAGTCCCGCCACCAGGTCAAACTTTAAATTTCTAAATGCAATAACTTTAACAATTTTGATTGGAATCATGTGATACGTCTTGTGATAGTTTCTGGTATATAGTGAGTGGATGTTATTGATGTTGATCACCCTGTTACCTTTGCTGGAGCACCATCATTAGCGCCAACTTTCAATAGGAAGTTGCTGATTGTGATAGCTCGGTAATGTTTCCTGTAGCACCATCACGCGTCCAAATTTAACATGTCTTCATAAAATAACTGACAGTTTTGAAGGGAATCGTGTCAACCTTCTGTGATTGTTCCTGGTGGAAAGAGGTGATGCTGGTGACCCTATGAACTTCCCTTCCACCGACCAAACTTTTCATTTTTAAAAATGCTATAACTCGAGCAGTTTTAATAGAAAGCTTATTAAATCTGCTGTCAACATTCCTGGTGCACATTCTACTGATTTCTATGGCTCTATTAATTCTGCTGTGGCACTGCAACTCGGTGAAACTACATTACCAAATACAACGAGTCAGAATGTTCTAATGGGAATCAGATCAACTTTCCTGTAAACATGTTGGTGCATAAAAGAGCAATCCTATCATTCTGGTGAGACTATCCCTGTTCCTGTTTACTTATGGGAATCAGATGAACTTCGCTGTGAACATTCCTGGAGCCCCGGGTAGTTCTGCTATTGATCCTCTGAACTCTATACCCTTTTCTGTAGCGCCACCACTCAGTCAAACTATAATTTTTTTTCCTGTGAGGGGAGTGCTACTCGTGCAGTTTGTCTACTTCTGGAAGTAAAACTGGATTCAACTGTCATGATTTTGAGAGGTGTATGTTATGTACACCCTTTGATGAAATTCTGAGGCGATAGATTGGACATTCAACATCAATCACAGGTTACCTATTGTGATAATTTATGTATTATGTAGTTTGTGGTTAAGGCAGATGAAATGACACTACATTCTTGGGTGGATCAGAATTTTTCAGCTTTTTATTCCATAATACAATTTGTGTACCAATTGTGGACTAAACAATGTTCACTAATTGCATCAAATTATTTGTTACTTTGGATTTATTTTTTCATGCAGCTCTATGGTCTTGAATAGTTTACGACTGGAGTGTTTCTCATTCTTTAACCCTTTAAAGACTGAGGCCACAGATTCATAATATTAAGCGGGACATTTTAATGCTGATGTAACAGTTACTGTTTATGATACTGTGAGCAATAGACTTCACGAAAACTGAGAAATTTGAACACATAAAAAAGCACCCCGGAGAGCCTGCAAGAGTAAAATAAATGAAAGGTCAGGGACCTTTGTAACAGGTGTACTGTATCTCTGTTACCTATCAGGACTGGGGAAGTAATTTCGCCTGCACTGACCTGGCACCCTCCAATCCTGCACCGACCTCAGGTGAGAGACGAGGACTGGAGTGGTAGAGACTGTATGAGCATCTATTCATCATAATTCCTCTGTAGGAAAGTGACTTTCTGTGCTGTCAGTTCACAGACTCCGACCAGCGGATATCAAAGTGGTAGTGGCTCTCGGAGACTCCATCACTGTGAGTGGGTTCTGCTGCTTGGGCACGTGTGTTCCTGCCCGTGTCAAAACCACTGTCTTCCAGTCTATTTCTCTCAATCTAATGGGCTGCCTTTGTCTGTCACTGTCACCCAGGCAGGTTTTGGAGCAAAATCAAATGATATTGCAGACCTACGAACTGAATATAAAGGGGTGTCATGGAGGTGAGAAACGAGCATGCTTTATTGCTGATATTGTAGAAATCAATATAAATAAATTTAATGTTTTAACAGGCACACACACCTACCCACATGGCTCGTGCAAACATTTAGCTTGCCGTTGAATTGAGTTTTACAAAACCCAAAACCAGTGAAGTTGGCATGTTATGTAAATCGTTGATAAAAACAGAATACAATTATTTGCAAATCCTTTTCAACTTATATTCAACTGAATACACTGCAAAGACAAGATAATTAATGTTCAAACTGAGAAACTTTTTTTTTTTTTTGCAAATAATCATTAACTTAGAATTTAAAGGCAGCAACACATTACAAAAAGTTGGCACAGGGGCCTTTTTACCACTGTGTTACATCGCCTTTCCTTTTAACGACACTCAGTAAACGTTTGGGAACTGAGGAGACCAATTTTTGAAGCTTTTCTGGTGGAACTCTTTCCCATTCTTGCTTGATGTACAGCTTAAGTTGTTCAATAGTCCGGGGTCTCCGTTGTCGTATTTTACGCTTCATAATGCGCCACACATTTTCAATGGGAGACAGGTCTGGACTCCAGGCAGGCTAGTCTAGTACCCGCACTCTTTTACTACGGAGCCATGCTGTTGTAACATGTGCAGAATGTGGCTTGGCATTGTCTTGCTGAAATAAGCAGGGGCGTCCATGAAAAAGACGTCGCTTGGATGGCAACATATGTTGCTCCAAAACCTGTATATACCTTTCAGCATTAATGGTGCCTTCACATATGTGTAAGTTGCTCATGCCTTGGGCACTAATACACCCCCATACCATCACAGATGCTGGCTTTTGAACTTTGCGCCTATAACAGTCCGGATGGTTCTTTTCCTCTTTGGTCCGGAGGACACAACGTCCACAGTTTCCAAAAACAATTTGAAATGTGGACTCGTCAGACCACAGAAGACTTTTCCACTTTGCATCAGTCCATCTTAGATGAACTGGGGCCCAGCGAAGCCGGCGGCGTTTCTGGGTGCTGTTGATAAATGGCTTTTACTTTGCATTGTAGGGTTTTAACTTGCACTTGCAGATGTAGCGACGAACTGTAGTTACTGACAGTGGTTTTCTGAAGTGTTCCTGAGCCCATGTGGTGATGTCCTTTACACACTGATGTCAGTTTTTGATGCAGTACCGCCTGAGGGATCAAAGGTCACGGGCATTCAATGTTGGTTTTCGGCCTTGTCGCTTTTGTGCAGTGATTTCTCCAGATTCTCTGAACCTTTTGACGATATTACGGACCGTAGATGATGAAATCCCTAAATTTCTTGCAATAGCTCATTGAGGAATGTTGTTTTTAAACTGTTCGACAATCCGCTCACGCATTTGTTCACTAAGTGGTGACCCTCGCCCCATCCTTGTTTGTGAATGACTGAGCATTTCAGGGAAGCTGCTTCTATACCCAATCTTGGCACCCACCTGTTCCCAATTAGCCCGTTCACCTGTGGGATGTTCCAAATAAGTGTTTGATGAGCATTCCTCAACTCTCTCAGTCTTTTTTGCCACTTGTGCCAGCTTTTTTGAAACATGTTGCGGGCATCAAATTCCAAATGAGATAATATTTGCAAAAAATTACAAAGTTTACCTGTTCAAACATTACGTAACTTGCCTTTGCAGTATATTCAATTGAATATAGGTTGAAAAGGATTTGCAAATCATTGTATTCTGTTTTTATTCACGATTTACACAACGTGCCAACTTCACTGGTTTTGGGTTTTGTACTTTGCTGCGCAACAATCAACACTGGTCAGTATCAAGTATTTAACACGCAAATCTGCGCTTCTGTTGTGCTGCAGCATTGGCGGTGATAGCTCCTTGGAGTTGGTTACAACCTTGCCCAGTAAGTTTTCCACACCTTTGCCTTTTTAATCTTTGAAACATGGCAATCAGATTAGGCTTTTCACTTTAACACCACTAGATGACACTGTTGCCATGATATCAAATTGATTTTGTGTTCTTTTAAAAGCTGGTTCGGTATTGACGCCCAGCCAAGTGAGCACTAGAATCTTGTGGGAAGATTATTTTTGAAACTGGTTGTGTAACCGCTATACGGCTACACTAAGATATATTTTCCCCTAAAATAATATCCCAGTTAAAAGGCCATCTGCAGCACCCATCTCTTCTGCCTTACAGATATCCTAAAGAAGTTCAACCCTCATCTACATGGCTTTTCTCTGGATTTGGGGACTGACAAGGCAGGCTTCAACATGGCAGTGTCAGGATCAAAGGCCTTGTGAGTCAATTTGATCATTGATCTCTCTCTCTCTCTCTCTCTCTCTCTCTGTCTCTCTCTCTCTCTCCTGTGTCTCTGACCCCTCTTTATTCCCTTATTCAGCCTTCATCTATATCTGACCCTGTTATTATACCATAACCTTCTGCTTTTTCTCACAGTGATATTCCACGCCAAGTGAGGAACCTGATAGCAGCCTTGAAACGAAGTAAGGTAAGTTTCAGCCATGTCTGCTCAATTGTTCCATATATAATTTACTACAGAAAACCCCTCAAGGTTTAAGATCACAAATATATGTGTGTGTATAATTATTAGGCTGCTCTAATCAGAACAGTGCAATGGTAATACAACGGTCGCTACTGGTACTAAGCAGTAGAATTCTCAGGGACTGTCTTTAAAGCATAAAAATTAAAATTAAAATAAAATAAAAACTTTCCTACAAATTACCATCCTAAAGGTTTGCACTGGGTATGATTAGTCCACACATTGGTGCCAGAACTGAAATAACGAAGAAAAAAAAAATGTATGTGGAACTGCTTCGCTTTTTGTATGAAGGCATGTTCATGTGAGTGTGTCTTAAAGCTGTTTAATTCAAATAGTAGTCCTCAGAATTTTAGCCTCTGATTTATATATAATATATTTATATTTGTTTTCCATTTTACTTGATGATATCACCAGATTTAAGGAGTTTACTGCTATACTGTTTTTTTTACAGAATAAACAAGTAATAAACTAATAACTCATGTCCATGAATGCTTGGCTAACAACAATGTTTCTCTGACCTTATGATAGGAGGTGGATTTTGTGAATGATTGGAAGCTGGTGACCCTGTTTGTTGGAGGCAATGACCTTTGTCAATACTGTTTGGACAGGGTGAGTCTTTTCCCATAGCAAGTGGTATATAGGGCCAACTACAGTCTCAGGGAAGCTATGCCTTCCTCTGACATGCAATAGCCTGTGGTCAGAGTGATCCGGAAGCACAGTTGAGGAGCTGCAGGGGAATTGTGCACAGATATTTATGGTGACACATCCAGCTGGCACAAGGACCGACATGCCATCTGGGGATTGTTCCGGCAATGCAAATGAACATGGCCTCTGTATCACTGCTGCAGTAACAATACCAGAGCCAAGAGCTTACCGGCATGGTACACTGACCTTGGCAACCATTCTAAAAATATGTGCATGTAATGATATCCTGGAGGCCTACATAAACTAAGCAAATGCAAATGCAAATTCAACTGCAAACAAGGCAATCAGAGATAGCAGACCTGGCCCCAGCCATGGGCTGACAGACAGACTGACACACACACACACACACACACACACACAGACATGATCATTGCTTAACCTGGCCCCCTAGGGGAGGGGTCAGGTAATAATAGTAGAAGAAGAAGAAGAAGATCATCATCAATGTATAGAACATATAATACAAAGTCATTCATGTCCAATAAATCCATATTAAAGCAAGTTCATACATGCAAGTTAGTATCAAACTGTTATTCCTCCTGAGTTGTAGTTTAACAAAAGGCAGTCATTTACTGGTATAAATTTTAACATTTATTTATCATTGAAGCCTTCTGGGAAAGAGCTGACCTCATTATGATCTCTTTTAATGGGTGGACTGTGGCCTCAGTCAAAGACCTTCAGTCTTTGCTGAAGCAGATCACATCCTCATTATATTTTGTCCCGATGTTTTGTATTAACAGCTATGTGACTCATTTTTATGGGGCAGTTTGCCTTTGTAGAAGGCCGACAGTTAATTGCTTCTGTTCATCACTGATGCCTGTTAGTCACAGTCCATTGGCATTTTAGGCTACCATTGACCTTTAATGGATGAATTGTGGCATTCACTTACACATACGGATGGACTGTGACATGATAGTGTCTTATACCACCCCATCTTTGTTTGAGCGTATGTGGTTCCACATTGTTCTGTTTTAAAGCGGAATTTCTTAAACAAGGTTGTATTTTGAATGAGTGGCATCGGTCCTAATGACAGGAAATGAAAACGCAGATGTTTGCGGATACTGAAGCTTTTTTTCTTTACAATGTTGCTGCATTAATTGTTAAAATGATGTTGCTTCGTTTTATGCAGGCCTCATTGTCACCTCAGAACTACAGTAACCACCTGAGGGAGAGCTTAGACCTGCTATATACGGTAAGCCAGTGTATTGGGTGGCTAAACATGCTCAATGGAAGGGATTTTACACTATACTGCACTTAGCTCCAGGCTAACATTTGCACAAGGCTTAGGAGGGTGTTCTCCACCTCGGGGTTTACAATGGTGGAAACACAGGCCAACCATTGTGTGAGTACCCTAAAAGACTAACCAGGAACTGTATTTCAGTTTAATCACTACAGTAATAACAATAAATATTTGGTAGAAAGTACTGTAATGTGGCAACACACTGGCAATGGGTGTTGATCAGGGGAAAGGATGGCAAAAGCCAAAAAAATGGTTTTGTGAAGCACAGAGATTCCAAGGCTTACGTCTTAGGCGTGAGTTTCTCCTCTTAGTGGCATTCACGTTTCTGTGCCGTAGCAATTATTCAATCAAAGCGCACTGAAGAAATTCACTCGCGGAATTTTAGTCATTGTGCATCAAGTTAATCAGTTTCACGTGCATTATGGTGGATTTCCCCACGAATGACACGGAAATCGATTATGACTCGGGAATTCTCTGGCTTGTCTTTACTGAGGGATCAAAAGCAATGAAATTGCATAAAAATGTTTCAAATAGTCTTATTTCATTAAAACAATTTAAACGATCATTGAACACATGCAGTGTTTCCAATCCCTGAGTGAAGAGAAGCACGAGAAGTCCGGAGTCATAATCGCTTTCCATGATACTTGTAATAAGGTGCACCTTTACGCAAGTGAAATGGAAACTTCAATGCACGAGGATTTTAATTCCGCATGAGAATCTCATTAAGCATTCTGTGAATAATTACAGACTACGGTGTATAAGCTTAAAAAATGCAAAAGACCTACACCGAATGCATGAGACTTGGAATCTCTGCGAGCAGTATTGGAGTGCTGTGTTTCAGTGTTCTGACCAGATCTCTCCATAATTTAGTCTCTCTGGAGTGTTAGAATATCTCCGATGAGTTGTGTAGCTGCATCATTCATACCTTAGTTTTTGTGGTACATTTTTTTGAAATATTGAGTGAAATCTTGAGCATTAAATTAATCACCTAAAATGTGGACACCCTACAAAATGGCGCTTGTTTAATGGTGTAATGTAAAGCATACAGGAAGTTGTTTTGAATGCAGCATCTGTCTCACTTTGTGTTTTCACTCAGGTTCCACGGGTTCTGGTCAACGTAGTGGAGATTCTGCAGATCTCTGGCCTGAGGAGGATCAGGGGCTGTGGATCTTTACAAGAGTCTGTGTCACTTTTAATGTGTCATCGTCATCCACTCACTGCCCGAGTCTCTACTGTTCTATTTCGGTGTTTTACTATGTGACATCCTGTTTGCGTGCTGAGTTTATCTTACATATGCCTGTCTGTCTGTCTGTTTTACCATCTGGTTGGCTTCGTGTCAGTCTGTCTTGCTTACAGTCTGCTGCATTCTCTCTCTAAATTGAATTTGATGGTGTTTCACTTGTATAAATGTCTTCATGAATAATTTTCCTTGATTCATTTCGTTCTTACAGAGCAAAAGCCTCTCTATATATTCTCACTTCTGATATTGCTGGAGAATGTTACTTCCTTCTTTGGTTTTCAGCAGTTTTGTTTCTCCTTGGTGCTGAGCATTACTTTGGATAAGAGCGTCTGCTAAATGTCAATTATTTAATTTCACTTTCATCGTCTGATTGACTGTCTCAGTGGATTGTTGTCTTAATGTCTGACTATTTCTCTCCGTCTTTCTGCTGGAGTTCTCAACTTAATCCAGAACGAGCAAGTGCTGCTGCATGCTTTCGTTCCTACCACGCTGTCGTATGCGTGACTCTACTAACTAGAGCTGGACTTGTGAGAGCCGCACCTCCGCCAGCATAGCTTGATTTGAACTTTGGCCTATATCTCAGCTGTAGTTTGGCCTAGATATGCCTAAATTTAATCAGTCCTTTCTTGTGCTACTTTACCATTCTGCAAAGTTTGGTTGAAATCTATGCAACCATTTTTCAGATATCCAGCTAACAGACAAACAGATAAATAAACTAGAGGCACTCGTAGAGTGCAAACCTCTGCCAAGGCAGCGCAATCCAAATCTGCATGAGTGGGAGCAAAGTTGAGTTATCGCGCGTCATACTATTTCAAGATGGCAGTCGTGGCGGCCGTATTGTTTCACTGATCACGGCGAAAATCAATAGGTCCATCCTCGATGTCATAGCAATGTTCCCACAAAATTTCTGCAAAATCCATGCATTACTTTTTGAGTTATGTTGTTCACAAACAGACAGACAGACCAACAGACAAACAAACCGGGGCGCACACATAATCTCTGCCCCAACATCTTTGGCAGAGTTAATTAAGACTTTTGCAGAGACTCTTGGGATTGATTTGTGGAATCAGGTGTGTAACTGCATGGTTGGACTGAAAGCCTGTGCCCAGACTGCTCCTCTCCATATGAGGTTGAGAACCCCGTCGTACTGCATCGGTTGGGGAATCATGTGCCGTATATCTTTCAGCCTGACTGAATCACAGTGTCAGTATTCATCCCAAAGGAACATCTGTCCTTTCCACGTTTTTCTGTCTGAATTTGTCCTTGCATAGTATCTGCTGACTCATTGTGCTCAGAATATAAGCTGGCGTCCCCAGCCCCAGAATGCTCAGGTGTATGTTTTTGCCTCAGGGGCATGTGCCCATGCGTCCTCGTTCCCGCCGAGGAGTCCCTGGAGCTGAGTGAATTAATCAGGGTCAATCGGCTCTACCAGGCAAGTAAAGTCTCAACTATTCTTGCAAGAAGGATTTCCTCTTTAGACCCTCTTAGGTTCCTTGGATTTTTTTTTTCAGGATTCTGATGCTACATCCACATCAATATGTTTTCATTTTTACAGACGTTTTAAAAAGAAAATGAGCTTCATGCACACAAAAAAATGCAATCCCAGTGTTTTCAAACTAAGACAGGGCCAGTACCATTTTCAAAAGTCTTCCTCAACGAATTTGAAAATGCCAAAGTTGTAAAGGCATTAGGCAAAAAAGTGGCAAAAATGATACATTTTAAAATGAAAACGTGGTGGCATCGATGTGGCCTATATTGGTGTTGGAGGACTCCACTGTGATAGTTATTGTTGCCTCTGCATTTGAATGTTCAGTCAGAACATTGTAACCACATATTTGTATTCTTACACCTTATAGGGATGATTGCACTTTAATAAAAAATAAATTCGGATAATGTGCACTAGAACAGGGAAAAGGCTGGTCCCCTTAAATGTACTCTGTTTTGAGATTAAATATTTGGGGGCTCTTTTCACTAACACTGTCCTCTGTTTACTGTCCTCCCAGGAAGAGTCACAGCGCCTGGTCTCTGGGGGGCGCTATGACGGGCGAGAGGACTTTGCTGTCGTGACCCAGCCTTACTTCCGAAACACGGTCGTGCCAGTGAATTCAGTTAGTGTCCTCCGGGGTGACTTTCGCTTCTGCCACTACAACTCATTAAGCATTGACCGTGACAAACCTGAAACAATGATTCCCAACCTTATTCCTGGAGATCTACTGGTCTGTACATTTTAATGAGTATTTAAAATACTCATTAAGCTTGAGCACTACTTCAAAAAGTGCTCTAGCTGTTCAAAAAGGTATGCTTGGATCGGTTTGGAGCTAAGAAATCGTCAGGTCCAGGAAAAGGGTTAGGAATCACAGTCCTTAGACAACTACAGGAAAGTTTTGTGTCTCTGTGCGCATACGGCAGTAAACAAGTGTACCACAACAGCAAACAAGCGGCCATTGAATTGCTTCATTATCTTCTTCCCATTACCAGGATCAAAAGCCTGACATTAGCTTCTTCTCAGTGGACTGTTTCCACTTCAGTGAGAGAGGACACTCTGAGATGGCCATTGCACTGTGGAACAACATGGTGAGCATGAGGAGGGAATAAAATCTAGGGAGCGGGGTCGCAGAAATGAAAGAATGATTATATGTCTGCAGTTTCCTGCAACATCTGTGTGAAAATAGACATTATTCTTGTGTGGATTGGGAATCTAACGACCTCTCGGGGTATAAAACACAGAGATGGTGTTTGCCTGCCGCCCGTGAACATAGCTAGCTCAATTCACTGAGTAGTTCTTACTCCCGACAGAAAAAACAGTGCAGCCAGGTGATTAAAACAAAATACTGATGCAGACTTCTGCTTTCTGTTCTAGGAATTTTCACCTCTGAATATTGCAGGAGGTTCTTGTAAAGCAATCTGAAATTAATTTAAATAGGTGAAGGTAAAAATGGCTGAATAAGTATGTGTATTTGCACACAAACAGTAAATCACGCTTTATTTTTCGTTGTTATTTATTCTTTATTGTTAATGTAGAAATAGACATAACAGTAAGGAATGGATATTTATGTAAAAATTGCACACAGGAGACCCTGGGAAAGCCTGCTGAAATGGGTGTAAATGGCTGAGTAATAAAACTGGTCATTATTTACGCTTGGTGATATGACTTCCATTATTTCAGCTGGAGCCTGTGGGAAGAAAGCAAGTCTTCAATAATTTCACGACTGACCGAAACAAAATCAAGTGTCCCACCCAGGTAATAGAAACATACACTAAACTAACACAACACACAGGCATCATAAACTGACACATATTGCCATTATGATGCTATCAAAAGTTTGTAATCTAGCCCTGTGCAGGCTACACTTTTTGGAATGTTTAAAAATAGAATTCTCTTGCTTCGTCAGCGGTGAATGTTACATACATTGACATGTGGATATTTGGTTCCGAATATTACAGTCGTATATGAGATGTAACCTCTGAAAGAAAGGCTCCTCATCCCTGTTTTTGGATGTCTTGCTTTTATGCTAATTTGGCACACATATTTCCAATAATTGGCTGCTCCATAAGCTGTCTTGCTATTAAATGACCTGCACTTTGACAGGGTATGACTGAAATTCTCAAAGACTGTAGATCCCTGGGAGGAGTAATTAGCAGCTCAGCCTTGTTGGATTAAGCAGAGTATAGCCAGTTCAAGAAATGAGGCCAAAGTTTGATGACTGGGTTGTATCTCTCCCCTCAAGAAAAATGTCTTCTTTCTCCTTCCTTTGTCCAGGACAAACCCTACATTTTCACCAGGGTCAACAGTTTTCCGAGTGCGTCCAGCACGACCACTACTCAGGCTCCCACCACATTGGCCTCCAGCTCCACCACTGCCGTTGCACACGATCCTGACTCTGTGCCTGTATGGGCAGCCGCAGTGCTTGCTGTCGTTGGGTTATTTATTGGCTGGAGTGTCACCTGGACTGTCCTATCATGTAGAGAGCGGAGGAAACAGCAGAAGGAAAGGAATACTGTGACTGGGATGAAAGAACCTGCATTTAACATGCATACAAACAGCGCATAACAGGAATGTACCAATGTGCGCTTGCACTAAAATATGCTGACACGTGCATCGTCTCTCTAATGGTTGCACACACAGAATGTACTGTATGTTCACCTCCCTGAGCTGGATACAATTCTGATATGACCAATGACTTCTCCCTAATATGTCAGTCTTGTTCATTGATTTTTGTCATTCATACATAGTTTCCCATCAGGACTGATGCTTTTTTTTTTTTTTGCCAAGTTGACCAGTGGAAATCCACACACATCCTCTTTACGGATCTAGTTGTCTTGGCATTGGTCTATTGGCTTGTATTATGTTGTTCATATGGGCTGTTTTTTTTAACCCCGTAAGCCCTGAGCCTCTTTTTCGAAAATGGCAAGTCCAAAATGAAATGAGTATATCTCTGCAACTATTTGGTCCATTTGAATAATCTTGGTATCATAATGAAGGTAAAATCATTTGGGATTTCGGCTATGGTGTAAAAATCGGTGTATATGTCACTGAGTCAGAGTAAATGAAGGTGGAACACGGTATAAAGACCACATTTTGAACCAAACAAAGTTTTACTTCTTTCCTTGTAAACTTAATTAGTTGCAGTCTGAAACCTCTAAAAAATTACTGCAAAGTACCTCACCATTTTCTCTGCCAAACATAAGATAACATAATATGAGTGGAGAGAATAGGCCTTTCAGCCCAACTAGGTTCACCAGTTTTTTTTAACTATTGTGAATATACTCAATTTCTCAAAAATTGCCAAGGTTTCTGCCTCAACAATATGGTCAGGCAAGCTGTTCCACATCGAAATTACTCTTTGGGTGGAAAAATATTTCCTAATATCAGTGCTAAATTAATCCTTGGTCAACTTCCATTTATGACCCCGAGTTCTACTAACAGAACTTAGCCAAAGGAATCCTACATAATTCACTTTGTTAATCCCTTTAACATATTTAAAGACCTCAATCAGATCACTCCTGAGTCTCCTTTTCCTAAGACTAAAGAGATTAAGGATCTTCAGCCTGTTCTCGTAGCTTTCATCTTTTTTACTCAGAATCAGTTTAGTTGCTCTTCTCTGAACATTTTGTGGAACCTCTATGTCTTCCTTAAAGTATGGTTCCCCAGAGCTGTACACAATATTCCAGATGTGGTCTGACAAATGTGTTGTACAAGAGAAGTATCACCTCCTTGGATTTGTACTCAATACTTTTGGAAATGTATCCCAGCATCCGATTGGGTTTTTTTAGCTGCTATGGCACAATGACTAGAACCTGTGAAGGCTTAGTCAACAATCACTCCTAGATCTTTTTCATGAGGAGCACATTCCAGTTTTAAACCTCCCATGAAGTAATCCTGTCTAATGTTTTTGTTACCTACATGTACAACTTTACATTTTGCTAAATTAAATTTCATTTGCCACATTTCTGCCGAACTCTGGATTCTATCCACATCCTCCTGGATCACTTTAGTAGAGTGTAAACTATTTGCCACACCTCCCATCCCATTAGTATCATCCGCAAATTTAACTAATTTGCTCTCAATATTTCTATCAAGGTCATTAATGTAGGTGAGGAAAAGCAGGGCTCCCAACACTGATCCCTGAGGGACGCCACTCCCCACCATACCTAGCTGAGATGAGATTCCACTGACCACCACTCTCTGTGTTCTGTCCTGTAACCAGTTTTGAATCCACTCCAGAATACCTCCGGTAACTCAAATGGAGCTCATTTTAAAAATTAGTCTCTTATGTGGTACTTTATCGAATGCTTTCTGAAATCCAAGTATATGTGTCATAAACCCTGCTTTGATCAGAAGTCTTGGTGGCCTCTTCAAAAAATTCTAGAGGGTTTGTCAGGCATGACCTTCCCTTATGGAAACCATGTTAGCTATCCCTAAAAATATTATCACGTTCAAGGAATAATTCCAGCTCGTCTTTTATGATAGATTCTAGTATTTTGCATGCAATGCAAGTTAAACTGACTGGCCAGTAATTTCCTGGCTCAGTACGGTCCCCTTTCCTATATATTGGTATTATATTGCCCTGCTTCCAATTATTTGGTATTTCTCCAGTTTCTAAAGACCATGTGAAGATCGCGAATAGCGGCTTAAAGATGATCTCACCAACTTCCCTGAGCACTCTAGGATATAAGCCATCAGGACCCGCCACCTTATCTGCCTTTAGTTTATGCAACTTGTCTAATACTTCATTATCCCAAACCTCAATTTCCGCAAAATAATCTTGAGCATTGGACATGCCCTCTTGAATAAAAACTCGTTCCGAGGCAAAATTCTCAACAAAAAATTTTTTAAGCTATCCATAATATCCTCGTTATCATATAGCAGTGATCCATATTTATTCTTTATGCACTTAACCTCCTCTTTGACTTTCGTTTTTCTGCTACAGTACTGAAAGAAACGCTTAGGTTTAGTTTTCGCCCCTTCTGCAATTTGCCTTTCATACAGTCTTCTAGCATTCCTCAGCTCTTTTTTGACCACAGCTTACATTTTACAGTATTCAGCCTTAGTATGCTCATTGTTTTCCTTTATGCACGTCTTACAAAGATTCCTCTTATTCCTCAGACTCCTATGAATAGCTGTGGTCATCCATGGAGGATTTTGTTTTTTCAGCTTACTGTTGCACACCTTTGGAATGAATTTCATTGTGACTCAAGTAAAACCCCCTTAAATCTTTCCCACATCTCATTTACAGACTCAGTCCAGAAGTGACTCCGATTTTATTTTGCTTAGATATGAGCGCATCCAGTCAAAGTTAATTTCAAAATTAAAAATTCTGGTTTTTGAAGACACCTTTATAACTTCCCATGAAACGTCAAAATTAACAATAGAGTGATCGCTAAATAATGCATCAATTTTATATAGTGCTTTTCTGCTTACTGGGCACTCAAAGACGCTTTACAAGGATACATTATTCATTCACTCTCTGATGGTAGTAAACTATGTTTTTGTAGCCACAGCTGTCCTGGGGCAGACTGACGGAAGCGTGGCTGCCATTATGCGCCTACGGCCCCTCTGACCACCACCAAACATTCACACACAGCCCTACAGTATTCCTATATATTGCATGATTTGTGGGTGGGGGAAACCGTAGTACCCGGATAAAACCCACACGAACACGGAGACACACAGAAAGGCCCCAGAAAGGCCGGATTCGAATCCACAACCTTCTTGCTGTGAGGCAGGAGTGCTAACCACTGTGCCACCGTGCCACCACCCCACTAGTCCCACTAATCTAATTATTCTTTCTCCCCTTTACCCTGTTCTTTCACTGTTTTCCAGTCGAAGGAAGAGAAGAAGGAGCTGAGCCACAAGGCGAAGCTCTTGATTTACCAGTCAATCTACATTCCTACCCTCACCTATGATCATGAACTTTGGGTCATGACCGAAAGAACGAGATCTCAGGTACAAGCGGCTGAAATGGGTTTCCTCCGCAGGGTGGCAGGCCACTCCCTTAGAGATAGGGTGAGGAGCTCTGTCACACGGGAGGAGCTCAGAGTAGAGCCGCTGCTCCTCCACATTGAGAGGAGCCAGCTGGGGTGGCTCGGGCATCTATATCGGATGCCCCCTGGACGCCTTCCTGGGAAGGTGTTCCGGGCATGCCCCACCGGGAGGAGGCCCCGGGAAGACCCAGGACACGCTGGAGGGACTCTGTCACTCGGCTGGCCTGGGAACGCCTCGGGATACCCCCGGAAGAACTGGAGGAAGCGTCTAGGGAGAGGGAATTCTGGACATCCTTGCTTAGACTGCTGCCCCCGCGACCAGGCCCCGGATAAGCGGAAAAAGATGGATGGATGGTTGGATGGATGGATGGCAATGAGTCTTTCACATCACTGTGGAAGAACTTTAGCCCACTCTTCTTTGCAGAATTGTTTTAATTCGACCACATTGGAGGGTTTTTGAGCATGAATGGCCTGTTAAAGGTCATGTCACTGCATCTCAAAGGGATTTAAGTCTAGGCCACTCGAAAATCTTCATTTTCTTTTTTTTTTTTAAGCCATTCAGAGGTGGACTTGCTTGTGTATTTCAGATCATTGTCCTGCTGCGTAACCCAAATGTGATTGAACTTAAGGTCATGAACTGATGGTTGGACATTCTCCTTCAGGATTTTCTGGTAGAGAGCAGAATTCATAGTTCCATCCATCCAGGTCCTGAAGCAGCAAAGCAGCCCCAAACATCACACTACCACCGCCATGTTTGACTTTTGGTATGATGCTCTTTTTATGAAATGCTGTGTTAGTTTTATGGCAGATGTAACTGGACGCGCACTTTCCATAAAGTTTAACTTTTGTCTTGTCAGTCCGCAGAATATTTTTCCAAAAGTCTTTGGGATCATCAAGATGTTTGTTGGCAAATGTGAGATAAGCCTTTGTGTTCTTTGGGGTCAGCAGTGGTTTTTGCCTTGCAACTCTCCCAAGGATGACATTTTTGCCCAGTCTCTTTCTTATTGTTGAATCATGAAAGTTGACTTTAACTGAGGCAAGTGAGGCCTGCAGTTCTTTAGATGTTGTTCTGGGTTCTTTTTTGACCTCGCGGATGAGTTGTCGATGCGCTCTTGGAGTAATTTTGGTAGGCTGGCCACTCCTGGGAAGGTTCACCACTGTTCCAAGTTTTTTCCATTTGCAGATAAAGGCTCTGACCATGATTTGCCGGAGTACCAAAGCCTTAGAAATGGCTTTGTAACCCTTTCCAGACTGATAGATGTCAATTACTTTGTTTCTAATCTGTTCTTGAATTTCTTAAGATTGCCGCATGATGTGTTGCTTTTTGAGATCTTTAGCCTGCTTAACTTTGTGAAACAGGTTCTATTGAAGTGATTTCTTGATTCAACAGGTCTGGCAGTAATCAGGCCTGGGTGTGGCTAGTGAAATTGATCTCAAAAAATGTGGTTCATCAGATGGGGGTGGCAATTATTTTTTCACTTAGGGCCAGGAAGGTTTGGATAGCTTTTTCCCCTTAATAAATAAAATCATTATTTAAAAACTGCATTTTGTATTTACTTGGGTTATCTTTCTCTTATATTAAAATTTATTTGATGATCGGAAACATTTAAATATAAAAAATATGGAAAAAAGTAAGAATACTTTTTCACAGCACTGTATATGCTTGCAATTTTGGGCACTGCTGTATATTAGTAAAAAAAATCCTGACTGAGTTTATTATAATTCATGCATGAGAGGGTTAAAAGGGAATCCCAACAAACATATGTAATTGCCGCCTTCAAGAATTCCTGCTTTATTGTGGTTGAGGGATATGCGTGCCTCTCTTGGTGCCTAGTTGCCTGAAGCATTAGCCTCTGGTCATATTACCCATGGCAAATTAGTCCTAACTGAGGGGCCGGACAAAATGTGATTTAGAGGACACCTATGATGTGTCCTGTGGGAGGAAAGAGAACGCCCTGAAATAGGGATACCAGGGTCCCCTTCTGGAGCCAGGCCTGGGATGGGAGCTTGTAAGCGAGTGCCTGGTGGCCAGGTTTTTCCTGGGGCCGAGCCAAGCTGAGCTCAGAAAGGTGACTCAGAGTCACCTCCGCTTAGACCCAACACCTGCGATGAGAAAAATAGAGGTCAGTGCACTTTAGACTGGGTAGCCTAAGAAGGCAGAGGCCCTCACATTCTGGGCCCTTGTTTTGGGACCTTGTTCTTGGAATAAGGAATATCACTATCCTAGTGGGGAGAGAGCTTGAGCTTATGCTGGAGGTTGAGCAGTACAGGCTCAATAGTCAGACTCATTTGTATGCACAGCACAGGCTCTGAAACCAAACTCCTTGATAGGGGTTGGACCCTTTCTGGAGTTATGTAGGTGAGAGGCAGCAGGCATGGGGATACTCACATCTCTTTACATGAGTGCCACTGTGTTGGGGTTCACACCTCTGAAAGAGAGGGTCTCTACAATGTGCTTATAGGTTGCAAAGGGAATGCTTTGACTCTTGTTTGTGCTTATGGAGTGTCCAACCTTTATGGAGTATTTGGGTGAGGTTCTGGAAAGGGCTTCAACCTGGGATTCCATCGTTCTCTTGGGGATTTCAAGGTTCAGGTTGGCAATGGTGAAGATACTAGGAGGAGAGTGATTGGGAAAATTGCCTCCCATATCTGAATCCAAGCAGTGTTTTATCGTTATATTTCTGTGCTGGTCATGGATCCGCCATAACCATGCTTGAGCATACAGGTGTTCATAAGCATACCTGGTACCAGAACATCCTACGCCAAAGGACGATGATGGATTTTGGAATTATGTCTTTAGATCTGTTACCACATCTTGGACTCTCAGCTGAAGAGAGGGACAGAGCTGTGAACCTATCACCAACCAAGGGTGAGCTGGATCAGTTGGCAGGGAAGACTAGCAGACCGACATGGTAAGCTAAACATGTCACGAGAGTTGACTGGGAATGTTTGGTGGAGGACCCTGTCTGGAAGATTTTCATTGACTACCTCTGGAAGAGCTTTCCCAATTTCCCTGGAGAGGCTGTGAACGTGGAAACCAAGCGGACCATATTCAAAGTCTCAATTTTGAAAGCAGTTGCCTTGGGCTGTGGGCTGAAGGTTGTCACAGCCTGTGGCGGTGGCAACTTAAAGATCCAATGCTGGACACCAGTGGTGAGGGAGCTGTTAAGTTGAGGAAGGTGGCCTTTCAGGCTTAGTTGGCCCAGAGGACTCCTGAGTCAGCAGGCAGGTATCAAAAAACTAGAAGGGCTGCAGCCATTGTGGTTGCAGAAGCAGAATCTTACCTTTGGGAGGAGCTTGGAGAGGTCATGGTGAAGGAGTGACCTCAAAGTGGTTCTGGCAAACTGTCAGATGACTCAGAAAGGGGAAGGCTTTGCCCAGGCTGTTTTCAGAACTGCAGACATTGACTGTTGTTTAGCAGTGTAAGGACAATTTTGAAAAAAATCCTGAATCTGGCAAACTTGCCCTCTATCTAGGAGGTAGGGATGGAGGACTCCAGTGAGTCTTTACCCATCTTCCAAGTGGAAGTCACTGAGATGGCTGAAAGTTTTATGGTAGCAAGTCAGGGGGGATGGACAAGACTTGCTTTGAGATATGGAAATCTCTAGATGTTGTCAGGCCATCATGGCTGACACACCTGTTTAACATTAAGTGGAGGTGAGGTGCAGTGCCCTTGGACTGGCTGACTCGGGTGGTGGTTGCGAATTTTCAAAAAAGAGGACTGGAGGGTGCACACCAACTATAACAAGATCACCCTTTTCAGCCTCCTGGGAAATGCTAATGCCAGGGCACTGGAAAGAAGATTCACATATATTTTATATTTTTTATTTCCTCACCTGCTAAACCATTCCAGACAGTTTGAAGTGCATCCCAAAGAGATTTTTTTGATGTTACAACACATTTGGTTATCTTGGTCTTGAGCAAATCCCAGATTTGCTCAATTGGATTAAGGTCTGAATTTTGGGCAGGTCAAGTCATAACTTTTAAATCAGCAGATAATTATTTCAACTGATATAATTCCTGCTCAAGTTAATAGAGTGTTTAGGGTCATTATCTTGTTGAATTCTGTCCATTTTTATCAGATCAGTGGCTCCTTTTGAGCAGACTGAACCCCAAACTATATTATTGCCATGCCATCTTTTTCTGAAGGGGTCAAACAGTCTACGTTGCACTTAAATTCTGCGTTTGGATGAGAATTCTACGTTTGGATAAGAAAATTTTGAATTTTGATTCATCGGTCCAAAGGACTTGTTTCCAGTCCCTTAGTGTCCAATTCTTGAATGTCTTGCAAACTTGTGTCTTTTTTTGAGCTGATTATTTATATATTTATTTATTTTTGTCATACTCAGATAACAAGCAACAGAGGCGCTTAACTTCCATTTTGCACCTCTATTGCCACTAGTTTTCAGTGAATCGGTCAACTTGATATGCGTGATGGTTTTTGTTACCGTGCCATGGCAGCATTTAACGTCTTTAGAAATTTTTCTGAGTGACCAACCAGCATCTGGTAAGGCCACATTGAAACTACGAACAATCTTAAAGAGCTCTTTCTGTTATTCGAATGTATTTAACACAGTGACATTGCTCGAAGTTCAAGTCACCTTACATTCTGGAACAAATGGTAATTTTGTTGCATAATGTTGCCTAAAACCAGTTTAAACATTTTTTTTTAGCATTAATAATCTTGGGCTGAATCTACATTCATGCATTCATGCTATGCTGGATTTAAAAAAAAAAAATTGCGACACCTTTCACTTGTGATAAAAAATTGACGTTTTCAGCGCATTAGTTTATTACTCATATTTTTACCGCAATATGCTTGTGGAAATGATTTTTATGGGTTCTCATTGCCTAAAATAGTATTTCCCTGTACATTTTCAGCAAAAAATAGTAAGAAGTAATATATTAGGGTCCCTTTCAGATGAAAGTGGTGATGTATAATTATCACTCCACACTACTGTACTTTAAGATTCGATAACACGCAGTACATTGTAGTTAGAAAGCTATATTTTAATTCATCGGAAAATGTTTGAGATACACAAGAAAACGTTAAAGATAAAAAAACTGTTTATATTTTGTTAAAATACAAAAATAAAATTAAAACTGCAAGCAACATTGAGCGGGTCCTTGCACCCTTGTGTACATTGGGGGTAGTGGTGAGATCCTGATGGGTGCAGGTGTGCACTCACGACCATTGGTCAGGTCAAGTGCAGGCCGCAACCTGCGATAAAGTGTCGAGCGAATTGGACAAAGCCAAAAGAGTTATGACAAGTTGATACTTCATCCACCAGGGGGTGCTCGGAATGTAACCAAACGAGGGCAGGTGCATTCAGTGGCAGACCCTCAGCACAAATGTGAAGTTTCGAACAAATTGGCCAATGTCAATGTAATATATGGGTTTCCTGTTTCCACAAGGGGGAAAGATTGCCTACGAGCAGATGGAGGTGTTCAGGGCGGGGATCTTATCATGTACAGTGATTTTGAAGCCGTTTGGATGAAGTAAGTGGGAGAGAAAGCTGCTCGAATATGTTTGGCGAGGCATCAGAAATGGGGATGCCATAGCGGCCACGCCCATGTACCTACAGACATGTAGAGCATAACTTTTGATCAGTATGGTCTCTTGATGATGTGTAATAAGTCTGAGGTTGATTGGATGAAATCTCTTGGAGGAGTTTGTTAAAATACATTGTGTGGAAATCAGGCCAAAATTACATGTTAAAATCAAAATGGCCAACTTCCTGTTTGTAGTAGACCAATGGTGCCAGAGACTGGTGCGTCTTGGCAACAAACACATGTGAAACAATTTTCATCTTCGTACTCCAAAAAAAACCCCTATGGGGAGGGGTTTCTGAATATTTCAAGGGGACGCTATAGAGGCATTTTGTTCACACCATGGGTGCTGCCCCTATCAGATGTAGAATCTTGCCACCCTTGACCTGTGTATTAATTTTTATGATGATAGGAGTTCATTAAAGAAATCAAAAACCCAAACGTATTTTCATGGCAAGGGATCCATAGTCGCCGCATCGCCACATGAACGCCATTACTCGTAGCTTCACAGCATTCATAATATAGCTTCACAAACTTGTTCTTCATGTTTTAGAAGTGAAATGAAGTTGATGAGTTCAACTATATGTCATCAGTACAAGTGAAAGTAAAAACTGGTGACTTCCTGTTACCACAGGGGAGCACTATTAGTAAAGTGGGAAGTTAATATATTCAGACATTCAGGGCATAGCCTTCATCATGCCCAGCAAGTTTGAAGCTGCTACGATCAAGTATGTTGGCATGAGAGCATTTTGATTTTTTTTTTGGTGAGTTGCCAAATTTTGTCACGCCCTAGCAGCCACGCCCTTTGACCTACAGACATGCATAGCACAATTTTTGATCAGCTTGGTCTCTAGATGATCTGTACCAAATTTGAAGTCGATCGGGAAAAATCCCTAGGAGGACTTTGTTTTAAAATGCAAAAATTCAAATAAAAATTGCCGACTTCCTGTTGGGTTTAGGGCGTGGCTCCAATAAAATTTTTCTTGTTTGTCTGGGCATAATACATATCTGAACCGAAATTTCGTCTGCCTACGAGAAAGTAACCGAATTTCTCTATGGGAATTTTGAAACGTGTTTAGGGGGCGCTATTTCGGCATTTCGCATCAACCACGCGAGAGTGCACAAGTTCATCTAATTTCGGATCCGGCCGGAAGAATATGGAAAGATGGATGCGTTTTCACCATTGGGAAGGGGGCGAGTCAACCATAACCATAGCCCCAAATACGCGAACCAATGTCTTTTCCTGGTTAGAAACTACTGAGTAAGCACTTCCATTACTGACTCCTTTTTTGGAATCGCGCATAATTCAATTCTTAGTATTTTCATTGATTTGCCTCTAAAGGATAAAATACGCCATTAATTAAGTTTAAATGCACGCAATGACATGCTGAGAGACAAGAGAAGGAAACAATGCAAAAGCTGTAACTTTATCTTCAAAAAGAGAGGCGAAGGTATCAATTTTCAGTCATATTTAATTCTAATCATAATCTTTGCGCCTGCGGCCAACTATTAGACCAATCAGAATAAGGTACAGATGCCGGGCAGTTTACTTTAAAGGAGGGTTATGTATACTGACAGCGATGTGATCCAATTGAGTGTTCAGGTCTGGCATGGCAACCCCAATCGCCGCTGTAGGAGGGCCTGATTGTACGGAGTGATAGTTGTAGTAGTAACGTTAATGGACCCAACTGTGTATGATTATAAGGAGGCGAATTGTGGCATACTTTAATTGCATGACTTTTCAGGCGGGTAGTCTATATCCCGTCATATATATATATTCAGCAGCACCTCTGCGGAGGTTCAGTGTCAACCCAATTTTTTTATTCGTTTATATGCTATTCTCTTGCTGCTGTAACTCGGGATACTTGTGAACAGCGCATTGGATGCCATCGCCGATGGACGGACCATCCGACAGAGAAGGTGACCTGTACACGGTGAAACACGAGCTAAAAAATGGTAAATTGTATCTCATCAGTTATATTTGGTAAACTGTATCTCTCTGTTAGCGTTTGATTCGAGGCGGGCTCGTTTACATGTGACTGGGTGTTTTTAGAATATCTGGCGCGTATTGCAACGTGAATCTTCGGTCCAAAAATGGCAGGGGGAGGAGTAGGTTGCTAACTAGTTGGCTAGCTGGCTGGCATCTGACTTTGGCTTTAGCTAAGCTAACTCAGCCCCAACATTGGTGACATGGGGATGTTGCAGCATGTTGCCAGTGTTCACCAGCTGCGAAATTGTCTTACGAAACGTCGTTTTTCAGTGACGGTTGCCTCTATTACTTTAGCTTATTGGCTAGCTTAATTATTTGGTCAATTTAGTTGCTCAAAGAATGACTGTTCGCCTGCGTTCAACGACCATTTCGGACTAAAGCTGCTTTCACACCGGACGCGAAACGAATTTTTCGCGCGACAGATCACATTCAAAGTCAATGCAAAGACGCGTCTTTGCCTTGACTTTCGATGTAATCTGTTGTGCGAAAAATTCGTTTCGCGTCCAGTGTGAAAGCGGCTTAACTTGGGTAACTAGCTAACGGTAGCTAGCTTCATTATTGTTGGGTTTCTATCTCGCTCCATTCATTTTAATGTGGGCACCGCCGGTAAATTGTCCAAGGTAACGTTAGTAAGTTCGCCAGCCACTCTGCCTTGTTTGTAGCTTTGGTAATAAATGGGGAAAACCTGGGGTGACAAAGTTCCAATTATTCTAGCTTACAAATTTGACTATTTGGCTCATTTTACTTGATGCCTTGGCTCACAAAATATTTGCCCTGCACTTTTAAACTCGGGCATAATGGTATTTGATTGGCAAAGAAAGTCATCAGAGCTGAGTTTTAATTCTGCAGCTTGCAAACAGTAGTTAATGTCATCATTTAGAAGGTTTTTGTGATTGCTAGCAAACTGCCGGTTCAAAAGTGGTTTGTTCAGTCTTCGGTTGGTGATTACAACATCATACCGCTTGCTGCTAGGTTAACTCCTTTTGGCCTTAACACTGCATCGTATCAATGCAGTTGGCTAGTTGCAATACGTTATGTAATAGCTAGCCTTCTGCCTAGCTACAGTGTATCACCTGGTGGTAACTTCTGCTGTTATCGATTTGTAGTCTGTCGGCTCTCGTCAAAAATAAATAAATATATAAATAAATTGGTGGTAACTAGCGTGCCTGCTATAATTTAATGTTAGAGTTGTGCTTTTATTGATAAACTGGCGCAAAGCATCCTTTTGAACATTTATGCGTTATTTGTCCTTGCTGTTGTGGGTTTTCTAATGTTGGCTAGTTGGTGTCCTCGGCAGATTAAAGGTCCCCTATTATGTCACCAAAGGGGCACAGCTAATTAGTTATTTCAAGCCATTTCAAAATCTTTCCCTCTTGACATCACAAGGGGAAGTAACCAACCAGAGGCAAGAAGACCTGATCACCTTCAGCCAAGCAGTCAATCAGATTTTCTTTATTCTGGGTGGTCACTCCCCCTTGTGATGCGAAGTAGGGGGGACTTCGACCTGGCTCATAATGGATAATGAGCTGTGCACCTGGTGGCATGATGGGGGCCCTTTTAAACAAGTAGCAGGAAGTGATGTTCACGGTGCTAACTTGCTAGCTAATTCCATGCGATCACTGTCAAGTGATCATGGCTTAAATGGTTTTGATTCACATTCTGCTGGACAAGGACATTTTTGGTCGTTAAGAAATAATCTTATTTATATTTAAGGTAGAATGCTCCCCAGTGCCAGTTGTAATGTCGGATTTTCAAGACTATGCCACCGATTTGTGCGTTATTTTTCATTTTAGAAGTTCATGGCTGAGTTGTGCTTACTCGTTTTTCAAAGCTTTCATGTCTGCATGTATAATTTGTACACATTCTGTTATCTATGGGAGCTTTTTAAGCTTTGTTTTGGATCTCACTCACAAGAGCAGGGTTTTATTATAATAATGCACGTTATTTGTCAAGGATGAAGACTTCTATTTGCAGACACAGTAAGGCAAAATGCGCTTGACTGTACATGGCTGCCGGCTGTCTCTTCTCGCTCAAAGAAATGCTCTATCCAAACTTCAGATTACAGTCCACATAATTCTGTCCCCAGGTTTCTGAAGTGGTACTGCACTTGGATGTTAAACTGATTGGCTGAAGAGTCTGCACCTAGATTTGCTGCACATTGACCAAGACTGCCTATCCAGGACTGTTGTTTGAGGCCCCTTACTTCATGTGTGTCTTTCAAGACTAAAGAAACAAATTCAATATCACAATCTTTGTCATTAGTTTATATTTTTGTGCGAGTACTGTACTTTATTAATCTTTGAATGGAGCCAGCTAAAATCCTTCACTCATAAAATCAAATTTTCTCCTAACAAAGGATTCAATTATTGGCACCCCTTTAGATTATTTGAAATAAAATTACCAAATTTTTACCAGATATTAAATTCTACCGGGTACTTATTTAAGTTCATTGAAGTTATTAGGAACTATCGCTTCCTGTTTCAGTAAGGCTTAAAAATGAGGTAAAAAGCATAAAAATTCCAGTGTGTTCCAGCACCATGAAGAAAACAAATAAACTGATAGTGCCTAAGGCACTAATTGTTGTAGACCTTCATAAATCAAGTAATGGCTTGAAGAAGATCCACAAAACATCATGTGTCACTGAGCACTGTTTAAGCAAGATCCCTGGTTAGAAAGGAGGCTGATGCCAGAGGGAAATTCATCCCCAAGAAACTCCATTTCAGAATGGCAGGTCTAAGGATACTTGGCTGACCAGTTTTCAAAAACACTGTTCGATGCCACTCTCACCTCAGGCTCTTTGGAAGGGTTGAGAGAAGAGTGCATTTTTATCACCCAGACACTGAAGCTAGCACTGATGATTTGCAATTGGTTATTTAAGTTATGACTGGACAAAGGGACTGTAGTCAGAGGACATATAGCTGCTTGGTGTGGAAAAATGGATCAAAAATGGAAAGGCATTTCCCCCTCGGTGACAGAGGGTGTTTTAATTCTGGAGGTCCTGGGGCATTGGTTGTGGTTGTGGTGAAAATCAGTGGCTTGATGGACTCCACAAGGCTTCAAGTTTTATAGTCTGTCAGTCTGATTGCCTCTGCCAGACCCTGAGACATGGTCATAGATGGACGTTCAGGCAAGACAATGACCCAAAGCTTGTCTCAACAAAATAAAATGTTATGTCATGGTCATTTCAGTCACCAGACCTCAGTCTGATCAAAAACCTGTGTGCTAAACTGAATTGGGCTGTTGATAAACACAAACCTCGGAATCTGACCGATCTTGATAAGACGTGCGTAGAGGCAAATCAAAACAAAAAAATTCTTCCACTGTGTTTCTTAACGTTGTGGAACAGGCCTGGAAAAGACTCTGTGCCATTAGCTTTAATGTTTGTGGTTACTGTAAGTACCAAGCCAGGGGTGCAGATAATTATGCAAACTTAATTTTTGTGATTTTTATGGATGATCATTGGTTTAATTAATGTGTGGTTTTAATGGTGACAAGGTTTTGCTGAAATGGCTGAATGCCCTTTAAGGTTGTTGGTACTTGAATAATGTTAGGTTTGGGTTGCTCTGCACATCGTTCCTGCACATCATGTGTAATTATCAGCATATGGCTATCTCTTTGAAGTTTTGAGAAAAAGGGTCCTAAAATGACTCCTTTTTTGGTCAGAGATCCTTTTTTCCTTTTTCATCCCTCGCCGCGCGTTTAGCGCGAAGCAGGGGATATAGTATTCAGCTCCGTCCGTACGTACGTCTGTCCCGAACATTGTCAGCGCGATATCTAAAGAAGGAGTCAACCTATTTCAATTCTTTTTGGTTCCAACCTTCCTACTGGGAATGCGCAGACACCATTCAGTTTTGATGACCTAACGGCGGGGGATATAGTCACTTTAGTGACAAACTCTTGTTCTCCAAACTTCAAGGTTGGCCCACAAAAGTAACAGTAGATTTGAATTAAGGTCCTTCCAACTAAAAGATTCCTGCAGAAAGGCAACTGAGATTCCTGTTGAAGTTTAGAGAAATTCCATGACAAACTGAAGAAAAAAAAGGTTTTGGGCATTTTGAGCACCTCCTATTGACAAACTTCAAGGGTGCTCCAGGTGGATAACTACATTCTGGTAATCTGCCCCCCCAATAGACCCACTTTCAATGGACCTTGAGCTGGGAAACCTCTGAAATTCAGAATTAGAGAGGTGGGAACTTAAAATTTTGTTTAGTCGGCCAATAAGGGCCCAAAAAAGGGGTTGCTGTAGCTCGGGCCAGAAGGGGTCTATAGAGGAACGGTTCTGGATTTGAAGTTTGGGTACCACACCTATCTCAGAAATAAAATATTAGCCAAACCTAGGGGGACAACAACTCTGACTGTCAGAACTTCTCAAAAATTGGCTCTTAAGTTGACCTGAATATGGTAGCCTGTCATGCTCATCCATGTATTATTAATGTGCATATAATCTCCTGAAGCGCATATGATTTCATGTGGATACAGTATCACTCCCATGGCATAAAACTTTAATTTTTTTTTTTTTAATGTCGTCTCGCTTACAATGGTTGATTCCATTAAAGTTTCCTGTGGACACTTACCTATGCAGCTGGGAGAGCTTTTGAACTTTAGTTTATGGATATTGATTGCATTTTATCCAATTCATTTTAATCAGGAATGGGAGACTCTCTTTCCTTTATCTGACAAAGTGGTTGTTAAGAGATGTCTCTCCCCCCTCCGCTCCCCCTTTGACAGAGGCGCCGATGGGTAGGTGTAATTTAGGAACTAATGCCCTGATTGGAGCCACAGTATTCCCTCCTCAGAGGCTGGCAAGCTCTGTACTCCTGTTGGCAGAGCAAGTTGCCCTGGAGACAGATTATTATTTTTGTGGGTGACCTGGAGATTAAGTGTACCAGTGTCTTTTCCCCCTTAAGTGGCACACATGAATAGAACAGGGCTCAAGTCAACCTGAATTACCCAGAATGCTGCTGGGAAATGGGCCAAAGTGCAGGCGGCTTGGCAGGGGTAAATTTCCCGATTCATCAGATTATTCATTTATAACCTTAACGACGGCTGTGGTTGAACATTGATTTTGTCTACCTGGAATGTGACCAAACTGTGAAATAAAACCTGCATGTTTATCTATTAATTTGCCCCTGAGAGCTGGGCAATAACCAGCCTCTAAACCAACATTAGCATTTAAAATAATGTTCTTTGGCAATTGTACTTGTTTATGCAATCTCGATTGTATTGCTTTTGCCTTCCAAGTTAGTTAATGTAATTATGGCATTTATGAATGCGTTTATTTTTCCAGTGCACATCTTTTTTCAGTAGTATCTTTAGTTTTATATTATGGTTCCTGGCCAAGATTTTTCATTTTAAACCAATTTTCTTGACAATCACATCTTCAAAATGAGGGGGATGAACAAAACACTAAATTGACAATTCGTGTTGCACCAAGATGATTCATAATGTCATAATGTGTTGGAATGTTTTATTTCCTCGCTTCCGAAAAGTGAGGAGATCTTGTAATACAGTTCGGCGTCTGTCTGTCCGAAAGAGTAACACCTCCTCGGCCGTTACAACAAAGTTTCATTTTGATTGGTCTGTGTAAGGTGCACCCCTCTGGGTCACCACAACACATTTATAATTTAAATTAATTTCCTCTTCTGGCCACTAGGGGGCTTTTTGTGAATTTTAAAATTGCCATAAGTTCCTTATGCATTTACACATGATGCTCAAATTTATATGGGAGGTGCATGGGATGACTATTCATCGCATATCAGATGGGTTTTTGATTTGACCTAATTTTGACTGTTTTAATAGGTCAAATGGCGTCACGTCTTCCAATCATTGAAAAGGATGGCAAATTTTGTTATTACTTAACGTAGAAGGCTGCAGATTGGTATGGATATGCATCTTGGCGATAGCAACCTGCATGCCAGAAATTGCCATCCAGTAATTCATATTTTGGCCACTAGGGTGCTTTTTGTAAAACTCCTCCTAGGCCGTTGGACCAATCAACCTGAATCACATGAAATGACCCGCTCAGTTTTACGAGTGAATGATAAGTTGTTTGGCATCCACTGTTGCGAACAAGAAATATGGGTGCAGCAGTGATGTTTTCTCAGGCTGGAAATGTAGTGCGCATTCCAACATAAAACTTGACAATGTCGCCGCCAAGAATGCAAGCGAGCAATTTGATATTATCACCTCGTCAGTATTATTTTACATTACAGGTTCTTGGCAGACGCCCTTTTCCAGAATAACGAAATAATGGTGCAAGAGATTAGTACTAAAATGCAGCGCTCCTAGGAGACGAGTACAATGCAAACAGTAAAAGTGACAGAGAACACATTCAGTTGTTACAGGTGTAGACCAATAGGTAAACACCAAATATACTAATAAAAAGATCAAGTAAAGGGCAATAAAATCAAGAAAACAAGTGCAACAAAGTCAAATATGTGGTGTTAAGTGACATCAAGATGGATAGCTTACTTTTTTCTTAACTTGTATTTTACCAGGGAAATTTCATTGGGAATATTTCTCTTTTTTTCAAGGACACCCTGGGAGAAAGTCCACATGAACCAGTTGCAACTTGAGGGGAGCTGGAGAGAAACGGGGGTTAAGCCCTTTTTGCAGTTGTGCGGTTAAGGGCCTTTTACAAGCGATAATGTCAAAACAACACATAACGTCCTAACGAGTCATAGTGTCAAAATGTTTGACAGCTCAAGAGCCCAACGGCAGAGTTTTTCCCAACTTTATCCGCTCAGAGTCAGAATCCCGAGCCCCAACAGGTCTGAAACGGCAACTCACTGGCCCCCAGTCAAGCAGCCTACCACATTACTATTTGAAGCCGAAGTGCTGTGGACGGACTAAAACTTCGCTATGGAAATAGTCTTATATTTCAAGGGTAGGATTAGTCGTAATAACTGTTTGAGGTACCCTGATGGCGGACAACCAACCAGTCTGAGGTAACAAATTTGATTTATCTTGCCCTTTGGCAAAGTTACTGTGGATGTCTATGTTGAGTCAACAGCTCGATACTGCACAAAATGAGCCAGGTTCACCATGAAAGCCGTCTCTCTAATGGAAAGCATGTAAAATGGTTGGATCACTGGCATTTTTGCTGTGAAATGCTGCTCTGTCAGCCCCTCCTATCTGCTGCAGAGGGCTTGAGCCCATGAACACGCTG
This sequence comes from Gymnothorax reevesii, assembly GCA_029721435.1. Lineage (NCBI taxonomy): Eukaryota > Metazoa > Chordata > Actinopteri > Anguilliformes > Muraenidae > Gymnothorax > Gymnothorax reevesii. The sequence goes on along the minus strand of CM056573.1, from coordinate 164,188,961 downwards.
GCTTGGGCTGGAAGCAGGGTGTGGGGGCCCTCTGGTCTACCACACCACAGTTGTGTTTCTGCCACCTGGTTCACACAGCATTGAGCCTGTTTTACACAGTGCATTAGGCCCTACCAGTTTAACATACTGCTTTGGAGGATATACTCTGCAATTTTCACACCCCATATTGCATGGCCGACACACTGCAGCAGACTGCACTGCCCAGTTCTATAGACTGCAGCTGATTTCTGCTGAATGCTGCTGGTGGTGAGCTGCCTGTGTTGACTGACTGCTGTAAGTTATGCACTGCCTGTCTGTTTCCACGCTCTGCAGCAGACTATGCACTGCCTATTTCGACAGACTGCAACAGGCTGTACACTGCCCACTGGTTAGGACTGTAGCTGGCTGTGCTCTGCTCATTTTTGCAGACTTCAGCTTGTGGTGTTCTACCCATTTTCTCAGATTGCATTGCACTGTGCATTGCTTGTTTTACGTGCTGTTGTAAGCCTTTTTTTTTTTTTTTTTAACTATCAATTCTGAAACATCTCTAAAACCCAGGTAGACCAGAACTTGTTGTTGATGGTCGGGGTTGTTACCGACACAAGCCTCAAGACCCTGCAACTTAAATGTGATATTTTAGTGTACATGCTACAAAATTGTGGTAGTAGCCCCATCCAATAAGGCACTTTCAAAAATACCTATGGCTGTATTCAGGGTATTTACTCAAAAAAATAATGTAGATCTCGTCAGTTCAATATGAAATTTGCCTCGACCAGTTGTTATGCAGGACTTTTAATGTATTGTGAAATAATGCTGACGTGTGTCAGTAATTAATGTACAGAAATTGGTTATTTTTTGTTGTAATTTAATAATTGCATTTACAAATCATCCTTCTTCAATCCACAGCTGGCCAATTCCACAGTGACTGACGTTACATTCAGAGAGGGAACGGGCCCTTTGGTAGGGTCTGGAAGTAAGACTTTCACTCCTTGGAAGTTTATATTTTGTGACATGCATATTAGGGACTAGGCAGGAGGAGACTTCGCTGGTGTTATGTGCAAGTTGGTAGGATGTGCAATTGTGAGCGTGACTGACGTTACAGAAAAACAGCTGTTAAGAAAATCCATATACTTCATTGCAAACTTGTCTTCAAACCGTACAGGGTTGACAGCTTTTTTTAGTTCCAAGATATAAACATTCAACTGAAATTCGACAAATTTTTTTTCATGTTCTAAATCAAAAGTAGGGCTAGGGAATATATCAATATTATATCAATATTATAATCGTGATTAAAAAGCTTTAAACAAAAATAAATAAATTTGTTGTACTGAGCCGACTGATGTTGCAGACCCAGGTTTACATGTGACTAACATTCCATATGACTGACGTTTCCAACTTCATGGAACTCTCGGGCAACATTGATTCATGAAAAGCAACAAATGAATTGTGTTTTAGGTAATGCTAACTAACTAAATGTGTGGATAATGGTTTAGAATATTCAAGTTTTTTTTTTTTAATACAGCGCTACGTACATTTGACGTTTGAGACTGATGTTACAGCCACGATACTAGTTAATTTGAAGGGAATTTTGAACCTAATGCCTTGAACAAGCCATGTCTGCCGTTATCACCTTGTCAGTGTGGACACTGGTATTACAAAATTTAAGCATCAGATAAGAAACAAGTTTACAGACTAGATATAACGTGAAGGTACTTCATGCATATTTTGATGACGGAAAACATGACAAGGAATGTCCTCTTTGATGCCCCATAGCTACCTTCACCGCATCGTCCCAACCAAAAGAACTTCTGTTCTACAAAGCTGAATATCTGTCCTGTTCATTTCAAGCACTGTTTCCCCCAATTCCTGGAAAATAATTTTTGGCCTCTCAGCTTCTGCAAAATGGAATTGCTCAGCTTCTGTATTAATTCATAGCCTGTGATTACTCATGAGTCAAGGCGATGAAGGGGTTAAACTTCTGTCTGCATTCTCGGTGCTATGGCCTTCAACTAGTTCCTATGAGTCAAATAGGTTATATTTAGTACTTCCTCAGATTCACTCTCAGGGTTTGTGTGTAAATTTAGGTCTTGGATAAAAGGTATATTGTGTTGCATTTTTGCCTGATCTCTCTGTGCTTCCTGGCTCTTAACAGTCAAAGGGATTAGTATGTTTGTGTGCCAATTTCATTGCATATCTGTTCAAATTTATTAATTAAGCAACCATTCTATAGCTTACTATCTGGGATTAATATCAATTCTATGTTTTGCTTAAAGGTCATTAGATTTTTTCATAGTTCTAATGATATAAACACACTCTTTACAAGGTTTTTCACTGTTATGAGCATGTTGGATCTGTGGAGCCCCCTCTCTGGCAGTTGGGGACTATCAAGGGAATAAGAAAATTTATTTTGCCTAGACTGTACAGCAGATAATTGACTGAGGTCGGCCAAACAAAAAGGATCCCGCTGCCAAGTGCATGGCAGCAATTTGTTAAACCGGCCAAAAAGTGTCACATGTCAAAAGATGCCCATGTTGAGTAATTGGGTAGAGAGGCCAATGTTTTATGATGATTCTCAGATGAGATTTAAATTATCCCAGTGGGCTTAAAAATTATTGACGCCCCTGGAAGGAAATGAGCTAAAATGCCAAACAAAAGATGAAGAACATTTTCCTAGATTTCAAATTTTACAATTTTCATGCAATAGTGTGCCTTAGTATTTCAGTGGTGCCATTTTAAGTAATTTTTTCATTTAATTAAAAATCATTGTCCTCCGAATCAGGGCTTCACAATGTATGGTAACACAATAGATTATCTTGAGCAAATTCAACCAAATTTAAACCAACAGAGTAATATGGCATATTTATGTTCAGCTTATTTTTTAGGAACAATATTGTGTCATTACACTACTTCCTCTTTCACTGGGGTGTAAAATGTAGCAACATGCTTGCAAAATTTCATGAAGAAAACAAAAACATTGCGGCAGTTCTGAAGATGCCGGTAATGGCTACAAGAAGTTGCATTAAAGAATAAGTATACTGTCAGGGCTTTTACTCAAAAATGTAAAGAATGTGGAGCCGTTGTAAACCTGAGGAGAAGCACGCATTTTGGCCCCGAGGATAGAAAGGAGGATGGTCTGAGAAGCAAAAGAAGTCCTTAAGAAACTCTGAGGTGACTGCCTGCCATCACCAGGTTTCAAAGGGACCTCCAAATGACATTGTTATGACCGTAGGGTTATTTGAAGGGTTGCAAGTTGTAAGCCTTTTCTGATTCAAAATCGCTTGAGCAATTTAAGAGCCAGTTTTTATAAGAGTCAGGCAGATTTCTATTAGAGGGTGATTCATGACCCCTTCGGATTTGTCTGAAATTTTTTTTATTTTTTTTTATTGATTGATGTATGTTAGAAACGAACAAAAATCACATTTTCTATCCTTAATAGGGTCTGCTTTTTTCTAGGGGGTCCTGGAATATTGGGGTCAAAATCAGCCAAAATGGCAAAATCACTAAAATTAGGTTTTTGAATGCTTGTATTTCTGTGCGCCCTAAGTGAGCCAAATTGATTTCCATATCGGGTATGGACTCTCCGAAAATGTGAAAATTTTGGCGGCTGACTTTGGGCGCAGCCCATACATAGGTGGCGCTGCAAATGACTACTTCTTGTACTTATGCACACTTTCCAAGGGGTTGTGTGCCTTGTGCCCTAAGTCAGCCGAGGTATTTTGAGCTGAACTGATGAGGGCGGTTGATCTGCAGCAGAGAATGTGACTGATTTTGAAAGTATTCACACAGAGAGATAAGGAATGCTTCCAAATGTGTGCCTTTACCTTGTCAAAGAGTACAGGAAAGCTCTCCTTTCTCTTATTGTTGCCAGAGGTGGTTGCGCCAAATTCTGAACCAGAGGTGCCTGTAATTATGAAACACGAATTTTGAAGAATTTGTTCATTCATTAAATATGTGATTAAGGTTTGCTCTGCTGGGAGTTGGGACATTTAAGTACATAATTTCTTGCATGTTGATATTCTGAGTTTAGAAACGATAGTGTTATTATATATACTTCATATCGTACCTTGTGCACATTTCCTATCAGGGGTACCATTAATTCATGAGCCCATTGAATATCTTGCTCTGAACTGGTTAGTTGTAAGAAATTCTCTGTTTTGAATTATGTCTGCAAATAATAATTAATAATGTTATTAATAATAATAATAATAATAATAATGCATCAATTTTATATAGCACTTCTCTAGGCATTCAAAGACGCTTCACAATGGATACATTGCTGGTGAATTATAACTATACTGGATGCATATTTCAGTTTCCAATCCCCCGCCCCTCGAAGGGGACTATCAATTTAGGCTGTGTCCGTCTGCATGCATCCAATCTTTGAGGAGGATTTTTGCCGTTTCTAACTGGCTTGTTATCCCCCGCTGCGGGAATGGCGCGAAACAAGGGATGTAGCATTGGGCTCCGTCCGTCCGTCTGTACGGACACACAAAATGGAGGCGGCGGGGGATATTGCCATGTTAGTGGCGAACACTTGTTTTATTTGAGATCAAAATAATTTTGATCGTATGAATGCTCTGAAATTAAGGTCAAAATTTGGATTTAATTCATGGAAGAAAGCTGGCATGAGGCAAAGCAAATTAAAGCTAATGATTGCTTCCATTTGGTGCAAATAAGGACTTGGAGGATGGGCTTGGAGCAAGCCTTGGCCATTACTGCACTCGCGCACATGTTTAAATATCACTCGCCATCAAAATGTCTCAAAGTGAACAAACCCCATGAAAACTGGAGCGAACAGAGCTTTTGGTTAACATGCCTGTGAAGGTCTGGTCTTTGTGGGTGTTAAAGTGAATCTGCTTTACTCAACTGCATGACCTGTATTGTGTTTCTCTGTCATGCGGTGAGCGTGACTCCAGGAATCAGGCTGTCCTCCATCGGTGTTATAATGTCCTCTGTCCCCATGCAGTGAAACACCCCCCACCCCCCCTCTTCCCTGTTCTATAAATACCCTTCTCATTTCCCCCAGGGTTTGCTGAATAGAGCCCCTGCGTGTGTTGATAGCTGCACAACCCAAATATTTCCAGTCTCTCTGGCCCTCTCCGCACGCGCAACTTTGGAGCCTAATCCAATTTACTGCGTGCCTGGCGAGGTGCGCAGGACAGCGAGCAAGTCTTGGAGAGGAAAGTGAGGCTTTGTTTCTGGCTGTCAGGGCTTCTGCATTTTCCGCCTTGTCCTTTTGTTCGATGATCATACCCGGGGTTCATTTCAGAGAGAGGGAGAGACGTTGACAGCTGTAGACAATATGGAGGGAAGAAGCTTGTATGCACGCTTGGGAACTGATTTATTGTTTGTGCAAAAAAAAAAAGATGCCATCGCAGTTAGGCTGCCATAGCTACTTTAAATGCCTGTTGTTGGGCTATTTTGTTGTGTTCTGAGGGGCGTTATTTATTTGGACAACGTTGAAGTGTTCGTCTTTTGTTGTTTTTGATTTTAAGCAAGATGGATACCACAAGGCCCTCTTTCTCTTTCACAGAAAGTGCTGATAAGGATGAGCAGACCACAGTTTTTCTGCAGATGCACACAAAAAGGATGCACGCAATCGCACACATCAGTGTACATTCTTATTAGCATCTAGTATATGAGACTGATATTGGAGAGACCAGAAAGGTTCAGAATTCATAAAAAGACACTTGAGAAAGCAGTGAATTTGAGCCTTGTTTGCTTGCACAAAAGCATTATACGGAAATGTCATGGAATTTTTTCTGTTTGGCTCTTTTTTTTTTTTTTTTTTTCCCTCTCTCTCTTTATTGTCTCGGAGTCGCGGACTGTTGAAGATTGGTTGAGACCTTTTGACAAACTGCATTTCAGAGAGGAAGGTGCTGGTTAGTGGGGTCAACCACAAAGGGAAACGCTCAGTTAAGAAGGAACACTGCTGAGCCTGTCTGCTTTAGTTTCTGTTCAGGTGGCCACTGCTAATTTTTAAACTTTGAGAGCGACGGTAAACTAATGTGATTTCCTCATAACTTCAGTGTTTTTCCGACTCTGAATACCGTTTCGTGCTTCACTGCACGCAAGCTAGCGGCTATATTGGAACACAGAGAAGTCTATCTTTATCCTTCAAACCACATTTGCATCATGGTGGGCCACTTTATTTCGTTAGCTTGTTATTCTTTTCCTGATGTCATTCTGTGTTTCTTTGAGAGGTCTTGGTGTGGACCTGCGTATCATCAGTCTAAACTGACTTTGAATTGTTTGGGTTCTGGGCTGGCCACAGAAATTAGGACGGCTTGCAAATGCTAGTCTGTAAAAGGACTCATATTATGGAGAGAACTTTTTTTTTTTTGTCTTTTTTTTTCCCCCCAGTTCAGACCACTTGTAAAGTAAATAATTCTGCCTTTGCCCGTAGTCAGCTGGGATAGGCTCCAGCTCGCCCTGTGACCCTAGTGAGGAATAAGCTGGTATAGAAAATGAATGAACTGCCCAGAGTTGGTTGACTTCAAAGAATCTGCAGTTTAGCTGGTAGACCGCTGCTTTGGCAATCGGATAAAAAATTTGCAGTGTAAGATAGAAAAGTATAACATGATATTCAGCTTTACCTAAATGGCTGTCTTAATTATGTTTACCGAGTCTACCCTGATGTTTCTGAAAAATTGTCTTAAACTTGGTTAACATAAAAATGCTATATATTCAACATCATATAGGAATTGTGTATCACATTTGGAAGTCCATAACAAACATCTTTCGACCATTTTGAATCTGAGAAATGGCTACCTAAATAAACTTTCCCTTGCTTTGAATCTGAGGTTGATGGAATTGTTCAGGGTTAAGTGGGCTCTAGAAGATTGTGAGTGGGCCATGATTGATCTGGGGACAGGGCTTATAATCTGTTTGTGTTGATTTTACAAGTTACTTGAATAAGGAGCTTCCAAGCTCTTGAATGAGATGTACTTTTTATGCTTGCAGTGGAAATATGCTTTAACTGTTGATCTTTCAGGATATGTTGTCCTGACTTTGAGATGCCACCCCCCCCCCCAATCAAAAAATGCATATTTTTCCTTTTTCATGTTGGGCTATTTAGCAGTCTAGATTGTTTTAGTGTGAGTTGTTCAGTTTTGGAGAGATTGGCTGTCGAGATGTCTGTCTTCTCTCTAACATAACAGAACAAATTTGCACATGTCTTGTGGTGCCCAAGGACCACCCCCCAAAAAATACATTTGAAATTTAACTGCAGGTGTAGTTTGGTAGAAAGAAAATGGTTGATATATTTAGCTCCTCTCAGCATTGCCCAGTTGATTGTCTCATTACTTATGAATTTTTGTTCAAATGGTAAATGGTCAAAGTTACATTGCAGAAATGACTGCACATTCTGGGCCTGAGGCTAGCTCACAGGATATCCTTTCTCATTCACTGTAATCTGCTCTGGAAGGTGCGCGTGCTCATTCAGTGTGTTTACATGATGTAAGAGAAAATCAAATAATTGTTAGTCTGACAAGAAACAGACTTTTAAAATGCATGCAAACATGTTAGTCCAATTGGAATCGCGCTAAATTGAATTTCTCATAGTCCGACTGACACACCCAGATAATGCGGTTAATATTTGCATTATGCCTGCATGTATACGCTTGAATTGAACCAAACTGGACCATGCGCTCTGAGCATGCTCCACATTCTTCGGACAGGGACTTGACCTGGAAGGCTTGTGGAAATGTAAACACCAAACTGCTTAAAGACAACTCTGAGCTTAAACTAACTAGCGAGTTTGCACTCTGCAGTAACGATCCTCATCTGCACGGGTGTTGTTGCTTGAACTGTAACACCTTTGGGTCTCTTAACTTCTATCCTTAATTTGCTTGCTTTATAGAATGACTTGTGTGTCATCCGAAAATTTTCCTTCCACTCGCCATCGTAAAAACGACTCTCTCCCACTAGTCCTCACTCCTGACGCGCATACAACATGCAAGGGAAGCCTGGTAGCATGTTTGCCGAAAGCACAGATGCTAAGTTACATAGTTCGTTCATTCACAGTCTGTGGTTCCAACTATGTCAGCTGCCAGCAACTACGCTTCTGGGGAAACTCACTCTGGGGTAGTAGAGAGGGTACAAAGTAGAGCGTAGGGGCGTTTCAGCCAAGCTTCGGCTAACGCCATAACTACTTGGGATAGCGTGCATTAGGGCTGGGCGATATGGACTAAAAGTCATATCTCAATATTCTTTTAGCTGAATGGCGATATATCAATATATATCTATGTATATATATCGAAATTTTTTTTTGCTGTGAGCCAGGTTTACAGTTAAGGCTATTTGACCATGACTTCCAGAACGCATGCACAGTTGTATCATTTTCGGATTTGGTTATATGTGCGCAGGACAAAGAAAAAGGGGTCACTACTTTGGGGGGGGATTTTTTTTCCATTCTGAGATTAGCGGGGTATCTCAGTGATATCCCAGCACTACTGTAGTGTCAATTTACAACACTTTGCTGTGCACAGATTCACCCAATTTTTTTTTTCTCAAAATGAAAAAACCTGGATCACACTTTGATTTTGTTGGGTTATTTCAGGAAAATTGAGATTTTCTAAGTGACCCCTTTTCCTAGTCCTCCACAAATATCGGTGGGCTTGTTACTCTCATTTCTTGGTGAATTTTATTTGGCTAACTAGCATTTGGTTATGGATAGAAACGCAATGAATATTTGTGAATAAAGTTTGTTTGTAAACAAGCCACCGGTAGTCAACTACTTGATTTTCCGTGGATTTAAAATCCGCAAAAGTTTGTTCAAACGCGAATGAGTGGCGAAGTCATTATATCCCCGAACGCAGAATGGCGTTACGGGGGATATTATGTTTTTGGTCCGGCCGCCGCACTACGTGTTAACGCGTTAACTTCAGTCATATTTCAATTAGAAATTTCAAGTTTTGCACATAAGTAAGTATCATAAAGAGGAAGAACTGATTCCTTTTCTTTGACAATTTACAATTTCTAGATTGGCCACCAGGGGCCAAAAACTGAAAAAATCACTGTTCCGCGATAACTTCAGTAATATTTCAATTACAAATTTCAAGTTTTGCACATAAGCAAGTATCATAAAGAGGAAGAACTGATTCCTTTTCTTTGACAATTTACAATTTCTAGATTGGCCACCAGGGGCCAAAAACTGAAAAAATCACTGTTCCGCGATAACTTCAGTAATATTTCAATTACAAATTTCAAGTTTTGCACATAAGTAAGTATCATAAAGAGGAAGAACTGATTCCTTTTTTTTGACAATTTACAATTTCCAGATTGGCCACCAGGGGCCAAAAACTGAAAAAAATTACTGTTTTTATAATATCTCTGGAAATATTTGTCTGACCTCAAATCAAGTGCAAATGAAAGGTCATGACATGAGGAAGTGTCCCATGATGACATTATACCTGTTTGGTTCAAAATTTTGACACAGGGTGGAGCTTTGTCTCATAAAATTCACCATTTTTGCTATATCTTTGGAACTATTTCTCCAGTTGACATGAAACTATGTGCAACTGCAAGGTCATGACCTCACAACGTGTCACTTGATGACATCATACCTGTATGGTTCAATATTTTGCCACCAGGTGGTGCTTTGTGATGGAAAATTACCATTTTGGCCATATTTTCAGAACCATTTAACTGATTGAACTGAAATTAAGTTCAAATGAAAGTGTATTCAAGTTCTTTTCAAAGATTGGGGAATTGGAGGATTGGGGGTGTTCGGGGATATACCCCCAGCCGTCGCCTCCAACGGCATAAGCCTAGTTGCGTAAGCTTTAAGCAATAAGTCTGCTTGCTATTTGCACTTGAGCTTATCAACTATAAACTCTTGAGCATATGCTTCTCAAGCTCAGGCTAGGGCACACGCCAGTTGCAGAATAGATACCTGCTTATGCGAGGTGCGTGGTTCTCAACAGCTTTGTTTACTACCAAACAAATTTAATTTCCGTTCGCACCTTAGAGATTGCAGATTCCTGTTTGCTATATCTGAGCATTGCGCTAATTCCATTACTCTGTCTCTCTTTTGCGTTTGAACAAACATTTATGGGTTTTTAAATCCATAGAAAACCGAGTAGTTAATTAACGGTAGCTTGCTTGCAAACAAACTAAATGTATATTTACTGACCAACCCATCTTCTACGGCAAATTCAGTCTCCATGTTGTCGCTGAGTGTAGACGAAAGCTGTGGCGGAGGGTGAAGGGGGAGGGCTTGTGGCCACAGAGTGAGGGAGGCGGTGCAGAAAGGTTGTGTGTGTGAGACAGGGACACGGAGAGGAACAGGAAAAATAGGTGCGAACTTGCAGCCCGTGTATTGTAATTTTAACGCAAAATGAACTATATCGATACAAGCGATATTATCCTGTGTTATCTTGTTTAGAAATACATCGATGTTTATTAAAATGCAGAGATATTGCCCAGCCCTAGCATGCATCCCAGTTGTACAAAAAGAATAGCGAACAGTCCGTATTAAACATAGAGCTGTAAAGTTGTCCTTGTTCTTGCTACTCGATCCTATACAGTCAATGCATTCGACATGCTGCTAGCTAGCCACCAGCTAACTTGTTTTCAAATGTTTGGTCTGTGAAGTAATGGGTCAATCAGAAAAAGATGCAGAACGAACATGCTGAAAGGCATATCGCCACCTATCGTAGCGGAGACGGGCATGCTTCGGTCAATAAATCAACTTTCTTCCTGCACATGTATACTGGGACAAGGACAGTAGTCCGACTGCATGGCCTTATCGAGCTATTACTGTAGCACAACTTAACTCTGCATGTAAACGTATTGATTGACTGTATTGTAGCATAGCATGATGTGTGTTGAGGATTCTAACAGGGGCTTTCTCTTCCCAGCAAACCTCACTGGCCATGTGGAAAGGGTGGGGATCGAGAACTTTGAGCTGCTTAAAGTCCTGGGCACTGGAGGTGAGCACTTTGGTCATATCTCTGCTCTGAATAAAAGAAATTCAGTTTCCTTTAGTCTCAGTATTTTAGTGCTGTTCACAACACTGGACTAGCTTTGCTAGATATATTTTTTTCAAATGCTCTTTACACATTCTAAAACCCACGCATATTTACATACTTTTACACACAAATGCAGTTTATGTGGCTAGAACATAGTGCTATAATGTAGGCCTAATACTTGGAAAAGGAAGTATTTACCTGTCGTGCATGTGTGTACACTTGTGTGATGATTCTTTTACTTGCTATGTGGCACTCTTTTACGCCTTTGTTGCATGACTCTCTTTCTCTCTGCCTATCAAGGGAGGTGGATGGGTTTGGTCACGTCAGTAACCGCCATGCAACAAAGGGTTAATCTCACAATTCAGGCCTGTTGTGATGGCTGTACTCATAACTATATTATATTCAACACATTCGTCAGACCACACGTGGAGTATTGTGTGCAGTTCTGGAGACCAAACTTCGAGATGGGTATAGAAGCTGTTGGAAAAAGTCCAAAGAAGAGCCACAAAGTTAACTCCTGGCTTAAAAGATTTAAAGCTATGAGGACTGGCTGAAGAAACCATTTAGTTATTGAGTATCTGAAGTGTTAGATGATGATAATAATAATAATAGTAATATTAATAATAATAATAATAGTAATAATAGTAATAATAATAATAATAATAATAATAATAAATAAATAAATAAATACATTTATTTAATAATACAAAAATGGTGAGCCTAGTTGGGCTGAATAGTCTGTTTTCACCACTCATGTTTTATGTTAGGTCTAATTATGTTAAGGTATGCTATGTTACCTCATGGTATGTTATGGTTTGGTATGGTATGGTCTGGTGTGGAGTGTGTACAACTCTCTGATTTCTTTGGACAGCCTATGGAAAGGTGTTTTTGGTGCGTAAGGTGAGTGGACACGACTCAGGCAAGCTGTACGCCATGAAGGTGCTGAAGAAGGCCACCATCATCCAGAAGGCCAAGACAGCGGAGCACACCCGCACCGAACGGCAGGTCCTGGAACACATCCGCCAGTCGCCCTTCCTCGTCACGCTGCACTACGCCTTCCAGACGGACACGCAGCTGCATCTCATCCTGGGTCTGTCTGTCTGTCTGTTTGTTTGTCCCTTTGTCTGTCTGTCTGTCTGCTCCATCTCAGGCACTTGACTTATCAGTTTCTTGTTTCCTGTTTCCTGTTTCTACCAGCTCTATTTAATCCAGGAAGACCTTAGGTGCCCTCTAAAGAAGCATTCTAAAACCTAAGGCATTTTTTTGAAAATGGCTACGACTGTGGGTTTTCAGAAAACATGACAGGATTGTCAATGTTCACTAAAACTTTCATTTTCAGCTTCTCAAGACCTTAGACATATGTAATAAAAATCATCTGAGAGCTTGAACCATTGGCTTTTATTAGAAATAATTGCCTTTTCCTGAATGTTCATGAAGGTATTATTCAAACAATATAGAAAAATCAGAAAACTCATGTGGTCAGTGATTTGTTTACGAGTGACAAGCGGCAAAAAAGTAGCAGTGTAATAAAAATGCGGTGTTGCTCACCTCGATCAGGTCGTCGGCCATTGTCACGGTTTGCAGTGCAGCTTTGGAGCCTTGTTTTTGTGGTCCACACAGAGGCTAAAAAATGATAAAAGCACAAACCATATAGTTCATTTAGCCTTCCCTGCTTCTATCTTAGCAAATCATGATGCACTTCATCAGTCCGTTTCTCGAAAATGATGGCATCATCTAAAACGCACTCACTTCGCATTCGGTCTGAAAGGGAGAAGCATAGAGACGTCGCATTAAGTCTTAATTGGATAATTTGTTAATTTGTACCTTCCCCCTACTGCGCTATATTTCTTTGAAGTAAATTTTTACAACATACACTGATAAATATGTCCAAAAAGTGTCGCTAGTTGCATCAGGTATGTTTTGTGGTTAATGTAATTTTGGAAGTCTAAACATGTTATTCAATTACTATTTAATTTATGTAATGGAAAAACTGTCCAGCACCTAGTTCTGGCATCAATGTGGGGAAAATAATTGCCCCTTTAAAATACATAACTGGTTACACAGCCATATGCTATATTAAAAGTATGCGAATGTATGGATGGAAGCAATTCGGTTGAAAAGTGGAAATTGTATAAAGCGGGGGGGCGGGCAAAAATGACCTTTCATTACTAATTGTTTGTTTATTAACAGATTATTGTTGTGCTTTCCTGAGTTAGACCTTTGCTGACAGTGAGATTTTGCGCTGTTGTCATGCTGTAAATAATGGTTACAGATGAACAGTTCTGGTCCCCCTGCCATTTTGAAGGTGTGACATGAGCACTAGGTCTGAATTAGTGAAGGTAGCACTTACACAGCTGGGATAATTGGCAGTGCTCCAACCTTTTGACTTCGCTGTGCACCTTGGTTACCATGGCACTGCCAGTTTATGGATCCTGTTATGAGACCGTAGTGCTCATGCAAGCAATCTTAGCTGTTCTCGTTTACAGCGAGAGCTCCGCTTACACAAACAATTCCAGCTTTCATTTACCTTTGCATTAAAATATTTACAGAGAAGAGTGGATAAAAATTTTCCTGAAGATGGTGAATAGTTTCAGGTTTTTTCAGTAAAGGTATTATCAAGTTTATGTTAAATAGAGTAGTTTTGAAAGAATAGCTGCCTTAAATACAGTTGCATGAATTAAACAAAATGTGTTTGTCTTATTCACATTATTAATTTCATCTTGTCCTGCTTTTTGTGCTCTATAATCAGTGCAGCAGATCAGGTAGGAAAAGGTCATTCGATGCAAATTAACTGTTGGTAATGGAGAGGGCTGTGCTCTTACACTACCTCTGCTTTGCTGAGGGCACTACCTGGAGGGTCCACATGCTAACTCTTGTAATTTTGACTGTCATTCTCCCCATAGTATTTTTATGTCTAAACACTGACCACACAGGGAGCCTCTACATCTATACCCATATCATCTAGTATTTATAACAAAGCTGTAATGTGTTACCACCTTTCCTGCGTCTAAAACAAACCTATTTGCTGGTGAGGAACTTTCTATTGGTCATGTGGGGATATTTTTCTCTTAAATATTTTACTGCTGTCTTTGGCCATAGCCCATTTAGTCTTTGTCCAATGGCAAGTGTGAAATAGGCGGGACTTTCAGTTGTATCCAGCCAATCAAAATTTGGGAGCAAGCTGGCTGCCTCCACGTGGAAGTCATCAAATCGCCTATCATTCTCTTTGTGTCTGAGATTGGTCCAGTTTTTGTTTTTTTATTACAACATTATAACAAGCATTTTAAAGTCTTTCGAAATGCAATTGTGAAAAATCTGTAATTGATTTGTTTAGCAATCAGTATTGTTGGGCATCAGTTATGTTGAATATTTGGGGCCGTCCTCATGCTGTTGTACGAGAGCCAGTGAAAGTCTGTCAATTGTAGCAGATTTTGGCCTAATGAGATGAATGCGCATCCAGTATTTAGGCAGTGCAAACAGAATTCCAGCCTAACGTACTGCTATATTTAAGTCATGGGTCAGATTTTTTCAGGTCAAATTTTACCCGTACCTCTGTTAGTCCACAATCGTTCAAAGGTTTGTTTGGGGGCATGTTCCAAAGATGAAATTGCAAGCAGTGCAGTGAAGTTGCCTGTAGAATTGGTTACGGCTACACTTACACTTACACCCTTAGGGCACTGAAATCAATTTTCTAACGCTTAAAAAAATTTTAATATCTTGATCTTTTGAAAACCTATCATGTGGTGACTTACAAGTCGCCACATGATAGGTTTTCAAAAGCTTTGATTTTATTTCATTGTATCAGCGAGCGGCAAATGCACCCTTTTGGCACTTTAAGGGTTAAGTTTAATCTTTACCCACAATTTGCAGTTGGAAGACTAAGTCTAACCTAAAAAAGCAAACCTATCACTGAACAGAGTATGTTTTCAGTCCTAAATGCACAAAATATGAAGTTTGTACCTTGAATCAAACTTATATCTAGAGTTGGAGTTTTAATCTTCTTACAAATCAGTTTTATCGGACTTAAACTTGTCATGCAATGTGACTTTGTGTAGTCCTAGACAAGCAATTATAGTTACAATAGAAACTCCTACTGATTGGGTGTATTTAGTCTTTCATGAAAGAATGCTCTGCAGGCATTACACAAAGACTTGTGCTGGCATCTGCTTCAAGTTATTATTGCCATGGCATTTGTAAAGATGATTTGTTTTTGCACTGAATCAGTCTTGCTAAGTGTTTGACGGCTATAAAATGATTGTGCCGTGCGCAGTTAACCACTGTAACCCAATATTTTGATTGTAAATGGATTATTTGGCTCCTTTTTCTCATGTTAATTGCACACAAATGTTTTGTGATGCTGATTGTTTTCCTCAGTCTAATGCAGATTAAAAGGGCTAATTACCTCATGCGAAAGGTGTTGACACCTGGCATAGCTGTTAATGCTTTGCTCAAATTCATGCTCAGAAAGAGCTGACTGGCTAACGTCTCTAAGTTAAAAATATCTTTGATTACAGAGTTCGTTGTTTTTCCGTCTATGGTTATTGTTTATAATTGTTGACAGTCAAAAATGACTGCACATGTTTTGTGGTTTAACCTATAATTATAATAAGTCGGATTTGTACTTTTTTTGTCTTATCCAGAGATTAAGCAGGTTTGGGAGTATGTGTTACACCTTATGCATTATCAGAGCATCATGTAAAATACTTCTATTGCCTAGAAAACACTGAAATTTGTCAAAAAAATATTCAAAACTGCAAACTATTTGCACCCCATAGCTGAATAGAAAACATCTAAAGGAATAGTGCGTTATTTGAACGGTACAATATGAGGCAGCAGCCACTTTGAAAAGCAGGAGTTTTTCAGCACTGATGGTGCCCTCTCCTCTCAGAGGTGGCGCAGTTAAAGTTAATTGCTTGAGTAGTAATTGTAGGCGCAACACTGTGTTGTGTGTTTACGCCAGGCTGCCGTTGCAGATTACGTGAGCGGCGGGGAGCTGTTCACACACCTGGTGCAGCGCGTGCGCTTCAAGGAACAGCAGGTGGCGCTGTACAGCGGGGAGATTGTGCTGGCGCTCGAGCACCTGCACCAGGTGAGTTGTCTGACCTCGCAGAGGTTGGAATTCATGATTGTGCCTCAGCTGAAATGTCAGATGGTCATAATGCCTGATTAGGCACTGTTATCCAAGGGTCATGTGGTCTTGCACGGGGAAGAAGTTGCAGTAAACGCCTGCAGCCAATTGAGTTCTGTGTGTGCAACGGGGTCAGAGCTTGCAATTACACCTCAGCAATTAATCCCAGGGACGGAAAGTCATTGAATCACTGAATCATTGATTCTTTTGGAGAAGTTGCATTGCCTCTTGTGGGCAAAGGAGCTTGCACCCAGAAAATGTATGATTTCCCCCTTCAACACACACACACAACACACATACAATGTGTGGAAGAAAGACATGCAATTATTTGAGAGCTGGAATGCTGTAATGCTTTTCCCCAGATTGACTTCATATGATGCCTTTATGTGGGGGGAGTCTATGGGGGGAAAAAGAGTTAAGTTGAATTTATACCACAACAAGCTCCATGGAATCGTGATACGTGATTGGGCCTGATTGATGTCTCTTAGCCTCTGACAGGAAGTGTGCTTCTTGTACTTGGAACTGAAGAGCTCACCCACAAAAGGTGCTGATCGGCAAAAAGTCTTTTAATATGGAGGTCCTGCAAGAACATGCCCAAAAAATTGGTTTTACCAGTTTGCTGAGGGTGCAGTAGCATTTCTGGAATCTTCTGTGCCCATAGGCTTGTCACAAACTGTTCGAGCATGCAGTATTTATACCATGTCAGAGTTTCAGCTCTAACAGACATGCGTTGAAGTCAACAGATTGTCCTGGCCTATTGGCTGTGTTGCATGGTTGTCTGAAAGTGTGCCAAGGCATGCTAGACTACACCCTACAGTAGCTAAATTATTTGTTGGATATTTTTAAGTGCCGCTGCTTCTAACAAGCGAGGAAGAAAGGGCCAAAAAAAATGTTCTTAGGTGCTCACAGTGCTCGCTTGTCGTGGAGAACTTTTGTGTGTTGTGCATCTCAAATTTCTCTTGCGTAATGTGTGTTTTAACAGTGTAAACTCTTAACCTGATACATGTTACTCGAGTATGCGTTTGAAAAGCAATAATTCATGCTGAGGAAATATTGCGTGTAGGTGTTCAGAGGGTGTGTCCATGTCTTCATAATGTAACCACAATCCATTTTAATGTCATGTAGTTACACACGCATGCAATTACACTCAGCAGAATTCCTGTTTACCTTATACATAAGCTCATATACAGAACGCTCAGAAAAGTGGAAGCTTGAGTATCATTTCAGGTTTAATTGTTTAATTTAATTAAATTAATTATCATTTCAGGTTAATTATTTGGGTTTGTATCAATAATGTACTGCTGAACTTTTGTTACATTACTTTCCTGTACTAAGGCAAGCTGGCATCAGATGCAACAGCCACTGAAAATTACTCATTCACAAATGCATTGACAGTGAACTAGATTGTGAATGAATATGCAAAAATCTGCCTTTGATGAATAGAGATGGCAAGTAGGCCGACCCATTTTTTTGCAAATGTAACAAATGCAGTGCCAAATTGAAGTGATCCGAAGTGGGGAAATGCAGTTTATAAAAAATGGTTATGGCTCATTTACAGACCATCATTGCTTTTGTCACTTCACATAAATGGGTAAATTGCTGAGTGTTACCTGTACAATTTGGATGACTTATCTGCCATTTCTGTGTGTCGTATAATTTGTGCAAATGATGTTTATGTGATTGAACAAAGAATAGGGTTATTTTAAAAGCAAAAAGGAGTAATAAGTCGCTTGAACCGTTCTTCATGCGCTGCTTGTTCGAACAATGTTGCGGCAGATCTGAAGACATCATTCCTGTGCGTGTGTCAATGCAGATTCCAGGCAGGATGCCGGAATGCCATTTTAGTCCCACAGCACGAGCTTGTTGGAGGAGGGGAGTGTTTTGTTTGGGGATTTTTTTTTTTTTTTTTTTAACTGCCCCTGAATTGCGTGCCACCATGTCTCTGTAAGACAGCAGTGCCAAGTAATGTGGCCTTGAGCCTTCCATTTTAGTTTTATCTCTAATGGAGGCCATTCTGGAACAGTCTTTGGTTTCTGGGCATGCTCAGATGCGTGCGACACCCCTCAGTGACTTCAGAAGGGCTGCTTTGGACCATGAAGAAAGCATAACTGGGACATTGCATGATTGGCGCGTTCGGGAAGAGAGGCACCACCTCAGGTTATTTTTCCCTGTTGGTAAAAATGACTTTTGTCCAAGAAAAGCTTATTTAGGCCCTCTCTTCTGTTCTTTAATCCATGTCTTACTCCAGTGCTGTCAGGAAGATGAAAGGCCAAGAGGGCGTCAATCAAACCTGTCGTCTCTGGCATGAAAGACTCCTGGGACATGTCCCGTCAAGTCTGCAGCTATTGTGGAATTCTGGAAATCTAATGCATGTTCTCTGTGTGTTGCAGCTTCTGGATATGAGATTTTTTGTTGGCCAATATATTTGAAGCATAGTGTATATTTTATTATAGACAATGCTCATTATTGTCAGGGATTCTTTTGATTGCAAAGAGACACCCACCTGTGAAGTTCTGAGACCAGGAACATTGTGGCGATGCAGTGGCAGGTTGTCTTCTTTAAAGAGTCTCCCTAAAGCAGTGCGGTGGCCTTGCGGTCTCATCAGGGCAGCCCGTGCCGCGGCTGCACTATGCACTGACTGCAGGGGAGCCTGTGCTTTTCCGCACTGGATTCACAAAGAATTTGCATCGTAAATGAAGCCATGTTTCCCTGCTGCAGCTGGGCATCGTATATCGCGACCTGAAGCTGGAGAATATCCTGCTGGACTCAAATGGCCACATCGTCCTCACCGACTTCGGCTTGAGCAAGGAGTTCCATGAGGTGAGAAGAATGAACGAATGAAATGAATCGCATGCGTTGCTTTGATTTCAGTTTTGATTTAGAGTGACTTAACGTTGATTACGCTTAGTGGAGGCTAATCTCCCCCCCTCCCCCTCCCCCTTAGAGCAATGTGGTGTAAGGGCCTTGCTCAGGGGCCCAACCGCTGGTCTTTCTGCGGCCACCCACATTTGAGTCCCTGTCAAACTCGGCTATTTGGCTATTAGCCTGAGTAATAAATGAATGAACACATTTTCAGCTCATTTATGGTATGTGAGGCCTTGATTGTAAATAAAAAGCTCAATTTGTAGTCCTTTAAACATCAGCTTGAAGGTTGAACGAGGAACAAAAATGAAGCACCATCTTCATGAAATGGCGCACATCTCTGCCAGTTGAGATCAACCTTCAATCGACTATTTTTCAAATTATTCTGTAAGGCACATTGAGGTCTTTTGATTACCGGTTCTGCATATTCCTGTGGTATTTTTTTTAATGCATTAACTTCTTCTCAGTATTGGCATTCCTGTGAGAGCATTGAGGATGTGCGCCTGACTACACTTCATGGAGTCTTTTCAATCGGTGACCCTGGATGGGCAGTGAATGGCGTTCTTTATACGACTCCGTAAATGCACTGGCCTGCATTATTGGGTGAATGCATGATTTATCGGCTGTCTGTTGCATGGCAGGTGGAGAGGGCCTATTCTGTGTGCGGCACCATCGAGTACATGGCCCCGGAGATTGTGGAAGGCGGAGCACGCGGACATGACAAGGTACAAATCCCCCACCTGGATACACGTTTACACTGGCTCTGTTGGCTGGGCCTGATGCATTAGGCTGGAGATATACGTGCTTTTAAATATGCCTGCGCAAGATGGCCACGTGTGTCCTGAGTTCGTTTGCAGCGTAGCTTGTGCACGTCCTCAAAATTTAATGCGACGTGTACGCAAGGTGCTGCATGCACCCAATCTGTAGTAGCGTTATCCATAAACTAAGCTCCTCGAGTGTTGTCATGTTTGTTTACTTCGAGCAAAACTGTCTGATTTCTCTGGAGCGCCGTCTACTGGAATCCACCGGTAACGGGCATAATGTACAGGCCAGTATGAGAACAAATATGCTCACAAATTTTGCCAGTTGATTATGCGAACGCGCGGTTGAACAGCAAGTATGTTTCCAGCCTTAGTCCCATTCAAGCTTCCTGTGGTTTAACTTTAGATAATCTGTGGAGGGGAAACCTGGCCTGTGGAGAGGTTGGGATCTATGTAGTGATGAGGTACTAGTTTGTACTCTTTCAGTCCGTCAGGGGTAGGGTAGTGTTGTTTACTTGTCCTGGTATGTTGGTTGTGTTGCGGTAGGCAGTGGACTGGTGGAGTTTGGGAGTTCTGATGTACGAGCTGATGACTGGTGGATCGCCCTTCACTGTGGACGGAGATGAGAACTCTCACACCGACATCTCCAAGTAAGACCCCTGTATCAAACATAAATGCTTAACGTCATCATGGGCATTTAGGCTTTTACCACCCAAGGTTATTTCCTCCCCCCAGGAGGTTAGGTTTTTGTTTTGGTTTATTGCCTGTTGAAAATTTCAGATTGGATTGGTCAGTTTAGTGCATTGTTTGCTTGTTTTCGCCTTATTGCGCTCAGTTTAATCCAATCCTCACCGGACTTCACACACTAGTAGGCCTTGGTCCAGAATAAAAACCTGCTGTTTTTTGTGAAAGACGTGGTCATGGTTCAACAAATATAAAGGCCCCAGTTAAAATTTTTTTTTTTTATGTTCACGATAACTTCCTGTTGTATTGTCCAATGACTGACTAACATAGTATTGACATACTAAACTCATTCGATTTTCCTTTCCATGCTTCATCATATAATCCGAAGCTTAATATCAAAGGGGTCTCCTTCTTCTTTGCGCTGTTGGTGGGGAAAAGTCAAGGGGGGTTTGGGGAAAAAAGTTGGATACACCAAAAATTCTCAATATTGCTCAGATTCTCTTCAAATTGGGTGCATAAAATTTTATCGGGGATGTCTTATGGTCCGTAAAATATTGCAGAAATCTGTTTTTCCACTTCTAGTTTCCATGACAATGAAATTTTTCCATCATAAGTTCCATGGGAACTTTGCCGACTCGCTTCCTCTCTGTTACTGCAGGAGGATCATGAAAAAGGACCCGCCCTTTCCCAAGGACATGAGCCACCAGGCCAGGGACCTCATCCAGCAGCTCCTCACCAAAGACCCGAAAAAGAGGCTGGGCTCTGGGCCGTCTGGGGCTCAGTGTGTGAAAGAGCACCCCTTTTACCAGGCAAGAGAGACGCTCCGCTGCTCTGCTGCCCTCTGTCTTCAGGGAGGCCCTTACTGCAAACTCATGCATTCTCAAAAAAGGCAGAAATGGCATTTTTTTTTTTTTTTCTTATGGAAAACTCGCTTACAGAAGTTCAGAAATTAATCAGAATTATTTTAAGTTTTGCTGCAAGACAATATCTAATCACCCTGACATAACCCTGAATTTAGTTTCTCTAAATTTAAAGGAGCAGTTGTACTTTGAAAGCAGAGTGCAAAAAATTTGGAATGGCCTTATGCCTCATAATCTGGCACACATCCATTTTTTGGGGGCTTATGGTTCTAAAATGGGAGCTCTGTGCAAGTTAAAAATGACCATTTCCTTTAATAATTTACATAACGATGCCATTGGTTCTTTTCAGGATTAATTTAGCTCTGTTCGCCCGTTCCCAGTCGTGTCAAGGCGATGAATTGAGGTTTTGCTGTTCTGGCTTTGATTCAGAAGATCAACTGGGAGGACCTGGCAGCCAAGAAGGTTCCAGCACCATTCAAGCCAGCGATTCGAGACGAGCTGGATGTTAGCAACTTCTCGGAGCAGTTCACTGAGATGGACCCCACTTACTCCCCCGCAGCACTGCCCCAGAACTGTGACCGGATCTTCCAGGTCAGAACTTACCCCCTGTGGGCCCCTGCGCCACTCTAAATCAGCCTCGAAATCAGGACAACTCGACTCCGGTCGTGGAGGGCCACGGACCTTGAAGGGCACACCTACATTTCTGCAGGAATTTTAGTTCTGAATTTTGATGGGGAGAACCTCCCTCCTTTCATCTTTTGTTATTTTTTTTTCCAAGATTTGCCAGTGGTATAAATAAAACCCCCTTGTCAACCATAGAGTAACTTCA
Organism: Gymnothorax reevesii; assembly: GCA_029721435.1. NCBI lineage: Eukaryota > Metazoa > Chordata > Actinopteri > Anguilliformes > Muraenidae > Gymnothorax > Gymnothorax reevesii. Next base: position 164,166,885 of record CM056573.1, on the reverse strand, counting down.
GATGACCTAATATTTTCTGCTTGAGAGGAAAAAAGATTTTCACTGGCATTATCCAGACAACGAATAAGTCATGGACTTCATAGACTGAATTATGTTTTTTTCTGGATTCTTTGTTCAGAATTGTAACAGTTTGTAACAGTTAGTTTGTGTTATTACTTTCAGTCTCATTTTGGATGATAAAACATTTTTGCCAAGTATCATTTTCATCCTAGGGATATTAGATCAGAGCGCAATTCAGCCCCACAAAATCGGCTGAACTAAAATGGATCAACGGAGATGTTATGTGTTCAGCCGAGCATGGAGTAACACCGTTGTTATAGTGGAGTAATGGTGGAGTAAGCGGTCTCAAGCACCACTTTTGCTCACTGCAGGCTGTAATTGGCTCACAACTCCACACAAAAGGTCAGAAATAGATCTGAGAAGCTTGACCAATTTTAACTAGGGCGGTTTGTTGCCAAATGGGGCATCAAGTGGAACGTGTTTTCGAAGCTGCTATAGATGGTAGTAGCTTATCTTGGCTTCGCTATTCAGATTAATGAGGGCCATACGCTCGCATGTTGTCCTAATTACCCAAATATTCATTTAGCATTAGGGGCGTGCCGCGCATTCTGATGCAGCTCAGCTCGCGAAACGGTGCCGTGCGACGCCGATCGGCTCTGCAGTCGTCGGCAGCTGGGACGAAATGGCGGCGTGATTGCGTTTTGGATCCTGGTGCACATATTTAGTCTGGCGGATCAATAGACGCATTATAAGGCTGCGTGTGGAGATAAAAGGTTACAGACTGCTCATCTCCAAGCGCCCGTGTTAATTATTTCTGGAGCCCCTGATTGCCAACTTCATCTTGGCTTTTCACCGTCCTCTGCCGACTTTGAAATTTATATATTTTTATAGTTTTTTTTTTATTTTTTTTTTTTATCTGTAGGCGTAGCAATTACGGAGATCGTGACTGATTGTAACTTTTAACGCGGTGTCTATCTTCGTACCCCCCCCCCTGCACCCGCACCCGCCCCCCTTACCCCACCTCCCACCCAATCCAGAACAAATTAAATTGCTTTAGAGAGGCTGAAATGGAATTTCAAAGCAGAGCAATCACAAGCTGAAGGCTGGCAATTAAGAATGTCTGCTCCATCCATCTGGCCTCTCCCGGCATTCAGCTGTGTGAAAGAGCACGGCACGGATTCAAAGGCTCCCGTTTTACACGCAGCTGGGGAGAGACACTGTACAGAAAAGATAAAAAGGCCTCATAATAACCCCAGATGGACAGTGAATGTGAATGCCTTTTTTTTTTTTTTTAAATGGCGCCCTGACTACGCCTGTCCTTAAAGAGAGCAGGTTTTTTTTTTTTTTTCCTCCCCCTCATTAAGCGGTGGAATGCAATTGAACTGTACTGCACCTTAAATACCACAGGCTAACACATTGTAAGTCGGCAGACATGGAAAGGCTGATGACCTTGGGAGTGGTTCGCCTAATGTGACGTGAATACCTTTGCCGTACCACTAGCTGGAGGAGGTCAGCATTTCATACCTGGACGTTTCGGGCCTCTGTGGAAATCGTGAAAACTTTGAGTTGCTCTGCTGCCAAGCCATCTTTTCTCAGAGGCCTGCTGTAGTGGAAAAAATGGGTCACGGTTCTATTTTTGGAACTCTCACTAGCGCCGCTGTCAGAACCCCAGCCAATCACGCGGAATGGGAGGGACTTGGGGGGACTGTAAGTGTCCTTGTGGGGATGTTAGAGATGCGCTTGTAAAAGTGCTGTTTGTACAAATGTCTTTGTTAGCTTGCGTGAAGCTGCAGTTCACTCATGACTAATGTGTATGAGACATTCTCATTGGTCTCTTTGGCAGTGCGGGAAGGAAACTCCACCTTTTACTTCTGTGTTTACAGACCACCACCTGGCTATTCATGTTGAAGCAGTTGTGTGCCGTGTTCTGAGTGTGTGAGTGAGTGCTGGCGTGTGTGCTTTCGTGTGTGTGTGTTTGTATGTGTGTGTATACATGATGTTTGAATGTGTATTCTCTGGTAAACTCTCCATGACGCTTGATTGGTGAAGTTTAGCCAGGATATTGAGGCCTAAGGTTAAAGGTCACCTCTTCTCTTGCGGGTTTGTGGGTCGCAGGGCTACTCCTTCATGGCTCCCTCTATTCTGTTCAAACGCAATGTGGTGATGGACGACCCAACCCAGCTGTGTGGAGCCTTGGAGCGGCCCGGCTCCACTGCAGTGGCCCGAAGCGCCATGATGAAGGTAATGATCCCCCTTTGACTGTACCCCCAAAACTCAAACCTGGGGGAGGCCTCTTAGCAGGTCTGGCAGGGCCTAATTTGGGATGTTAAAGCACCCAATTCAGTCACCTGCTTTCTTGGATTTTTCATTTTTAATAAACTACAAGATAAGGGAAAAATGTGTGGTCTGCGTCAAATATGAGTACGTGAAGTTGCACTTTAATATGGAAATGGGAAATTTTAAAGTGCTTATGACGCAACAAAGAAGGTATAAAAAGACTTTAGGAATTTAAAGTAGGAACGTAATGGCAGGTTTGTGTCATAGCAGTTCCGGCCACTAAGAAGTAGTGACAAATTGCAAGCGAATCAAATTTGTTACAATGTTGTCTTACACCTTTATAAAAAGTTCAGAATGGCCAGTGCTGTAAGCCTGTACTTCATCCAGACTGCATCTAGGGCCTGGCTTAATTACACTGCACCCTGTTGAACAGGCAGTACTGGTAATTTGCATAATCAATTGGTGTTTGGACTACACTACTGGAGGGAGGTCTTTAATGAGGCATGTGTTTTGACTGTCTTCACACCTCTCCTTTGTTCTGGTGAAGGATAGGTCTAGCAGACAAACTTCAGTCTACCTCAGTGAAATTTTCCCGAGGAATATCGATGAGGTCTCTGAGCTTCAGTGGGTCAGACGATCCTCGGTGTGTTTCGGGAAAATTTCACCAAGGTTTACGGAGATGCTGTCCAAACTTAAGTGAACTGGAGAAACTTCGGGATACCGCAGTAAGATTTTTCCGCGGTTAACAGAGTTGGCCTCAGATCTTCAGTAAACCTCGTTGTATTCTAAGTTTTTATAGGAATGTCTTGGAAAAAGGTGCCCTTTCTCAGTTTTTGGGTGCTACTAGTGACAGTAATTCTTCAAAAACAATGGTATGTACTTAATTCACTGGATGTAATGCTATTGGTGTAAACCTGTATTGAGCTATCAATGCTGAACTACAAAGTGATTGCTATTGATATGATTTGAAGGGTTCAATACTTTTCACAGATGGATTTATTAAAATGTATGCAATTCCGCAGATGTAATATTATACATAATTCTACAGATTTAAAAGAATAATGGGGGTAACACTGTAGATGTAATGGTCTGGATATCATTTCTTGGTCGTATCGCTGTGGACATAATTCTGTAGCTGCATTTCTGAGCACATAGTGCGATTAATGCCAACCATTAGCTGTAATGCAACATTAACGGGTGCCCACAGGACTCCCCGTTCTACATACACTACGACCTGGACCTGAAAGAGCCTGTTCTGGGCGAAGGCAGCTTCTCCATCTGCAGGAGCTGTACTCATAAGAAGACCGGGCAGAAGTACGCCGTCAAGATCGTCAGCAAGAGGTACCCCACCCCACCTGAAGGGGGAGTGTTCGGCTGCCATCACTGTGTCCCTGCTGGAGAGCCAACACTGGAAGCCATCTTGCGCTCCTGAATCTCTGTGTCTTTTCCCTTTAATACTGTTCCAGAAATAACAACTATGTGTGATGTACCCCATTAGTATTTTCTGTTTCTGAGCAGTGATATTTTCAGAGCGTAAATTCAGCCCTAATTTGCTACATTCATAGCCCAGCAGGGATGATATGTGCTCTGTCAGCGTTGTTTTTACGCAAGATGTTCCCCAGTGTACCGCCACTGTAAGGTAACAATTTTTTTTCGTAACTAGAATTTTTACGACCTCTCGCATACAACATGGCACAAACGGGTAAAAAACGTGAAAACAAAACTACTGAGAAAATTAGAAATAACACTGTGGGAACAACTTGTTCAAGGGGAAATCAGATTATTTTACCTCTGTAATTTTGTGAGAGTTGCACGTCAGTTGCTCCAGAAGTTTAAGCGTGTGTTTCGGGCCTGTCTCTCTGTCAAACAGAATGGAGGCGCAGTCACAGAAAGAGATCGCTGCCCTCAAACTGTGTGATGGTCACCCCAACATTGTCAGGTGCCATGAGGTCTACCATGACCAGGTGAGCTCAGTTCTCATCCTCGTCTCGTACTGCACAGACCCAGAAGCCCTTACTGAAGTGGAATAACAATATAACGTCAATAGGGAACATGTTTCTTTTCTGAATGTATCACCATAAATGCAATTCATTGCATGGCAGTTATTAACCCCTTTATGCAGATGCCAAATCAAGCTAATTCTTGCCTATGGATGCATGACCCCTATTTAAGGCTTTGGCATCAGAGGCTGGATTAATTATTTCAACGAAGTAAGATTCCCCAATAATGTGGAGTTTAAACTTTTTTTTCTGCTATTTTAATAATTTTGTGCCGAAACGTGCTGTAAATTCAAAGGCGCTTCATGAAAATTTTACATTTAACGAGTGTCACAAATGCTGAGAAATAAAAAATGTCTTTGAGGTAAAACGGTACTTCTCCTGGATTATAAACTCAACTTATACGAGTGAGCTACATATGAGGTGGCTCTCAGAACTACTGTGAAGCGAAATATGAGCTGCCCCCTTACGTCTCCAAACAGCTAAAAATTGAGATTTTTGCTTGGGTCTGAATTCTAAATAATACATTGTTTTTTCTCCCAAGCGACTGTTTTGACACACAGACTGAAATCCAAGTAGATGTATATATTTTTGCAAATCTTTTTGGCAATTAAAATGAGGGGTTGCATATCTGTTTGGTCACTAAACAGAAAACCAACTGAATGTTACTCGACTATAAACTTAATATCTTCCCTTATGATGTAATATAGTCTGCTGTATGAAAAATGGTGCTAACTCGTCCCCATAGACTCTTATACCAATGTATGCTGATGAAATCATTCCGTATTGTACATTATGCCATATTCCAAAGTAAAATATTATTTGTTCCATTGTAATGTCACTATTTCTGATCAATCCACCAGCACATTTAATGTTCATTGAGGACACAACAAGAGTTTTTAGAATTGCTCTGGTTCTAATGGTGCAACGTTGGTTGTGTTGGATATCAGGGTAAATAGACGATTTAAACAAAAGCAAAGAGTTATCTTTTTTTAATTGTATTGAACATATAAATGTGGAAAATGTGACACAATGCAAACTATTTGACCACCTTCACAACGTACCATTTGCCTCAGCTGTTGCCATCTTATGCATCTTATTAATTGCTTGTGCAGTGTGTGAAAAAAAAAAAAAACTTGATAAAAATGGGTAATTAAACTGTACAATTTTCTGCTAAATAGCAAGTGGATAAGGGCATTTTTTCTAAACTATCACTTCTTAATTCTGTTACCTGCACGTAGTAATGCTTTGGAAAAGGACGCATCAAATAAGTTCTGTTTCCATGTTTTGACTTCAACAGAATAATTTAATGGAACCAATAACACATTTTAAAGCAAGTGTTGTCTCCTATTGGATTAAGTTGCTATGACTCTGACCAGAGTTGTTAGAAAGATTAACACGGGCGAGATGTGCGAAGAAATGTTTGGACCTTATATTTTATGTAGTTTTTTTTCTGGTGGGCTCACAAATGATGGAAAAAAGAATGAGTTTGGAATTTTAAACAAGACCTCTCTTGCTACAGTAACTGCGTGCGTGCGTGCGTGCGTGCGTGCGTGATGCGAACACGCATAGCGTGCAAGCTTAGAAATTTTTGTGCAATAATCTGAGGGCAAATTCAGAGATTATCCTAATAAGTGTTTATTTGTTCTATATGATGCTTTGGGAGGTGTTTCCAAAATTTTCATCCATGGTTGCCATATTCATGAACTTGTTTTTCTATTTTGTATCCAAATACTTCTGATTTGATTTTTGAGTACGAGTTTACAACTCTTTGTTATGCTATGAGCATTTGCTATGAAGCTTAACAATATTGAACAGTTGAAATACTCTTCCCAATTTAACTCTTCCCATTTATGCACGGGCAATAGTAAGTTTTTTGTAGGGGCTGTGTGCGAGCTTATGTTGCTCACCTAGACAACGTTGAACGGCCCGCCCTCAGACTCCGTGGCTCATGATCCATTTTGATTGCTGTCCGGAAATGTGGCGCGTACAGGCTGTAATCAGATGTGGCGCTCTTGAGCTACCATTGTCACTCGTGGCTGCCCTAAGTGGGGTCGGTCAGGGGCAGTGCCTGTGTTCCATCCTCGGATAGACAGCTGACTGATTGTTGAACGGTGACAGTGCAGATGACGCATCACCTCTCGGCAGCTGAGACCTGCTCATAACATGCCAAAGGCTCTTTTTTGCTGCGACTAAGCAGCTCTATGAACGCTTCTGTCTGTCCGTCCGTCCATCCGTGACACCTTTTTCACCATGTTCCTGTCGTCGTATCATCATGAACTTTTCAGGAGTTATTGACCTTCACCAAAGTGATGTCCATGCACAAGGTTGAGGTCAAAGGTCAAGTTCAGAGGTCACAACCTTGTTTGCAGGTTTTCGCGCTGTAACTCCAGTTAAAATTCATGGATCGCTATGAAATTTTGGAAATGGCTTCTAGGCATACAGGAGGTGTTTCCTATTGTTTTTCAAGGTCATCTGTCAAATCCCAAGGTCACAAAGGTAAAAGAAAGTATCTATTTTGCCCGATTTGACGGTTTTTCGCACCGTAACTCAAGTTTAATTCAATGAATGGCTATGAAATCTTACAACAAGCTTCTTGGTATAGAGGAGGGGTTCCCTATTGATTTTCAAGGTCATCTGTCGAATCCCAAGGTCACACTGGTCAAAAAAGTGTCGATTTTGCCCCGATTTCAGTTTTCGCACCGAAACTCCACTTTAAGTTGATGGATGGCTATTACATCTTAGAACAAGCTTCTTTGTACAGAGGAAGGGTCCCCTATTGATTTTCAAGGTCATTTGCCAATTTCGACATCACACTTGTACAAGAAACCACCAGTCATGGACACTAGGCCTTGTGACGGATGCTAGGCGAGGTCGCAGCTATTAGATCCTTCTGATCTACTTGTTCCTCTTCTGTGTTGTTGGTCGTTCCATTTTCTTGATGCAGTAGCATTTTTCTTTTCTTTTTTTTTGGTTTGCGTCATGTAGGCTATTGACCACACCCAAAAGAACTAGTCAAGCGTCACTGTACACATCACGAACAACTCAATGTTTATTATTACTGAAGTGCTCAGTGCGTTCATGTGGCGCGTATCAGCATTACAATACCATTCGCTTTTCTTTATTTCCACTGATATGTCACTGGAAAAGCGCTAAAAATTAATTCTTCAATTTGCCGCAAATGCAGAACATACCTCATCGTTGCGAGGTGCTAAGTATAGTATACATTTATTCAAAATTCCTTCAAACCGCTGTTGCGGTCAGATCACTACAGTCATGGGTTTGATTGTAGACGGGTCTCCATTACCAGTGGGTGCAGGTGCAATTGTACCACCAATGCTGCTGCCACTGGTCATCAAATATGAGAATGTAAACTAATGCGTGAATTTCCTTCACTTTCAACACCCTTCACTAACCGCTGTAAATGATCTCTGTGCACTCCAGATACCCGCTCAGTTGTAGTACCATGGACATTGAAATCAAATGAGTGGATATATAGTTACATTTGCAAGCCAGTTTGCAATCCTGTTTGCTAAACCTCTATGTGTGGTGTTTGAAGCAACGTTGGTAAAGCGACTGTAACCGACATTTACACTTCAAAGTGGACTATTGACTGACTGCCAATGAATTGGACAAAGCATACCAAGCATTACATTGGACTGGATCATGATAAATTTACAATTCTGCATTTTTTTTTCCCCCATTTACCACGGATCCAAAGTGCGTCGGCATGATTTTATCATTGCTGAAAGTTGGTTGGGACATATCCCGACCATGCCTACCCGAATTCACGCCTATGGTTGGCTGACAATAAAAAAAAATAGTGTATACACTTAACAAAAATATAAATGCCTCATTTGACACTTTTAAACTTGAATTAACATGAAGGATTTTACAATCTAAGTCATCCACAATTCATTTTATTATTCAATATGCAACAGATTACTGTTCATTAAAGCAAGATAGTGGCGTGGCAGTCAGGGATACTCGTAGACACAGTTGGGATCACGATGAGGACGACAAGCGTGTAGGTTCGGTTCTCTCAGGCGGTTCCGGACAGTTTGAGGTGTGATGCATCTGTTGTGCAGACGAACAGCTTCATCTGCTGTGCATGTTGCTGGTCTGAGGCGATCACCCAAGTGGAGAAGCCGGATGTGATGATCTTGTGCACGTGTGGTCACACGAGGACGATGAGGGTGAGGTCGATTTGCTCTACTTCCAGTCTGCCTAAAACAAACTCTTAAACTGCCAATTGTTCGGTAGTGAACAGTCAACTGTGCAGCAACTGCTCTGGTGGACATTCCTGCATCCAGCATTCCTATGGCGCGTTCCTGCATGATTTGCGACATTTGTGGCATGGTGACTTTTGATGAAATTTGACATTTTGGGCTGGTGTTTTATTGCCCCCTGTTTTAGGGAGTGTCTGAGTTCTGTTCACACTATTTGAGCATCGTCTGCACAAGCCACACCTGTGATGTGGGTGGAATCAATGCATCACTGATCGAGTGCTCACTGGCAGAGATGAACACAAATGTTGTATTCAAATCAAGACAAATAACCATTTTGCGCAATTAAGACATTATCTGCTCATTTAGGGTGACATATTTCATGTTGCACAACTAATTTACATGGGGCATTTATATTTTTGTAAAGTGTGTTTTATTTCCCCTTGGCAGCATTTCACTGCTGTATTAATGGCTCATCTTAATATGCATGGCTTTTTGTTGTTGCTATAAGGTTTGACAAATTTTTCATTATCAATATATATATTATTAAATATTCCCTGGTAGCTTTTGTTGCAAGATATGCCGGACTGTTGGCTGAAAGTGGAGAGATATGATTCATGCACTGTCTATACCACCTTTTAAGATTCAAGAACTTTCATCTTTTAAATAGTTCTAGGGCACCACCACCTCTGTAGTGTTCAATGTACAATTATGTATGCTCGGTACAATTACAATTACGACATCACTTAGACACCTGCGTCCAAGGTTGTTGCCTATTTGCGGGAAAGGATTTAAAAAGCTTTGATGTTTCTAAAACTGGCCGTAATTTGCCCTTGTAGCTGTGAATTGTTATTCCGTCTTGATAGCCAGATTTATTTTAAAAACACATCCTTATTAGTTTAAATGAAAATAGGCGTGGAATGATCAAGGAGTATTTTGTGAAGTCCTGAGCGCACTGAGATGAGGGTGCATTAATTCGACCCCCCCCCCCCACGTTGATTTGAAAGAAACAGCCCCACTGACTGTTATCATCTGTTGAGATGACAGCTGTGTCTGTTTGCGTCAGAGCCAAGTGGAGCAGTATGAATATTAAAAACCTCTACTCTTCCTCTCCACTCCTCTTCATCCAAAAGAAAAAAACATTTTTACTGGCGGCGGTTGCCGAATGTGGTACGTAAAGTTTGCATGCACTCCAAAAACATTTAAATCCAAGGCAATTGCATCTCATGCTAAAAATGTGTAACTAAATATAAACATCCCTAATAATAGATACCATAAAGCTTTTGTGCATTTTAATCATTGTTCTCTATGCAGGAGTATACTTCTGCACCACTAACTGGATCTCATGCTCTGTTCATAAGCTTTAGATTTCAGGTTGGAGTTCTCCTGAGATTTAGTTTTGCTATCATTATGTAGACAAGATTTCCTGTTTTTACGTATTATTGAGCATTCAGAAGAATAACTTTGATTTTGTCTGTTCAATTCAATAATTATAACAACCTTGCGCTGACAAGTACTGAAAAGGTTGGTGATTTGGTTTGTAGCTTAACATAATTGGTATATTTGTGGTACTTGGAATAACTATCCATCTCACACGGGAGCGTCATTATGAACGTGCCATATTCTACGGGGGAAAGATTCATTCTCTTATGCGCCTGTTTCCATTACTGTGTTGATCTGTGGTTCATTGTGTGCTTTTAGCTGAACGTTTTTGTTCAAAACATTACCTTTGCGAACGCGGTATTTTCTCTTCTGTGGGCTGTTTCCCATCTGCTGTGATACTGGCCTACACTTCAGATTCATTGCAGTCCCTGTGTTTTTGCAGTTTTATTCAATACTGTCTTTGGTTTGCCCAAAACTCATTTGCCATATAAATCGAAAACTAAACTTTTACTTAACATTAGATATGCATAGAATGCTAACATTTTGGGCCACATCTGTCAGTTTGAATGGCAGACACCACTGAGCCCCATGCAGCCAACACAGGTAGATAATTTACCCTCCTTAATTACTCACCTTAATTAGATAAGATTAATGAACAACCGCAGTGCTTGACTGATGTTTAATCCACAGCTGGCATAAGGAGTATTTTGTTTTTGAAAGATTTGACAGCACGGCGGAATGCATCGGCGAAGTAATCAAGCAGTGAAAATTAAGCACATGGGATCAGGCTGTGGAACTGGTGCGTGTGATGACACCGGAAACTGTTATTTCAGTTAGGTTAGATCGTGTCCTTCAGCATTTACATTATCATAAATCACAAGAATTAAGTTTTCGTGTGTGTGTGTGTTGCGTGCGTGCGTGCGTGCGTGCGTGCGTGCGTGCGTGCGTGCGTGCGTGCTTGCTTGCTTGTACTTCTGGTTGGTTCTTGTACATTTTGGTTTGTACAGAGTGGGGACATTTTTGGGAAGTGAAGACATTTTTGTGTCCTTACGAATACAAAGGCAAAGTCTGACTTATTGGCAAAGGCCAAGGTTATGAGGGATTGGTTAAGGTTAGGATAAGGGTTTAGGTTATGCATGCGTTGATTATTGTTAATATTAGGGAAAGGTTGTAGAGACGCATAAAGAATGAATGGAAGTCAATGCGATGTTCTCACAAGGATAGAGGAACGAGCGTGCGTGCGTACAGCTGTTTTTGAGGGCATGTTTGTATTCTGTAGGGCAGACGGTCAGGTGGTATCAGCTGCTCCTGCTTTAAGGCTACTTGGAGAGTAGCCCTGAGTTCTTTCCGTTTGCGCATGTTAAAATAGTCGGTCATCCACCAGTATTGAGTTACTGACACAGGTGTGGGAGTGAAAACAAAGGAGTGCTAAATATAACTGACCAATCTTAGTCTGGCCACTGAAATTTGAGTGAAAATCTTTTATTTGATAGTCACCCAGTTTTACCTCATGTTCTTGCTTTTTGTTTTCGATGTTTGCGGTTATTGATGGCCCAACTTAAGAAGGCGTGTTTGCTTCCATTTCATGTTGTGAATAGCCCTTTGAGAACCCATGTCTGTGGATGATATTGTGTGCAGAGAGTTTCTGATCTAATGTACTGTGTACTTGTTTTTAAATAATGAGACTAAAGCTGCTGGCAGGCCATGCCATTAGCAAGGCGATGCTGTGCTTTGCTGTGAATGTATCATACTGGACACACTGTGCCTGTTGGCACCATAGAAGATATTAAGGGGTGTGTGCGTGTGCCTGGTACTGTGCAAAAGTGTTAGGCTCCCCGAATTTTATAAAACCTAAATCTGGCTTTAGATGTTTATTTTTTCTTTTCCACATTTGCGTTGCTGAAGATAAAAAGTATATTTGAAATTCCAAATGCTAAATCAAACAATGGTTTTAGAAATTTTGGTATTTCGTTATGAACGGGTGATACAGATAATATAGTCTTGCCAGAGCCCTGATGACAACGTCATCATGGTTGTCTGCAATTGGAGGGTTTGACGTGAGGCAGTCAGTCTGCTGAAGAATGGTGGCAAGTTTTCCACTCTGCTTGAAACAAGCAAAAAGCCGATCATCTTCTAAACTACAGCATAACGGGACAGTGTCCCAGATTTTTTGGCAAAAGATAGTTACACCAAATATTGGTATATATAGTTTCTTACAGTTTACAGCTCTGTTTAGTACATTTCTCAGTTATTATAACTTTTTTATTTCATCATTTTTTGCAAGTATATTTGCCCTACGAAATTGCTATAAATATGCCCAAAACTTTGGCACAGTACTGTATGTGTGAGTGTATGCATGTGTGTTTGTTGGTGTGAGTGCCTGTGTGTATGCAGCTGTGTGTATGTATATGTCAGTCTGCGCCCTCTACTCTTGTGAGTGTGTCTGTTTCTGAATACATCTTTGTGGGCCTATGTGTTTGTCCATAGGAGTATTGTCTGAGTGCTTGTGTGTATGTGGCACTGGGCACGCGGTTGTGCATGTGTGCGCACCCCTCTCTGTGCTCTGTGTGGGGGTGCATGTCTGTGTGTGCTCCGTTTTTGCTTTCGTGAGCAAGTGTGTGGCTGCGTGCCTGCATGTGCGAGTATATGGGTGCGTGCCCCTATTCGGTGTGTGTGTATGTGCGTGTGCGTGTGTGTGTGTGTGTGGGCTGGCGCGTGTGTGTGTGTCTCTCTGCGTCTATTCCTGGCCATACAGGAAGGCTGTGCGGGTTGATTAGCGCACTTGGGGCCACGCTCAGGAGAGAAGCGGCACTCGAGGCCTGATGAGCTCCATATCCTTATTACGGCCTCCACCTGCACCCCACTCCCATTCACCGAGCGTCTGCTCCCAGATCAAAGGCCCCGTCTCCTGCTTTGTTCCCGACCTCGTTGCTAATTAGACCTATAACTCCCCCCTCCGCAGACTCGCTAATTGTTTGCTGTCTAGCTTTTAGTACGGTTTTGTTTAAGCTTAGCTGTTGTCCGTTTTCGTCTTGCGGCATGGCTATCTGAAAATATGAAAACGGATTATTTTTTAATGCTTTCTCTCAAAGCCGTGCTTTAGTCCTTTCATTAGATTTCCACTATGGTGCGCACCATATGTCCCGTCCCTCTGTACGCTCGCAGGTGAATTTATGTCGGTTGCTTTTCATTTATGGCGTCAGTGTTCATGCGTTACCTTCGCTGCCCTGCCTTTCTCTTGACCGAGGAATATTTTTCCTCCTTGAACATTTTCCCCCATGAGCTGCCTTCCCTCTCTCCGAAAAACTCACTTCAAACACTTCGGGGGAAAAAAAATGCTTTCAGAAGTGTACTATTGCTTACACTTGAAATCCATGTTCTTGAGGTGAAGGACAGGATGGCCGCACTTTCTGTTTCATGAATGTTGGACCCCCCTTTTTGTGGTGAAATACGTGCTTTAACCTCTCTACCCAACTCTTCGGTGTTCACAGCGGTGTTGTCACGGTTCGGGACCTTGTGTGACTTCACTCTAACTTTTACCTCGGAATAATTTGGGACATTGTGATGTGGACTGAAGATCAAAGCAAATTGTTCAAGAACATGATTTCCTCAGAAAAGCACTACAACAACTGTCTTGCTTCATTTATTGTCAGATGACTGCTAGAGAGTGGACTAAATTATTTATCTGCTATAGGTGCAAGGAAAAAGTGACCTTCAAAATGGGGGGGCCTTTGGATGTTATGTGAAAACGACAGTGCGTCGCTCAGCTTGCCACCTGAATGAATATAATGAAATATAGTGGTCAACACCTATCCCAATATCTGAATAAATATGATACAGTGCTCAGAGTGCTAAATGCTAACTGAGTGAATGTGATGTTATGCAATGGTCTGAGTGCTAAAAGCTAACAGAGTGAATGTGACGTGATATATTTCTGGGAGTGCTGAATTTTGACTGACTGCCTGTAATGTGACATGATGCTCAAAGCGTGTTGGCAGCGCAGCGGGTAGCACTGAACAGTGTCTTTGCCTGTGTAGCTGCACACGTATTTAGTGCTGGAGCTTCTGGAGGGCGGGGAGCTGCTGGAAAGGATTCGGCAGAAGCAGCACTTCAGCGAGACGGAGGCCAGCCGCATCATGAGGCGCCTGGTGTCTGCCGTCAGCCACATGCACGACGTGGGCGTGGTCCACCGAGACCTCAAACCAGAGGTACAGCCTGAACAAGACAGACGAATAACACCGAGAGACAGATTGATAAGACAGACGGACATACTGGTAGACAGAGGGAAATTCAGGCAGACTCATTTGATGGGCAGACGTTCAGTACTGGCAGACACAATATATATATAGGCAGACTTATTGTTCAGGCAAATGCTATTGAGGGGCAGAGGTACGCTATAAAACAGTGGACGGAGTGATGTGAAATACAGATTGGCAGACAAAACACAAGCTAACATGACGGACTGGTAGACTCGACAGTAAACAAACACAGCAGATGGACTCAATGGACCTACTGCACTGCAGTTCTGGGCGACACAAACCTGCTATGCAAAAACAAGTAAATGTCAAATATTTTAATCACTTTGGACTGAATAGCTCATTTTCATGGTTTTTTTTTTTTTTTGTTTGTTTTTTTTTGTTTAATGAGAGAATATTCTGTTTTGCACATTGTGAGATTTATCAATGATTTTAAGAATACTTCAGTTATAATGTAAAACAAACTATACTGAACAACAAAAGAAACGCAAGTTGGCCTAATTAAAGGCAGACTGGGAAATAGGTTCGTGCGTAATTATTTTAGAAAATCAAATTTATTACTGGCACGTGCACATTTACACTCGTTTCATCAAACTTCATCAAAGCTGTCCCTTCGACTGAGTAACCATAAGAGTAGGCCTACATTAACTAACTAGCTAACTTGCGTTCCTTTTGTTGCTCAGTATGATATTTTCAAATTGAGAGGTAAAAGAAGTATGATTTTAAGTCTTGTTAGAGGACATGAACACTGAAGAGACCTTTTTCCAATAAGCGCTTGCGCTGTCTTCTTTGGTTTTGTCATATGAAATGCTGGCCTTTATCCGATAACTGAAATATTTCAAAAATTTCTAACGAGATGTTAATATCACTAATGTTGATGGTTCGTTATTCATCTGATTCTCTAGAACCTGTTGTTTACTACTGAGAGTGAGGGCTCCGAGATAAAGATCATCGACTTCGGCTTCGCTCGGCTGAAGCCACCCGATAACCAGCTGCTGAAGACGCCCTGCTTCACCCTGCAGTATGCCGCCCCAGAGATCCTCAATTACGACGGCTACGATGAATCATGTGACCTCTGGAGCCTGGGAGTCATCCTGGTGAGTTGGGCTTTACCAGTGCGTCAACCAGCTGTGAGCTCCGCGCCAATCCTTTGACATTCATCGCCTGCCTTCGCTGCCCATGGTTGGGAGTTGGCGCAGAGAGCGTATTTAGCCTGGAGATTACCCTGCCATGTTAAACACAGCCATGCAGGGATTGGGTCTTGTTTGTGGACTGGAGCACTGGAAAGTGGTATAAAAGACGTACAGAATTCCTGCCATGCTGAAGGCGGCTCGGAAACGTTTGTGTGCGGAACCGGGGGTGCTCATTAGTTGAAGTGTGTTAGCGCATGTTTATTGGGGTGAGGAGAAGGCACTTGATTCTAAAAGTCTGTTGTAAGCTTTTATGTTTGTGATCTGTGGCTTTCACACTACCTGCAATGAACTTTGGCAAATGCATAAATACTGTCTGGGGTGGGGACTGTGGGTGTGGGTGTGTGTGTGTGGGTGTGGGTGTGGTGCAGGGCTATTCAGCATGATCCAGATACGGCCGGTGTGGATGCAGGCTTTCATTCCAACCATGCAGTTACACACCTAATACTACTAATCTGGGACCTTGGTGAAGAATCTAAGGGTTGATTAGGTGTGCAACTGCTCTGCTGGATTGAAAGCTTGTGCCCACATCGGCCCTTTCGGGATAATGTTGAGTAGCCCTGCTGTAGTGGCTCTTCTGTGTGAACGGTTGCAGCAAATGTAGGACTTCTCTCTGCCTGCCTACCCAAGCATGTCTACTGTTGTTTTGCTGGCGCTGTCTGCCTTCACCCCCTGAGGGCCCGGAGAAAAGTGCAGTACAGCGTGACCTGATTTATGCAGACAAGCCCACTAAAGAGATCGGAACTGCGCCCAGCGTTTATGGTTTGAAAAGGAATGTATCTGAGTACTCTCATGTGTATTGATGTATTATTGGGTTGACTGGTTTCATTTCTGCCTCCCTCGTCAGTACACCATGCTTTCGGGTCAAGTGCCCTTCCAGTGTCAAGGCAAGAGTCTCACCCACACCAGCGCTGAGGAGATCATGAAGAAGATCAAAAAGGGGGACTTTTCTTTTGAAGGAGAGGCTTGGAGGAATGTGTCCCAGCAGGCCAAGGACCTAATACAAGGTGATGGTGGTGATTGTGATGATATCATCATGCACTGTAATGCTGCTGGACGCCCAGCCATGGATTCTTTTGCAAACTTAAGTGCATTTCATGTCATTTTTCAGTGCGTATGGTCTCTTCACTTATTGGACTTGCATGTGTTCGGGTGTGTAGGATGTGAAATTGATAAAAATGTGTTTTTTTTTTAATGGTTTTCACAAGAATATATTGAGTAGCTAATTTCATTTTACAAATGCTCATGCAGTGCCTGTTCAGTTGCTGCTTTAGGGTCCGGCCAAGCAGAAGTGAACATGTGATGAAAATTATATTTCTTTTTAACACACAGTGAATGGGCTGATCTTGTAGCTTAATCTGTCTAGTTTATGGAACTTTGTTTTTTCAATACAAGATGTGAAAAAAAAAATGACAGCCATTTAAAGTGCATGAAGTTTGAAAACTACAGACACACTCGGAAATCTATTTTTCACATAATTGTCCCCCACCGCGCGACCGTCACGACCGTCCGTCCGTGCGTACGTAAGTCCCGAATCCTTGTCGGCGAGATATCTCAAGAACGAATTGACGGATTTCCTTCAAATTTCATGTCAACATGTATTAGGGTCGTGCCCCGGCGCCAGTCGATTTTGGTGACCTTTGCGTCACTCAAGGTTACACCGAGACACTGTTTGTTTTGACACGATTTGCAATTTCCTGGCGGGGGACTAAGACACGTTAGTGGCAAATACTTGTTTTCATCTCAACAATAAAATAACTAAAATTACATAAATTTTATCACGGTGTGTGCGCCCTGCGATGGATTGGCAACCTGTCCAGGGTGGGTCCCTGCCTTTGCCTGTAGTCAGCTGGGATAGGCTCCAGCTCGCCCCGTGACCCTAGTGAGGAATAAGCGGGTATAGAAAATGAATGAATGAACATAAAATTTACTCTACATTTAATACCTTTTACTATTCATATTTTTGAGCATCTGTAACTATTTCAGCCAAATTCAAATTAAAAATGAGTTTTTTAAACTCTTAAAAAGATGTTGCATTATGACCACAGATTGCTGTCTTAACTGACTTAAGTAACAATAATTTATGTCTATGATACAGACCGTTTCTTTTATAATAAAAGTATAAAAGTTTTGTTACCTATTTTAGTTCTTTTCTTGAAGTAAACCTTAATTTTTCTCATGAACATCTAGTTTTGTAGTGACGTAACCAATACAGCTTGTAATGACGCAACTATATTCTTTTCCCTATTAAATCTAAAATTCCATATTTTGCTACAATTTTTGCTGAGAACAGTTTAATAGGTTTATTGCGATACTGAAACCAGGTTGACTCCAATTTGTAACGTGAACAGCATGCTATGCATCTTTGCATACACCTTGTCAAATCTGATGTCCTCTTTTTGTAGTACCGTAACCAAGCACATTTTTGCTAATTCCACATTTAAAAATTATTCTAACAATCCATTGAGTATACCATGTTAAAGTACTTGAAAAAACCTTTAGAAACATGTATTGTAAACAAGTTTTTATAAGTTATCTGGTGAAGAAGTTATAGCCCGACGAACATCAAAATTGCTGTGGTGTAACCGCTTGGCCAGACCCGTTAGTGGTATTGGGGCTTGCAGCTTTATCGATCTCTAGAGCTACTCAGCTGAACGATTACAAGTTTGTTTGGTGTGTGGCTGAAGACCTAGGAAAGTGCAGTGTCCAGTTTGAGGTTTGATTAGATGAACAGCTGTCAAGACATGTGAAGAACACACATACACACACGCATACATTCACACATACATATATTTAGACACACAGACACTCACGCATACATTCACTCATACATATATTTAGACACACAGACACTCACGCATACATTCACACATACATATATTTAGACACACAGACACTCACGCATACATTCTTTCATACATATATTTAGACACAGACACTCACGCTTACATTCACACATACATATATTTAGACACAGACACTCACGCATACATTCACTCATACATATATTTAGACACACAGACACTCACGCATACATTCACTCATACATATATTTAGACACACAGACACTCACGCATACATTCTTTCATACATATATTTAGACACAGACACTCACGCTTACATTCACACATACATATATTTAGACACACAGACACTCACTCATACATATATTTAGACACACAGACACTCACGCATACATTCACACACACATATATTTAGACACACAGACACTCACTCATACATATATTTAGACACACATACACTCACGCATACATTCACTCATACATATATTTAGACACACATATACACACACATTCCTTGCTTTCAACTCTGATCATTTTCCTTTAGAAGCAGAAGTGGAATTATGTTGCAAACGGGTCGTTTTATCACCCGAATGGCTTGTGGGGATTGAAGCTGCGGTGGTTACCACTGACTTCAGCTGAACCTGTAGAGGGCGGGTCTTCATGTGTATCTCCTGTCTGTTAGAGCTGCTGACGGTGGATCCTGAGAAGCGTATTAAGATGTGTGATCTGCGGTACAACACTTGGCTTCAGGATGACAGCCAGCTCTCCTCCAACCCGCTCATGACTCCGGACATCCTGGGCTCGTCCACGGCCTCTGTGCACACCTGCGTCAAAGCCACTTTCAACGTGAGCACAGCGTTAGCATTACAGCGCATTAACAAAAGCCCTTACGCTTTCCCCTTGTGGCTCTCAAGAATTACTGCAGAGTTGATTTTGTGTTAGACTCTGTTGCCATGCCAACTTTGTCATAAAGGAACAGTTCACCCAAAATTAAAATTCTTCCTTCATCTATGCACTTCCATGCCAGTGTAAACACTGATGAAGTTTGGCCATCCATTCGACAAATTTGGAGTGCAACGGCACAACTCGGTAGCCATCTTCTCCAAAACGATATAAGTCAATGGAGACCCAGTCATTAACATTCTTTAATGTCCAATAGACGGGCAAAAATGATCATGAAATTACTCTCTTGCAGTATTATCCAATGTTCGGTAAGCCAAATTGTAGCACCGTAACTGGATAAAGTCCTGTACTACACCATTATGTAGCACAAAGTTATACCATTGGGGTTATGTTTAAAAAAAAAAAATTAGTGGTTTAGCTCTGTAGAGTTGCTGCAGTGCAATTTGAGACAACATCGACACAGTTCAAATATGTGTGGTTTTTTTTTTTTTGGTTTTTTTTTTACCCCTCATATGAACATTTTTGTTCTTTTTTCCTCAGAGGTACACTGCCCGGCCAAAAAAAAAGTCACCGTTTGGAAGTTAATGAACAAATTCTAAAATTGGATCATTATTGCGGTTATTAATATGTTTCAGATGGCAATAATCATTTTAACCCTGACTGATGAAGTGCGTCGCTATTCATTTCTTACAAAATCATGTCGGAAAACACATTCCCTGATGGTGGAAACGATGTTACAGTATTTCAGAACGGGCAAGTTATTGGCCTGTATTTAGCAAAGAAAACCATGAATGACAAAACCAAGCAGGAGGAATCATTTTCACAAACAAATTTTCCACCACAAAGTCCTGACCTTTAACATAATAAAAGTTATTGGGATGTGCTCAAGACCACCATTATGTCGAGAAGACAAGATCTTGGACAAAAATCATGGCATTGCTGATCGAAAAGAAATGTTCTGTCATTGCATATAGTTGTCAAAACAATGACAAGACGAATATGCAGTGTAATCAAAGCTACAGGAGTTCCAACTAAATAATTGAGTGTGCGACTTATTTTTTGGCCAGGCAGTGTATGTTAAACATAACTGCACTGTATGTGAAATTTTCTCTGCCTACTGGCAGATCATGTGTCGTTCTGAAATGATTCGATCTGTTTCAAAATGTTTCATGCTGCCGAGCATGAACAAGAAAGTAATGGAATTTACTGCTATGCAGTAGGATGATAAAACTAAAATGTTAGTCTCTTTTTTTTTTTTTTTCCTTCTTTTTTTGCCACAAATTTAAGGCCTTTAACAAGTGCAAGAGGGAGGGTTTCCGGCTCCAGACGGTAGACAAGGCCCCGCTGGCGAAGAGGCGGAAGATGAAGAAGACCAGCACCAGCACGGATACGCGGAGCAGCTCCAGCGAGAGCTCGCACTCCTCCTCCTCCTCACAGACCCCCTCCGGAGACATCCCCCCACCGCCGCCCGTCGGGACCCCGTTGGCTCTCGCCCCGGACCCCGAGGAAGTCCTGCTCCGGAATTCTGCCAAAGAACCTGTGCGGCCCGCATTTCACTTCTCCGATTGAACGGGAATCGGTCGAGAATGGCGGAAGTGACATCGGTGGGATGCTTCTACGGACCGTCTGACTGACTGAAGGGCAGGAGGGAGCATAATCTTTTAGGCCGCAATGGTGCTGGCGCACACTGGAATTCCAAATGCATGGGAGTGTTCCCTTATGCTCCCAAAACCTTGCATGTGCCGACCCGCTTCCTCTTTCTCCAGCCGTGGCTTACAATAGGCAAATGGATCCACCAGCTCCCGGCATGTCTCTACTAATTGCTATGGTAACGGGCTTGAATAAGCCCAGAGAGTTCTAACTGCTGGGACAGTGAATGAGTGAATTTAAAATGAAAGAGTATTTATGGGAAATTATATATAATGTTGTTTGTGGATCATGTATTTTAACTTGTCTATTTAGTTTGTCTTTAAGTGTCTGTCTCTGTGGATAATTCAGACCATTAGGCATTTACATTTTTGGTACATTCACACGAGAATATTTTGGCAAAAAAAAACATAAGTTGTGTAGTTTTGTTTTAGATTTTAAAAAGTATTGACACCTCAGCTTTGAATATTACTGTAGCATCAAAAAACTAAGAATCTTTGCCTATCTGTTCATGTAGCATTTCAACTAAATTCTCATACCTAAGAGTTTTTTTTCTTTCTAAATAGAATGCATAGTTGGTGGCTGCACAGTGCTGCTCTGTGATTGGACAGCATTGCCGAAGCCCTCTCTGTTTAGGGTCAGCCAACTCTCTGTTACGCAAACGTTGGTGAACTCAGACACTGCAAGCACCATTTATTTATGAATTGTAACACCACAAGGTGCTTTCTGCAGTAAGGTCACGAACCTTGAAGAGAATGATTTTCATTTTCATGTTGAATTGGCCCCAGGACATACAGACGACACCATAATTAATTGGACAGTGACACATTTTATTTTTGTTGTGTAATATTCAGTGACAATGGGGTTGAAGTGCTGATCTTGAGCTTTATTTGCAGGGTGTTCTCATCCATATTGGAAGAACCATTTAGCATTCACAGCACCCTTTGTATATAGTCCATCCCCCCTTGCAGTGCATAGAAATAGCTAATCATGACGTAGAATAGAATAATTTTTTAATACTTGGTCGCATGTCCTTTGCATGCAATGACTTGTTGAAATCTGCAACTCACAGACGTCACCAGGCGCTGGGTATCTCCTCTGGTGGTGCTCTGCTTGGCCTCTACTGAGGTATTCTGCAATTCCTGGTCATTTTAGGGATGTCTTAAGTCTACTCTTCAGCATGTAAAATGTGTGCTCATTAGATTCAGATCCAGTGATTTACCTGGCCAATAGAATCAAAATAACATTAAATGTTTCACTGTCCCATGAATTATTGTGCTCACTGCATGTTACCCCCATCATTAGGCTTACTGCAGAAGGGGTTGTGTTGATGTATTATTGGGAACAGTCATATGAGGGCTGGCTGTGGTCATTTTCTCAGAAACGACCTCGGGGCAGCAGCGCTGTAAGCCACCATAAATCTCTTTCATGGTCCCATGTTATGTCACCAGGTGCACAGCTGAAAATGGAGAAGTCATTTCAAAATTTCTGCTTTGTGACATCACAAGACGGGACAGACCTCCCGGAATAAAGGTGAAACTGATCGACTGGTTGAAGTTGATCAGTCCTCTGGGCGGTCACTTTCCCATGCAATGTCACCAAGGAAGGAAGATTGAAGTGGCTTATAATGGCTAATTGGCTGTGCACCTTGAGACATAATTGGGGACCTTTAAACCTTCTGTAACCCTTATACATGCTTTCATATCTATGGGTTTTAGACGGTGCAATTTTTAAGGGGAAGGGCTGTTTATGTGCTATATCTGCATTTTTGGTGTGTTTGGATCTTCCGGGTAACTTCAGTTAATAATGACCGGACAAATGACTGCACAGCAATGGGCACAAATATGCATCAACATTAAAGTGAGACAAGCACAGCAATAATTCCTCAACTTTCTCTGTGCTTCAAAACCGGAGTGCCAACCGTTATGGAGAGAGCTCTATGTGGCTATGGCTTTTTTTTTTTTTTTTTTCTTCATTGAACGAAACAACTGTGCTACTTTGCTTTTTAAAAGTGTGTTTCTACTTAGTATGAGTGCCGTTTTAGTAGTACAGCATGCAACAGGAGACTTATTTACGACTGAAAAGGGCGTGTTCTTTAAAAAATCAAAGCCTTTGGCAAGTTGGGTGTAATAAAATTTTTTGGCAGTTTATTTCACCCAAAGTTCTCTGAACATTGTAAGCCTCTAGGTGTAAATAGTTTTTTGGTTGAAATATTTCAGTCCTGCTTTTGGGTATAAAGATGTACCCTGGAAAGTGAACCTTCCTATGCAAAACCAAAAGGGAATATCACTTATTAAAGGAAATATCAGTGCACAGCTGTGTTGCTGTGCTAATTTTTGTCTGAGTGCTTTTCAGATATCACTAAAGCATTATTTCATGTTTTAATGTGTGTAGGATGTAAAGTGCTACAATTGCTTTTTTTAATACATGGTGCAGCACAATAGCTTTTTGTCAAGTAATTATAATTTACTAAGCCTATGAATTACTGTGGGCTCAACTGGCCTATATCTGGGCTGATTTACTGAGCCTTGCTGCATTGCACTGGTGGTTACTTGTCTGAAACCGAGCAGGCTCTTTGGATAAAAGTTTAGATTTTTTTTTATGGCAGCGGGGTCAATGTCTTTCAAATGTTCCCTGTCTTGGTTTCTTGGAACTAAGAATTGTGAAGTTATTGGTCATAAAATAGGTTTTTTTCCCCCTTCAGTTATCAGCACCTTTACTTCCTTGTACATTATTACTTTATAATATGGATAGAATGCTGGAACTCCCATTTTGGCTGATAAGGACCAATTAGGGATAAATTTTGGTAGGAATCAAGGCAATTGTGTTCCCTTGTTTCCGGAGATCTGGTAGAGGGGGGATTAAACTTGGGCACTTGAGCCTGAAATGTAGCCCATAAAGGCACCTCTTCAGTGCCAGCACTGACTGTACCTCGGGTCAGAGCAATTAGCAGTAAGCCCTGTCTAGGTCCATTGTAGGCTTCAAGAACTGAGAAAAATTCTAATACTTCTGTAACTTTAGAGTTTCTTAGTACGGTATGCAAACATGGATGACATTCAATAATTCAGATATCTAGGGTTCCTATGGGTGCTAGAAATCCTTGAAAATGCAGAATTTTTGGTGTTTTCAAGGTTTGAAAAGTGCTTGGATTTTGAAAAAAATTGAAATTGTTACTTTTAATTATTCTTTTGTAAGAAATCAGACTCCACTGAATGTTTGGAAAACTGGATGCAAAAATTACTGGCATCCCGGACTGGCAATTCACAAAAAATACAAAAAATATACAAACAAAATGATAATTGGATTTGAATTTGGAATAATTGTAGGAACCCTGGATATTTTCTGAAGGTGGGTTTTTTAACCTCTTGTCTGTTGGATGCACGAGGGCCAGTCATGCAGCAAAGTTGAAAATTCCTGAACCTTGTAATATGTTGTTCTGGTGTGTCTGAGCTGGACCCCTGGGCAAGTGATTAACACATGTCAGTGCAATATTGGGAACTGGTTGGATTGGAAACTTCGGATTTATTCTCTAGAATGCCAGTCAGTTCTAGACTGAAAATTGTGTGGTGTTTTCATGCTTGTAGTACTATTGAGCTGTCCGGTTATGGCTTTTCCTTTGTTTCACTGGATTGACAGGTTTAAATTTGCAGTACCAGTCAGTACTGTTGGCACTGCCTAGTAACCTCTTGTCCTGCCTTATATTTTCGTGTCAAAGTGCAAGTTTTGGTCCCAAAGCCACCACTCTTTCAGCCGAAGACAATCAGGACCGTGCGTTTCACACACGAGCGAGTGTGAGCAGTTCAGCCCTTATGGGATCAATATTAATGTCTTTTTGTGAATTGTTTTTATTTTTTATGTTTTGGTCATGTCTGTTTGCTGCAAAATATTTAAAGTGTGAATTCTGTTATATATATATATTTTTTTTTTTTTTTAATTGGGTATGTGTATACTGAGCAACAAAAGAAATGCAAGTTAGCAAATTAAAGAACTGTTTGAAGAAATTGGTGTAAATGTGCATGTGTCAATAATAAATTACATTTTAATAGTTTCGCACACAATTTCCGGATAGTCATGTATTAACTTGCAATTATTTTTTTGCTCTGTGCATACACAATATCCAAGGAGCTGTTCTATGCACGTGGAAATGATGTAAGCTACTGTATAGTAGGTGGGTAGGAAGAGGCGAAAATGCATGCATAGCAATATTTCAGTCAGGCGTAGACTTTCCACAACTGCATTTCGATTTGATGCCACAGGACGGTTCGGTGCCCTTAAGGCTGAAAGCGCAAACCGAAAATGAAATGCCCTGCATTAGTGGCCGGGTTTGTTCTCATGTATCTGAGAACGCTTGTGGTCCTGTGAAAATTTTCTGTATTGTGGCTCCCTTTTTTTCCACCGATGACTGGTGTTATGCCACTGAAGCGGGTTGTATTTACCTCTGGATCGTGTTTTAACAATTTACTAGTTCACCCAGATTTGGGTGTAGTGTGACAGTTTCCCTATGATATTGTACTTTACGCTTTTAATCAGAGGTGCAAACCATTTTTAGGTGAGCAAGACTGCTTAATCGCTGTTTATTAAGTGCTTCAGTTAGTACCTGTGTGGGTTAGAAAAAAATTACCCATTAAACTTGCGTACGAGTTGACTTCTAAGGAAACGTTGCTATTTGAGTCCTTTGTGAGTAACTCACAAATTGGAATCGTTATTTCTGAAGAGAAACCTCAAAGGGACTTTTTTTTCGCCTCGTAGAAGCACATTTTAGTCCTTGGGCCATGAGCTTATTGCTGGATATGGCCCTGGATGTTTGGTCAGGTCCACAGACTCTGGCACACTGCCCAGCTCAGCATTGTTGGAACATGGTGCCAATTAAATCACCAACTTTTAACGTATTTTTAAAAAAAAAACAAAATGCTGACTGAGATGCTGGAAAGTTGTCTCGCTCATTGACATTTGTAGTGATATTCCATGAGAGGATTTTTAATGGTATTATTAACTGTGGAGTTTGTTATATTTGTATGCACTCCAAGGTTTTGATTTGATTGAAGTCACATGGTCCACTTGATGCAGTGTAGCACAGAAATACGAACCTTTGTGGAAATGCTAGCTTGTCTGCGTTTCAGCCTTGGGCTTCATTTTAAATGCAAAAGGCACCTGTTATGAAGGCTTTTGATCAGTAAATGCTTTTGGCCAGCGGTAAATGAACATTTTGGGGCCAACATGCTTTTCTTCATTTTAGGATCCGATTGGGGATGAACTGTTGGGATTTTTTTTTTTCTTTTCATGAAGAAATTGCTATTTTAGTGACGCAAATTATTGCTCCTCTTAATTTTGCCAAAGGGAAAAGCTGCTGTTGCAGCAGGTCTGGTGGAACCAATCAATGCAAAACCTACCTTTCAAGGTATATGTTTATTTTTTAAACCTCGCTGAAACTGAATATTCTTCGTAGTGTGTAGTACTCTTTGTAAAGCAATTCAAAGTGAGGTGCTTCACTTTCATGGGATTATGATGGTGCCTTTTTTTTTTTTTTTTTGGTCTGCTAAAAAATAATGTGCCATAGCAACAGTCCTCTTCAGAAAGCAGTCCAACTA
This sequence comes from Gymnothorax reevesii, assembly GCA_029721435.1. Lineage (NCBI taxonomy): Eukaryota > Metazoa > Chordata > Actinopteri > Anguilliformes > Muraenidae > Gymnothorax > Gymnothorax reevesii. Next base: position 164,140,614 of record CM056573.1, on the reverse strand, counting down.
TCCCTGCTCAGTTCCTGCACCTCCACTGGTCTCCAAACTCACTGTGGAAACTGCACTGTGAAAATCCATTTTCTGTTTGGACCTCCTACCCCTTTTTTCTTTACAGGCTAGAACTTCTTCTTGGTGTAACTGCATGAAGTTTTTAGCCCGCTTGGCCGAAAGGCCCAAAGGGGCTTATGCTGTGCTCGGGGACTTTAGTGGTGGTCTGTCGTACGTACGTCCGTCCGTGCGTGCATAAACTTTTGGCTTGTCTGCGCTCAAGCGTCTTCAGTTTTTCATCGATCCTTTTCATATTTCATATGCATATATATATGGTCATAAGACCTAGACCATCTTCGATTTTTGAGCGGAATTGGACCGATACTTTGGCTAATAGGGGGGGTTCCATTTTGGCCATGTTCGGTCAAGCGGGTGCAGTGGCTTCGCCTCTATTTTTCTTGAAATGAATTGGCGTAGTTCCTTAAATTTATGTCTGGAAAAATGGTGATAATTATTACCACACTGATTGTGAAACTGGTTTTTATTGCTTTGGAGGAAGTTTAGAGTTTATATCTCTTCTTTAAGGCACCGTTTTGCTGATTAGTGTGTTTTTTTTTTTTTTTTGTTTTTTTTTTTACCTTCCAAAAATGCACAAGTTTTCAAGCAGCTCTGTTTGTAGGATTGGTTGTTTGGTGTTGTGCCAAAATTAGTGCTATAAAGATTAGGCATTGAATGGACTGAAGGTTGTTTTTGTATTTTATCGAGGAAAACTACTGATACATGTCAGACTTTGAGTAGAGAATAGTCATGGATCTTAGAGTAGGGGTGGCCAGTTCTGATCCTTAAGGGCTGGTGTGTACGCAGCCCTTTGTTAATATTAATAATAAGGACGAAATGACGAACAGGCTGTAAACACCAACAGTGGTTTACTCAGACTTGACTAAAGATAAATGTTTCATTCTGGGGCACAAAAGCAGTCTTTGGCTGTTGTTTTTGCATTCTTCTGGAGATGTAGCTAAATGTGACACCACATAAATGTTATGGAAAGTAGTGAAGGCTGGACATTGGTATGGAAACCATGAGATACTGTCCTGGTTACTCACATCTGTGTCCTTGACCAGTGGTTCTCTGACCTCCACTCCGGGCACACCAGCCAGATCCAGGTATTTGCGATATTCCACCTTATGTGCTCTTGGTGCATAGTTGCATTAAGTATGCTTAAGGGGGAATAGAACAAATGCCTTGATCTTGGGCTAGGCAATATGAACAAAATCAGATATCACAATATTTTTGGCTGAATGCCTTGATATCAATATTTGAGGCGACGTTGTAAGGATTAACACTGGTATTTTCACAAAATATTTGCACTTTGAGATTTCCAATGAACATTCATTTGTTATGGATATGATGACCAAGCAAGCACAGGCAACAGCTAGAAGAGTCTAATTAGAGCAGAAAACTACATTCCTTCACTGCAAAGCAGCCTTTAAAACCGGGAACAATGAACTTGCGTTATATCACGATATTACAATATCCAAAATCCCAGACGATGTCGTATCTGGATGGTGTGCGCAGAAGAGAGGTTTAGGAACCGCTGTTTGGCAATTCTTTAAGGCATTTTCCAGTTCCGTCCAGCAGGGGGAGTTCTTTTTAGTACAATGATTTTCATTGGGGTGTGATAAAATCAAGGTAGATGGTTGCTTTTCAGTTCATTTTAGCTGTAGAGGCTAGGGATGGATGAAGAAAAAAAATTAGGGTAAAAGTTCAGATTTTTCCACTTCGGAAAGTGCAGTGTCATCTTTTTCAGAGAAGTGTACTCTTTAGATAAGGGATTTTACAGTACTTGCACAACTATATTTTTTGTTATCTAGCTGGGCTAGAGCATAGATTTATAGATTTATTAACTTATTGATAATGAAACTTCGTTATTTGTGGCTGTCTACACAAGGACAAACCAAAATTATTTCTCTGTCATCTGTAAATACTGTGTGTGTTAAGCCATAATAAGATTAAATCATATAAAATTTAATTGGACTCTGTTGGTTGTGCTAGGTATTAAATCTAGAGTTCTCACAGAATGATAAAATTTTATTATAAAAAAAGCTATTTACAGTAATGAGGTACTTGGAGTATTTTAAAGAGACTATTTCGATAAGTGAAATGAATTTTTATGTGGTATTATATGGTGTAAATCTCTGGTTATTAAATGGTTCAAGGGTGAAATAAGTATTGATCTGAGACGAATGTGTGTTTTTGTCCTGTTGGAATGTTTGTATTGTTTATCGTAGTTTACTTGAACATTTGTGCTTCAATGTGTTTATGCAAGAGGTTCAAGAAAGAGGGTTTAAAGGGCTTAATGTTTTGAAACCTTTATATCAAATGAATGGCAAAATAATTATGGTACTGTTTAATGTAATATGTTTAATAAAGTCTACGTTCACATAAATGTTGTAAGTCTCGTGATATTTATTTCGGCAGATATTGACGCTTAAGTCTCGTTTTATTTCGTTTATATTTCGTCAAAACACCAGCAGAGGGCACTGTCCACCTGCATGACCAGCTTCGCCAATTTTTTCACTGTAATGCATGTGTATGATTTAGGTCTTATCGAAGTAACTGGCGAGTCAAGTGCCGCTTCTCTTGCGGCAGACCAATATTATGAAGATGAGAAAGTGGCAAAGTGCTCTTCTCTCAGTTTAATATAGATAGCTGTGTGAAGCATTACCAGAAGCCAGACGGCCGGGATAGATGGAGCTCTTGGCTTCTACTTGCCTCTAATGAATGTTGATTTGCACTGATTTCTGTCAGTCGGTTACACTTGTACATGATGTATGTAATGTGGTCTCATTATGTTGAACCTTGGCTAACTGCTGTATGGCATCTCAGGGCCGTGTTATTGCTGGGTGTCTGGGATTCCTAGCTAAGCTATGCTCTTAGCCTTCAGATGAGTGCCTGCATTTCTCTAACTGAGGTGGGATTGACTGAACCAGCAGGAGCCCATTTTCTCCTGCTTTTTGAAGTATTTGGAGAAAATTAAGTTAAGTCACTGTTTCCCCCCCACCCCCTCCCTCCCCAAATCCTACCCCAAATTGCCCAGCTGGTCAGTAATTCATGCATTCATAGGCTCCCACTTCTGCCCCTTCATGGGATTTGGAGCCCTGCCCAGGGAGGTGCTGTTGTCATGGCGACAGTTTTTGCCCTTGCGCCTTGCTATTGAGCTCCACTCCTGATTGGTGCACGTGTTTGGGGTTCGGGGCTTTGGAAGGCGGAGTCACCTTTGTACCTGGTTCAATTAGAGGTAACGACTTTTAAATTCAATTTTATTTGTATAGTGCTTTTTGCAGACCACTTGTCTTGGAGATGTGTTGCAAAAAAGTAGAATGGCAAAAACCAGTCCTGAACGTCAAATTTGCTGACAAATCAGGTCGTATTCCTAGCCAGGAGAAACTGCTGAATGGCTATGATGAACTCCACAATGGCGAGAAATTACGAGGGGTGAATGGGCTATGGAAGGACAACCCAGTTCAGCTTAAAAAGTGTTCTCCTTGTGTTGCAAAACAGTCCCGATGTCCTCCTGTACAAAAAGGAAATATGGGGTCGACGGAATGGAGAAAGTGGTTTCTCCTTAAGGTTTTGATATGGTGACCCGGGTTGGGGTGAGCGTGTGTTGTGTAGGGGCAGTGTGCGGTGGGGGGGAGTTGGGGGGACGCTGCTGTAGACGAGTGAAGGAGTTTTTTTCGAGGGAAGCGGGGGAGGGCAGGGAACCAGATTGGGCTCACATTGTCTGCTCATCCCCCCTGGTGCTGAATGTTCAGATGCTCTGCTCCCCCACCACCAGCCTTTTTACCAGTACCCTGCATTCCGACAGGCCACCAGGGAAGAGGCCTTAACGGTGGCGCTCCCTGCTCCTGGGTGGCCCCTGATTTGGGGGGGGTCCGGGGTCGAAGGGGGAGGAGTCGATGTCTTATTAATTGACTGGGCGGTTTGGGAGGAGTGCAGTCATTGGGAAAGGGTGACATTCCTTCATGCCTCTCTGCTGAGACTGCTGACTGTGGCGTACGTTGCTATGCTAGGCTCCTGCTTGGAAACTACCACCCCCTGTAAAGTGTATTTATAATGATCGGAGCAAATCATTTCTCCCCCCTAGCGTCCGTGGTCTAAAATCTTGTATTTTAGCGGTATACTTGCAAGGCCATTTTTTCCCCAATCATAAAAAGTGCTGTCACTTGCACAGGGTGAAAACTGAATATATTGACCTTCCCTTTAATGACGGCTGACAGTCTCTGAGCACTCTAATTACCAATATAAAATCACAGAATGAAATGTAGACAAAAAAAAGTTTTTATTGATTATTGCCCACGATAACATAACTCCTGTTATTTTACAAGGTATTAGATTTCTGTCCTCCGCTGTCTGCTCCAACCTTCGTAACCGAGGGGTTATCTCTAATAACTCCATGCTGTTGGATACCCATGCTAGGCAACTGTCCAGATCTTGCTTTTTCCATTTGAGAAACATCAGTGAGCCTAGATCCGAAGTCTCTTACGCAGAGCTGGAGATGCTAATCCGTGCCCTTATCACTTCACGCTTAGATTACTGTAATGCATGGTTCTCCCTCTTTAATAAATCCACCCTGGGCTGTCTGCAGGCAATCCAAAATGCAGCGGCTAGACTGCTCACCAAGTCCAATAAACAGTCTCATATCACCCCACTACTCATGTCCCTCCACTGGCTTCCTGTTGCCTTTAGGTTTAAGTTCAAAATTCTTACCCTCACATACAGAGCACTTCACAGTCAGGCCCCCGCAGATCTGACCCATTTGATTCATTTACACTCATCATCCCATTCCCTTAAATCCAACAGTCATAAACTTTCAACTATTCCCCGCACTCACCTCAAAACGCGTGGAGACCTAGCTTTTATGGTCGTAGCACCGACCTTATGGAATGCCCTGCCCGTGCCCATTAGGTTTGCTGTCTCTGCGGATTCTTCTAAATGTCAACTAAAGACTTACTTATTCAAACAGGTGTTTGATTAGATGCTGTCTTTTATTGATACAACTGCTGTTCTCTTAGCTTCTTGCGTATGTATTCGGTTATTTTTATCTATTACTTAATTTTACTGTTGCTTTTTTTGTGTCTGTAAAGCACTTTGTGACAGTTGTCTGTGAAAAGAGCTATGGAAGTAAAATTTACTTACTGTACAGTGAGTGCCATAATTCATTGGACAGTGACACTTTTTTTTGGCTTAAGTTGGCTGAGTCAATCAACTGATGATGTATTTTATGTTTGGAAGGGGAAATTGACCCGGAAACAAGCAGTTACCATAAAGGCCTTGATGGAGATCGAAGATAAGCACATGATTGGCGGGGGATGTTGTAGACCATGTTGACTTGTACAACATTATATTAAACTGCCCAATATTTCTGATGCGTACAAAAGTGATGGGACCGTGTACTAAAGGCGCTTTCATTTCTTTACACTTCATCTGTTATGGATATGGACCACATCAAAGCTCAAGGTCTGCACTTCAACCTCATTGTCATTGTATCCTTTCAAACCCCAGAGTGCTGGAGAGCAAAACCTACGTAAGTGTCCTCTATCCAATGAGTTTTGGGGAATACTGTATGTACAAGTTTCATGGGTTTCAAACAGATGTAACAGCTTTGAATCTGAAGTTAATTGGAGGAGCACAGGTCTTCTCAGATTTGGGCGCGGCGACTGGACCCCCCCTTACACCGCCTCTCCCCAGCCCCAGGTGTCACAGTCCTTAACCTCATTTGCATGCGTCCCAATCACGCTGGAACGGACGGCCATTGTCTCGCCCAGATTCGGCCTGGATCCATCATGTTTGCGATGCTTCCCACAGTGCGATCTCCACGGATACAGTAAGGAATCCCCCCTGTCGCTGCTGCTATGTCATTGGAGGGCTTAGTGATTCTCGCGGTAAAGATTGGGGAAGAAAAGGGGGCGTGGCCATCAAGATGAGAGCGGCTGGCGGGAAAAGACCCAGGAGGGTCGAGCCAATGGGAACCCTGAATCCAAAATTCAAAACTTACCCTGGGTGATACAGGAGCTTTCTCCTTCACACGTAATGCACACATATGAACGCACATAATTTTGGCTGTGTGGGGTCAGTGAAACAATATTTTTTTAGCGGGGTATTTTTCAAGCTTTAATTTTGACAGGATGGAGTGGTGTAACAGGAAGAAAGGAGAGTGAAAGACAGGGACGCTGTGACAGAGGCCAGTGGCCGGATTCGAAGACCAACGTTGCGAATTCTGTATTGCATCTGCGGAGAGAAACATGTATGCTCTTTAACATTGTGTCCCTGTCCAAGTACTCAGCTACAGACACATCATAGGATCTCAGAATTACAGGGTTCTGACTGAGTAACATTTGCAAATTTCTGGGGAATTTAGTTGTAAAGTTTGGGCGCTCAGTGTACACTTGGGGAACTGGAACCTTGTAATTCTGATCATCTTAACCCAATTTAAAAAATGAATTGAATACCCATACATTATCATTAGATAGAACTATTTATTACCAATTATGTGCAATAGTCGACTCAATTTTGATCAAAATGTCAGTTGGAACCCTTTAATTCTATGGTCGCAATCTGTGCTACTGCCTTACTGAACAACCTTAGCCAATGCGTACAGCCCTATAAAGAACACCTTACCTCTTCAGTGCAGTTAGTCACCCACATCCTGCCAACTTCCACAGTCTGCCTCTGTAATTAGCTGAGCTTTGCCCCTCTTGGCAAGTCCTCGCTAACAATTGGAGCATTACTTAGCAGTGTGTTGTAAATGGGCAAGTTAAACATGCAGAACAAAGCAGGCTAATTTCCCTGCCCCACAGCTTAATGCTTGCAGGTTAATATGCACCCATGTTGTCTAATTTCCAGCAAAGGTTTGCGGTGGCTTGACATCGTACCTGCCCGTTTCCCCTGTGAGGTCATTTGGGCAATGAGTGCCAAAAAGGAAGTGGGCAATGTAAGGTGAAAATGAAAAACCTTTTCAGACGGTCAGCTCTTGAGATATAATCCCTGGAGGCACCAGGGTGTCCAGTGCTTTATCAGAGCCCGTGGGGTTGCGGGGGGGGTGGTTGCGGGGGGTGGGAGGTGGGATGTAAGTGGTAGCGTCCTGCATCCATCATGTAGCGGCGGGGCTACACTGATTGAACTGACCTCCTAGTCCGCTGATCTGACCTCTGTTTCCTGCTGCTTTGTGCTCCACACAATTTGAACGCCACCCTAAAAGTGTCATTGCTGCCGGGTGTGTGGTGCTCTCGTGGGAGTGGCAATATGTCAGAACACCCCACCACTGTGAGGACTGAAGTGGTTTAATCTCTCAAATGAGCTGCCTAAAAATACCAGCGATCATATTTACTGGCGCGCGCCGCGCACATTCTGTATACCCCAACACGGTGCCTCTGATTACCGACCGTGAGTAAAAGTCATTTAAAACCTAACTTTGCCCCTGAGAAATGCAACACGCCATTTTGTCACTTTACTTTGTTCTTTGAAAGCGGAACAATCAGTGTAAACAGCTAATCTGTCAAATGCAGAAGCTCAATCCAGACCCGTACGATCAGCATTCTGATCACAGCCCAACTGGCCAGAGACTGGCTGCCAAGAGAGGCTGTGTTGAACAGAAAACTCGGTACATTCAACTGAATCCCCTGCAGTGGCCCAGTTGAAAATATACCACAGTGGAAACATTTGAATGTAACATTAATTTCTCTTTTGTTTTAATTAAATGTTACGGTTCAGCATCATAGATTTTACATTACAAAAAATATAACACAGGGAGTCATATTCCTGACTGAGTGGATTACTTCTCTTTGGACGAGATGTATTATTCTGACATTTGAATAATTTGAGCGGCATTTCATCATCATGTTCATTTATCTTGCATACCTGTTACTTCTGTAATGTCTGTTAAAGATTCAAAGGCATTTATAAAGGAAAAAAAAAATTATGACATAACTCGACTGAGGCCAGGCTGCTGTCTTTCATATCTTTAAACAGCGACAACATTTACGTGTTCAAAATTCACCGGTTTCATTTAAAAAAAATATTCCAAGCTTGCTAACATAGTTGGCTGGACCACAGCAAAGCTGAAGCTGGCCATATATACACGCACGTATATATATATATATATATATATATATATATATATATATATATATATATATATATATACACACACATATATACACACATATATATATATATATATGTGTGTATATGAACACAATTCAGCATATAGCTGGATTGACATAGTCTTGTGTAATAACATATCATCAGGCTTCTGTGTACGTCTAAGCAAATATCCAGTGGGTGAAAAAGACTGATGAATTTGTCATCTGATCTTTTACTTAACCAGAAGGGCAATTATTGCTCAGTCATTCGTCATTGTGTTTTCTGTCTGACAATATTTAATTACTTGCATTTGTATCCAATGTTTTCCTTATTTTACAGAGAAGAAAAATGCACATCAATGAAGGTGCTCACAGTGCATGCAAACATCAGTCCTGCTTCACTGGAGGTCTGGTGGACGCGAAGAGAATTGCCTCAGGTTTGAAGTACCACATGGTTACCATGACAATGGTACTTTGCCGGAGGTATTGTGTGCAATTACCCAAGTCTGGGCTCCTGTCTGCTGTTCCCTGTGATGTGGTTTTCCTATGAATAAACATGTGTCGATGAATACTTTTAATGCATTGTTTATGGTGTGTTCTGCCTCCGCTCTCTGAGAAACGTGGGTTAACCTGCTGATTTGTTATACATGTTTAAGATGATGTTATAGAAGAGGGTGAAAAAGCTTTTGAGCATGGGTCAGCATAAGAGGAATTCACCACTCCTTTAGACAAGTCTTAGCTACACATACACTGCCTGGCCAAAAAAAAAGTCACCGTTTGGAAATTAATGAGCAAATTCTAGAATTGGATCATTATTGCGGTTACTAATATGCTTCAGCTGGCAATAATCATTTTCCCCCTGACTGATGAAGCGCATCGCTACTCATTTCTCAAGAAATCATGTCAGGAGACACATCCGTTGCTGGTGGAAAAGATGTTACAGTATTTCAGAACAGGCAACTTTATTGGCCTGTATTTAGCAAAGAAACTCATGAATGCAAAAACAAGTATGAGGAATCATTTTCACAAACATATTTGCCACCACAAAGTCCTGATCTCAGACACAGTAAAAGTTATTGGAATGTGCTCAAGAAAGACCACCGAGTGGTTTAACTATTATGTCGAGAAGACAAGATCTCGGCCAAAAATTATGGCATGTATGATCGAAAATAAATGTTCTGGCATTGCATATAGTTGTCAAAACAATGACAAAATGAATTTGCACTGTAATCAAAGCTACAGGGGTTCCAACTAAATATTTGAGTGTGCGACTTTTTTTTTGGCCGGGCAGTGTACCTTATTAGCCACTACAACTATTTGTTGAGAGATTTGGACCTTGATTTAACCTGATAAACATGCAATTTCAGAAGGAATAATACTTAATGTTAACTCACAAATACCACCAAATAAAAATTTCCCCACAGAAGAAAGCCTTCTTGGTGTGGGTGGAATCATAGTGGTGCCTGTGTGTGTGTGTGTGTGTGTGTGTGTGTGTGTGTGTGTGTGTGTTTGTGTGTGGTGGGGGTGCCCAATGCACTGAATGAGTATTTAGACAGTGGCACAGATTTAAAAACACCTGAAGTCCTTCAGTAAGTAAATACTGAAGTAAATATCCACAAATGAAAGCTAACCATCTTTTAACTTCAGATCGATTTTATTTTTCGCAGAGGGACTGTCATAAGGATGGTTTACAGAGTAAAAAGTGGTAGTACTCTGCCTAAACCCTAAAACGGCAAGTGAGGGGAAAAAAAAAAAACAAACCAAAAAAAATTTTCGAGAGATGGTGAGAAAGCTCTCCCCAGTGGGAAGAAATCTCAGGACTAGCCTTGCTATAATGGGGGAGCCCATCCTCTGCTGCCTAGCTAACCTAAATAATTTGCTCTGCTCTACTCTGGTGTAGTCATGGATGTGTACGAGTAGTTTGTGCATGCGTCTCCGTGCGGGTGTATAGGGTGATGAAGTGTTACGGGGAGAGATGGTGGGGTTGACATCATCATTCTCATTTGCAATGCTAATAGTCAGGTGACAGCTGCCACCTTGCTCCGAGTGCGATTGCTCCTGAAAAGAAATAGGAAGAAACAAAGGGTGAGAATAAATAGGTTTTCCCATTATCTTCCGGCCTTGCGTGTGTGCAAGGAGCTCAGGTCCTTGAGTGCGTGAATTTAAATGTAGCCTCTGAGAGAGCAAGGACAATTTCAATAAATATAACCATTTAAAACTCAACAAAATAGTGAGATCTGGAATGAAAAGCCTGGAAATACATTATTTGAAGCCCTCTCGTTGGTGACAAAAACTATTAAAATACTAATCTATACAATCTCGATGAATGTGGTGGCAAATTCATGTGAAATGGATTTCTGTTATGTGTGTATACAAGGGCCCTGCATTTATATTACATATATGTGCACTAAATATACAGACAGCCGATGCTCCAGCATATTTTTCCTTCATTTGGCTATGCAGTCCACAATTTCACATGAAGCAATTCGCATGCGGTTCAATTTTGGTTACTTTATTTAAGGGATAGTTCTCTACATGTCGTAGTGACAGCTCATTGGACCTTATATTGAGAGCTAACCACAACAGATTTCAAATGCAAATACAATGCATGAAATCTGATAATCTGTCTGCTTGCTTAGTGAATGAAAATGGCAGTAACACACACCTGACTACAGAGCAGCTGTAAAGCCAATTATCCAATTACCTGTAGTCCCTTAAAAACGGAAAAACTAGGAATCAAAAGTGTTTTAATTCCAACACTACTCATGCAGTTTTGGATGTAAATATCTTAAAATTAATGCTGGAAGTCCAAACTTTGAGGTCATATTCGTTGTTAAATTTAATCTTCAATATTCTGCAGCAGCTAGCTAAAATAACAATAATTTTGTCGGTGTTCAAACATTTATGGACCTGACTTTTGTCATGATTCTTGATTATAATCGCCATTGGAATTTATTACCATTTGTCAATAAAAGGAACACTTTTGTGCAGTAGTCAAGGAAGCATTTTTCATGCTGAGGAATGATGGAATGATTTAAAAAAATAAAAAATAAAAAGCTGCTAAATTTGTCCAGACAAATTTGGTAATTTAGCTTTGCTTCACATATAAATGCTTCACATATTTTAGCCGCAGCCAGATCAGTTTCAAATCCGAGGAACAGACTCTTTCATAGCACTATGTCCGCATTGACTCCTCAGCTGTGCAGTGTCTGACTCCTGCTTCAACTGTGTGGCTGGAGAGAGCAACAGGATGGTAGTTTTGCTGAAAGAAACCTAGTTTATGGCCAGTAGGCCCCACCAAGTGTTCAGGAGGAACTACTACACATGACGTCACTTCACTTTCAACTCCCTTCCCATGTCCCATAAGCTCTGCATTCCATGTTAACCACTTCCTTTGCATTGCAGCTGCTCTTGTACCAATTATTAATCGATGGACGTTTCTCTTGTGCCAGTAATTCTTTGATTATCTCCATTGCCTGATGATGTATAAATCAAATTCCAGATCGTCTATAAATGGTGCTGAAATCCTAAATGTCAACACACTACCAACCATTCTACAGCTGTCTGAACCTTCTCCTCCTCAGGCAACACAGATGAACTGCACTGTTGGGTTGTGTTTCTTCTAATATCAGAAGCGGATCACAGAAATAGATGGCTGATCGAGCAGCCTTGAGACTGGAAGACAAGCTCACAATCTACACCCCTGACTGTTATATACAATCCATAACTGACTGTTATATCCAATCTGATATCTGAATTTAAATTTCCTCAATTCTGAATAACCATATGAAAGTGTCTTAAGATATACAGCCACACACATAAGTATTTAGACATTGACAAATTTATTGCTATTTAAGTTGTCTACCACAGATATTAAAGTTTAAATGAAATTGTGAACATGAGGCCATTTAAATTCAAATTTGGTCAATGCTGTTGGAATTAATGCACTTTTGATGCATGGTCAACTGCTCCATGGCCAGGCATGCGTTGTTCTCTCATTATTCATATAAAAGTAAGCAGATAAGAGTTGATTTTCTGCGTGACACTTGCATTTGTAATCAGTTAGTGCAAATGCAAAGAGGCTGTAACTGCTAGTGAAGCAACCCACATGGAAAGAATCTATATGAACATGGTATATGCAGCCTATATGCCACAAATAGGCCAAATTCAGGTATATATATGTGCTTATAGAGGGCATATAGGTCTCCTATATTGCTTCTTTATTTCCACATATACCCCGCTGGCATTTTAACGTTTTTTCACAGTTGAATCACCGTTGAATTATGTTTTGATTTTGAAAGATGAATCAATGTTGATTTTGCAACAGTTTTTCAACATTGTTTCAATGTTGTTTCAACCTTGAAACAAATCTTGTTCAAATTTCAGTGTTGATTTCAGATTATTTTGTTAACCTTTTTACAACCATCAGAGTTAAACGTTCTTTCAATAGTGTTTCAAAGTTGAAACGACAACTGACATAATTTCAACCATATTTCTACGTTGAAGGTCGGTCGTGTGCCGGCTGGGTAGGCCTTAGATGTACATACAAGGTATATGTCTCCTATATAGCTCATATACCCAGTGGCAGGTTCTGTTTGTCATACCTATTATATAGCCCATATCTCACTTTTGCAACTGTCAAACATGATACCTAGCTCATATTTTTATTCTCAAGGCAATATGTGCATATTAGCCCAAAGTCCCTTTCAAAAAAAAAAACAACAATTTTATGCAATAACTTATTCATCGCATGCGAACATGTGAAATTGGCATCACATTTGATCCTAAATACATGTTGACATGTGACAACGGCATGTAATGTGTAAACCAGTCATTATTAACTAAGGCAAGTGAGAGGAGACAAAAAGCTATGATATCGACACAAATATCTAATACTATTTGTTACATTTTTTTCCTGAAACATTAACAATAACCAAGGTCATCAACTGTTTCTTGACCATATTTATTTCCATTCTATAGAGATTGAGTTGTGTATTGTGGAAGAGAAGGAAATGTATAAAAACAAAATGGTTTGATTATGTTTATTTCATCAATGAAGCATTTTTTCAAGTTTAAGACATTGCCAGATTCACCACATTAGATAAAATTGGATTCTCACCATTACAGCTCATACACATCCACTGAAAGGTTATACAGTACACTGTTACATCCGCCAAATGCATTGCTTTCCATCGTGTCTGTAATGCAGTTTCTAGATGAATACGGCTCAGAGGTCCTTAGTCTAAATGTAGCAAAATAAAACATATATAACAAAATAAAAGTACATAGAAGAACATACATTCAAGTAAACATGCTTTTCAAAAGTCATTTTCATTCCCACTTCTATTTGAGCATTTCACTGTGGTTAATTAATTTGAAGACAAAGTCTACATTTCTTTTCACAGTTTTAATGAACAGACACTTGTCTTTTATCTAAGATGCTTGTACAGCAACTAAAGGTCCCAGACTTTTCCTACAGGGATGAAATAAAAAGGATTCTTAAATTCCAACACGGAAAAAACCTATATAAACATATAGGTGTTAATCCCCGCATTGTATCAACCAGCAGTGGTCGGCAGCTCTTTTCAGGAGTAGCGTGCAATTGGCCAATGTGCTACAAGGATACAAATTGCGAAGGGCCTGCTGGGAAGGGTTATGTCGATTAGAGTTCCCCTCGGCGCGTCCTGTTAGCCAGACGGGTGCTTATAAATACGATTAACTGACCAAGACTTGCCCTTGTTCTGAGCTTGCGAAGATAAGCCTACCGCATCCATAACAAGCAATTATTACCGGCAGCGGGCTGTGTAAACTCTACTGACTTGTCAACAGGGGGCCACATAAGCAATTAAGGACTTGTACTTAGTTTCCTAATTGGATAGCCCAGATGCGGGTGTGATTGGAAATGCCGAGGAAAAAAACACAGAAGTTTTAATTGGCCGTTTTCATATAATATAGGTACCTATATGTCCCTATAATATATGAAAACGGCCAATTTTATGTATGTTGCATATATGCGAAACATATATGTAGCCCTATATTAAAACCTATATGTTTATATTGGTTCTTTCCGTGTGGGAAGCCATCATAAGGCTGTAAAATCAAAACAAAACCATCAGCGATATAACAGAAATGTAAGGCTTGGCCAAACAGGACAAAGCTGCATTTGGTCAGAGGTAATAATCAAGGGAAGACTACACCAGAGTAATTTATACCATCCGATAAAGACGACTGGTAATCCTTAAAATTAGGAAGTAAAGCAAAAAATAATAAGCTTGTAGAGCTCTGGAATATGATCCTGTAAATTTCTAAAATGAAGGTCAACTTGCACCAGAATGATGGAGAGAGATGAGAATGGAGAGGGGAAGAAACTGCTCATGATCTGAAGCATACCACCTCATCTGTGGAGTGTGGTCATGTGTGGGCATGTACGGCTGCCAAAGGAACTGGTTCTGTTATATATATTTGATACATGATTGCAAACAAAAGCAGCAGGATGAATTCAACCAAAACTCATTGGGCAGGGTTCTGGCAAAATTTTAGTAGAACCTCAAATCAAAGCTGAAAGTCTTCCAGTCAAATGTATCTCGACTGATTCATTTTAAATCCATTGTGGTGTTGCACAGAACCAAAATAATGAAAATTGTGTCATAGTGCAAATACTTATGGACTTGACTGTTTATACTCTGAAATTTGCAACACTGTAAACATATATATTTTCACACTAAAGATCATTCTTTCCACTCCCTGGAAACTCACTCTTTCATCTTGCAACAACAGGTGTGGCGTTGATGAAATATGTCTGTCAATTATATGCTTATGTTTTAATCAACATCATTTCCTACCTGTTCAGATCCAATAAATTCCAAATGCCTGTCACATTTAATGTCAATCAAATGGAGTACCACTTTTTCAGAGAATATTGCTGAAATATTTGTTTTGCTTGGATATGCCTCATATGACCAAAGTTTGTTCTTCAGTGGCTTCTGCTTATGGTGTCATTAAGCTCAGAGGGGCAGACGTGGTCGAGCAACAGAATAGCTGGCAGTGATGGGAATTGGGAACAGCGTGAACTTCCTCCAGTTCAGCTGAGTCACAGCTCTACAGGTCTCATCTCATTCACTTCTGTCAGAACAAAGCGTTGACCCGAAGTTACTCCTTAGCACATCAGTCTGTCCCTGTGAAAACTCACATTTTGGTAATGCAGACACCTCAGGATTTGTAACCAGCTAACTAATCAAGGCAGGAGATTATTGATAAAGGTCAAACTTTTTCTCCAGGGGCATTACGTTGCATATGAAGACCACAGTGGAAAAATAATCAGTCATATTTTCACGTTGTGCAGAAATGATGAAATTGAAAATTCAAAACGATCTTAGAAACAAAGCACTGAAAGAATATGCAAAATAAATAAAACACTATAATAATATACTGTTATAATATTACTATATATTATTATACATATTATAATGATACACAATATACAAAAATGCAAAATTTGGACTCTGAACATTTCTCATTTGTGATGTTCATATGTTTCCATGGAGAAAATACAAGCTGCACCATGTTAAAAGGAGAGTCACGCAGATAATACCTCTGTAAGTGCACCGCAGCAGAAAAACTATTTGACAAGAGCACCTCAAGTAAGTGTGTTTCAGGCCCCTGCAACTTTGTTTTGTCCCCAAAAAGTGTTTTTCGAAGAAGTACAAAAGAAGTGCACTTGGAATTTAAGACCGGTATCTATCCTGGTTGATGGCTGGACAACTTAATAGCTATGTTCAGACACAAACAGCGCACATAATAACCACAAATCACTGCTTTTCTGCTGTCTGTTGTGCCTCTCCTCGCCCTCATATTTATATGTCTTCCTACGAGAGGTGAAATGACTCCAAGCACTGATCCAAGCATCATAGTTGTGGGATGCCAAGTCAGACCAAATTAAATGAGCTTCTTCACAAATACTGTGCAAACTCAGAACTTACAGCCCAAGAAAGTGAGTCTGCTTGACTGCAAGTCATAATCTGATTCCATCCTTGCTATTCCATCTTCGTTTTGCACTGTATTTAGCTAAATATTTTATTTACTCCTACCTTGTGCTTCTTGTATGAAGGAGCTGTCTATGGAAATTCACGGATTCAAAGCGTTATTTTAAGATTTAGCCAAGCTGTAAGAATGTAAGATGGTTTGCCATAGCAAATTATCACATAAGAAGAAAAACGCCTTCCAGATTTTGACATGCAGTTGAGCGGATTTACTTCGTTCAGAGTTATGAGCATAATTATGGAGTAATCGTGACACGGCTCCCTCAAGTGGAATGCCACAGTAAGTCAGTAAGCAAACCACAGAAAATTTGATACGACCATAAAAAAATGAATACTTTACTCAAATGAAACACATTGACCTCGCAATATTGTGACAACGAGGGTTTGGATCACAGTTTTACGGTTCTGCTTAAAGTTCCTTGATGATATTGGATGACAGCACATCAAGCAAATGCTGACTGTTTAAAGCAGCTCCCCTTGATCTGATTGCACACAGGGGCCACAAAATGCAAAAAGGACTAATTTTAACTGAATTTAATTGGAACTAAACTGAATCAGAGCTTATTCAAATCAAAGCTTTTACATTATACTCATAGCAGCACAGAAACAATGTAGTATGAAATCCCCTGATCCATCGAGGTTCACATACGTCTCTGCCCAGCACACAGAAAGCATGAGAATTACTCACATCAACTTATGAATTGTTGCAAATATGGTCCTCCCATCCAAACACACCTCCCTGGCTTTTTTTTCTATTATTTTGCTAAATGAACAGGGATTTTTGATCAATCCTGACTGCCACAGGGAACCACACAGTGAGCTCAGGTAATCCAATAAAGTTTGTGGCTGATGTGTGAGGACCCATGTGTCCCCTTTAAATCAGACTTGGATTACCTGACACTCAGTGGGCATCTCTAATGTTATGCACACTTTCAGCTGTTACAAGTGGCAGATTTATTGTCTTTGTCCAGTTCAATAGTTTCCTGCTCTAAAATTAGTGTCTGCATCTCAAGGGGTTGGACAGCGAAAATGGAGATGTTTCGATGAATAAAGGTGGTGCTGAGCAATTTTTGTGCCTCAGACTTCGCTTATGTTTTGACTGGCCCAAACCACTTTTTATGGCAAATGCTGTCAGTCTATGTTAGTTTCATGGGACTGAATTCCACCCAACAGAGCTGATAGCTAATAAATGCATATCATCTCATTCCCTTTTTCATTTTCATAATGTACGCTACAATTAATATTAACAAAAGTACAGCAGGGTGTATTTGGAAGGGGAGGGGTTACTATTCATTTGAATATTTCTTTTCATTGGAGGAAATAAAGATCATTAAATTCAGTCTCACCCTTGTATTAATACCGCGAGTGCCATTTTGTAGACGGTTTAAATAGCCTACGTGTTTTCGTACAAAACAAATCACTTGGGGTATCAAACTCTAGCCCCCCAAACACTTCCATGCATAACTATTTTCAAGCTCAGTTATCAAAGGACTAATGGTTCGTTTTTCACCTGACAAAATAGCCAGTTTGCTATGGCACTAACGCACCGCTTATGACCCATTAAACTCAAACTTTTCACTGAAGTTCACGCTTAAGTGTGGTTCAAAGAGAGGAAAAGCTTTTATTCATACTGTAAGACAATGTCACATACATATTCAGTATCTGCTAGTCACAGTGCTTCACAGAAGCTACATCACACTCATATTGAGAGAAATATTCAAACCCAAGAGACGGCATGTTTTTATGGCCATAGCATGACAAATGGAGAAATGGAAATATCAAATGGAAAATATCTAGATCTTATACATCATTTTACATTTCCCTGCAATTCAGCAGGAAATATTTGGGATCGTCAGAAACCTCTGGATCTCCTCAAAAGTTTAAAATATGTTTGAAGTTTTACAGGTTTTATTTCAAAAGTTGAATTTGATGAATCCACGTTTGGGTCCATAGGTTGTAAGGGATGAAAGGGAATTACAACGGCTAATCTGATTGCGCTTATTGGAACCAAACCCGCATCACACCCACAGGTATTAAATTTGTCTAAGACCAACCTTTTTGACAACAGTGCCACAGCTGCACTATGGCCTCCTGTCACAAAATTACTGGCATGGAGTAAGACACACCCAGTTTTGGTCTGTGTTACCGCTAGCCCTTGTGTTAGCTGTCAGTGCTAAGGTAGTCAAAATTCGACAGAGGCATTAATATAACGGCCTCTTTTTTTCCACTGTATGAAAAACATTCATGATAATGCAGCAGTTACCTGAATAGAATAGACATATAAATTACAGCATTTAAACAGCAATTTGTTTTGTGTGGTAAAGGACTGACCATCCCTGAATTCAACTTATGGCGTATTGTACAGGTATATTAATTAAACGTGTACATGTACACAAGCCTGCTCGAATGCATGAAAGACCAATGGAGGGCTCTCGAAGGCACAATCTGTTAAATAGTCAATATGTTGTAGCTAAACTGCGGTTAAATTCAATCATATAGATTTTTATTCTTATGAAATCATAATCAATGCCTGAGCTACAAAGCAGTCTATCGTCTCAGTTTTTTCTATGCCTTTACTGATTGAAACATCTATTTATGTTTTCAAACCTCTCCCACTCTGGCTACATTTAAATTTACCCTCTCAAGGACCTGAGCTCACACAAGGCCAGAAGATAATGGAAAAACCAATTCATTCTTGCCCTTTGTTTCTCCTTGTTCCCCTCTAACAGTAATCATGCTGCACACAAGGTGACAGCTGTCTCCTTGGTATTACTACTGCCATAGAGCAAGGCAGAGAACCATCCCCCCTCATAAAGCATGTTGGCCGCATGCACATACACAAACACATACATACACAAACACACACACACACACACACACACACACCAGCACACCCCAAAAACTCACATCCACACACAAACATTAGCACATCCACAAATTCACACACACACACACACATACACACACACACACACACACACACCAGCCCACCCAAAAATTCACATCCACACACAAGCAGTAGCATACCCACAAATTCAAATGCGCGCGCGCGCGCGTGCACACACACACACATACGAACAAAGATTTATCAGTATTCACAAAAATAAACACATTCAACTATGGCTTGCCTCTTCCTATATCCTACTGTACGCAAACACGCACACACACACACGCACCACCAGCACCTGCACATAAGCACACACACCTTCCGCTACCCTCCTCACTGTGTGCCCTTTGTGTTGTCCTTTGTAGCAGTTTTGTTTCAGACATATGGATGGGTTCAGAGGAGCCAGGCTTCCGCAGCTGAGGTTTTTGTCAGGGGTCTCAAAGGTTGTGGGGATTGTGTTCCTCACTAATTCCCCTTTTCAGTGTCTTCAGATCAGAGTCTATAATGATCCAGGCAGCGCTGAGCGAGATTAGCATGCTGCTACGACGTGCGCGCTGAGATCGAAGAGGCAGAGCAGGAGGAGGCCAGAGAGAGAGGAGACTATGTGCTGTTTCATATGACTGCGCCAGTCTGTAACTGAGCTAAGGAAGTGTGTGCATGTGTGTCTGTGTGTTCCTGAATGCTTGAAGGCAATGGCTTTGCATTGATTAATTTGTACAAACTTCCAATCATCTCCCATGTTAATCGCATATTCTAATTCTCATCTGAACTATAAACAAGTTTGTGTTATGGCTATGCTTCAAGGGTGACAAAAACAAGACAGTTGAAGTGACAGATATACAGTGAAAACTCTTCCAGCCAAGATCTTGTCCAATAACAATAGATAGATAATCAAAAACAATAGAATACTGATAGATAGATAAATCTATCTATCTATCTATCTATCTCCAGATCTGAATCCAATTTTACATGCATATACATGCTGAAGAGGAGACTGAAATCAAGGAGCAATAAAATGACATCTTAAGTAACAAACTTCAGTGGAAGCCCACTCGCCTTCCATCAGGCCATGCAGTCTCAATATGCTTGGGCGTTTACAGAGATTCACATCTTTTATATGTTTACGAAAATGTATTTTCTCTCCAGAAAATAACAAGTAAATGTGTCCTCTCTTTAAATAAAATACAAGGCCTTCTGTCAATGAATAAGGAGCAATGTGACGCTAATTACCTGGGCAGAGAGTGAATAAAAACAGCTGATAAAAGGCTGCAAAGGCTAAACCTTCCAAGACAAAGAGGTACCTGTTGAGTACACGTGTCTGTTGCAGATTGGTAGTTCACTGCAGGCCACAACATTCACTTAATGACTTGCAGACTTTCAACTTGATAGCAAGGTGTCTACTTTTGCACGGGCAATAGACACAAAAGCAAATCTCTGAAATTATTGAACTGAAATGCTCATCTGGAAAAAGAAATATACCCCAAGGAAAAGTATGGTCATTTGACTCCAGTCAGACACCTACATCTAAAGAACTGGCTCCAGGTGTTATTGGGTATTTTGCATGCGTGACTCTCGCAATCAATTTTTGGGAGTTCAATTGTACAATTTACAGGACATTATCGGGAGTTTGCCAGTGCTATTGATCCAGGATTGTGAGTTTGCGTAAGTGACTGATAAGGAGTTATTGGGAATTTACATATATGATTGACACTATTTTATTGGGCAGGATTGACACAGAATTGAGATTTTGCAATATGTGACCTATAAGGAATTATAGGGAGTTTGCATACGTGACTGACCCTGAGTTATTGGGAGTTTGTGTATTTGACTGACACCAAGTTATTGGGAGTTGCCTGTATGATTGACATGGGGAATCATTGGGAGTTCAAGAATGCAACTGAGGAGGAATTATTGGGACTTAACATACAGTATATCAATGATACACCCAGCAGGAAAATTCATATAAAAAAACTTGTTTCACACGTGTAGGGTTACGTGTAAAATGTGTCGAATACAAGTGTCTTTTATGTATAAAGTGGGAATTTGAAATCACTTGTAAAACGTGTAATATTATATGTGGATATATCACAAACTTTACGCCAGTTTTACGCAAATTTCTCCTCAAGATGGCTACAAGCTCACAAATATTCTTTACCTTTATTTCACCAGGGATATTCCAATTTCTTCATTTCTAGGACATTGTGGAAGAGCTTCTTTCTACTCTATCTTAACCCAGCCAGAAGTCCAATCCTCAGCAGGGGCTAAAACCATCAACTTTTCAATCACAAGTTTAGGTTCTTACCACTAGGCTACCCTGCTGCTCTCATGTCAAAATAGCGATGGTTTTTTTAATAGCTGAAACTCATGCTCCCCACATTTGTGGGCAACTTTTATGCAAATCATTAAGGAGTAAAGTGAAGAATTCAGTGCTTTAACTTGATAAATGCTAATCTCATGTTTTATGGTGTTACTCGAAATATATACTTTCACCAAGTAACAATGTATACTAGTCAGAAATCTGCTTTTCTCATGACATATTGTTTCTGAATCTACAAACCCCAATTTCAATGAAGTTGGGATCTTGTGTTAAACATGAAAAAAAAACAGAATACAATGATTTGCAAATCCTTTTCAACCTATATTCAATTGAGTACACTACAAAGACAAGATATTTAATCTTCAAACTGATAAACTTCATTCTTTTTTAGGAAATATTCACCCATTTTGAATTTGATGTCAGCAACACATTCCAAAAAAGCTGGGACAGGGGCAACAATAGACTGTGAAAGTTCAGGAATGCTCGCAAAACATTCAAATACTGGAACATTCCACAGGTGAACAGGTTAATTGGAAACAGGTGAGTGTCATGATTAGCTAAAATGAGCATCCCCGAAAGGATGAGTCATTCACAAGCAAGGATGGGGTGAGGTTCACCTCTCAATGGACAACAGTGTGAGCAAACAGTCCAGCAGTGTAAGAATGTTTCTCAACATGATGCAATAGCAAAGAATTTAGGGATTTCATCATCTACAGTCCGTAATATCATCAAATTCAGTGAATCCCGAGAAATCTCTTCATGTAAGCGGCAAGTCCGAAAACCAACATTGAATTCTTGTGACTGTCTGTTCCTCAGGCGGCACTGCATTAAATACCAATATCATTCTATAAAGGATATTACCATGTGGGTTAACACAGTTTGTCAATACATCTAAAAGTGCAAGTTAAAACTCTAACTTGCAAAGCAAAAGCCATATATCAACAACACCCAGAAATTCTGCCGGCTTCTCTGGGCCCAAGCTAATCTGAGATGGACTGACGCAAAGTGGAAAAGTGTGCTGTGGTCTGATGAGTCCACATTCAAATTGTTTTTGGAAATCATGGATGTTGTGTCCTCCGGGCTAAAAAGGAAAGGGACCATCTAGATTTTTATCAGCGCAAAGTTCAAAAGCCAGCATCTGTCATGGTATGGGGATGTGTTAGTGCCCGTGGCATGGTTAACTTGCACATCAGTGAAGGCACAATTAATGCTGAAAGGTACATACAGGTTTTGGAGCAGCATATGCTGCCATCCAAGTGACGTCTTTTTCAGGGACATCCCTGCTTATTTCAGCAAGACAATGCCACACCATATTCTGCTTGTTTTACAACTGCGAGGCTTCATAGTTAAAGAGTGCGGGTAGTAGACTGGCCTGCCTGCAGTCCAGACCTGTCTCCCATTGAAAATATGTGGCACATTATGAAGCGCAAAATACGACAACAGAGACCCCGGAATGTTGAGCAATTGGAGTCGTACATCAAGCAAGAATGGGATAAAATTCCTCCAACAAAGCTTCTACAATTAGTGTCCTCAGTTCCCAAATGCTTATTGAGTGTTGTTAAAAGGAGAGGCGATGTAACACAGTAGTAAACATGCCCCTGTCCCAGCTTTTTTGGAACGTATTGCAGGCATCAAATTCAAAATGAGTGAATATTTCCAAAAAAACAATAAAGGTTATCAGTTTGAACATTAAATATCTTGTCTTTGTGATGTACTCAATTGAATACAGGTAGAAAAGGAATTGTAAATCATTGTATTCTGTTTTTATACACGTTTTACACAATGTCCAAACTTCATTGGAATTGGGGGTTATATCTAAGGGGAGATTTAACTAAAATATATCATCTTTTTATCCCCCTCTTTCAAATAAAACATGAAATTGAAAAAGTGACCGTAGTTGTATGGTTTATATATGTAGTTATATGATGAATTTTAGGAATATTGCATACATGCATGACAGAATTATTGAGAGTTTGTAAATGAGACTAATACAGTGAGTTATTGGGAGATTGTATGGCTGAGGGAATTATTGGTGGTTAGTATTTATGACTGAAACATTGATTTATTGGGCGTTTTCATATTTGACTGACACTCTAAGTAGCTGGGAGTTTGTGTAGGATATATGACTTCCTCCATGAGTCAATGGAAATTTGATTATATGAAAGACATGGTGAGTCTTTAGGAATATGCGAATTTGACTGAAACATTGAGTGTATGTGTAAGTGAGAACGGTGAGTTTCCATGAGTTAGCATGTGCGAGTGTGACATAGTAAGTTATTGGGAATTTGCTTATATGGCTTTTAAGAAATTATCGGGAGCTTGATGATAGTATGTGACTGACACTGGGAATTATCAGGAGTTTGCATATAGGGCTGAAACTGGGAGTTTATTTCCATTACTGAAAGAATTATTGGGAGTGTACATATTTGACCAATTCCAGTAATTATTGGGGGTTTGTGTATATATAGTAACTGACATGGTCAGTTATTGTGAATGTGCATAAATGACTGAAACTTTGAGCAATTGGGAGTTTTTGTATGGCTGATATGGTGTCATTGGGAGTTTATGTGCATGACTGACACAGTGAGTTACTAGGGGTTTGTCTGCAAGACTGACATGCAGGATCATTGGCAGTTTGCAAAATGAAATGATGGAAAACCATATCCCTTAATAAAGCGCATGTGTGTGTTTACACACACACACACACACACACATATATATGCACATAAGTTCATATACAGACTGGCGCAGTCATATGAAACAGCACATAGTCTCCTCTCTCTCTGGCCTCCTCCTGCTCTGCCTCTTCGATCTCAGCACACACGTCATAGCAGCATGCTAATCTCGCTCAGCGCTGCCTGGATCATTATAGACTCTGATCTGAAGACACTGAAAAGGGGAATTAGTGAGGAACACAATCCCTGCAACCTTTGAGACCCCTGACAAAAACCTCAGCTGCGGAAGCCTGGCTCCTCTGAACCCATCCATATGTCTGAAACAAAACTGCTACAAAGGACAACACAAAGGGAACACAGTGGGAGGCACTGTGTGAGTGTGTGTGTGTGTGTGTGTGTTTGGGGAAAGACCTGGGGGTGTCTGGATGGGTTTATTTTTCTGGATTAGTGTCTTATTGTTTGGTAACAATATTTGGATTAAATTATAGTTGTTTTTTATCTATTCTTTTTCTCTCTCATCGTCCTCTTCTCCACATAAAATACAGTCTACATTTGGACAGTTACATAATCCAATTCTTTACTTTAGCTGTGTGCTCCAGCAAGTCAAAACCAAACCATGAGTTTTAGAGGTTAAAGAGCAAACTGTCAGCCTTAATTGGCAGATATTGTCATCCATATTGGATGACCTTCAGAGGAATTGCAGCCTTTTCATTGGCTTTTACACAGCGGCCATCCAAGTAATAATGGACTACAGTCTACATGAAAGGAAAGTTTAAAACACTTTCAGGGTCCATTTCAAAAATGGCTCCATCTGAGGTGATTATTTTTATTTGATATTTCCTGCTCATCACATTTGACCTTCTCCCATTCTGTCTTTTATGAGGTAATTGACCACCCACCCCCCCAAAGACCCCCTGCGATGCCCCATTATGGAACATCCCTTTGTGTATGGAGTGGGTGGAAGTCCCCCCCCACTGAGAGACTGAACTACTGTACAAGCGAAGGGGAGGGGGGGTCCAGAGGGACAATTATATCACTTACTAATGGAGAGGGAGGGGGCGGGGAGGGGCTGAACCCAAACTCATGTCTCCTGCAGCTGACTTCGATTCCCAGACTTAACGACAGGCTGTGCAAATATACACTTTTTTCCACGGTTTTTGGCATAAATGAAAATAAATCTACCAGAAGTTTAATTATCAGTGGTTGAAAATACATCCTCCAAAATTCAATTTACCAAAACGGTACTATTTTCACAGTCAAAAGGAGATTCGAACAAAATTTAGCCTTTCTTCCCCTCTTCTGTCGCTAAGAAAATATTGCTGCATTATATGGACTTTTTCAACAAAGTATCAAAGTAAACGATACCTCTTAAAAGGCTGTTTGCTCAGTACAATGGCTGTGAGTTAAAAGTGTCAGTGAGTTAAGGCTTAATTTATTGGGCATCTTAGAGTATGGGCCGTATAGCCAGTGTTAGCGGGACTGGAACTCCTATCATCAGACTTCAGACATGCTGATCTTGTAAGACTGAAACTGTCTTGGTCAGTCTGGTGAGTCATGACAAGATAGCTTTGGGAAACCATCAACATGTTCAGTGTTAATCCCACTATAGCAGAGTCCAATAGTAAGTCTTCTGTCATCATTTCTTGTCTCACCTTGAAACAATTATGAAGTTGAGGTAAGAAGAACATTCCCTGATACAGGTAAAATCTTGCCATTTGACACTAATTAGTCGTTCCAACAAACAAAGAAGGTCCAGCTGAATTTTATGTAAACCCCTCTCACATGCTTTACAGGCACCGAGTATACTATTTTTTTCCCTAAACTGCGGTATGAAATTGATAATCACATATTCTGTTCCACCGAACCTTGTCCTACCGTGCCTGCTTGACAAGGCAGCACTGACGCATCTGCTCTGAATACCAGATGTACTTGCGTACATCATTTTCTGTATAAAATTCAATACCTTACCCACCCCATTACCCTAACAGAGGCACGTCCCCCCAATTCAGTGGTGGCAAATACGCCATGTAAGGTGGATGCGACGAGGTCGCATTATGCGTCGCCGCAAACCCGAGCGGGGCAGTCTGTGCGGAGGCCGAGGAAGCCTTTCATTACCGTCTGTCTCATTAAGCCTCCGCCATCCCCACTGATTGCCTGTACAAGCCAGCACAAGGCCATAGGCTGCAGCCACACAAAGGATTATGGTAAAAAGGGCCAACTGACAAAACACCTCTCCCGGTCCCTTTATTGTGCTCATTTGCATTTCTATCAGGGTTATATAGTTCATCATCAGGCATTTTTTAACCCCCTCTACTTCAGAAGGGGTCAGGATTTAAAGCGATAGCGCCCGTCCTTCCCTCCGCCAGATATTTGCCCCAAAAGATCAGAAAATAAGCCAGAGGCTTTAAAAAGTAGCACTACAAGGCCCAATTTGTACCATGTAAGAGTATTCTGCGTCTGACAGAACAGGGAAAATACATTTTGGAGAGAGATTTCTCTCTCGGATAAATGTTTGGCTTCTCCAATCGCACCCGAGTCTGGAATGTCTAATAGGCAAACTTTGTGCGAAGCAATGCTCGCAAGCAACTCATGCTGCCATCTCAGGAGAGTGCAGACAGTTTGCGGTTCTCCTCCAAAAACGTGCGCTTGTAAGCTGCCACTTCTTTACGCTCGCAGCTTAAACCTTGCAACATCAGATCAAGGGCGGAGGAAACGCAAACTTGTTTGCTTAGAGTTTCACTGTCGAGAGCCCGGCTGGCCAGCAGGAGGCGCTTGAGCAACAAACAGTGCTTACCCTAAGAGACTATATCCCTCCCATATCCTCCCTCACCAGTGCAAAGCCGATTATGCTCCGCTCATAAAGGGCTGTTAACCACAGTTGCCCTGGTACGGCTCGGATTCCGACCCTTGGAAAGATATTTCATCCAATCATTTCATCGTTGAGTCAAAAACTCCAATAATTTTTATCTCCGCCAAGGAGATTATGCGATCGAGTCGGTTTATTTATTTATTTATTTGTCTGTCTGTGGACAGGATTTCTCAGAAACTACTGGACGAATCTTCATGAAATTTTTACCAGAGATAGATCTTGGTCCAGGGACGACTCCATTAATTTTTGGTGATGATCCGGATCCGGATCTGGATTCTGGATCCGGTCCTAAAATCTTCCCAAGAGACAGATCTTGCATTTGTATCAATTTCATCCTTTGGCGGAGATCATAAATCTCGGATTGCTCTTGTTTTGATTGTAGCTATACGTATCTCTGACATTAGGCCGTTTTATAACCATGTAAAATGCACCGTCAGTGAGCCACTTTGGCTGCAAGCATCGGCAAAATGTGTTGATTGTAATCTGCAACTGCACCTAATAGGATTAATTGGGAGGCAGAAGGACCCTGGGCCCCTGTGGATTCAGAGGAATCGAGCTACACCTCCATTCCAGCAAGATATTACTGCCAGCTTGCTGATGCATATTCCGATGGGACATATAGCAAAAATTCTGCCCTCTAACTGTTCCATCAACGGTGGACATTTCAGGAATCATAAATCCTGGCCTCTTTACTTCTGCATATGAATTCAGCCAGCTGATTCCTATAATTGGCTCATTTTCCTGACAGAAATTTGTATTATTTCGCAAATCCATGTGGCTGAAACAAACAACCAGGATTGTCCACATCTGCCTAAAAAACCACAGCTGTCTGATTTTGCTCATTAGTCGTACGTTCTAGCAGAAGAATTGCGGGCACGAGCAAGACCGGGTAGGCTGAAGCAAAATATTGGGGTGCACTGGGACTGGGACTTTACATCTCTGTTTATGTAAAACGGACCCCGAATTTCTAGGGCTGGACCTTCAGTGCCGCTATAATTGCACTTTCATGCCTGAGATCCTCCGGGTAATTAAGGGCCACATACTTCAACTTGTGTCCTGCCAGGAAACGTGAGGTCATGCAAGGGGGGAGGGGCATGGAGGTTCATCACCATGGAAACAAGGAAAGCTGAGTGCTCCTGAAGATGTTGTTGCATGGCAATAGGGTATCACTTATCAGGCTGGTATTGCAATCGGTAACAGGGAGCCTGGTGCGATGAATCTCAGAAGCTTCATTTCCTATTTCAAGCTCTTTGCCCTATTCTCACATCTAATAACCATGTCCAGTGGCTTTTTGCCAGTCTTTTTTTCCATAGGAAGATGGTGGTTATTCTAAGAAAGAATTGGTGGTACACAGTGCTCAGAAATACACAGAGTATGTGCTGGTTTCTGCGATTCCAGTCTGTTTCTTTTTACTTTCCTGTCAGCATCTCTCCAACCTAATTATCCACTATCCCTCTCATGTACAAAGTCATCACTGGAACAAAGCTCCATGCCGCTTCCACCAGCCTCCATATCTACTTTTCCATCTCTCAGCTATGCACAAACCCAAACGCTGGAGCCTATTAGCCAAATTGAACTGGGGAGTTGCTCAAATTAGTCCCTGTGCAATGTAGCCTTTCACTTCCTGCTTCTTTATTTTTTCATTTACAAAGTATTTCACCATTGTCACGAATGCTACCTCGGAGAAGCATGCTCGTGATCTGAAGTTAAGGCTTCCTCTTATTGTTTTTTAATGTGTGTTCACCTTTTGTTCCAAAGGGACCTGAGCATCATTTGTGTGGATGTGGACCGCAGCAGGAAGCTTAATAGACAGACTAAAAATAAAGATATACCTTCGAGTTAAATGGGGTTATAGCACTCACCTCAGAACAGCTTCTTTTCCTGAGCATATGCTAAATCGATTTTCATAGCCACTGAGCCCATTTTAGGCAAAATGACAGGATCTGGTGTTTCTTTTCTAGTGTAGAAATTGATTTGGGAGATGTAGTTCTCCAATTCGTGCAGTAGGTGGCATAATTGTGCAGCACAGGCGTGAAAACATTCGAACAAGCGCTCATACCGTAATAATATTTCTCTCTCTCTCTCTCTCTCTCTCTCTCTTTTACCTCACATTCTCCTATCGAGCTTAACTATCTTATTCAAGCACAAGTACAATTTAACTGCGCATTCATAAACAATGATCATTTTGGCAGTGCAACAGATTCCCTTTCATTAATAACATGCAGCCTATCAATACTAACCACATCACCAATAGTTAGTGCCACCAAGTAAGTAAATGGACTGAACAAATTGATTATGCTGAATAAAAACGGATTTGCAAGCATTTATTTTTAAAGTATGACATTCAATGACTTATGTATTTCAGCAGTTGAAGCTACAGGACATTAGAGCCAATTAATACTATTTGCCATCATCTTTAAACTAACCAAAAATAGGTGAGGTAGAGTCATTTTCAATGATAATGGTCCTGAACGTTTCGTTTTTACCCATTTTCCAATCTTGGTATGGACCCATCAGCCATCAGCGTTTAAATGGCATTGAATGTGGCATCATTGGGCCAACCCCTGTGCACTTTACATTAAACTTTTGCCACAAAATTATTGGACAGCTGAAAACGTAAACTTTTCCAACCGTTTGCGATAACTGCTTTCTAGGGACTAGAGACGAAATTGAGAGTCACACCAGCAAACACACACACACACACACACACACACAAGGCTGTTTTTATTTGAAGTGCACAAAGGCAACAGAGTAAAATTAGATGCAATCAAGTAGAAAGGAATTGGCAGCTAATGTGCAAACCCTATTAAATTGTTAATCACGCAAAACACATCAAAACCAGGTATTCAATGTAATTACCGATTGTGCTCCCTACCTCTGCTATTTGAAGCTCGCTAGTAGAGGCTGTTTCCGGTCTTCAGCATTGTTATGAACGCGAGAGCGAAGCGCTGTCAGTAGAGCGCAGAAGCCGGCTTTTACCTGACCTTGGTTTGGCCTTTTTTCCCCGGGAGAGGAGAGCGTGGGGAGTTTGCAGTCTTAGTAGCGGTGACCTGCGTTTGATAAAATCATCGTGGTTAAAGGGCTCGCTGAGGATTTCTGCATGGTGAGACGTGAATGCGGTTTTTTGGAGGGGCGCACTTGAGCGCCCTTCTCTTGAACTCCGAGACGCCAGAGAGACACTTGAGGCCTGTCACTCAGCACTGGCCCTACCGCTGCTGCCACGGCGACGGCGTTTTCCTGCCAAGCATGAGCGGAAGAAGAGCATCGCCTGCTGGGAGCTCTCTAGGCGAATGCGTCTGACACAGCTCAAATAGGTTCCATAATTAATCATACAGTAACACACGCACCATTGAAAGTAAGTAATAAGTACCAGTGCTTATATGAACTAATGATAATTGTTATGCAGAACTATAAAATTGTTTTTTTTTTGTTTTTTTTTTTTTTCCAAACCAGCATGTTGATGGGCTGTGTTCTCGGGTTAATTTCATGCAGTAGGCCAAACAGTTGGGGTAGATCTCAAGCAGTAGGCCAAACGGTTACTAAACAGACTGTTCAAAAATAACCACCATTTGAAACGTCTGAGGGCGGCCTTGACATACTGTAGAAGGAGTCTTTGGATTGTTTGAGGTTATTTTATCATGTTTTTAATGTTTTATGACATTTATCAGGACTCGATATAATTCTGATTGAGAATCTGTATCATTCCAGAAAGATGATGTGGAGGGGGTGGAAGAAAATACAATTAAATGATTAGCGCACTGCGGGACCACTAACAATTAAAACCATTATGGAAATTAAAATGACATTATGTCACAGCAGAAAGCCGATGGTGCCGGTGTCGTCTTTTAAAGCAATTTTCATAATTCCAATAATTGAAATTATGCCATATTCATTCATTTGCCGGGTGACGAGGGCTAAGAGCGGACACTAATGAAATGCAATCATTAGCATCTAAACAAAGTAATTGGAAAGTCCTTTATCTCCGGGGATAGGTGATAAGGCATCATCACCCTCCTCCATCAAAATGCAAAAACAAGCAATTAAACTATAGACAAAGATGAGTCGGGCTTGTGGATCCAGGTCTGGGCACGTTTGAAAACAGCACTGATTGCCTTGATTAAAGGCCCTGCTCCATCCTCTGATTTGTTTACAGTTCATGTTTCGGGGATCTTGAGTAGAAATTCTACCTAGTTGTATTTTTTTTTCCCTTTTCTTTTTTTAAGAAGAGAGAGGAGAATTTTATGTACAATTGTAAAAGCCAAAGCCTGATTTAGCTTTAATGTTGAATATCCAATTTTTGTACTTGGATATCATGCAGCTTAAATGGCAGAGAAATATAACTAGAGTGTTCAGGTGAACACGTGTCGCCTGCGAACCTTATGTGAAAGTGTGACTACCAACTGAAAGTGTGACTACCGGACAGACAGACAGACGCTGGACAAAGTGATCCCTATGTGCTGCTATGCTTCGCAGGGGACACAAAAATGCTATTGCACCTATTGCTATTTGCGCCTCTTTTTGTTATGTCTTATCTTAATTAATTCCTTTCTTTAAATTCAAACTTTGGTGGATGCTTCAGAACACAGTCTGAAGTCTGTCAAATTTAGAAACCTGAATTCAATTTTGAAGATTGATTCGATGTTTCCTGTGGCTTAAAAAAAAAAAGGAAAAAAAAAAAAAACACCGCCGAGCCATTTAATTGTGGTGGACATGCGTTGGGCTTTGACAGATGAGCCTGATCAAGATCTGTGCTAATAGCACACCTTGAAGGAATACTTACTAATGATAGCGGGAGCCCCAAGCATAATTAATGTAATTTTATTTTTTCAGGTTTTTAACTAAT
This sequence comes from Gymnothorax reevesii, assembly GCA_029721435.1. Classification (NCBI taxonomy): domain Eukaryota; kingdom Metazoa; phylum Chordata; class Actinopteri; order Anguilliformes; family Muraenidae; genus Gymnothorax; species Gymnothorax reevesii. Next base: position 164,108,861 of record CM056573.1, on the reverse strand, counting down.
GCAAATTTTTCACAAAACTGTTTATTTTTGCGGTTAATTTCCTTTCCTTGTACAGGGAGTTTTACTTACTATATCTACGGATGATGAGTTGGGGACAAATTGGATGAGCAATCGTTACACTGAGTCCGCCAAAGCATCTGCCACAGCATCCACTGCATCCATAGAGATAGTTGCTTGTAAGCTCTACAGACTACAAATTTCAATGGATTTATTTCCTATTTGGCGTGGGCCTTTGTTTGTGGTATGGTCATGAGCCTATTCATTTTGGGAGAAATAGAGTAGGGGGTACGGGGATGCACGTCGACCAGCGGGCAACTGACTTGTTATTATGCGTATAATTGAAGCCCTCCGTGCAAGACCCAGTTATGCCCCTTTTTGGTGGCAAATTACAAGAAGGTCAGTGACCCTACCACCATTTTCACTGCTGATTAAAATATTTACCAGCCCAGGAATATGTGTAAACAATCATTTGTCCTAAAGATTGGTAACTAAAAAGTTCTGAGTTGAAATGCTTAACTTCATTTTTCTCAAAACTTGAAAAAGTGACATAACTGGTTTTTGTGTGGAAGGCCTCAATTGTCAAAACAGCACACAGCAAGCAATGTAAACTTACATTTATCAAATGTTATTAGTTGAAATCTTTAAGTTTAAATTTCTCCCCTCAGCCTTAGGCCTACCAGCAAGTGGCCTATGTACACTCCATTCATTCAGCGAAGTACACTGGCTAGTGTTAAGTTGACATGCCTCTCACGGAATGTCTTATTAGTTTTTCTTCGCGAACAAAAGTTCAGGAAGGCTGAATTCCACCTCTGCTGCACGCATATACTGGTGGCTTGCAAAGCCAATATGAACATTCAGAGTCTGCCGTAGCAGCTGCAGATGGAGTGGTCAGCTCATTGTGTTTGGTGGGGTTGGACCCTGTTTGGTCTTCAAACTCTAAAAGCATACAGCATCGCCTCCAGGCTTCTACTAACACTACAACCACCAAGCATACCGTGCATTTCAACCGTATGAAAAGCATAGCGTACAGCAAGTACAAAGTTTTCAGGGGAGCGTTTCCCAAAAGCACAAATGCTAACTTACATAGTTGGAACTAGTGACTGTGAAAGGGTGAACTATGTAAGTTACTAACTTGGAGTATAGTTGTCCATCTTTTCATCGCTCAATATGATGCTATCAATTTGCTACCAGCTAACATGTTTGTTGATTGTCTGCTTTGTGATGTAATAGGTCAACTAGAAAAAGGTCCAACATGAAAAAGCTTAAAGGGGACATATTCGCACCTATCGTTGCAGAGACGAACATGCATCGGTCAATAAAACGATTTCCTAATGTGCGTTGATACTGGGACAAGAGCAATAGTCTGATTAAATGGCCAAATTGAGCTATAACTGTTGCTCGACTTAACTGTGCATGTAAACGTACTGAGTGAGTCCAAAGCTTTGGGTAGGTTCCACAAAACGAGATGTTAAATATTGTTGGGCTGAGCTACTTTGGGTGACAAGTGTGGCGTCTTTGACAAGCTGGAGCTCTCTTATAAGCTATTTAATTTTATTTGTATGGGTTTCAGGCCCTCAGGTTGATCAGGTTCTAATTAAGTTCTAATTTAACACGTGCTCTGAACGTTATTCTTAAAGTTATGTGGAGGCATTAATTAACATTACTGACTTCCATAATGTCAAACATCGATCCCGACTAGCCACAGAAATTTAGAAAAATTTTTTGCATGTCAACAAAATTTTTACAAAATTATAGTTACATGAAATTGACTTATGTTAGTTTGGCAGACAATACCTATTGTCACCTCACCAGCAGTAATTATTCTGCTGACAGATAGTACTAGCAAAGTTAAGAGCCTTACAGTGAAAGTATTTGCCTCCTTCCTCTGGTGGGCACCACTAAACAAAAAAATTAGCTTTGATAACTTCTTCAGTCAGTGTATTAGAGGTTAACTTCGAGAACACTGAACCGATAAACTACTAAAAACTTAGCAGAAACTAACAATTACTGCTAATGCTTATTTTATGAATTTAGCATCAGTTTTCTTTTTTGGAGCCAAAACCTTAATGAACAGACCAAGACAGAGCAATACACATGAAGGAAGAAATAAAATACTGTTGACTGCTTAAGAGGCAATTTTCCGACAATGAAATAATAGGCTATTTAGTTTCATGTATAGGCTGTGAGTCGCACATCAACCGTACACATTTTCCTTCAGCAGCTAGATATATTTGCGTATTTATCATCCCCCGTAGCTTCCATTTAGATTTGCTGTATAGAAAAAAGTACCACCAAGCATTGCGCTGGCTCACTGCTCCACGCACCCTCAACCCTGTGCAGATCTCAGACCTACAATTGTCACAGGTATTATTGCACTGATACACCTGTAATTATATTATACAGAGGACCAGTCATGATGATAATGCCGACAGATTATTCTATGCGCAGGGGAACAGGCTATAAAAATACCAAACCTCGAGGCGTTATTTTTCAGTCTTAACCGGCAAATGCAGTATGGGCGATGGATCATTGCAAACATGAGATGTAAAGTAGACATGCTCGCAAATAACTAAAATAAACAAGTCGACATGGTCAACAACATCCCCCGCCAATCGTGTGCTTCTTATTTTCGAACTCCATCAAGGCCTTTATGGTCTGAAGCTACAGACCAAATTTGGTTGTCCTATCTGTAATAGTTTCTGAGAAAAGTTGTCCCCTTTCTCTTGAACGGACGGACGGACGGACACACGCACGGACGGACTGATGTAGGTCAAACCTATATCCCCCTCACACTTCGTGTTGGTTGGGTATAATAAACATAGGAGTTCTTAGTGAGCATTTTGTTCTAGTGAACAACGAGAAAGATATCCATTTGGAATCCCTGAGTTGTCCTCCAAAACATATTCTGAAAGATATAGCCATCCCATCCATTTTCTGAGCCAAGCAATTAACGTTTATCAAGACTCACAATTGCCCTGAAGCCCCAGCTGGAGAAGTCAGGATGACCAACACTGTTGCAGGTGGGTATGCTAGCCAGATATCTAGCTCTTTTCTAATGTCAGTTTAATGATCTGGGAAATTTTCTCACCTCCTAGCAAACTCCAGCCAACTCGCGTTGCAACCGTAAGCTAACGTTACATGACAGAAATGATGCTGACCGTGGTAAAACAGCATGGTGAGACATGTTGCCAAAAGGGCTGGCAAAATTTTCCGCTTGCTCTCTTGCTCCAGTCAGCTCTTGCTCTCACAAGCTAACAAAAGCTAAACACAAGCTAAACAAAAACCAAAAGGTAATATCATACATGTTGTCGAGCTTGTTTTGTGGGAAATGCATCCTCACCCATAACATCCTCTGCATGCATATTTTGGGATGCCAATTCTGTTGATGGAAACATACCTTACATTAGTTTGCTAATTAATTCAAAAGTGACGTTTCTCAGTGAAATCTGGGGCATGCACTCTTAGCTGCCCAGAGGTGGAGACTAGCAGAAAATCCAAGCCAAAATAGGTTGAATGTACCTCCAACCAAGTTACCGTATGGATAAAATTATGACACTGGAGTGGAAGTAGATAGATTTTGAGGTTGATTTCCGGAGATACAAAAAAAAATTGACAAAAACTGCATGAATTTTTCACATTATATTCCTAACTCGGATAGATTGAGATGAGGTTGAAAATCAGGAAAGTGCCCCTTTTAATTAAACTTTACTTACGGAAAAAGATGTTAGCAGACTAAAAGTTTGGGGAACTAGATTTAGCAGAAGCTTATTGGTCTGCTATGAGTTTTCAAAATTAGCTGAATTACTAATCCACTAATGAAAAAGTCAGCTTTGCCAATTAGCAGTTAATGGATCAGCGGACCCATGACCATCACTGCATCCTTCTCAATTTCTTACGTTTTTGTCATTTGTCATATTTAGTTGTTTCAGATCATCCAAATAATTTTAATAGGGTATATGACCATGTCATGTACAACGTCAACGACAATGTCTGCAAACACAAATGACAGATTTTAATTATTAAATTTTTTAAGGTGAATCTTTTGTTTGTTTGTTTTTTTTTTTCAATGTGGAAAAAAAAATTGCCCACATAGCCCCAATGACTGGTTGCCCCGCCTTGGCGGCAGAAACTGCAGCCAGATATTTGCATTAGCAGGCAGTGAGTCTTCCACATCATTGTGAAGGACTTTTCGCACACTAGTCTTTGCAGAATTGTTCTAATTTAGCCACATTAGCTGCCTGTGGCAACAGGAAAATCTTTGCTCTAATCTTGAAATCATTTTCGTTATATTTTCATAAGATGCAAAGAATTTTGAGGATCTTTGATTGTCTAAAGTTATCGTTGTCCTCCTTGCACTCTAGAATATTGCAGTTGTTATTTCATTTAGATTTCATTCATCGATTTCATTTAGATCGATTCTTGTTTCCTATTTGTGAGCTGTTTTTTTTTAAGTCCAAACTAGTTCATAGACCCAAATACATTGTTTGTAATTTTGCGTTCTTATAGTTTCATTTATTAGATAGAAAGCTATTTTGAACAAGTCTTAGCTAGTTTGAGTTTTTACTTTCATAATGTGGTGCTACAATGGCAAAGAGAACATTGATGATTTTTTCCTTTACACAGGCTGCATCTCTGATTGCTTTGCCCTGTTCTCTTTGCAGAGCAAATGCTCTCACACTTATTAGAGATACTTGTGCCCTATGGGAATATTGTCTTTGTCAGGGTTAGCTTTGCAAGGAAGTAAGCTAAAATAGCTATTTTTTTTACAGTGAAAAGAACTATACCTGCGTTGTCTCCTCTGGAATCATCTCCGCATTTGTCACCATTAGTTTGAAGTAAATCTGTATGATTTTTAGTATCAGTATATTTAGCGAAAGCTCGACAGCAAAACGCTTTACTGCAGCCTGTAAAAATGATATGTAGCCTTCCTGTTATGGGAACTAATTGGGCATTTTTTTTCAATGGACCCAACTGCAGCTGTTAAAATAACCCTTTGCATTCCCTGCCGGAGAATACAAGTGGAATTGCAGATTAGATTTGCAGATCCTATGAGAGGGCACACAATGAACGGCCTCCACGTTTTTTTTTTTTTTTTGTAAGGTAAGACAGCTGGTAAATTTTAGTTGAAGTCCGCTTTCTTGCTATGCTGATAAAATGATCTTTCCTTCTTTTTATGTGGTGCCTAATCAAAAAAAGAGGCCGAGTGTAAGAGAAATTGAATCGGTGGAATGGAGACAGAGGTTACTGAGAGAGCATGTTTCCAATACTCCCATACTTGTTGGCATTCCTCTTCATGTTTACAGTGGTTCCTCCTCGTCTTCTTGTTCCTGGGTCCCCAATGGATGACATTATTAGAAAAAAGTAGGGAGGATATTCAAGAGCCATTGATGAGTTCATGTTTCATCCATAACCATTTCCCTAATTTCCGCCCACCATTTTGTTTCTCTTTGACATCAAGAGAGAACTTCTCCCTGTTGGAGATTACACCCACGCCACTCCCTTAGGTTTGCAAGGGTTCTGAAGATGGCAGCACTGGGGCAAAAGGATTGAGAGACCTTTGCCGTTCATGTGAATGGAAATCAAGTAGCTTTCCCCATCATCTCTGGACCTGTAATGTTTTTTCTACAATTACATCCTGTAAATTAAGCACTTTTGGAGGTCAGTTTTTTTCTTTTTTTCATTTCATCATTTTTTTCTTCAATCCTCCCTTTTCTCTTATTACCTTTCTCTCCCTCTTTCTCCCACTCTTTCTCCTTTTTTAAAAATGTCTTTCTCCATCACAGTAAATGGAAATACCGTCCTTGGTCTTTCAAAAGATTCCATTCAGGGTTTTTTGTGCTCTTGATCTGACCCTGTGACAGGCATTAAGTTCAGCCCATTATCACGCCGAGCAGGTCTGCTTTTGAGGTGGGAGGTAGCGGCTTGAGTTTTATGAAAAGGGGGGGAGGGGGATGCCTTTCCCCCATCTGCTCAGATTGAGGTTTTGCTTTTGGTCAAAGAAGTATTAGTAACTTTTTCACCCATGTATGTGAAGGTAGTTTTTCAATAAGGTGGTGCGTTCGCCACTATCCATCTACCATGCAACACAACTTCAACCTGAAAGGTAACGTGCCTCAGCACGAGAAACCCTCTTAGTGCACTGTGCAAGTTTGCTTCGTCACTGTTGCCCCCAGTGGTGGAAGCGGGTATTGCCCTACATATGCCGACTTCAATAGTTGTTACAAATGGACAAGCACAGATGCACAGATTTGACAATGACTGTACCCCTTCGAATAATTGTTTTTTTTTTTTAGGGTATAAGAACCATTCTACAGTTCAAGGTTTGCCAATACCAAGAATCCTTGCTACAGCTGCAGGTGATGAGGGTGACTCCATTAGTGCTGGCGACGATGACGCTTAACTTTGTTAACGCTTTCATTGACGCATCAATGGCTTCTTTGTGCTGATGTTAATCATATATTTGACCTTGTTCTGCTGAAGCTGACCTCACCTCTGTAATTTCTTTAATTGGTTGACAGTTAAAAGTGCAAACCTTGGATATGCTCGACCTGACTTGCTAGTGTTTAATGCTGTCATTGTTGACTGAAGACAACCTTTGTGCTTGTGATAGGATTTTGTTAGCGTGACCTTTGGCTGAGTATTATTGTTGACAGTCAGAGTTATTAGTATTTACATAAATCTGGCTCTCTATTTATCTGCGAGAGATTTGAAATTAAATAGTCAAGATGTACTTCAAGGTGTGCCTTTCAGCTTCAATTATGGATTTTGTTAAAAAAAATGGTAAATGAACTGGGTAGGAATTACAACAATGATTATACATGGTCCCAAATTTTAGGGGTTCAAAATATGTGGACAAATTAACATAAACATTGGGTCATTGACCAGCTGAGATCTGTAACACATGGAGGTCACCAGATGTTGAATTTCATCCCTGGTGATGCCATGCCAGGCCATCACTGCAGCAAAATTAGTTCCTGCTTGTTCTTGGGGCACTTTGTCTTCAGTTTAACCTCAGCAAGTGAAACAGATGCTAAGTTGAATTCATGTTGAGTGATTGACTTACCTAGTGTGGAACATTCCACATCTTTGACATAAAAGGTCTTGGACTGCTTTCGCCGTATGCTTCTGGTCATTGTCAAGCTGCACTGTGAAGCACCATCCAATGAGTTATGTGGCGTTCTGCTGAATCCGTGTGGAAAATATAGTCCTTTACTTGTAATATAACTGGAGCGCTGAGTGTTTGTTTGTTTGTTCCCTCAATCAACTCCTTTACCTTTTGGTTCACTGATCCCCAAGTTGGCTTCCAGGGGGTTTGTAGGTGCACAAAGTCAATGGAACACAGTCCTGCATCAACTGGACCATGGGAAATAGTCGGAACTGGCCCATCGGCCGGAACCAGACCCCTAATGGGCACGGAAGGTCTTGGAGACAAGGGAGCAAAACAGCCATGTACTGCGTCCACAAGAACCCCAGACAATCCTTGGTACTGAGTCGCTACAAGGTTCAGTTCTGGAAATCTTATTAGATCTATGCTACTCTGTATATTGATGTATAAGACATTACATAACATATTATTTCTGAGCAACATAGCTAACTTACTCTGGACTTTGTGTATTGATGATTTGTTTTTTGCGTTACCATGTTTGTACCAAGCTCGAGAGCTTCTTCCAGAAACAGTGCATTGATGCCCAAGATTTGGAAATTAGTACTAAACTATGAGGTGAATCTCCTGAGAAGTCAGGTAAGTCTTCTAAAGTTTAAATGATGATTGACCTTTTGCCATTAGAATCCTAATAAAACACCTAGCTAGCCAGCTGTGGTTACAGTGTATTGTGTCCAAGATATACAAATTAATAGGAGTCTCATTAATTATTAATACCTCCATTAATATGAGTTAATATGAGTGGCAAGAGTCTGAAGTGCCATGTCTCACTTTTCCCCTGTCTGGATTTAGCTTGATCATAAAGTCCTTTGGCTGCTTGCTACACTCTCTGTGTATTGATGTTCAAGATACTGAAATTAATACTTGGCCAGTATTATATAGTGAATCTCCAGAGAACTTGCATAAGAGTTTCAAAGTACAGTGGCAATAGATCATGCCTAGTGCTGTGCCCTCTGTTTATGCTGGTGAATTCCTCTCTTGATTGTTGAGATAGACACAGATATACATTATGGAGAGTCCTTTCATGGGGGGTTTTCTTCACTAGTGAAAGAAGTCTTCTGTCATCTTCCACAGTTACCACCTATGGTCTTCTTCTCCTTTTGGTGTTCCTGAGCCCACCAGGGCTTTCTTTCTTTTCACAAATACACCAAACAGCTGTTTTTTTTGTTTTTTTTAGTTTAAATATAGCTTGCTACACTGGTAAAAACAACTCTTTTGACTTCATGTTAAGAGTTGATAACATCTGATTCCAAATGGAAATGGGAGTTTTTGAATTAACAAAAGACCCTTTATCTGCTCAAATGTAACAGCTGTAAAAAGTATTTTCCCCCCTTGCAGTTCAAAATCATCCAGTTGATTTTGATGTAGGGCAAAGATAACATAGGTAAACACTACGCATAAAATGATAATTTATTGAAAGTAAAGAGTTATTCAAAACCTATATCACCCATGTGGAAAAAAAGCATTGCTTCCCTAAAACCTAATTACTGTTTGTGCATATTGTGTGGACGCATCCATTTTTTACATCCTGAAGGATGTTTTTGCCCATTTTTTTAAAATAAACAGCCTGTTTAAGGTCATGCCACAGCATCTCAACAGATTCAAGTCAGAACTTTGACTAGACCACTCCAAAACCTTAATTTTGCTTCTTTTGAGCCATTCAGAGGTGAAGTTGCGTGTGAGCTTCGGATCATTGTCCTGCCGCATAACCGAACAGTACTTGAGCTTTTGGTCAAAAACAAATTTGCCGTATATTTTTCCAGAGGACTTTATAGTAGAAAGCAAAATTCATGGTTCCATCAATTATGGAAAATTTCCGGGTCCTTAAAGCAGCAAAGAAGCCCCAGATCATCACAGTACCGCCAACATGTTTGACTATTACTACGATTTTTGTATTGTGAAATGTTGTGTTAGGGGTATGCCAGATGTTACAGGACCCATCTCTATGAAAAGCTCCCCTTTTTACTCAAGAGTCCCGTTAATATTAACCCAAGAGTCTTGTAGAGTCATAAAGATGTCTTTTTTGTCAAATGTGAGATAAGCCTTTGTGTTTTTCTTGGTCAGCAGTGGTTTTCATTGTGCAGCTCTGCCATGGATGCCATTTTTGCCCAGTCTCTTTCTTATTGTGGAATCATGAACATTGCCCTTAACTGAGTGAAATCTGCAGTTCTTCAGACGTTAGTCTGTGTTCTTTTGTGACCTCCTGGATGAGTTGTCAATGCATTCTTGGAGGAATTTTAGCTGGCTGGCCATTAGTCTACCATTGTTCCAAGTTTTCTCCATATGAAAGTAATGGCTCCCTCTGCAGTGTGGGTATAGTTTTTGGTGGCATATGTTTGTTTGTCATTAGTCAGTTAGCTTGTGTGTTTGTTTGTGTGTCTGTTAGTAGTTTGGGCGCAAAAATGATTTGAATTTCAGTCAACAGGGCGAGGTCAAGATCACAAAGAAACTAAATCTGCTCAAATAAATTTATAACTGGTTTAAAAGCTTGCATTTTACAATTTACTTCCAGCCCTATGATACAGTGTGACATCATCACGTTTGTTTGCGCTAGGGGTCAAATGTCTGGGAGGTCCCAAATTAAATAACACCCAAAGTACTTAATTAAGTATCACTTTTTGGCAGTTTATGTTGTGCCTGGTTCCCCTTGTTCTTTTGGTGGCCATTCACAAGGTAATGGCCTGTCCAGAAGTACTTTCCAAAGGTCTTCTCCTCTGGATGAAATGATTTGGGCCTGTCATGTCCTACATTAGTTCCTCATACTATTGTTTAAGCTGATATTATTCTGCATTTCCTCTCTTCCTCCTGTTCTGGTCTCACAGGTATTAGTTTGCCCGAAGGACTTCTCTTATTAGATGTCAAATCTTTCTTAATCAGATCATTAGTCTGACCAGGGCTGAAATTCTTTCCAGTCCTGCTGTCTGCACAGGGCTTATTATTTTGTGAAAAGAGCTGGTGGTTGCAGGCTCAGCTCGCTGCCCCACTGTAAGACATCCGATTCTACCCATTAAGATCTTGTTTGATGGTCCTGGCTTTTAGTCCAAGGTGTGCGTGTGTAATCCCTGTGTGTATAAGGGTTTCTTCTGGGTACTTTGTTTTCATCCACAGTATCATGCATGTTAACTGTGAATGAAAAGTGTCTTCAATACGCTGGAAAAACTATGCAGAGTGTGCTCCTGACACTTACCGAATGTACAGTATACTAGGATAGGGATAGGCTCAGCACTCCAGGTACAAGCAGTTTAGATAATGCATGAATTGACTAAAGCTTTTGATTGAAGACAATGCTTTTATGTGAATTTATTGTCTTGCTGGGCTCAAACACCCACACGGGCTTTTCAGGCAAGACTGAACCCTCCATCTTGCTAGACCTCCAGCTCAGTTTGAATTTCTCATACTCTGCTCATGAAGAGCAGTTTGAATGAATAACAACCTTGAAGTAAACATGGATCATCGCCTCCTCCTTCTCCTTCTATGTTGGCGGAGTGAGTCAGTTGGGCATTATTCAGTCCTCATCTTTGATTTCTCCTGAGGTTGGTTTGCTCAGCCCAAATCTTTTAACATGAAAGAATCATTTAAGATGTTAGCCGTAGCTGGAGAAGTTGCTTTTCATGTTCCTTTATAGCCATTGAGAGCATCCACCCTTTGACTGGCAGCAATCTTAGAACTTGGCCTTTATAGAAAGCTGAACGGCTTTCTTTACGCGATTTTCTCTGCCTGTTTGAAAGACACAAGCCCTGCATCAAGGATATTTGGCTCCCGTTCTCTGTGCTTTTTTTTTCGAGTTTACCTGTGTGCTTGAATGTGTTTTAATTGCTTGTGATTTCACTTGTTGACGTTACCCGTACCTGGGAAGGAGCAGAATGGGGCTGAAAAGGCAATGACGGCGAGAACAAATGGCGGAAGAATGCGTTTGATTAGCCCAGGTCTTCTTGCGCTGCAGGCCACCTTGATGCGAAACCATTGTGTTCATTAAGGCTCCGTGAGGAAGTGCCGTATGGTAGAGGGAAGAAAGACGAGTGAAAAAATGAAAAGGAGAGAAACATGCCGACTGACATTTTCTAATCAAATACGGCAATCAGGAAACTGCCAGCCAACATTATGCCATTTACAATTCTTTTTAATTTATAATCAAAAATTTGGAGGTAAAAAAAAAAAATATGTGGGTCATTACATCTCTCTTTACTGCCCCTGTTAGAGCAATGAAGAATTAATCAGAGGCCATTAGACTGTATTTACTCCCTGTGATGGAGGCTGCTTAAGCAATAGGCCTGTTTTCTGCCTCTTATTTCCATTTGTGAGCAGAGCTGGGCCTGATGTGCTGCAGCACTGCTGAATGTGTGTGATGGAGGTGGGAAAGAGTTCACTCAGCTACAGTTGTGAGGAATTGCATGCCCGTGCCTTAAACCCCTTTCTCACTGAGCTGCGTTGGCCAGCGGAAGTGTGCGGATGAAACCGTAATCTTGTTCCGCAGGGAAGCAAGTATACACTGCAAACTGATTCGCAGTGGTATGTGAGCGTTCGCAAGCACCGCCGAAATTCGCGAAAAAATTAAACAGGTTTAATTTGGCTAAAAGTTCCAACCTGGCTCTTTGGACCTGCCACCTAATCATCCCCTGATCTAATTGGCTGTGCAGATTGCCCTCTCAGCCCCCAGGGCTCCCTTAGCCTCCTTCAACTTGTCAACCATGGTCACTATTTATGGAGTGAATACGTCATAATACGCATGCATATTCGTTGAACAGATGTTGCAGCACTTGGTGGGGGTACGGTGGTCAACTGTTACGTTTGCGATGGAATGATAGGCTATTGCCCAAATTGCCTTTCATATAAATATGCACGTCCGTGCGCAATTTTGCCATGTAAACATTCATTTTTGAAGGCGAGTTTCTTTTTCACACTATTCACATCTAATGCGTAATCGATAGTCGTATAAAATGCAAACAGTTTCCCACTTTGCGTTTCGCATCGAAAATTTAGATTTGTAAAACTTACAGATTTCTCGACGCCATTTTGTTGACCACAGCAACAATGCCCTGGAGCATGGTTGGCTTTGTTGGCCGGATGTGACGAAATTGGTTCGGAACCAGGGTCAAACTACGGTGCGTTCGACTTCTTGATGGTCAACAATTGTCACCATAGTTGACAAGTCGAAGGAGGCCCTGGTAAAAGAGATTTCAATCTCAACGGGACTTCCCTGGTTAAATAAAAAGTGTATGGGCTAAATTTAAGAGGAAATTAGGTTTAAGTTGGTAATTGGATATAAGCCAACATATTGCCAACCTTTACACATACGTTGGCAACACAATGTTGGCCCAACGTGTCCCCAGCGGCCAAAATGACGTTGGCCCTTTGTTGGCGTGTGACGTAAGGCCAACGTCTTTGACTATGTTGGGACAATTCCGGCATGTTATCTGGGAACACTCTCCCAATGCGATTGACCTCAAATTTAGACGAAATTTTTACAAATTCCGCGGATCGCTGTGGTGGGACATTGTCCTACTGTCGCAATGAAACGTCCTATAAACGCGGTCAGTGTGCCGGAATTTGTAAAATTTTGTCTAAATATGTGGTAAGTGGCGTTGGGAGAGCATTGATAGAGCGATTTAAGGGAGTTGATAGGCGTTTGATGCATGCAGCACAGCAAATTACAATGTGTGCTTGTGGAAGCTGGCGAATGGAATGTGGAATGAACACTGTTATAGACGTGGAGAAACGCCACTGCCGTGTTGTCAACGCCACTGCCGTATTATTAGCGTCACTGCTGTGTAGACTTTGTGCTCCCTCCACTGCTGGTCGCCGCTATTCGCCCCATTTAATCGCACTATTGGCATATTAAAGCAGGCAGCACACTGTCCCGAAATTGACACCAGATGGACACACGATAAAGGAAATGTTCAAATTCGGATCTGATTGTAAAAACTTCGGGCCATTCGTGAGGGCATCTTAAGCCATCGTATGACCGCCGGTTAGGTTTCTCAGGCTCCGGCAGCAACTTCGGGAGCGGTGGCAAAATCTTTGGCCTGCCAAAAACTTGCCGGAAGTCAAACCTTCGGACCTTGCAAAGGTTAATTTTCGTGTTGAATTTTTGTGTCCATTTTGTCCTTTGTAAGGCCATCGTGAGGGCATCTTGTCAAATCGTGTCATCTTCGTCTTTACTTTGTGCGGTCATCGGCGCCATCGGGCATTTTTCGCCTCACGAAGACAATACGAGGGAAACAAGAAGCTGCCCATTTGTCTTAGGACTGCAACATGACTACGTGAAGCCCTTGCAATGCCGTCCTATAGCCATTGTATTATAGTACGATGACTTCAAGATGGGACCACGGTGTCGGCGAAGACAGATGAATTTGAGTAGCTCAAGCATTTCACGTGTCATGGTAGCGTGGACATATAAAAGGCCAGCCTCAGAGCGTCTTCCTCAGTCAGTCCTGAGCAACTCTACAGAGCAGCACAATGTATAATATTATCTGTAAGGGATAATCTATAGTGAGCCGGTGATTGTTGAAAAATAACTCCCGAGGGGGGAACAGAACCCCGACGCGCAGCTCACTATGCATTATCCCACTTAGAATATGGCTAAAGCATTTTAAATATTAATATTACCAGCAACGGGCAGAAGCACAGCGGTCATGCCTCTGGAAATAAACACCGCAGAATTTTGGCGATTGACCAATCAGAATCAAGTATTTAAGAGGGCCATGTTCTAAATATATATAAGTAAGGCACAACGTATTCATGAAACTGATAACTGATAATGAACTGGTTGCTTTTAACGTCATACTTTTTTTATCTTAACATTTCTTGTTCATAACAAAACAATAGTTTACTATTGAAACTTACAGTAATCTGTAGTAAATTTACTATATTACTCTGTAGTAAATAGGCTATGCAAGCCATCGTGTGGCCTTCGGGTGTCCTGCGGGTAAACTACTTAATAAAAATTCAATAAAAATCTTTTTGTTGCCTTTGTGTGCAGTTCGGTTGCCATCGTGTGACCTTCTGTAGGCATTGTACTTGCTTTAGCTGTGGATTGGCTTTTGACCAAGTTCGGGGCCATCGCGCGAAATTCAATATCCGTATAGCCATCTGGCGTCAATTTTGGGACAGTGTGACGCCTGCTTAAAAATGCACCACACCTTGCTGACAACGCAAGCCTGACGTGGATTCACTGTTGGCGAACGTCGGCGGACATCTGTGGATTCAACACGTAGCCTGCACGAATGCTTGCAGCAGCAACCTGTTGCCGACACGATACTGGCATTAAAGAGCTCCAGCGCTGACACCAGCAAAAAAATTAAACCAGTTGCGAACGTTCACATTTCACTGCAAATCAGTATGCGGTGTATACACGCTGTTTCATCCGCACACTTCCTCAGCTCAGTGAGAAAGGGGTTTTTGCATATGTATACCTGAATCAGATTGCATGTGTGTGAGCATGTGTAAGTGTGTGTGAGCATGTTTAATGGACATACTTGTATTGATGCTTAAGGTATAACAGTCGGCCAATGCTTTCTGTTCACAACAAAGTGCTGGGACGAAGCGTACATCATCACGATAATGCAAAAATGCATTGTGGGAAATGGAAAAATCTTCTTGGAAAATGCAAATGGGGATAAAGTAATGACAATTATTGACATTTTACATGCACTCATTTTATTATTTGTCAGTTGCCAGCTAATGGCCATGAGCAGTGGAATAGTGAAGTGTATGAATTCTTGCGAAATCAATTCTTCCTCAAAAGAGGTTGTACTTCAATGCCTGTCAGGGAGAGCATGTGTGTTTGTGAATTGTGTCTGCATTTGTTCTGCGCATGTGTGTGAGAATGTGCTTGTACAGTGTAGTGAAAAAGGCTTTGAACTGGCTGAACTAGCTTGCTGGTGTTGCTCAATTCATTCAGCCAACTCGCGTTTTTTTTTTTTAATTTATTCATTTAATAGGGACAATGCACATTAATGAATATCTAATCAGAAAACAATAGATGTAAATATGCCGGAATATAGCAACAATGCTAGTTTTGATCCGCTGTCCCTAGGCAGGTAACACAAAAACATAATACCAAAGACACCACACACAAAAGCAAAACATAATAAGAGACAGTAGATCACAATAAAAACACATCATAGGACAGTATATTACTGACACCCTAAAAATTAATGGTTACAGGACTGATTTACTTTCAGCCACTGCTTGACGTGCGTTTGGAAAGTTTGTAATGTGGGGCACTCCTTTACGGAGAGAGTGGGCGACTGTTCCAGATCTTACTGGCTTTTACAGAGAGAGAGTTTTGTCCAAAGGCTGTTTTTCTGTATGGCACCTCACCTCAGTAAGAATATCTCAGTAACTACAAATGTTACCCTGCTGCTTTTTTGTACAGTGATAGAAGACATATGGAACTGTCTTTTAGAAAAAGTTGGGGTCTCTGGCACCTGTCCCACATGGAGATTTTTGCCACCAAAAACAGCCAATTAAAAATCTCGTCCAACTTTGGGAGCTCATATTTTCCAAACTGAGGTACCTTGAAAGCTCCAGTTTGCTAAGTTATCACACAAGTTTGTGTAGAATGGAACCCAGGGGTATCAGAACACTTCTGTGCAGTATTTCTAGTACCTTTAAGGCCCCAAACCCCACTCGCGAGTAGGTTTTTCTTAATTTTTGGCATTTTTATCAAGCCCCCATGGCCTGCAGAGTGTAGGGAAACACCTGGGGATGTTTGTGGAGCACTAGCTACATGCAGAGGCCTTGTATACCAACTTACAGCTCTCTGATATGTCTAGAGGCTGAGAATTAACCACTTAAAGATGCAAAAAAAAAAAACCCTGGCGAGGCTTTTCTTGGCTATTTATAGCCCAAATTCTGAAAATTTCAGACCCCCATAACTCAGTAACTATTTGAGCTACAGGCCTACAATTTTGCATTGAAAGTACTTTTGTGACTATCTGGTGGCATGTAAATTTGAGACTAATTTGAAAATGGTGCAGCAACACTCCCAAGGAATATCTGGTCCTTTCACTTGGAATGACCCTGTATTCTAAGTAAGATTTAATCTATTGAAATTCATCTGGAGAAAAGTTAAAATAACTTAATTTAGACAATAAAATTTCATCATTAACAGTGTCAAATGCCTTTCTCAGATCTAAAAATACTGCACCAACGCAAGCATTTGTGTCCAACATGCATTTAATATTTTCTATAAACAGATAATTAGCAAACTCTGTGGAATGATTTTCATGGAAACCAACTTGCATTGGATGCAGCAGGGGGTAGCCTTTATTTAAATGTTCGTTTATAATTTTTGCTACCCACCTCTCAGCAACTTTAGAAACCACAGGAGGAATACTAATTGGTCGATAATTGGCTATATTAGTACTGTCACCAGATTGAAAGATTGGGGTGACTGTAGCCATTTTCCAAGACGATGGAATTACTTTTTGTTTAAGTGATAAGTTAATCATATATGTTATTGGTGAGAGTAGGGACTGTTTGCATAATTTGAGAACATTTCTATCCAGCCCATGAACATCCCTGGCTTTAGAATTCTTTAGAGAGCCAATGATGTTAGCAACCTCCATTTCAGCTTTCTCGCAAAGAAAATACAGGCTGTGCAGGATTAATGGGTCTGACAGTAGCAATAGGTGGTGGAAACATTTCCGTTATCTCCCTAACTGAGTTAGCTCATTAGCTAGGACTGCTGGATTAGATACCATTGCGTTGTTAATTCTGAGCTCAATATTTTTCTTAGAGTCTTTAATTTCTTTCCTGATTAGTTTATTTAGATTCTGTCAGATCTTTTTGGCATTCCCCTTTGCTTCAACAATAATATCCATAAAGAATTTAGCTTTAGCCTTTCACAGGCTTTGAGTTACTGTATTTCTTAAGGATGTAAATTTTTGTCTGTCTGTAGTAAGACCAGTTTTCAATGATTTTTTAAGTTGTTTATCTCAATCCTTCATTATTTTTCTGCATTCATCATTTAACCAAGGTAATGAATTCCCTCTTTTGTGTTGGTTTCCCCCTCTGGTAAAGTTTGCCATTACTTCTTTGATTTTTGTGAAGAACAAACTGCTGGAAATCTCTACATCATTACTTTGAAATATTTCACTCCAGTCAGTCCTTTTCAAAGTTATCGCCAAATTTTGCATTTGTTTTTTTTGGGATTGTACAGCAAGACACTATAGGTCTACGTGAGTCATGAAAACGCTTTTTTGTAGCTTCCTTGAAAAAAAGATAGCATTGTGATCTGATAACCCAGTCATATAGTTAAAAGTTTTTGTGATCCTTTCAGGTTGGCTTATAAATCTATGAGTGTTTCTGAGTGTGAGGTTATCTGAGTGGGCTGATCCATTAACTGTATGAGATTATAATGGTCAGTAACTTGTTTAAGATTTTTTCTGATCTTTTTTCATTCCAATTTATATTAAAATCTCCAACAATTATGATCTCTTTATGTAAATCACAATGGTTAAGAAGACATCTTAGTTTGTCATAAAAATCCAGCTTAGAGTTAGGTTTATGATACACACAAATTAAGATAAATTACATTGCAGATGAGAGTGAAACATTCACACCGACACACTCAAGTTGAAATGTTTGCTACAACTGCAAAACATTGAGTATGGCATCTAGACTCGTACCCCATCACTCCCCGCTTATATGTATACATGAGATTTTGGGGAGTGATGATGTTATAATGTTGGATGTCCATACTCAACCTCTGAAAAGTTTCTAAACATAAGATACAGGGGTTTTGCTGCTATCCAAGAACATGATTTCCTCTCTGAACAGCTCCTCTCGAGATCTTCACGAGATCTGGGCAAAACCTGACGTCAGGTTGTGCCGTCCAATTTGTACAGACCTAGCCAAAGCCAATCATGGCGCTGGACCTGCCCACATCGGAAACTATTTTAGCAGACATGAACAACCAAACTATGCCTTAGTAGCATCTACACTTCCAGAAATACAAAAGAAGAACCGCAGATCATTTGAGGTGCAGTTTTGTCAGTTTCTCTCCCAAAGCTGCTCGTCCATTTACTTTAGGAGGCAAAGAAAAGCATCTATTTCTCTCCCAAAAGACGATGCCTCCAGAAATCAGTGGGTAGCTTTTTTGTTTGCTGGCAGCGAACAGCCACGGCCAAAGGGAATGTTAGCTGTTTGTGCTCAGCTTTTCACCAAAGACAGCTTTGTCAATAAAGGATAATTCGACACAGGATAAGCATTTCAGCTGCTTCTCAAACCTGAAGCAGTTGCATCGATCAAGTGCTTGGAGCCACAAGCAGTAAGTAACGTTATAACGGCAAATAATGTAAGTGAAACTGACGAGTCATGGGAGCCTAGCAGGACCGCTAACAATAGCACTAACAACTGGCCTCAAATGCAGGCTTTGTAAAATATCTGAAGATAAAGCCTGTATCGGTCACGACTGTCCGCAACTCACAAGCTATGTTTCCATCCACTTGTCAATCGAATTATCTGAAGTTCACCTGAAATATTCATGCGAATAAAGCTGGTGAAAATATGTTTCCATCTAACGGCATTAAAGTGAATAAAAAGTAGTGTGTAATGATGCCACATGCTGTCATGCGATCAAATTGGTGTATCGAGTACATTTCTGACATTTTAAGCTGTTTCCATTCATTTTCACACAGAATCGCAGAACCTTCAAGTGACCAAAAGTAGTTTGTTAGCCAACTAATGTAGCTGGTTACCCAAAATGGATCACGTTTACCAACAAATGACGATAATTGCACAAGTTATAGTAGTGCTAAGTTGCCTGCTATTAGTAGCATAGCAGACCATTATCAGAAGGAAACGATGGCATCAAAACACCGTCAAGATGCAGTAGCAGATCTATTCAGCGAATAGCGTTTCCATCAGCATTTATCGCATTAGCCTTTTACTGATCAAGAGAAAATCCGTTGAGATGGACCGTACAAACTATGGACTATGGATGGAAACATGGCTACAGAGGCGGAAGCAATTGCATCACAGCATAAGCCTATCCGAATGATGGCCTGTTGAGTGTGGCTTTAGCACTAAGGCTAACATAGCCAAGGCGGCATGGTGGCATAGTGGTTAGCACTGTTGCCTCACAGCAAGAAGGTTGTGGGCTCGATTCCGGCCTGGGGCCTTTCTTTGTGGAGTTTGCATGTTCTCCCCGTGTTTGCGTGTTTTCTCCGGGTACTCTGGTTTCCCCCACCCACAAAAACATGCATCATAGGAACACTCCTACCAGTACCCATGACCAAAGAACTGGTTTTAGAACTGGAGTTGGTCCCTGGGTGCTGTTCTGTGGCTGCCCACTGCTCCTAACTATAGGATGGGTCAAATTACCCCACGGGGTTCAATAAAAGTGTATTATTATTAAGAGTAATATCAGGGGAAATTCAACAGAAGGTGTGTGTGAACATAAACCTCATTTGAGGAAAACTTTTTATACTTGTTTGTAATTTGGATGCTTGGTACAACTGCCCCCCTGGTAACGGAATTTACTGTCTGTAAAACCTGTATTTCAGGGTAACGTTTGTCTCTAGTTGTTATGACCGCTCGGTTATCAGCTACTGCGTGTTAGTTCACGTGCTGTGCAAATTAAAATGCTCCTGGTAACTTATAGGCAGTAATTATGATCAGTATGCTTATGTTACTTTGGTAAGCATCAATGTAGCAGTTCCATCATAACGTTGCCTGATTGTAACCGCTACAGTTGAAGCTAACCGGAGAGGTGCTGTATGTGTCTGCAGAGTTGGGCTGCGAAGGCTGCAGTTAGACCAGTCGTAGGTTTTGCAGAGCTTGGATCGTGTTTTTGGGTGCTTGTGAAACGATCGCTTCACTTATCCATGACCGGGGTCAGCCTGATTTCTCTCTAATACCTGGGCAAGCTCTCTGATGCTACTGTTGAAAGCAATAGGGAAGTGCACAGGCTATATTGTGTCTGGTATAACAAATGATTTCTCTGCATTGCCGTCGATTGAATATTAAATCGGCAATTGAATATTAAATTCTTTCCTGTGAATGTTATCAATTTGCTAGCTCCACATAAGCAACGGTTCACGCCAATGGAACTTACGGTCTGTGAAACCAGTATTATGCTCATAACATAACCGAAGCTCTATCTAGCTCACTATCCAAAATGCGTCCATTTTCTGCGAGGAAATGCTGATCATTCCGAGGCAATAAGTAAACTGTTACCATGGGCAATGTCTGAAAAGGCCATTTAGCCTGGAGATTTCGCTGCTCCATCATTTACCAGAGCAGAAGCTGTTTGTTACTTCACGCTAACGACACACCACAGTTATGCGCATGAACCAGCTGGTCCTAATACACACCGAAGCAGTCTACAAGCTGTTAGTCCGCTTTTAGCTGCTCCTCACTGTCCATGTTTCCCTCTAAACTCAGACCCACTGGATTTCTACGGTCTCCGGTCTACACCTGGGTATGTCGACCCCTTCTACAAATATGTCTGTATGTGGTAGATTCTAGCTTTCCCTGCATCCTAGCAATAGAGTAGAAAAACCACTGTACTCACCACTGTTGCCGTTGCAAGCTGCAGCCAATAGCAAATTTGAGCTTGAGCTGCCAGACTTTCGCACTGCGTCCTCCACTTTCACCGTTGCGTTTATTAGAGCAAGTTAATTTCAATAGATTTATATTCAAGTATAGCGTTTGATTTCAGAATTTCCCCGCCGATTCCTTATCAGATGGCAGACATGTCTCACATTTCACTCTGGGGAGACGGACCCTGAGAATTGCCTTCTGCAGCCTCATCCCGCCCAACTCCACTCTCCACAGAGCTGGCCCGTCAGAAGAGAGTGGCACATGGAGAGTGGGGGCCATAGCGGAAGAGCCACCCCAATGAGGCGTTTCAGGCAGAGACTACAATGGACTACAAATGGGGTTTTTTGAGGATGGCAGTATGAACTAAAGGACCCTGTTTTAGACTTGAACACTTGATCAGGAGGACTCTAGGGGTGTCAAAGATCAAAATATAACCTTGGAAATATAGCAAAATAGGTCCCCTTTAAATACTGCGCCCTCCATAATTATTAGTACCCCTGGTTGTGTTAAAAGCCTTAAAGTAAATAAAATTTTTATTACAGAAGCATACTCTCACACTTAAAATTGTAGAAAAATGTAACCTTCAACTCAAGTGAATTTTAAGGGAAAAAATGCCTGACTAAGAAATAATTATTTTTCATAAACTCACCTGTTCCACAAAACAATTCCTAGGAAACAAATGTAATGGAAGTATTCTTCATTCTACAGTAGTTTACAAAGTTGTTCAGATTATCTAAGAACATTTAATTAAGTAATTCATCACTTCCTGTTTCCCTGGGGTATAAATATGACGTGACACAGAGGCCATTTCTCTTTTCCTCTTTTCAACTTGGGAAAGACAAAGGAATACACCATTCAAGTAAGGCAGATGTGCATTGACCGTCACAAGTCAGGCAATGGCTACACGAAAATAGCCACTCACCTGCACCTGCCCATATCTACTGTCAGAGGAATCATTAAAGCCACATACTCATGGATTCACTAATTAAGACTTAATTTTAAGAATTTTTTTTAGAGAACTTTCCTATGTTCGTAGTGGCTAGATATAACGAATACGAACAATCGCACGATTTTAGAACCCCCAGGTCCAGCGATATAGATAAAACTATTGAGGAGGTTTCCCTTGTCGGCAAGTTGATAAAAATAGACCCGGAAGGAAAAATAAGCGTGTCGCACAACGAACAAGGAAGCCAAGTCGTCGTCTTTTGGATTCTCACGAGGTAAATAGCCTAACATATATGACCTAAAGAAATGATTGCGATGTTTGGATGACTCTACTGTAATAGGATGATTGTTGACTTCATGTATGTGTGTCATATTAGCATAAAAATCGCTATTCACTATAATAGCGATTCGCTATAATAGCTATCATGTGTACTACGTCACGAAAATGTGTGTGTTTTCTTGGCGAGCGAAAAGAAGTAGGGTTACACACTTTGGCGGTCAAATACAAACATTTCCCGATGTAGTTAATTTTTTTCAAAGGTATCACTGCATTGCGGAGAAATTAATCTATAAGGTAAAGTATTTTCAAGTTATTGTGTGATTTAGGCGATCGTTATCCTATCGAAGATGAGCATGTGGCTTTAAGAAGTTTAAAACCACTGGAACAGTGGTAAACAAGCCTGGACGAGGACGCAAGGTTATTTTGCCACCATGCACAGTGAGGAGGATGGTAAGACAAATAAAAAGTTCTCCAAAGCTCACTGTTAAAGAATTTCAACAAATGGTAGCATCTTGGGGTCACAAAGTCTCCAAAACAACCATCAGGCGCCGTCTACATGCCAACAAGCTTTTTGGGAGGCACGCACGGAAAAAACCTTTTCTCACTCACAATCATAAACACAATCAAATCATAAACACTCTCACTACCTTGAAAACAGACACAAGCCTTCAGGTTCTTGTACCAAGAGTACAGTGACAACCAGTGATCAATCAAGATCTTATTTCATATTAAAAAAAAAAAAGAAAGACCTTGATGCTGAAAAGTGTTTTAACACTTTTCGGCATCAATGCTACAAACAAAAATTGGAGAGCCCCTTAGAGAGAGATACTTTAATGTCTCAAAGAAAAGAGAACTCGCTATTGCCGCATCTCGATCCTCATTGAAGCAAACCTGAAAGGGATGACTAACCTCTGTAGGAACAATTAAAAATTCAAGCACCTCAGACAAAATAGAGCTCAGTGCAACGGGTCATAAGTTTGACGCTTCATTCTGACTAAGAAATGGCTTCTTTAATATCGGAATGATGATACCACTCATAAAAATATTCGGTTGTACATGCAGATTAAACATGAAACTAAATAAAACACAGAGCTTCACACAGTTTGGGTGAGTCGACAAAAATGAGATGTTTAGCAAAAACATCATCCAGTCTAGAGCAATATTACACTTCAATTTCTGAATTATACCATGTATCCAATCCCTGGAAATACCTCTGTCATCTTTTTGGCCGTCATACGTGTTAGTGGCAAAATCTGAGATTTGTTGTTCCTCTTCATTAACATCTGGAAATGACCCCATGATTGAGCTCAGATGATCAGTGAAGGATTTTGGGCTGAAAAAGGAAATCACTAATTTGCCCCACTTAGACTTTTTCAGAATATTCCAGAATCCATCTGAATTTCCCTGCAAATACAACTTGTCCACATCTGATATAGATTTATCTATTATGTGGCAAATACATTTTGAATATTATATTTAGTGAAGCTGCTTTTGTGTGGGCCTGGGCACTAGCTGCTGTGTGGCCATTCTCCATGAGCTTCTTGGCCACAAGGGGAATATACACAATCTAGTGAACAGTAGACTCCTGTAAGCATGACGGCAGATGCTAAAATGGAGGAGTGCTCTAGCCCTGCAAACCAACTATGCAATAATAGGATTAGACATTGAAGCTATGAATATTTATTGATACAAGTGCTTCCAATATCGGATATTCATGACTCATTAGTCAAAAGCCGGGCCTCTCAGGCCAGTTAGCTGTGCATCAGGGTACAGAGATCCAAACTTTAGGATTCAAGTGAGACTGCGCATTTATTTTGCGGACCAAGCATTGGGGCAGCAATCTCTTGATGTAAGGAAACTGCTTACATCCTGGTTGATAATATTGATGGCTGCTTCATTGTCACTAAATACCAGAGTCTGCTTTACCACATTGTTTCTCCAAAAACATGCATGTGATCACAATTGGTATAATTCAACAGTGTTATACATTTTATTTTGGAGGGGATGATGCCTGCTCCTCTGGTCAGGCTTCTGAAAATGACTTTGAAAAACCCAAAACTGAAGAGGAGAAGCGGCATCAGAGAACTTGAGGATTGATAGAAGTTGTCATTTAGATTCAATTCAATTTTACTTGTTTAGTGCCTTTAACAACTTGGATTGACCCAAAGTGTTTTACAAAGAACAGGGCCCAAACCCCGAAGAAGCTAGCCAAAAGGTGACAATGACAACAGAAAACTACTCAATATGAAAAAAACCTTGAGCAGAACCCGGCTCCAGATTGGGGGAACCCAACTGCTTGATGTTGACCCTGGAGAAGGGACAATGCAAGCACAGAAGAATCATCAGTTGCATAATATAGCCTAAATTCTAGCAAGATTCAGCGACACAGTTGAAAATGAAAAATTGCCAAACAATGCCAGCTAGGGCAAAGGTTTGGTTTGCTGGAATGAGACAGGAGTGGGCAACAGTGGTTCAGACTGAATCTAGTCCAACCCTGATTAAATTCATTTCAATTTGTGACATTTAAATACATTGCGATTCTCTGCATTTCTTCATGTCAATTAATTTCTCTTCAGCACACTGCACAATTAGTCCTTTTAATCCAATCAGAACTTTTATTGCTAAGTTCAAATACACTGCAAGTAGCCAGTTACCTTCACAGGTTAGCAAGTTAATTTCGACTCAAAGTCTAATGGGCGATGCTCACGTGAAAGTTATTTGAATGCTGTTAGTTGTTTTAATGCTGCTTTGTTCCATTTACATGAACCAAACTCAAGATTTGACATTAAAAAACTTGTTTTTCAACATATTTAGTTTGTCGTCAGATGACACACGGCCATACGCGTATCTTGCTAGGCCATTTCTGCCATAATTTCTCTTGTGCCCCTTGTGCATAATGCATGCTCTTAAAGTGCCCATCTTAAATTTTTGCAGCACCAGATACAGGTCTAGTCCTCCAAACTGCAGCAGTTAACGATAACAGATGAATATAAACCTACAAAGTAGAATATGACTGAACTCGGCGAAACACACAATGCTCAAGCAAGACCTGTGTTGCTGTATTTTATTAAACTGTAGATGACTCAGATTTACTATTTTATGCTACAGTGAAAACGAACTGAGGAAAGTTTGCTAACATATCTGCCAAGTGAAGTATTTAACTGGGTTCATAAAAATAACAAGTTGCAATAACTTAGCTGAGGAGAAGGCAGCCATACTGGTGCAAAGCAATAACGTGTGGGAGATTTTTCTCACCTGAAATAGACTGCCATCTTGGGGGGGCCATTGAAGAGGATATACTGTGCCGTGAAAAAGTATTTGCCCCCTTCCTGATTTCTTCTTCTTTTTTTTTTTTTTGCATATTTGTCACACTGAAATGTTTCAGATGATCAAACAAATTTTAATATTGGACAAAGACAACCCGAGTAAATACTAACTGCAGTTTTTAAATGATGAGTTCATTTATTAAGGGAAAAAAGCTATCCAAACCTACCTGGCCCTATGTGAAAAAGTAATTGCCCCCTAAATCCTAAATCCCACCCTCGGCGACAACAACTGCAATCAAACATTTGCAATAACTGGTAATGAGTCTTTTACATCACTTGTGGAAGAATTTCAGCCCTCTCTTCTGAGCAGAATTATTCTTATACTCTATTACTTCTTCACATAGGGCCAGGTCGGTTTGGATAGCTTTTTCCCCTTAATAAATGAAATCATCATTTTAAAACTGCATTTTGTATTTACTCGGGTTATCTTTTTCTTGTATTAAAATTTGTTTGATGATCTGAAACATTTAAGTGTGAAAAATATGCAAAAAAGTAGGAAATCGGGAAGGTAGGAAAAGGTTTTTTCACGGCACTGTAAATAATGAGATAATTGTGCTGCTCAAGTTAACTGCCTGAACTAGCTTGCTGGTTCCACACATTATTGAAGGAAAAAAGCTATCCAAGCCTAACTGCTCTTGTTTGAAAATGTAATTGCCCCTTAGTTACTAAATTAACCAATTAAACAGATGTCATTGATAATTGGGTTCAATTTCATGTGACACACCTAGGTATGCTTACTGCCAGCTCTGTTATATCTAAACATTACTTAAATAGAACCTGTCTGGCAAGGTGAAGTCGGCAAATAGCTGCGTAAGACAGCCCAGCTCTCTTCAATCAGTCCGTGTGATCCATCTTAATGTTTGTTTTGGATCCTCTATGTTGACTTTACCGCACACAAGTCATACGTGTCCCTGTGCTAATGTGTTTCTTCACGTATATCACCTGAAATTGCAGCCATAAGGGAGTAATTGTTTACTTGCTAATGTCTGCGGCATCCAGCATGCATCAGAAAAGCACTTTTCATGTGCAATCAGAAAGCCCTCAAACCCGCAATCTTCGCTGTGTTAGGCCTTCGAAGAATAGGTTTTTTTAGAATGTATTTTTTTTTTCAAAATTCTTAGTTTGTATTCTAGAACTTGTTTTCCTTCAAATATATTGTTAAATCAGTGATCAGCAATAAACCCCATCCAGCCATTACATAACCCACTTATTCCTGGGCAGCAGGATAGGGTTAAGAGCCTATTCCAGCATGAGCACACACATGCATTCGCACACACCAACTCAAATGCTCATACCCTTATACACACACAAACACACACACACACACACACACACACAGATAAAAGGTGCATACATGCATTCAAATGGCGAGGCAGGAGCATGCTGCAGACTATTCGTCAATCCATCGCAGGAATCACTCATCTGTAGCTCATACACTCTTATCTATTTAAGAGTCTCCAGTTAGCTTGAAAGGCTTGTCTTTTGGCTGCAGGAGGAAACCAGAGAACCTGGGGAAAACCCACACAAACACAGGGAGAACATGCTCACTCCTCTCACTTCAACCCTAACCGTCTTGCAGTGAGGCCACAGGAATACAGGACTCTTCATCCATGGACTTCTTGTCCCCGAAGTTTTTGTCCCCGTGGACTTTTCGTCCCCATACTCTTTGTTCCTGAGGACTTTTTGTTCCCTAGGACTTTTCATCCCCAGATTTTTCGGGCCACCATTTCAGGCAGATGGATGATGGACAGACCACCATGATATGAGGGTTTAGGGTCAGGGTTATAATTCAGGAAGAAGGTAAACCATTACTGGGGACGATCAACCCAGGGACGAAGAGTCCGGGCACTAAAAGTTCATGGAGACAAAAAGTCCATGGATGAAAAGTCCACGTGGATGAAGAGTCTGGGGACGAAAATTACGGGACGAAAAGTCTGTGGACGAAAAGTCTGGGGACAAAGAGTCCTAGAGCCGAGGCCACAGTGCTACCCGCTGTATCACCATGCCTACCCATTATTAATCTAAAAGTCCAGCAAAAGTATTAATCTAGTCTGCTGTAATGTTTTTTGATATTATTCCTTAATCAGTGAAAGCATCTTGATATTTCTTCACGTTAGGAGTGTGGTATGTGGTAATCATAAGCTTTATATTGCAGTGTCACTTAAATCGCACAGTGAAGTCATGTACGGTGTGTACCAAGGCAGGTGGATTTTACTTCAAAGCCTCTGGCACAGTGAATCGGCACCATTGCTGCATAATCTGTGGCTTAAACAACTGATAAGAGAATAATGGGAGACTTGACATGCTTTATGTGGCTGATATGAGCAAATAATTAATGACGTTTACTCAAGATAATCAGGACTTTCTGCTGAGAGATGAAGAAAAAAAGAGTGCATTGAAAGTTTTGTGTGTTGCTTTTGTTTTGGGAGATCTGGAGACTTGCGTTTGTGGGTGAGCATGCGTGTTTGTGTATATGTGACCACGCGTGTATGCGTTTGCTCACTCGATGTGAGCGTACGTGCATATTTGTGTATTTGAATGCATGTATGCACCTTTTATCTGTGTGTGTGTGTGTGTGTGTGTGTGTGTGTTTGTGTGTGTATAAGGGTATGAGCATTTGAGTTGGTGTGTGCGAATGCCTGTGTGTGCTCATGCGTTTGTTCCTGTATTTGTATATTAGTATATTTTTTGTGTGTGTGTGTGTGTGTGTGTGTGTGTGTGTGTGTGTGTGGCATTCCCCCCTCTCAGACGGGTAGGGTAGTTGCACAATGTTGGACCAGTTGGAAGGCAGACCCTTTTCCCAGCATGCCGTGCTGCCCAGTGTACATATAGACTGCACACTTACACACACCTTTGTCCATTACGCTATGAAAAAACCCAGAGAGAGGGCAGCGAGCAGGTATGAGGTGCGCACACAGTGTGTACTCAGCACACAGGCCAGGCAAACAGGTCATGGAAGAAATCTTGGCTTCTTTGAGTGCGCTGTTGTCCTAGCAACCTGCAAGTATGTGGATTGAAGGAGGGAGGGGTGAGGATGGATGGATGGATGGGGAGCGGGGTGTGGGGGGGGGGGGGGGAGGGTAGAGTTAGGGGGCGGTCGAGGTTGAGGAGAGAGGAATTGAGTCGGCGGGTAGATTAAATTGCGATCCCCAAAACAGCCATTAAACTTGTTTGAGAGCCACGTATGACAAAGAGCGGCTTGGCCTGTCTGATGCATGCTCTCACCTACATTTCACCTGTCCTTTTTCACTGAAACCCCCGTAAGACTTCATTACTGACATTCATAGATCTGTCCCTTCATCTTGTGAATGCTCTTTCCTCTTCCTTTGGGAATTCCTTTGTGAAAGCAGATGGATAAGAGAGGTTGGAGGTTGTACAGTATTTCTTGCGTCCTCCTTTAATAATATCACAGGAGATGGTTACCAGTGCGGTGCTCCTGAGAAGTGGATGACTCACTGTCTTAGCGTTACTTCGGCTTTCAGTTTTATGAAAACCGCACACGCGCTTGTGCTGCCCTGTATTTTTTTTTTGTGTGTGTGTGTGTGTTTTTTTGTTACCCCTCTTTTCCTGTGCTGTCTCTAGCACTCCTTTCACAATGTTATGGTTTTTTTTCCTGGCATTTTTATTCTTGTTACTTTAATGAAAAGGAGCAAAACAACCCGGGGGGTTGAGAGGAGAAAATGTTTCTTATGTGAAAGAGAGGATCTTCGCTGAGACTCGCAGTAGTGCCTGTGGGTTTTTTTTTTTTTTGAGTTATGATGCTCAATATATGCACGTTTGTCTTTATTTTCATTTAATTAGCAAATGACTGTATCGCAGAAATGGGGCTTCAACAAGGACTTCATGATAATGAAACCCTGAAAGAGACTACTAGTCATGGCTAATTTGACAGTGAGCAGAGGTAGGGAGAAAAAAGCAGAGTGGGGGATGGAAAATATATAAAGATAGAGATAATGGAGATATGGAGAGAGGGGGAGAGAGGGGAGGGCAAGAGGAGCAAAGAGATTGAGAGAGAGAGGAAGAGAACGTAGGAAAATGGGGGAAAAGATGCGTCAATTAACCAGTGGGGTCACAAGTGTTCGGATACATCCCACCTGGTAGATCCAGTGAAAGCATTTCCCTTGCAGTGATGCACTAAATCTTCACACTTCCATAAACCTGATGTAGCCCCGCCCACTTTTATATCAATTTTTTTTATGACTTTAAAAAAAATGTTTAGATGACATTTTTGTCAGTGGCTTGCTTGCTAAGGAAAATAAACAGAGAGCAAAAAGTTAAAATAACTTCTCCCACCACACGCAATACACCCTATATTTTATTTATTTTTAAAAGAATTGGTGTTAAACCTGCCGAGAGGCCAGTAAAAAAATTGACGATTCAGCCCATCCTGTTTACCGCGACTGTACCGCTGTGATCTGAGTCGTGTGCTGAGCAGAAGTTTGTGAACAAAATACCTTGCTGTCTGGCGTCCCTGATTTTGTGATGAAAAAGGGAAAAAAAATAATTTTAAAAATCCACATGATTAAGGAAAAAGAATATTTGGAGTTTATTCTGTTTGATCCCTCCTTAAAATAAATGCCAAGCTGAATCTGAGAGTAGTTGGTTTCATTGATTAATTCGCTGAAGCCTTGTTTTTCTCCATTAAGTATGAAGGTTCGTTCACAGAAAACCTGAATAACTGAGATGCAGGTACAGTAGTTGGCACCAATGGGCCAGGCGACAAACTAACAACAGCATACTGTATCAATTCACTACAACAGAACAGCTTAAAGCCCCCCTCTACACATCTATTAGAGTGGAAGATTGAGGGGGGTAATTGAGACAGGTTGAAAAATTCCCTCGCGTATGACATCTCACTGCAGCCAATTAAAAAGGTCTTCCGGTCAGGGGTTTACTGTCTCAATCTGTTAGTCAAACCATTTGGCTCCCTGCACCTGGATCTTCAGAAAATAGCGACTTATCTTCACGCCGTGCGAGATACTCTCTGTTAGAAGAGCGCAGACTGGAGAGACGTGGAAACTTGGCAGCTGATTTTAGCGGGAACGTGTAATTTTCTCATTTCTTTCCAAAGCCTCCGGCCTACACTAATTAGCGAGGGTTCAAACCTCGGATTTTCTAAGCATGAAAAAAAAGATATGGTGTATGAGCATGCATGTGGGATTTCAATCAAGGACATACTCCCACACCCCCCAAATCATGTCTATATACATAATTCATAAAGCCATGTAACCACCAGTGAATTATAGCACTCCTCAAGGAACAAGGGTGTTATTATATTTAAAACTGTACTCTTGGTTATTGCTTCATGAAAACACTGCGGTAACTGATTTCAGGTCAGTCTCTGGGACTTGTATGCACTTATCTTGTATCTCTCCAGTGCGTTGTTCTGCTGAAATGTTTACTTAGCATTTGCTCAGCATTAGCATCAGACATAAGGTCTTGATGCCTGATTGTGTGATTTCTGTGAGAGGGATCATTGAGATCATTGATTTAGGGACGGAATCTCAAAGTGGCATTCATTCTCATCAACTATTGCTCGTTATATAGCTCAAGCTATACATCCCCTTGACTGAATTATTGCAATTTGCATAACCTAATGGAAACCATTAAATTGCTGGTTAAAGTTGTTTTCAGCTCTTTTAGCCTGTTAACCAACAGTGCTTGAGCTGACTGGCCGGTGTAGTCTACTGGTCCACCAGTATGACCACCAGCTTTCCAGCATACCCAGCCTGGACCAGTTAGAGACTAACTTTCTCCTGCCACAGACCATCAATGATCGGAAAAACAGCTTGAAAACATTGTTAAAAAAAGTTTTGGTCCAGAATATTCTGCTGGGCTGTTGCGTTACCTCACTTGTCCACGGTATCTAGCGCGATAGCAGCAAATAATATCACACCATTCCAAGCCAAAATGTTTTTAAACGATTAAATAACTTGAAAGTTGGAGTCAAAGTTTATGTTGGTAAAACTGACCCCACCCCCCTATGAAAGTAGTACCCCGTACGTCCATAAGGGGGCACGGTCACACCAAAATGTCACTGCTGCTCCCTGACAAATGGCTTCAAATGTGTCGAGCTGAACAACTAGAGGAAGAAGTTATTTTGATTGCCATAAATTCCACGGTCATTCTAAGTGATGATGAATCTAAAAAAAAAATAGCTTTCCCTCGCCTTTTTTAAACTCAATCTGAGGCACACAAATACCGCACCCTTTCAGATTGCATTGATCACTCCCTGATCCCCAGTCACGAACGACATCATCCGGGGGGATCAAGTGCGCCAGCAGCCGCGCATCGTGCTTTCGTCTGAGGACAGAGCAAAGGTTGCACACATGACTGCGCACTCCAATGAGGGGGGAGACGTGGCACGTTTTTAACAGCCATTTTGTGTCGGGCTGGGAATGAGCGCAGTATCACAATTGCAATTGCAATTTAATAGCAAATATAACCGTTTACAAACTCCAGTCCTCATCCCGGAGGCATTTTGTCCATGTCATTTGAGTTTCTGCATGTGTGCACGGTACACGCACATGCCTGTGCATGTGGGAGTGAGTGTCTTCTGTCGATGCATGAGTGCTTGCGGCCGTGCGCATCTGTGTCTGACTCCATGTACGAGTGCGTGCAAGCGTGTGGTTGAGTGTTTGTGTGTGTGTTTGTGTGTGCGAGAGGGCGACAGGGAGAGACTGCGAGTCGCACCAGGTAGCCCGTGGGCTCCCTCTCATTGCTTAGAAACCATCTATTCTCCGTCAGTAATCAGAGCTTTGCCTTCAGGAGCCCGGCCAAGGCACTCATCCTCAGCCTACTCTAGAGCTGCTTTAATTAACCATCATACCACAGATGGGATCAATTTTTCTTTTTTCTCCTTTTTCTTTTTCTCTCTTCCCTCTGTCCCTATCACCCTGACTCTCTCACCCTCTCGCTCTCTCACATGCATTTTATCCCCATCTCTCTCTCTTTCTTTCTCTCTTTCCCTCTCCATCTCTCAGATGTTTCTGCCTTACGCTCAATTTCGACCGTACACAAGTCCCATAATTGCTCTGGAAGAGAGCCAGCTAACAGGCAGCAGGTTCTCTCTCTCTCTCTTTCTCTCTCTCTCTCTCTCTCTCTCTCTCACTCACCCTTCCCCCTCCCTTTAGTTTTCAGTCCCCAGTCCCTTGCTTCACCTGCCTGTGGCTGAATGCCTTATTTGTGTCAGGATCTGTGGAGTGCCATCCTGGATTAACTAAAGAAATATGAGATTGATTTCTACCTTGTGGTTTAAATTGGGCCCTGTGTTTGTGTGTGTGTGTGTGTGTTTATCAGTGTCTGTGTGTGTGTGAGGTGGGGGTTGGGGGGGGGGGGGGGTTCTGTGCATGACGTTTCCCCTTATTAGTGTTCAAAATGGCTTCTCTCAGATCCCAAGCTTTCTTATTTCGCCCAGAGGCCACGTCTCTCAGTTCAGTCGTCCAGCCCTCACCAGACAGGCTTATTTTCCATCACTTAACCACACATTGCTGGAGTTATACTGGACTTACCTTCTGCTCCACGGCTGTCAAATCAGAATCTTGCCTCCTCTGCATTCTAAGCTTCAGAAATGTCGAGCGATTGCCCTCTGTGTGATGGCTCTCCATTGATTATTCATGGACTTGGATTGACTTTCATGCTGTATTATGGATTGGTTGCCAAGCAGTATGAAACACAGCTATAGTTGTAATAGAGAGTGTGAATGAGTATTGATAGTGAAAATAGATTTTCACTCGGGGTAAGGCCTTCAGCAAAGATTATCGCCTAGATGTCTAATGTTGTCTCATTATTTTACTTTATTCAGGTCTCAGTCTATAGGCTCACTTATATGAATGGATGTATGCTTCTGAAGAAAACTTTACTATTCTATCAGTCGTTTGTGCAGGTGAATTAGATGTTGTGGCATAATTTGCATCGATGCAGTTTATGTCATGCTGTGCAGTGTTGAATTCTAAGGAGTTGAGTGTTGTCCTGTAATGAGCCTTGTATTTTGATACAGTGAGAGTTTTGCTGCACTTGTTATGGATGACAGTTTACTGTTGTGTGTACACGTGGCTAAAGTGTCATATACTGTTGTTTACATGTGACAGCAATTTTTTGTGGTGTACTGGAGTGTTGTGTTGTGTACAAGAGATTGTTGTATAGTGACCTAATGTGAAAAGATGACAGGACGTTTGTGCTGCAATGTGATTGGTGCAGGTGACAGTGTTGTATTCCACGTACTTGAGTATTGAGTTCGCTGTATACACAACACAGGAGTATTGTTTTGAGTTGTTTATAGGTGACAGAGTGTTGTCTAGTGTTCACAAGGCAGGAGTATTTTGTTGTATTATGTATAGGTGATAGCGTGTTGTCTTGTGTATATGAGACAGGTGTGTTGTGCAATAATTTGTTGTGCATCGGTAATGAGATTGCTGCATTACGCTGTATTTCTGTTGTGATTTACGAAATGAACCAAGTGCGACAACCAGTAGAATGCAAAAAGGAGGCTTTATTTCTGAAGGGGGAAACCCCCCAACAGAGCTGGCAACGGTACAAAGTCCACAATCCAAAAACAGTATCCAATGGGCGTAATCCAGAACCGTAACCAGGGCACCAATAACAAAGTTCGTGGTCAGACAAAAAGGGTTCGGTACACAGGCGTAGGTTTGGAGGAGAAACAAACTCATAAGCCAAAGACAGTCCGAATCCAAAACCAGGGCAGTAATCACAAAATCAAGGTCGGGCAGAAAAAAGGTCAAAATTCACAGATGCAACAATATCCAAAAAGGGCAAACCAAAAACAATAGTCGGGCAATCCAGTCAGAAAGATAAACACTGAGATATCGAGGCGAGAAACGTAGCACAAGAAAACTAGGGAGAACGATCTGACAAGAGTGTGAAGCAAACAGACATCTTTTATACACATCCAGGAGAACACATGACCAGGGAGAACAGGTGCAATCAATGGTGACAATGATTAGGGAGAGACACATGAGGGATAAACTAATTACATGAATTTGGCTGTAGCCAAAACGCAGACAGGGATCACAAGACAAACCTAAGTACAAACAGCTCCGGTTAAGGAGTACTAAAAGTGCATAGTCTAAAGAAAAGAAAAGCATGAGATATAAGTGGAAAACTGCAGCAGAGATAATTAGGGATAGGTAAGGAGGCGGAGACTAGAATTGGGCGACAGCTGAGAGATCATTAGTCAATTAGTAAGTGCAGCTATACAATCCCAAGTGCTTGTTAGTAAGTTAGTCCAAATATACAAGGTTAGTGTGGATTAGTATTTAGCAAAAACAATAAACTGTTAGTATATGTTAGTAAGACAGTAAAAGAGAGAGGAAGGAAGAACACGAGATAATGAAAGAAGATTGAAACCCAGAAACCAATAAATCACCCGAATGAGTGGCACACAAGACAAGGGACCGTGAGCAAAGATACACACATGACAAGACAGGGGAGACAAAGTGCAAAGCATGGAAATGAAAACATGGCTTGGAACATGGCTATGAAAACAAAACATGGCATGGAGACTGATAACCAAAACATGAAAATAATAAAACAGGAAATCCTTAATACCAAAACACAAAACACAATCCTAAGAATAGTCATAAGGCAGGCAGTGGTAACTATACACAAAAAGCATACATGGCTGAGCCAGGCACAGAACTTAAACATGACAGCAGAATCAGAATCACAACAATTTCAGTGACTGCAGTATTGTTTTATATTGTGTATAAGTGACAGCAGTGCTGTGTTGCATTATGCATCGGTGTTATGTTGTGTACAGGCAACAAGAATGTTGTGCTATGTTGTGCACGGGTGAAGAAAGTGTTGTATTGTGTCGGTGCGAGGTGTTGTAACCCTGTGTAAGAGCAGCAAAAAGAGCTCTCATTGCAATGTGTTGCATAAAGGTGACAGAGTTGTGTTATGTTTTGTTGAGATGATGTCAATTGTGTTATAACATGTACCAGCAATAGCACTGTGTTGTGAATAGATGATGGCAGTGTTGGGCTATGTTGCGCACAGGTGTCTGTTCTGGTATGATGTATTGTGTAGTGATTGTAGTGCTATTTTATACTTTACGTGAGACAGGAGTGTTGTGTTATGGTGTGCTGTGTGGAGGTGACTGCGGTGTTGTTTTGTACTGTATGTGTGATGGTGTGTTGTGTTATAATGTGTTTTTTGCAGGTGATGGCAGTTTTGTTGTAATGTGAACATGCAATGGAGTATTGTGCTGTGAATAGGTGATGGCAGTGTTGGGCTATGGTATGCACAGGTGACTGGAGTGTTTTGTTATGATGTGTTGTGTAGAGTTGTGTTATATTGTATTGTATATGTCACAGGAGTGCCGTGTTATAGAGTTTACCCATATGATGCCCAAACTTTACCATTTTGGAGTGAAAGATAATGCATTGATGTGGTTTAATAATTAACCTCATGATAGAAAACAATTTGTGTCTTAAAATTGAATGTATTCTCTGCCATCTCCCCACATCATGTGGCGTGCCGCAAGGCTCCATTCTCGGGCCCCTGTTATTTTTAATTTATATAAATGATCTGTCCAATCCTTCAGATAAAGATTCTAAGATATTATTTGCTGATGATACCAGCATATTTTATTCACATAAAGATGATGGTACTGTTAAGGTTTTTAATGAAAAAACTGGAAGGATGTGTTTTTGGTTTCAAAGTAATAAACTATCACTCAAGATAAAAAAAACAATTTTTTTGGCATCAAATCCGACACTTTTCTTTCTTCGTCCAAAGGTTTTACTAACAATATTCCAGTACTCAGTGTCCAGTCAGCACGTTCCCTTTGAATTCTTTTTGATGAATCTTTGTGATGGAAGCTTCATGTAATGGCTATAACAACAAAATTTGCCAAGAGCATTAGTATTTCGGGAAAAATCTATCCCCTTGATTAATGCTGAGGTCGCACTGACTTTATATTACTCAATGATATATTCATATATTGATGATTGCTATGTAGTCTAGTACTAATCAGATCAAACTTGAGCCGATATACTGCCTTCAAAAATGGGTGGTGACAATAATAAGCCATGTGCATCTAAGGCACCCTTCTCGGCCTTCGTTTCTGAGGTTGGGCATCCTCATTGTTTATCCGGTGAACCACCTTCAAATTAGCTTATCCGTTTGCAGAGCACGGAGTGTTTCAATGTTATCAAAATTTTCATGTGTATCCCACACGAAGTTCTGGGCTCCTCAGAACTCCCTTACCTTTCCATTACTTTTCAAGGCAAATTTTGTGTAATTTATCGAGGAAACGGGACATGGAACTGCTTGCCTCCACATGTTTTGTGCTCGCCTCCATTACCTTTCAAGAGAGCTGTGAAAATTCTTTAAACTGAACAAAGGGAGATGATCTGAGTGTATGTGAACATGAGGGATGATGTGATTGTGACTGACATTCATATGGATGTTTGAATGAGTGTTAATGTTTTTTCTTCCTTCTTCTCTCTTTTTTCCCAGAATTAACTCTTTTGTCTCATGTATTGAACACATTCTTATTTAATCTTTGTATGAATCTGAATAATTTTGGAGAATACCACTTTCCAAGTCCCTTAAGGGTTTTAAGGCATCTTCTGCAGCATGTTTTTTTTTTATGTATTTACGCACGTTGTCCTCTTTCATGAGTAAATAAAATGTTATTAAATGAAAATGAAGTGTTGTATATAGGTGACAGCAGTGTTGTGTTATATTGTGTATGTGACAGGAGTGTTGCGTTATGGTACGTTGAGCATAGATGATGGCAGTCTTATGACATATTGTCTACATGTGGCAGAAGCATTGTGTTAAGTTGCATGCAGTTGTGAAGAAAGCTCAGCTGCGGGCCGATATAACAGCAACAGAAAGGGTCCTCATTGCGATGTCGTTTCCTGGTCCTGGGTTGCATGAGTGCTTGTTGGCCTGCTGTGATTGCCTCTGTGCACACCACTGTCAGGCATTGATAATGCCACAGCCACTGCATCTCCAAAAGCAAAACGGGATCAACACAATCCAATTTCTTTTCCTCAGTGATGGAATAATTCCACAGCCAAGACCCCGGCTGCTGCCGTCTGAACCCTGCACGGCATAAACATCACACCCGCCATTACGGCCAAATCACACGCAAAGCCCTTCGCCCTGCCTGCTCGCTTTATGCGGGATGAAGAGGGCAGATGGGAAACCGGGTCCGTCGTCAACGAGCTCTCCCGAAAACACGCTGAGGGTTCGACAGTCTGGGGATGTCTCATGAAGCATACTGCATTCAGGGGAATTCTAAGAAAGAAGCAATATCCATTGCACGTTTCACACTGGATGCAACATTGTAAATGCAAAATGCATGGAGTGGGATGTTAGGAGTGAGTAACACAAAGGGTTCAATATCTTTTGTTCATTAAGCACAAGATGCAATATTATAAGTGTAACATAAATGGGGTGGGATATGAAGAGCGAGTTACCCAGAGGATGCAATGTCTGCTATTCCGTAAACAAAAGATGCAATGTTATAAATGCAATATACTGTAAATGAGGTGGGATATTAGGAGGGAGTAACACAGCAAATTAAAAATCCATGGTTCATTAATCAGAAGATTCAATATAAAGGGTGCAAAATATGTCAGTTGGAATGCCATGAGTGAGTTGCGCAAAAGAGACAATAGATACCAGACTATTCAAGCAATAGAACTGCTTTACCAAAAATTATGCATGCTTTTTGTTTTTTTTTTTCATGTTGACCACAAACCTAACTTTTGACAGTATTGTGGATAACATACATTTCTTAGACTAAGTATATTTTGTCAAAAACATGAAATATAAAGTTTGTTATGTGTAGCCCATTTAAGATACGGACTAAAAAATATTTTTATACTCGGAGTAACAACTAATGGCAATTTATCACTTTCTGTACATTTTGAAATATAAAGGCCTGCTTTTTTACAATGGGAAGCGTAAAACCAAAATCATTTCCATTATTCAGGGTTTTGTTATGATCAGAAGGAGGAAAACATCTTTGGTGAAATTAAGTGTGAAATTCCAAATTTAATTCTTATCATTACGCGTACAATGTTCAGGCTCCATGACCCCAGAAATGGTGCATAAAGTTGACTCAAGCAGAGCCGGAGGGTTAAGAGAAAATTGCATGTTAATGGTGCATTAGACAAATCCGTGCATTGGACTCAAAATTCAACACACAAGGTGAATTATTTATAATGTACCGCATTGACCTACATAACACAATGTGTGTTTCCCCCAAACCATTGCACAACATATATCGCACCCAGAATCCTTCGCAACACAAATCATCAATGGATACACCCATGCACCAGGTTATGCACATCACAAAACACCTTTGATCTCATTCCATTACGCAAAACGCATCTCACCCAGAATGCATTGCGGAGAGACGTGCCCAAATTCTAGCAGGCTCTCCCATTTGAAATGGCTTCAAGCACTGCAGAGAGTGAGCAGGGAAGTTCAGTGAGGGCCGGGTCAGCAGCGGGGGTCACACTCGGGCCAGCGAGGGGTGAGGAGGAGAAAGAGGAAACTCCGACAGGGACGGAAAAAGAGGCTCGGGCTTGAAGGGGGGGAAAAAAAGAGTTTCTAAATTTATCTGCTAAAAACTTCATTACAATCAAGCAGTCTGCAACCTCCACACACACAGACACACACACACATGCACACACACACCTCCCACAGTGGGGCCCCCACATAGTGACAGTGTCAGGAGAAGAAGGAGTGCATAAGTGATTTCTGCAGATGGTGACATTCAAGAGGCTGGGGTGTGGGGGGGGATTTGTGGAGGGGGGTAATCAGGCAGGGAGTTAGCAGGCCGTCTCTCTTCGCTGGTGCCCCCCCCCCCCCTTCCCTCCCTGGTGGGGGCTGGCGGGGTGAATAGAGCAGAGATTAGCGCCTCGGCGGGGGGCCCCCTCAGATTCAGGTGCACAGTCTAATGGCCGTGAGGAGTGCGCCGAGACGCCCCGAAACGACGGGAGAGGAGAGGGGACTCGCGCAGGTGCGGCAGGACAGGATTAGAGATGGAGAGAGAGACATGGAGGGAGAGAGAGAGGGAGGGGTAGAGGTAGAGTGCAGGACCGGCAAGTTTCGCAATATCGTATGAGATCCATATGCAGTATATGTGCATTAACACACTACTTTAGGCAGTCTGTAAATGCGCACTCACACATGCACACTACACCTGTACTTGTGTGAATGCATTCATAAACAGACACGCACACAAAAGTACAGACACTTGCATATTATTTGGTTCTCTCATTCTTTATTCATATCTAGTCTCTGACTATTGATTGCAACTGCTACCATTATGGAGAATTAAACATCAAAGTATGTTGTTATAATTGCAACCTTGTAAGTATGTAAGCATGTGTGTGCGTGTTTATATGTGCCCCTGTGTGTTTGAGGACTGCTGTGTGGTTGTGGCATGCAGCGTATGCTCTTTTATACATTTATATGTGCGTGTGTGAGAAAGAATGCAAGAACTACAAGGGAAGAGAGGCTGTAAGGGTGAAAGAGAGAGAGAGAGAGAGGGAGGGAAGGAGGGAAGCAGTGTGTACAAGCACACACGCGCTGAGTCTCTGGGCTCGCTGGGTGTCCTGTAGGGGGTGGGGGTTAACGTTTGACGGCTGGGGGGCCGTGCCGGGCCCCTGCTTCTAAGTGTCTCATCAGCATCCCGCTCAGGCCCTGGGGCTCAGGCTCCGTCTGCGCCCCGTCTTGATTGTAATTGCCTGAATTTGGCTCCCGCTGATCCATCCTGGTGCTGTAACCGCTGCTTTTTAACTCTCCGGGGCCAGAGAGGAGAAGAAGAATGTGCCCGCTCCCTGAACTCTCTGCGCCGCCATCGACATCGACACGCCGCAAGGAGAGCTGCTCGAGAGCCCGGAATCACTCCTCGGGAATGAGACCAAGTCCAGAGGTTAAGCAGGAAAATAAACTCCTACAGAGTCCATCCACTCCAGCAAGAGATGGACTCTGTGAGAGTTAATTTGACTCTGTAAGAGTTGATTTAACTCTAAAGATTTCAGCTATTGCTTCTCTTATTATGAATTTTGTGACTGTGCTCCTCACAAATGAATACCATCTAAAATACGTCTACTTATCTCTGTCCATTTAACGCAATAAAATAAGCCAGATATTGCTGGCTTTGGTGCCCTGATGCTGAGGGTATGCTAATATTGTCATACTTGTTGCTACCCTTGGGTCATCGTGAATGGGATTTTACAACAATCTGTTTTCTTGGGGAACCATTTGAAAATGATTCTGGGCTTTTTCAGGTCAAACTGCATGAGAATAATAAATGAGAGGAAAAAGGCAGTAGTTGCACATTCAGAAATGGATAAATAAATGTCAACTTACTTCTCAACCAATAGCAAGGTCCACTGAGTGGAGAATCACGCTACATTGACTTGACCTCGAGTGGAGCTATTTTTAGGTTGCGGAGGACACTACAGAGTAAACTGAATAATGAAAATAACAGGGCTTTGAACCGGTTCATGGAACAAAAAAGAAAACCAGAAACTTTTGCTATTTTGCTAGGAACAAAAACGAAACCAGAAACTTGAGAATGTTTAATGTTCCGGAGCAGAATCATTCATAAAAAATAATGGTAACCAGTTAATACCATTATTCATTTTTTTTTTTGTTCCTGAAATGTTTTGTGTTTGGGCTACAATGACCAACAGACGTTCACTTCCTGTGCGTCATTCCCTGGCATGCCCGGGCAGAGTAGAGAGAATTAAGCCTAATTAAGCCTAATGCTATGTCTAGCCTGTCAATTTTATTCACTAAAACGCAAAAGTTCTCGACCATCAGCACAATCCAGGGGTACAAAAGCGTAACACAGCAGCGGTCAGTCGGCTGTCATAAATTAAGACTTCAAATATCAATACGCCCTTAGAAATTCTGCGGACATTAAGCTCTTCAAACGCCAAACATTTGCATTAATTATTTTGCGAGGCTCATTGAGCAATAAGCGGTTACACTTCACTTGAAGGTACCATCATAAGAGTGTCATGACACTGTCATAACTGTTACATGTGTCTTATGACGAAGTTGTCATAATCAGGACAACCCAAACAATGTCAACTTGTCATCTCAAAAACCGAATGACACTTAATGACAAAGTTTATGACATTGACATAATGTTTAGGACACGTTCATGACTGTGTCGTGTCACTCTTATGACGATACCTTCAAGTAAAGTGTTACCCAATAAGCCAGGATAATCTGTTTTATATTCTTGAATGTGGTCACAGCTAAAGAGCGTTGTTATGCACGATGTACAGCAGAGTGGCAATTGTGAGAGTCGCGAAAACGATTGCTGCGCATCATGGAAAGTTTAGTGTAGTTTTTTCTTTTGCATTAATATTGCCAATTTGCAATACTTACAATGCTAAATCGATTATATAAAGGAAACCAAAACCATTGTGTTCACCATTTTTTCAGTGATTTTACTTTGCTTATGCTGGGTGTACACGACGGGAGTTTCCAAATTTTTAAGATCTTAAAATCTAGGGGGGCTGCACTCATAATACACACGGCTGCACATGATAATCCTTGCCAATTTTAATCAACGAGCTGTGTACGAATTCATTCAAGAAGAGGGACTCTGCACACTACAGTTCCTGATATCCTTATCTTCCAAGATTTCACAAAAACTCGCATGATCAAACGTGACTTCGACAAAATTTGCCCTTTCCTGGGCACGAGATTTTTGTGAGTGCAGTGCACTCCACGGACTCCAGCTGTCCGTCAGGGCTCTTTTCACCTTAGCAGGTTTGTTTCGCCAAATGTCAGATAGTTGTTGTGCCATAGTCTGAGCTGTGTGGGGGCTCTAACATAACTAACGTTAGGGGTGAAGATAAATAAATAATAGCTACAACTCCCAAGTGTCGGAGATGGCTGCGGAATTGCAACAAAGTTTCAATATTTCAGCAGCTCGTTTGTGAGCCACTTGCAGCAGTAAATTAGCTCGAAAACAAAACTAGCCATACTTGACGTAACGCCCAGTAGGATCATCCCGAACACCCGGTAATATCCAACATGTTGGATATTATGGGGGAGGTCCCGATCAGTTCGTGAGGGGCCGAATTTGGATCTGTAACCTCCGCACACTTGCAAATAACTAGGCTGAACATCGTGGCCGAATTCGTATTGTTCCCTGATTCTCGGGTAGGCCAGTTCGGGCAAAATCTGACCCCAATTTCTTGTAGTGTGCACCCAGCCTTAAACAAGGAACAAGACTGGATCTGTTTCCCGTGGCTTCTGCATCTCTTGAGCTTTTGTCGTGGCGGTGTTTGGGCTTAGTGCCCCTAATTCAATATTAGACTGCGCGACTAGAAAATTTACCGAATGACCAGAAGAGCATGTGAAATGCACTGATTGAGTCCTGACAAGGTCTGACCATTTGTTAAATGATCACAATCGCAGCTGTAGCCTGTCCTGTTTCTTCCATTTGCATATATGGAGCAATGTTGGAGGGAAAAGTGGGATCTGTTCTGTTGTTTGGCAATAAATGGCGTAGCAGAAGTTATTCTTGTCTTAATAATTCATCCATAATAATGTTACAAATGTGGCCATATAATTACTTTGTGATGCAGCTTGTATAAAGCATTGGCCTAGTGAATTGTAGTGTTTGTTGTGGTATAAAGGAAATAATAGCCAATTTGAAAGTGATAATTTTAAACTTACCAATTTAATGTCCTATGGCTGACAAGGAATAATATTAATCGGTTCAGGAATTAAATGTTTTCATTCTAACCGGTTCGAGAACGTAAATTTTGGGGTGGAACCCAAAACCGGAAACGTTAAAATACTGTTTCTGTTCAGAACGAACCTATTGGGAAAATATTCTGGTTCAAAACCCTGGATAATAATAATCGATATAAATAAATAAAACAGGGTAAATGGGCCTATGATGTTACAAAACCATAGAACACTTATGTTCACACAGCCCTAATTCAGAAAATACTGGGGCAGTAGGGAAATTGCACGCAAAGCCTCAATCCAACTTTCATGAAGCTATAGCTGTCATGGCGCACAGTCTGCTGCAGCAACATATACTGACCAAAAAAAGAAATGCAATTTTCTATTTCTTAGAAAATAGACTCAGCTACACTCGATTTTATCGAGTGTAGCTGTTATTAATCAACACTTCATTGGTATCGAATGAAAGAGGGAATCTCAGACAATAGTTATAACAGAAAATCGGGCTGGAATATCGCAATGGTGGCTTTTATTTAACAAGGTGAAGTTTGACATTACGAAACACAAATGACACTATCAGTATCTCGTATGTCCTCCGTCAGCGTCGCGCACGGCGGTA
This sequence comes from Gymnothorax reevesii, assembly GCA_029721435.1. Lineage (NCBI taxonomy): Eukaryota > Metazoa > Chordata > Actinopteri > Anguilliformes > Muraenidae > Gymnothorax > Gymnothorax reevesii. Next base: position 164,065,266 of record CM056573.1, on the reverse strand, counting down.
CACCTGCGTCTCGTAGACATCACCAGACGTCTGATTGTTGCTTGTGGAACGTTGTTCCACTCTTTGGTCAGCGCTAGTCTTAGCTGACGTACTGTAGCTGGCGGTAGTTGACGTCTCCGGATTGCTCTATCCAGAATGTCCCACAAGTGTTCAATAGGTGAAAGATCTGGAGAAAATGCAGGCCAGGGAAGGATTTGCACATTTTTGGCCCCATACTTAACTCCACTTAACTCCATACAGATAAGTGCCACGTGCAGACGTGTGTTGTCCTATTGGAAAGTCAGTTGGTGATGTCGGACAAACGAAACGACGACTGGATGGAGAATTTCCTCACGGTAATAGACGGCGTTGAGGTTTCCTTCAATAAAATGAAGTTTGATTCGGTGTGTAGCAGACAGTCAGCTGTAATATGACGGGCAGACGCTGGAGTCATAACATGTGGCCTACTGGATCTGGGGCGATCGGCCGTGTGTCCAGTGGCATTAAAAAAGGTTCTGAAGCTACAAATTGTCGCAGAATGCACACTGAATTAACGGGTAACTCTATCTACCCGACTTCCGGCCTGTAGCATCCCAAACGCGCCTTCTCGTTGAACTTCCGTTAGTCATGGCATTATAACCCGCTTGATTTTCACTCATTTTCGGTTAGACTTTTATAGGCCCCGGTGACTAAGAGGAACTCAAAACAAAAATGTCTGTGTTAGGACAATGGTAGTACTCAAACCCAAGCACAGCCAAATGTTTGGTTCCGGCCAAATGGCGGCACCAGAATATGCGCTATGACCGTGAAAATTTGTATGGTAGAAGTACTCACCTCCAAAAATAACTCAGAACAAAAGCATCTTTTTCAATGAGTTTGTCGAAATTTGGTACCGAATTACGTAATTGCATTTCTTTTTTTGGTCAGTATAGTTTTGCACTCCTGTTTACCTCGCCTTTGTGTGAAGTATAGTCAGTCATCTTGGAAGTCTCATCCCATAGTTTTTCTGTCCATTCTATTTTTGCGGAGTTGCGGTCCTTTCGGTGATGATTTTACTTGAGCAAAGTAGGGCTTTTCCACTAGCACCTACTTGGCTCTAGTCGACTGGACTCTACTTGGCTTTTAGGATTTTTCATTAAGTGATAGTACCTGGTACCAGGGGCTTTTTTTTAGGACCTACTTGGCGGGCTTCTAAACGAGCTGAGTCGAGCTGACAATGTGACGTCAACAGACTGCAGGCCACTGATTGGCCAGGGAGTGATGCTTGCTATGATGATCTCACCCAAGTTGAGGTGGTACTCAATTGTAATGGAAAACCACTGAAACTGAGTCAAGTAGAGGCAGTTAGTGCTTAAACTGTGTAATGGAAAAGCGGCATTAGATTACTTTCGTAATTCTGTGGATCATTGGTGAATGTCAGATGCTATGGTCAGTGCTGTACGCCAACACTGCACTCACTTACATTTGGACATAACCTCTCCAACTAAAGTCATCCACTCTCTGCAGTATCATACCGTTGACCTCCTGAGTGACATCAGGCCAAGACAATGAGGATGACAGGGAGGGGTCAATGCCAGATTAAGGAGGCAATCCTTCAGACCACATCTCACATCTGTAATCCTCTCAAATGTTCACCCTCTTTTTAACAATGGCAACAGCCTTTATAGCAAATGTCTGGTGGAGAGAACTTTCAGAGAAGCCATCACCATAATTGAGACTTAGTTTGACAAGCTTTTTCCTGATGCTGAAATTAGCCTGCACAACTTCACAATCTTCAGGGCTGACAGGACAAAAGGATCCGGAAAAGCTAGAGGCGTTAGGGTCTGCATTGTCATCCACAACCGATGGCGTTACATCATCAAGGTCCACAGCAGGGTAAGTTCACCTTACCAGGAAATTCTATTTCTCTTTGTCCCATCTATTACCCAAGAGTTTCCCAACATTGTCATTAGCTGTGTTCATATTCTGTCCAGTGCTAAATCACTGTAGCAGCTTAGCTAGAGGCCGAGAATGCCAACAACATGCTAACAACTCTCTACAATGTGTAAAGTAATTGAAAGATTTTTAGACTTTGGAGGAATTTCTGTGCGTTCAGTTAAAGGCTCAAGTCTTAACTGAGTACTTGTGCAAACGTAATTTCTGATCACTCATATGGCCCCACATCAAGAACTGTGATTTTTTATTTGCGATATAACCACAGTGGCTCAGGATTACTTTGGAAAATCTTTGACAAGTACAATTGATAGGTACATCCACAAATGCCATTTCAAACATAACTGTGCAAAAAGGAAGCCTTATTTTAACCATGTCCTGAAGTTCTGCCAACTGCTCTGAGCTTCTTTTAGAGCAACATATTTTGCCTAAAAGACAACGTCTTTTCCGGGGATACCCATAAACATTTCAATAATTTCAATAAATCAACAGAGTTTGAGGTTAACCGAAACTCTGTTACAATTGTATATAATGCATATTATAATCATAAAGAATGTCGTAAAATCGCTTGGATGTATATATATTTGTCTTTCAAGGCATTTTTGGTTACTTACATAAATCGAGATTCTGTAAATATTGGCTGTGTGTGAGTCATGAAGCCTCATTGTCGTGCATGAATTGCAAGAAGCATTTTGCACCTTCGCTACATTGAATACTGTAGTGTAATATAAATCCATTTATTATTTCCTGTGAGATGTCTATGATATTGTTTGGAAGAAATATATTTAGAATTAATTTAGGTTACTAAATTAATTTAGGTTAGGTTCTTTGAATTTACTGTCAGGAGGAGATTTATTGTCAGATCAGTGAGAAAGGAGAAGGTGGTGTAAAAACACCGACATTAGCGAACGTGAACAGGGCTTTGACTGCTGAAAGCATGTTCGGGGAGTTAAGTTAAAGGGCAAATGCTATGCTATGCGAGAATAATGCACCAATTATGTGCGGCATCATCTAATACTGTAACAGCAGTAGTATATCATAACATTAAAGGGCAATCATTATTGCTAAATTCTCGAATAATGGTGGGTCATTACAACATTAAGCGCTATTATGTATATGTGTGTGTGCGCGCGCGCGCGCGCGTGTGGAATTGCAGATTCACCATTATTTTACGCATTCTTTGTTATAGCTCCATTGTAGCTTCTCGCATTTTTTCTACAGACAGCAGCCCTGTATTTGAAAAGATGTTCAGTTGAATTGTGTTTTTATCAAGTAGTATTCACCCCTCTATGGTTGGCAAGGTCATCATCCTGAAAGAGTTCCTATGGATTACTCTACTACAGAAAGGGAACAAAAAGACTAAGGGAAGTCTTGAAAAGATAGAATCCACTGGCACATATGAGCGGATAGATATGACCGTGGTATAATCCTTAGGAGTACGACCAGTGCAGGCACGTCAGGGGGAGCTATACTGTAGACCCCTGCATTTGCCTAAGTCAGGGGTGAGATCAACGGGCCTGATCACGTTTAATTTTTGAGACTTATTTCCTGGCGCTTGTTTAGAAATGTCCCTCACTCGCATCACTACATTTTGGTCTAGCGTAGGTCTTGGAAACCCTGTTCTCTATTCACTTAAAACTTAAAAGTAAATACACAAAATCAGCAGACAAAATACAAAAAAAAAATGTTTTTGTTCATCTAATCGTCTTCCCATATGCCGATTAATTCAGTTAATGAGCCATTTCAGCAAGAGAGAAATATTTTGCGAATGAATCAGGCTTATCACCAAGCTCAAGAGAAGTCATTGGCTGACATCTAGATGGTTTCTTTGGGTGGGACACAGCAGCTGGGGGATGGACAGAGCCTGATTACGCACACCTCTTCATGTGTGACAGTCCTGAAGTTCCCTGTTGATGTTCATGTGGCCAGATTCTCTCTTCTCATTGGAAACTGTGGAACAGGGTTGGATTCTGGAGCAGCACTCAGAACACCGGGAAGCAGGATTATTTTTATTCATTTTTATCTATTGCTGCATTCTACTGTTTTTTTTTCCTTGTCCATAAAGCACTTTGTGACATTCATCTGTGAAAAGCACTATATGAATACATTTTACTTACTTGCTTATTTTTAAAGCTCTTCTCTGTTCCTAATTGTCTGTGGTGATCAGTGGTGGCCTGATCAGGTCATGACTGGGAGTATAAGACTGTTTATCTCATAATTGAATTGCGCAATAGAAAGCAAATGTAATTTCTGTGAGTGACTGAATAGTAATTCCAAATATATGTTAGCACTGAGCTACAGCCATCACTCATCACACGCGAACTTACTGTGTGGTCAAGGTTTCGCTTTCGTGTTTGAACTAGCAACAATTTGCATTGATTACTCTCATGCCATGTGGGGAAAATACTATAGTCATTTGATAGAAAAAAAATATGTAACAATGTCAACTCACGGTTTTCTTTCACTGTCAACTGAGTGACTAGCTAATGTTAGCTCACTAGTTAACAAATTAATGTTACGTAATGATTGAATGTAAATTAAATTAATGATTAAATCGTTCAATGTTTTTAACATGCCACGCCAAATATGGTACATTTTCCACAGTTATTAAAATTTAGTACATTAGTTCACCTTTTCTAGTCAGATTAAACAACATATCCCAATTAAGCAACATATCACAATTGTTTTATGAAATCGGCTGTGTCAAAATTCATTTTTTAATTTATGAAAAACTGAGACATTGGATCGAAGTGCAAACATTGTGTCAACTTGTCACATCTAATTACCTCCGCCAAGGTTGTTATGTAATCGTTGGAATCTGTTTGTTAGTTAGTTAGTTAGTTAGTTGGTTAGCAACATGACGGAAAAACTAATGGATGGATTTACACAAAATTTTCACAGTAGGTGGGAATTGGTCTAACTTAGATCCCATTAGATTTTGTGCTAGAACTGGAAGGGATTAAGCTGCTGGGGGGACTGCTGGGCCTTGGTGGAGGTATGCGCTCTCTGAGTGCTCTTGTTTTAAGTTTTCTTGGCTGAATTTTTTCTTTTGAACAAATCAACTTTTTTATATGGCACAGAAATGCCTTTTCATTGAGGTAGATTATGTGAAGAGAGAATTCCATTTAAATAGCAACCCATGATCACTTGTTTTTTAGTTTGCTGACCAACAATAATCATATGATTGTAGACTATTGTGTCACAATATTTTTTTCCCCCTAATGTAACATTAAACATTACATGAAAATGAACAAAAATTTCTGGAAAAAAAACTCTGGAAGCAAGCTGTGTCAAATGCTAAAAAAGATGCATTGACTTTAAAATCTGTATGTACAGCCCTCCTGTAACAATAGTATTTCTGGTAATGAAGACCAGACTGGTAGCCAACAGGTGGCCTTTTTAAGGCTTCATAGCCAGCATCCTTGGGACAAAGCATCTATGGTAGAAGTGTCAGAATCTGATGTTCTCCAGGATAAAAAGGCTGTTTTCTCCCTTTTGTTTGGCTGGAAAGATTCGGCCTTGTTCGCCCATTGTTCGGGCACAAACGAGCAACAGTTTTTTTCCTTTTTTTGACATGGTGCCATAGATGAATAAGGACTGGGTTTGGCCAGTCAGAAAAAGGTTTTTGAGGGTCGGACCCATTAAGAGCTTGTGAATTATGAATGGATATGAATCTCTTCTCCCGAGCAAGGCGAGCAGCATAAAGCTCCAAGCTCTCGAGCTTTCAGCCAGCCCAAGTAGTCCTTTCACGTGCGGAGATGGAGTTTGAAGGACAATAGGCCACTCTCAGAATGAGGAGGGACCTGGTAGAACACAGGCCCAATTCGACCCAAAGGCATTGTCTGGCCGGGGGAACGGGTCTCAATCTCCACAACCCATCGGAAGTGCCATAACGTCAGGAAGGAACCAGATCAGGGAGGTGGGGGTGGTTCCAACAAAACGCAGCCACGTCAATGCCCCCGGAGTCAAAAGGAATTTTCCTCCTCAAAACTTTCCCCCCTCCCCCAAATGGGTATTTTCTAAATGAACAGTTGAATCAAACAAAGAACTTTTTTTTTCAGGGCAACATTACTGCTAAAAAAGGCAGACCCAAGACTGCTTCTCAACACAACACATTATATCCTGGCAGTGCTGGTGAAAAGCTGTTCATTTACGCTCTCCCTGCCGTCCTACTTGTGTTAACAGTACATGCACTTTCACTATTTAAGTCTGAGTGGCAGAAAGGTAGCCTTAGTGCTCAAGCCTCACAATTAAAACAATAGCATTTTAAATCAAGATCAAATTAACCAGCATTTGGTGAAGCCTACTTCCTGAGCCCATTCTACAGCTCAGTGATTGGCCAGGCTGCAGGTGATGGGGCCAGAAGAAGCCATTGTTTGAGTTCATAACGCATTTATCCACAGTTTCATTTATTAGTCCATATTATGTGGAGCTTTTTAACAAAGACCCTGGAAACAACAGATCCAACTTGTATTGTAATATCATTCAAAGGCTGTCTTTCCATCATCTCGAGCAAGAACAAGGTGAGAGAGAGAGAGAGAGAGAGAGCGCGCTTACAGGGCAATCTTTTGAGGACAGCTTTTGACCTCAGTGACGCTGCAGTTGCCCTAATACGTTATTCATAATGCCTGCATTCTCCTCTGAAAACTGTCAGGTCTAATAGTTCTGATATCACAACATCATCGTCAGACTAAACCAGTAAAATAGTGGGCATAATTTAAATACTAAGTGAAAGGAGAAGGCAGACCTCATTTACAAGAAGCATTTGGCAGCGTTTGGCAAATATTCTATCGGTATAACCTGAATCTGTTTTATTTTTCTTTTTTTACAATAGAACAATCCCCTTGCTAAATTGTACCTTGCGGCAGTTTTGCTCTCCCGGTTATTAGAATGGGTGAAATGTTGTGGTACATCGGAGAACAGAAAGGAGCAATACGTGTTTTTGTATTTTTAAAAAACCTGTATTCGACAGGCGTACTGGAAAATGCAGTCACTGCTATAGCAGAAAACACACTGTCACGTCAGATCACTCGGTATTAAGCCATCTCTTCAAACTGCTGCACTCGGACAAAGCTGCCCGTTACCTGGCTGTCCACAAGCCGACGACAGCTGGACGAATTTCACCTCGCTATACAAAGTGTGCAATTTTCTTAAATGACGGGTCTCCGTGGGCTTGAGAACGATGTCCAATTCAGCAACTGAGATTGAGTAATCAGGTCGTTTGTTGCAATGACAGGCTTCGGGTATATCGGCACCTCAGCACTGTCAGTTGGTTTCAGTATTTCAGTTCAGAGTCTCCCAACTGTGTCTTATCGATGGCTGCGCTCTGAACGCAGAAGAAATGCAACATCAATGAAAAAAACAAACATTCAGTGAAAATTCAATTTGAATTTCATCTCAATGTTACAGACTTCGGAATATGATTACATGCAATGGATCTCCAAAGGCAAGCCATTTGTAATCCCAGTAAATACTATATACACTTGTTCAGTATAAATCATGTTAATTAGTCCAATTTTTTTTTCTCAGAAAAAGTCTCTATACAAGCAAAGTGTCAAGGTTTAGTCCTGCTGGATGCAACAAGCTATCTGGCGGGCACTGGGACTATGTACCTCAAGGCTGAAAAACCCACTCGCACAGGCTGGTAAGAAAAATAGAAGACATTTAATAAATATACTTCTTAAAAATGACAAAGAGACTGGGGAGCAGCAGCAGCACATTCAAGGCTAAAATACTAGAATTCAGCTGCACTGTCAATTGGCCGAGCAGCTCTTAAATACTCTAAACTTTACCTCCACTTCAACGAGCAACAGGTGTGGCTCATTGAAGTGGAGGCGAAGACAGCAGGAGGGGGAGGGACTGAAGGTCAGAAGCATCACACAAAGATCACACATTTTAAATGTAAATACCCACAAAGAGGGCTGACAGTCTGCAGTAGTACTTGATCTTTAGAATTCTGATGGAAAACTTGCCCTCTTGAAGACAGGACTTGGTTGCAATCACCTTTATCTTACACTACTCAAAATTTGATGGGGATCATAGGAATTTTTTTGTGAAATGACATGCAAATTTGGTAACTGCCACTGATGAACAATATATTGGATAAATGACATGCAGTCAGACACAAAACACATTTGCAAGTGCATTTAATGACATTAAATGAACGTACAGCCTCACACTTTTGGCTTTCAAAAACACTTTATGGTTTCACCTCTGACATGTAAAGTGAAAACAGACAGAGTTTGTTTGATGTCTCATTACCACAGTTAATATCAATAACAGGTATGGCCTCCCCTTGCTTGAATGACGGCTTGAGAACGTTGGGTCATACTGTCAATCAAGACCTGGATGCTTGCAATCGGAATGTTGTTCCATTCTTCAACAAGGGCATTTTCGAGCTCTTCTAGAGTTGTGGGTTGTGCCCTACGACTGGAAATGGCGACCTGCAGCATGTTCCACACATGCTCAGTAGGGTTTAGGTCCGGCGAACGCGTGGGCCAGTCCATGCGGACAACTGTCTTCTGCTCGGCGTTATCATCCATCAAGATGAAATCAAGGCCAACAGCGCCAGTGTATGGTCTTACGTACACATTGAGGATCTCATCCCTGTACCGTACCCCTGTCATCGTCCCTCTCCCCATGACAAGCAGGTCCGTTCTGCCATTCCTGCTTATTCCTCCCCAGACCATAATTGATCCGCCACCATAACGGTCGTGTTCATTGATGTAGGCATCATTAAATCGCTCACGTTGTCTTCGCCACACCTGTTGCCTCCTGTCAGTAAAGTCCAAGCAATATCGGGACTCATCAGTAAAGAGAACTGGAGCCCAATCATTGTGTGTCCATGTGACATGATCGTGAGCCCAATCCAAACGGTCACGCCTATGACGCACGGTCAGTGGGTTTCGAACACATGGCCTTCTTGAATTGAGGCTGGCAGTATGAAGACTATTCCGTATCGTCTGAGTGGATACCCTGACCCCCGAGGCGTTATGAAGGTCATTTCGTAGGGTGGTGGCTGTCCAGAAAGGATGACGTCGTGCCTGAAGTGTGAGAAAATGGTCTTGTTGTTGTGTAGTCGATGTCTGGCGACCACCCCCATGACGGTGTGCTGCTGTACCAAACGTTTCATGCCGGTTCCACGCTCTGTTCACAACGCTTTGGCTGACGTTAAGTGCATTAGCAACGTGACGTTGTGAGAAGCCAGAGTCAAGCATTCCGATGCATCTTCCCTATTACTCTGAAATTAATCGACGTCTAAGACGTTTAGGAGACATTGTTATTGCTAAATGTAATGCAAAAAATTTGGAAACTGCCAAATTTTCACCAACAAGCAACATACACGTCTGAGTTGAAATGGTGAAGTGTTAGTCAAAGTCCAAATGTGAGGCTGCACGCTCATTTAATGTCATGAAATGCATGTGCAAATGTGTTTTGTGTCTGACAGCATGTCATTTATCCAATATATTGCTCATCAGTGGCAGTTACCAAATTTGCATGTTATTTCACAAAAAAATTCCTATGATCCCTATCAAATTTTGAGTAGTATATTTTCATGTCATTTACCCCCTGAGACCTACGTACTCATATATGGTTTTGTCGAATGCTTTACTCAAAATTGTGCAACTTTTGGCCAATTTTAAATTCTAGTAGAGATCCCAAGCTTTGAAGATGCCAAATATGTCCTGCTGAATTACAGGGAAATGTCTATAAAATGATGTATGAGACCTAAATACTTTCAATTTGATGTATTGCTGTGGCCAAAAACATGGCATCCTGTGCTTGAATATTTAATTCAATTTAAGTGTGTTGTAGCTTCAGTGAAGAACTGCAGCTAGTCGATATAGAATACAAAATCGTGCTCTAATTAGGAAAAAATACTTTTCTGACTTTGAACCTACTTAAGAGAAAACTCAAGTGAGAATCACAGTTTAAGGTGCTAATTTTGTGTCATTTCTGACCTTTGGTGCTCAAGTATTAGCAGGGACATGCACAGACATTTTGAGGGGCTGTTGCTTAACCTGGAAAAAGGACACCTTGTGATGCGTGGACCTCATACCCTCTAGGGGGGTCCGAGGGCTTTCCCCCCTCGGAGGAATTCCTACAGCCTGACTCCTGCACAGTCCGTTAGTGTCAGGGGTTGTAGGAAGGGTTCAAAAAGGGCTGTCGCTCAAGCAATATGCGTGCAGGCCCATGAGTATTACGATGCTCAATACCCACTGTGTATGGGATAGAATGCCAAAGAAAATTGACTGATGGCTCCTTCAAAATGTGTTTAAGTCAGGGACTGGCAAACCGAGTCCTGGAGGGCCTGTGTTTAAGGAACTCTGTTCTCACTGATTATCTAAACTAAATTTGCTAATAAGCCTTTCAAACAAGAATATTTCCTCAGAGATGAAATTGTTGTGATTTGCTTCATTAAGGAGCACAGTAGCAGCCTTTAGTGCTTGTTCTGGAGTTTCATTCTAGAAATGCAGCTATAAAGTCAAATATCATAAATGACTTAGCCAGATGTTGGCGAGAAATCCAGGAAGGAGTATGATCCTCTTAGCCCGCCTCAGTGCTTAGTCATTTCCGGGAAGTCCTCGGTCAATTCTTTAAGGAATACATTTTCTTAAGTTAAAAATGTAAACTTGTTTGCAAATTGATGTGCAACATAAACCTACTGCCATAGATTCCATCTACTTTTAATGCTGCGCATGGTGCACCAGATTGCACAGGACCTAAAATACAAAAGTATTGCAATCCAGTCTAAACGCCTCACTGTGAAATAGAGACATCATGACCATTGAGGAATGGATGCTGCTTTTTCAAACTGAATAGAAACAATTTTTGGCCATGAGATGTGTACTGAAATTGAACTCAGGGCACCACATGATAATGCTGGGAAGGAGAGTAGAGAGTAATGTATGTTTTTCCTCTGATATGAGCCAGGGATGTTTTGTGCCATTAGGATATGAGCGATAATCTCTGCCCAGTACAGCAGCCTGAATGATGCTTTATGGTGCTTAATGAGTATGTACTTGAACTCTGGACCACCACATCCTTCCCTGTGAAGTGTGTTCTCTGCACAGCATCCCCCAGACTGCTGCCAAAATATCTTGAAATAAGCCAATCTCGTCTTTGTTTACTGAACAAATCTGAATGAATCGGGATTTAAGTAAATATTTTTAGTTCTTAAAAACATTGTCGGGATGTGATTGGATTGGTAAAGGAGGGAAATTAAATGAGGGGTTAAAGGTCATTGGATAAACATTGTAGAAAATTGCATTTTAAGTCAAAGTAGTGTAGAGAGGGAGTATCTTATTCAGCAGATGGAATGAGTTTTTCCGCGGGGGGGAAGAGGGGCTGAAGTTGGGATGGGGTGCCGGGAGACAGAAATGAAATGCAAAAGCTTTGTCCCCAGTGCCATTATCAGTTTGTTTGGGAATTACTCTGAACGGCACTGTGGCACCGCATCAGAATTATTGCTCTTCAGCTGTTTGCCCTCTCAGTCACTGAGGGTACTGTAATCTCTGGGTAAACAGAAGTCTTTATCCGCTGGTAAAAAGCCTTGGTAATCCATCTAGTGCAGGTAATATAAAGTGCAAACGGTCCAATGTTATTAACATGGCTACTTTTTAACGAGTATTTTAATTTCACTCTAGAATGTTCAGATTACATCACAGCACTTTACATGCACTTCTAATACATACACAATTCAACATAAGCAATCTTCAGAATGCACACTTGTCCACTCGTTCACTCACTCACTTTGCAGTGTTTTCAAGATAAAATATTCACTGCATAGTGCTTTACTGTATATGAGAGTGAGTACATATTTCCAACGCAGCCATAATGTTTCGGACAAATGGCTTCACAGTTTTTTTTCTCATTTATCAGTCAAGTTTGATAGTTTCCTCACTGCAGGTATAAATCGGAGCCCAATGCTCGTATATATTTAGTGTCAGTGCTACTTCTGACAAGGTACCAGAAACTGCCTTGTACCCTGCCTATTTGTTAGCCCCTCTTGTGGGTTGTGGGTTTAAGTTTCCCTGACTGACCGTGTAAATGGTCTCTGTCAGACAGCCAGACATCACGCATGACTGCACCCTGTCGCTCTGTGAGGGGAGTCCCTACCCTAATTGTGTGAAAATGAGGTCCCCTGTTCGAAACACAGCCCACCCCCCCCATGGGACTTAATGCACATAAAACTTCACTATTTAGAAAGGGTAGTTAATTTTGACCTTAAGACTGTCAAGAGCTTCTTCTCCCCCTGCTCATACTAATAAGAAGGGTTGAAAGGGATGAAGAAGAGTAGAACTTTGCTGTGCTAAACCCCAGTCTGTTATACAAAGCAAATTATGCAACCAGCGGTCCAATCTTGAATTGATTTGAAGTTGATGAATCCAGCTTGTTATATTTGTCGGTAACTTGTGTTCTATTCTGCTGAAATAACAGTATGCAGATTATGAATATTTTTCATTAAAAAAAAAAACATGAATATTGGGGACTAAATTATAGATATTGCATCACGTTACACACAGAATACAGAGCTGAAGTTGTTTATCCTGCTCTTTAATGTGCAGTCGGCGCGGGGTAATAAATGCCAGCCACTGAGTAGATTGTTTTATCAGGAACTCCGTTCAGAACAGACCCTCAGTAATGATATATTTTGCTTTGTTTTTCTTTAATAAGCACAACAAGACAAGACCCCTGTGAAATAATCTGAAGAAATTGAATCTTGTGCGAGTGAGAAACCACACTCATTGCAAACATCCATGTGACCTTAGTTGAAGCAAATGTGCAATATAATGTCCAACACGTGCCCAACTTAAACTTTTATGATGAGCAGCCATAACCCAACCTTTGTGGACTGCAAAGTTTGACACTTAACACCATGCTCAGTGGAGCAATCAACAAGCCCATGTTTCCATCACAGTTAATAATGCCAGTATGAAAACAAGGGAATAGATAAAAGCATATGCATCATGAGATAGATAATTTTCTCAGTCCTTTGAGAAGAGAAGGGAGATAGTATATGGTAGGGATTATTTTTGGTTGGTTCAACATTTTTACATACTGTGTCATAAAATAAAAAATTGCCCAATGCTGATTCTATATTTTTGCGTGTTCATCACAAATGAGTTCCAATCTATTTGGAAAATATAACATAAGGAGATCAGGAGACATAAAATACAAATTTTGATCAAATGATCAGCTCATTTATTAAAGGGAAAGGGTTATCCAACACCTATATCACCAAAGTTAAGAACTTCTCCCCAGAAACGTGATTGGGTAGAGTAAGGTTGCACCTCCAGCCTTCAGACTCACCAGTCTATTAAGACCTGGACCGCATCATCAGTGTGCGAAGCACAATCCTTACAGTATCCATAATCGTTGCCGAGCATCTCAGATAACTGGTGGTGATTCCTTTACATGGCTAAGGAGGGATTTAGCTGACTACTTTCCAGAATTGCTTTATTTTAGCCAAAATGGCAGATATTGAAGTATGAAAAGTCCTGCTAATGCATTTCACTTGGGTTGAAGGCTACTCAAATCTGTTTTTTTTTTAATCTTTTGACATATACAGACTTTCTCTAATGTTTTATGTTGTGGTCTTGATGCATAAAGTAGCTTAGCTGAACTGATTACTGGAAGTCCTCATTCAGGATTTTGCTTTCCATAAGTTGCCCTGGCTCTGAAGCACCAAAACATGCCCACACCATCACACTACCACTACCACTGCCATGTTTGACCATCAGTGTGCAAAGTTCTTATGCTGGAATGCTGTTACCTTTCCCTATTCACTCATTGGTGCACATAACACTATCCCAAAGTGGTTGGGGGTCAAAGTGTTGATTTTTGGCAAATGCAAGACCAGCTTTAATGTCCCTCATGGTTAGCATTGGCTTTTGCCACACAACCTACCCATGAATTTCATTTTTGCTCAGTCTTTTTGGATGACTTTGTACTAGGTGAGCAATCTGCAGTTTTACAGTTGTTTGGTTTCTTTTGTGACTTCCCTGATGAATTGTCAATGTGCTCTTGGAGGATTTTTGGTTGACCAGCATCTCCTGGTAAGATTCACCGCTGGTCTACATTTTTTTCCATTTTGAGACGATGACTCTAATGCTGGTTTGCTGCAATTCCAGATTCTTGGAAATAGCATTGTAATTCATTCCACATTGTATTTCACTGACTTTCTTTCCCGTCTTTTCCGGAATATCTTTTTATTGCAGCATAGCGTGGTCCTTCCTTACACTGGACAGGTTGCATTTATGTGATTTTTAGATTCAAAAGGGCTGGCAGTAATCAATCCTGGAGGTTTCTTGTCTAGTTTTAACCAATTATCAATTGAAGTAGCTGACTAAGGCCCAGTTCACACTTACCCGTATATTTTTAAGAATGGGGTATTCCTCTTTCGTTTTCCAAAAAAAATCTCCATTCACACAAAAATGCAAAAACACAATTTAAGTGCTGTCAAGAGCATGCTAAACCAAAAGGTGGCAATGATATAATTTAATGCAGTGGCAGCCAATGGACAGAATGCAGGCAGGAGGTAAAACATGCCTTTTAACTGATAATTAGTCTTGAACTGTTTTCAATCATTTTTCTTAATTAAAGATACTTTAACTCACCTCTCTCAGGTGTAGCCAATTTTCTTCATTAACATGAGAAATTAAACGCTTGATTTGGACACAAAGATGTGCACATTTCAATCTTTTTTTTTTTTTTTTGTGAGGGGTGGACTATTAAGGCAAGTGAGTAAAACATTTCTATTCAACTTATTTATAATGACAGTTCATGAACAAGAGCAACGCAGAGCGTGGCATATGCCCCCGCCTGTATGTTGATCAAGGGCATATTGAGATGGGTGCCGTGGCGGTCATATTAGATATCGCACAACGCTGGTTTTCGAAAGGAACCTTCCTCTAGCCACTCCCAATACGCCACCGGGAAACGGCATCGATCGGACGAGGTGTTCTTTAGTTATTGGGCGGAAACAAAAATCAAGATGGCTGCTGTGGCGGCCAGATTAGATATCGCACAACGCTGGTTTTCGAAAGGAACCTTCCTCTAGCCACTCCCAATATGCCATTAAGTAATGGCATCAATCCGACGAGGGATTCTATAGTTATCCCACGGAAACGAAAAGTTAACGGACGGACAACGGACGGACATGGTGTCGACATAATGCCCCCTTTCCTCTTTGGAGGGCGGGGGCATAAAAAGGAAGCTGTGTTTAACTGCAAATGAATTATTCATATTGTCAGATTAATGTTAATCAAGAAATTGAAAACAGGTCAATAAGTAACCATTTCAAAGGATGGTTGGTTCAACAGTTCATGACTGAGGGAAATGCCACTATAACTGACTGCTTGAAACTTGCTTGTGAGAAATAGGTATATTAGGGCTGGTACCTCCCCTTGACCAAGTCCTTAGAACTGAACATGATCCTATGACATGGAAATGTGATGGCCAAGTGCCCCTTAGTGACTAACTTTATGAAAATGTACAATACTGTACCATGGTATTAATACCATGGTGAATGTACAATGGTATTTTCGGCCATGGTACACACTTCATACCGTGGTTAGTACCATGGTAAATGTACCACGGTACGGAATGGCAAATATACCATGGTACAGCATGGTACACATCCCAACCCAGCTGGCATTTTAACATATTTTCACTGTTGATTCAACATCATGGACCATAGTTGAATCACCGTTGAATTATGTTTTGATTTTGAAAGATGAATCGACGTTGATTTCGCAACGTTTTTTCAACGTTGGGCATGAGTACCATACACAACCTCCACTTTTTTGGGGTTTTTTTTTTTTTTTTTGGCCTGAACGATTTTAAAAGGGGGCACGAATATTTTTGGGGGGTTTTTATGAGTGAGAAGGGGGTTTAGGATGATGGTGGGGAAAAACTTAAAAAGGAAGGGGTAGATGCAGCGCGAGGAAAAAATGTTTTTGCGATAATTCCAGTTTCCACCACTGTGCTCTTCCCTCATGACATGCAATCTGTGTGCGATCTCTCCAACTTCTTCTGACCTTTTTTTTTTAAATGTGTTTACTTTTTTTTTCCTCCATCGATGAGGCTTTGAACAAAGGTTTACATGTTAAGTTAGACATTACATGAATGCCTGCAGCAGGATTAGAACCAGGAAACCTGTGGAGAAAGAAATTTCAAACACATCATACACTGGGGTCTTAACTACTACACCTGCTGAGTTTGTTGCCGGCCCAGTGCATCAGTTTCCATTCATCATTGAAAGGTGAAACCAAAGGTGTGTGTGTGAGTGTATATATATATATATTTTTTTTTTAAGTATTATTTTTTATAATTATTTTTATTATTATTATTTATTTTTATTATTATTGTTGTCAATGAGGAGACATCATGTGAATATCCATTTTGATGTCTTTCATGCTGGTGAGTTGGCTGATCTTTTGACACTGAGTAGAATAATTTGAGCAGAACAAGCCGTTGTTTATGGCTGAGTTGGGTTAAGGTTAGGGTTAGGGTCAGGGATAGGCATAGCATTCCCTAAGAGTTGGGTTAAGGTTAGGTCAACAGTGTCATGGCTGCCACCTTTATATGCTTGCCGCATGTATAGACTCTCTAGAGATTAAAGTGTAAATTCTCTTAACTGGATGTTCACTCGACGATTTTCCTCAGCCGAATATTTCACTTGGTATCTAAACATTCAGGTAAGCCGAAAAAGTTGTGATTTTTTTTCGATTTTGCTGAAGGCTGTGTGTGGTGCTCTTACCCAACGTTGTTTCAGCCACAACCATCAGAGTTAAATGTTGTTTCAACAGCTTTTCAACGTTGAAACGACAACTGGCATAGTTTCAACCATATTTCTACGCTTAAGGTCGGTCGTGTGCCGGCTGGGAAGATACTACATTGTAAAGCACGGTAAAAATCCGACGGTGTCATGGTGCGAATCACACGGCGCAACATGGTACAAGTCCCATGGTACAGTTCAGTGGAAGTTCCGTGGTAAAAGTCCTGTGGCATAAATCCCATGGTACAAACCAGATGGCGCAGTAAGGTACAAATCCCGTGGTACATTTTTTATAAAGGAAGTGAAAAATTCTGCAGTAATTTCTTGGTTGATTGCAATTCTGCAATCAATCAATCATGCTGCAAATTTTTTCTCTGTACATGACTTGCGCAAATGTCGCTTAATGTGTTGCCGTTTACGTAGGAAAATTTGAATTCAAGTTTTATGAAACTGAGCTCTGAAGGGGGTACCCACTACCATAGTAACAAAAGGGAGTACTATGGTACCATAGAGGAACCGTGGTACCAGTAGGGGGTATCTTGGTACCCGAGGGTGAATCGTGATACGGAGGTAGTATCGTACTGGCCAGGGTACCGTGGTACCAACAGGGGGGACTGTGGTACTGACTGGAGGTACCGCGGTACCTAATTCATGCACCATGGTACAAGCAGAGTGTACCATGGTAACGGCAGGAAGTGCCATGGTACGGAAAGGGTGTACCATGGTAACGGCGGGGAGTACCATGGTACGAAAAGGGTGTACCATGGTAATGGCAGGGAGTACCATGGTACGAATAGGGTGTACCATGGTAACGGCGGGGAGTACCACGGTACTGAAAGGGTGTACCGTGGTACTGGAAGGGTGTACCATGCTAATGGCAAGGATTACCGTGGTACCACTATGAGAAACCATGGTACCAATAGAGTGTACCATGGTACAATTCAGAATTACCATATGTGTACCATGATTTTACCTTGGTATTTGCATGGTACATTTTATAAGGGTAGGGTGGGTCAAATAAGGAAGAAAAATTCCCTTCACTGGGTTAATAAAAATTTGCACAGCCCAATTCTTAAAACAAGCACCTTTTTACTAAAAGACTAAATTAACACCACCAACAAACATTGTCCGCTGCTTTGAAGTATGGGTTGGACATACCTCTCCTGGCTTACAAAATCAGTTTGCAAAGAATTTTATCTTTACTTTGCACTGTATTAACTTCTAAAGAAAGCATATGTTTTCATTACTGCTGTTAAAAGTGCAGGCCCGCTGTCCCTAAAATATGGCAAGGCGATCCGTGTTCGCCAAAAAACTGTCCACTGAAGTCTGAACTCTTACTGGTAATATTTGTCTCGAAAATGATAATGACATGTTTCATATCATGTATTTCACACTTCTGTTACCTTGTAAGTAATTAATTGTTGCATTTTCTGTAGACTAAAAACATCTCTGAAAGAGAAGCGGTGTGCAACCAGTAAAATGCACCTTCCTGAGAGCTTGTTCTGGTGGGTACACATTGAGTGCTGAAAGGCTTCTTCAATCCCGACTGTCAGTCAGCAAAACAAAGCCAATGCATGCTTCTTTCTGCTGGGAGACCCGCTGTATTTCACATGCTGTATAAATTGTTGTGTTTATTAATAAAGTAGGGTATTTTTCATGGCGATCTTTCTTTTCCGCATTGTACAAGTCCTCTATTTGTGGCCATTAGCAATCGCGGTCATCTCAATCTATTAACATGATCAGTGTTTATTGCTCTCAGGGAAATCAGCCATGAGTTGTGTCCTGCGCTTGTGGTTGTGATAGCATTTAACATACACTCAGGTCATGAACTTTACCAGCACTGCTCTTGTATTCATGCTGAGTAAAAAGGCGACCCCTCAGTCTCAAAAAGCCGTCACTCGTGGGAAAATTTGGTCTGAGGAGGAAAATCCAGGTAGCGAAAAATAAAAATCCTGAGATGTTTTTTTTTTTTTTCCCCCATTCACTCATTCAGTTGTGCTAAATGGCAAATTTCAGAAGGAAATTATGGGGAGAATTTTTACCTTCTGTTGCTGGATTTTCCTCAGAATTTTACTGTATTTGGTGGTTATGGAGTGATGTGAATCAATCGTGGTTTTGCTAGATTCCTTTTGCGAGAAGTTACTGAATGCAGGTTAGCCAAGTAACTAATGTTGAAATGGTCCATGGAGGGTTTTTAAATGTTTTACCGAGTTCAGTTTTGTCAATAAGTTTTTTCTTGCTGCTGTCAGACTCTTGAAAATATGTTTTTCACTTTATGAGTATGGTTTTTGAACATTTAAAAACAAATCAGGAGTCTTCTAAAAAAATTAGCCTCTAGAAATCTTTTCATAATTTCTGACGGGGGGAAAAAATGTCCCAAAGGGAAAAAAATGTTGACTTTTTCCCCCCAATGAATTGTCCGAATTATTTTCATCTATACAATATCACATTGGTTATGTCCTCAGTGTTATCACTATTTAAACATTATAAGTCACATGGGCAATGAACTGCATTTAATTATTAATCAGGCAAAATAAAATAGAGATAAGTGCTGAGCTCCTCTGCCTCCAGAACGTGAAGTTACTGTCCACTCTGAAGCCAAGTCAATGCTTAAGACTCAAAATCAATAGTTAGATTTCATCTGGTTGGTCACCAGGTTGAGTCCGTGGCTGTAGCAGCAGTATAGGACCTTCTGAGTGCTTTTTGTTGTTATTTTCAAAATATATTGTACTCAAGGGAGTGAAATTCAGACCTACCTGAATTTTAATTCCTTTTTTCTGAAATGCATGTTTGAAGGAGTGACAGTTAATTCTTTGAGAGTGGGCATCAATTCCCCAACTAAAAATAAGCATTTGTTTTCAATTCTATATGATTATTTTGGGTGCTGACATGCTGCTGTTATTTTCCTGGTGTATTTTGAAAATATGCTACCTATGAATTATATGGCACTGCTGTGTATTATTTGCTTCCATACATATGATATCCTTTGATTTGTTTGTGGTTCTGAAATGTTCATCTCATGGTGAAGGAGCTGATTTGTTGGCAGCTCCATCTACTGGAGCCAATTTGCTTGCAGGCTTTCAAACTCATGCAGTCAAATTCACACTTAATATGCTGTACTGAATATAAATTCAGTGGTTGCCTAATTCCTATGACTACAAACCTCGTGCCTGCACAGACATTATCTGAAGCCCAGCTGAACCATTTCAATATTCGTCCAATCAGGTTTGTCTCCCTTATGGCTCAACGGTGGCAAAAACAGCCTCTTTTGCTGCAAGTCAGCATGACCTCTAGCCTGTGGAAATTAGCACTCTCTCAAACATTGGAAATCTGGGTGGTCACCCCCTCCTGTCCTGCCTCAACACACACACACACACACACACACAAACATGCACACATACACAAACACACACGCACACACACGCGCATGCGCGCGCTCGCTCGCTCGCACGTACACTGTGCAGACACTCATAGCATTTGCAATCCCACCCATGCTGCACTCGATCGTGCCTCAACACCGGTGCCTCATTTTCATTGATCTTTCAACTGCTAGTGTGCGATAAATGCAGATTTTCTCCAACCAATCACTGAGTTTAGCTGTGTGCCTGTGAATGTATGTCTGTGTGTCTGTTTGCGTGTGTGCCATTGGGGGAGGCGGAAAAAGAAAAAAAAAATCACCAGCTACGATGATGTCTGCATTTATGTGGCCAGAAACAAATCAATTCACAATCCAGTTTTCGCTTTTACGGTAATGAGAAGGCATGCCAGGCCTGCGCACATCTTTCTGAACAACATACGCAATTATTCTTCAAAAAAAAAGCCACGAATCTTCACTGGTGCTGTTGCTTGCATGCCAAAGAAAACACTCCAAATGCATTTTTTTTTTAAATATATTTGACGACAAAAGAGGCCTGCTTCATCTTCATCGTAATGCAATTTCTTCAAGTAATAAGCATCCACTTCATAATCCACCGAGGACCTGCGTCTTTTTCATGGGTCTCTTGTACTGCATTTGGCCTCTCCTATCCCAGAGTATGGTATAGTGATTTCAAGCACCCTGCTTTTTGTGCTGGATTAGGTTAACAAGTCTAGACACGTACCACCGTATGTGCCAGCGCACTGTGTTTCAAATGACAGCCATCAAGCAGCACTTATTTAATGGACTTAGCAAGTGGAGAACATGCAGTGCTCTCATCATTGCATAAGTAAGCTTAAAAGAATACTCTTTGAACTGTTAATAAAAGACTTTTTGAAATACAGACCACTCCAAAGAATAACTGCATTTACATGTGGTATTTTTACTCTGATGTATACGTACGGTATGTTATTTTCATAAAAACACAAGATGAACTAAGTTGCCTGGCCTCTGAATTTTCTGCTCTGATCCTGAAGGTATTTCTTTCTTTTTTTTAATTCTTTATTTCGAACACGTTAAAAGATAAAACAGAGATAATCACCAAAACAAATGGCCACCATGCCAATACCAAAAGAAAAACAAAAAGCAAACAAAAATGTTAGTCTGCCTCTCTTCCATCTGGGCCTGGGGGTTCCCTCTCACTCTGGTCCGTCCTGTCATTGACCTCAGACATGAGACTGTAACATGGCATAACAGATGGAGGAATCTTCCCATTTTGATAAAATTGAGCACTGCAAATCGTCAGAGTATGTTGTATCAACTGTGCGATTTGGGAAAAAATAGAAAACAGGAGGAATAGATATTGTGGGATATTTATATAAAGCAGCTACCGTATAAATGATGTCATGATGCGCGTAACTTTGCTGTTTAATTCATGAAATAATTATAATGTTTGATGATGGCACAAGAAGAGCAAGTCCTGCACTTTCAGAAAATGCCACATAAGTTGGACATTGGCGATGCAAACTTAAATTTAGTTAAATCTGAGGGTGGTCAAGCGTGTTACAACTATCTGCTTGAAGTGCGGTCATGTGGTGTCAGTGTACAAGATGGTGACAGCCCCTACCTGACCAAAATAACGAGGGTAACAATAGTGCATGTTTTAGGGCGGGGCACCAGACCAGCGCAAGTGTACGAATCGGACAAGGGCACTTAAAGTACATTTACTGTTGTTGTCCTGAACTCTCGAAGGCCATCAGAATTCCCGGTTGAGTCAAAAAAAAAAAAAGAAGTTTATAAGTAAACGTTTTGAAGGAATGTGTGAAGGAAAGGGGTCATTAACAAGTCCTGCGGATTGAACTGTCAAATTACCAGAGGATGTGTGCAGCTGTAAAATCTAATTATGCAAGATTCCAACAGGATTCAAGAGGATCCCTGTACGTACAATCAGAAAATTATGCAAATGCAGAATTTCAAGAGGATTCCTGTAGGTTCATCATCAAAAAGTTACAGGATGTAGAATTTCTCAACTCAAGAATTCAGGAGGTGAGAGGAGCTAATCTGCCCGGAAACCACAGAAGAAGGCACGGGCTGAAAGTGCCAGATGTAAACGTAAATGTTAAGATTGAATTTACGATATTTTCAAGCTCAGTGTATTGTGCAATTTATTAAAGTGATAATAGCCAGCTACTTTACCATAAACAATTATGCTGTGCTCCTGTTATGTTCAGCTTCTAAAAACAAGTTGGAATCATGATGCCACATAAAACTTACTGCAAAGACGGATGTATTTTCTCTCTCTGGGGTACATTTTCTGTATTTTGAGAGTTATAAATTCAGTTATTATGATTACTATTTTTGGGTCCCCTCTCTTTTCTCATGGAATAGGCTTTTGTTACTTGTACCAATTATAGTAAAACATTCAGGAACATCTGCTTTATGCATCTTGGAGTTGGCTGTTGGATGTTAACATCAAAATAGGTGTTTTATTTTTGATTGGGAAGAATGTTTTCTTATTTACGGCAGTGTGCTGCCAGACCTTTTTTGCTTTCTTTTCAATGGTTTGTCAGAACTTTGACTGAAAGAATTCAGAAAAATGCGCAAAAAAAAAAAAAAAACATAAAAATATACATAGCTATTCATTGATGCTGAAAAATACATACACAATCACAGAGGTCAAAATATTTGACAGTGATAAATTCAAGCAAGACACCATTGAGTCCGTCCTTCCCCTGCTCCTGTGTTATCAACAAGCTCAGGGTCAGTACTTCCCTGTTATCAATAACTTTTCGCCAATAAATGCATGAGCGCTTCATCTGTCGTGGCTTAAGTGAAATGGGACTGAAAAGAGAAATTTCAATGGCAATGACAGTTTATACTCTGAACAAAGGTGAAAACTGAGTTGACACTGGCCTTCGATGCTTGCAAGGAGTAATGAAACAAGTATAAATACGGGATTGAGTGGTTGTCTTTTGTCTGAAATGCCTTTTGTCCAAGCATAAGTGCATGCTATGGGATTGCTTAAAAACACTAAATACTTGGCTAGGGTGAGAACCTTGAATGAAGTCAAGCATTTTAATATGGCTATTAAGACCATCTAGATTTGAATACTAGTTTAAATATTTAACTGGGTGGTACAACATTGATGGTGACAATTAGGCAGATTGAGATTTAAGATTGAATAGAAGCAGAAATGGCTGGTATTCTATAGTTCTCTGTGAGCAGCCTTTAGAATACTTTGCTTTTAAGCACAGACTAAAAGATTTGAGAATTACCTCGTATGACATAAATGCAACATGTAGCCTTGTCCAGCAAGATGTTTTTTCAATCTATCAACATTTTCAATTTTCTAAGAGGTTCAAGCTAAATGTTTGTTGGATTTAACCAGACTCTCTCAAGTGTTGTCGGCCAAAAGTTTGAAAACTTTTGTAGTTGGTGCAGTTGAGGGAAGAATGAAAACACTGGCTCAGTTTCTGTTCGCTCATATCTTTCAAACTGAATGTACAGAGTGACTGACATGCCACGCTTTAAAAAATATGTGCATTTTAACCGATTAAAAAAAAAACATACATTATTTTCAAAAACAATGTGAACACTCAATATACACTATGAGGTGTACATGTGAAATATGAAAATAATCGCACCTGTCAGATGAGTGCGGGAAAATGCAACCCATTTTGTTTTCGTATATGAAGATTGTAGTTCGCATTTGAAAAAATAAGTCACATTGGAATCTCTCATGTTTTCCTGTTACGTCCGTTATATTTTCACGTATGCAAAAAAATGTGATGTGCGTGTGACATTTTTGTTTCCCAAGTGAATATATGAATAATCTTGTGAAAATTTGCTGGTTAAATGGACATTTTTAAAGGGTTAAATTTCACTATTTTTATTTTGTTAGGGAAGTGACAACTGCCATTCAATAACAATGCCATGTAAATTAATACGACAGAAAAGTGGGATGCGAATGTAATGGTTTAGCAGGAGCAGCACTATATCGTGGATTTACTGCGGGCACAGCATGCAAACTGAAATATGCTGAAAGCGAAGAACATATTTCAGGTGCAGGTAGGTGTCATTTTGCACTTAACTGCGCCTCAAATCCTCCTGCGAGGGGAACAGAACCAAAGCTGACTGAAAGCAAGCTTTATAATGCTGCTAAGTACATGGAAATAATCAATGCAATTAATTAGTTTGAGTTAATTGCAATTCATTTCATTCATCAAAACAAGCACTGAGCAAAAAGACAGTGAAATTGTCATTATTATGGACAAATTAAATATACATGAATTCATATTTTTGCCCAAGTTAAACACAAACAGCATAAAAATGACATTACCATAATTTATAACATAAATTAAGTGACTAATAAGGTATTTAAAAACTAAATCAGTTAAAAGAAAATCTGAATTATTGCTTAAAATGATTGCATTAATAAGCATGCCGTATGCTTTTCAATACAAAGTAAATTGAATTAAGCAGACTGCACAAAAATGTTATATTCTTATTACTATACAGGAACATTTTCACTGGATTGATGGTCCACTGAAATGGAACAGCTCGCACAGTGTAATGTTAAGGGTGGAACACGTTCTTTCATTGTATAGATGTTCCCTCCTGGACTCACAGAGAGTGGGGTTGAATTCACACTTGACATTTTACTGTGGCCGATCAAATTAATTCTATGCGGCTATATTCAGCCAAACTGTGCGTGCTGGGAATAGTTAATGACATCACTTTATACTGGAAGAGTGTGGGCAGGTCATTTCTCCATGAGGACGAAACTTAAAATATTAGGTGAGCAACACAGAGGTGACATGGGGGGGGCTGGGGTGTCAGTGTAAGAACAATCCCTGAATATAAAAACTCTGTGCTTATTCTTCAAAAATGTAATATCTTTGTCAGAACAAATTTACTCTCACAAGTACCACTTACAGGATTGGCAGGTAGCACTCATAATACAAGCACCATTGTTTGGGAGTTACTGCTCTGCACAGAAGTGCACTTCAATATTAAATAATAATAAAATTAAACATGGAGAGATCAGCATTCCATGCTGAGCAATTTTGTGTTTTTCAGTATAGTTTAAGGGTGAATGAAGATCATTTCCATTTTTACCTCATCCACAGACACCATCATAATTGCCCTCACAGCAGCAGTGCAGCTATATGGGAACTACAACTATTATGGTGGACTAATACCAATTTGCCGGATATTATTTCATTATTCAATCCTCATGTTCGGTTCAAGTTTCAGACAATGTTTTGGGGTTTAATTTGTACTCATGTATATTCTGTTATGAGGTCTTGACAGAAAATAAGCCAAGGCAGTGGAATTTCTGATTGCAAGAAATAATAATTTTTCTTTAAAAGAAAAATGTTGTATTTTGTGAATGGGTCATTTTGACCTGAGTAGTACACAATTGAAAACAAAGGTGAGAACCGAGAATAAAACGTTTCTGGCGTGAATGAGGTGGTCTTGCAACAGTGCATTCAAGCCTCACTTGTATGTCTGCCATATTTCTGAAGACATGGACTGAATCTCTTCCAGTTCCCTTGTTCTGTCTCTCTGTTCTGCGGGAGCACATTTGACGAGCCAGCTTTGCCGGTTCATAGAAATGTTGTCCATCAAACCAAGGTGGGGTCTCGAAGGGGTGGGAAACTCCCCACAATGCAGTATTTTTGTGGTGAGTGACTGTGGGAAAATCTCCCTCCGCTATTCAGTCATTTTTTCTTGCCTTTTTTATATAATGAGAAGAGGCTGATGAATCCAACAACAGAACGAAGAATTACCAGAACAAAGAGTGGCCTTTCAGTGCCCAGCTCAATAATGCTCTCTGGAAAGGGTTAATCATTTTAGGAAGAAAATTTTTAAAGAGACCACTCTCTCTCATTATATCTTGGATGTTTTTTTCTTCTCCGAGAGGGAACTGTATCACTTGACATCTTTGACATACTGTGCTCAGTTGTATATTCCCACGCAGTCAGAAGCAGAAAATTAAAAGCTCTTAAGCTGTTCCGTGTTAATGAGTTCATACTGCCAAGGACTAAAGAGAAACCTGAAAAAGGTGTCGATATGTGTGCTCTCAAAATAAGTATATTTGATAATACTGCATTTAAAGACTGTTTGTTTGTCATTTTACTAAAGGGTTTAATGAACATTGAAATAATACATTGGAATTTCATACTATTGATAATGTATAAACAAATCATAATATATGATGAGATTTTAACAAATAAACTGTAGTGTAATTATTATTCATCATCATGAGTATCAGGTGACTAGTAGTATTACTGCTCCTAAAATTGTAAAATATTGCTTTAATAATAGTAGTTATAATAACACTGTAATAATAATAATAATAATAACAATAATAATAATAATAATGATATTATTATTATTACAGTTGATTTTTTTGTTATTGTTTTGCACACACAAACACACACACATATACATATATGTGTGTGTGTGTGTGTGTGTATGGATTAAATTACTACACTGATATGCATTAAATATGCATTAAGCTCTGGGGAGGTGCTTCATGACGCATGGGTTTCATTAAGTGCCCGTATGTGTGTGTGTGTGTGTGTGTGTGTGTTTATGTGCGCATGTGTTTGCGCCATGAGTGGTTTATTCACTCATATCTGTCAGATGGAACAGGGCAGCTCCCGGCCTGCATGCGCGTTGAGTGTGTGACTGCAGGAGAGGGCGAGTGTTCGAGTCGCCGGCTGAAAGAGGACTGCGACTGCTCTCCCATCAGCCACCTGCAGAAAACGCAAGGGCTCCCTTGTTTACTCCTTCTGTTCTACAGGAGCAGCGAATGGCATAAAGGGGGCGGGGAGAGATGGGAATGAGCCAGAGACCTCCGGAATTGAAGTCAATCATTTCCTCCTGGATGAGACCTCCTTTCAACCTTTTTTATTTTCTTTTCTTTCCCTCCTTAGCTCTCCTCTGACACAGGAGCAGAATAAAATGCTTTCTCTCCAAAGACAGTGAGCCATTATAGTAATGAGTAGAGATGGCGGGTGGGGTATGTGTGTGGGGGAGAGGCTTTCCTTTCCTGGTCTATCCTGAGGATCAACTCATAGGCCCTACCTACCCCGTCCATCCCCTATTTTCTCAATGTACCACATTAGGCCCAGATAATACCACCCAGCCCTCCACTGCAAAGCAGTGAACACCATAGTATCCTTTACGTCTCAGCAAGAAAGTTCACCCTGAAGCCCAGGTGCTTGTGGAAGCAGTCAAAGTGCGTAATGCAGGGCACATTTACAATGCCATCCACTCAGGCGAGATCATTGTATTTATGTTGAATAATAGATCGTCAAGGGTACATAATTTCAAATTTAGTTTTTCTGTCTTGAGGTTTTGTTGTATCAGAAAATATATTCCAAAAACTGAAAATTCTGATTTATATATATATGTAAGATTGGACATATTGTAAGTAAAATGCAGTATTGTAAGAAAAATGTGGGTATGTCCAGACTTATATATAAGTTTGGACAAACCCACATTTTTCTTACAATACTTGCTGAATAAAGAAACAAGCAGCCCTCATCTAAATAAATGAATAAAATAATCATAATAATCCAATTCTTAAATCAATCAATCAAACAAACCAGCATTTTTGTAATAATTTCTGAGCTTATTTGTTTGTCTTTTACTGGGGGAGTTATATGGCTATAATGAGTTTGCAGCTGAGCGGCCGTCCAAGTTCCCAAAGATGTGCTGCACTTGTGGTCATTTGCTTTTCATTAACCTTTTTGCCCAATAAGTCCCAAAACAGCTTGATTTTAATTTAGCCATTGGAAAAAGGAAAGGCTCAAGTTATTAGTTTACTTTGAAAAATATGGCTTCTTTGAGAATTCCAAATTTTTGGACACTATTCAAAATTCAAAAAAATGATTCTTTTTTAACTACTGAATGTTTACCTTAGACAAGATTCCCTTAGAGATTATAGAGAGAAGTTAAGCCTTCTAAATTTCTCTAAAAACAGAGTGCTGTGACATTAGCAAAGTGTATCCAAACTTTTGACTGGTACAGTGTGTGTATATATATATAATAGATTATTGATTATAGATATATAACAAAGACAGATTATAAAAAAGTAAGTTTGATGGCTGCCAGGTTCTGACACCTTAACAATGCTATTTTTTAACTGCGGGGGACTTTTGAATAAATTCAAAATGGGAAGAAAGAGGTGATTTAAATGAATAGAACCAGCAGGCAGATTGTGAGAGTCAATCACACAGTTTCAAGATCCGTTTTAGACTCATTAAATGGTCTTAATCGTTCTTAATCGCCAGCTTTTTTCCAAGCTTATTTTTAGAGGTTTATGGGTTGATTGTTCACCCCTGAACATCCCCCCCCCCCGCCACCACCACGACCTCCCACACATACATACTGTGTTGATGGAGTTGCGGAAAAGTATAAAGCCTCTGGAACAATGCTAGAGTCTATTTCCAAATCAGCTTGATCTCAACAAATTTTCTTGGGGTGAAAAGTTGGTAAAATGACTTTAAGACATCCAAGTTAAAACCTGGCTACTTCTGGTTGAAAAGTTAAAGTTCACTCACTGACTAGGATGTAGCCTGTCTTCACAAATATCTGTGTAAATTCAGTTCAGTCAGATGAAGCCTCGCACAGTTCTGGTAGGCTAGCAAAGTGAGGCTTTTTGCGCAAATCAGATGATTCTCAGTTGAATGATTCACCAACCACAGGTCACTTACAGAGCAGGCGGTTTATCTCAAATGACCTCCATTTCACTGCGGGCTCACAGCACATGGGCAGTTACACTGAAAAATGTTGTTTCTGCTGCAGTTGGCATGGGTTGAGGTGCTATATAGCACCGCTGCCACACAAAGCACTTTTTAAGCCCCTTTATTGTTCTTTTGAGATTCTTTATTAGTTGTTTACCTGATAAACTAAACTAAGTTGAAGAACCTTTAGACCCCTGTATGGCTCTTTAGAGGTTCTACATGCTTCTTTAGCTAAGTTGGTTTAGCTCACTAGGGAAAGAATAAAAACGCTACATTAACATAGCTTACAAACAGAAATATTCCAGTGTCTCCGACTGAGAACATGATAATCTGTCTGTTATCACTGGGAACTTCAAAGTAGGTGGTCCAGCATATTCCATTTCTGTTTAATACCATTTTGTTTTTGAAATGGTTCTCGAAGATGGGTGCCACATAGCAGTAAAATGAGTTCCCCAATACGAGCCAAAGAACTACTTTTGGGTGATGTTTTGTGCCATTTTTGTTAAGAGTGTAAAAGGAAAAAATTTGGAAAACATATTCAGCAAATCTGCAGATGGGGAGGCTTTGTAACAACCCTTACGGGTCCTTAATTATTTTCCTACCTGTTCTAGCTGTATGCCTGTGTTTTTTTTTTTTTCTCTCCTTTAATTGATTTATTGTCTTGTCTCTTCCCTTGCTCCCAGGTGTTATTTGTTGAATGCCTTTCCCCTTTAGTCAATATCCTGTCTTAATAAGTTAATTGTCATTTCAGTATGGTTGCTAAATTGTCACAATTCATACCTGACTGAACCGTCCAGTCAGTTTTTAGTACAGAGCAAAGCTCTTCATCCATGTGTTTTTGGAAAATTAATAATAAAGAAAAACGTAATTATGCTTCTGTCTTATTTATAGGAATAAGCTCCTAAGCCTTTATACTGGAATCCAGGTTTGGGACCGCATTCTTGTTAATCCGTTGTTCCAGCCTGCTCCTGAGGCATTTTATTAGGAGCATCTCCCAAGCCTTCATCTGGATTGTGACTGAGTTCTGGCAAAATGCTTCACTCCTACTGTCAAGCAGTCCTGCTTCTGTGCAGGGATTCACCAACTGGCTTTTGCCCTGGAACGGCCACTGGCCTGGGAGCAGGCATGCATCTGCGCTCTCCAGTCATCTCCAACTTAGCTGGACCGCTCCTAAACAGTTTTATTCAATGGCCTTTTCCCACTTTTATTACCGTTTTCCGGATAATAAATGCTCCCTTGTGCAGTGTAATCTGAATCTGTTGTGATTCTGCCTTTTTGCTCATGTTTATGTCCATGTTCTCTGTTCATGATTTTGTCTTTTATTTATTCTTTTTGGTTACTGTACACTCAGGTTTTTAGTTCATTCCACTTCTCAGTTCCATTGCACTTGTCAACCCTGTCTTGTGATCTAGTTGGTTCAGTCCGTCTTCCCTGTCTGCATGCCCACTGACTTTGAGTGATTTAAATGAATTCCGGTGTTTAAAATATTCCTTCGATTCTCGTTTACTTCCTTCTTCTTTCTGTTCTGATTACTAACAAGACTAACATTTGTATTTTGTATCATAGTCTACTAACACAACTTATCCATGTATATAGATTACTAACTGTGATGTGAATATAGGCCACTAGATGGCAGTATTTACCTTTTTTTTGTTGAGCCCAGACTGGAGCTAGGTTTGGACATGTTCTGGGCATGTCTGGGGCAAGTCCCAGAAAATAAAAAAAGAGGTATAAATGTGGGTGGGGTCTGCAAAAGAATATGTAAGGAGAAGAATTGAGACAGTAAGTAGTAGGAGAAATTGCAAGGAGAAGGATACATGTGACCAGACCTGTCATTCTGTTCAAGACCTGTGAAGCTTTTAGTGGATTTTTGCCTGTGTTAGAGCATTTTCCTCACCCAGGACATCACCAAGCAACCCACCAAAGGGACTGCAAATATTTCTGTTTTTGTATATAATCAACCTTGGTCTGTAGAGTAGAGTTAGTAGTTGCCTTTTTGTTTGTTGTTAATTGCCTTTGTTTAATTAAATGTGTTTTAGTTTTTAAATTTTTGTCTGTCATCGTTTGCTGTCGTTAATGTCATAACAAATTGGGGCCATAACATAACTTACTAACGAGCACTCTAGTTAAATCTGTAAAATTGCACCGCTACTAATTTAGACTAATTCCCTCTCAGCAATCGCCCTGTTCTAATCTCCGCCTCTTGCTAAGCTCTCCCTGTCTTCTCCTGAGTTTCAGCGAGATCTCTCGCACATGCTTAATTACTCTCCTGCGCTCGTTATCTATGCACGTAGGCCTCCTGGACCGGAGCTGTTTTAATGTCATAGGCTGTTTGTGTGATTCCCATTCGTGTTTTGTCTTTCGCCAATTTTTGTGGTTAGGGCTTCCCTCATGTGATTCTTCCGTTGTAATTAGTCTGATTCACTACACCTGATTCCTGTATAGCATGTGTGTATTTAAGCAGTCATTTCACTCACAGCTCTTGTCAGAACATTGATCAATATTTCTTTGTGCAGATTGCCTTGTATGCCATTGAGTATTGTTTCTCTTCTACTGGACTGTCCGACTTCGATTCTTGCCATTACGCTTTTTGTGTTGTCTTTGTCTTTCTGGATTTCGACCCATTTTTGTATGACCACGATTTCTGTGTTTGGATGCCCTGTGTATGACCCTTAGCTTTGTTCATCGACTACGACGTTTTTGTACCTCTGTTCATCTGCCTTACTGGTTCTGACCCCTGACTGTCTAGTCGACACTGTTTTTGGATTTTGTATCGTGGCTTGGCAATTCCTTTGTTTTTTGGCTTTGACTTGGACTCCATTAAAGGCATACGTTTTTTTGCATTTCTGTCTCTCGCGAGTTGTTCCTGAACTGTACCTCACAGAATCTACTTTTAGTTTCTGATCTGGATTGTAACAGACTGAGTATTTAGTGAACTCAGTAAAAATTGGGCTCTATACTCTATAGAAGTCCCCTTACAGTCTATGTATGCGTATGTATCACTGGGCTAATTATGACAATTGGCATCATTGGTCAGAAGTTGGCATTTTGAGCAGACGTAAAAAGCTCTTTATACCTGCACATTGTGTATGACAAAGTAGCAATGCTGTATAAGGAATAAATTAAAAAACCTTGCTTAATCGGACGTTCATGCATTCCTATCCCTGGTTTAAAATCTCTATTATACCCTTCAGTTTGTATATCCATAGTTCCTCCTCAGCTCCTCATTACCTGTGGTGTTCCCCAAGGGTCAGTCCTGGCTCCTATTCCCATCACTTTGTACATGCTCCCCTCTTGTCCCCATATCAGGATGCACCGTATTTCTTTTCATTGTTATTTTGAGAATACTCAGTTGTGTTTTACACAAAAATGTAATTCCAACTCTTTCTACAGACTTTGTTTGACCATCTTACATTAAAGACTGAAAGAACGTCCTTCCCCTAAAGTTAATTTGTCCTCTTTGGCTCACCTGTTTTCATTCAGAAATTCTTGGCGTGCCATGGGCCGCTGTTTACATACAGCATATTAAAATGCGTACCTGAAATCTTGAAAAGCATCTTTTTTCATTTGAAAGCCATAGTGAAGATAAAGCATCTCCTATATTCTCATCATTTTCAAAAGGTAATTTATGCTTTTATTACATCACAAATCAACTTTTATGTAGCCACTTGTTCATGAATCAGTCAGTCATCCATCCCTTGCCTGCAGTATTTATAGAATGCTGCTGCTTGGCTGCTCACTGGGACCTACAAGTGGGAGCACATATCTCGGTGCTTATTTCTCTCTGTTGGCAAACTGTTACTTCTAGAATCAATTTTAAGGTTTTTCCGTTTGTTTTTGTCAGGACAACCAGCCTTATAAATGCAAAAGTCTGTGAGTAAGTAAATGGCAGAGTGACGAGTAAGTCAGTAATGAAGTTTCACCGTAGGTCAGTCGAGTATTGGAGTTTTCCCATGGGCTGCTGCTCTTTCAAAATGAATAGCTGCAAATAGTCTATTACACCACCATAGGCTTTTACAGTGAGGCACAGACAGTCCTCAAATAGATGAGCATGCTTGGTAAATTTATTGGCTCAGAATATTGTTTTAAATGGCCACCTAACAACTACAATGAACTAGTTAGTCCAGCTTGATTGCGTTAGCTTGGTTGCTCCAAGTTAGACTACATTGACCATAAACTTGGATCTGAGGTTATTACAACCTCTACTTGGAGTAAGTTGGGATGGTATGGAACATGCACATCAAAAAGCAATGAATTCAGTATTCACTTTGACTTGTATTTCATTGCAGAGAGTTTTGTCTGTTGAACTTTGTTTTATTTGTCAATATACAGCCATCCCCCTCACTCAGCCCTGCAACGCATTCCAAAAAGAGTTGGAACTTTCCTGATTGGGAGTCGTACTTGGAATAATTGTTCATTTGTGACCATCAAATGACAGCGAGGGCTGTCACTTTTTCACGAAATCAAGTTTGAACAAATTGAAATAATTGCTTCAAATCAACAGGAGACACAATGCAAGAGTTGTATGTCACCCCCACCCCCAACCTCACCCACAGCACCCCCTGCCACCACTGCAAGTTGTTGGCCAGGAATACAAGTCGGTCAACTCAATCAGAATAGAATGTGACTTTCTTTTTGTTTGCAAAATTTCGCAGCTGATCTGACCACCCTAGTACTTAGTGATACCTCTTTAAGTTACGGATATCATGTGTTTTAACATTCGTTTTACCTACCTAGCTAACTTAAGGTGACCTGTCACCAAATCTTGCTTAACTTGCTGATTTCACTGTCCACCATTAGCTTTGCTGCTAAAAATACATTTTACTGCTGATTTTTGTGGGATTTTTCAGTTCACTTTGCACTATATTCAGTTGCACCGGGACCTGACAACTTAAGAAAAAAACCAGGGAAAGAAAGGGCCATATCTATCGTTTCTGAACTCTTTCGTTAAAACTCCATTTCAGCCCGTAAGTTTCATCACTCAAATTCTCTTCCTTTCTAATGAGGGCAAATGAACATGCCAGTGTGACAGTCTCATGCAGACTTTACATTTTAAATTTAGACATATAATTAATATGACCGTTTTTCATCAAGCTCAAATGATAGTTCTCATTTCAAATTAAAATTGACAGTCCGAGTTTAGGCGGGCCTCAAATAGGTCCTCACAGACATATAGTCAGGCTTGACCTTGTCTTGTTTAAGCTTTACATGGTCAGGTACCCACTTATATCTCAGACCTGTATTACTCCCCTACACCCATTAAAGATCACTGTTGCCTTCAGACTAATTGCTTTTTACCATCCTTCGATTTCTACACAAGCTAAGGGGCGAAAGTACCTTTTAAATCTCAGCCCTGAAGCTATGGAACTCTCCACCCCTCAACATATCATGTGCCCCCTCTGTTCAGGTTTTTAAATCCTGACTCAAACCCCATTTTATATACATGGCCTTTGATTGTAGTTAGGATCACTTTATCTCTTCACTACTGGCAACTTGGAAATTCTATGTTCGTTGATACGTGTTTTATATCATTGTTCCATGTTTGTAGGTGGTTGTCTCACGTTTTCTATGGTTGCTTTACCATTTCTGTGAGGCTCTTAGATTGACAAAGGTTTTTAAATGTGCTTTGTAAATAAAGTGACTTGACTTGAGGGAAGTACTTGTCTAAAAGTGAAAATGAACGCAGGTGTTCGACACAAAGCTAGTTCAAACTTAACTTTTATGAAGCTGACTTGAATTGATAGCACTCATCCCAGGTTGAATGTATTAATTCTCTGGCATTCTGGAGATTAAAAGGTCAGACCTTTATTAATTTTGGTAGGAACAACAATCGATACAATTTTCTCTCAAGGATACTCAACATCAAATTTCTATTACACTCACATGGACTATCTAAAAATGCCACAGCAGCATACTTAAATTAGCACCAGGCTTGAATATGCAAAGAAATTGGTCTGATTCCCTAGTTGAGCAATGCCCTTGTATTCTTCATGTTTAAACTTTTAAAGTAACATGATCTGAATTTTCTTTAGTTAAAACCATCAAAATAATTTGTTATACCCACAAAATAATATAAAGTGCTCAGGAAACTACTAATTCTGGTAAGTTAAGTCAACTGTATGAGTCAATTCTCTGAATGGCTCAATTTAATACTTAGACTTATGGATTGGTCACAGGCTTGGAATTGCAAAAGTTAAAACTGTTGATGGACCACAAAATAAAACTTGTTTGGAAAGGCTAAATAGGCATTGGACAGTCAAGCATGTGCTTTAAAAAATGAAGTAACAATGGTACACTTATAGGATTCAGCTCCAGTGTAGACCTGATTGGACTCCTAATGTAATCATCCAAGTTTCTTTCACGTTCCCCAAACTCTGAGGGAATCATTCTCATGTCCGTTCTTATCTAGTGCCGCTTCAATCAGCAATTCAACTAAATTAAACTAAAGGTCGAGCACATACCTCAACCATGCCATATATCTGTTCTTTTGACTACAGAATATGTTACAGATCACTTCCAAAATTAAACCGACTCTTCCTTGGACTACCTCTTATCATCCTGCCAAATTTCTTGCGAAACCGTTCATAACTTTCTGAGTTTTCTGGTCAGAAATTATCGTACAGATCTGCATTAGACGGATATATTTTAATTCTTCCGGATCCAGAATCCAGAATATGTTTGGGATCACTTCCAAAACTAAATCTACTAATCCATGGACTACCACCTATCATACTACTAAATTTTGTGCCAAACCGTTCATAACTTTTTGAGCTATCCTGTTAACAGACAGACAAACAAACAAACAAACCAACAGGGGTGAATACAGAGTTTAACTTTACCTGACCCTGGTTTGGTCCAATTACGACAATTAAAAATTATTGTGAAATATTAAATCTGATATTTGAGTTTTTTTTTTTTTATCAATCTAAATACAGAAAGAAAAAAAATGAGAAAAAAAATCTTTGGTTTTGTTATTGGAAGTAACCTGAGTAAAAACTGTCATTTTAATATCTAAAATCTTCTTCAAATGGTAAAAAATGAGGTCAGCAAACGCATTGGAATTTCATGGCTGAAAGCCAGGCGTGTACACAGCTGTTCACATTGCAGAGCTTTAAGCAGCATTTGCGAAGTTAAGCAAAAGTAAATCACAGCTTACCAGCTCAGGAGCGAGGATGTTCATTGCATCTTTTAGACTATTCCCAGCTCACCAGTCACAGATAAAAGGATATTTTGGCTTTGTCATAAAATTTGATCATATGTCAGCATATGTGAGGTATCTACAACATTTTTTTTTCACTTCATGAGCAAGTTATAAACTAAATTGTCCTGTAATGTACAGATATTTATTGCAAAATAAATATTTTTTAAAATAAATAAATAAATAAAAATACTCCTGATACATTCATTTCTTTTTCTTTCAAAAATCAGTCTGGAGTAATTAATTGCAGAGATTATTTTAAGGAAGGTTGCTGCATAACATTCCTAATACAAAAAAGTGGCCTGATGATGACATACAGATTGTTGAGCAAAAATTGTAGTTTCAAAATACCAAATAAACCGTGTTTCCCAAAAGGTAAATATTTAACCTAATTCTAACAGGAATATAATATAGTTATAATATAACTATAATATAATATGGTGCATATAGCATGGCTCAGCACATAATTCCTTATCGGTTAATATTTTTGGCACTAGGTTAATATTATTCACTATTTCAATTGATTTTCCAAGCATAATATCTCACCTTTTTTGCAATAAAAAATAAATAAAACCTGCAAACCAAAAAAAAGGTGGTATCTTTGGTGATTTAGAATTAACAATCATGGTCCGAAACCACTACCCAATAAAATTTTTGGTGCTCAGGCATATTTCCTGTAGAAATCAAGTGAATTATCTTTATAGATTATTGATTCATAATGTGGACATTGCGAACACCAGATCAGCCAAACCAGGAGAAATTATAAGAGGCTTGCCTGTAAAGCTCTGGACCATTTTATTTGGTTTTGGCCATTAATATGCTTATAGGGCAACTCAGTTGCCAAAGCGCTAGAGTAGTTTTCGGCATTCTAGTTTTTCTGAGAGTACTGGCTGGCTCAGTGTTGCCAAGAATGAGGCGAGCGTCTTTCTTCTTCCTCAAGCCCCCCCCCTCAAGCCCCCTTTTCCCCTTTGGGTGGCTGCACCTGTCACCTGGGATCTCCTGCTCGCACTCAGGATCCATTTACATAACCCCATTTAGTGGTTCACAAATCAGAGCCATTTGGAGATGCTAACAGGAACCAAGGGTTCTAATTTAGCCTGCCTTTCACAGTGGAAAATTGGAAGGCTGGAGCCCACAAATAGAGACCCAGGTCTTGGCTCTGATTGTTGATTGTGATGGTAAATGTACAGATGATTAGAACAGATTTTCCCTTTTATTGATTTCCTGCCAAAACACAGCATGTCATGCTAACGTGTAGGGAAGCTAGAAGGGCGGCAGCAGCAGTAGCGGGGGTGGAGGTTGGGGGGACAGCCCCTGCTACAGGCGTTTTTGAGTGACATCGCACTCCTCTCTCAGTAATTAAAACACTACAGCCACACTCTGTGGTCACCACACACCACTGCACTGTATGTGGGCAGTGGAATTGGTGGCCCATATCGCTGCACAAACCAAAAAAATGTAGAATTCCACCAAAAAAATTTGTTGTAAAAATGTCGTGTCACGAAAAGCTTGATGAATATTGAACTTATGGGTATTTTCCCATTCTCGCTTCAATTTTCATACGTGACATATTTGAATATGTTTTTTATATTTTACTTTTTTAACCATCATCATCATCATCATCATCATCATCTCCATCTCCATACCATCTCCCAGAACTTCCCCAAACATTATTTATGTGTCAGAGATTGCTTTGAAAAACCTGATAGCCTTGTACAGATTAACTCGGTTTAAAAGAAAATCTCATATTTAATCACTATAGAAATTCAGTATGCCACACAGACAGTATGGTTGTATACTATTTGTCTTTCCTGCATCCAACAAAACTGTTTTTTTTAATTAAGAGGAAAACAACCAGAGAAAAAATGATTTTTAGTTGTTCCACTGTAGCCTGTTCTTAACTGAAACCAAATGGGACACCATTCCAAGCTGCTAGCTGAAGGAGGGCACATGGGGCAGTCCCTGATCTAGCAGCTTCAGACGAGCAGTTTCCTGCTGGTGTCCTTGTGCCTTCCAATCCCACAACCAAAAAAAAAAAAGAAAAAGGAAATCAGATGATTTTACTATGTAAGTAATGACTGAAATTATGTGAATTAGGCAGAAGCCGAACACCATCATGGTGTTGCCGGTGGCAGAGAGGCTACACACATTTGTCTGCCATAACTGGCATACAAATACTATAACAAGATTATGGTCAACAAAAAATAAAAACAGACATTTCATGACATACCTTTAAATATCTCCTCCATGAGTCAACTGTGGAGAACACTGTGCAATGCAATCATGTGAAGCACTCACCCCACCCCACCCCCCTGTTTATTTACAATTCAGCAGCATTGTTAGTGGTGGCATCTCATTGCGGAAGTCAAGTGCATAAAAATTATGCTCAATCGACATTCGATTTGGCAAGGATACGGCTCATAAAAATGAAAAGGCTGATTCAAGTTTCGACTCGCATCCCGCCAAACTTGTCACTTGGAGGTGGTTTAAGTGGTTGTTTTTTTTTTTTTTTTTTGGTGGATGTGCATGTGGATGGGGCGGGGGGCTAATTAGTCAACAAATCAGGCCCTTTTCGCTTGTCTAATCGCATATGTTAGCACTTCACCGTTTGATGGAGGAGTGCACTAGGCGGCACAAGAGTATATTGCTGCTTGACAAACTCTAGTGCGCCACGAGCTGTGCCAACACTTATCAGATCATACCGCCACTCCAACCAACCCTTACTTCTACTCAAGCCCGACCATGATAAATAAAATATACAGCCAGTAGGGGGAAACAATATAGATTGGGGGAGGGGGTCTCAAGGCTTTGAACAATCTGTTTGAGGGACTTAGCGCAGCCCAGCCCGCCATGGGGGTCACAAGGACGACAGAACCAAAGAAGAAGAAGTGCATTGCACATTTCATATAAGAGGCCTCTCCTGGCAGGAGTACTGGAAATGCATCGTTTGGTGCAGTTGCTTCAGATTAGATACTCTTAGTAGTTTCACTCAAGTATAATTTATGACAAGTGTGTGTGAAGAGAGAGGGGAGGAGGCTTCAAAGTGCTTTAGCTTCTGGAATGGGTAGCAAGCTCTTTAGCAATAGCAAAACGCTGGAGAAAAGTGGATAGGAAGTGGACTGACAAAGGGTTCATGTCAAAAATTTTTTTTTTAATGAATTAAAAAATATTTGTAATGGTAATTTTGATGTTAGTTATTAAGGGTGGCTGTCACACATATTAATTACTGTGTTAATACGCTCTGTGTTTTCAAGGGAGAAGCTTGTTTCAGTGATTACCTTTCCTGACATGAACTCAAGATAGACATTTATGCAGAGTGGCATTTGAGAGGCTAGTGAAAGATGAGCATATTAACTATTAATTTACGTAGTTGTTTTACTGACTGATTTGTTTATTAATGTCAACAGCTCACTGAAAACAGAAATTTGTTTTCTTCGTGTAATAAGTCATAAGAGATCTGATAGACGAAATATTGATCTTGAATTCATGTCAGGGGGTTCGTGATGTTAAAAAAAAAAACGTTTTGTCTCATCCATTTACGCTTAAAAATGATACAGTTGATCACTTCTCCGTGAATGGCACATCATAGAAATAAATATTAGTTTGATTTTCCTGGAGGCAGTTTTTTTTCTTTTTAACATCCTGCACATTTATAACTACCCAATATCGATCTGTCCATTCAAATTCAGCCACCGGCGCCATGATACCAGCAGGGCATATTGGCATTTTTATTCAGAAAACAACAAGATTCTTTAATATTCTGTGCTATATTTGCTGATTTATTTTTTTAATTTTTGATTTTTTTTTTTGCCACAAACATTTTAGTTTTTATTTCATGAAGCAGGATCAAGGTTTATTTATTTCTTTAGGCCGTTCACTTTCATCAAAAATCATGATAATGTACGTCGAACGAATGCAAAACAGTGGTCATATAGCTACATTGGTTATAAGAATAGCACGCGCGATTGAAAACGTCTAGCAAATTCCATTTATTTATTTTAGTCAACCAGGAGGTTATGTTGTCCATTCAAAGCAATTGATTGAGAAAAAAAGAAATTACCTCTTTAATGGGTTGGCTCCAAAACCGAGACAACAGATTGGCAGAGGTGGGCTGTCATTTTCAGCCTACGGAGAGCCGCACAGGCACACAAAGCTGTTGTTACTGCAGGAGCCACATAGCTGTTAAATTAGGTCTAATGAACAAGTAATTGCTGGAGATAGACTGGACGGTTTCAAAGCAAACAAGGATTCTAATTGATTTGCATTTTCCTGCTTTTCGGCCGTCTTTATTGTCCAGCACCGCTATTGATTAGCCTCTGTGTGTATGGCTCCGCATGGGTTTCCCATCATTAACAGATAACAGGTTACTGATTACTCTTGTCCCAGGGCTTAATGTTGCCTAATGTCTACTTTGTTCGGGTGTCATGTCGGAGGGCAGCAGGGGTAATGTGAAGGTGGGTGGGCGGCGATCGGGCCGCGCAATCACGGTGGCGTCAGCAGGCCGACTGAAAGGGGATCAGTGGACGGGTTAGAATAGCAGACCCCCTCGGTAATGGTGTGCTCTCAACTAAAACCCAGCACGGGGTTTCCTATCGGGATGAAACCCCTTCCTTACACATCCATTACAGAAAAAGCCTGATCTCATTCTGAGACAGGACGCCCTGTAGAATGCTCTGTTAATTCAACACGCGTAGAATTCACAGTGTCCCGAAGGGATCAAATGAGGGCAAAACGAACCACATCCGAGCCTAACTAAGAATGATTTATTCCGGGTCAGACTCAGTCCCAACATCAAACAGTAAAACTATTTCTGTTAAAGATCAGGAATATGGCCGTTATTAGCATACATGTTATGTATGAGCTTAAATCAATGAAATTGAACAAGGAAACAAATTTTAATAAAGTACCCGACTCCATGGGAAACCGGGTCTAGTTGTTACACGTCCATGTTGTTACATTCTAAATAGTTCCGATAATAAAACACAGACGGCGCTCTAATTTTTTCTGCTGCTCCGCGAAGGTGACCCACGTCTTTACATGACAGAAGGACGTACGTCGAAAGTCGCAGGTTAGCGTTTCAGGAAAATGCTCAAAAAAGTAACTTTCTTGGAATTCGGGAGATTTCGATTCACATCAAGTGTAATTGATACATACCCAAGATTTTCTGGATTATGAGAGAAGAAGACATTAGCCACTGTGTCATGACGCACCCATGTAAAGATTGCATTGGAACATTTCAAAATGTCGGGACAATGGCGAAGGGTTGCTGATGGACTAGTTGATACACCCAAGTTGTTACAGTAAGAACTTGAACCAGTAACAACTTGGGCAAGATCAAATTACCTCACTGAATGATTTTCTATCTTTTTGTATTTCAGAAATATGCCTTGAAATTACAAATGAATAACGGAACGTGGCAATGCCATTAGAGAATGACTTAAAAAGTTCCTTACTGTGGCTTTGTGGGATAATAGTAGTAAGGCATCCCCCTTAACTTGCCTACTTAAGTGGGAAACAGGTCTCACTCAAGCAAATTCTCAGTGTAACAAAATGCCTCACAACCTGCAACAAACTACCCCTCCTGTAACAAATAACCCCACATATGGGGCAGTTTGTTACAGGTGACAGGGGTCTATTTTTTCCTGACCAGCATTATGCATGTGCAGAATATAGGGGTTGCTGCATATCAGTCATGTAGTCTAATAAATTTTCTATCAGCGCATATTGACAACAAAAACCTGATAATGACAACTCTACAGCCATTAAAAGAAAATGTGTAACAACTAGACCCGGTCTCCCCTATATATAGGCCTTTGTACATAGAAGCACAAGCCCACATTTCTAATAAGGGAATGTATTGCTCACTGCATAATATAACGCACTGCTAATGATCAATATTGATAGTAAACATCGGATCTTTGAACTGCATTCATGCAACTTCTATTTTAACTAAAATAGAATATTTTACAGTACAATATTAAGCGCCAACTAATGTTTTCTTGAAAATCTGCCGACCTAACTCTTCAGCTCAGTGATCCTTATTACTAGCTCTTCGCAAGTTATGTTTTATCTAGTATGGCCCTAATTGAGAGCTGTAAATGACAGGAACATATAAGATATTAGGGCCTCTGATCTTTTGCTTGGCCATTCGATTCTAATTTCCAGTATTTCAGTTAAAAGTTTGCCCGAAAACATCTCATTTAAAAGAAAAGATTAGACTTATATCTCGTCCATCATATAAACCCTGAACCCAAGGAAAATATAATCTGAACTATGCATGAACATAAGCACAGCATCTAAAATATTTTTGGCCGGAAAATGTAAAATGTTCAGATGGCAGCCTGTCTCATCTGAATTCGAAGATTACCGTTCACAGACAGGATTTTATCGAGTGTGCATGGCTGCATTCATACTTCCCTACAAGCGGTTGGCCAAAATGTGCACACACCCTATCTTCTAAGTTTCATCTTGGAGACCGGTGGAACAACCAAAGTATTTTGGAATTTTTTTTTATTTGACGGGATTACCACATCTTCTGCAGCAGCAATGGACCAGGAGAAATAAAATAAATCCTATGCTGTGCCGTTTAATTGCCGCAAAAATACAATAGCTAGCTATACAAAGAAAATTGCCTCGTTGCAAAGGGTGAATTGCATGTTAGCTAATTGTTAATTTAGTCGACTCGCATTGGCTAATTATGGCAGCACCAACGAGCTATTTGCATGATGGACTAGCCACCTGCCTCCGCGAATGCGGCCGCTAGCGGAGCAAACTATATAATTAGTGAACAGCGGTAGGGTTTTTTTTTTTTTTAACTGTGGTTCCTTTTGTGTCACATGAATACTCTGTAATGACATATTTTATTAGGGGACAAATAGAACCCCTCCCGTTGGTTCTATGACAAAAACGTGTGTCAACAGGTCCTATTGATGATAGACTGTAGAGCCTATGCCCCTGTCCTGTCCCCCCCACCCTCCTTTTTTTTTGCTATGTTTCTGTGATTTGTCCCCTAAGGAGGGTTTGGAATAAGTCCTTGCCTTTTCAACTGAGGCGATGTATTGGTCAAACATATACTTAGAGCGATTCTTTTGTCTCTGAACTTATCAACCTGTCATGTCATCGGAATGCCAAGGTTATGTGAAATTGGATTTCGTGATTGCTTGTTAGGTTGTTTGTTATGATCATTTCCCTCTTTTCCCGCTTTCGCAACAATCACCCTAAATGGGCACGGTGGTAGCCTGCCACCCGTCCGAAACATGGAAAAATAGATTCAGGCCGCAATTTACTGCCCTTAGGGATTTTAATTAACCCCAGTG
The DNA here is from genome assembly GCA_029721435.1 of Gymnothorax reevesii. Lineage (NCBI taxonomy): Eukaryota > Metazoa > Chordata > Actinopteri > Anguilliformes > Muraenidae > Gymnothorax > Gymnothorax reevesii. Next base: position 164,021,945 of record CM056573.1, on the reverse strand, counting down.
GCCGTCCATTTAGCCCTCCCTTGGGAGATTGGAAAGGGAGCCAGATTTAGCGGCATTTCAGACACCTCATCTATTGGTTGAGCGACGAGGTAGAGTTTACACCGGAGACAGAAACCGGACTCAAAACGCTTGATTTCTGGGGCGATTTTTGATGTCTGGTTTCACAATAAAATAAATCATTATGGTCGAACAAAGAGCATACATTGCTACAAAACACACGGAGACGTGCGCGCGCACGCACACACACACAGATATCTTTCTTACCCATATCCATTCAGCGCAAACGGCCTGAATGATGCGCTTCAGGCTGCGTGGTGGCATCTTCTCCCCTGACTGATGTGGTTCATTATAAGGGCATTAAGACATAATTTGTGTTTTCTCTCTTGACCGTGGCCTGCAGAATGGGGTTTCATTGCTGGTCTGCTAAATACATTTATCCAGTTCACTAAGCCCGTTGTTAACACGCGACTGAAGCCCAGTAGGAGGTTTCAAAGTCCTGCAATTAAGACCCATTATATTATTCCAAGCCGTTTGAAATATATGCTATTTTGGCGCTGTTTTCAACAATATGCGCTGCCAGCCAAGCAATCAGCCCACATAAAAGTAAAGAAAAAAGTTTATCAAAGGAACAGAGAGGGGAAACGATTACCGACTATTTTCAAGGAGACCCAAACTTAACACGGTTAGTTATGGCTCAGTGGTCGCAAAAGGACTCCCGCTGATACAGTAGCTACACGAGAATATGGGGACACTCGTGTTTCTTGCGCAACCTGCACTTTGGACAGCCGTCTCTGCCTGCGTTGTTGCATCACTGCTTCCCATAAACACAAAGTAAATGCAGCGTGTCCTAAATATCCACAGAAATTAACCCATATAGGCCTACTCCGCACTTTTGTTATTGCTTTCAAATGTGGTCCCAATGTCGCCCATGGCATCGACACGTGTCTATGCAAATAATTCAGCTTACCAAGAATACGCTGTAAATGATTCATTAATGCAGGGACAAACAGAATGATAATGAGATGCAACACAGGCTCAAACTGTTGTTGACCGTGAATCCTGATTGGCTTGAGAAGTACCATGTGATCAAGGTACAATGAGAAGCACAATCTCATGAGATACCACATATATCATAAACACCTGCTCATTCTAATAAGAATGATGAAAAACAACTGAAGATATAATGGAAAACCCTTTTATATCAGTTGAACGACATGTATACAAAGACAGGGATCATTTATTGCATGCAAATTACATTAGACACCGGGAAAAGACTTCATGCTTTTAGCCATTTGCTCAATTATAAACAATTGACACAAAGTTCAACAGGCTAGATATGTTTAATCCACAAGCAAGCCACTTGTATACTTTGGCTATTGGTGCAGTTCTAAGAGTTTCCAGTTACAGTTCAACCTAAAGTTAAAAAAAGTGCAATTTTAACTTCTTTCCCTGACTATGGGGCAAGTTGTTACAGACCAGGGGCACAATGTACCGGTGTATGAATCGTCGAGAGATCGACAGATGATAGATTTGTTCTTAAAGAGAGATGTGGCAATCAAACTCTACTACAATTTTCATGTTTGATAGTCCTCCTCAGTGGTCCATGTTTTGTCTAACTGATTGCACGACACAAAATTTGTCACTTAACCCTATAATGCCCCTTGTATCATATACGATACACCAAATTTGAAGGACCATGCCCACCTGGTCAGATGTAACACAACCACTACTGCTCACTGTATCATATCTGATACACAATGCTGCCATCTGGAAGGAGAGGTGAGATTACAGGAGTCTCTCCCCTACTCACTTCAAGGTAGTAGCTCCCATGCGAATGGGAATTCATGAATTTTCTTGTTTTTGGCAGTGAAGTATGGCATTCCAAGGTAAATATTACACAAAAAATTAGAAATTTTGAGTGTTGAGTTCAGGAGTGTTGCTGATTTTTGGCTGTATCAGATATGATACTCCTGGGATTAGAAGAAGTTATGTTCAGCAATGGATATTTTGCTGTCACAAAACCTAATGATGAGCAGTGGATCTGAATACTACCCTTCAATACTTCAAAAATATTACTCGGTCATATTTTTCCTATAATGATGTCTGTGTCTGGACATTATAGGGTTAATGTCGCGGGAAAAAATGGCTAACTGCGAGTGCCGTTTGCTGTCTAGCAGTCTATATAAAACAGGATAAGAACATGAAATTGAACATGAAACATGAAATCTATGCTACATAGAATACATAATATTACATTAATTATTGCATCCTGCATTTAAAACATTCGGGGGCATATGGTATCAGAGCGGTGCAACGTGATCCATGCTGTGCCAGATGATCCCCTGACTGGCTTGCAGTTTGCTTGCTAGTGTCACGGTGTAAGACTACACCATCTAAATACTTGTAACACAATGATCTACCACCGTCTGCGTTCGGACACTTGATGGGTACGACACTCAAAAAAAGTTAGGCCTACTTTTGTAGTGCAAACACTTGCGAGTTGAGCTAATCAGGCGTGATGAGGTCATCAAATCAGCCAGTCACTTACATTTGAGAAGCGTATTGCTATATTACATAAGTTTAAATAAATACACATTTAATGCAAGGTGCATCTAAGCATAATTTCAACGGTTCAACATCCCCGTTAGGTTGCGCCCCGGCCTCACAATAGTTTCTTCACTAGCAGATGCTCTATCTGGTATTTCTTCCTGGATATTCCTGAAAAAGAAAATCATAATCTCAGTGGAATTTTCCCTTTAAAAAAACTTTAAAAAAGCACTTCATACTATGTCATAAAGCACAGGTCAAAATCATTGTTATAGCCTATTCATGTAATCAGCTATGGAGCGTCATTATGAATATACAATTCTCATGAAAAATGGGATTTTAAAGGAAGAAAATGAGTTTAAAAGATGGTTTGGGATTATGAATGAAAGATTAAGAATGATAGCACATCACCTAATACTGTTATAGGAAGTGAACTTGAAATTTGGAAATCCAGTTCGCAAAAACTAATCCTATTCAGTGCGTCAATGTACCATGTGTGCTACCAACGATGTGCTGTTACAAGATATCACGTTACCAACAAGGAATATGTGCCACGGAGTTTCATCTTTTATTCGGTATGACATGTAGGCTATTCAGTTACGATGAACACCCAATAAACTGTGAAAATTGTCAGTGTGCACCGCTCTCCCCATTGCAAAAGACATCAGTGTCAGAGTCTGCAGATGCCTGGTGATTACTCTCAGAGCAAATTTCCCTATTTTATTCCTGTAATATAAAAGGCCAACTTTAAAATCTATTTAGACAATTCTTGTCTCTCCCTAGCCACTGCTTCAACATTTGAAGCGGCTGATTGCATCCATGCAATTAAAAGAATAATTTTCAGTCGAAAAACAAAACCATATAAAAGAAAAAGGGAAGGAATAAAATGCGTTTTTGTTCTCCCAGGAAAAGCTCTATTCAGACTGCATTGAATGCGCAGCATTTCACCGCAACAACAATTATACTGAAAGGTCAAGTATTACAGCATCTTGTACTCCGGTCTGCATGCTAAGTATTTCACTTCGCCAAATGACCCTCGGCTATGCTTCGTTCACAATGGCTTTAAGAAACGGGTAAATGCAGGACAATTAAAGTTTTTTTATTTCCTTTCCCTTTTTTACGAACGATAGACAATAAGATTTACTAAAGGAGGTGATTGCAGTTACAGTATAATTGTCCTATTTGTAATGCGAATTAAGGTATGCTTGCTATACCAAGAGCTTAGTTATGCTATTAAGTATGAATGAGAGGATGCCAGAAAAACTGCCCCCACCTTTCCAAAAGGCATTCTAACCAATCACCTTAGTGGGAAAGGTTCTCGCTACGCATGCCTCGTATTTTAATTAAAATATTTTTGTGAGCTTTTTGTTCCCCAGCCAAGTGACCAGCTGAGCCACTCCGGAAATTTTGTCTACGACATCATTGGCGGCTGCCTTTTTTTCACGTGGATTATGGTATCAGAGTCGTTCTTCTGAACACAGAAGAATGTTGGAGTGAGTGCAAGGAAAATTCGTTGTACAATATGCAGTATGCAGTAAGCATGTCGTGGTAACAAAAGGTTCAGGAACATGCGTATCGATTCAACAATTTATCTTATATATATATATATATATATATATATATATATATATATATATATATATGTACGACACACACACACTCACACACACATACACACACACACTCACACAGCCCGTCCAAAAGAAGTCGCCGTTTGGATTTAAGTTAGAAAATATTCAAGAGCCATTGACTGAATTATTTTTGCAGTCACGAGTATGTTACAGATGGCAGTTATTCTTATTATCCTGACTGATTCAGTGTGCAACTTCTCATTTCTTCAAAAAAAAAAAAAAACGTCGGAAGAGGTATCTCATGGTCGTTGAAAAGAAGTGTCTGTGTTTCAAGAGGGGCAAATTGTTAGCCAGCATCAAACAAAGAAAACAACCGAGTAGATTGCTGAATTCGCTGGAACTGGGTCAGGAACTGTCCAACAATTTACTGAAACCTAGAAGGATAGTAGTGAACAGTCAACTTTGCAGAAAAAAAATGGGTTGGAGAAAAATCATGACTGATCCTGATAGGAGATCACTAAACTGCTTGATGAAATCTCATCTTTAAAGAAATCAACAGTTGAACTCATGGCTATTTTTAATCATGACAGTGAAAACACTTCCACACAAACAATGCAAGCGGAGGAATTCCTCCAGTTGGAGGACTGGGACTAAACAGCCACATCACCACAAGAAAGCCGCTTGTTTGTGAACCTTACTGGGGGAAAAAAAAACTATTATTTGCTAGAGAAGACAAAGATTGGACTGAGGAGCAATGAAAAAGGCCATGTGGTCTAGTTTGTTCAGATTTACCCTATTCCAGAGTGATGGGCATGCCAGGGTAAGATTGGAAGCCCATGAAGCGATGCACCCATCATGCATTATTCCCACTGTTCAAGCCTTGGGGCAGTGTTATGATCTGGGGTTACTTTAATTGGTCAGGTCTAGGTTAAGTACTGTTCTGCAGCAATAAAATGAATCCAGCAGACTACCTGCATATACTGAATGACCAATAACCCATTAATGGACCTTTTAATCCCTGATGGCACAGGCATAGCCTATTACAGGATAACAAAGCCATAACTCATTGGGCTCAAACTGTGAAAGAGTGGTTCATCGAGCATGAGGAATCATTTTTACACATGAATCGACACCTCAGAGTCTAGACCTTAACCAGTTGAAAGTCTTGGGATGTGTTGGAGAAGACTTAATGGAGAGGTTTGACTCACCCATTGTCAATCCAATATATTGGCCCAAAATGTATGCAAATCTGGCCAGAAATAAATGTTGTGACATTGTATGCGATTGTTGAAGTAATATCAGAAGGAATGTGTGCTGTGACTAAACCTATATACACATATCAGCAAATGCTTCATGTTTCTCAGTTTTATTTAGTCAACACTGGTACTGTCAACATGTTAACTTCTATCATGTTAGCAGCTTATTCAACATAGATTGAAGCACTGATTTATGGCAATAGTTAAGTGTATTAACCTTCGTGTATTTTCTAAATTTTTATGACCAATTTTTATTTATCAACTGGGGAACCGTGGCTATGATGTGTTTGAATTTTGTTTCCTGAAAATAAAATTATTGTATTGTGATATCATGCCTTGACCCCACTGGAAGGTGGAATCATGATTGTTAGCTTTGAAATACTGGCATGCACACTATTCCATTAGCTCAGTTATGGTTGCTTTAATATACAGGGCATCAACAATGGAAAGAACATCCTCTTTCATAGTTCTCAGCCAGCCAGCGTCTGATTTAAATCCAAAGGGACTGTATTGACTCTAGAATGGGATGAATAAAGAACAAAGAAAATCAGAGGACAAGCTCAGTCTGAGAAATTTGGCCTGCTCTCCTATGGAATGGTGATCTGCAATTAATCAATCAATATACAAATAAATAAACAAGCAAGTAAATAAACAGACTAGCAAATACATTAGCATGGTAGTCATAATATATTGCCAGATCATGCTAAATAAACCAAACAGAGGGCCTTAGTTAAGAAGGCAGTAATGAGGGCCAAAAATCAAAGCAAATTGAGTCAAAACATAAACAAAATTTTGGGTGTGACAACTGTTTAATATTTTGTTCGGGAAAAAAAAACACATCAGAGAATTCAGTAAAAGTGACCAAGTGGACCATTGAACACCCTCTTCAGTAAATAATATAAGCTGAGAGATTCAGGAAATCTGGAGAAATTTGTGCATTAAGGATGAAGTTAAAAATCAACACTGAGAGTCTCTGGTCTTCAATTCTTCAGAGACTGTTGTACTAAAAACTAGTATGCTGTAGTGATGGATGTAACCACATGGGCAGGAACCACATTAGGAAGTGTTTACCAATTAAGACCATTCATCATTGTGTCCATAAATGCAAGTGAACACAATACTGGATGCCAAGGAAGCCATATGTCAGAGACGTGAAGAAACTCAGTTGTTTTCTCAGCTTGAGCTCATCTGAAATGGACTGTGCTGTTATCTGACCAGTCATCCTTTTGAAATGTTTACAGTAATAATGGATGATGGGTTAACAGAGCCAATGAAGAAAAGATCCATCTCATTTTTTACCAACCCTACATTCAAAAGCCAGGGTTTTTCATGGTACGGTGGTGTGTAAGTACCCGTGCCATGGGTAACCATAGAACATTTATGCTGATAAAAATGATGCTGAAAGACATATTGTCTTCACAACCCCAAGGCTGAAGAAGGCTTAAAAAAGCGCATCAAGGAAAATGCAAATAAAATAAAAAAAGGGCTGAAATCCCTTTACCAACTACTATATTGAAAATGATGCAAAACCTTATTTAATGTCCAAACATATGAATTTAAAATATACAGTTTGATGATTGCAACAGAGTCTTAAAAAAGTTGGCACAGTTACATTTGATCTCTGCGTAACATCATTGGTTGGTCAAGTTTAGCATGTGGAATATCTCCCCATTCATCTACAACCCCAATTCTGACATAGTCTGAACAAAGTGTAAATTGTGAATAAAATCAAAACACAATGACTTTCAAATCACACCAGCCAGTATTTTATTCACAATAGAACAAAGATAACATAGCAAATGTTGAAACTGAGAAATTTAACAATTTTGTCCACAAAATGAGCTCATTTTAAATTTGATGGTTGCTGCAGGTTTCAATAAAGTTGGGACAGGGACCAGTTTACCATGGTGTAGCATGCCCTCTTCTTTTTAACACAGAGTGGTGGCGTCTGGGCATTGAGGAGACAAGCTTCTTGAGTTTACCCATTGGAATTTGATCTCACTCTTGTTTAGTACAGGCTTCCAGCTGCTGGAGAGTTTTGGGTCTCCTTCGATGGAATTTTCATTTAATTATGCGTTTAATTAAATGTTCTCAATCAGTGAAAGATCAGGACTGCAGGCAGGCCAGTTCAGCACACGGACTCTTCTACTACGAAGCCATGCTGTTGTAATAGCTGCAGTATGTGGTTTTGCATTGATTGTCCTGCTGAAATACACAAGGCTTTCCCTGGAATAGATGTTGTCTGGAGGGGAGCATATGTTGCTCTAAAATCTTTATATACCTTTCACTATTCATGGTGCTTTTTAAAACATGCAAGTGTCCCACACCATATGCACTAATGCATCCCCATACCATCAGAGATGCTGGCTTTTGAACGGAAAAAAACTGTTCTGGGCCACACACTTCCCACCCATAGTCAGCCTTCATGCTATTAGCTGTAACACTGTGCCATTATCACCTCACCCGGCCGACACTCACAATGAATGCCATTGCTGTTGGGAATTCAGTGGTGCTGTTTTGAGACTGAACTAAGACTGGCTAAGCTTGTGTGCTAATAGATCTGAAAACAGCATTCCCCAAAGACAGATCGATAGAATTTTCTGAATTTCACTCTCCACCGCGTTTAATATAATTAAAAGATTGAAGGAATCCACTCCAATCCTGGCACATAAAAGGCAAGGCCAAAAATCACTTCTGAATGTGCATGATCTCCAATCCCTCAGATGTTACTGAAGCAGATTTCAAGAAATGGTCTTGGAAATATTTTTGTAAATCTTTGTCAGGCAACTCCATTCATCCCTGCTTTTGCTGATGCAAAGTTAAGCTATCAACACTGCCAAAACAACTCCACCAACTTCTCTAGACTTGGTGCTGTCTCATGGTGGTTGCTGAGCTGAAAACATAGAAAGCGTGAGACATCCCTTTAAACTGATGATTAGTTGTTACCAGCTTTCATTTTTCTAAATTGGCATTACATAAACTCCAAAATCACTCAGCACTATCTGATGAGGCCTGTTCTCCTCCTTAAGGTAAGATGAAAAATAGCACACATCATTTAGACTTGAAAATTGCATATCAACATAATTCAAAATTGTAGATATACACTAAGCAGCCTCAACATTAAGGCAACCTGCCTAATTTTGCTTTGGTCGCCCTCGTGCTTCAAAGACAGCTCCATCAAACTGAACTCCATTTGACTTCTCAGACCTTGGGTTTCCTTGCAAAATATTTCCCTGAGCATTACACTTTCCAACACTTTGTCTTCTTCCCACAGTGCATATTGGTGCAAACTCATCCCATGGTAAATGGTGCTCACACACTAGGCCGATGCAAATGATGTAAAAGAAAATAGGATTTGCTGGCCCAGGCAACCGTCTTCAATTGCTCCCAGGTACAGTTTCGATGCTCAAGTGACCATTGTAGGTGCTTTCAGTGGTAAACTGGGGCTAGAATGAATGGGCTGGTCTGTAGCTACATAGCACCATAGGCAGCAATGCGCGGTGTGTTATGGCACATTTCTGAGGTAAGTATAATAAATGTTCTCTGCACCTTGCGTTATGGCAGCCTTTCTGTCGATTCGGACCAGACAACATGACGTTCATCAGCCTTGTGTATCAATCAGCCTCTGGCGCCAGTAAATAATTTTTCCTCCCTTGGACCAATGTCGGTTGGCATTCACCAGTGCTGGTTGGGAGTACCTTGGCATCCTTGCCGCTTTGGAGATGCTTGAACCCACTCATCTCGCTTTGGCCCTTGATATAGTCACTCAGGACCCATTTTTCCCCAAATCCAACACATTGACTACGAGAACCACGTTTGCGTAACATCAAAGGTCTGTCAGAAGACCATGACATTTGCTGTTGTTGCTCAAAAATTAATGTAAGCGGTTACATCTGTGAGTGGTTTTAATATTTTGGTTTAATGGTTTATATTGCTAATCTTGGTTTGCCTTGTTCTTATTTAAACAATCCAGAAGTGGATAGATGGACTGCAGTGCAGTGTCTGCTAAAAGAAATCGTGGAAGGTTGAAGCATACCAAGTATAAAAAACACTTTTTTGAATTCAATTTACAATTGATACACCAGCACATTCATCAAGAAGGATGCTGTGTGTTCAAATGGATCATTCTATAAATTGGAAAACTTGTTAATCGAGGAAAGTGACAGGCAACAATTTAAGACCAATCATTGACTCTAAGGGATGTTTTCTGGCCTCACCTAATTTCAGTTGTCACTAGTGACATCTGAGATGGAGAGCAACACAGTGGAAGCGTATTTTGACCTCCAACAAGTCACCATTTTCAAGTTATTTTTGAAAACAACAGCCGCCGTGTTTTCCGGACTGAAGATGACAAGGACAACTCAAGCTATTATCAACCTCAGGTAGAAAGGCCAGCGTGTGTGATGGTTTAGGGGCGTGTCTGTGCATAGGGCATGACCAAAACTCACATTTACAAAGGTACCATTAATACAGAGCGATATCAGTTCATTTTTGACAAAATTGGCCTATGTGAACATTGTGTGTTCCAGGGCTGTCCCTGCATTTTCCAGGAATACAATGCCAGACCATATTCTGCACAAATTATAAGTGCATGGCTGCACGAATAGAGAGAACAGCGACTAGATTGGCCTGACTGCGGACCTGATCTGTTTCCATTTCATAATGTATGGAACATTATGAAGTGAAATACATGGAAATAAAGGCCTCTTACAATTGTGCTGCTAAAGATCTGTATACTAAAACCCCAATTCTGAAATAGTTGGGACAAAGTGCAAATTGTGAATAAAATCAAAATGCATTGACTTTCAGATCACGAGCCAATATGTAATTTACAATAGAACACAGATAATATTTCAAATGTTGAAACTGAGACATTTTACATTTTTATCCACAAAATGAGCTTATTTCAAATTTTCTGGCTGTAACAGGTCTCAAAAAAGTTGGGACACAGGCAAAAAAAAGGGCTGAAAAAGCAGTTAATATAAGAGAATCAGCTGAAAGAACATTGACCAAGTAGTTAAGTTAACTGGCATCAGGAGTGTAACAGGGATGTCTTAGAGAGGCTGAGTCTCTCAGAAGTAAAGATGGCCAGAGGGTCTCCAATCTGAGAAGCCTTGCGTGAAAAAATTGTGGAATACTTTAAAAACAATGTTCCTCAATGTCAAATTGCAAAGGCTTTGAAGGTCTCATCATCAACAGTGCATGACATCATCAAAAGACTCAGAGAAACTGGAAAAATCTCTGTGCATAAGGCACAAGGCTGAAGACCTTTACTGGATGCCATGATCTTTGGGCCCTCAGACGCCACTGCATCACTCACCAGCATAATTCTGACATTGACTACTAAATGGGCTCAGGAATACATCAAGAAACCACTGTCTGTAAACACAGTCCGCCATGCCATCAACAGATGCCACCTAAAACTCTATCATCCAAAAAGGAAGCCTTTGTTGAGCATGATCCAGAAGCGCTGCCGTGTTCTGTGGGCCAAAGCTCATTTAAAATGGACTGTAGCAAACAGACAAAGTGTCCTGTGGTCAGACAGGTCCAAATTTGACATTCTTGTTGGAAATCATGGACGTTGTGTCCTCCGGGCTAAAAAGGAGAAAGACCACCCCTCCTATTATCAGCGTTCAGTTCAAAAGTCAGCATCTCTAATGGTATGGGGATGCATTAGTGCATATGATGTGGGACACTTGCATGTCTTACCAAGATACCATCAAATGCCTTCATTTTCTGCCAGCATTGGAGGATACAAAGAAGCAATGGCTTTTCATTTATTTTTTTTGGAGAATCTGTAGCTAGCAAGCCAAGCATTTCTAATTTCTGTTAATATTTAAATTTAATTCCAAGTGAGACATAAGTATAACTTGTATGACTTTGTTGGCTACGTAGCTAGGTGCCACCCTTAAAACTGCCTAGCATACGCACATTAACTTTCTATAATCATTTGTGATTGATTGATCCTTAGAGATGGTTGCACTAAAATGCTGTGAGCTTTGATTTCAGCAAAAAAGTATGTTGATTACCATTTTCGAGAATTACACAACACACAGTGACAAGGACTCATAATGGGGTGAAAGAAAGTTGTACTTGCTTGAATGGGGTAGTACAAATGAGGATAAAAAGTCGAGTGAACATTTTTTGAACATCTTGTTTCAATTTGATTTGTCTATACTCTAATGATGTATTTATTGAAATTTCTCAAGTGACTGATTTGATTCATTTTTAATTACCATTTTTAAATATAAATGCTGGCAATAATTATCGCAGTAAAAAAATGAACAGTCTCCGAAACTCTGGGCTCAAATGTTGAGTTGTTCTCTGTAGACGTTCCTTGTTATCATTCAGTCCGTCTAAAGAGATGGGCCTTCCAGCTTTAACCCTGCATTAATTCTACAAATCATGTTGCCCTTCAGTTTCCTCCACTTTAAAGTGAAGTAAGATTTTGAAGTAAAAGCAAAATTTTTGGGTAAAAATTGAAGCACCTATTACTAAAACCCCATAAGTCACACTTGACTTGACTTGACTTGACTTGTGGGGTTTTAGTAGTCAGTGCTTCAATTCTGTTATGCCAATGAAATGTTACAGTCTCAACTGACAACATATGGCATTGACTTTTAACATCTCTTGCCGTTAACCCACAATGCAGAGTTCAAAAGGACATCAGTGATGCAAGCCATCATAAGGGTAAAAAAAATAATTTCTATTATATCATCAGATATAATGCTGCATGATTAGTCACAGAGTTTAATGGGGATGTTTAATGTTTTCAGAAGTATAAATGTATTGAGGTAAATCTATGTAATCTATTTAAGTAAATCTGGAAGAAAGGAACTCGAAGCATAAACTGGACTGCATCCTACTTTTGGATCTTAAACTCAGCAACTCTGAAGTGTTAAAAAAGCTGGCATCTATGAGGCTTTATCAGCTCAATGTTTGACCTCATTATGCATGTACTAGGGGAAACAAGAGAGGGAGAGACCAAAAAGCTCAACCAGAAAAGGCCTGTTAGAAACCTTGTCTATTTTATCATTTAAAGTGCCTGATGACCTAGCTGATTTTTTTTTTTTTTTTTTAATTTAGTTCCATGGAATTTGGCCTACTCATGAAGTGGCCAGCTTGTACATAATGTGACTGAGAATGCAATGATTTTTTTTTCTGGCAATATAACCTTGGTCCAAGGCTGAGAAAATGTTCTGAAGCTGCAGCATATAGTCATAAAAATCTGTGCTATTTGTGAGACTGCAGGCAGGTAACAACCCAATCCTCTGTAGTAACAAACAAGCCATGTATTCTCCCTCCAATAAAACAGTGAGATGATGAAAAAATAATATCATATATTGAAGATGGGGGTACAGCATTGTGACAGGAGTATGGTGAGGAGTAGACTGACCCAGAAATGCTCCTTTTTTATTTTTTCCGGGGGAACATCCCCCAGACCCCAAAGTGAGGAATGTAGTTCTTGGGGTCTGTGTATTTCAACCCTAATTTGGCACATGTAATTCCACTAAACAGCAGCTCACGAAGTCTTTTAACTACTGATTGAGATGTGTGTGTGTGTGTGTGTGTGTGTGTGTGTGTGTGTGTGTGTGTGTGTCCATATGTGCGCATTTTTAAAGTTGGAGAGAAAGATACAGGAATAGCATACCTTCTGCATCAGGAATGTGCAACCCTGATGTTGGCAGTCTGGAAAGGTAAGGGTCCATTATTGCAGTCCTCATCAGATATTCATTTTCAAATTTAAAATACTGGATATAGAAGACAGAACAACAAAATTGAGTAGTAGCCACTATATGTATTAAAAAAAATTTAATGTAAAGCAACTTCAACTGCAGTTTTTTTTTCTTTTTTTATTTTGAGCAATACGTATGTTATCACATTGTTATCGCTCCTTCTCTTTATGATCTATGTTTGCGACATACATTTCAGAACCCTGGACAGCGTCATAGACAAAGGAAACATATTTCCCAAAAGCTAGCGGCACACCTATCATCAAATTGACTAAATTTATTCGAATTTCAATTCCTACCTGTAAGACTATTTGAAACATGAGCTAAAATGTGTGCGGGTCGTCGTGTTTTCGCACAGTCGTATCCAGTCATAGACAGAACGATGTTCTGTGTGTTTGGTGCCTTGCGCATGGGCAGCAGAATACTGAGGTTAGCCATCCGATTTAAGAATCTGCCTGCCAATTTACGGTTGTGAGCACGTGTTGTCCTGTGATTCAAGGCCAACATGAACAGCATAGCCTCCATCAGCGCTCCTCCCTTCCGTCCGGTCCGGTTTGAACATTTTTTTTTTTTTTGCAGCGCATGGGACATATTTAAATGTAATGAATGAATGAATGAATGAATGAATATCCAGTGTTTCAGTTTCGATTCATAGCCAATTTTAATTGGTCTACTTCCGAAAGCTACAATGGGAGGGGATACCTAATTCAGTTTGCCACTGGCGCTACAACCTGTGGGTCAACCATGATGGAGCAAAAAAAAAAAAAAAAACAGAACAGGTGCCATTGCGTGTATAGCATGAAGAGGTTTAAAACAAGGGTTTTAAGAAAATTAATTTTTGACTTTTTGACTTATTTAAATTGAAAATGATTTTGCAATAAATGCTGACACTGTGACCTCAGTGATTGAAATAAGATATAAATATCTTTTAACCAGTAAATGGGAAAAAATGTAAAAACTCATCACTTCATTAAATGACTGTTATAATATGCATGAAAAGTTTCTGTCATTAACTATTCAGAATTCAAGCTGCTGACCTCAACGGTGGAAGCAACAGAAGATTTTTTTCCGACTTGTAGCCCAATGCATTACAATCTGGCTGTAGAGAATAACAAAATGTAAATAATCGGATTGAGTTTAATGAGCTCTATAAAACAAATATGCACTCCACATAATTAACAATTTAGGCTATTGCTCTACAATGGATTTATAGAGCCAGACATATTTCGCGATGACACAGTTACAAATATTTAGGCATATAGGCTAATATAGGCTATAGTTAAGCAATTTAGCCAGCGTGAAACGGAAAGTAGGGCTGTTGGTTATCATGCAACGTCTCCAAACAAAATTCACCGCAAAATTATCATAAAGCCCCCCAGACTGATATTCGTTCTGAATTTGTACTCAGTTACGATTCTCTTGAAATGCGGGTCTAATTGCGAACGGATTCACTCGGAATTGCACGAAAGGAGCCAAAGGGCGTGGCTATGGTTTTACAATGTGTCTGTTAAAAGAGCGAGATGAGAGCACACACGCTTCCAACAAGTCATTCTCAATAGCTACAAGCTCCACACAAAGACCACACACCGAGTCTAAGACATGCAAATCTAATCCGCGGTCATTCACAACGGTTCTGAACAAAACGCATACTAAGACCTAATAGAATCTTAACTTACGTCTGTGAGATTACATTTTAGAATTAGTGAACTTGCGCAAAGTTTTAAAGTAAATGGTCAGTCTTCTCTAGAGGGAACAACGAAACAAATAGGCCCAGCAGAAGTAGAAATGTTTAATCGTCTCCGGTCGTAGGTGTTACAGGCAAATTCCATTCGTCTTATACATTTTCGGGATTCATTGCTTTTGGAAGTGGTGGTCTGTCCGTATCATGGAGACATTTAATAGTCACTAATGTGCATTATTAAATAGCAATAGGCCTACTTGTTGTTGGGTTTCTGAAACTAGGTATAGCATAAGCGATATGTACGTTGAGATGTACTAAAATTACAATTTCATATTGACTAACCATAAATTGTACAATTCCATCATGCGTGTATGCTAAACAAGTGTTTTCAGTCATGAGCGGGACAGTAATATCTCCAGGCTGTTTTTCCGTCGAATTAGCCATTCAGCAGTCAATTTGGACAACTATTTATTTCATTTTCACTGAAACAATATTTTGCTTAAAATTTATTTACTGATGCATTTTCCGCTGCCACTTACACTGACATCACAGACCTGGTATGGAAATATAGCAGTGTAACAATTTCAGATTACCCTCCCATACAAGTTACCCCCCGGTAATCTGAAGTTATCTTCAAATTACCCCCCTAGTTTCAACGTACCCCCCTCTATTTCCTCCAACAATTTAATATAAACTTCGGATAAAAAATGTTTAAATTAACTTCAGATTACACACTTTGAAACCAACTTCAACGTACCGGGGGGTAATTTGAAGTTAACTTCAGATTACCGGGGGGTATGGTGGTGGGGGGGTAATCTGAAATTGGGACACCGGCTTCGTTTTAACAAACCAGCGTGCAAATGGTCGTCGCTCAGGAAATCAGTGTTTGTTGATCTGCATCTCTCCCCGTTGGACGTTGGTCCTATTACAGACAGAGTGTAGCCTATGTTCACTATTAACCTACCTCAAAAGGATCAAATATGAGAATTTTATGGGAATATTAACTGCTGAATTTCCGATGTAATGTCCGGGCATCTGTATCATTTTGATGAACAAAGAAAAGATCGAGATGGGACTAACTATTGATTCCACTAAAGATGAACCAAGTAGAGGGCCGAGATGAACTAGCCATTGACCGTAACATCAGCGAGAGCACCCCCGCCGATTACAGAACCGCTATATCATAGCAATTAGCCTATTTCAATAGGTGAGCAAACGAAAGGGTGTCTCATGATCTACCCAATTAAAGCAATTTCAGGACTGTGGGATTCAAATGAAATGCATTTTTACCAAAGCGAGGCGTGTGGGATCCAGGGTTACTTTAAATGTTCAATTCGTAATCAATGCTTGATCATGAACACAAAAATGTGTTATAATTATTACTTTTGCTCATAATTTTCCATTCTGTTTTCGTGAAAGTCTTGAAATTCAGTTCACATGAGGGGCAGCAGTCTAAAACACGTTAGAAAGTCTTGAAAGAAATCATTTATGTTCTTCTTGAAAGTGATAATGTATACGGTGCACAGCCACTTGAGGAAAGCGGTGGAACAGCAGTCGGATTGGGGGTACGAGGCGAGAGCTTGAAGCACTGAGCCTAACCATAGTCCCAGGCTCCACGTCTTGAGGAGTTAGTCAAATTATTCTGCTAAGAGGAAAACACACGGGCCAGAGTAGGCCCATTAGTAGGATTTTAGTTGATGAATAGTCTTGCAAATGATTGGATACAAGATTTTCTTTCTATTCTACACTAGCGCCAAAGTTACACATTGAATTTTAGAGTAATTATTTAGCATATACGTCAGGATTCATTTTTGGAATCACCACGTCCAGCGAAAACGAACAGCTCCATGTGTTATCAAAATATGACAACTTATGCGCCTATATCTTTTCTGGGCTTATAATGCATCTGCTAATATGGAATCAGTTTGCAGAAACGTTCAGGTCAGCGATGTATGGCGGTTTTGAGTTACAATTAATTTAATCGTATGAAATGATGGGAATCACATGCACAAGCACATGTCGCCTGAGCCTTAGCTAGTATCTGAACTGCAGGCTGTGGAAATACTTGTGGAAATACTTCTTTTTTCGGGAGGTGGGGGAGGGATTTCACCAAAGGTAATTCTGATTGAAAGGACCAAAATTCAAAGAACAAGCTCATTACAATCAGCCACCTCATTAATTCCAGTGCACTCCAACGCTTAGTGGCGCAAGGTCGCGCTGGCAGGCTGCGGCTCTGAGCCGAGTCTAATTACCCACAAGAAAAACTTCCAACATTTTTCAGACTTTTCACATAAAGCAAGTTCGTAAATATCAAGAAAAAAATGATATAGACATTTTGTGAAATTATAACCGACAATGTGGGAGTGAACAGCAGAAAAATAGCGTCTCACCTCCATACCAAGTTCTGGGTAAAACCTCTCTATTAGCTCTGTGTCTGTTGTCCCCCCCCTCGCACACGTACAAACACACACAATAACCCCCTCTTCTTCTTTCTCTCTTCTCTCCCTGGTACTCCCTCACTCTCATCGTGAGACTTGTAACAGGCATATAAGCGATATTGGAATCTAATGTCTATGACTGGCTCCATCATGTGAAATTTTGAAGAAAAAAAAAACAAAAGACAAAGAACAACAAAAAGGAATTCAGTACAATTGCAACAGGTTCTTTGTCAGGACATAATTTGTGAGTCGCTCGTGTGTCCATATGCGCACACACCAAGGAAGAATAAAAAAGAAAACACGAAATGCCATCATTTTAAACCATTCATCCCCCTAGGTCAACACTTGAACCACCATTCTGACAAATATAGTAGAGCTCGTATGCGCAATTAACTTTGTCCACCGTGATGGCACAATATTTGCCCATTCCTATTTGCAAAAATGCTCAAGCAGTGTCAAGATAGTTGGGGAACAACGATGGACAGCAATTTGGGATTTTGCTACAGATTTCCGATTGCGGTTGTGGTCAGAAGGCCACTCAAGAATATTTATAGTCTTCATTTGAAGCCACCCAAGTGTTGCTCTTTAAGTGTGCTTTGGATCATTGTCCTGCTGAAAGACAATCACTTTGCCAGTTTCATTTTTTTCTGCGGAGGGTGGTGGGATTTCTTTCAGGATTTCTCTGTATTTGCACCAGTTATCTTCCCATTATTCCCGCGGAGACTGTGCTCCCTACTGAAAGACATCCTCATAACACGATGGCTCCTCAAAGTTACTGCGCAGGAGGGATGATGTTTCCTGGCCAGCATGCATTGTATGACTGTATGTTTGTATGATCTGTCTGTGCTACACACTGAGTATTATGGCCAAAAGGTTTTCTTTTTTTTTTTTTTAGAAGACTTTCTCCGCATGATCAATTTGACGTTTTGCGAATTTTTAACTCTTGAGAGGTAAGTTCAGAGGCAAGGAATTTTTTTTTTTACCCTTGCCAGGGCTACTTCCTGGTCTCTCCCCCCTAAAGGCCCACTTTGTGGAATATGCCTTGCATAATGTTGATCTGAATTGTACTGAGGCCGCTGACTTCTGCAAGACTTTCTGAATCACAGTTGGCCGTACAGTAGCTTGTCTTGCGGGGGGCGGCCTGATCGAGTCAATGTGGTAGTAGTTTTGGACTTATTTCGCAAGGTGGACTTCACCAACTTCACTGTCTAGTACATTTGAGTTTTTATTATTATTTTTTTTTTTGAGATTCTCCCTTCTCCTGATTTGTGCCTCCATATGACCACATTCGTAACGTTTTAAATGCTCTTTGATATTCATTTTGAAGCCCCTATGATACTATGGGACCGAAAAGAGAGAAGGGTGTTTATTCTCATAGGTGAATTTAAAACGTGTGCACCGATAATTTCTTGCAAATTGCGTGGAATTGATTGAAATTTATTGTTCCTTAGTCACTATAAATAAATTGATTGTGTCATGTTGTATAGGTTTGAGTGAGTGAGTATGTGTGTGTGTGTGTGTGTGTGCGTGTCTGAGAGTGAGTGAGTGAGTGAGTGAGTGAGTGAGCTTGTCTGAGAGTGAGTGAGTGAGTGTATGCGTGTGTATTTTACTTTTTACTGTGCACTACGGTTGTTTGTGACAGATTAAAATGTTTGTCAATACTTTCATAAGCGTATTATACAGGGTTTCTGCATTATTAAAATGCGAATACAGTCTACATAGTTTTTGGGAAGAAATAATAATAATAATAATAATAATAATAATAATAATAATAAAGATAATAATAATAATAATAATACGACAATGATCCATGATAAAACGTGCACAGCATCTGAAGCGCGTCGACTTATGGTGCATTTCCAACGCCAAAAACGTTACAATCACATCGTTATTTACATGTTGTTGTTGTTGTTGTTATTATTATTGTTGTTGTTGTTGTTGTTGAACGCACGCCCATAATCGTTAGGCCAAAGGACCTCTGTACATTTGAATCTGTCAGTGGCCTTTTCAGATTGTAGAATTTATTTTATCCTGGACGCAGTCCAAAGACTTCCTTAACTCCTTAACTATTATAGAAATAGCACGGAGAAAAAAGTTAGAGATGAATGAAATAAATTAAATAAAAAATCTTTCCCCAATGAACAAGGACTTATTTCTGATAGTTACGCTGGAATTTAATACATTCCGACTGTTAACTAAAATGAGTCCATATTAATTTCGGTATCAAAAACAGTATCATAACGCGTGGACAACATTTAATAATAAAAGCCGTTAAGATGAATCGGCATTAGATTCTTGTGGATATATATATTGCATGACATTTCCTTCATCCCCAAGAAATAATTAACAAATAAAATCGTCTTTCTTATTTAGCTAGCAAATAAAAGTTTCGATATAGGCTAATTTCAATGGTCGACACCAAGATGTTATGTGAATTCAAAAAATATTTTACTTGGCTGGGCGGGACAAAAACACTGTTACCACAATGCAACAAGAAAACTACAACATGCATTGAATAAATCTGGGGAGTCATTAGCGACAGAGAATTAAGTAAAGAAAACATTCTGATAAAAACCATCTGAAGTTGAAAATGAAAAAGAAATAAAGTTTACAAAGCTGCAAAAAAATGGGCTTTTGAATATATTCTCAAATCCTCTCAGCATCACGAGATAATCAGTAAAGCCAAAAATCCCACCGCTGCGTAAAATCTATAGTCAAATCCATTCAATAGAAATAGGTCAATGTAAAAAAAAAAGAAAAAAAAGGAAAAAAAAAGGTCAATTTAAGGATTGGTTTCTGACAGTATATCAATCTAGTCTTAAAATTTAGAGGCCTTGAATGGTCTTTCCATCATATCTGGGCACTCCAAGTAAAAGCACTCTTCGAGAATAAGTGGGTGAACTTAATTTAGTCAATTGGTTAGGCTGGTATATATTACAACATTCTAATGTTCGGTGTTGAATTTACTCTTTATGAGAAAACTCTGTCCCAACGGACTTACATAAACTTTGAAAGAGTTAAATCGCTAGCGGACATTTCCAGCGTGTCGGATGCAGATTATCATCAAACAGGCCTAATATTGTAAACCGAATTTAAACATTTAGACGCAGTAACTGCACAGACATGCAGGTGTGGAACTTTCATATTATCGCGGCACCAAGTAGCCTGATCAGCGTTTTAGTAATTATTAGTCTATAGAAATTTACGTTTGTTCTCTAAATATTCGGCGTGGAATTACCTCTTCATGTTAAATGTCCAAAAATTATAATGAAATAATCATTCAAAAATAAGCACTTCGATGCCCACGCAAGACAAAAAGAAATTGAAAATATATTCACCATTGAATGCGGCGTCAACTGAAATTATGCCCGTCTGCATACCTTTGTTAAGTAGCTGTGATTTGTAAAGAGGCCTATTGGTCAGTAAGCAATGAGCTTATTTTCATCTACTGCAAAGATCACATGCAATAAGAGCTACAATATTTTTCAGCCGATTTTTTTAAGGATAAATGGGGTTATTTGGACTGGGGTTTGCTTGATAAATGTCCATTGTAAATTGTTTATTTTAACACGATTACTCAAAAAGGCACCCATAATTCAACCTTACTTGTCGACAAATGATATACACACAGACAAATGGTAACACACACACTCACACACCTTGCTTTAAAGGCCGAACAGCAAGTTTACCTTACTTGATCTTTCGGAGATAAGCTTATGTACACAGTATCCCATTAATATGAGTGTGCAGTCCATGAGACCGGGTTTAAAGAAATCTGCTTCGTATGTAGAGCGAGACACAAATGCACTGCTATACTCTTTTCATATCCAAATACAAAGCAGCGTAAATAGGTCAGTGGTTGTTGACCATAGGGTTTGAAGGATAACTAAAGCGAGCGCCTCACAGCAACAATATTAATATCCAAATAAAAGAGTTGAGTAACCTTGTCCGAGAGAGTAATCGTCACTACCCGTGGACTTTGGACTGTTTCTGACTTCAAGCAAAAGATTTCTTAGTCGTTTACATAACAATGGTTTTCATTTTCGCCCAAGCTTCCACCTTGAAAAACATGCTGAATTACCTTCCGTGTTTTTTTTTTTCTTTTAATCAATTAGGCCTATATCAAAAATATTCGAACCGCAAGCATTTTAAATGCATGAGTTTGTCTCGACATAAAAGCAAATATTTAGTCTCAGGCCCCTTACTAATACGCTATAGACCTGTTCTCTGGAAAGTGATAATTTGCGCTCAATAAGTGGCAAATATTGCACTATTGGCTAATCTTCTCTGAGTTCTTTAGGACTGTGAGATTATCTAATTCTTCCAAAATTTAAGACCATACTCCCAAACCACTATATTATTGTTGTTGTTGTTATTATTATTATTAGTAGTAGCAGTATTATTACTGCTGCATTCGGACAATACATATTTTACATTTGACTAATTAGTGTACTTATAGCGGGTTGGATAAATTTTCTACCCACAAGGAAGTCAAGATATATATATTTTTTTTCTTACCGTAAATACTAGTTCAATAAAGGGGATGGCAATTTATTTTCATAATTTATTAATATTTTGAACTATATTTATGGCAAAACTATATACGATACAACAAAATTAAATTTACAAATAACAATGGAACCTAAATATGATACAAGCAACTTCAATGGCAATAAAAACTTTGTACATACAGATTACTAAAAACTATGTATCCAATTGAAACCTTTTACAGAAATATACAAACTACGTGTTACATAAAAAGCTATTATAAATCAGAGACATTTTGTCTCCCCTTTAAA
Source organism: Gymnothorax reevesii (assembly GCA_029721435.1). Lineage (NCBI taxonomy): Eukaryota > Metazoa > Chordata > Actinopteri > Anguilliformes > Muraenidae > Gymnothorax > Gymnothorax reevesii. The sequence continues at coordinate 163,999,920 of CM056573.1, read as the reverse complement.
TAGTTTAGGAAAGCCCAACCCTGTCCCTGTTTGAAACTGAATTTGAAAAATTCTCTTCAAATAAAGACACAAAGAACATGTGGACCATTGCATTGTTCCTCTGATACAATTTTTGGGCGCTAAAACCGTCCACGGCTTTCTGAAAATAAATACTTCCAACTTCGACGCTTTCAGGAGCTTGCACACCCACTTTGTAACACTTATTCTTGTTTTCATTGTCTTCTTGATTCCCTCTGTCAGCTGTCTACGAATCCAAATGAAGGTAAACCATTGTTTCTTCAAAGAAATTATAAGGGAAAAGCTTTCGCATTCTGACAAATTCACAGACAGGTGCTCTTGTTTATATTATAGTTGTTACTGTTGTCACCACGTCCTGCCATACAACAGGGCCGAGCACGGAAGCGCCGCGCCGTACTCACTGCTCGAAGAGTTCAGGTGAGACAGTCCCGAAACTTGGGCCTGGAGCGAAGGAGGAGAAGTGGAGTGCTGAACTAAATCTGGAGAGTGTCCGCCGCTGACCACCTGTTGGGTTTGATGCTGGCCCATCGTCGAACTGTTACTGGATACGATCATGACGTTGTTGCCCTGTTGGTGGTGGTTCTGCATAGCGGAGCTTGGCGTATGAGTGCCTCCCTGACAAGGCTTGCCGTCCTTCACCAGCACAGGTACTGCCACTCGCCGTGGCGATTGTTGTTGTTGCTGACAGGAACCAGTGTCTTGTTGCATTTGCTGCTGCGACACTTTGTCTTTGGCCTGTCTTTTCATTTTGTATCGATGGTTCTGGAACCAGATTTTGACCTGCGTAGGTGTAAGGTGGATCATGCTAGCCAAATGTTCCCGCTCCGGCGCGGAAAGGTATTTCTGCTGCTTGAATCGCCGCTCGAGCTCATAAACTTGAGCTTGTGAAAAGAGCACTCGCCGTTTCCTCCGCGGAGCACTGGACAGCGGGCCCATACCTTTCCCCACGTCCGCTAGCGAGCCGAGGCTTCCCATGCCAGTCATGTTCATCCCTGAGGACGAACCCATGAAACGAGAAACTGGAAAAAAAGAGATAATGTCTTATTGCTGAAAACACAAGCATAATGCATGCCGTGGAAAAGAAAAAATCAATAAAAGCTGCCATATAAAAATGGGAAAAACATGACATTGCCTACATTCATGTGGACATGAATATACCCCTCTGATCACATCACTCGTGATATTTTGATGCATTTATATTCCTCATCTCTCATACAAATGCATGCAGAAAAACGATGTATTAGCCTACTTCATTCACGGTAGGTCACTTCATTCATTTACAAATTAAGTTCTGTTTTGTTGTTTCTATCACTTTTTTGGAAAGGGCGGGGGAGATGGAGTGAGGGAGTATAAGCATATAGTATTCAAATCCATAAAAATTAATCCAATAAATATTGTAATCGATTAACGGAAATTAAGGAAAGGCAACAATAAAAGTTATTTCTCATTAAGACAAGCAGAACAAGCACACATGACCACTCGGTTTTTAATTGAGCGATGTTTGCATTGCACGTTTTCCAACACAAGAGTGTGATAGCACCACAATAATAACTTCCGGCGAAATTAGTAAGGAAGAGAATAAACTTTTGGTGTCAATACATTAATATAGAAACCTTCCTAAAGTAAAAGAGGAATTCCGTCTGACGTAGAGCACCTTCATGCATAAAGAAATGCCCGATCGAATAGGATAACCCTTTCATTTCAAGAGTCAATACTATGAACTAACAAATCGTAAAAGGTTGAATGCCACTTACTTGTAGAAAAGCGGGGGTCTGGATTGGCTCCATACCAGCCGGTGGCCGGCGTGCTGTTTCGCATGCTGTCCTGGTAAGGCGGAAGCTCGCTCATGTTAGCCAGGTTGCCGTTACAGTAGCTCCCCATTGCGGTATGTGATAACTGCGATACCCCAGCAGCAGCCATGTGGTAAGTAGCAGATACAGTTCCGTTGTGTCCCATATGATGCTGCTGCATTGCTGCCTGCGAAACCTGCGGTTGTCGATACGTAGCCAGAGGCGCTCCTAAGTTGTTTCCCTCCATACTTACTTTCTTGTAGCTCTCCTCAAGGGGACTCAAGATATCGGAAACAGAAAAAGGAGTCGTATGCTTGGGGCTCATCGACATTGTTCGGCGGCAGGAGAGAGGGAAATTAAAAGGCAGGGCAAATTCTCTCCCTCTGTTTTTTTTGGTCAAAGCCCTCTGTACCCGTTGTCTCTACGTCGATGCTTCTGGATGAACACCTATGAGAGTGGCTGAAGTCCGCCTTAATTGGATTGAGTGGAGGCTCAGGGCTGGCTTTCGTTTGTTTCAACTGGGCGCCAGGTTTAAGGCTGCCATCAGAGGCGGGGCATCGGCAGTCAGGGCAACAATACAAAGCCACCCTATCTATCTCATACCCCAGCATAATTTCTACGTGCTGATCGCGAGGTACCTTTGAGTCAACCCCCATGGCGAAGGGCTGTGCTCCCAATTTAAAGGTGATGTCTATTTGAAATCAATGAACGAGTGTCACATGCCAGATAATAACAACTCATAAGATAAAAAAGTCACATTTATTATTATTATTATTATATAATTATTATTATTGTTGTTGTTGTTGTTGTTGTTGTTGTTGTTATTATTATTATTGTTGTTAACTGTTGTACCATGTTATATGACTACGAGCCTGCTATGACTACACTATTATTACCACCAATAAAAATCAATATTATTATTATTGTTGTTGTTGTTGTTATAAGAAGAATAATATAAAATAACAAGTTATGCTTGAAAACAGAAGGCACAAAGTGAATTAATGGACATTGTTTGAGTAGTATTTACTTTATTCTCTCACATGCACGCGTACCCCTTACTTGTGATGCGGGTGGTGTAATGAAAAAAAAAGAATATTCGCATGAACAGTGGATGTCTGAACAGTTTATCCAAGTCGAACCATGGGAAGTCTTCTGCACACAAAACACACCAGCAACGCAGGAGAAGGTTGCGGAAAGGGATGCTCGAGAGATCATCATCTCCAACAGGTTGATTTAACCACCAACGGGTCATTAAAGCTACATAAATCTCCCAGGTATACCGCGCCATATCTCCGGACCAGGAAAGCTGACAGTATCGGAGCCTGTAGCGTGCAGGAGTGCAAGCAAGCTAAATAGAGTCAAAATAATGACTTTAATACTACATTTGGAAAATACTCAATAACGAGAGGGTTCATGAAAAATGTCTAGATGCATGCATTGTCCAGCAGATCGCCTATTGGCCTTGTAGAGGGAATTCGATACGGCTCAATGTGGTACCTGCCTACGTCATATTGCTACACCGTGAACGCTCTCGAAATATTGAGGGTGGAGCCCCCTGTTTTAGGAGCTTATTTACTGAAATCTAAAGATTTTGGCATTTATTAAGTTTCGACATATGGATAACTCTGATTTTCGCGGCATTTTTTCTTTCTTAATGCAGTTTTTTTTTTTTTTGCAGGATTAACGTTAAGCAAGAAGCCGAGCCACAATTCATGTTAGGTCATGAACGATGCGTCCAAATGAAATGATTCAAGTCGCATTACCATGCTGTAGGCCTACTCAGAACAAGAGCAAATTATAACAAAAGCTTTACTTCATGAAATCACTATTATTGCTGCCAGCAACAAGGACTTTGAAAGACTTACTGAAGCTTTGCGAAAATGACTTGATACCAGACGTGAAAATGCAAACTTTCGAGGGCTTTTATTCTCCTCAGTGAATAATCAAGAGTCCAACAAGTTTTTAAGACGGCCACATTTACATTAAGGAAAACGCAGTAAAGTGCGACGGTTCAGTGAGACCAAAACTGTGCTAGACCTGGATAAACAGTTAAGAATATTTCGAATACGCACCAGGATATTAAGGGTAAGATACGCCATTCGCAGCGTTATACACGCGGAATAAGACGGAAAAAACCTTAGAAATAAAAGCCTTACACAGCTGAAACTCACAAGAGACATTCATCATTCATCTTTTATACCCGCTTATTCCTCACTAGGGTCACGGGGCGAGCTGGAGCCTGTCCCAGCTGGCTACGGGCACACAAGAGACATTATTATTATTATTATTATTATTATTATTATAGTTGCTGACGTTAGTTGCAGGGTAGAAGTAGCCCAGTAGCTGACAAGGTATCAATCAGGATTAGCCTCAGTCGTTTTGTAGAAGTAATACAAGCTACCGTATTCAGGAGTCATCATCATAATATAAAGCGACATATCACAGGCAAAGACGGTAAGGAAAGGCTCTCCATACTGCACACGACTACCTGCTCTTTAAACATAGCTCACCCGCAGAATGAACCAATATGCGACAAAATTATTGGACGAGATGATGTATTTCTTTTACCACTACAACATATCATAAACCAATTACAAGAAAAGAATGAAGAATCATTAACTGTGTAAGTAAAAACAAGGAGAAAGAACGTTACTGGAGAGACATCTTCAAGATAAACTGAAGTTCACGAGGGTACAGGGTGCTTGTGCTCCAATGCAATCCACTCTTGTTTTTGGCCTGCCTTGCTGAATAGGCCGAGTACCTCGAGAGTGGTTCTTGGTCATTTAAATCTGCGTTGCTATTATTGTGCAATCCCAAAGCAGAAAAGGCAAGGACAGTAGTTAAAATGATAACCAAAGCGGTGATCTTTAAAATATTGATGACCATTAGGTTGAAAACGATGCAACAGCACTTTATTATATAAGTCACCTCATAAATTTTATTGATTTTTACAAAGAAATACATTTCAATTTTGAGTCTTGCAATTGATTAAAAAAAATTGGGACAGTAAAGTATTACCTTGTACGGTTGCCACTCCATATTAGGACATTTAATAAACACCAAGTGATTTAACAATTCAGACAAAATTTTGTCCCATTCATTCTAGAAGTGCAACCCTACAGATTCCTTGTTATCACATTTTACATTTAAAAATGCGCCTCATGTTCTCTACCAGGGACAAGGCGGAACTGCTGTTAGGCCAGTCTAGCCCCCGCACCCTGTTCTTATGTAGCCATGCCTTTGTAATCTGTACTAAATGTGGTTTGTCTTGCTGAAATATTCATGCCTCCTTGAAAAAGATGTATTCTTGAAGGCAGCATATGTTCCCCCAAAGTCTGATTGTGCTTTTCATAACTGATGATGCCGTTTCAAAAGTGCAAGATAACCTTGACAAAGGCACTGACACAGCCCTATACCATGACAGAGCATGGCTTCTCAACTTGTTGCTCGTAACAATCTGAACTTCCGGTCTTCAGTTTTGAGCACACAGTGTCCATTTCTTTCAAAAAAGGCCAAAAAAATTGTGTCATCAGACCACAATATACATTTCTATTATGTGATGGTCCATTGCAGATGCCTCCAAGCTCAGGGAAGCCACGTCTTTGCACTGTCACCATAATGCTAACTTTTTGCGCTGTAAGACTTTTAACTTGTGATTCTCATATAACTACATATTTTGATACTTGACAAAGGCTTGTCAAAGCAATCCTAAGCCCATGTGTTTAGATCACTTTTAGACAAATGACAGTCCTTGGTGCACAGTGATCAAAGATCATGGGTATTCATCTCAGGCTTGCCCCTTCGCTCTTTACGCACAGAATTTTCTGCAGATTCCTTGAATATTCTAATTATGTTAAGCACTGTCAAGGGTGACATATCCAAACCCCCACCTATCTTTCTAAGAGGAACACTGTTTTTGATTTTCTCACAGATTTGTGTGCAAATTGACGATCTTCAAAGCATCTTTGCCCCTGACGGACTAGGCCTTTCCAGGATACTGCTTTTGTCTCAAATTATTATTAAAATCACCAGCTGATATCAGCTGTTCCAATCATAAAATTGTTCATGTTATTTAATTAAGTACTCATCCTAAATTTGTCCAATCCCAACTTTTTGGCATGTGTTGCAGGTTTGAATGGCAGGAATGGATGCATTTTCACTAAAAAAAATTAAGTTTACCAAAGAAAATGTTAAATATCATTTCTGTGTGCAGTGAGATACAAGTCAATGGCAACAATAACTACAAAATACAATGGCAAACATCATTAATGTCAATTTTCTCAGACAAAGACACCATAAACCCTTCACGTTTTCTTTTGGAGACTTGACGGGCTCGGCGCTCAACTGGTTTACAGATGGCAGATTGAAACTCCATTGTAATTTGCTCAGAAACACAACTGTGAGTGCCAGGTGATCCACCCCAAACATGTAAAGGTTACTGCAAATAGGTATGAACACCATCAGTTCCTAAATGGAAGCTAAATCTTCAGCTGTGCATAGGCAGGTCAATAGTCTGAGCCTGACGTACCCAAGAAAATGGTCTATTCATGAGTAGGAAACACATTAACGGAATTACCGAGTCTCATCCAAACATTCCGCGTAACGCAGGCTGCGTTACGCAAAGCTCCATTCACGTGTCTAGTATGTCTACGGCCTACAACAAATTTCACGACCAAATTAATTAGTTGATACCCCATTCAACTAATTCAATCATGAGATGTTGAGTATGGGCATTTTATACATAGGTATTGTTTAATTTTTCATTAAATAAACTAAAAAGCGTTTTCTACACGTTTCTCGAACTGGATGTACCAACTATAATAATGCAACATTTGGAAAAATATGCTATTGAACTTACAGTCTATATATAATATTATGTGTTTATTCAAGCAGCATACAAGGTTTGGGCTATGTTATTTTCTACTGTATTGTCAGAGAACATGGCTGTGAAAGGCTGGTTGTGTACTATTAGGGAAAATTAATATTTCTGGGATATATGGCAGGAGATGCATGTGGACATATACTGTATTATTACTGATTTTGAAAAATCAAAGGCAGTAATAGCACATGAATGATACGTATATGGTTAATGTTTGATTGCATTTCTGTTTCAGCTGGAAACCAAATATTTTAATGATGGCACGTTATCCGTTAACGGCACGTAATATCACAATAGTTAAGTTGTGCTCAACTTCTAGGTTATTGAAAAAAAAAGCAAGAAGTTGTGGCATACTGTGTACTCTGGCAAACTATGAAGTAGCGGAAGTGATCTCACCCATTGCTTTGAGAAAATAGTGAGGGGTAAACACTGATGTGTAGCCCTAAAATGTCAATGTGGACATTACCAGTCTTCTGGCTACCAACAATGAGCAGTGAAAATTGTATATGAGTAAATAGCTTTGTTAAAATTAAATTAACTTAACTACTATCATTCCAATAGTAACAGTGATCTCTTTCAGAGGAGGCATTGTAGTTCCAGAATTAACTCAGGGCAATACAATACGCGGTTGAAGTGCGCATATATTTATAATGTTATATCTGAACCAACAAACAACTCAACTGTAGGCTACAAATAATACGTTGGCACCACCAGCGAATTTGTTTGAATATCAGAATCTATTTGAATGTTCCAAGAAACCAAATAATTTGTCTTGTTAAATAATATATAAATCCTTACTAATTAGCATAAATGCCAATCCGATTAATTAGTTTACACATATAAGTTGTTACAAGGAAAGAAATAAGTGCAAAAGAGAGGAGAAAATAACATTTCTAAGCTGGATTTATTCAAGAAAGTACTAAAGCGACGGATAAAGATTAGGAAAATTCGGAATAAGATCAAGCTACCACCCACCAGACTGCGATAAAATCTGACAGCAAGTGTAACACTTGGAAAATAATAGCACTGCATAAGGGACCAGTTATTTCCATGAAAAAGTAGATCCATAGTCTTAGGGTTATTTTTTCATTTTAACTGCGATAAAACCAATTATCTATGCACAGGTAGCAGACAATAAGAAAATGGCTCAAAAGGAAACTCATTTTGGATGCAACGTTATATTATGGACAAAGTTTTTCGTTGTTTTTTAAAAGTGCGTTTAGATATTTCAAAGTGTCCTAAATGGTCATTTTCTCCACAATTGGATTCAAAGAAAACGTGACTTCTGTTAACCTGGCAGCTCTAACATGTTCAAAAAATATGAGGCCAAAATAGTTTTTTCCGCCCAGATGTAGGCTACAATTTAAAATCATAATTTATGTTCAGCGTGAGAAATTACGGTGACATATCATCAGGCAGTATAAGAATTTACAGGAAATCATCAAAGCAATATACAACGACATGCCGGTCACCATAAGAAAATAATTGCACGCCTAAGTGGTGTATTACGGCCAGACGCAATTCATGAGAAAACGTTCACATTAACTGAAGTCCCATTATCACGTTGATAGTCAGATAAAACTATTCTGTTGGGACTAGAACGAAGGAATCAATTAAGATCTTGTTACTTTGATATACTTGTTTAAAAAATGCAGGGTCGATCGAGAGAGAGAACAGGCGTATAAAATAGGTGGTATAGACGATACGGCCGTACCGTGCGCGCTTGCGCAGGATTGCGGGATTGCAGGATTGCAGGATTGAGGCAGGATTGCACCGGTTTCCTGATTGGCTGCCCCACTCTAAACCTATATGAAGTTATAGTAATTACGTAAATACTTGCACGCTTTTAAAACCATGGATCAATATATACCATTTCAAAAATGTATATCCTAACAACACAATTAATAAGCAAAGAGCTGGAGATGCCCCAATTTAGCTACTTTTGTTTTCAGCACATAGCTGAATAGTTGCTCAACTGAAAGAAAGATTTTAGATAAGATACACTTTATTGAACCCCGTGGGGTAATTTGTCCTCTGCATTTGACCCATCCTATTGTTAGACGCAGTGGGCAGACACTGAGCAGCGCCCGGGGAACGACTCCAGTTCTAATGCCAGTACCTTGGTTAGGGGTACTGATACCTATTCCAACAATGCGTGTTTTTGTGGGTGGGGGAAACCGGAGTACCCGGAGGAAACCCACGCGAAAACGAGGACAACTAAATTAAAGGTGTAGTCTATTCAGATCTAATTGAACGATGCGACAGTGAATATTATTCGCCGTTGAGAGTAATGAAAATTAACACGTGAAAATCTGTACGTTCATGCACTTCGTTCAAAAGAGATAGGCCTATGCATTAGTTCTGACAGGTTTTGTTCATCTTTTGAGAATGACAGCGTCTTCTGGTGGCGAAACAGCGGACGGCCTCTCTAAACACCTCCGTCCGCACTTTCCGAAACTGTTTCGGAATCATAACAACAGCGAGAGTTCAGATCAATTGCAGAGGATGCAGTAAGGCCAATCAACCTCTTCTGCTCTTCAGTATGTTTACGCAGATAAATACGATGAAAGTACACAGAAGCGAAGGTACCATCATTCATTCTATAGTAGCCTTATCATTACAGCTGTATATGCTATTTTCTATTACTCACAGACAAGGGGTCATTAGGGAACCGACAGGGTGATTCCTGCTTATTCACCGCACTACACCACGTGCTGCAGCACATGCACATATATTCAAGGATAAATGTCGCTTTACTTCCCCTTAAAAAAAACTGCATTGCATTATGACCACTAAGCAGACAGTGTTCACTGCAGCGACCAAGATGAGTGAACACTAATCGATTCGTTAGCAAGACGAAGACTGAAGCTTCTGTTAAGAGCTTATTCTTTTCTCCAGTGTTACACAGGCAGAGAATAAAAATGTTCTCGCTTTGGTTGCACAAATGATAATGAGTTCTGAAGTGCAAACAGACCAAATTACTCGCCCCCTACCGTCTATAGGCTAGGTGAGCGCACCTTACCGCGATAATTAGGAAAAATTACAGCGCACAAGGTACATGCAATTAGAATCATAACATGTTTCCACGGGCACGTATTCGCCTTAATTGCTGAATTTCAAAAGCTTTCTTAATTATCTAAATCAGGACCTCTTTTATGTTCTGGTACATGGCTATTATGGTCAATTAACGTCAATTAGCTGGGATGCTTTTACTAATTCTTCAGTATATTGCAGTTCATTATCCTAGACTTTCAGAATAGTGGGCCTATAAAATGTAAAGTTATGATTTTTTTTTTTTGCCTGTAACTTCGTAAATACCTCCGAACTTATTAAACTACAAAAATATAGAATCACGTTTAGATTTATGTTGTGCTAAGGTGCAGGTGAAGGACTGTATTATCATCACGAAATGAAAGATATCAATCAAAATGATGTCAGAGTATTTGAAGCATCGACGTCTGTCATGTACGTAGCTACTACATCAGTCAGTAAACGAGTCGTCCTAACTTCATATTTCCATAAAATGAGTCGAATAATATAATGCCAATTATGATTCAGAGCATACTGAATTATGATCAATAACATGTCCAAAGCCTAGCACAAAAGTCATTTGAAAGGAGATGAAATGATAAGATTGCTGGGCTATGTGACTAATCAATCAAACAAATGAAATAATCAAAATTAAAACCTGATAAATTCATCATTATTCATTGCTCATAATTCAGTATCACGTGTGAGTGCGTGTCTCTGTGAAGACTGTGAAGGCGAGAAATGGTGAGAAATTGCGTATGTTTTGCTGCCATCTAGCGGTGAATATTTTAATGCCGACGTATCATTCTGCTCATCATATGCAAACTGTGTTTTAGTCCAAACTGTGTGCAAACAATAGAAGTTTATTCAATAAATAGGCCAATAAACAGGGGCAAATATTAGCACATGTGGCTTTTGATGATGGAGCCCAATGTGATACCTTTTCATGTAGCCCAAAATTTCTTGCGGCGCTCCTGCCTGTAGACTGATGCATTATGTTACCCAAGTATTTGTCAATGAATTACAATGTGTTTTTGTTTGAAATATTTTCAGTGGTAAATGCGATCTTGGTCCACGGTGTTCTGTGATAGGCGTTCGCGTGCACAATAGAACATTGAATCAAAGTTTTCATATGATTTATGTAGGACATCATGTTCAAGCTATTTCAGGCTATTTATCGTTGATGTATTGCATATCATGTATATGCAATATATCAACAATAAATTGCCGGAATCTGGAAATAGAATTTGGCAGTACTAGCTGCATTGGAGTCGCATGAGATGTTCATTGTTTAAATGTTTAATGAAAGTTTATGTACCACAAAGAAAAAGTGTTCTTCATGTGATTAGATGGTTCTTAATATATCAGTGCTGTTAACTGACAGAGCATCATCTTTTGTTTCGACATGCTTAATTTAAAAAGTCTGATCTTTAAGAGGCTGATTGAGCGAATAATGAAAATTTTTATGCGATTGGGTACTGAGGATGACATAAGATCCGTCACGAACCTTTGACTCCTTCCTCTGAAGTGAGGGAACGTGTCTGTCCTAAAATTCGACAGTAGGGGGCAGCGCATTCCATCAAGAATGGAAACAAAATGACGTTAATGTATCTCCAGAAAAAAAGATAATAAAAAATAAAGAGAAAATAAAATAAAGATAACATTACATAACATAACATGAATGGCCAGAACAGGGCGTTCAGCCCAACTACGCTCGCCAGTTTCTTTATACTACTGTGAATATATCCCATCAGATACTCAATGACTCAATGGTATCTAGTTTTAAGTCAAGCCTGCTCTTGAAAACCCCCAAGGTCTCTGCCTCAATAATATGGTCAGGCAAGCTATTCCACGTTGAAATTACTCTTTGGGTAAAGAAATATTTCTGAATATCAGTGGTAAATTTACCTTTGGTCAACTTCCATTTGTGACCCCGAGTTCTACTCACAACACTTGGTCAAAAGAATCCTACATAATTCACTTTGTTAATCCCTTTAACATATTTAAAGACCTCAATCAAATCGCCCCTTAATCTCCTTTTCCTAAGACTAAAGAGATTAAGGATCTTCAGCCTCTTCTCATAGCTTTCATCTTTTATACCTGGAATTAGCTTAGTGGCTCTTCTCTGAACTTTCTCTAGAGCCTCTATATCTTTCTTAAAGTGTGGTCCTCAGAACTGCACACAATACTCCAGATGTGGTCTGACGAATGTGTTGTGCAAAAGAAGCATCACTTCCTTAGATTTCTACTCAATACTTTTGGCAATGCATCCCAGCATCCGATCAACTTTAACTGCTACGGCACAATGGCTAGAACCTGCCTGGGTTTGGTCAACGATCACTCCCAGGTCTTTCTCGTGTGGAGCAGATTCCAGTTTTAAACCTTCCATGAAGTAATCCTATCTAATGTTTTTATTACCTACATGTACAAAACCCAAAACCAGTGAAGTTGGCACGTTGTGTAAATCGTAAATAAAAACAAAATACAATGATTTGCAAATCCTTTTCAACCTAGATTCAATTGAACACACTGCACAGACAAGTTACTTAATGTTCGAACAGGTAAACTTTGTAACTTTTTGCAAATATTAGTTCATTTGGAATTTGATGCCTGCAACATGTTTCAAAAAAGCTGGCACAAGTGGCAAAAAAGACTGAGAGAGTTGAGGAATGCTCATCAAACACTTATTTGGAACATCCCACAGGTGGACAGGCTAATTGGGAACAGGTGGGTGCCATGATTGGGTGTAAAAGCAGCTTCCCTGAAATGCTCAGTGATTCATAAACAAGGATGGGGCGAGGGTCACCACTTAGTGAACAAATGCGTGAGCGGATTGTCGAACAGTTTAAAAACAACATTCCTCAACGAGCTATTGCAAGAAATTTAAGGGTTTCATCATCTACGGTCCGTAATATCGTCAAAAGGTTCAGAGAATCTGGAGAAATCACTGCACATAAGCGACAAGGCCGAAAACCAACATTGAATGCCCGTGACCTTCGATCCCCCAAGCGGTACTGCCTCAAAAACCGACATCAGTGTGTAAAGGACATCACCACATGGGCTCAGGAGCACTTCAGAAAACCACTGTCAGTAACTACAGTTCATCGCTACATCTGCAAGTGCAAGTTAAGCCATTTATCAACAGCACCCAGAAACGCCGCCGGCTTCGCTGGGCCCAAGCTCATCTAAGATGGACTGATGCAAAGTGGAAAAGTGTTCTGTGGTCTGACGAGTCCACATTTCAAATTGTTTTTGGAAACTGTGGACGTTGTGTCCTCCGGACTAAAGAGGAAAAGAACCATCTGGACTGTTATAGGCGCAAAGTTCAAAAGACAGCATCTGTGATGGTATGGGGGTGTATTAGTGCTCAAGGCATGGGCAACTTACACATATGTGAAGGCACCATTAATGCTGAAAGGTACATACAGGTTTTGGAGCAACACATGTTGCCATCCAAGCAACGTCTTTTTCATGGACGCCCCTGCTTATTTCAGCAAGACAATGCCAAGCCACATTCTGCACGTGTTACAACAGCATGGCTCCATAGTAAAAGAGTACGGGTACTAGACTGGCCTGCCTGTAGTCCAGACCTGTCTCCCATTGAAAATGTGTGGCGCATTATGAAGCGTAAAATACGACAACGAACACCCTGGACTGTTGAACAACTTAAGCTGTACATCGAGCAAGAATGGGAAAGAGTTCCACCTGAAAAGCTTCAAAAATTGGTCCCCTCAGTTCCCAAACGTTTACTGAGTGTCGTTAAAAGGAAAGGCGATGTAACACAGTGGTAAAAAGGCCCCTGTGCCAACTTCTTTGCAATGTGTTGCTGCCTTTAAATTCTAAGTTAATGATTATTTGCAAAAAAAAAAAAAGTTTCTCAGTTTGAACATTAAACATCTCGTCTTTGCAGTGTATTCAATTGAATATAAGTTGAAAAGGATTTGCAAATCATTGTATTCTGTTTTTATCTACGATTTACATAACGTGCCAACTTCACTGGTTTTGGGTTTTGTACAACTTTACATTTCGCTACATTAAATTTCATTTGCCACATTTCTGCCCAATTCTGGATTCTATCCAAATCATCCTGAATCACTTTTGTGGACTCTAAACTATTTCCCAAACCCCCCAATTTAGTATCATCTGCAAATTTAACTAATCTGCTCTCAATATTCCAATCAAGGTCATTACTGTAGATGAGGAACAGCAGGGGTCCCAACACCAATCCCTGGAGAACGCCACTCTCCACCATACCTAGCTCAGATGAGATACCACTGACCAACACTCTTTGTGTTCTGTCCTGTAACCAGTTTTGAATCCACTCCAGAATACCTCCAGTAACTCCAATGGAGCTTATTTTAAAAATAAGTCTCTTATGTGGTACTCTATCAAATGCTTTCTGGAAATCCAAGTATATGATGTCGTAAGCCCTGCTCTGGTCATAAGTCTTGATGGCCTCTTCAAAAAATTCCAGGTTTGTCAGGCATGACCTTCCCTTAAGGAAACCATGTTTGCTATCCCTCAAGATACCGTTACGTTCAAGAAATACAAGTCCAGCTCATCTTTTATGATAGATTCCAATATTTTGCACGCAATGCAAGTTAAACTGACTGGCCTGTAATTTCCTGGCTGAGTACGGTCCCCTTTCTTATATATTAGTATTATATTGCCTTGTTTCCAATCATTTGGTATTTCCCCAGTTTCTAAAGACAGTACTGAAAGAAACGCTTAGGGTTAGTTTTTGCCCCCAGTTTGTCTTTCCTACGGTCTTCTAGTATTACTCAGCTCTTTTTTGACCACAGCCCGCATTTTACAGTATTCAGTCTTTGTGTTCATATTGTTGTCCTTCATGTACATCTTATAAAGATTCCTCTTTTCCCTCAAAATCCAATGAATACATTTGGTCATCTACTGAGGATTCTGCTTTTTCAGTTTACTTTTGGACACTTTGGAATTATTTAGCATTGTGATTCAAGTAAAACCCCCTTAAATCTTTCCCACAGTTCATTTACAGACTCACAGTCCAGGAGTCTCTCCCATTTTATTTCACTTAGATATGAGCGCATGCTGTCAAAGTTTGCTCACCTAAAATTGAAAATTTTTATTTTTGAATACGCCTTTTTAACTTCCCATGAAACATCAAATTTAACAGCAGAGTTATCACTTGTTTCAAGTGGCTCCAGTACCTCAACATTGCTAATTCTATCTGGGTCATTACGGAGCACTAAGTCGAAAATTGCATTCTGTATTGTAGGTTTATTAACCCTCTCATGCATGAATTATGAAAAACTCAGTCAGGATTTTTTTTTACTAATATGCAGCAGTGCCCAAAATTGCAGGCATATATCGAGAAAAAATACTTTAACAGCTGTACACTGGAGTGACCTCCATGCATGAAAGGGTTAACATACTGCACCAAAAAATTCTCATTTATAATATCTAGAAATTCTCCCTCCCCCCTACCCTGTCCTTTCACCATTTCCCAATCGATACCAGCATAATTGAAGTCTCCCATAATAATAGTCCCTCCACCTCTACAAGCTTGCATAATCCTCTTAAAAAGCATGTCATTGACTGTACTGTCCAAAGCTGGTGGTCGATAGCATACTCCCATGTTTAAACCTGTCTCGTGTTTGCCAATGAGCGTGACCCAGATATCTTCACAGGGCAAGGAATGTTCAATTTCGGAAATTTCCTGTACATTTATGTTTTCGTTCACATAGATTGCTACGCCTCCTCCTCACCTATTACATCTATCCTTCCTAAAGAGCTTATAACCTTCTATATTATATTATATTATAAGATAAGATAAGCTAAGCCGTTTAAATTTCTTTCAAAACAGTGTTGTGACAGTGGCAAATTGTGTCCAAACTTTTGACCGGTACTGTATATCTAAGTTGGGGGAGGGAAGTGTAATTTGAAAGGGAATATCAACATATAAGGTATTTAGTATCCTTAGTAGACAACATGGCTGAAAGGAAACAGGCAGTAAAAGTAAAGGGAAAGCAGAAAAGTTGGCGGAACGCATCATCGTTGGAGGAAGGGAAGTTTGAAGGGTGCGATAAATGAAAATGATAAGATGTTGGAGACAGCAGAAAGGCCAAAACAGATTTTTAGCGAGGGCATGGACTGTGTCATCCTTAACATTAGAGAGGTGAGAGAAGGGGGAAGGAAGTGGCTCAGAATACGCATCCGGTAAGAAACCCAATTGACCAGAGGAAGCTTAAAAAGAGTTACCCTATTCATTATAGTTAGGTATAGTTATGGCTGAATTGGTAAAATTGATTTTTCCATTAAATAATAAATAAACATCAAATACAATTGTTCTTCAATTTAGATTATTTGTTAGGAGTTTTTTTTAACCGTCAGTGACTAAACATTTTTCTAATAAGCTCTCATATTTTACATGTATGTGACATTGGAGTGAGGAAGGGATTCTTGATGCTTTGTAAAAGTATCTGAAGAATTTTACTTGACTGCATATTTTCTTTATAGAAATACAGCAAAGATCCGGAACTAGTCCTTAAAGTTACATATAAGGTAGTCTTCAAAATTTTAGGTGGTTTTGTTTTGGCAATCTACCAAAACTTGTCCCGAATTTCTTGACCTCACACTATTTTGAATGGTTAAAATTGAGAGGGTCACTATTACAAATTGTCAGCCGCTGCGTTCATTTATCCGTAAAATCACAAAATATAGGGGTATTGAGCACACACTCCTGCTAAGTGAAGATGTCAAAAGATATTTCTGCATTTTTTAACCTAGGCCCTATTTTCCCATCTTCTTTTGTCCAGATGATAAATCTGATCAAAGATTTTAATCGGTCTAATATTGAGCGCGAATATCAAGGAAACAGCTGCAATGCAGGCCTAATCCAACACTGCATGCGTCTAAGTCGGAATACATCCACTAAGAGTAGGCCTACTAGTCTTTGCCACTGAAAGGCTCAGATTGTTGTCATATAGTCAATCATGACTTAATTAATACCTTGTGCATGCTGGCCTATTTGTTTTGTGAGTTCCTATATGCCTTCACGTGCACTGAAACCAGTGAGCACAATAACTGCGGCTAACAATGTTACCTCCACTCTGTCCACAGCAGGCCTCTCTGTTCTTATAAAAAATCATTTTGCCTCAGGAAAATTACATTGGAGCAAGATTTCATCCCTCATTTTATTGGTCATCCCGGCCAAAGGGGTTTCTGTAAACATTGTGGCCTGCAAGGCACAGTGTACGTGGGCTGTTGTTTTCATCCATCAGGAGCACAATTAGCTACAACATCAACGCATGCTTGTCCCGCGAGGGTAGTCAATGAAAGCTTTGCGAAATGTATCATGTCCAATATTTTATTTGTTTATTTACTTCTTAGTTTAATTAATTTATTTATTTTGGCCAGAATTCGGAAATGCGCAAACACGAACCATTGATTATTTTGTCATCCTCCCCACGCGGCTCTTACGTATACTCAGTTGCCTTTCCACAGAAACGTGATTTTAGTGCAAGACTTCCTGAATGAGATTTCCGTTACTTGCTATACGCATGTTCTATCTTCGTAGGCATCCATTGCATGACATAATCAGGCACATATAGTAACAACCTGAGCCTTTTGGTGGCGGCAAAAAAAAAACTTTGAAACTGGCAAATTACCTTTTGGCTGATACAGTAACCATTTTGCAATTAGTTCTAATAGCATTTACGCTCCGTATTCGACCGATTGAAAAAAAAAGTCCCTACTTAATCATTTTCGACAAAAAATATGAGAAACTACGTCCCGGATTCAAAAATACCAGAAAATTTCCTTCAAGTCATAGCAACATTAATTAATATCAATTTATTATTGACTACTGAAGCAAATGCCACCAGAGCTGATGAATCATCAGAGGAGTGTCCAACAGCGGTTGATGCAGGCTTTACCCACTTTTTGGCCTAAATCCCAGCGTTTGGGATGTTTGAGATGTTACTCAGAATTTTGTCATTGAAGTGGGCATTTACCAAACTGATGCCAACCAGTGGCCATGAACCTGACCTCTCACGTTCATATTAGTTGTATTTTCTTGTATTTTAGCACCTGCCTTTTTGAAAGACTGCAATCGGGCCTCCATTTCATACTCTCCCATTATGCTTTGAGATCAACCAAAAATGGCTAACAGCAGCCAATCAACCATGTCTGCACCCCCTGTCACTACCTCTCTCTGCTTTGCCAAATCATGCTCAAGCAGTGACTTAATAATAACAAGCGAATCAACATCTTCAAGAGTTAACCGTTGCTTTGATGACATTTAGGAAAGCACTTCAGGCTTGCTCAGGGGTGCAGCAGCACAGTCCTACTAAGGAAAGGAGCCCAGGTCCTCAGTGTTCAGGCTACTTATTGCTGTACAGTATTAATTCAGAATGAATAAAGCTTCCCTCCTCATTCCTTAATTGACAAAATAATTCCAGGAGAGGATAGAGGCCAGTCGCCATGCATACATGTCAAGCTAACTCAGTGATGGTTCTCAAGAACTGCACTGAAATTCAATGCTCATTAGCCTCCTAGCTAGTTAGTAAATACAGAAACCTGAATGTGACCTGTAGCTGTGACTGCCAGCTCTTTTAGCCTGCTCCCAGAGCCTGCTGCTGGACCATAGACAGAAATGCCATATTTTTATGGTTTTTACCCAATTAAGTGATGACAATTCTCTCGGTTAGCTGTTTCTTGTAGCAATTAAGCCTTATTGGGACCAAACGCTCCCAATGTACTGAAAACACTAAGCAATCAGTCACAGGGGGACAAACACGCTTTAAAAACTGGTCTCAGGAATGAAATTTGCAAATGTATGAAATTCACTCGACAATTACACTCGTAGTTTTGTGGCAGCTGGAGCGACAGACACAGCCACCATCCACATCACATCACCCAGAACCATCGATTCCAGGGACAGGTTGGTAGAAAGAGCGTTTTGCAAATGCGCTACTAACTGATGTTCGTTCTCTACTTTCCTTATCAGAGTCCAGGATGAAGAGACGGGTGACCTCGAGTTTGCGTTCCCGCCAGAAAGCCTCGCTCTGGCCACTATTCTACCATGTGACAGCAGTTAATTCCCTAAAGGGTCTTTGTTCTCAAGAAGTTTATAATCATTTGGTTTATTCCTGGAAATAGAATAACCGCCCAGTGGACAGGGCTCTTACCAACCTGTTGCCCTGCCTGTGCCTGCTTTCCTGGTGGTTTACCACGACTGGAGGAGAGTGCAGGCACTGACACAAGCATAGATAAAAGGGTAATCTATCATTTGTCCGGAATTGGCATTGATTATTGTGCCAGCCCCCGCATAAGAGCTTACCTTGGCATTATTGCAGTGTTTTTTTTTTTCTTTCTCACTCTGATTACCTGACAGGGCCACAATGGAGGACCTCATGCGGATGTTGGTGGTAACCAACCTGGGGGCCCAGTGGGCCTCCCAGTCTGTGGCAGGGCAGGTGGCTCGATTAGTGCATACCAAACAAAAACGACCCCAACAGGGAAGAGGAAGTCCCTGGGAATTATGGACGAAGATGACCGAAAAAGATAAGGCAACAGCTTACCTCCATACCTTTGAAAGAATCGCAGAGAGAGAGAGAGAGAGAGAGAGTGAGTGAGAGAGTGAGAGAGAGAAAGAGAGATGTGGGACCGGGATGAGGGGGGCAGCATAATTGCTTTCTTCCTGAAGGGAACAGTGCAACAGGCGTATTTCGATATAGCTCTCTCTGAAGGTCACAACTCTTTACTCGGCCAGAGGACATGTTCAATGCTCAAGATTATTTAGCAGAAAATGAGGTTAGGGATAACAAAGTATTAGACAAGCTGCATAAACTAAAGGCAGATAAGTCGGCGGGTCCTGATGGTTTATATTCTAGAGTGCCCAGGGAAGTTGGTGAGATCATCTTTAAGCCGCTATCCGCCATCTTCAGATGGTCTTTAGAAACTGGGAAAATACCGAATGATTGGAAACAGGGCAATATAATACCAATATATAAGAAAGGGGACCGTACTCAGCCAGGAAATTTTAGGCCAGTCAGTTTAACTTGCATTGCGTGCAAAATATTGGAATCTATCATAAAAGATGAGCTGGACTTATTTCTCGAACGTAACAGTATCTTGAGAGATAGCCAACATGGTTTCTGTAAGGGAAGGTCATGCATGACAAACCTTCTGTAATTTTTTGAAGAGGCCACCAAGACAAATCACCAGAGCAGGGCTTATGACATCCTATACCTGGATTTCCAGAAAGCATTTGATACAGCACCGCATAAGAGACTAATTTTTAAAATGAGCTCCATTGGAGTTACAGGAGGTATTTTGGAGCAGATTCAAAACTGGTTACAGGACAGAATACAAAGAGTCGTGGTCAGTGGTATCTCATCTGAGCTAGGTATGGTGGGGAGTGGCGTCCCCCAGGGATCAGTGTTGGGACCCCTGCTGTTCCTCATCTACATTTGTCAAGTTGTGCTGATTGTTTAGTTATTTTGACTTTTGTGCAATTTTCCCAACTTGAAAAGTAGTGTGACATCAGGTGGAGGTTGAAGATAAACTGGAATTCACTCAAGGATTTGCAACAAGACAACTGTTTATTTCCTTTTCCTCTTTTTTTTCCTTTTATTAAAGTTCAGTGCACAAGTCCACAAAGTTGCAATGCTTGGCGGTTAGCAGTGGGAAACAGTTAAAATGATTAAGGCCAATCAGCCCAGTCAGTCTTATCCCCTTAGGTGAAAAACCTAAAGGTAAACATAGAGAAGTAGAAGAGAAACATAATAATTATTAGTTTCAGAAATGTGCAATGCTCTTCTGCAAATAAGCAAATATGCAATATGCAAATATGCCTACAATAAATATCGCCATCAAAAATAAGCTCTACAATATTATTACACTATAAATCAGTTAAATAGTTAGACAAATAGTTTTGAGGTCAGATACAAGCCATCTTGAATGAAATGAAGCTATAAACAGAATGAGCATACACATTAAATAAACCAGAGACTAACAGATTTAAAAAATATAAGAAATACACTGCACAACAATTAATAGCTCACGCTCAATTGGCAATGCGCAGCTTTAAATTAATCCACCATTATCACCACAAAAGCATCACACGTTGGACTCAATGAAATGCAACTCGTGCCCAGGCCATTACACTTCCGGTTCAAGTTGCTACAACAATCAACAATAAAAGAGAAACTACACAATGCTCAATAAACAGCCCAAAATCAACACCAAACACCGCTGCACAATCACACGAATCACCGTAGCAAACATCAACAAGCCAAACATGACTCAAATGCCACAATACGCTCACCTACATTTCTAACGCAAATCAAAAGTACAAGCGCCTACCGGCTGCTTCTCCAGTTTTCCAGAAGTCACGTCTGCACAGCGTTCCTTAATAATGGTCAGAACAAGCACAGCTTTCCTCGTCACTCTCAGCAACGTCTCTCCCAACTAAACCTAACCTACAAATTAAACCACCAGTGCTTTCAGTTCGCTGCGCGACCAAGTCAGCTGACAAGAAGACAGCCGAAGCCCATCAGCTAACTTGAGTTGCTCCCATTCTGCTCGCTAATCAGCTGACTTGCGTTTCCCACAGTTCAAATACCACCCATTTTTTCCAATTTTCATCCCGTGCATATTTTTTTTTTTTTTTTTGAGAAATTAAACTCACAATGCAGCCAAACCTAATTTGACTTTACAACATTAATGACCTTGATTGGAATATTGAGAGCAGATTAGTTACATTTGCAGATGATACTAAATTTGGGGGCTTGGCAAATAGTTTAGAGTCCACAAAAGTGATTCAGGATGATGTGAATAGAATACAGAATTAGGCAGAAATGTGGCAAATGAAATTTAATGTAGCAAAATGTAAAGTTATACATGGAGGTAAGAAAAACATTAAACGGTATTACTTCATGGGAGGTTTAAAACTGGAATCTGCTCCATACAAGAAAGATCTGGGAGTGATTGTTGACCAAACCTTCACTGGTTCTAGCCATTGTGGCGTAGTAGTTAAAAAAGCCAATTGGATGCTAGGATACATTGCCAAAAGTATTGAGTATAAATCTAAGGAGGTAATACTTCTTTTGTAAAACACATTCGTCCGGCCACATGTAGAGTATTGTGTACAGTTCTGGGGACCATACTTAAAGAAAGATATAGAGGCTCTAGAGAAAGTTCAGAGAAGAGCCACTAAGTTAATTCCAGATATAAAAGATGAAAGCCATGAGAAGAGGCTGAAGATCCTTAATCTCTCTCATCTTGGGAAAAAGAGATTAAGGGGTGATCTGATTGAGGTCTTTAAATATGTTAAAGGGATAAACAAAGTGAATTATGTCAGATTCATTCGACCAAGTGTTGTGAGTAGAACTCGGGGTCACAAATGAAAGTTGACCAAAGGTAAATTTAGCATTGATATTCGGAAATATTTCTTCACCCAAAGAGTAAATTCGATGTGGAATAGCTTACATGACCATATTGTTGAGGCAGCGACCTTGGGGGTTTTCAAGAGCAGGCTTGACTTAAAACTAGATACCATTGAGTCATTGAGTGCCTGAAGGGATAGTATAAAGGAACTGGCGAGCGTAGTTGGGCTGAACGGCCTGTTATGTTATGTTATGTTATGTTATGTTATGTTATGTTATGTTATGGCTATTGCATTTTGATTTTATTCACAATTTACACTTTGTCCCAACTATTTCGGAATTAGGGTTGTAAATGTAGGGAAAAAAATTAAATAATAAATAACACAATTTTCTATTAGGCGTAAATGATTGTTTGTTAAAGTATCCCATGTGACATTTAATCACTGCTTTGGCAATTTTTAGATATTGGCATATCAAATTGATTTTATTCACAATTTACACTTTGTCCCAACTATTTCGGAATCGGGTTTGTAAATTCAGGCTCTCATAGTTACATGAGAGCTCAACAGACTGACAAAGGAATAGAATATGGGAAAATTAGAGGCAGAGCACACCAAACAGGGAGTCTGTTTTCTGTGGTAGACTTTTATATTTTCTGCAAAACAATTGAACTACCGCAATTTTTAGATTCTAAGGGAAACATTTCAATGCAGGCGGTCCAAGTCTTATCTAAAGAAATTTTGCAATTTTGAGTTGGAAAACACACACACGCACACAAACACACTGACATACACACACACATAAATACATACTAATGAGCCAAAATAATGAAATGACTCATAAATGAGGTTAGTAATGTTCATAATCTCATAATAACAGTTCAAGTCAAGGTCCGCAAACAGACCCTAGATGGTGAGTGAGCAGTCAGTTCTCATAATCTAGCGTTGGGTATGGGAGAAATCAGACCTGAGCATCTTTGATAGGGTCCAAATCGTTATGGTCAACTGAATGGGTCGGTGACAAGAACTGCAATCAGACATTTGCGATAACTGGCAATGAGTCTTTCACATCCCTGTAGAAGAATTTTGGCCCACTCTTCTTTGCACAATTGTTTTAATTCAGCCACATTGGAGGGTTTTTGGGCATGAACGGCCTGCTTAGGGTCATGCCGCTGCATCTCAATCGCATTTAAGTCCAGACTTTGACTTGGCCACTCCAAAATTTTCATTTTATTCTCAAGCTAATCTGAGGTGGACTTGCTGGTGTGTTTCAGATCACTGTCCTGCTGCATAACCCAAGTGTGCTTGAGCTTAAGGTCACAAACTGATGGTTGGACATTCCCCTTCAGGATTTTCCGGAATTCATAATTCCATCAATTACGCCAAGTCTTCCAGTTCCTGAAGCAGCAAAGTAGCCCCAAACCATCACACTACCACCATCATATTTGACTTTTGGCATGATGTTCTTTTTATGAAATGCTGTGCTAGCTTTACACCTGATGTAATGGGATGCACACCTTGCAAAAATTTCAACTTATGTCTCGTCAGCCCACAGAATATTTTCCCAAAAATAACAAACATGTGACAAGCCTTTATGTTCTTTTTGATCAGCATTAGTTTCTGCCTTGGAACTCTCCCATGGATGCCATTTTTGCCCAGCTTCTTTCTTATTGTTGAATCATGAACACTAACATTAACTGAGTCAAGTGAGGTCTGCAGTTCTTCAGATGTTGTTGTGGGTTCTTTTGTGACCTCCTAAATGAGTCATCAATGTGCTCTTGGAGTAATTTTGGTCGGCCGGCCACTCCTGGGAAGGTTCACCACTGTTCCAAGTTTTCTCCATTTGTGGATAATGGTTCTCACAGTGATTCTCCAGAGACCCAAAGCCTTAGAAATGGCTTAGCAACCCTTTCCAGACTGATAGATGTCAATCTCTTTGTTTCTCATCTGTTCTTGAATTTCTTTAGTTTGCGGCACAACATGTTGCTTTTTTAGATCTTTTTGCCTATTTCACTTTGTCAAAAAGTTTTTACTGAAGTGATTTCTTGATTTAACAGGTCTGGCAGTAATCAGGCCTGGGTGTGGCTAGTGAAAGTGGACTCAAAACATGTTGTTAATCACAGTTAGTTCATGATTTAACAAGGGGGGTCAATTACTTTTTCACATAGGGCCAGGTAGGTTTGGATAGCTTTTTCCCCTTAATAAATGAATCATCATTTAAAAGCTGCATTTTTTATTTACCCAGGTTATCTTTGTCTTGTATTAAAATTTGTTTGATGATCTGAGACATTTTATTGCGAAAAATATGCAAAAAAGTAAGAAATCAGAAAGAGGGCAACTTTTTCACAGCACTGTACATGCATACCACTTTTAGCTCGCTATTCGGGGGATATTTTCTATCCTCCGGATAATTCACTTATCCTGGCATCATGCATACGGCCAGTAGAGTGCAATTGAATAGTCCAATACAATAAGACTATTTCAAATAATTCGTCATCTCAAATTTAAAAAAAATGAGTTTATCTATCTATTATGCTTACTTGACAATGTTTGCACTAATTAATGAGAACGTTGATCACTGGACATGATTCAGCTCTGATTTCAGTTTTAATGATAATAAATCATTGTACGGACGGACTGTTGGACAAATGGACAGATGGATGCAAAAATCAGAGTCTCTCAATCTACCCGTCGAGTGGCGGGGACTTGTCAGGTTTAAGAGGTGAAGAGGACCTAAGAACAAAATCAGTTCTTTGTGCTTATTAAATGAGTTGAATCTGGAAAAGGTTTCTCAAAAATGAAAAACACGAAAAGGCCCTTCGTCACAAAACATCCAATTTCAGAAAACAATCCGAGCACAATCCAAAGAGTCCCCAGAAACAGGGAAGGATCAGAACCAAGAGACAATCCAGTGAAAACAATCACACCGGCAATCCAAGCCACAGCAGTAAAAAAAAAAAAATAATAAAAAAAAATTAACTGAAACAGGTGACAGGCCAGGTTCAAAACAGGGAGGTTTCATACAAGCAGACAGGTTTCTAACACGAGACTTACTAAGAGAATGGTCTGGAACAATCTGACAAACTAAAGTCAATGAAGTTTAAATAGGTTTAGATAGGCTGGATCTAATGAAACAGGTGAACAGAATCAATGACAAAGCATAGACAATGGGAAACAGGTGAACTGAGCAAGGGGTGGGACAAGAACCAAAACATGGGGGGATTAAAGGCACGTGGCAAACCAAAATAAATAAAAAGCACATGGCAAACCAAAACAAACAGAAAGTACAAGAGAGACAAACACAAAAATACCAGCAGGAGGCCACAGTCACGGAGTCAAAACAGGAGTACTGACAGGACTGAAAAGCAATTTAAATATTAAGTCTTGCATAAGTACATCTGAACATGGGATTTCCTCCTTCCAAAGACATCCTCAAACTACAATCCAGCAAAGAAATCTTTTCAGCTGTTATCCTGCACAAGAAATGTAGAGATTGGCTGTAACCCTGCCTCCACTATGTTGATCTGACAAACATGAGCCATTCACTGGCAGAGGTCTCTATTCAGGGATCAGTAAGTGTAGGGAACTGCAAATACTGTATCGTCTTCCAGTTTCAGCGTTATTTACCAACACATGTTCGTCAAAGTTTTCTCGATACAACCAGTACAGTCTCTGGAGGTGAAGTTTTGACCAAACATTTTTACCCAGGTCACTTGGCACCAATTGACACTAAGCCCCACTATTTTAATGCTTGCATTCGTTTTCTTGACTGAAACTCAGTAGATTTTTATGTGCTACATCTAAATATTGGATGATTATTCAGAAAGTTGAAAATTACAAAAAAAAAAAAGGTCAAGGTCAAATGGAAAAAAGTCAAAGAGTCAACAAAACATTCAAAAGGCACAACTAGAGGATGTGTCCTGCCTACAGAAGCAATGTTGAAAGGTCATTATTTTTCCAAAAAAAAAAAAAAAAACAGTGATAGAGGTCATTGCTGAAAGGACAAAGGTCAGAGGTTACAATAAAGGTTACAGATATGAAGCTTTGGTAAAGGTCATAAAGTCAGTGTAAAACAGTGAGGCTGCATTTAATCACAGAGTAGTGGCTCTGGATCGGCACACGGCACACATTCGTGGACAGGCTTGCAAGGGCAGGCATGGCTTAAATCAACAGCCCCCCAGCCAACCCTTTGGGTAGCAAGGCACTTAAAAGCATCAATTAAGAGGCAGAGAGGCAGACTTCTGGACAGAAAAGCCTGATTAATAAGAGGGGTTAGACAAGAATGGCCCTCCTGGTTCAAGTTGACAGAAAGGCTACTGTTACTCAAATAATCACTCTTGATAACTGTGGTGAGCATAATGTACATCATGTCAAACCATGCAGCAGAGGGGCTACAGTCTTGTGCAAATTATTGGATAAAGCAGGCTGGAGTGAGAAAACGAAAAAACAAAGGTTTTCAGGCTTTTATTACTTTATACCATCTAAATTCACCACTCGGTAATGACATGTGTCCTCCACAGTTCTTGATAAGCTATCCCACCCATTTTGGCATGAAGCTGCCCAGGTTTTTGCAAGTTGCCCTGATTTCTTCATCGTAATGACACACCTGGACAACTACATCGATGACTTTGGCTTTTGGTGGTGCAGTCCTTTTGCTGCAGCCTTTACTTGATGATGAGATTCTCAATGGGATTGAGGTCAGGTGAATTACCAGGCCAGTCCAATACAGTTACAGTACTGTGTTGATGATGTAATCACATAGGTTCCATCATAAAAGTCAAGAAAATTAATGAAACGTGTCTAAAGACTACTATGCAGTGATCTTTGAGGTGGTTTTTTAAAACGTCCATCACTTTGCATGGCTATTTTCCCTCCATTCAGCTCATTCAATCGACAAGCACCTTTATCCAATTAATTTGCTCTTGACTGTACAACAGAAAACTACATCAGGTTCCAGTTCTGTCAGCAAAGACAATAAATCTCAGGATCTAGTGGCCACTGGCTCACCAAAACCAAACCATTGAAGATTGCTGAAACATTGCCTAATGAATCTTGATATCTGCTGTGACCTGCAGACGATAGGGTCAGAATATAGCATCAACAGCATGACTCCACAGACCCAAGTTACATTTCGTCAACAGCGCAAGCTGGTGGTCGTCGTGTAATGGTGTGGAAAATATTTTCTCGGCACACTTTGGGCCCCTTAATTTCAATCAATCATTGCTTGAATGGCAGAGCCTTCCTGATATTGGTGCAGACCACATGCTTTTATTTATTGCCACCCTCTACCCATCTACTGAAAGTTACTTCCGGCTTAATAATGCTATCGCAAAGAAAAGGTTATATCAAACTTATTTCGAGAACATGACAATGAGTTCAGTGAGTTTCTACGGCCTTCCAGCTGCCAAAACTTTGTCCAATATAGACTGTTTGGGATGTAGCAAAACAGCAGATTTTCAGCATTAATGTGAAGTAGACAAAGCAGCAAAAACTGTTTTATGCAATCATATCAATACGGACCAGAATGTCAAAGAAATGTCTCCAGCAGCTCATGAAATCCATCTCATGAAGAATTGTGTTTTCTGAGAGCAAGAGGAGGCCTTGCCTAATCAGTACTAATAAGGTATTCCAAAAAATGACTGTATATCACAATCTATCCCCTGAAATCCCTTGCCTGCATGAATGGGTTTGGGCAGCAGATACAAAAGTCACATAAATACTTTCACTGGGAAAGGTAATGTTTGTTGATTCTGACGGAGGGGCTGTGGCTGTGATGGTGGGGGTTCTTGACCATGCAGTATTTATCTCTCAGTTTGTTTCATGTCTTATGTCTTTCATGTCTTCTAGATTGTTGGAAATTCTTTCTCCAAATGTGCCTGCATCCCCAACCTAGCGGTGGTCTTAAAGCCAGGGTGAATAATTACTACAATGAATCTCTGAATGCTTGATAACTCATTTAAAAACTGGTGAAGAAAACGCAAGAG
The DNA here is from genome assembly GCA_029721435.1 of Gymnothorax reevesii. NCBI lineage: Eukaryota > Metazoa > Chordata > Actinopteri > Anguilliformes > Muraenidae > Gymnothorax > Gymnothorax reevesii. The sequence goes on along the minus strand of CM056573.1, from coordinate 163,971,852 downwards.
ATTTACTTTGCGAAACAAATGTGAAAATATCACGAAAGTCTGAAAATATATTACATGCCTATGTATTCGCCCATTATAGCGTTCAGAAAAATGTAAACTTGCCATTTGCTTGCTTAACCAAAATAAGTGTGGCAGCCTTATAAAACATCTCTTAAACAGTTTTGCCAACATTTAGAGTATTAATTAAAAGTGAACAAAGGAAGACAAACATTAAACCCCATTCATCAGCCTGCCTTTGCCTCTACCCAGTTAAAAACAACCAATAGCAACCTCTAAAAGCCTGTCTTTGTCATCCCATGAGCCCAAAATGTTTTAAAACTCCATTGTGCAGTTAACACCCATAAATTTGTCACCAGACACTGATTAAACATCACCAGAATTGAAACACTAAGGATTTGTCCTGGGCTCTTTTAGAGAGATGGACAATGCTCCTTTGAATAGAAGACACAAAAAGAGTGTTTAAGGGCAGATACTGTGGGCTGAGGGGTCCGGGCAGTCCCCTCCATATGGGACGCAAGGTGGCCTATGGGACAGGACAAAGGACCAGGTGACAGCGACGATGCCATTCTGTGTCCTAGGACAAGCAAACAACAAATTAAGGGTCGAGAAAGCATTAAACGCTTCTTGAAAAATTCACGCCTCTCGCTTTATTTTCCGGGCACCCGACAACACTCGTTTCAATTCATGGAATGTAATCCTGGACAGAAACGAAGTATAATAGTGCTTAACCTCCCAGACTCAACGGCTACTCTAACTCTCACAGGGACAGCCGCCATACTGTCATTAGCCGCCGTCATTTGGAGGACACTCCGTGCGGCTGATAGAAATAAACTAATTTATACAGCTGAAGCCTCACACACTAACTCGACCGGTACACAGAAATTAAACAAAATTATAACCTAATAAATTTCTGCATAGAACATCTATACATTCCTCCTTTTAGGTGTGAAAGAGAAATGCTGTTTCTGACAACGTAAAAACTTATTTTTTGTACAATTCGCGCAAGGCTGCATGACGGCTGATGACTGAAAACAGCCCTTATATCAGGGCTGCGCTACCCTGTCCCAACTCCAACTGGTTCTGATAATTAGCAGCCCTAAGCCATTGTATGAGATGTGCCTTGTTTCGGCAGGAGTGAACACCCACAGTAGGCTAACATTATGGTAAGATCTCCAGGAACAGGGTTCGGCAGCCCTGCTGTTAGAAGTCTTACTTCCCAAACATTTAACTAGTATCTAGCCCCATTGAATCTTAATTCCTACTCCTTGACAAAGAAAACCCCGCAGCGATATATATTCCCTTTCAGGCAAAAACTGCATTTGACAAGGGAGAAAGTTAAATTATGCTTCATGAAGAGACCATAGTTAAACTTATTCATCAGAAATTATCTGCAATACTCATAAAACAATACGTCAACTGGTTTACCTCCAACTGTCGATTACAGTACTGTTATTCATAGAAGTGTAGTCACATCCGAGCAGAATGCTGTAAGCTATGATACTTGCTAAAGGAATGTAGGCTAGAGTTTTTGTTATCCGACAGATATTCACGTACTCAGTCATATTTTAAACAATAATATTTCTAAATCAACACCAATATTGGGTTAATATATTTCAAATATGATACAAATTGTTAACAATTCAAATAGGCTAATAGTTCTCTAATAAAATTGCAGTCAATAAAATAATGCACAAAACAAACAAAAAAATAAAATTAGACGAATCACTCAGTTTACGTATTTTATTTAAATAACAGCCAAGCAATGCTGTATTTGATTCAAAAGTAATTAGAGAGGATCTGCTTGTATAGCCATTTTAGTTCTGTGAAATCGAACGACTTGCATGAACACCCCAAATAAGCATTGATGGAGCACAAAAGCAATGAACAGGGGAAATTATCAAAAAGTCAGTTTATTCATATAGTGCAACATAACATACACAAATATTTGCAAGAGAATAAGCAACAAAAAAAAAAAACTGGTTTGTTTGAATCGAAGCGTCAAGACAGTGAGTTCTATAGACTATATTTGTCTCAGATACAGTAAGTCAGAAATATAATATTTTATGAAAGCATATGAACAAAAAACAATATTTAAGTATATCAGGGAATTCACATTTCAAATTAAAATATATAAAGTTAGGTAAGGGCCGACAAGAAATACAAAATTTAAGAACATAGACCTTTTCAGGTAAAACTATCACAACAGCATGTGCAAAATAGTCCTTCTGCAACAAATGAAAGTTTATTTTCCCCTTGTTCATCAAGTTTCCGAAAATGCTGGAAAGATCACAAGCACGAGAGGGGTCTGCAGGCCCAAAGATTCATTCTGAATAGTTTTGAATAGTCTGAAGCCGACAAAGTCTGTTTCACCAAGCCCATTGATCTCTCGAGGCCACCGGGGCTGTTAAGTGCTGGTATCCCGGAAACATTGCAAGTGGCGACTGCTGAAAAGACTGGTAGCCGTGGCTGTTGAAGGATGGTGCCGATGTTACAAATGGGATGCTGCAGCCTGTTTTGTCTGTGTCGATTATACATGTATACGGCTTCCCATCGCGAACTAAAATTGGAACCACTACTCTACGCACCATGGGAGGTTGGTTGATGTCGAGGGATCCCTCGGTCCGAGCTCTCTTCATTTTGTACCTATGGTTTTGAAACCAGATTTTCACTTGCGTCGGAGTGAGGCTCAGAAGATGCGCGAGGTGTTCTCGCTCCGGCGCTGACAGGTAGCGCTGCTGTCGAAAGCGTCGCTCAAGCTCGAAGGTCTGGGCCTTAGAAAACAGAACGCGGCGCTTCTTCCTTTTCTCTTCCGCTTCACAGTCAGACGGCTCCGATTTCTTGGTGGAGTCTGGCAATGTCTCCAGACTACTCTCATCAGAGGCTGGTGGGAAGATAAACATTTTATCACATAAATTAATGTCATACCGAAGTAAATTTTTAAAAATGCGAATTAACCAAAAACACGGCAGATACTGAACTCATTTACAAGAGAAAAATGCCATCGACATAACAAACAATGGCACAGAAATAAATAAATAAATAAATAAATAAATGGATAAAAAGCGCGAAAAATTATTGTTCATTAATACGTCCTTGATTTATAAAGCACATTTACTTCATGTCTTAGACTAAAGTTGAATGAGACGTGCATCACGCGTGCGATTAAGGACAACTGCTATAAGGACTACTGCTATAAATAAATAAATAAATAAATAAATAAGACAAGCATCTGTACTGATTAGCCATGGTTTTGACTTACACAGGCAGTGGCCCCGGTCGTTCTCCAACCAGGAGGAAAAGCTACCGGTGGAGCAGGGGAGCCCTGGACAATTCTGAGGCACTGTGTCAGTGTCATGCTCAGGTAAATCCAAAATACTCCGCACTGTGAAGCTGATTTTAGCAGAAATAGCCATCACTTTTAGATTTTAAAAAATCAGGCCACGTCGACGGCCCGCAATATCAACCGATACCGGAGGTAGTAGTGTTCAGACAGCAGGATATCCACTTGGAAACGACTGAAGAGAGGCGCACGTTGTCACACAGGGACCTCAAATGGCACTGTGGACACCAGAGGCGGGATGCTTATATAAACAGATGTCAGGGCCGCAAACACTAGCCGCATTCAGAGTCGTCCTTCCATAAGATGCTAAGTACCTGAATGGCTCAAGTACCAAAATCTCAGTGAGGGTAGGTGTAAATGCCTAAAAGAATACCCCGTTACCCACACAATGGCCGAAGGAAACACTCCTCATCATTACATATTCTGCCCGATTCGCCAAAAGTGGGGAAACAGATAATGGTAATTGTTGCGACTGAATCACGTCTTGGGTGGCAAGTGACAACAAGAGACCCCCTCCCTCCTCAACAAACATCGCCGATATCTGCATACAAAGTGATCCATTAGCGTGATATTCCGAGTTGTTTTAGCTAATTCATTAGTGTGCTTTGTCTTCGTAATTGCACGTATGCATAAAAAACAGAGGAGACGTAAAATAAAGTGCATAGGCATACAAGGGCGCGCGCACTACAAACGCACACACACACACACACACTCACACACACACACACACACCAGTTATCGACTATATTATTTTCTCAGATCTGCCTGCTTCGTATATTGTGCGTTATTTTTAAGGATTGCGAAGGCGGACTAAGCAATTGACCTATTCTTAATAAGTTAAAAATAAAAACGTCTGCCATTGGCCTGCCAACAAAAAAATAATAAAAGATAAAAATAAAGTTGCATTGCGGTTCTTGTTATGGCAATGTGGCATCTGAAACAAAGTCCATGACCTAATATTCTTCAGTAAATGTACTATGCGATCAATACAATGACGTCCCGAACAACTGTGACGGCCTCACTTGCATTGCAGGTGCTTGAAGGACAGTTGACTCAATGTTCCACAAGACCTCTGGAGTTCAACACCAATCTCATTCGTCTGAACTCTGAATAACGAGTGGAAGATAGCATTACCTGGTTTTAGTGTTCTAAATAATAAAATGCCAATTGAGACACCAATGTGCCAGTGGCCTAACGCTTATCCCGTATCGAAGGAACAACATATTTGTTTCCAAAACGCAATAAGTGCCAAAATTACAAAAATTAGGATAATAACAGAGAGCGATAGCCCTGCGCTACTTGCAAATGGTGCAAAATTCGTTTTTAGAAATTCGTACTATACGGTGTATTTTTTCATGGTCAAAGTTTGTGTTTCTCTATAAAACATAGAAAAGGCTGATTTACTCAAAATGAGTAAAATGGATATATTGCATTTTGGAAATAAACTCTTAATTCAAGCACACGTATGACAACAAATGTATTCCACAAATAAGAGAGTTGATGCCTCTCTTGTCCTATTTTAGGATGTAGGTCTATGAGTTTTACAAGCAATTCTGGCGTGGGCCCACGCCCCATACGTGCACGTCAGGACGTAAGTGCCCGAGCAGTGCTTTGGCGTTCCCATGCAGTGTTTCAGATTGTCACATCTGCAGCGCGCCGAGGATGACAGGACAGCAGCGATTTGTCCAAGGGAGAGGATCTGCCTCCCAAGCGTCCTGGGTGGTCGCACGAAAAGCAACACAAATACATGCCAGCCAGCGCAGGGGAACAAAGAGGGAGATGTAGCCCTACGTCCTGAACCCGTTGGAAGCATTTGTTCCAGTCAAGATTTTGCATTTGTTCAGTCCCAAAATAATACGTGATTGACGCCTTCCCACAATGTGCTTTAACTTTGTGGGATAAATCCGGGCTTGTTCCCTGTTGTCATGGTTTTGAATAGGCCTGAATAGGATTCTGGCCACTATCTACTGCTCCACGTCTACTGCCGCCAAGACTATACAGAGATATTAGTTATGCGTTTAGAAACTGAATTAAAAGCCTTTTATTTTCCGCTATCAAACGAAATGGTTGGCTTTAATGAGTTGACGTCGAGAATGGCGAATAAAAATATTCAATATAACACTCTGAATGAATATGACTTGAACAAATTCCAGTTATATGATAAATTTTTTTAATTTCAACATTGTTCTGTCAGTTTAACTACTTGAGATCTGGTCTAACATCGATGCCACGTATCATGATAGATTAGGAGTTCTACAAGCAGTTACATTTACAGCAACTGTCTCCCATATTGTCGCGGACATAACAGCGTAACCCATTGGTGATTGAATATCTAGAGGACAAACACGCTAAATGTATTCAGTGGAGAGACAGGCGCTTGCTTGGCTCACAGATTAGGTTACTGTAAAGTGCCACAAGTATCCTTAATATACAGGGGACTCTTAATTTAAGTGCGAAACCCAACAAGGCAAAGGAAAGTCATTTCCAGACTGGAGAATCCTCGTCACAATGACCCCTCGGAGCCTCTTAATCTATTAAACACCCACACGGAGAAGTGCGCCTCACCGAGAAGAGGTACTTCCAAACCGAGGGCTCTTCACGTCCAAATATTTGCGTTCGTTATTAAGCACTGTCCTAACAAACATGATACTTCACCGACTACATTGGAAATTAGGCTATAGTCTATGATCAGGCCACTTTAAGGTTTATGATAATTAAAAAGGCTTCATCACATTATTGTTGATGATGACCTAGGCCATAAATAAAATATAACTCGTCTGGGTTCAAGTTAATGTGGCCGAATTACTCATCAGTTTAATGATTAAATTTTCACATACATGGTATCGTTTAGAGCACTGTGAATCACGAGAAGGTCTGTATAAGCAACAAACAAATCACCTATAGATGGTGTTCTCAATAAATCTTCAATAATTAAGCAACGTGTCATAGCTATTTTGCTTCTGTGACTGCAATCGAGTAGCTAGGCTAAATGTAAGAAGTTATGATAGACACAACCCATTTGCTGAAGGTGGAGGCTTAACCGACGCAAGTAACACTTAAGGAAAGAACATCTGAATCATTATCACCCCAAGAACTGAAACGAGCTCAGCAGAATCAGAAAGTTGTTAGTTTTTTACTATTTAGGCCCAAGTATTCTGTACTGTCCTAAATCTCGCATAGAGATGCACAGGGGGGCAAACATTAACGAATGTTTAGATTTCTGAAACAATAGTAGTTAATTTGAATGTAGAATAAGTGTGTGTGTGTGTGTGTGTGTGTGTGTGTGTGTGTGTGTGTGTGTGTGTGTGTGTGTGTGTGTGTGTTAAAAAATGTTTACTGAACAAAAATAACACCCGAGGTTTATATTGCAATGTCACATTTTGTCGTGCAGGTAGAAAAAAAAACATGATTCTTTACCTTCTATATTTCAAAATATTTCCTGCATGTGAATCTTTCTGAAAGACATCTCATGTGAAGAAGTGTTTCCGCAACCACGGAGGCGAGCTGCTTTGTTTACCAAGCAAAATCTTATAAATATTTATTTTAAAACATTGAACTGTATTAGTTAAATTCCAAAATATGCAGAAGAATACAACTAACATAATGAGAAACAAGCCTCATTTTGATAAAATTGGAAATTGATACAAATTCAATAAACACCGTGCTCTACTTGCACGAAAATGGGAAATGCATGCAAATACATCTAAGCCCAGCTGATCAAAATCGCAAAGGGTTTCAGCGAAGGCCATGTGCACCAGAAAACTATCAGCCTTCCCAAACTTTATAAAACAGATATTATAGGCTATTGACAAAGGAGGGGAAAAAATCTTTCTTTGCGACATCTTGTTTGCCAATAAAGTAAAATTGCCCTTTGATTGTTTTATAATAGTGCAATCAATACATTTCTGTATACGTTGTACCAGAATGCAAAGAACGAAAATATAGCTATATACCAGTAGGATGCCGAATGAAAATTCTGAAATACAGACGTGCATTCATTTTGCAATAATTGACACTCGGTCATTATAATGTATTTGATCTAAATTCTAAATGTTTAATTCGTGTATGTATTGAAAAACTATTGCATGCAGATTAAAATAACATTAGGCGAAGCACTGAACCATAACATGCTATCAAATGTCCAGAAATATGTTAAAATAGCACATTGCTCACTGAGGCTACCGCACCCTCCTATCCCGAACAGTTGAAGCATGTACAAAGGCTCCTCCTTAGTGACCACAGTATTTGCTCAGAGGACTAAGAGCATCACCTCTGACCTCAACGTGCAACCAAAGAGGCAGGAATTAATTTCTTGAGCTCCTGCAGAGTGGCAAACAACACTGGAAAGAAAAAAGAATAAATAAATAAATAAATAAATAAACAACTAATGACATTTAAATACCAATTATAATTGTGAATATGCATTGTGTCCATTAATGTTTTTATCAACTTGAATACTGTAAATATGCATTATTGAATTTATTGAAGACACACATGTATTATTGTTATAAATAATGCCATATTCCATCATGCAAGCACATTGTATGATAAAAAAAAAATCCCAGTTATTGTTTTTGCACTTATGTTTTTGACTTAGCTGAACAAGTTCATTGGATTCACTTTAAAAATTGTGGACATTATCTTCTTTGGGTTAAATTAATCACGATTGATCGCATAGACTAAAGAGTAGAAACATAGCTTATTTGTGCGAATAACATACATAACTACTTTACTTCCTAAAATGTATGTGTTGCCTTGACCTGCTTAAGAGGAGGAAGGAGGGTAAATAAAAGATGTATAAATTAAAAGTGCTGCACTGAAAAACAGCACCAATCGTCCAATGAAAACGTTAAAAGAGCAGACTTAAATGCTCCCGCAATGCAAGTTTTCCTTATGAAAATATGCTATTTTCAATGAATCTCTGTTCAAGATGCAGAACTATTTGAAATGGGAATATCATCAGGAAAAATAAGGGAAAACACACTTCCCATTTTTTAGCCCACTTTGCTTCTTCAGTGCGTTCTAGTATCAAGAAGTCAAAGGTGACGTCAAGTCTACTTCAGTTTTTCAGTTTTGTGCAGCGAATTATTTCAGTGTGAAGTGAGAGCTTGAAACTTTGTGTCGTGTATTCGGGAGCGGGGGCGGGGAGACGAAGACTCTCTGCATCGCACATTGCAAATAATCACTTCAAGTCTTAGATCACTTCGATCCAAAGATAATTAAGATTTTCTGGAAATCTCAACTTCGTAAAACTAAAACTGATTTGTCGGCTGAAATCCTCAAAGAAAATGGTTTCGAAAAATGATCGAAATCTGGATACATCTAAAAACGCAATAATACATCATACGGAGTATAAACAAATGAGCATGATCTCACATAAATTCAAATGGCCATCCCGAATCCTCCCAAAAATAAACAAAGAGGAAAGAAAATTTTTGATCATCATAGAAAATGTTTGGAAAGGATGCCAAAACTATGATGTTCACACCATGATCACTAAGACTCAAAACCTAGCTTATGCATTAGTTGCTTGTGAGGTAGCTATAGCATTCTATATGGTATTTTTTGGATGTGTTATCTCACTTCCCTTTGTCCGAGCAATGGGTCACAAAAACATGGTTTTGTACCAATTGACTAAAAGCAGAAGCTCTCATAATTGGTTCTAGACACAGGTGTATGCTGGATTTTGTTCCAACCACGAAAACAAATGTAGGATTTCAATAAGCTCTTGTTTTATGTTTACAGCAGTTATTTACCTTCTTAAGCCACATTTTGAAAGAAATATCCATGAATGAATAGTGATCACTCTAGATTTAAATAATTCATGATATATTAAAATTACAGCAAAATGAAATCAAAAATGCAATATTTACATTTTTGATTGTTCAAGATTATTGACATGAACGTTTTGAATGGACTAACATCAAATTGAATTATCATTTACCTCTAAATTAGTGTAATCAAGAAAAAAAAGCAAATTCATACTGTAGCTGCAGTAAACGTATGAGAGATGAGTGATGATAACAAGTAAATAACCAGGATTGAAGACGGGCTGCGTTTCATCAGTAGTTCCATTCCCCTCATTAACTTACTCGCAGTCCTTGGTATTATGCCAGAGGTGTAAAGGTCGGGTTCAGAAAGTAAAAATCCTCCCCAGAAATTTACTCCAACCACCTGGATTTAGTTCGGACATGAGATAGAGCCAATATGAGTGATCAGCTCATTCTGTGGGAGGGAGGAAAACTTGGCAGGATTTTTACTTTCTGACCCCTGGATTTTACACGTCTGCACCGTCACACAATGGCCACTCGAGAAGCAAAGCGAAAGTAAGCGGCGGATGAGCGGGGAATTTAAAATAAATTCACTCGCACTTGTGAAAAATAACTGAATTTCGACCTGATTACTGTAATTGCCCGGATATTACTACTTGTAGATTGTTTGTTACAAATTACAAACATCTGTTTCGGTTAAATGCCGTAAATCTTGTTGTCATTGCTGAAATGACGAGGAACTGCAGCGCACTGTGGCTGACACGAAGCGGTGAGTGACTATCGTTGATAACCTCGGCCTTCGAGGGGTCGATCTCACAAAGTTAATTTGAGTTGCCCAGCGGTAGATCCGGGGATTGGGGGGGCAGACAAGTCCCTTTATGACCGTTAGTCCTGGCTAGTTCGCAATCATTTTCCTTTACTGACGCGTTTTCCAATAATCGTAATTGGAAACTGAAGACATGGTTTCTCTCCATATGCGATCGAACAGCGATGAAATCATGGGCGAAATTCAGCACAGAAAAATAATGTAGTCTACTTATTAATGGGCCAGTACTTCGCGTTGATTGATCAGGTTCGCGTTCCAATGAAATGTCGCCTTTCACTCTCGGTAATGCGAGGGTTGATTTAAAAAAAAAAAAAAAAAAGTGGCACTTGGCAGTTAAAAAGGCAGCGTGCTGCTCAAGCTATTTGCGTGAGAGTTGACAGGTAGCCTATGCAAATTTGAATAACGTTGATTTAAATACAGCAATACGCGTCTAGATGAATGATTGTCTTCTTACATAATCTGGGAGAACAAGCAGCACCTGTTAACTGTGGAGTGCTCTTGGAGTGAACCTTTTGTTAATCATGAAAATGACAGAGAACTGGTCAGGACATAACTGTTTTAAACGGATGTTGTGTCACAATTCTCAGGTCTGGTTCCGCCTCTGTACTGAATTTAGCCCATGATTTCATCCCTGTTCCATCGCATGTGGAGAGAAACCGTGTCTTCAGTTGCCAATTACGATAATTGGAAAACGCCTCAGTGAAGGAAATGATTCAGAACTAGTTAGGACTAATTGTCATTAAGGCACGAGTCTGTCCTCCCCCCCCCCCCCCGGTTCTAGAACCGCCACTGTTTCCCAGTAAAATTGAATGACACCTGTCATGGCGGCGGGGATTCTCCCATGAGGAAGTGCCGCGAGGAAGTCAACGTTTGCATGTTGAAGGGCTAATAAAACGCAGCTAAAATCGACTTTCTTTGTGAGACAATTACGATACAACAGTACCCTCTAGTGGATACAGCCATACACTTATTAAAATACGTCGACATTTCTTGTTGAGTGCATACTTACATTTTACCCTTTCACTCCCAAAAGTGCCAAAACGCACTTACATGTGACTATCACTGGGACCTTGGGAGTGAAACGACTCAATATACATTAAAAGAATGTATTCTCGGGGTCAAAACCTTCTAAGATCATTTAGTAGGGTATTATAATACACATCTTGTTAAATCAGCACCTATTTTGACATTCAACTGACATCAATTAAAAGGTGCTAAAAGTGATAAATGCTATTTATCACTTTTCAGAAGAAACGTCTTGCATAGAAACAAAGGACGGAGCAAAGAGGACGAAGAAGAGTTTTCTTGAATTCTGACATTCAATAGTATAGTTGGTACTTTCGTCGAATCGCAGATGTTTACCAGCAGGTGGCATTGTTTCTCGTGGCAATGGAGGTGGCGAACAGCAATTGATTCGTCTTTTTCGTTAAACAGATTCCAGATTTGAGATTTGACAAGCAGTGACAGCACTCAAAATTTGAATTAAATTGTAATAATAATGAGTTTGTCATTATGTACGCCGGCGTAAGTGTGTGTGTGTGTGTGTGTGTGTGCGTGCGTGCGTGTGTGGCATTGGTCTACGCACCAGCATTTTTTTTTCTTTTTACAGCACACTTATGACAGTATGCTCAAGGACCACTGATGGATGCAATGATTCAAAATGTCCGGAAAATTTTAAATTTTATTCACTTGTTATATCACTCCACTGGCTGCTAACTCCTCACGCTTCTTAACCGGCCGGTGTGGGACACAAGTGATCAACAATTGAAGCACCTATTACTAAAACCCCATAAGTCACACTTGACTTGACTTGACTTATGGGGTTTTAGTAATCATTGCTTTAATTGTTTCAGTTTGCAATCTTCCCTCAAGGGATAACGGGGCAATGCAGGTGGAAGTCAGCATAGAGTGCAATCTTCTCGTTTCAGTATACTTGTCCAAGGTAAGAGTTCCGTGAATTCATTTCTAAATAACAATAAATCTATTCATCACCTTTACTGTTTTCTCGAAACAATCAGAAAATCTGTTACCAAACATGTAAACCTATAAAGTACGCTTTGCTCACACCCGGTTAAACACAGAAGTTAAGTTAGCATTAAAAACAGCGAAATTTAGGCCCACCCCATGGACTATATGACATACCTTCCCCCCAGATGTGATTTCATTGTACCAATAAGTTGGACTGGGTTTCTGTTGAAAAATGATATATGTCAAGTCAAATTTCCACAAAGCATAACGTAAGCTCCACATCGGGGAATTTCTTTGTAGGCCAATAAGTGTTAGGAACTCTTGTCGAATCAACAGGGCCAAAATTGTTCATGTTAAAATGATTTTTTGCCATCTTCTTTTAGCACATACAGTTGCAAATAGTCGTACTGGCACCGTTGTCTGTCCTTGAAAATGACTAATTTCTGAAGGTATAAGAGGAGTGGAATGGATCTCGAGAAATATGCGCAACAGCATGAAGTTGGCAATTCTGTCCTAACCGGAAGAGAAAAAAAAATGTTTATGTTTCCATCGGAGCCTCAGTGCAAATAAATAAATAAAATATATCATGCCAACATGGACATTATGGAGGGTCTATTGGCCTCAGCGCGCAGTGAAATTAGTTGAGGCCAGTTTGACTGATTGATCAATAGTTTTTAGACAATCATGGTAATTTAAAGCAGGTTCAATTGAAATTAGGAGAAAAATACATATAGCTTGATATATTGACATCAACCAAAAATAAAATTCAATTTTGGAATAAATTTTGGACCATATCGCCAAGCCCTGTCGATAAGTGAATACCCGGTCACCTTTATCCTGGAGGCTACCGCCATTTCATCACGGTTATGTGATCCATTATGCACTGGTTATCCATGTTAATATTCACACTTTCCAAGTGTTAGTACAGATAAATTCGACCGAAGGTCAATGATAATCAATTTCAGATGGCACCGACGACCTTCAGCGTTGGTTAAAACATCGTGAATATTCTAGTGTCTCCTTCTTCACTGGAAACTCACAGCGACCTCTAAAACACGACTACATCCTTAACATCGGTTAACCTTCATTCCCATGCAATTGTGGCTAAGGCTGGAATATACAGGTATCAAACATATGAAACAGAATCAACATGACTACTCGCACCTGAAAGGGTTTTATCAGCTTAAAAGTTTATGTATTTATTTATTTATTTTTCATTATACCCAAGTTCGCAAGGAAGTAAGAGATGCAGGTTGAAAATATGGATGGGTCATATAAGTTACAGGTACTGCAGTTCATTTCGTCAGGAAGTTGGCTCGATGAATCACCCGTGGTAAACAACTTCCCTATGTTTCCTATAAAATAAACGCATTATATTATTATCATTATTATTATTATTATTATTATTATTATTTAGTAGTAGTAGTAGTAGTAGTAGAATTAAACACCTGCCGCCCATATTTGAAATCTTAAATGTATCATATACCCAACAATGCAGACCCTAACTGGGCATTGATTAATATTTTTTTCACCAGTAAAATTCTTCGCTGAAATGTTGATAAGGTGGAAATTTAGTGGTTAAAAGACCACAGGATCTGCTGATAGGAAAGAAACTTTCCTTATTACGTGGCACTGCAAACCGCGCGCTCATCAAAATTTTATGTTTTTGTCAATTCCATTGTTAAGCCTGTTCATAACTGACCGTGACATTTGAGTAATGAGATGCAAAGAAATGTTCTATAGCCAAACGTAAACAAAAAAAAAGTTGTGTATCACAGAAAAACTATTATTATTTAACATTCAAAAATGGCTTTTATGCTAGTTGCGTCTGTCTGTGGTATAAAAAGTTTATAGGCTCTGTGGTCGCTTGACGTCAAATAGCCTAGTCGTTCGAGGCTGTAAGGCTGCTGAAGTAGGCTATGCAATGAATCAGAAAGTGCGGATTCGTCGTAGTCATGTTTATTCATCACTATCGCCGGTCGCACAAGATTATACTCAAAGAACCCCCCCCCCCAATTTGATAAATGGTTGGTTATTTTTTAAATCTTTTTTATTTTTTTATTCGTTGGCTAAATTAAAAAATAAAAACAATGAAATAATCAGTTGTTCCACCCGGTGTAGGCCAATCATTACAGAAAGGCGACACCAGCAAATGAATCACCATTGTTTAAAATCAGCCGACGAATTTAAGCCTGAATTTGCAGTATCTGAGGACTCATCATTCCCTACATTCACCTTTCAGGCATTCTTCCTGTAATCTTTAAAGGAACTTTCTCTTGCCAACTGAAACAGTCATGGACATATTTAAATCCATATATGAAATAAAAAAATATATATATAATTTGTTCCTCTATTTTAGCTATAATGGTACATAAAGCAAGTGCAAGCGCGATTCAGCTGTTTTTTTAAAAAAAAAAACCTAATCTGAAGTGATTTTTTCTGAGAAAGCAAAGCCTTCAGCAGTCGTGTGTGCGTGTTTTATTGTTAATATACATCATTCATTCACTTTACGTGTCCTATGAATAAAGTTCAAATGAATACCTACAAACGCAACTGTAAAATAAACTGTAACTCAGTTATATGATTACCTCCCACAAGCAGTGGCTTATAAACAGTTTGTTAAACCGTTAAAACACCTCATAGAATTTTGTCTACAGGAGATTCGTGAAAGTCTTTAGAAATCTTGTCGTTACATTAATCTAAAATCGTCCTTCAAGATATTGTTGGCTGACAACGGCCAATTGGAATTCGAGATACCATTTCGCAACAATATAGGCCAAATGAACCTTTTCGCTATATATGACATTATTTGATATTAGTAACTTTATAAAGTGTCCTTCATAGAAAGAATACGTCTATGCATAAATTCGTGTTAGGCCACGTATATTTGCAATTGTCTTGACTATCCATGTATCATTATCATGATTTTTTAATGTAGGGCCTGTTGATTTCTCATCGTTCTGCAGAACTGTATCGTTCAAGTTCTTGATAAAACAGGAAGTGATTTGCGATTCTATCACATTGTTAGAATCTGGACATAAATGCTCATAATTTGAAGAAAAAAAAACTGTGCGCGGGAGATGCAACACACTCCTAATACTGTAATGTTTTTCCCATGAATTTTAAATTCCAGATCACGACCAACCTCATAGGGATGATGAGGAATATTGTGCGTAAAAGTAGCCTAGTTGTTTCATTTCTGAGCTCTTTCTCACTTCTTCGGTCATTAGTGTTATTCGGGACCAGAAAATGTACACGGTTTAAACTTCAACAAGTTAAGAAATGCAGTTACATTTTGTAGGTGGTCGGAAAATGTGTATGGGGTTCGCCGAGGAGCGGTAGGGGCCATACAGTTGGCCATGTTTAATTTCCGCCTAGCATGCACCCGATGATCTACACTAATAACACGTATTATTCAAATATTAATGATATCTCATTGGTCACGAACACGTCGTCAGTATTTCTGAATCGGCTGTAAGCGATGGTGAACACATTTTTGAATAGGTAGACTCAGTTGTTTTCCAGTGGAGGGCGCCAGTACCACTGTCCGGTTTGCAAAATTCTTCTTGTGAGAATCTCAGAGTTGATGCGCCCGGAATTTATCCGTCGGTCAATGACCCAAGCAATGCATACCTTGAAATGGGCAACCACTGATATTTTTTTTTCCTCAAAATTACACTCGTTAAAACAGGACAAATCGTGTCCACGATGCACAGTAGACACAGGGTAGGCAAAAAGCTGGTGCAAGAATAGTTTCTCCTTCAAGATGTGCAGGTTATCTGGCAAAATATATATAACCCCAATATATTGCTAATGCACAAACTACCTTTTCTTATTTTCGTTAGTTTAGGCCCACTTGAAATCATCTCAAAGCTTGTGTTCAACTCACTTTGTCTTGAGAGGTTCTTTTTAACCTTTTTTTCTTTCTTTTAGCAACAAAGACTTCCCAGATCAAAAAAGCATGATGTTACCTACAATACTAAGTCTTTATGCGGTGTTAAACCTGATAGCCGCGTTAAGTAATGTGAACTTGTTTCTTCTCTTTAATTCCACGTGTTATAATAAGTATTAGAAATTGAACTCGAGTTTATGTTTTCAAAAGTTAAAGTTATCCATTGTCTTCGCGAACTGTGAGTTGAATAAACCTTATCTTCAAGTTGAGTTAACTCACATTTAGTTGAGTAAACACAAATTTTTAAGGCAGCCAGTTAACTTTCCTCCCCAAGTTTAACCACCTTGAAATTTATAACTGTGATGTAAGCTTGTCTAAAGTATACGACCTTATCGGTTGTATACTAAGGCTACTTAACAATAATTAATTATTATTTCTAAGCTTCATTTCGCAAAATTGCAATCCATTCCTTACAAAAAGCATTAAGCAATTGTTTAGAGTGAAAGAAAATGATCGTAAATAGCAGAAAGTATCGCGCAGGTATCTGTCCAAGTCAGGCAAGATAGTGACTCACAGTTGACGGAAGTTGATGCCTCTTCAATAACGGGAGGTATACAGCTTAAGTATTAGCTAGCTCATTATATTAAAATTCTTGCGCTTTCATGCTTTCTGTTCTCACGGATTAGATATTCATCTTAAAAAATAAATTGCGTAAGTCTGATGCACTTGCTAATTTAAATCGGTTTGATTGCAAATAATGCAAAGTTCATGAATGCAAGATACAAGCTGTTACACAAACCTATTCGAAGTATATTTTTATATAGGCTATATATACAACATTTTATGCTTCACTAAAGGCAATCGTAATTATATATGTTATACATAGCCTACCTATACAGTTGATATATGCATTTTTTTTCAAAATTTTATCACTCAATCCATACAAATGAAAAGCTCGGTCAGTGATGAAGCATTATTTTCAAACGAAATATAGCCTAAACTATGTCAGAATATCATACAGCTCGTTAGGGCTATGGGATAACAGCGCGTTTCCCTGTGAAGCACAGTTACTGTAAGATGATGGAAACATGTTTTCGTGACAAGACATCCCCTCAAACTGGCATGCAAATACAAAGACGCGCGCTGTGGCAATATGATTGATTAGGGCAACTATTGTAAGGGAATTAAGCGTCGTTTCATGCGATAAGAGTAAATTTTCTTTGTTCACAGATAAGATCACACAAATAAGAATTCAGCCTCTACTCAGAAAGTGGCAAAAGTTTAATTGCATTGAATGATATGGAAAACAGCAAAACTGCTGTTATATCAGTCATGAATGAATGAATGAATATTGTCTATTGCTTCAATTCTGACATTTTTTACGTCTATTTATACTGAACTTGTTCATTGGTACTCTATGTTTATTCATAATGTAAACTGTATAGTAGGGTATATCTTTTTATCGCCTATTTAACTGCGCTTTCAGTAAGCTGTGAATCATTTCGTAATTTCGTTTCACGGCACTTTAGAAACATTTAATTTATTTAATAATCTTTAACAATACGGCTTGAACAAAGAACTAATCCAATTCTATACCTGGACTCAGGACACATACTTCTGAATGCATTTTGTACAAATGAGTGCGCTTCGAAAATGTAGTAGGATGAAGATCTCATGATTCTCTGTGCTCTCTTATAAATCCCATGCATGCCTACTAGTCTTCCTGAAACGAACGCTTTTCTTAGTGGCAGTCGCATGGACTGCAGTCTTAACGCTAGCAGCGACTTAGTGAGTATGAATATCATCAAGAAGTTGTGCTGGGAATTGAGTAGCGTTGAACTACACGCATACAGTTACGCTTGTCACTGTATGAAACTCGAATATTTTAAAATAGTCTCCCAGTAGATGTGCACAAAAAATAAAACATTGGCCAGCTGTAATCAGCCAATATTTTGGATTAGCAGTAACTAACAAAGAGCAATGATTCTTCTTCGCAAGCTGTCGGTTTAAATAACCCAAGGAACTGAGTGTGTAACGAAAAAATAAGGCTTACTATTACTTAATTGGACGAATTTGGGCCGGCACAGATTGAAAGTAAGCCATTGTTTTTTTATGGCCTAGAATATGACCTTAGCCGTGCTTGGTAGCCAGGCAACATCGATACCATGAGTGAAGATCAACATTTTTTTAGTTACTTTATGTTTCACCTAATTTATATTTACAAACATAAATAAAATTAAATAGCTACATCTTTTACAAGAATAACGGGCCAAAGAGACCGGCGACTGCATGATCACAATGATGAATTCAAATTGACATAACTTCGGGTAAATGCAAAACTTATATACAAACAGGTCTATTTCGCATTATTAAACAGCACGGTGAATCGTTAATAATAACAATTATGACGATGACAATAATAATAATAATAATAATAATAATAATAATAATGAATTTTGTAGGACAAATATCGATCTTCGACTAATTTAGATGACTCCTGAGGCCTAAATATCATGGCGTAAACTCAGAATCAAATATTGTGAAGTTGCGATTAATTTGTGTTACTAACACACACACACACACACACACACACACACACACACACACACTATTCAACGAAAATGGCTTTTGATGTTCTTGTGTTGTCACATGTGTCACTTCAGACACGCCTACACAGCACTAAAATCGGTTGGATGTAAACACATGCGGATGAGAAAGTACACATGGCCGCAGAAAAGAAATAAAAAGTTTATACCACAGAAATCCACTCATATCAAGTATCCATGGCTTTTAAGGGTGAATGACACACATGCTTGCCCGTGCGCGGTCCGATCCTCTCCGCGCAGTGAGCTCAGAGAGGCACCGCACCTGCGCACAATTTGCGTCAAGAAGCGCGCAACCGGATTTAAGTCTTATTGTGATGGCTTAATGTAAGCTTCATTAGCCAATACCGTGACCACCTACGAGGGGAATTGGACATTTACGTATAGTGTATGGTCGGTAGAAAAATTAGACGCGGCTTGTATTGCCCGGTTGAGCCCCTTGGTCTCCTGGGTGTGACCTTAGCTATTTCAGACCACCGGGGTGCCCCACAGTGGAAACATGAGCATGTTCACTATCCGAATAAACATCACTCTTCATTGAAAGGCGACCGAGAGAAAACGAGATTGGCAAACGAGCTCTTCCGAAATAGAGCCATATTGGGATCACTCATTGCCCTACATGGATGAAGAAGAAATACAGAAGAAAGAGAATGGTGCGACAGGACAGAAAAGAGACAAGCATTCATAAAGAGACAGCAGTTTGTCGCGGTCCATGTTATGAATTGTTTTGTCCCATCAGATGAAATATTAACTGCTGATAAATGGCTGAAGTTTATCAAAAAGTCGTAGCCAACAAAAACAAATGAACAACTACTTTTATCATTCAAGCCACTTTGATTAAAACAGGCGAAGGTGAAATGGTGACATGTATAGCAATTAAGAAAAATATGAGCAGTTTAGAATTCGTTGATCTCAGGGAATAAGATTTTTCATAACGAGAATTATGGGCATAAAGCGCGAAGGACAGGCTAGAACGCCTTCGTGCGATCTTCAGGCAATACAGGATATAAGCCCGAAGTGTGAACAGGAAGCAAAGACCGAAATAAAAGCCAACACGCATTTCTCCAGTTGTCAAAACGTTAAACAAACGCTTTAACGCAATAGCATGCAGGCCCATAGCCAGGTTTCAGGGGTACTTCTGCTACTGAGTGCGAAACAGCACTCAATAGCAAAATTATTCATTGGTCAAATTACTTTTAGATGACAGTATCACCAAAATGCATCTGATTTTAATCATCACATAAAAAGCACAGAAAAAAATATTACATTAGAATGCGCATTAATATCCTATAGGCAATAATTATTGGGGAAATAAGCTTTTTTCTTTTTGTATTTTGAAGAAGATAGTTAAATGTGAGTGGACTGCCAGAATTATTATTTTTTCCATGGCATTACATCGACTGCTAAGGCTGAACTAAATTCTGAATATGGATAGACAAAACTATGCATAACAAGATAAATAAATACACTGACGTGCATCTTAAGCCTGGCTTAAATCCGCCTTTACATAAAAAAGTAATTAGTCTATTTTCTGAGTTTTGCCAGTTTTTGCAGGTAAAACTCAGAAAATAGACTAATTACTTTTTTATGCAAAGGCGGATTTATATATATATATATATATATATATATACACACACACATACACACACACACACACAATTGTGTAAATTCTGTTGATGTCAAACGTCGTGATCTCCAAATACATGCAAAATTTTCTGCAATTGGATGCGGTTTAAAAATGCTGCTTATTTCTGACAGAATAGCTGCAAATTGTATGCATTATTTGATCGGCTGGTACTTTTTTTGTCTTGCACAATGGCACAATAAGCCTACAGCCATTCCAAATGAGAATGACGTATCCAATATGTTCATGGAAATACAATATATTTCCATCGTCCTCTTTTCTCAATAGGAAAGCAACTGCAATCGGCTGCTTGTATTATTAAGCCATAGTTACCATGGCGACTTTGACTGACAAAGATTCTGTTATTAAAGATATTGAGTTGTACGGTTTTAGTTATTACGCAGGTAGAGCAGTATGTGCACTAATTTACCATTTTACTGATGTTAAAACATTTCAATACATGGCAACAACCTTCCCTCATTTCGACATGGAGAGGAAAACCCCTATTCCTGGACCACATGTCATGTCAATTTTTTGGCCAATAACAATAGACCTTATGCGGAAATCAAAGTCTGATTGGCGCTCTGGTCTTCAACAAGCATACTTTTTTTACAAGTCCTGCCCATGGTTGAATTGGATTGAAATGTAAGCTTGCCCCCCTTGACATCAGGAAACAGAACTCGATTTTTCCTCTTGCTACAATCATTAGCGCTGCGAACAGCGGAACCACGGACTTTCATTTCTACTACCACGGTTTGGGAGAAAACAGTTCAGAATTAGAAACCGAGGACGGAACTGGAAGGTATCCATAATAATTGGTGGACTCAACATGATGGGTAAGTGAAAAGCTTTTGCTATCGATGATCATCACTGACGTTACGTCTGCGCTACTTGCATTACGTTGGCTTTGATGAACATGCAATCGTGTTCTTGACAAATGCTTTCAACAAAAGTTTAATCATGAAAAACATGAACGCCGATATTTTAGCCATGGACAAGCAACATGTTCACTCCAGTTTGTGTTTTGTGGCGGAATGAGTCTTAAACTGTGTGTAAACCGTTTTGTGTCGGCATAAAACTAAGATTTTAAAGAGAAAAAACGTATATACTCGTTCTGCATTAATTATTTGAAATACTAAAACTAAACCTTTGGGCGTTATAGCCTGTTTAACTTTTAGTCTTAAACTGTAGGTCGCTTTACATATGGTTTGGCTAGAGATGATGTTAGCCCGTAAGACATTACCTATTCTGCCGACACGTGTAATACGTTTGAAAACTATAATGTGGTTCCATATACTGCAAAGCACCATTTGCATATATTAAAGTGCTTATTAACCTTACATTGTCTCACACGATTTGGAAACCCCAGACTTAAAGGCTGCAGCAGAAACATCTGTGTCTTATCACACAAATAGGCCTATAGGTAGTCAATAATAACAGTTATAAAATGTTTCTTATGGATTTTATCCATTCTTGCCTTGTGTGCGTCTCTCTTACACCAGAGCCTGCCTTTGGGGAGGTGAATCAGCTAGGCGGTGTATTTGTGAACGGCAGACCGCTTCCCAACGCCATCCGGCTCAGGATTGTAGAGCTCGCTCAGCTAGGCATAAGACCATGCGACATCAGCAGACAACTTCGGGTTTCGCACGGTTGTGTCAGCAAGATTCTGGCCCGATACAACGAGACGGGCTCCATACTCCCGGGGGCCATTGGAGGCAGCAAACCGCGCGTCACCACACCCACTGTCGTCAAGCACATCAGGACTTACAAGCAAAGGGACCCTGGTATTTTCGCTTGGGAAATTCGGGACAGACTTCTGGCGGACGGCGTGTGCGATAAATTTAACCTTCCTTCAGTAAGTTCAATCAGTAGGATTCTTCGCAACAAGATTGGAAATCTGTCGCAGCAGAGCCAGTATGAGTCAAACAAACAGACGTCTCACCCTCCACCACAGGCATCGCTTCCGTACAACCACATTTACTCCTACCCGACTCCCATCTCAGCTGCGGGAGCCAAAGTACCAACTGGGCCGGGCATGCCCACCCTGCCTGGACACATGGCAATGCACAGGATATGGCCCTCTTCGCACTCGGTCACCGACATTCTGGGCATTCGATCCATAACGGAACAACAAAGTAAGCAATTCCTCCGCCTGTTCGACAGAAAAAAAAAACATACAATGACACTTAGTTAAGTTTACATTTTGATACAGTGAGAAATGAAGGTTTGCCTCTCACTTAAGCGCGTTGAACTTGAAGCCATTCGATCTGTAATGGCTGAACGTGCATTAGCCCATTTGGTTCAACGGTATTAGCCATTTTAACATGCATGAGCAAATAATCTGTACTGGGTCATAACATTTACAAAAATATAAATCCGGGCCTCGTCAATATGCTTTCAAATGTGATAATCCGAAACTCGAAACAGAGCGCAGAAGCCCCTCTCTCAAAATGTAAAAATAATTGGTTGTATATGTTGCGTGTGATTTCAAAGCTGGGCGCCAGGAGAACATAAATGTAGTTCAGACGGCTGCATGAAAACAGATGGTTCGGGGCCAGCAGTAATAATGAAGGAGAGGATGTAGAATATTAGTGGGTATAGGACATAGGAAGAACAGCACAGAGGAGATGAATTTAAAATCAAAATGTGGTGTTCGAAACTGCCATTTCTCACTGGAAGGCATTTTGCCGTACCCCATTTTACAAACAACTCCGACGAATTTGGTCACTTTCAGACCGGAACACCACACCCAAGAACTGAAGTACTCGTTTGGCCTGCATGGCCCTCTATTCAGCGCCATCCACTTGATATCGTTTAACAAATAGCAAATAGCCTAAACGTTGCCTCACTTAAGATCGTAGCCGGTAGCCCACCAAGTCTATTGCACATAAGACAGTACATAATGTCCTCTCAGCCGATATTGCGCGGTTTTCAAGGAGATTGCACCGACGTATCGTCTACAAATGATAAAACATTAATAATTTCACAATTTCTTACAATGTGTTCATTCGGTAATGCAGCTGATCTTCAACACAAACATTCTCTGGAAATTTAGCGCAGCGTCGGAGCAAATTCCAGAAAATCTAAAACTCTTGCTACACTGTTAGAAACTTGCACCTTTTTTGCCAGTTATTTTAAATGTAAGTGGAGTCCTGCGTGCATTTAACTGTGGTTTACACCTAAAATGCACAGAACTCTGTTGTAATTCTTATAGTAAAATTACTGCTAAAATAACCAGCAAAAGAGTTTCCAGTTAAATTCACTGGCAACTAAAGGTGCAAGTTTAAAACTGTGTACACTCACGTGAGTGTGTGTTATTCACATGGCAGTGCAACAAACCCTTCTCCAAAAACCTGGGAGGCTCGGGTCGGCCCATGTTTCAATTAAACTGAGACAATCTAAACAACATGATTTTTGCTCCTATTTAAAATCATTGCAGATAGTCATACTCAACAAGAAATCACGGGAAGAAATTGTTAGCAAATACTGCCTTTCTAAACAATTTATTCTTTCCCAAATTATTAGCAGATGTTTGTGGCAGGTTTCGAAAGTTGAAACAAAATATAACGTAGGGTACATTGAAGTCTGTTAGGCCTTTGAGGGAAACATTCTCCTCCCTTCAAACTCGCTTATCTGCAGATATCCCAAATTTACTAATGCAGAATGGTGAATCTGCGAAACTTTGAATTTAAGGTAGGCTACTATTTTTAAAACTAAAAGCGCGATAAACTCGCCTCTCTCGTGGGTCATGCTATTTTAACATTTGACCCATACGTAGGAGGCGGTTTTAAATTATAAGGCTCGTCGACTATTGAGAAGACCCGCTGATTGTTAAATGATATACTCGCGTAAAATGATTTCTGCAAAGCAATGCATTTACCGAATCTACTGGTCCACTTTTAGCTTCGTTATGTTTGATGTTTACTTGAGACATATGTGCCCAGGCCTCAATCACGCCTATATATTTGTTTTAAGCGGAACTACCCTTAAAAGACGAATAAATAAAAATAAATAAATAAATAGAATAGAATAGAATAGAATAGAATAGAAGACATTATCTGACAAAAAATTCAGTATTTTTTTGAACGATCTGTTCGACGGTTTCAAGACTTCACATTTATCCTTAGTCATGTACAGCTCTATCTTGAAGAGTTCTGCTTGCCTACTGAGAAGCCTAAATCAGCG
The DNA here is from genome assembly GCA_029721435.1 of Gymnothorax reevesii. NCBI lineage: Eukaryota > Metazoa > Chordata > Actinopteri > Anguilliformes > Muraenidae > Gymnothorax > Gymnothorax reevesii. The sequence goes on along the minus strand of CM056573.1, from coordinate 163,947,643 downwards.
GGAAATTCACTTTTCATCGTTCTAAGAAAAAAAAAACAGCTTTGATCATTCTCTTGCTCTAAAGGTATACATATTACTTTGAAATCTGGACTAGGAAGGAAAATTGATCAAATGCATATCTCGTGTTTCAACATTGGTGGGCTAACATTCTCCAATTTAAACACTGGGAACCGTGTATGATATAATATTCATTACACACGAAAGGGAAACGATTTCAGTAGTCTTAAATTTAATTTGTAACAACGAGAAGACAGTCAGTTTATGTTTCTGCTATGTCTTTGCAACATAAATGCTTTTGGGCACTTTGTATTGACTGCCGACATGGCACATGTAGGCTACTGCAAACTCGAGGGTGCCTGGATATTCAGGCAGGTGACGTCCTCCCGTTTGGAAAGCAGGAAAATTATTCTTGGCTGTAACTGGTTCGGCCCAGCTGCAGGATATGTAAAGGCCGAAAAGAAAAGTTTCCGAAATAAGGCCAACCGTGCATATATATATATATATATTTTGAATTAAATTTCAAATGTTAGGCCTTTATTGCCAAGTGTATATGCATGTATGGGGACTACACGCCTAAATTATGTCTATTTACTGCGTCACATGGGACTTAATGGATGTGAGTCCTACTTGGAACAGAAACATTAGTGAATATGGATCACTGATGCATGTTGGTATATGGGCGCTGTTATCAAATTTATTATTTCTGATTTCGCTCTCCTCTGTCTCTTGTTTCATTCTCCAGTTAGTGACAATTCGTCATTTCCCAGTGCCAAACTGGAGGAATGGAGCGCTTTAAGCAGGACTAATTTTCCTCCAGCGAGCTCTCCCTTAGTCAATGGTGTGGATAAAGCGCACTTAGAACCAGAGGCAAAATACACGCAGGTAAAAGAAAATATCCATTGCTCTTCCATGAAAAATCATTCATATTAAAATAGCTAATAGAAGTAATTTATGTCCTCATCTTAGGTAGCGGTATAACAACCTTCATTTTCGTTTAAAAAAAACTAATCTATCATAAAATTGCTAACACCACTTTTTTCTTCTAGCCTACACACAATCGATATAGATCCGCTGAAATGAATTGTCTCTCTGGTCAGGGGTGGGTTATATGTCGTGTGTGTGTGTGTGTGTGTGTGTGTGTGTGTGTCTCGCTACTCATGTATTTGCAAAATGCTATTGTGTCATTTTTTGATTGTATGGATTCTCCATAAATTCAAGCATCTGGTACACGAAAGACATTAAAAGACGGTATTATGGGGCGCGATTTGCCTTAATGAAATAAGTGGACGTGATGTTCTTTATATTCATACTTTTCACAAATTTATCAGTAATGTTGGTTGTAGAATTGGCACAACAAAAACGAGGCATAATATGTAATAGCTCTTAAATCGGGTTTCATCAAGTGTGCAGATTGAGCAGCAAATAAAAGCTGGGGATGGTTATTCAATTTTTGGTTGTTTTATACAGCCTATTAAATTTCGGCTGAGCCAGGGAAGAGCTAAAGAAAGATAATATGCTTTAACCACTGGCTAAAGCATTATGGTTACTGGAAATGCGAGAAAGTCTGCCATATGTTAATAACAACCAATGCAATAAAATATTGTGTATAACCTGTCCTACGCTTGTATCTGAAAGAGAAAAAACAGGATGAAATCCCCCTCCTCTCACAATAGGTTTGGGGATGGATATTGGCAACAGCATAATCAAAGCGTGATGGAGAGCACGTGCATTGTTCAGATATTCTGGTGGCACGAGAGAAATGCGTTACAAACTTAGAGTTGCATTGCTTCCAGTGTTTGTTTTTCACTGACGAGGCATGACATGAAATACATTTTTGCCATTTTGATTATTGTGTAGGCCGATATAGGCTCTACATTGTAATTTATTTGCAAAGTAACTTATATAAATGAATAATGACATTAATCAGCATACACAAAAAAATGTTCAATAATTTAAATTTAGGGAGCTTCACTGAGTTGAGAACATGATTTATGCAATGCATCACAGGATTTTCTTTGCATAGTTTTGGATTTAATGCATTTATTTAGTAATTACCCATCTCTTTTGGATTGAGTGCATTTATCTTGTAATTATTCATTTCAATAAGTTCTCATTCTTAGTCTGTTTGCGTATTTAACTGGGTGTTTAGATAGACCAAGTGATGGGCGGTTTTTTGTCATTGTATTAGCATATTTTTGTGGAAGTTCTGCTTAGAAATACAAAGCGGTCAGTTTAAGAACATTAATTAAGCAGTCATGCGCCTCTGTAGCCTCTGTCGCCAATGATTTTATGAGTTATTGCTTTCATCACTCGCTTGACTCCATGACTTCTCGTTAGTTTTTACTTGAATGACGTTGCAATGCAATTTTCGAAGTAGCAAAGATTTCGCACAAACACACGAATTAAGAATAATAAAAAATGGATAAACCAAAAACAAACAAAAAAACCTGTTAATTAATTTCAATTGCGGCCTCATTTCATACATGGCACGACATCTCTAACTGATATAGTTTACATCCTGGAAATCACAGAGTTGCCGCTTACTCTCATAATGGAGGGCCTTCTCTCTCTCTCTCTCTCTCTCTCTCTCTCTCTCTCTCTCATTTGCTATGTAGGCCGACCAAAGATTGTTTTATATTCTGGGAGAATGGATAAGCCCGTCTGCCATTTCACATGGGAGGGGATTTCATATCTTCCATGTTCAAACCTGGATATTTGTGTTGTGTTTTATTTGCCTCACATTGCAGAGTTGACTGATAATCGTAAATTAATTTGCTTGTCACTTGGCCAAGGTATATGGAATTGTGCCAGATATTGATCCTTTCTCCCTCTTTAAATTATTTCATTATTCAGTACAATTTGAAAAACTCGAAATCCTAGGAATTGACATCTCTCTCTCTCTCCTCTCTCCCCCCCTCTCTCTCCCTCTCCCTCCTTCCGTTCGTATCACGTTACTTACCTCCCAGTTTAATTTTTCTTGATATGTTGCAGCAATTCAATGAGAGCCTACAAACTGTGGATCTATATGGCATAAATCAAATTGCCTCCATCCATACAATTCCAATAAAAACGGTAAAAAATGTGTTAATGACATGAACTTTGAAGCCTGAACTCGTGTCTTGAAAAATGTGTCTGCAGAATTATCGATGTGTCATCCAGTAGTATAGGGTCTCAAATGAGCCACTTAAATGCATAATTCAGTTGAAGCAAAATTTTATTACCAAATTCAGATATAGGCCTACACGTGGCAGGCTACCACTTTGAACCAACATTAAACTGAGGCAGCTGATTTTACAATACTGTAATTTTCTGTATGAATAATAGAGTAGCCTGTTGGTTTTGAGGTAGGTCAAGTCTATAGATCACATCGGCATTAAAAACGAATCATTGACTTTTCTTCTCTCAGAAATAGACGTACCGACTGTTTGGCAAAATGTTTCTGGCAAAATTGAATGCCAGAATAAAATCGCAGAAGACTACCTGCTGGATCTCTCATGATTTAAAAAGCTAACGCATTAACGAAACTTTATCAAATAACTTCCACATTTTGGAGTCGAAAACGGAGGTTTCCTCCCCGAGGAAAAAGGGTCATTTAACCCTGATTTAAGAGTTACTACCGACAAAAATATAAACAGAGGTAGCAGATCGGATGTGCTGCTTAAATTGCTTCCGTTGTTTTAACGTAGGCCTAGATTTTCCTGAGGTCCATAGGCAAACTGCATTTGCAGCAGCACGAAAAAAGCCGTTTTTGTATTGGTATTCCGCTTGAATCACAAATACAACATTGTCATCATTTTCAAAAATGTTTTAATAAGGTGTTGGTAAAATAGCGATAGGCCTATGTAAAAAATTCAATAAAATAATTAAAAATACATTATACTCGGCATTTCAAGTGTGGGAAATAGAGAGTGAATTTAATGCTTCTTAAATGCATGGGTCGCTGCTGAAGAGGCAGGCATATCGAATTGATAACTTATTCGCTGTGTCTGCGTGGCCTCTCCATTTAATTTGTTGGACTACGTCCGCGTCAATTATATGCCTTCAATTCTAAATGAGACAAGTACTAAATACGAAGATTTACAATTTGACGCAGTGCATTGCTGTCCGACTCGCGCTAATCGTTCGTTCTCGGCGGAAAAAAAAAAAAATTAATAATCAAGGCAGGCGACAGCTTGCGCCACTTTGAGTTCAAGATAAGCTGACCAGAAGGGCTACATTCGCAATAGGTCTCCCTATACTAGTGCAATGTAGTCTATTGATGCAATCCTTTCCATCCTATGCATGGACATTCTTTCAGTTAACCATGCACCTTCATTAGAGCTTGTTTTCCTCGTCGTTGCTGTTTCAATAAAATAGGCCTTTCTGAGCTAACAAGCCGCTAAATGTGTCTTGGGGTTGTCTTTGTCGGGAAATTAACAATGTTTATCATTTTTCTTTAAGAACGATATTTGTGTGACGTGAAACGAGAGTAACTCAGATTTACACTTTGAGTAGGCCTAGAATACCAAATCGCTGTACATCAGCGGCAGTCTGCTAAGGCAAGGTAGCCTAAATTAGGCCTATATGCCTGGCGTTAGACGGACCTATGTTGTCAATATGGGGCAATACTTTTCTCCATCCAAAAACATATAAAGTAAACGTGATTCTAGATGATTGAAATTAATTGATTTAATGATATGCCTGAATCGTCGAATAGGCTATACATTCATTCTGAATTTATTTATTTAAATTCTGGTGTTGTGTCTGTTGGAGGGTAAATTTGATATGATAAAACTTTATCTTTTATGTAGTGACATTTTAGGAATGCTGGCTGCGTTCGATGTCATATTGACCAGAAAAAGTACAAAACGCTTTGATAGCAATTACAGCAATTGATAGCAACAAAACTGTGCTCCGGTTGCTGCCAATTTGTGTTAACTTCGGAGCAATGAGCCAATGTAACGGCTTCGGTCAGTCTACCGTAGCCTAAGTGATCCAAAATAAATAAATAAATCTCACAAAAATATTGATCCGTAATCTCCGACCACACACACAAGATATTTTCATTTTCCTTCTTATGTTGTGGAAGTTAGGTGAATACATAAAATCATGTATTTTTATTCTGCCAGAAAGTCCAGCAAAAACATTTCACTCGGTTTGCTCTTAGTCTCGCCACTCTGTATTGCCGTTTTGTTTTTGTTTTCTGAACTTTTCATTTGCTCCCGTCTTCCCTGACGCTCTCTCTCACGATGTAGGGCCTATACTCTCTCTCATTTGCCATGTAGGTTCATCAAAGATAGTTTTATATTCCGGCAGATTAGCTCCTTTGCCGTGTCACTAGGAGAGGGTCTCATATCTTGAGTATTTGTGTTGTCTTTATTATCATATCTCTCCTTGCCAAATTGACCGTACATTAATTTTGCTTGTCAATTTTGTAATTGTGCCAGATATGGATCTTTTTTTCGTTTTTAATATTTGAATTATTTGGATATAATTTGAATTATTTTAATTATTTGAAATTTACAGTCTCTCTCTCCATCTCTCTCTCTCTCTATCTCTAGACGCCGAATGGATTGCCCACAGTGAACAGCTATGTCACGGCTCCCAGCATCCCTCCTTACCACCCTCCCACCCAAGTGTCGCCCTACATGGCGTACAGCGCCACCACGTCGGGCTATGTGACAGGCCCCACATGGCAGCCAGCCAGTGGCAGTGCTCTCTCTCCCCGCAGCTGTGACATTGCCGCCCCGCTGGCCTTCAAGAGCATGGCGGGACCGCGAGAGATGATACACCCTGTCACTGCCTCCGTACTCTGATGGGACTCGCCTTGCGCCGTCAGGGCAAGGCAACAACGGATTAAACCAACAACAAACGAGAGGGATTCTCATTCTGCTCTATTCAGACCAACGTAAAAATGGCTCCACTTTTTCTGCCATTGCCTCCTCTTCAATTACACAGTAAAAAAGATGTGTTGTTAGCGCCCACCCCTAAAAAATGTCTGTTAGGTTGGGAAATAGGTTTTCATCCGGCCTCGTGCACCAGCGTGACTTATCTGGACATACAGTGCACACCGGGACTAAGATCACTGGTGACACAATCACCCCGTGACATGCCCACTGGCTTAAATTCACTTATTTGGAAAAATGCAGGGCTTTTTCTCTTCTTGACAGTTTTTTTGAGGAGTTTTTCAAACGATTTAGATTTTTTTAAAATAATGAGATATTTTAAATATTATGGTCAATTCAGCTTGGTTTTACGTGCTGCAGGAATTGTTCATGCCATTGTTTTTGTTGGATGGAATTGTTTTCGGGAATAGAAACAGATTTTTGAAAAATTTTTAAAGCATTTATATGTATGCTAAAACTTCTGAAAGAAGTTATCCTCGTTGTTTATTTATTGGACTGCATGGTACGTTAAACAAAGTGCAATTATAATCCTTTTCTACATCATGGGAAATTATGCACACGTTACCACCAGCGTTTTCCTTTGACATTTTATCAATGTATTTAACAGTAAAGCTGCACATTTCCAAATACTGCATTCTGACCGTGAATGTACCTTGTTAACATTTGACTTACAGGTGTATGTGTATAATTGATTGAGAATTCTCAGCGCAGGCCTATGTTGTTTCTCACTGTTTTTATGACGCAAAGAGCCCAACTGAAAGTAACACAACACCTCATAAACAAGCAGTTCAAAAAGTTGTTTTAAATGGAGGCGAGACCAACGGTATTCGCCCTCAAATCTAAATGTGATTTCTAGTGGCAAAAAAAAAAAAAAAAAAAGATTTGAATGGTTACTTTGCAATTTTGATTTTAAATTCAGTTTTTAAATTCTTAAAATAGGCCTTATAGATCAGTAATAATTGCCTTTGTGTAAACCGCGTTTGTAATTATGGAGATGGAGATTTCTTTGCACGGAATTTGTGTTGTTAGTAAATACAAAACCATATGCTATTTATTTTCAGAATATATTATCCTGTTTTGTTGGTAATGTTTTTGCTTTCCGATTCCTCCGACTGCCGCCCTCAGGATGCGTAAGCAACCAAAGACATTTAGTCCCTAATGGTTTTCCCAATTATTTTTTTCAACCAAGCTCTTTGGGTTTATGTCATTACAATTTCTTAGTATACAGCTCTTGTGCGTAGCCTATAATAATAATAATAATAATAATAATATTTTTTACGCCGTGAATAGTAGTCTATTTTTTTTTTATTTGGATCGCCAACACACATTTTTCTATTTTCTTTATGTTCGCCCGAGTGCATGTGTGGTGCTGGAACAGAGCGTTTCGTCTGTCGGCCTGCTTTTTTCACTTAAATCACGTGATGAAATGTGGGAGACAACGTCTGTAAGGCCTACTATGGAGTAGGCTACACCCAGCTGACCGAGGAATTATTTTGTTTAAAGGAAAAAGTTATCTGGGACGCAGAAACACAAACACGTGACATGACTGGGATTTGGCAGACGCTCTTACAAATGCATTCCAGTGTCCCTCGAGACAGACTAGGACACTTTTGTGAATTATACTTGAATGTAGGACATAATTATTTACAGAGCAATTGTAGATATAGGCCCACTGACAATGGAGGGACTTGTTAGCCCAATAGTACATTCTCGATGCCAACATTACTGTAACATTTATAAAACTATTTGGGCTGAAGGGGAAAAAAAAATCATAACTGCTTGCACACTGTTGCAGATAGCCAAACGGTCAGCCGGCAAATCATCAGGACAAAAATCGTTAACATAAGCTTTGTTGAAAATTAAACACCAGTATGTTTCACAGAGTGCAAATAAAAGACATGCAATTTATTACAGCTCTAATCAAATGACCGAATATGTAACATGAACGTATGTAGCTAATAGGCTAATAGCACATTATTAATTATCATTATTAATTGTATTATTTAAATAAAAAACTCCGGAAAATTAATGCACATGGAGCCACTAAAATGCAACTACCCTCACATTGAAGGTTAGATATAAGACGACCGCTGGGTTTCATCCAATGTGGTGGCATCCGGATTCATTTTAGAAGCGCTTAATTAAGCAACTTACAACGAATGCATTTATCTCCGATACATTTCCTACCTACGGGACCTATTATCATACTCGTGAAATCAACCATACGCATGGAGAGGCGCGGATTTCTTGAAACCCAATACAAGCCCAAATTTGACTCAGAGTTCAAGGTCAGTATGCCAGGTGAATCAAATCTTGCGCCGGCATACAGCCAGAGTTGCTGTGGAGTTGGAACCGTCGACATCACGTACGAAACTGGAATATAAACACAGACCACATTCTAAATACTCTCAAGTAATCGGCAATGCGGACTTCAAAAGAACAAAAGTGAACATTAAAAGAACAGAAGTGAACATTTAGCCTGCTCGGAGGCTTCCTCTTCGGGTCTTGCACGCGGAGGGGGTGCTTCACTGCCACCAGTCAGGTCCCCGCGTTGCACCACGGACTGTCCCCCCACAGGCTCATTTGACTTGGAAAACACTTGCAGCTTGCCTCGCGGTCACGGACCGTTGCTCGCAGATGACAGCGCTCTCTCAACGGTAACACGTGATTCAGGAGTGTCAGCTGTATTTGGCTACCGATTGTTAGCAAGAACTGGCTATTCTTATATCGCAATATGATTGGTTTTAATTATGTTGACTTTATTTAATACATTGGGACAATGGGAGATGGACCACAACACGATACTTATATTTTCTGTGAGCATCAAGAGCAGTCGACAAGTCGGATAATAGAAAAATAAATAAATAAAATAAAATAAAAAACACGAAAAATAAATAAAAATCACCAAAGTTGCACAGTCCGGAGTCCCTACAGCAAAAACCCAAACCCCTAAGTCTAACGCAAACTGTTGCATCACTGAAAGAACAGGCGGTACTCGGAGAGCAGCAAACATTAGGGCGGAAAGCTCCACACAGTGCTAGGCTCTCCTGGAGCCCTGCCAGCTATGGAGGAGGGAACAGCTCCCCTATGAGCCCCGACTAGTAAGGCTGTTACGACGTTCCACTTCAAATCTGTGGCATGAAGCATAGCCTACCTGAGGTCATCGGGATCGTGCGTCTCAGGCAGCAAGTTCAGGATCTGTCAACAATGCGCCTTGTCTCAACCGAACTTATCTCTAATTCCAATTTCATATCTCACTCAATCGCTGCTTATAAAAATGTTTAAAAGTAGGCCTACAGTAAACTGAAAATAGACTTCCAAACCTTTAAAACACTTATTCGTAGAGGGTCAACCAAGATGGAAAATGTCTGGTTACACAGTTGGAACATATATAGAACTGCAAGCACTGCTTCTGAGTGCTAAAAGGGGGTCGGATATCGACAGCTTACTGTGATAACTCAGGTGAGAAATCCTCGCCGCGAGGCTTGATCCCATCAGAGAAGCCAGGGGTCTCACGCTGTGTCAACAGAAATACTGAGAGCTCCCCCCAAGCAAACCTACAGCTCTGAATCCATTGCCAATGATAATGTTTCGCACTTCTCGAAACAGCGGGGGTTCCGGGTCATTGGCGTGAGAGGACGGGAGGAAACGGGAGCGGTAATTTGGTAATTCTCAGGGATTATTATCAGATAAGAACACTTGACCTCTCAGGAGAGCCAGGCTCCTCTGGATTATGTCAGAAACTGTTGCACTGTGATCTGTGATCGTAGAGTGAAGCAAGTGATGCAGAGGCGATGAATCCGTTCACTGTGGCCTCACCAAGAAAGAATGCATAGGCCTACTTTTCAAGTGCAACCGGGATTCTTTGTCAACAGTATTTCATCATGTTAGGTGCTCTCGGTCAAGCAAGTCGCTTGCATTGTTTTTTATTTTTTAATCTGTTTAACCCTTTGTAATGGTGAACGACACTCCGATAACATTTGCACATAGTTTTGTTAACAAGAAATGTGAAACAGAGAGCCTTGATTGGCCGATTGTGGAAAATTAAGAATGAAAAGAATGACTGTAAGGGCAAGAGCGTTTGGCACATTTAATTCGATTTCATTTGTTTGGAACATTTAACAATTATTGAGACTGACCCAAGGCCCTTTACACAAGACAACAGCTGAAAACGCAAGAAGCAAGCAAAAGGCGATTGCGGCGAGAGAGAGAGAGAGAGAGAGAGAGAGAAAAAAAAAAACATCAGAATAGGGGAAAAAAAAAAAAACCTTGGGCAGGAACCCGTCTCCCAAGTGGGGTAACCGGACTGGGGCGCGTTTCCCAAAAGCGTAGTAGCTAACTAAGTTAGCAACTTGCATAGTTCGTCCATTCACTTTCAATGGGTTCAACTATGTAAGTTAGCATCTGTGGTTTCGGGAAACGCACCCCTGTCTGAGGTAAGATCTGGAGAAATGAGGAAAGACTGGGAAGGAGAAGACTGGAGAGTTGGGATGGGAACACAGGAAACAATTCACAGGGGAGGAGGAGAGAAGAGCAGAACCATCAAGTGCATTGCGTAAAATAAATGCAAGCAAGTTTACTGAAATTTACAAAGGTAAAAAATGAGAATGACAATAACATATGTCAAGCCATACAGAGTGAGAGCCAAATTCGGTTTAAAACCCATTTTAAAAACTCAAGACTTCTAAACGTAGGAGCTTCGACGATTACATTTAGAGAAGGCACTGCGTGATTCTGCAGGGTACAGTGGCCTTCTATTCAATGCCAGGTGAGAGAATTTCAGGTGGCCTCCCGTCCGCGTGCACACATTTGCTTTTTTCCCTTCGGTGTGTTATTTTAATATGAGCTACACTAAGCATTCTACGTCACTCAGCCTCAGAGTCAGAGAAGGGACAGGCAACATTACTGTGAAAAAGTATTTTCCCCATTCACCAATGCCTTCTATTTTTGCCTGTCATATTTAAATGATTCAAATCATCAAAGTAATTTTAATATAAAGCAATGGCAACACGTTTAAACACAAAATGCAGTCATTATATGACTGTTTCATTTATGGAAGGTGAAGAGACATTCATAACCAATATTACTCATTAACAAATTTCTAATTACTGGTTGTGCCACCCTTAGCAGCAACAACTCCAATTAAAACGTTAGCAAAAATGAATTTTTTACGTTGCTGTGTAGAAATTTTTGCCCACTCTTCAGAATTGTTTTAATTCATCCACCATGGAGTGTTTTCAGGCATCACCTACCTGTTTAAGGTCATGCCACAGCATCTCGATCCAATTCAAGGCAGGACTCTGACTGGGCACTCCAAAGCCTTCATATTGCATCCCTTGAGCCACTCAGAGGTGGACTTGTTGGTGTGCTTCAGATCACTGTCCTGCTGCATAATACAACTTCTCTAGAGCTTTGGGTCATAAACTGATGGCCAGACATCCTCCATCAGGATTTTCTGGTAGAGGGCCAAATTCGAGGGTCCACCAACTATGGCAAGTCACCCACGTCCTCAAGCAGCAAAAGAGCACCAGTCAATCACACCACCACCACTGTGTTTGACAGGTGGTACAATGTTCTTTCTATGGAATGCTGTGTTAACTTTACATCCAATGTAATGGGACCCATGTCTTCCACGAAGTTCCACTTTTGACTCAACAGGCCACAGAATATTAACCAAAATTAATCGGGTCATCACAATGTTTTTTGGCAAATGTGGAACAAGCCTTTGTGTTTTTTTTGGTAAGCAGTAATTTTTGCTCAGCAACTCTCCCATGGATGACATTTTTGCCCAGTTTCTTGCCTACTTATGAATTGTGAACTCTGACCTTAACTGAAGCAAGAGAGGCCGTAGTATACAAATTAGTCTGGGTTCTTCTGTGACCACCTAGATTAGTCGTCAATGTGCTCTGGGAGACATTTTGTTAGGCCGACCACTCCAAGGAAGGTTCACTCATTCCAAACTTTCTCCATTAATTGTTATTAATTAAATGTATTTAATTGGTTGATTTATTAACAAATGAGCTATTACTTTTTCACATTGGGCCAGGTAGGGTTGAAAAGCTTTTTTCATTCAATAAATGAAATCAACGTTCAAAAGTGAATTTTGTGCTTAGTTTGGTTCATCTTTGTATAACATTAAATTAGTTTGATGTTTAGGAACATTTCAGTGGGACATATATGCAAAAATTTCACAAATTCAGAAAGAGGAAAATACTTTTCCATTGCATTGTATGTTCAGTTGGCACCCATTCGATGCCAGTCCACATTCAGTAACCTGTAGTCACGAGTTGTGGAAGGGCAAAGTAAAGTTCTAGGTAAACTCCAATGTTCTAGATTGCAAGTTCTCCAGTGCGCATTGTGCCAGGAGATGAACAGCACTGAGTCAGTGGTGGGCTCGTGCATTTGCAAAATAAATAAATAAATAAATAAAATAAAAAAAATAAAGCAAAATGAACAAAAGAACAGTTTCTAATGTAGAAACCATACTAAAATGAGCAGTGGACAGGTGCAAGCAAAGTCAAATCAAAATTGGGCAACATGACTCTTCGCTGTTGAAGCTGCGCAAATTGTCTAAGGCACAATGTTCCACAGTCTATTAGAAAATCAACAGGAAGGTTGTTCCACGCAAACTGGGGAACTTGCCTCAGTTCCTCTATTGACTGCCACAGTGATGTCGAGGTGAGAGCTCTGTAAAGGCTACAACGTTGTTATTATTATTACTTTTTAATTCTCCAGCAGTTCATTTTTGAAGAATGAGTACTTGTAAATCTAAAATTTGTTCTTTTGCACTGAAACTAATGTAGATAACAAAGCAAAACAAACAAACAGAAAATAACAATATAAAACCTCAGACTAAATTTATTCTTAAAAATCCTATGGGCATAACCGGTTTGCACAGCACTGTAAATTGAACACCCAGTCTGTTTTTGATCCTTTTAAACAGGTGGCATGTCCCTAGTTCACACAGACCAATTATCCACACCAGAGAAAATGTGAAATTGCATATTGATTATTCAGAAATTGCAATATTTGGCTCTAATGATAAGTTTGCCACAACATAAAAATATGAAAATATAAAATATGATCACAATATTAATGGTTTATAAAAATGAAATGGGCCCTAGAGTAAGTGAGTAAGTTCAGTTTTCAAAGGCTCATGCACCAAAAAGGAGCCAATTTCCCAGCCTGCACTAGCTGACAGGACACTAAAAATCATGACAAAACGAGCAACGATGCTAATTCACGTCATACAACGACGAGCCGAATAAGGACACAAACCAGCAGTGATACAAAACTTTGGCATATTTGACACTCCAAGCATTACGCACCACATACCCTGTCGGTGGGCATTCAACAGAAATTGAGCCAAAGTGAACACTTTGTCTGTAAACAGGTAATGATGTCTGCATTCATCTCTCATATTAAAACAAATCAAGACATTTTACAGAGATTTCAGAGAAAAGCCCATGTCTAAGAATGTGACATAATGGACAAAAAAAAACCAAGAAAGTGCATTTCATTTTCCATCTCTCCCAGATCACACAGGTGACACTTTCTGTTCTCTGAAATTGAATGGAAGAGTCCAGTTTCCGCAGCTAGAGGCAAGATACCAAATCTCAGCAGGACACAGATAGACCCGCAGCTCTGGTCAGGTTAAGGGTGAGAAAGAGCTTAGGATGGTAAATACTCTTAATCTAACTATAATTCACAATTTAAGTTTACACAAAGTTTCTTCTGCCCATTTCCTCATAATTTTCAAATAGGATTATTTTCATTTGAGTATAAGATCATTCATTTCTACATGCATACTGAAGACCTGCTTTACCGAGAATTCTTGCAAGCTCCCTAACCCAAGAAGAATCATAAGAAAAGTTCCAAATGAAAAATTTGTATGTTCCCATGAATGTTATTTAATTGACTCCACAATTTTGCCACAATTCACATGGCTTCCATCCCATGTCATCTCACACATTAAGTTTGAGGATCATTTTATGTACATCCTGAAAATGGCACTTAGCTATCTTCAGAACTGTGTCGCATTTAATTCACTTACAATATCCACAAGAAATGAGCGAAGATGAAAAACACACGGGCGCTTGAACTAAAACAATGTAACAGAAGATACCTGGACCACCACGGACTCACCCTGAAGAGCCTGCAGACCGAGAATTACTGCAGCTCGTTTGGTGCGAATAATTGCTGATGAACTTCCTGAACGTCATGTTAACATTTGAAATCCATTTCATGAACCGGACTGTCACAAATCTGTCGAGTAAATTCAAAGAGCACAAATCCACTGAAGTGTCCTGTCATAATTTCAGACAAACCGCAGTAAAATTACGTACATGCACAAAACAATGTTTGTTTAATTCCTGAAAAAACTTTTTCTTCCTTTTATTAATTTAGTGTTCAGCTCAAAATCTGTATTGCAGTCAAAGGTCTGAGCAACATTGTGCTTCATATGATATAAAACTGAAGATGTAATATTAAATATTAGGAAATTAAATTTAACAAAGTGAAAATGGACTGTATAATAATACTAATACTGGCGCACATTGATGTTATCACAATATCTGCAAGCTCATATATTTTGCCTACAGTATTTGACATTTTCCAGCAGTACATATCATTATGTAGTTCAGTGAAGTAAATTATGATATATGCCTGCCAAGCATAAAGACCAGGCCAATTTCTGTGGCAGTAATTTACAAGATGGCGATTGCATAGTACTTACTTTAGAAAACACCTGGTAAGATACACTAACAGATTTACGCAAACAGACGCAAAAGGGCACAATGTGGACCAGTGAGAAATCTTGCAGAAAACATGTATATTTATAATGATGGGCCGATCCACTCAGCGTGCAGTGTCCGCAACGCTTTCCGAATTACTAAAGCCAACTTTCCGACAGAAGAACATATTTTGTTGGTCGGAAAACCATAACACCAAAGCATTATTACTTCATGGCAGTAATGCTGGAAGAAATATTGAAGACTTTTAGTGGTTTGGACGAGACAGGGTGTTTACAAACTCACTACGAGGAACATTGTAATTTTATGTACATATATACTCCACATTTCTGCTAGTCTTTCATTGCCTCAGCAGCATACATACTACATTCACTTCCAAAAGCCTCAAGTATAGACTGATCAGTCCATAAAATCTTACTCCATATCTCGGCTGTCCATTTTCTGTGCACTTGTAGGTCTCTGCTGTTTATTTCTTTTTCTCAGCCGTGGCTTTTTTAACAGCTACGGACTGCTTTCAAACATACAGCACTGAGTTGCCTTCTCATAGAGCGGGACCGGCAGGAAAACTGTTCATTTGGAGCTTGAATTTCTCTAAATTCTCAAAGATAAAATCTGTAAGCACTGCATTTGCGATTGTGATACTTTCGGCAGTCAACCAGGGTTTGAACAGGTCCATTTTCTCTGCTTCTGCCATTAAATCATTTTTTTGACTTCAGTTTTGGAAACTCTTTTATTCATTAATTTTCCTTGAGCTTTCGTGCATTTTCAACATTTCAATCTTGTATCTTACATACTATACTGTCCTTGTTTGGCCTGCATTGTCTGTGGTGACTAAGGACTTTGTCTCTATAAAAATTTCATAAGCTTTTAGTGCCAAAGATAATGTTTTTTTACCTAATTATTAGGATATTTTACATGTATATTTATTATCTATACAGTGAGTGTGTATGTGTGACGTTGTGTTGTTTTTGCTGCCCATGTTGGCCAGGACACTCTTGAAAAAGATTATTAATCTCAAGAGTTTTTAATTCCTGGTTACAAAAATGTTCCATAAATAAAATATACAGTAACATCAGAGGCCTCTCATCTAGCGGTTTCAGTAAAGATGTCAGCAGGGAAGCAATGATGGAAGGGTCCCAACATGATGTCACTGACACTTCAAGTCACATCACTGGGTGGTAGGAGGCTGTAACAACTCATGAGTGCTGGCGGGTACTCAAAAGAGCAGAAAAAATAACTTAAAAAAATTTTTTAAAAATTTTTTTTATACGTGATATGATTTTATATGTGACAGTGGAGGAGTCTGCTTAAAGTTCTCGTGCACTGAGGAGGATTTTCACTGACCTATATAATTTGTTAGCACGCAGTAGTGAGAAATAACTAAACAGAATCTGCGAAAGGATTGACGCTACTTTTTTTCTTGAGAGCCCGCATTTATGCTACTCTGTGGTAGAGGGAGGCCCAGCTTACTAAACCGAGCCTTCTCGGACTACCTCCTCCCATCCCAACCAGAAAACTACAAATGAGGGGCGCTTAGATCTACATGCAACTTGGTGAATGATTACAATGAGTAACATATGGGAACGGGGCTAATTTCTACTGAGGACTGATTGCTCAAAGTTAGCCAACAATCAGACAATGAAGGGAGATGAATGTGGAGATGTTTAGAAAGATGAGGTCTCACATGAATGCAATCATATCATCAGGATTAAATATTCATAACTAAACAAGACATATGGGTCTGTTGAAATGGCAGGAGGAAAAGGAAAATAAATTAGTTTGAAAATGACTAAACACTGACATGGCAAAGAAAACATTTTGAATCAAGATGAATGTTAATCTTCATTTTAGCTGGAGTTACAGAAACAAATATGACTTTCAGAGACCACCAGGGAGAAAGGGGCATGGAATAAGACATCACTTAAAAAAAGGACTCAAAAACCATCATTTACTTTCATTTATTGGCAGGTTAGTTTGCTTTTATCATTATTATTTCTTAATGAGACATGCATACAAAAAGTTGTTAAAATTTTGTTGAGGGGGTTTACGGACTGGAACAGAATGCCTGAGGACTCGAGACTCTGGTCAGGTGACTACCGAGACCTGTACTATGGAACGTAATGAGACATTACACAAAATAACCTCCATGGTAAATTCATGAGTTAATTTCATGTGAAACTACATGTAATTGAAAAAAATACTGTATCATAGAAAGAAGTGCTCATTAAACAAATGCTACAGGCACTACAGGTCCGCCGAACCGACGAGCTTTACATACTCAAACTTTGGATATTGCTGGTGCAAGGTTCCTGAGTTGATCATTCCGAACATCTCACAGACGTATAAAAGGAGAGATAGCTGAGGTAGCCTAGCAATTGCAACACACGCGCATCGTACGTGATGTGCTTGATGGTCATCTATCATCACCGATATACATCCGCTACAGTCATAGTACAACAACCGAGCACCATGAACCTTCATAAAAATTTGAACCGGATCAGAAAACGAGCTGGATGGTATTTTTTCCCCCCCATTTGTCAGGTCATTAAAGCTCACTTGTGGTGGCAACACTCAATTGGTAGATGTGTTTACACGCTGTGGACTAAGGTCCCTGGTTCCTGGAGACATGTTGAGAGGGCAGCCGACAGCCGCCAACTGGGGCACAACACCGGGCGGATGAGCAGGGCTCAATATGGACCCCTGTAAGTCGAAGAAGTTTCCAGTTGGGTGGGAAGGCAGTGAGGTTTTGTAAATGAAATGTAGACCAGCAGCTTTTGCTCTTAGTAAGACATGCACATGCCCAGTCTATTCCAGGCAGAAGCTTTGGCTTTTGAGGGAGGCTATTTTTGAGGGTGAGGGGTGGGGAGGTAGTTGGGGGGGGGGCAGGGGGTTTGAGTAAGGGTGGTGACCGCAGGATGGTTGGCTGGTTCCGCATCACCAGGTCTGCTTCAGCCAGCGAGAGACGTACTCGTAGACCAGGAGCATCACCGCACCACCTACAAGAATGAGAGAAGTAACACCCTTACAGCTGCTTACAGATGACACCCGCATTGATGTCATGCTGCAGGAACTACAGCAGAGATCTTGGTTCCTTTAACGGGCAACTTTAAGCAGAAAGAGCAGTCATTACCTGGTCCAAGTCTCATGACCTTGGGGACAAGTCCTTTGTACAAGGCCAGATATCTGGAAAAATGACATAACAGGAATAACATTTAGAGCAAGGGTGGGGGGCCCAGTATGTTTTAGAAATCTAACTTCTGTAACACACCTGACTGCCTCGCTATCAAGTAGCGGTCTCATTATCAAGCCCTTGATAAACTAAAGTCATTTGAATCAGGTGTATTAGAGCAGAGAGATGTCTTAGCAGGGCTGTGGCTCTACAGGAACAAGGATCACTACTGCTGATTTAGAGTGATTGACCTGTGTATACTCGTCCAACGCAACGTTTTCTCACAGCGTGACTGGAAAGTTTTGTCCTAACACTGCCGTTAAAATGCAGCAATGTCTGTGTTGGTTGGGAGGCAAGTTAACAACAACCCATTCTGACTCTCAGCCTAACAGGACTCAAATTCACCCTCTCACTTGTTTTCTGTTAACACAGTTGGTGTTTAATATGTGGTTGTTGGGCTTTGCTTGTAGTCTTTTCTCAGGTTGAGCAGTGATTCCTGGTTCTATCTCTCTCTTTCCCTCTCTGACGAGCCAGTCTTGAGAGACTAATGGCTGCCGATGTCCCATACCTGCCGTAATGCGTTCAAGCTGATCTCATTTTATGGTCACTCCACCCCCCCCATCCTCCGGCACGGTGTCAATAAAGCTCAGCCCACTTCCTCATCACCCCTCTCTCTGATTAGACCGACCCATGGAGCACCACGCTGCTCGTTAGGCCCCGCTTAACGACGGCTCCCACGGGGACCACTAATTAACACAGACTGCGCAGCCCGTTGCCAGGGCGAAGGATCATTCCCCCCTTTGCCCTCGGAAAGGCTCCACGCCACCCTAAAACAGCCAACCGCCCCCCCCCCCCACGCCCCTGCGCCCCCAGGCCTTTAATGATACATGACCCCCCCCCCTCTCCTCCCCCCGCCTCCTCACACTGCAAAGGAAAAGGAGCAAATCAAGGCCCCTACAACCATAAAATAGAATTTCCCTAAACCTTCCCATGTGGCACATCAAATATGAGCGGCCAGGGCCATGGCGGCAATTACTCCAGGGAGACGTCGACGGTTTTGGGTCAAATGGCGGAGAACCATCTTGGAAAGTGAGACACTCGAAATGTCTCGATACGATGCGACTGTCGCGTACACATTCGGTATGGCAAGGCTTTTTCCAGAAAAAGGTTGAAAGCGGTTATCAATGGATGTAACGGGTCAAGGGACGAGGACCGCCGTGAATCGAGCGAAAAAGTGCAGAGTCATGCTAACGACCGCCACGTGCAGGGGACCAGACTGAGAGGGGGATATGAATCCGGGAAAGCAGACAGGCAGTGTCCGTGGAGCAGACTAACCTGTCGATGGAAACGAGGCTCGCCCCAGACAAATTCTAAATCACAACAACATATTGAGGGAGAACAAGAGAGATTGAGTGGGGATCAAAAAAAAAAAAAAACCCACATGACTGAGGAACTCCTGTTGTGGGAATGAAGGAAACCTGCCGCAAATCGAGCGAGTCCGCATTAGGTCAGTATTAATCATGCAGGAGGAAGCCGGGATGCAGCCGAGTCAGTCTGCCATGGACTGCCTTCCTGCAGACTCCAGCCTCCCAGGTCCGACATCAAATAAATTCAACATGTCACCAAATATTCAATTACATCTCACATGCTTATATTCCGCTTTATCAGATCACCGTACAGCGCCTCTTGGGGCTGCGCCTGTAATTCGGTCCAGACATCCGAAACAGTGCGCTATCCAGTTCATCGTGCGCACTGCCGGAGTTTCCCTGAAGAAAGTGAGGAAGTGACTCCAGGTATCTTATGGACTCCACTGGTAAGAGCGCAACAGCACACAACCAATTGAAGAAAGACAGTCCATGCACCGCGTTAACACTGGAGGTACTGGCTGAGATGGCAGAGAATGTGTGTACATGTATGCATGAGCACGAATACAAACTTGCATTGAGAACGGTGTGTACACAGTGCGCATAGACAATTTCCTCCCCTTCCTGACGTACTGCATTGGCTCTTCGACATGCAATGCCATAGGCACTGAGTGCGCGGTCGACCCTGACTGAGTTTAAGAAACTTTGAGTCGCTCAACAACTCAAAAATCAAAATTGTTTATTTAACACACTCAAAAATATTCCCATTGCTTCTCGAAATTAAATTAAATTAATAAAGTAGCAAAACAATAAAAAAGAATCAATTAATTCCATAAAAGCCATCAAACTGGAAGCCAAAAATTTTATTCAACCATGTCTTGAGCCACCAGCCATTTCATGGGATCTCACCACACCCACATTACCTGCCTTAGAAAGCAAAAGCTGGGGTGGTACCTAACCTGTGCACCAGATATCCATAATGCAGGAAGTAAATGCAGCCAACAATAAACAAGCAAATTTAAAACAAACTTAACTTGAATACCAAAATATATGCTTATAATATTTAACAGAAGATTGAACTATTAATTTTAATGGCTACAACGCTTTGCATGTTTTCGGTTTTGGGGCAACATCAAAGTCCAGATTCCCAATTAGATGATGAGCTAGGACACTATAATAAATTTGAAGCTGGTTAAACTAGAAAAAGGAAGTTCAGCTGCTGCCTTAAAAACCAAAGAAGACAAGCTTTACTTCAGCTCAAAATTGGTGAAGACAATGGGTAACTTTAAATTAAACTTTCGAAAACACACAAAATTGAGTTTAATATCTAAAACGTGTAATGAGAGGACATAAGTTAACGGGGCTATCATTTTTTACCATGCCTATATTGCTGCCCATAGACCATGTGTGATGCTACCTCTGTGTCTGCATGTCTGAGTGTAAGAGACGCCCCAGGGTGTGCGCAGGGTAAGAGGAAAGGGCCTTAACACCAGCCCTTAGGGTCCTCACCCCTCCTCGCGGTACACCACGCCCATGGTCTGGAAGCAGCTGCGGTACTTTATCTCCCCCGGGACGGGCTGAGGGCCCTGAATTCGGCTCTTCGCCACATCGAAAGGGATGTTCACGCACGAAGCAACTGTACCCGACGTCAGGCCGATGGCGAACTTCCGCAGGAACTCCAGGCTGGGGTCCTGAGGAAATCAAACAGGAAAAAAATATATATTCTCAAAATTATGTCAAAATGCATAAATTCAGATTAAAACTGAAGGGAAAATATAAAGAACTTTTAGCAATAATTTGCTCAGTCACATGGTTCTTCTCTATGAAATATTTTTTTAAAAAGAAGAGTTTTATCCATTGATTTAAAAATAAAGATTAGTTAAGTAATGAAAAAACACTTGCCCACCATCCCAAATTGACACCAAGTATGCACCTAAAAACACTGGCCTTAAAGAGGATTCAATTTTCATACAACTATCAACCATAGGGCCGATAAAATTATAATAATCATATAATAATCCTCCACACCAGGGCTTATTGGAATTCATTCACACTTCCCATTTAATCAAAAATACAATCCAACATAATAGCAAGTTACTATGCGTCAACAGCTATCCAAAGTGAATATTTACAATTGTTGTTCTCTATTAGTTCTTGTTAGAGATACCTGTAAACTGAATGACCCAATCTAAGAGATTGAAAAGGACAGAACCAAAGGGATAAAGTTCTGCTAACTGAAAGGCCCACCAAGCGAGTTTAAGAGTGACAAAAAGAAAGAGACCGAGAGAGAGAAAGGTGGGGAGGCTCAGGATTTGACTGCAAAGTCGGCATGAAAGCTCTGATCACTTAAATGGTAGCAGGACCACATTTCAGCTTCCTAGATGAGCCGTGGCTCTGTGATTGGCCAAGGCGGAGCACATAGCGAGGGGCTGGCCGAGACGGGCTTTATAAACAAGCAGGCGGATGAAGGAGGCATCTGGGGATAATTTGGGTAATTGGGCTGCGCTTGGTACAGGGGTATTACTGTATCGAAACAGCCCAGATCCTTGAGCCCTCTGACAGCTAATTGGCCAGAATATTTTACAAATGAGAGAAGCCTTCAAGGCCCAGCCCTGCCTCAAACGCTGGACCGTGCACGAGATTCCCGAAACCGGAACAGAAGAGTAAGTCTACAGGGACCCCAAACTTTGAAATGGGGGGGGTCCAGCCCCCAGTAAGTCCTTGTCCGTCAGTCTGCTCCACTGCCCGTCTCCAGATACACACTTTCCCAAAGTAACAGCACCCACATTTGCGCCTACCACCTGCCTAACATCAGAAAATGGACTGTGCTATCCATCGCTGGCTGTTCCTGGTTTGAGTGATTATTACAGGCTCACTCTCTCGCAGTCGCACTCGTTTCTCTCGGAGGCCTTTGGCAGGTAACGGGGCCCACGATTCACACGGTGACTTCACGCCTCCACTCCTTTCCCAAACATCTCAGGGTGATGTTTGGATGAATGAGTCACACGCGGACGAAACCGGACTCGTCTGCTTCAGTTCGCAGGGGGATGGGCAGGGCGCTTTCAAAGCAGATCGTGGCACAGCGCCTTCGAGCCGCAACAGAGGCCAACAGCTCGTTCGCGGCGATGAGGGAAGAAAATGATAGAGCAGGCAGGCGGGCGGGCGCGCAGGCAGAGAGCAGTGAAATGAACCCTACTCGGCGGCCTGACCGCTACTCCGCTATGCTAAGTTGCCGCGCAGCAGACTGAAGAAGCGCAACTCCCACTTCCACCTGTACCTAGCCCTGCCCAGATTTACTGGTACTTCACAAGAGCAGCACCAGCAACTCTTGGCTTAATCCCTGGCCACAGCTGAACAGCCCTTCGTAAACCAGGACATATCTGGCTTAAATAAACCAGCTCTGCGGCATCTGGCAGGTCATACTGCCTTTCCGAAAATAAAACAGACAAACAAAAGGTACGCATCATGACATCAAACGCCCGGCCGCTCCATCGCGCGCTCAGTACATGTGGCAAATCTGCAGCCAGGGAAGAACACATAGACGATGACAATCACAGTGATTTGAATCAAAGACATGGGTGACCTGAGACAGTAATCCTCAGGCTGACATGCGTTTATATTGGTCTGCCCAAACTGCCTGTAATCCTTAAAGACAATAAAGAAAGCAATGATTTGTGTACTCGTTGTGTCTTACAAGTGAGTGACTGTCATTCCCTTTCATCAACATTATCCAGGAATTGCCTCGAAAAAGAGCGAAATTTGAATTTTCGTGAACGCAGCGCAGAGTTGTCCAGAGAATTACAGTTTTTATTACAGAAAGAAGAATAATAGCTGCAGTCATTCCTTTACTGTAAGCCAACATGCCTGAAAACAAGGACAATGTCTGCTTCCAATTAGTTCATTTGGGTTAATTCAATGCTCCTTGCGCTTAAGCGCATAGAGGAGCGTATGGTAACGTTTCCATTAAACAAAATTAACTTTTGTTTAGAAGTAGGGGCAGTGCCGGATGTGTAATCCGAACCTTTGAGGATGTAAGGAAGAACAAACAGAAAGGTATTAGAGTGGATGGGATTTCATATACGCCCAAAACTCCCAGTGTGTTCTCTCCTCGACTAGCGGAGCTCAAATGTAGCAGCACTAAAACTTCCTGTCGATAGACAGTGTGGCTGAGATTTATAATGCTTATTTTAGCCACATAGACGTGCACTGTGAAAAGGAGGACTGGATTCTGAAAAATCAATACATGCTGAGATTCAGAGAGCCTCAGGTCCATTGCTAAGTAAGCACCAAATGTACATCAGGGGCAATCCCATCTGATCTGATCTCGAATGACATTTCTCCTTTGCACCCACATACATATGGGCTGTTTCACAATCAGGGATAAATTCTAAAATATTGAATAAATTTAGTTTTTTTTTGCTATCACTGTCTAATCTACAAAAGCCGTTTATTTGATGAAAAAATGTCAAATGTTGAAAATCTGACAGTACGATATCTATTTTTTTTACATTTTGGTGTCTCATTTTCTTTTAGATACATTTGTATTCCTCCCCAATAAAATACCACTGCACCCAGTAGCTTGTGCAATCATTGTTTAAGAAAAAGGTTTTTAAAGCTATAAATAATATTTGGGGGGGTCAGAAAGCATTGATTCATGAAAACTTGACTTTTTCTGCCAAGACATTCTGTCCGTCAAAAAATATCTTCTCCAGAAATGTTTTTTACATTATTAATATCTTAACAGAGGAGGAGGGTAAGGTTGGATGTATTGTATGATTTCGACTCCACATATTCATATGATTGCACATGTGGAATACTGTGTCAGTATATGCACTGGCCATTGCACTGTGTACCATGTTTAGAGTATATGGTCTTTGTCTGTCAAAAACATGTCTTCTCCGGAACTGGTTAAAAAGGTGGAAATAAGCAAATTGTCATTTGTATGAATTTTAGGAGAACCTGCAAACCCAACAGTCCAAACTTTTCAGCATGTGTCCTCAACGTCATATGTAAAAAAACAGGCATCAACTTGATTCTATATTCCACATTTGATTTTTGGGGGCCTGTGAGACAAGTTTTGGTCACTGATTGTGAAACAGCCCATACGTACACTTACAGACACAGAGGCGCACACACTCACACATAGACACACATGCATGAACACACGCATACATGTACACAAACAGACATGCACCCTTTCATACAACGCACAAAAACACTACAGCAAACACGCAAATATACATTAAATATACCTGCAAATAAATGCATAAACACACACACACACACACACACACACGCACGCACGCACGCACGCACACGCACTGCATACCCCCATCCAAAGTCATACACCAAGCGACACTTTCACATGCACATAAGCTCACATACACCCAACTCACACACATACTGAGAATAAAAGACAGAAAGACACACGCATGTGTGCGCACACACAAACACACACACACACACACACACACACACACACACCTGGCTGGCAGGGATGGCATCCTTCACATTAAAGTAGAAGCCAAAGTAGATCATGTTGAAGACGCCATGGCGTCCCAGAGTGGAAGTCAGTCCCTTGTTGAGTCCGCGCAGGCCTATGCCCTCTGACTGGATGATGTGGCGGGCTTGGGCAAAGGTGGAAGGTTGCTGCAAGGGGTCAAAGGTCAGAACGTGCCTCAGAGCTGCAAGGGAGCAACAGTCAAGCCATGGTTGCAGCTTAAGATGACACCCCCACTGTAACTTCAGCACAGAGACCGCTATAATCAACACCGCTAATGAATTAACATCATGAGATCACAAAAAGCCAAAGGACAAACAGCTAATAACCCCAAACTCTAAATAACACCTGGCCTCAGAGGACCTATGGTACTTCTTTGATGTTTTTAAACAAACACCTCAACTTTATTTGAACTTCTTTTCCGGTTTCATGTTACGTAGTATTTTCATGATTCAACGACTATAAAAGGTGATTCACAACCTATTTGCAAAAAAAAACTGTACCCGTTGTTTTTTTTTTCCTCTTTGCAGTTCCAGCAAACTTAATTTTAACTATGAACATAATGAATTAATTTCATGAAGTAAATTTTGATTTTTTTGGCCCTGAAAAAAATTCAAGATTACGAAACATTTTTACATCAACACTCAAGAATTCATTTGCATTAGAGAAAACTGCGAACAAAAAAATAAAAAACTTTCTTTAATACAAAGACTTTACTCTACAAAAGTGTCTTTAAGAGGATTTTCAGCGCCGTAAAACGCTCCTGCACCTTTACGGTCATTTTTCTTACCACTTTAAACGAGTCTCTGTTGGCCTGCAGGCTGACCTTAACCACCTCAAAGGGATTGACCACAACTGCCTCCGTCAGACCCGCACCAAGGCCCGCCATTGACAGCGTCTGGAGAGGGAGGGACAGACAGACAGACAGGGCAGGACATGAGTACGCTGACTGCGACTCTCTGGAGTCAAAACATACAGAAAAACAAACAATACCTGCGCAAAAACGGGGAACCGTGTAATAGAAGAGGAATAAAAATAGGGAATAGAAAAGATGAGGGGATTTGATACAGAGGCCGACAGCTCGGAGAGGCTTGGCATAATCGCTATTCTCTTTTGTGAATAAGGTTTTGTTATTTATTTTGTCATTTCATATAACATTAAAACATACTCCTGAAAATATAAATTTGGCACCACCGCATATAGAACAAAGTGGCATTGACTTGTTATGAAAGTTGAGAGGTTGTTTACAGAATAGGGATTTCCTCCGTGGGAGAGCAGTGAATGGTAAGCCATTGTCCTTTAATTCCACAATTAATAAAAAAAAAAAAAATGAGAGTAGACTAGAAAATAAAAGGAAGTGACTGAAAATGAATAGGGTGACAGAAAGATGCGGGATGTCAGATCCAGATCTTGTATGAGACGCTTCCCTTTGAGAAAAGGACAGTCCAATCCAAGTGAGAGTAAAATAATAATAATAATAATCTAATTGTTTCACAAGTTAGGAAAAATGTTCCAGTCAACCTGGGCAGCCTGATGATAAACTCGAGAGGCCATAGTCAGTGGCTTTGCTAGTGTGTTTACAGCTTCTCGAAATGTGCGCGTCCCAAAATAATAAGTAATTACATTAACTGGACAGAAACAGGTAACAATAAGGTTTGTGCAGCTTAATATAGGAGGGCAGAATCCCGGTGTATAATGTTCGGAGAGAAGGCAAAGTTGCGCTTCATAGGTGGCTATATTCAGAATTCTGTGGCGCAGAGGTTTGGGGCCTGATTAAATTATCCAAAATTTGATGGCAGAACCCCAGAAAATTCTGTTTTAACGTTCGCATTACATCTCCCTCAAAGACTGTTACAACTCCCACGTTACACTCAATAACACGACCGCATTTAAATGCAACAGCACATTTAGAGACAATGTGATATGCTGACACGAATTTAAAACGGAACCTGACAACCTGAACTGCATTGCGAGAAAGCAAGGGTAATTTTGCTTTTCCTCGCGTCGCAAGTATTTATTACTTGATATAAATTGCACGTGCACAGTTGCACAAAAATACCACACAAGTATAATGGCAGGAGTGACACGGAGGTAGACTGCAGAAGTTTTGTGACACTGACAACAATGACGTTGATGATGAACCTCTGAACAAGGATTAGTGATTGAGAGAGAGTTTACAGAGAATGAATTTCTCAAGGCCCCATATTCCAGGCAGCACAAGTCAATGCAGTATTCTTCAGTAGGAAAACTATGAATGCTGTACTTAACACACAGTGCATTTGACAAAACATATGACAATGTGCCGTAAGTTCTGCGAAAGGATGCGGCATTCATGGGTTATTTTATTTTTTTTCACTGCATGTGCATCATTTGAGACATTTCATGTCCTTCTCTGGCACTGAAGCAGATAAATTCATATTTTAGTAAGCGATGTCAAATATGATTGTTTCTTCATAACCCCCAAAGGATTTAGGAAGTCATTTTCACCCACGGCTATAGTCCTTGATGGGTTAATATCTTTCAACAGTCCCTGTCACTCGGGGCTCTTGGAATCACCTAAACCCCTGCATCCCGAAAATGGCACCCCCGGGTACACTCATGAATGGGCCTACAATGTTATGACAGCGACAATCTGTGAAAGAAGACTGGCGAAACAAGATGGTGGTGTCTAAAGTTACACAAAGTTAAAGGCTTCATGCCACAACGCACGCTTACGAAATCAACAGATTTTAAATCCTAGCCTTCTAAATAATGGATAACATTTTAAGGATTATCAGGATTTGACAAATGTTACTCATTATAACAAACTGTCACTCAGCTTATTGCCACATGAGTAAGCAGTGCCAATATTTGTTCCAGGAACTGAATTAAAAGCCTATAAAATATGATTAACAAAACTCAAATTTCAACATTTTATTTACTCAAAGGGATGATTAATTTTTCTTTTTACCCCTTCATAATATCAGTTCGAGCATGTTTTTCTTTTGAACGGCCCTTTCAGCTCTGCTCTGCAATGAGACATATTGTAGATATTCACTGACATACTTGAATACATACTGGCCTTTCAATTGCTGGTATAGGGGCATTTGAGAATTTGTGGTCTAATGCCAGAAAGAAGTATTACCTAAAATTACAAAGCAGCTAGTGCAGAGATGTTCTACTTCCAGAGACTGCATGTATGCATAACATACGATTATTCTTCAAAAGATTCCCTTTAATCTTATTTTCAGTTAGAACAAAGTTTTCCTATTGGGCATGCAACTTGAGACCACAACACTGAAATGGATATGAGCAATACATTGAAAGGGAGACCTGTGTTTATTATTGGGAATGAAGACAATAAAAAAATTCATGTGTTTAGCCTCTGGAAACATCCTGTAATGTCACTGCAAAAGTTCCTTTGGAATCACATGACGGGAGCATCATTGTGTGAGACCACCAACTCTCAAAAGCCCCAATGCCAGTCACTGTAAAGCAAACGGCTCATCAGAAACTGATGTATCCAGTATTGTTCTACACACACAAAAATCCGTGTGGGCAAAATGCATTCTAGAAAAGTCAAATAACAAACAAATATAACAAGACGGCAAGCACTTTCCTTCAAGTGACATAATACTTCCAAGAACTGAGAGGGAATGCATGAAATAATTGAAAGAAGCAGTGAGAGTTGGTGGAGGATAAACAGTAATAACAACAACCTTTAGTCAACTTCAGCAATAAAATGGCCAGGATCATTTTTGAAACTAAATGTCGGAAACTTTAAGTCTTAAGCAGGCTATGGAGTTAAATACGAAACACATTTTCAGTCAAAACAAAAAATTTCCTCAAATAAAATATAAAACTGCGTGACTGTATGCCTTTCGCGCACTCAAAGCAATGTTAATTCATCCACTGTGGACAAGAATGTGTTCCAATACTGAACACCGACAAGATTAAGAGCAGGGACTAATGATATTCTGCTTTGCACTTTCAAATAGAGGTCAAATTGAGCAACTGGCGGGCAGGACGTTCAATCATCGTCAAGACCCGGTTACGTGCATGGCGAGGAGGTCGAATTTGCGTGATTTGTTTGTTTGCCTTTTCATTTTTTTCCGCTCCAAGAGGCAGTTAAATATGGTGAAGTCTCTTGTGGGCAAAAATTCTAAAAATTGACTGTTATTATAAATATTTTTTGTGGACCGGTGGAGTACAAATTAGTAGCAGAGCACAGAATGACACATTAGACCTGGAATTTAGTGAGACCATATAACAAAATACAATCATGGAGGCAACATTTTTCGAGAGTGTGAAGTTCGTATTTGTGTGAATGTATGCGTGCATGTATGTACATGCGTGTATTTGCACGTTTTTTTTTTTAACCAAAGTTGATCAATATTTGTCCGCAAATGAAAGACCGTCATGGTAAACAGTCGCTTCATTGTTACCGGTTTTACAAAGGCGAAGGTTCACTAGAGGCGAACTCTCTGACTATAACTCACTACTCCGCAAAGGGGATTAGGTAGCTGGGCGTGAGCTCGGGGAGCTAAGCAATGGGAAATGTCACAGAAGTGACTGAAGTCAATTACTCTTCAAATGTCTTCGCCTTCCTCGCGTCATAGCCTGGGGAGCCATCTCCGAGACACAAACTTCACAGTTTACTGGTCAAATATTTTTTTCTACAATGAAATGTTTCCATTAATCTGACATTAATTCATCAGTGAAAGCCCAATAGTGCTTGAGCAACATGGCTGCTAAATTTACATGACGCGCATTAAAAATCTTATATAACTACAGTACTTCAGGGGGCAGGCCCCTCGGGGGATGGGTGATATGTAATGTGACGGCGGGGGATGATGGATGAGACAGGTAAACAACCATCACGGCGTTTTTTATTCCCCCGTCTGCGCTAATCGACTGGGGCCGCCGAGCTGCTTTTGCACACTGAATCACGCAGAGAAGCTAAAGGTGAACTGTATGTCAAACACACATCCTGATAGATGGTTTCTTCCAGTACAATGGGTTTGTGTTTTCGAGATTTTCCACCGAGCGTGGGGGGAGGGCTGGGGGGGGAATGCTACAGAGATGTTATGTAAAATAAACACTGGACAAGAGGCCCAGATAAAGTGGATTTAGGTCGGTTTATGAGACTGTATATATGTGGTCCATTTTGCGAGCTTTGAGTACTATAGTGCTGCTCATAAGTACTTGGACAAAGATAAAAGGACAGAAATTCTGACAAGGTTTTCACAATATGGATGTGTACACTTACGAAAGGTGAGAGTTACTACTGTAAAATCATATTCATTGCTGTCACCCTCAATGTGCTGGACTAGAGAGAGAAAAAGCAAAAATTGACTGAATATATATCGACTGCGCTTTGCGTGGGTCTGTATGCATACGTGTGAAAGTGTACAGGCTCACGCAGTATATGTTCTATGTGAGTGTGAGAGAGTACAGAGGATCTCTCAGCCGGTTTGAGGGCGTGTTTGTGTGTGTGTTTGAGAAAGAAAGAGTTTGTGTGGGCTTGTATAGATATACTTGTGAGAACGAACTCCCGAGAAACATGGCTGTTGTGAGGACGTTTGGGGTTGTGGGGACCATTTTGGTGGTCTTCTCAGAAGATTATGGAGGACTAAGTTCAGGTTAAGGTTGGATTAGGGTTAGGTTTGTGTATAGTTCTGGTTTGGTAAATGCTGTACAGAATGAATGTGAAGTCAATAAAATGACTTGACGAGTAAATAAATACTGGTAGGTGTGCATGTATGTGTGTTTGTGTGTCTGTGTTCTTGTACTTATTATAATGTGAGAACCAGAAAATGTTTTTTTTTCCCCCTCCAGATTGGGGACGTCTTTGGAAAGTGAGAAAATTTTTGTATGTCTTCACAACTACAAAGGTCAAATTGTGGCTTACTAGTTAAGGTTATGGGGTAAGGTTAGAATTAGGGATAGGTTAAAGTTAGAATAAGGGTTTGGGGTAGCTATGCATTGCTGATTATTAAAATCAGGGAAAGGCTGCAGTGACGCACAAAGAGAGAATGGAAGTCAATGTAATGTCCACACAAGGATAGAAAATTAAGAATGTGTGTGTGTGTGTGTGTGAGAGAGAGAGAGACATACCATTCCTGGAGTCAGTGGGGTGTAGCTCAGGAGTTTCTTGTACTGCTCGAAGGTGAAGAACTGCAGGACAGCAGGTGTAAGAGCGGTCAGGTACAGGCCATTCAAGAGAGCTGCACTGCTGACTAGCCTCCACACAGTTAAACGTTCAGTCACATCAGCTCTTACACAGACTGTTAGATCCCACTCAGGCAGAAGCTGGGTCACAAGGATTCTATGAGAGTTAATCTGACTCTTTAAGAGTTTATTCAATATCTAAATGCGCACACTGGGCAAACACACAACTCAGTCCTGCGTCTGTCCTGTAGAAGGAAAGATGAGCCAGTTGATGACCATCACTCATAGGCCCGTGCATTTCCCAGTCACAGCTCCAACAGTGCAATAGTGCAAACAGCAAACCCTCTGACACATATTAAAGCAACAACAAGCAGGCAATGCCCCATGTCAACCTGAAAATCACATGTACTTATTTTCTGAAAGGGCAACTCCGCGTCAAATCAAAAGGTTTTAGAAAATTTTCTTGACTGACAACCCTGGATTTGCTTCGTACAAACCTCCATATCTCAGGAACTACAAAAGACAAAAACCAAAATTTTTATACAATAGTTGTCGGGTACAATTACTTTATTTACATTTTGTACTTAAAGTATAAAGCAAATCCAAGGAGGTCAGCCAAGATGCCTCTTTTAATTTGACTTGGTACCCGAAAGGGATTTTTACAGTCAGTTGAGGGGAAAAAGCCATACAACTAAAAAAAAAAAACGCTTGTTTCAGAAGGCACTGATATTTTTTTCTTTTTTTTTCTACAATTCCTGACAGCTGAAAACTTGTCAAAGCAGATCAAATACTTTCAAGGATAATTCAATATTTTCTTCAAAAGTGGTTTTGCTGGCAAGTACCATCCCATCCACCCATTACCACTCAGCTACCGCTCGCATTCAGAAGAAAACAGAGTGATGAAACGACAGGGGAAAAAAATGTGGCCATGTCAAATTATATCCTTTACATTGAAGCAACTCTGCCAGCTCTCAGAAACCAAACTGCACCACAACAGATGGTGCCGTAAGGCGGCATACCAACCAACAGGGGGTTTCCATGGAGAGTTCCAGAACTCGGTGCTCTCCTGACTGAAAGAATGTCCTCAGTACTCGATCATGACCTCACAGTGGTATGATTCTAAATTTGTTTTATCCCTGTGCAGACATCTCACAGCCGCAGAAACGCCCGCAGTGAACACCATCACTTTTCACTCGGCATGTTTATTTTAACACGCCTCGCTACATCATCATGTTATGCAAGAACTCGAGCGTGGTGGCGAACTCCGGGCTAACGAATGTTAATGAGTGGATCAAAGATACACAAAGTTCCTGACATGAGTGCTACAAGAATATATCTGGGCTAGAATCAGCCCAAACAGCTTAGAAAGTTAAAAAGAAGTTAGAATTTCTACAATGAAAATGCTTGGCCGTGATTGGTCCCTGTGTGTTTGTTTTTTTAGTGCACGCCACAAAAAGCAAGAAATGCAACTTATATCACCCACTGCACAACACAGCACGGGTCACATGGTTCGATGGACGAGGCAAGGAAAAGTAAGCGATTCTTGTGAATCGAATGCAGATTTACCTTGACTGCTCTCTTCGGAGTCTCGGCCAGGATTGGGGGAAGGATGCCCTTGTAGAAGCCATACACCCTATAGGTCAGAAAAAAAAACAGGCTTCACGCAAGATCATGGCATTTCACACAAGAACGTTCCAAGGAATTAATTTAACCCTTGTATTTTGCTTGCGTAATGGGAGCAAATATGCAAAGGGAGTGGGTGAAGAATGTGTTATCAATTAAAATGTATTTTTTACGTTTCTCACTGAATATAAGTCAGGGCAATAAAGATCAGATTAAAAAAAAAAAATTATAATTATAAAAAAAAAAAAAAAATGTATTTAGCATCATTGAAAAATAAGCAAATAAAATAAGTAGCAAATGGATAACAAGTCATTTTGGCTTAAAAAAACAACAAAGAGTAAAAAAATACCATTAAGCGCTATTGAAATCATAGAATGAATAAATAATAAATGACAAATACACATAAATCCATCCAAATCAACCCAGAGTTTGGGGAGAACAATCACAACATGCTATAGTATGACAATGACAAAAACCACAGAAATGTTTTTGGATATGACATAGCAACAGGCGATAACTTTGAGACATTTCAAGACAAAGTCGAGATGGAAATCTTCGCTTTCACCTGCATCACTTTCTATAATTTGAACAGATTGCGTTGAATACTGGAAAACGTGCTCTCAAATCACGCCACCGCTACATTACTTTAAACAGCACAGTCATCATGTTTCCTGAAATAAGAACCACTGTTCTGCAGTAAACGCAAATTTATATGCAAGAAGTCATATTTCTGAATTTGACCACAACAGCACTGCGGCTGACAGACAGATAATTCAGGTAATAGATGATTCAGGGCACCGCCATCATCTGTCTTCCAGCAGCTGAACAGTGAAAAGCAATGCAAACACTTCCTAACTGCCATTTTAGGGACCGGCACCACCAGAACAGGTATAACAGGTCAGTAAGTCTTTAAACAAGCATACCGCTAAACACTATGAGTATGTAAGTCTGTGTAACAGGGGGAAAATGGGCAAAAGACAAACAGGGAGAGTGAGCAGAGGGAGAGGACCTTCACAGAGGAAATATGCTTTCTCCTGCCTGACAGGTTTACAACAAACAGCATCTCAAGGACTGTTGAGGTACACCAGTGCAGCACGACCAGAACAAAGCTGGTATTGAGGAAGGAATCCCATTGTGTCGTCAAAGTAGCATTTACTTCTCAGAGCCGATAAACTGGCACACGGCAGATAAATTGGGCGTATTTGCATTGGCTAATTCTCTCCGAGTTCACAATGTTCTTGACAGCACACTGGATTGGCATCAATTTCAAAATGAGGACAGGCAAGGGATGCCTACTGACAAGTCACTAAGTAACTGATCTGGGGACATTTGTTTTCTGTAGTCATGTAGACAAAACAGACAATATTAATTGATTCTGGATTTTTATCTGCCTGACCAAGGCACTCTATTAAAAAATAAAATCATGAATTTATGCCATTGAGGACAGTAATGATTAATGGTTACTCCATTCTCCATTATTTTGTGAATCATCAAGATATTTACAATGCCTTCTGACTTCAGTAAAATAAGCTGAAATACTGCATGCCCCTGACAATAAATAATAAACACATCAAAACTTGGTAAAATACACTAGAAATGGAAACAAACAGCAAATTGCAGTTCAGTTTGGCTTAAGGCAAATATCTATACTTTTATCAATTTACACTGTTCACATTTATACATTTAATTTATATTTTATACAAGCAGTTCAGTTCAAATACCTTGCTTTAGGCCACTAGAGAGGTAAGGCAGCTGTAAATCTGTCATAATATTCAGCAAAGCAATCAGCCAGAACTAAATTAGATCGTATTAGTGCATTTGACACAACATTTGATATATAGGATAGATTCAGTCCATGGTGGCCTATATGGGCCACAAAACTTTAGAAACGTTTCAAAATTCTGCCAACTGCCACCTATTTGAATCAATTTTATTAGTATAGCACTTGTTTCAGAAAATGGTCACAGAGTAATAGCAAAGGCAAAGGCACAACTTAAATTGCATGGCATGCAGGAGAAAAAAAAATTAGAAAATCAGAAAAATGATACACATTATTCATTTACTCTTTCGGATATCGTTGCACTTCAAGTGTAATAAACCCGATCTTTGGCTTTATAGAGCTGGCAAGTCATTAGAAACCAGGTAAAATAACAAAAATATCCTTAATCACAAACAAATACCACACAGTCCAGTGGCTCACAACCATCACGTTTATCCCTGGACACTCGCATTACTCATCGACCAAGCAAAATTGAAAGATCATCATTTGGCCTCGATCCTAAGTTCAAAGCTCAAGTCCAAGGTCACAAACCAATTCATACATTTAAAAAGGTTTTCGCCCTCTTCCCAATTTATTTTATTCTTACTTATTTGACATACTGTATTTAAATGACTCAGATCATCCAATAACTAATATAAGATTACGGAAATGTGAGTAAATACATAGTCCTGCTTTTAAATGATCACTGATCAATGATTCATTGAAGGTGAAGATTTATTCCAAACCAATATCACCCATGTGAATACATCACCCACCCACTATCAAATGTTTGCAATAGTTGGCGATGAGTGTTTTTCCCCCCCAATCATTTTGGACGAATTTTGGGCTGGTCATCTGAACAGAATTGTTTGCATTCAGCCACATTGGTGGGCGTTCAAGTATGAACTGCCTGTTCCAGGTCAGGGCATTCCATGGGCCACTCCAAAACTTCATTTTGTTTCCTTTGAGCCATTCGGAGGTGGACTTGCTTATGTGCTTCGGATCATTGCCCTGCTTCATAACCCAAAATGCACTTGAGCATTAGGTCACAAACTGATGGCCAGACATTGTTCTTCAGGATTTTCTGGGAGAGAGCAGAATTCATAGTTCCATCAATTATAGCAAGACCCCAAAGCTCCTGAAGCAGCAAAAGTAGCCCTGCACCATCACGCGACCACCACCATACTTGGCTGCTTGTAAGATGTTCTTGAAGTGGAATGCTATGTTACCTTTGTGCCAAATGTAATGGCATCCATGTCTTCCAAAAATTCCACAGTTAACTCATCAGTAGACAAAATATTATCTCAAAAGTCTTGGGGGTCATCAAAGTGTTTTTTGGCAAATGTGAGACTAGCTTTTGCACTCTTTTTGGTCAGCAGCGGTTTTCGCTTTGCAGCTGTCCCATTGATCCCATTTTTGCTCGGTCTCTTTCTAATTGTGGAATTGTGAAAATTGACCTTAACTGAGGCAAATGAAGCTTGTAGGTCTTTAGATGGTTAGTCTGGGCTTCTTTTTAAATGGGAAACTAGCTCTAAGACGGAAACGTGTTAAAACAGCCAGAAGCTGATCAATCTGCCCAAGAGGTGTAACTCCCTCTGTGATGCATTAATCCTGTTATTTGAGGCTTAAGAGATTACATAGTGCAGCTGCCACTCAAATTAAATAGCAATAATCGGGTGCAACAAAGAAGTACATATCACTGCCAAGCTGACAACGAAACAACACAGAACAGAGATTAGCTGATATTACACTGCTGCATGATACCAAATAATAATCAGCAGTACAGTCACTTCTTTTAACTCATGACCCAATATCAGACACACCCCTGAAAAATTGTTTTAGCCTTGATGCTGTGAATCCACAATCACAAAACAATCCACGCGGGTTATTCATTTGTATTTGAATGCTAATTGTTAGCATGTGACTCCTTAGAAGTAGTCTAAACAGCTGGTCACTCTCAAAAAACTACACTAACAAAGATCCAAAAGGGCCAAAAAGCGAAGTATGCCGGTACATTGGTTGCACAAATGGCAAAATTACTTAAAAAGAAGAGCAGAACTGAGTCAAAAAAAAAAAATGACAGTATACTATGACAAACGCCAAAGATGCTGACAGACAGAATTATTTTGCTAGCTGCAAATAACCACACAAGAGCTCTTAAAAATCACCACATTAAGCAAGTTAATCAAACCGTATCTGATCTTATCTCAACAAAAATAGTATGAGGTAAGCTTTGAAAAGCTTGTATTTATGACAGTGTGACTGATGATTTGCATACAGCAATGACAGTTTTTAATTAGCCCCCATGATAGTACTATCAATGCTATAGCAGTACTTTCATATTCTAATAGTTTAAAGCAACCAAATTGTATGGTTTTTTGCTAAATGTCAGTTCCAGAAAACAAATTTTCATAGGTGGATACCAACAATCATTTTAATTTAAATGAAAATGCTAGAAATACGAATACTATAACAACTAATAATAATAATAATAATAATACTGATCATTATAATAGCATTAAAGAAGAAAGGGGATTTTCTAACGTGCATTGAATGCATTTGCAAGTCTGTTCACTCAACAAGCTGTCAGCCCCTGAATGCCCCTCATTTCCATAATTTACATCATTTTGGCAGTGGCAGTATTGTGT
Organism: Gymnothorax reevesii; assembly: GCA_029721435.1. Lineage (NCBI taxonomy): Eukaryota > Metazoa > Chordata > Actinopteri > Anguilliformes > Muraenidae > Gymnothorax > Gymnothorax reevesii. The sequence goes on along the minus strand of CM056573.1, from coordinate 163,910,795 downwards.
GACACATCTCAATGCAAACAAATTAAAATGCTTTAAAACCGAGCCTGGCATCGGTCCTGTGGAAATGGGGTAAGTCTTCACAAGGTAAAATGTGGAAGGACCAGAATAACAGGCATAAACAATCACTACATGAGTGACAAACACTGCTGTAAAAACAATAATATTATCAATTCAGATCTGCTCAAGTCAACAGCAAACCTTTCACCTTTAAAACTTAGGAGATTGCTAATCAAAACAAGCAAGTGAGGGAGGGACCAAAGTTAACCCATTTTATTTTGAGACATCTTTGATGTAGATTCAAAATAATATGGTTTTTCTGATCATAATGTATCCAAACAATCATCAATTACAATGCCTTACTAGTTACTATCTTTCAACCAAACACAACAAAAATGCCCATCAGTGATAACTGGATATGAAACAAGAGGCCCATGGGCCTTACCTGACACCTGAGTTGTATGAAAACTGATGTTATTGATGTGAATGAACCAAATAGACCCATCATTTTCCTAGATAAAGTATAGTAAACTTCACCCCCTCCCCAAGGGCAAACATGAAGCCCGGGAGCCATGAAATGAACAATTTTGACAAAGCACCTGAAGACCCTTCCATCTATGAAGAGTATTGTTTTCCAGCATATGTGGGTCTGGAGAAGAAGAGTTTAAAAATCTCACCGAATTTGACCACTTTTAGCCCCATCACCCAGAATCCCTGGGGGTGGGCACCATATAATTCACAATTTTGGTGTATATTTGACTAAGGACGCTTCCTGCAAAATTAGATTGAAATCGGATTAGCGGTTTCTGAGAAGTCCTCTAAAATGTATTGACCACTTTTAGACCCGCCCCTTAGAGCCCCTGGGGGTGGGCACCATATAATTCAAAATTTTGGTGCATATTTGACCAAGGAACGTTCCTGCAAAATTTGATTGAAATTAGCGATTTCTGAGAAGTCGTTGAAAATGCATTGACCACTTTTAGCCCCGCCCCTCTATGTCCCTGGGGGTTGGCACCATATAATTCACAATTTTGGTGCATATTTGACCAAGGAAAAGTCCTGTAAAATTTTATTGAAATTGGATCAGCGGGTTCTGAGAAGACGTCAAAAATGTATTGGCCAGTTTTAGCCCCGCCCCTCAGAGCCCCTGGGGGTGGGCACCATGAGATTCACAATTTTGGTGCATATTTGACCAAGGAAGCATCCAGCAAAATTTTATTGAAATCGGATCAGCGGTTTCTGAGAAGTCGTTGAAAATGTTTACGGACGCACAACGCACAACAACGGACCAATGGAGATTAGAATAGGTCACTTTGAGACTTCGTTTCAGGTGACCTAAAAACCAAGGCATATTTGCTGAACTTCTCTTTATTATATAACACAGGGGGATGTTTCAGAAGCAACCAGACAGCCCTGGAGCTCAGTTAAGAGAAACAAAGATATTCACAGTCACAGGCAGCGGAGTACATATCCACACAACAGAGTCTGCATTCAGCACAAATGATGGAGCTCTAACATCATTATCAGTGAATATCAATTCGTAACACAGTTGTGCTTAGATGCATGCGCAGGTGTGTTTGTGCGTGTAGGTGTGTGTATAAGAGTGTGAGAGCAGGTACGTGAGGGTAGCACACAGCATATTGACACAGAACACACGAGAGGCAAGCGGTGATCCAATCGCGTGACTGCGACGTGTGAGACGTGTAACTGCTTTATTATGGAAACACGTCTCAGAAGTCAACAGAGATGTTCTCGGCTGATTGCAGCTGAGGGTAAATATTACTGTTGCCGGAAACACAGATTGGACGATTACCTGGAACACATTTTTTCATAAATACGATTGTATATTTTTCTAAGGGTTCTCAAGCGAAGAGAGTGCCGCCGTAAAGCTCAAGTGGGGATCCTCATTTAAAAAAATATAATTTCAACATCTCAAGCAAAAGTAGACTACAGCAAGGTCTGAACGAATTTCGCTAGTGGCACAATTTTTATGGGTGGCAATTCCTACACTGACCAATCCATATGGCAGTGAAAAGCACAGAGAGTCGGCTTTCATTTGAGTGCGTATGAGGCACAAGAATTATATCAACAATATTGTCGGCCCGCTGATAAAACCTTGTATCTCCAAATTTGAAAAGAAACAAAAAGTCGTATGTCCATGATAATAAAATTAACATTGGCAAATACAAAATACATTCTTGGAAGAAAAATAGTCATCCTACCAGAACACAGCTCAACTGCATTGTTACATACAAAATTTTGATTTTTTTATAACATTTTTTATGCCCTCCTGTAAAGTTTATCATTTTGAAGATACCACGTTTTATCAGCAGGCCGATGACCTATCTACACCATGATATAAGACAACGTCTGGGATGTTGGAAATGTGATATGATGGCAATGTTGGATTTTCTGTACTTGCACAGTCATCATATCCACATTACTAATGACTTTTAAAACTATCAAAAATCTCACTGCGTAAATATTTTGTGAAAGCATCAATAGTTATTCCTACAGTATCACGACAATATAGACATTGAGGTATTCAGTCAAAAACATTGAGATATTTCATTTCGCCCATACTGCCCTGCCCTGCCCAATGGTGAACATCAATGCGGGGCACATCATTAAGGATTTAGGAACTAAAGCCCTTTAAAATTGTGCAGTCAAAATATTTACGACCTGCGACCTGACTGCACAACACTGCGGCAAGAGAAGATCCACAATTGCTAGCCATGTCCCCACAAACCACAATGTACAGCGCTTAGCCGGTGTGGAAAGAGGAGCGCAGCCCGAACGGAAGCCCACCATGCAAATCCTGCCCACAGATTTCCTGGGTGCGGTCGCTCGGGAAGTCATCAGGTGCGAAAGTACACTTTTAACTTTGTTACAGATAGACCCTGGGTTACCTGCAGCCATTTGAATGCGGCTCGATTTGAATCCTGCTTTGATTTCAAATGTAAAGTACCCAGGGGTCCCCAAAATGGCTTTCCTAAACAAATGGCTTCGTCGGGGCCGATGTCCGCTTTGATGCCAGCTGTGTTTAAGGGCCTCGCCCGCCGCCCACACTCAGCCACCTTATTTGGCTCTGATTTTCATCAAACTCTCTTCCTCCTTCCCTCCATACTGCCCCAGTTGACCCATCCCTCTCTCCGTCTCACATCTCACACATACCATAAAATTCACTCCGATAATCAAGAGTGGTTGATTGAGTTGATAAGAGTAGCCGGCCCCCCTTATTTCAGCAGACAGACTTTTCGAAGACAGCCTTTTTCGCACATTACACACAGGGCTTAAAGCTCGAAAAATTGCCATGCCGGAAAAATGAAATTACCGAATGAATGAAATCCAAAAAAAAAAAAAGTAGCGTCCTAACGCACTGTGAGATGGTCAGAGGTGTATGGTAACAAACAGTAGCCTTAAGTAGTTTTTTTTTTGTTGAGGATTTGTACTTAACTTTTATTTTTACTCTACTACATTTAAAAGATAAAAAGTATACTTTCACTTCGTTACGTTGATACTGGCCACTTCGTTACTCGTTACAAATTAAAATATGATTGTAATTCATCATAAGGGTTATCTTGATTTGGCGCGTTCAAGAACAACGGTGCTCGGCAGGATATCTTTGTTCAGATGTTGATGCCAGCGGAAATGCAGCCTGGTGCCTCGTTACGCTTGCGCTCAAAGTGAGGCCCTAGTAACAATGACTCAATGGCTGCCTCCAGTGAAGGAAATCGAAGATGGGGGACCAGGTAGGTTTATCATTGAAATATCTAGGTTTTGATATTTCTAGGAGGTGTCATGAAACGTCATTGTGGTCATAAATACATTTCGATATACCATGTTGATTAACAATCTCTATAAATTAGGGATTAGGGAAATTTAGGGAACAAAGGGATAATTTTATTTTGGCATGCGTATTTGCCGACAGTGGCGTAGCCAGCGGGGGTGCTGAGACACGTCCCTTTTTGACTGCAATTAGTAGTTCTCAATCATTTTCATTTATTGACGCATTTTCCAATTATCGTAATTGGCAACCGAAGACACGGTTTCTCTCCATATGCGATCTAACAGCGATTAAATCATGGGCTAAATTCAGTCCAGTTGCGGAACACTATTTTATAGAATTCAATAGCATTGAAGAGGCCTAGTTTTCCCGCGTTACATTATAGCATTTAAACTGTAGTGCAATAAATACTCAGATGATAAACTAAACTAAAAGTGTCAATATCACAATGTAAATGCTTTAATAAAAGTGGAAATCCTGCATTTAAATTAGGAGTGAACTCATCCATAAAACCATATTTCAGCTTGGCTTGCTAGTGAATATTCAATGACTGATCCTCTTATGCTATCTAGTGATAGAATATTGTAACTGCATGCATAAATTTGCAGCTTCATGTCCGCCGGCCTGGTGCCCGTGCCTCTTTGTGCTTGCGCTCAAAGTGAGGCCCTGAACACGTATAAAATAGAAAGTGACTATTCAACTCTTGCTACTGTACACTGTCTGTTGTATCCAGTCCTATATGGATTAACTATAAATCGAGCTATAACGTTTATTTAAGTAGTGATAACAGCACTATATCTTAGAGTAATATTTGTGCCAGTGGAACTGGATCTTAAACTTGATTATAACAAAGTGATATGTATGCCTGTAGATACCCCTGAAGAATGCTCTTCATCAACCCATTCAGTGACAGTTAAAAATTTCCAGAAGATGATTTTGTCGCTGTGCATGCCGACTGAATATGCTTAATACACAAGTAGGAAATTCACAAAGTGAATTAAATACCATTCTCCATGAAAGAAAACAACTTTAGTGTTGTGTTTTAAATGTTTAATCCATGATGTATCCTGATGGATACTTTGATCACCCCCCCCCCCCTTTCCAAAATTCCTGGATCCGCTCCTGATAATTTATCATTATTATATGTGCACTCGTAAATGATTTCTGTTTAGCGTCCTTCAAATAAAGCTGCTGTATTAAAAACTGTGGTACTTCAAGTGTATTTTAAATTCCAGTGGAGGTGAGGATGAGAGGTGAGAAATGTTTATAAAATGAAGCACAAGAACTAAAGATTTGATGTAATTCTATGGCTATAAAAATGATGTCCTGGGTTTGAATATTCCGTGCAACACCAAGTGTGATGTAACTTCAGCAAAGCATTACAGCCAGCAGATACAGAATATGTTTGCAACCTTTTCTTACAAAGTGGAAAAAAAGCCTTTTCTGAGTCTGAACCAACTTAACTCATTCCCTACGGCAAGCCACTGCCAACAGTGCGGAAAATTCTACCATTCCCTACAGTAAGCCAGTGCCGGCGACATGGATGACCATTCGCAGTCCGATGAAAACACGAAATCAGTTGATGATCGCGGTCATGGGCCACCTGTACTTCAATACTTTACATTGTGTAATTTTCGGGAAAAGTATACCGTACAAACGCAACAATTTTATATAAAAGTATTAGGTAGGGTATGAGTTAAAGAAAAACTTAAGAGAAAAATTAGAGTTGAACCCTACTTCTGCCAGTCGCCGACATATTGAGGACCAACACTCGTTTCCCTGTGTGCCAGTCATCGATATATCCTTCCCTGGTAGCGATTTCTCTACATTCCGGTCCTCGATAAGCATTAGCCCAGAGGCAGGACTAGGGTTAAGAGGTTAAATACTCAAACTGCACCTAAAAGATCTGGAGCAGGAGCTGTGTGCACCCAAAAACACTCAGCATCCATGTTCATTGAAGATTTTTCCCCTGATAGATAAGACCGCAGAGATACAGCACACAGACGCAATGTTAAATGCATTCTCCATACACTCTCAATCGAAAAAGCTGAGTGCCTCTCCAAGGAAGCAGAAAAGTAAAAACAGGGCAAATATAAAAGATTAAAAGAAGAGGCCCAATGAAGGTGAGGATACCCAATCACAGCGCTGAAGCAAAAGTTGAGTAAGATTGCAAACAACATGCTGCTTACTGAACTAACTTCCGTTCTGACCACAATTGCACATTTCAGACATGCGCAATACCATAATCAGCCAGTTCTCAGAGCTGCGATGTCAGCACTCGTGGCTCACATACACAAGCAATATGATGTGGTCTGTGGCAGACATATTCAGGCATTACCCCTCATTAAACAGTATCAATCATACAGCCTGACATTGAGGGTTCATTCCACTGACAAGGGAAAGTCCGAGAGGCATTTTGCATTTGGGATGTGATTGGCTAGCTGATGAAGAGTGTTTCTCCATGAAGTCACCTGGCCATTATAATCAATCAACGAGCAAGCTGAAAACTGAGCGCCACTGAAGAATTTCTCCTGTTGCAACATGAAGTACAACACGCACCTAAACACACAGGCAATGCAAGCAAGCGCATCGCGTACAACCAGAGCCAGAACAATGGATGGGCATGTGAAAAAACTGGCACACTAACACGTTACACGTAGACCTACAAACACACACACACACACACGCACAAGCACATGCACGTACACACACACACATATGCATACACACAAGCAGTGTACATTTATGCAATCAATACACTGTTTTACCAGGTTCAAGCCAGGTGTTTCATGGGACTGTATCTTTCTGATATTTTACCAAAAATAGTATCTCAAATACAGCCAAAACAGCAAAAATGTCTCCAAATGTTTTTCTCAATTCCATTTAGCAAAAGTTGGTGATTTCATTGCCAGTATGTGCCATGAAACACATGCCCAATGGCATACATGGATATACACTCATTGAATTTGAAAACAAGGGCAACGAAAAGCGTAGCATCCCCTCGCCGAGTACAAATGTTGTACATGTACACGTGTATATATGTCAGAAGAAGTTACTTTCATTAGACTATACTATATTACTAGGCAAGGAAGTTATTAATGCCCGGGGAATGGATGTACAGAAAGTTTACTACTTTATGGAATGGCCCATGAGAAGATCTGAAAAGAAACTTTATGTTAATTGGCATGAAGATTTAATTAAAGAATGTGAATAAAATCAGGGATTTAAAGAGGATGAAAGCATATATGAAAAGGTGACAAAATTACAGTGAAAAGATAATATGAACTTATCCTTGAACTTTCAAAGTTAGTACTGAATAATATTTGAAACAGTGTAATACCATTAAAGAAATTTTGGATGTGATAAAGAAGCAGCATTCATGACAACAAAATGATAAGGTGCAATGGGACAGTGATCACGTATATTCGTATATTTAATGAGCTATGACCTTTGACCTACATACTCTAAATCAAACTTAGGCTGCATTTTCCTTCCATGTACCTTCCGATCAAATTTCATTAAAATCTGTCAAACATTACTCAAGTTATCGAACTGAAAGCAATTTTCCATATTGAATGAGCTATGACCTTTGACCTGCATACTCCGAAATCAAACTTAGCCTGTATTTTGATGTGAAGAACTTTCACATCAGACTTCATGAAAATCCGTAAAACATTACTCAAGTTATCAAACTGAAACGAGTTTCGCATTGAATGAGCTATGACCTTTGACCTATATATGCCGAAATCGATGTTAGCCTGTATTTTCATATAAAGTACCTTAACATCAAATTTCAAAGTTATCGAACGGAAATCATTTTAGCATATTTAATGAGCAATGACCTTTGACCTACTCTGAAATTGAACTTGGGCTGTATTTTCATACCATGTACCTTCATATCAAATGTCATAAAAATCCGTCGAACATGACTCAAGTTATTGAATGGAAACAATTTTTGCATTTTTATTGAGCTGTGACCTTGGACCTACATACTCTGAAATCGAAGTTTGCCTGTATTTTGACATTAAGTACCTTTGCATCAAATTTCATTAAAATCCGTCCCACATTACTCAATTTACAAAACAAAAACCATTTTCACACATTTAATGAGCTATGACCTTTGGCCTACATACTTCGAAATTGAACTTAGCCTGTATTTTGATACCAACTACCTTCCTATCAAATGTCATTAAAATCCTTCAAACATTACTAAAGTTATTGAACGGAAACCAGATTTGTTACGGACGGACGGACAGCGGCGCTACTATATGCCCCTCTGACTAATTCGTCGGCGGGGGATATAAAAATTATTTTAGTCTCGAGTTTCAAAAGTCAATGTACATTTAAAATAAGTTAGTGTTAACTAGCAAACACGCTGTGGTAATGCTGTAATATTTCATTTTTTCTTTCCTATTGTGGTCTAATTGCCACATTAAGGCAAAGCCTCAAGTTCCTGCCAACAGCCCACAATATAAACGTCAGGCTAGTTTTGGGGCCCTGTGGACATAGGAAGTTTATTTTTAATAATAATTACACAATATGTGGCCGTACCACAATTTGTATATAAAATATGGCTAAGCGGTTTGGCCTGGAGTTAATCTACCGCTGGCTACAAGTGGGTGATTACTGCAAAAATACACGGGAAGTGATAAGTGGTTTGCGAGGATGAAGAGCTGCTGTCGGCAGGCGGTAGGCGGATGAAGGTGCTGAGAGGAAGGAGCCAGAAGCCTTTATGGTGTGAGGTCAGAAAATGTGATGAGAATATTCCTATCGGTTCATTTTAATGCTGATAGTTCCAGAACATTCCAAAAATCCTACGCTTCAAATGTTAAAACCAGACTAGAACCTGAATCACCTTTCACCATCAGTAATTGGTTTACACTGACTTACTAGCCAAATATAGAGTTTACATCTAATTAGACATAAATTTATACACAGATGATAAATTTATTATGCTCAGCTGTGGCAAGAATATGATTAACAAACTGCCCAAACAATATTTTAAAGGTGGAATATAGAGAAAGAGAGACTAATAAAATCGGCTGTGTAAGCTCTTGTCGGTGAAATTGTACACATAATTTTTTATAGGCACATATATCATGAAAGAGCCTAATGCGATGAGAAGCAACAAAAAGGCAGTTCTGATGAGGTGAGAGGGTAGGTGTGTCATCTGTGCGGCATCCTGACAGAGACTGATTGATCGTAGCCACGGGTCAATTTGTTTTACGCTCAGTCTAATTAATAAGTGAAATAAGTTCACCATGGTCTGTTGCTATTCCAGCTGACAGGTCCAGTTTGTTGAAGCAGCGTGTGCTTCTGGGTGTGCGGGCGTGCCTGTATGCCTATGCGCGGGCGTGTGTATGCGTGTGTATGCGCATGCGTGCTGACAAGTGTGTGTGTCTGTGTCTGTGTGTGTGTGTGTGTGTGTGTGTGTGTTTTGCTTGCTTGTATGGCTTGTGTGAGTGTGAATACAAACGTACAATGAACCCAACCCTTGAACCCTTAGCTTGAGAATGAGTGGGCACACCGAAAATTGTATATGAAGACCACAAAGAAAAACACAATCAAATGTCAAAATTTTACATTTTTGTATATTTTATATTTGTAATAATAGATAATCATATGACATATAATTATAATATTTAATATTTTTTGCATGTTTTTTCAGTGCTTTGTTTCCAAGATTGTTTTGAATTTTAAATGAATAATTTTTCCACAACGTGAAAATGTGACTCTGATCATCTTTCCATTGTCTTCAAATCTCTGTGACGGCATAGTTTTATGCACAAAAGGCATGTATGGAGCATCATGATCTGAAAGAGCCTTTCCCAACCCCTACACTTACCTCTTCATACTGAGCCCACCAAGAGCTCAAACAGCAGGTACCCACCTATTGTGCCAATAGAATCACAGCACACCCCATTCACCCAGTACCTGTAAGAGTCGGAGTGGGGGAGGCGGGAGCGTTGGGGGTGACAGTGAGAGCCAGGGGCCTGTCGGGGCTCATGCGCTCCGGGCAGTTCCCTCCTGTCACCGGCCAGCTCCTGAGTGCACTCATACACACCACTCACACCAGGCCACTTTTATATCACAATAAAGCTGTCGCCTGTCTATAAACAAACAGAGGAACGCAACGCCTCCTCAGAGGTCTGTGCTCTGTCAGAGAACTGGGACAGGGAGAGAGGGAGGGAAGGAAGAAGGGAGGGAGGAAGAGAGGGCAGGAAGGAGTGAGGGAGATCGTCAGGGAAAGAGAAAGAGAGCGCCATCTTCTTAGCCGCACGACAGCAGATTTAATTCCATTAAAACTAGAAATTTCCTCCAGGATTCCGCACTCAGAAAGGATTGGAAATGTCCACTGACCATTGACCTTAATTTAACCAAAGTTTACAGCACAAAATAAGTCAGAGCAAACAAAAGCCACGAGGCTAGGTTTGTATGTATTGGACGTGCGCGTTATATTACTTTGGAGTTCCGTCCAAGACGTTTCGGTTGGGTTTTGGTCTGCGGTGTTTCTGAGAAAACGGCATCGACTACTTTTCCAGATAACTCCATCAGCATGCACCAGGCCCACACCACAACATATTGCTCTCAATTATGGATCACCGCAAATGATAATTATATTCACCTCGAGGCAAGATTGTCTGTGCGTACGCATTTTAAGAGACTCGTTTAAACGCAGCTGAGGGCACAGAGAGTTTACGGCGGAAGCCTCAACAGAATGAAGATGCACTGAAAAAGACAAAGCTAAAGCGAAGCAAAAAACAGATGGGTTCTGCTGTTGACATTGAACTTGGTCTCTGCATCTTGCTCCGCCGCTCACCTGCTTGCACACACACACACACACATCCTAGAACTTCTATCTCTGTGAGGACTTTGCATCGACTTCCATTCATTTTTTTGGTGTCTCTGCAGCCTTTCCCTAATCTTAACAATAAGCAACGCATGTTGGACCCAAACCTTTACCCTAACCTTGACCTATTCCTAATTCCTAACCTTAACAAATAAGTCACAATTTGACTTTGTAGTTGTGAGGAGACTTCCCAATGATGTCCCCACTCTGTTGGGAAAAAAAAAAACATTTTCTGATTCTCAATTTGTAGCGAGTACAAGAACACACACAGACACAGGCGCGCGCACACACACGAACACAGAGTGCGCTTCTATTCATGGCTGAATCCCATGTTATTGCTGCACGCAAATGCATGGAATGCACAAATACGTGACACAACTGCTGAAGACAGTAGGTCAGAGAAAGGGCATGAGGGTAGAGGACAGACGTTTGTCTGCACCGAGAAGCACAACAAAAGTGAACTCTGTGACACAGAGAGACTGCGGCACCAAGGGTAAACACACAGGCGCAGACATACAGCATGCTGTTCCGGGGTACACATTAGTGTGCAATCGTGTGAGGGGTGGTTGGTGCACCCCAAGGCATAGACCACACCATGAATTGGAACGCCGGGAATGTTAGTAGGATAGGCGGAGAGCGTACCCTTCATTCCGGAATATGGTTCTGAAGCAGTGGCCCAGGCCCTTGTATCCGTGCGGATCGTCGGCCCCTCTCTGGATCTGAAACCTGCAGGACAGACAGACAGACACAAAGACTGAGTGTTAAACCAGCCTGCTCCTCTTTTTCGGACAACAAGGCAGGAGGTCAGATCCCATCCATCACGGGGCATGGGGGTTCGGGGTTTAAGTCGCAGAGACTGTACCCTGTTGCATTATGGGCAGCTGTGTGAGACTCTACAGCTTCCGGTGGGAGTGAGGGAAAAGTGGGATGTTTTATCATGTGCCGATATAACATTTATCTGAAAAACACACGATTGAAAATGAAGTCCACCGCAAGAATGTTCTGGATGTGAACAAATATGAAGCATTTTCAGATGAGGAAACGGGAAGGAACGAGACGAAACAGTCCCAGGCCGCTTCTCTTGCTGCAGTGGTTTCAACAGGCACGGATGTAGCGGACTTTCAACACTGCTCTCTCTGTTCTGCTCTCCTACCGTCGACCCCCGACCAGCCCTCCCATTCATCCCCTGTACATCGCTCTGTTCCTGCAGCCACTATTCATTCACACCATGCTTCCTGCACGCTTTCTGGGCCCCCTACATTCATCAAACATGTACATATTTCATCAGCGAGCATGGTCACACCTCCCGAGGTCCACAGAGACGCGTTCCCCCAGCAGGCTTCCTCGTACCATCGTACCATGGCAGCTTCGTCACGCCTTTAAAAAATAGCATCAGAACCGCAATTCATTTTCTCAAAAAACATTGACTTGAGGCCGCCCCTCTGGCTGGAAGTAATACATAACCGCTTTCCTTCCCCTCCTTTTTCTGGGCTGCCTCCCCCTTTCCCCCAATTTGCAGTCTTCCCCATTCCTCTCCCTCGTAGATTTTCTCCCTCCCTCCTTTTCTCTTTTAAAGTAAGAATATCCAGTCAAGCTTGTCCTTCAGTTGAGATTTCTCGCCATATGATGTTGATTACCACATGCCAAAGACGTTGCTGTGCCCTGCGCAAACTAAAGCTCCAGTGAGTAACCTTCGTTCTCTCCCACATAGCCCCCCTATACCTTTTCTACCACAAATCTATCCTTTTTGTGCTCTGGAGACTTTTCAGTACATCCTCTGCTCAGAGCAGAATTTGCTTAATCCGCCGCTACCAATTAGCCACCCCTCCTTTTACAGCTGTGTTTTGTCGCAAACTGTTAGCGCTGAACATAATAGTAAGTGTTTCATAGTTGCGTGCAAATGGCTAATAACAAAATGACTGGCAGAGGTCAGACCCAAGTAGCAAGCGGTCTAAGAAAGCAGGCAATTGCATCTCTAAAGGTGTTTTTATAACCCAAAACATGTCGCAGCGGCCATTTCTCCATGGAATGTGTAGTGGGCTCAATCGATGGCATGAAGGATGTAACATGCTGACTGAAGTCTTGTTACGACTGCACACCCAGTTCCAGAAGTTCACAAGCACTCCCAACTTTATTCCTGAAGCTACTAGTCTACACAAGACAAACTTGCAACACAGACTCTTTTTATCTTTAAAAAAATCTGTAGCGGGTCCTGAGATAGGCACAAGAAGTAGCAAAAAAACGAAATGAGGAATAAGTCATTGCTTTACATTTTGGTGGGTTGTAAAAGACCATGCAACTGCTAAGAGGTATCTGCTGGGTAGTAAAAACTGATATAAAATTCCTTGTCCAGCCATGATAGTGTCCATCGCGAGTCCTACATGCCATGGAGACAGTGAGCAGAAAGGGAAAAGGAGAGAACAGGAGCAGGACTTGCTCCGCTCATGTGGATTTGACGGAGAGGCCGAAAGGTCGGCAGTTTGTCATCCAGACGGGTGCCGGCCGGGCCGATAAAGTGTGGGGAGGCCCCAGTCAGCGGCAGGGGGACGGCTCTTCAACATCACCACAGATTAACATTGGAGACGGATGTTCTCTCAAATTCACTTTTGCACACTAAATATAGCTTGCAACCAGAAAACCCTTAATGCAGTGCAGTGTTACATAAATGTCAGAAATGAATGACTGACATGTATAAAAAAATAAAAATAAGAGCATCTGGCGAAGAGTGAGAGGGTTTGTCTGGGGAAGGGGGTGAGTAGCAAAGGCTCTGGAAGATTTAAGACCAGTGGGCCTTGTAAACAAATTTAAATCTACCTTAATTAAAGGCACATGACTCTAGGGTCAAGGATTGCAGCAGAGCCTCCCCTCCTTCTCTTGCCCCCTCCAACCAGTCCCCTCGCCCCCTTTCCATGGGGCAGTCGGACCATGTTCCCTTCCGCAGTTCCTAACTTCACTGCTGACCCTGGGGTCAGCTCATTTCCGCCTGTCCCTCCTGCAGCCCGGTGTAAAAAAATGGAGACCTCAGCAACGACCAGGAGGACATACAACCCAACACCTCAGGAGCTGATGAAGACTGAGGTACCAGAAAAGCCCACGGAGACTCAGGAACCAAGATGATGATGACTTGGGTATCCGAGAAGCTAATTGAGTCTGAAGAATCAGGAACCTACAGGCCGATGGAGATTCAAGTAAATGGGGTTGATGGAATAAAGGCTACAGAATTTAAAGGCTGATAGAGACTCAGAGACAAGGATCAGGATTGCTGCCCTAGAAGAAGGAACCTGAGGTCTAATGGAGATCCTGATGGATTCTTCGAAACCTGAGCCTCTGCTGAACACTCAATAGCCGGTACCTGAGGCACAGGGCTCCCAGAGAAAGATACTGGAGGCATGATGGAAATTCCTGAGGGCCTGGAACCCAAGGAACTGATGAAGAATTAAGCCTACGAGGTCGATGGAGCCTATGGAGTAAAGAATGTTAAAGACTAACGGAGACATCAGAGCCAACAGACACACAGGGACCTCAAGAGCTGGAGGAGACTCAAGTGCGAGAGTCCACTATTGTACCTCTTTGGTGCCCTTACATGGGGAAAGGAGTGGTCCGAGCCATCAGGAGCAAGTGACCATGGTAGGGAATGTTCAAGCACCAGAGCATAAGATTAGCCAACGCAATATACTGAAAGAAGGAGAGCAGAACTTTATCTGATGACATTGAGGCTAATTAATTTTAAGGTGGTAAGGAGTGGGTACACTGCTCTCCGATTTCTAGAGGCATCTCTGAGGTTCTCAGGGTCGTACATTTGGCCTGAGGAAGGAAGGATGCCCCGAGTAACCTACAATCCGCTCCAGCTCCAATTCTCCCAACCTGAGGGAAGGCCCAACTCGGGTGCACAGACCTGTTTAGATTAGTGGCTGCCTTTGTACTTGGGGCTTTACAAGCCCAAAGCTGCCATAGGACAGCTATGAGAGAATGAGTATAAGGGCAGTCCTGCACCACTGCTGACAGGATATCTGCTAATCCCGGGGTCTCCCCAATAAAAAGTGTCCAATTTCGGGGCCCGCAAAGCCACTAAATAAATGCTCGGCGGCTCTTTCAGTCCTTTATAGACCAAGGGGCAGTACTTTTGGGGTCTGGTACTGATCTGCACCCGTGTCCTCATGTCGGGGCAAGAGGGTCGGCAGAACGACCCCAACTTGAGAGGCATGCCGTTAGGCGGGGCCCAATAATGATGGTGTTAAAGCAGGCAATGAGAGGCCGTTAGCGGGTTGATCAAAAGGCTGGGAGTTCAGGGTCTAGTTGAAGAGGTTGGCGGATGTTTTAAAGGGTCTTTTACTTTGCCTCGTCAAATAAGGGACCTTCCCTATTAATGTTGCTTTTCTGATCCTCAACTGGTGTTACATAAAAACTGGACCAAATCCACAGCTTTTCATTTAAAATCACTGTTGCCTTTTACACCCTACGCAACCAAAGTGCTGTATTCAAACAAGTACATAGTTCATGATTAAAAATTGAATTAATAATCTTTTTTCATTATGTCCAATCTTTTCTGCTCTATTTAACTGTAATGTGTGGGAACTCAAGTTTCCCCAACAGGAGAAAAAAATCATTTGTGAAAAGAGTTCTCAATTATCCATTAAATTGCATCCTTGGTCAGCTCTGTTGTTTACAGTAACCAGCAGAGCCAGAGCGAAGATCAAGACTATTCCAGCCAAATATATCCCCATCTTTAAGGGTTACGGACAGAGAGCTAGGCTTTTCCACAGAGGACCGAGAGAACATGAGGAAATCAAAAAGGCAGCATAAAAACAAAATCTATGCTTTACAACCCGACAGTTAATTTTAATGAGCGAGATCATAAAAATGGCAAAAATCCATTGCATTGGTCCAAAGAGTTAGCGGGGAAGGCAGGAGTGCTATAGCCTAAATGATCCGGTATGACAGGCAAGGGCAACACATCAAACTCAGAACAAGGCAACTAAGGCCATATATTTAAAAAATTCTAAAAAATAAATAAATAAATAAATGGAAATAGCTGCTTAGGATCCCTGCCCACCCCAGAAAAATCCTCCAGCCGCAAATAATTTTTCTTTATTTTGAAAAAAAAAAAAAAATCACGCAAAAAAAAAAAAAAAAAACCAGCGAAAAAATTTTTCTGAATCCATGTCCGTGCAGCAGATAAACCGCTCGGACTTCAATCACTTATGCAATCTATGAGTTACGCAGAGTTGATTCTTCATGTTAATCCCATCTCTCCTAAGAGTGAAAGATAAACAAGGTCTCTCCTTCCTAAGGCAGTTTCAGCCTGTTGGCTACTTTATATGGTACCTTCACAAGAAAAAAATCTGTACAGCAAAAACTTAGTTAAACAACATTCTGTAACAAAGAAAATTTGTAGGGCCCATGTTGGACTTGCACCTTGTCATAGTTTTAATCAAAATTATAAAGAGGTCATAACAACTCTGTTACGACTCCAGAGTACTGACGTATTTACAAAAAATAAACTTGGTGCTCAAAAATTATTTTATGAATACAGGCTCTGGCAAGAATCCTTCAAAGCCTGATGCGTCTGAATCACCTTCAAATACAGGCCATTGAAAACTGTCAAGCTGTAACAAAAGTTCGTCAAATGTCTACCTTTTTCAAATAACCAGCAACACAAAATCAAAATAATGCCATATTCCCGCTTAACTTCGCACCACAACACTTTGAAGTCGATACATTTTCACAAGAATCAAACTCAAAAAAATGGCATGGCCGGTTACAAACCCAGGGACAAACCAAATGAGTTTTCATTTGTGTATTGCTGGTTCTTTGAAAAAGGTAGACATCCCACAAACTTTTGTTACAGCTTGGCAGTTTTCTTTGGTAGGCTTGAAATATGTTTTCTGCCATTTAGCCAACGAAAAATTGTGGGCAGAACAATCAAAATTTGATAAAAATTTGAGAGCAGCTATGCCATGTGATTATGCAAATGTCATCTGCAAGCCTCGTTCCAGTGGGTTAAGACAGGTTAGCAACCAAATGAAATATAACACAAATGTTTTTTAGTAACTAAGAGAGCAATTGGGCCCTCTAAGAAATATTAAAGTATAATGGGAGAGTGCCATTGAGCACTCTTAGGAGCTAAGGGTTACTACAAGTACTTGTGATTTGGATTTGTTGAAGTATTTATATCTCAAACTGAGATTATGATTACAAAAAAAAAAAAAAACCTCCCGCCATCTTGTGAAGTTTGCTTACCAACTAATTTGTTTCATATAACCTAATCAATCTCAGTGCACGGGTGACAGTGGAATGAAGACTGGGCAAGCAAAGCTGAACTAAACTAAACAAGTGAAATAACACATTGAACAATAAAAACAGGGTGTGAGACCAGGTTGCTGCTGCCTGTTTTTCATTTAACACCTGGCTAAATGACAAAATGAAGAATTGCAGAACATTAGCCATTGAGCAACATTCGCTTGGAATTTACCAGCAGTGTGCTGCAATGTTCTGCACTCACGATGGGTAATGGCATGTTCACTCCTCACTGCCCACCACCACCTCCACATTGCCATCATTCCAATGCAAACTATATAACATAACATAACATTAGTGGCGAGAACAGGGTGTTCAGCCCAACTAGCTCGCCAGTTTCTTTTGTGAATATATCACTTCAGATACTCAATGACTCAACGGTATCTAGCTTTAAATCAAGCCTGCTTTTGAAAATTCCCAAGGTTTCTGCCTCAACAATATGGTCAGGCAAGCTATTCCACATCGAAATTACTCTTTGGGTGAAGAAATATTTCCAAATATCAATGCTAAATTTACCCTTGGTCAACTTGTGGCCCCGAGTTCTACTAACAAAACTTGCCCAAAGGAATCCCACATAATTCACTTTGTTGATCTCAATCAGATCACCCCTGAGTCTCCTTTTCCTATGACTAAAGAGATTAAGGATTTTCAGCCTATTCTCATATCAAATAAACATAATGATTTAAGTTTTTTTCAGCAAACTCAATAATTTCCACTTAACTTTGGAAATACGTGTTGAGCAGCAGATATCATACCGTATGCCTGTTGACAAATTTAGCTTAAAGACTGACAATGTGGGAGTAAGAAATTATAAATACACTCAGACTGTCACAGCATGTCAAACGCACAACCTACGCAGAAAAATTACGCATTCAATCACTCCAACAGGTCAAGTTTCTCCTCCATTCTAATATTTGGTTTTTACAGCATTGCACAAACTGCATTTCATCATCCCTGTGGAAAATTATGTCAAAAGGCTTGCTGCCGTTTTGTCAAAAGTTAAGCCATTCAAGCAACAATGCAACTAGCAATACCTGGAAACCAAGAAAAAACCACAAAACAAAGTCCTTATTCATCAGTAAAAAGCATGAATTGCAAAATACATTTTACACCAGAAATTTTCAAATCTAGACCTTAAATCCAAATCCAGAGCTGATTTTTTTTTTCTTCCAGAAATTTTTTTGATCAATTTATATTTTACGTTGGCCAATCAGCCTTTGAGCAAACCTCCCTTGAGAGGGGAAGGTGGAAAACCAGCAGTTCGCAGACGTTGAGGACTGTTATTCAATGATCCCGGTTTTACCACTGATCTAATGTTAGTTTTCACAGATCACAGAAATGTATTCTCCATCTCCAAGAAAGACGTCAACCCGATACTAAAATAAATGCAAAAAGAGATGGAAAGGTGAGAGAGTGAAAGAGAGAGAAATGGGGGGATGGTGAGAGATGAAGGAGACGCAGACAGGACAGTGATAAACTCCTGGCGCTGGTGACACTGCGGGGGTGACACTGCAGAGGGCAGGTCTGGGTCAGTCTTGGGTTTGGTTTCACTGGCTCCATGGGACCACTGGGCCCAGGGGTAAGAAGGGGTGGGGGGTCATAAGTAATGATGCGGGGATTGTTTGTTTGTGTGTGTGTGTGTGTGTGTGTGTGTGTGTGTGTGTGTGTAGGGCTGTTGGGCATCCTGTCTGCTCTGCACCAGGATGTCACCATCCCACCCTCACAGAAATATATGACTCCCCTCTCCTGCTCAAGCTTGCACCCCCCATGTGGTATTTACTCCATATTTACCCCCACCCCCTCTGGACAAAATCCAACTTCCCTGCCCACTGGCACAGAGGGGACACAGCCCTTCTCAAACCCAGGACTGGATACAGACCAGAGACAAGCACCTTCAGCAGCCATCTCCACTGTGCTTTGGCAGTGTTAGAAATTCCAGGGGAAAGTAAGTTAAAAATCCAGCTCCGTATTTCCACCAGCCATTTTCATCACTTGGCTGATTAGCAAATCGCTAGGCTTATTAGCAAATCCAGGTAATTTTCACCGAAAAACAGTGGACTTTTTCTTTCCGGACCCCTCTTTTTAATATCTGGACTCAGGCCCAAATAAACCCTTGAAGCCCGCAGCATTATAAAGTTATTTTGGGGAGTTATAAAAATACAAATATCTTTCTCAACCCCCACCAAACACAAACACATAATAAGCACATAATAAGCTTAGGCAATCACAATGTTTCATGCGTCCAAGACAACCTCACAAATATTTGACATTATCCCATTTCTGCACAGCAGAATGTAACTGTGGCAAATAAAATTCAGAGGACAATCGATGATAACTCGATGCACTTTATTTAATCACTAAAACGTGTTTGCCCTGAAAGAACCTCCGGGAGCTTCCAGACGAATGACATCTTTCCCGACAAGTAACATAAACCCCGATTATCTCAGAGTATTTCTCCATGTTTAACTACTGTACATTACATGTTCAGTACACTTTGAAATCTAGGAAGCTTGATACGCAGCAAAGAAAAATGAAAAAAGGAAACTTTTTTTTCAAAATGATCGAAAACTCTCATGGCAGCCAGATTAGGTCGAGACTCAGCCCAAATGACAGAAAAGATGGTGGTTAACGTGCGTCTCATATCAGACGACGCAGCATGTTCGTGATGTTGATCAAAGAACACGCTTTGAGATAGCAGTAACAGTTGCCACCATTTACAAGCGGGCACAGCCGCAAGTCTCCGCAAGGAGGAACAGCTGCTGCGTTTAGCACCAGGAAACCAGAGCTGCAGAATTACGACTCTTCCATTATACCGCTGCTCTCTACACACAGCTGAAGAAAACGACAACACAAAGGAGAAAAAAAATGGTGGAAAATGTGACTGGAGAGGCAGAGGGCATCCTGGGTAGGAAACAAATGGATTTTCATCGACCGCTTTACAGCCGCTTTAAAATGGGCCATTTCAGCTCCCTGGGATGTTTTTTAAATGCAATCGTCAAGTTTGGAATTCAATGCCATCTGTTTTCTTTTCTTTTTTTTTTGACCACACCGACTTCCATTCCACCCATTTAATATTTGTCCATAATACCCAATGGCAGGCACATGCACCAAAGGGGTTTATAAGGCCTTGAAAAACACCTTTCTGACAGGACTAAAATGGCCCCTTCCAAACACACACACACACACACACACACACACACACACACACACACACACACAGACACACAGACACCCTAGTACTTCTATCCTTGTGAGAACAATAGATTGACTTCCATTTATTCTCTGTCTCTCTACAATCTTTCCCTAATCTTAACATTAAGCAACGCACGCAAAACCCCAGACCCTTAACCTAACCTTAACCTAGCCCTAACTCTAACCTTACCCATAAAAGTGGGCTCCTAAATTACTGGCAACCCCAACTGGCAATGCACAAACAAAACTAAAAAATATATACAATATAATTAGTGAAATATGGAATGCACCAACAAATGAGAAATATTGGGCTTTATGAATATTTTGATGTAAACAATCAATCAGAACAATCATTTATAACTAAATAAATTTAAATTTAATGTAGGGTTTTAATTGATTTGCAAATTATTGCATTCTGTTTTATTTACATTCAGCACAGTGTCCCAACATTTATAGAAATGGAGTTGTAGATAAAACTTAAATAAGTGGAATTTAATACCTGGATTAATTTTGGTAGATGTTATTTAGAATAATTTTTAAGGGTGCCATTAATTGTGAAACCTTGGAGGAAATTGATTTCAATTAAATCAGTAAATTATTTTGGTTGGTTCTATTGCAACATTAATAGCATATAGTATTTTTCACACATTCTTATTCAGAGTTTCTCATAAATATATATTTTTTGAATTTTGTAAAGTATTGTTGGTACATTGCCAGTCAGGGGTGCCAGTAATTTTGGAGCCCACAGTAATTCACAATTTGCCTTTGTAGTTGTGAGGGCAGGTGGCAATATCCTCGCTTCCCAATAAATGTCTCCACTCTGTTGGAAAAATACATTTTCTAGTCCCCAATGGGTCATTTTTTCAATAGGGGCAAAAACAGTGAAAATTCATGCCCGGGCCTCTAAATTTTTAGGTTATTGCTTAGGAAAAAAAAAATATTAGCCAAGTTATAAAGCAGGTTAAGCCCCAATCCCATCTGAATTTCATCAATTTTTTTTTGCACTGCAGCATTGAATGTCAGTTTTGCTTTGATTCCCAAATCAGGGTGGATTCATTGTTGGGCTCATATTTAAGTACATTTCCCTTTACCACAACCCAAGGAACAGTTGTCTTAACTAGCATGGTCAGGTTTATTAATTGCAGGAAACCAAATATCATTATCCTCCCAAGAGTCTGAAAAAAAATCCATTTTTGTCCTGGAAAATCAACTCCACTCCGTTACCATCTAATGTAGTGGCTCCCCCTGGCTGGAGACAGGGAAACCAGCAGATTTGATCCTTGCTGAAGAACATTTATGTCACCCCCTTTCCTGTGATAGTAAGCACATGGTGAAGTGGCCAGTGTTTCCTTTGCATTTTCATTTATAACTGTAAAGTCAGGTAAGTTTGCTTTTTCATTTCCACTCCGTTACTTGCAGCCATGTCCATGGAAAACTAGGAGCAACTTATTAAGTGACTTTTTAAAGAAGTAAAGGAGGACCCTAAGGAACATCAATAGGAATCATCAAGTTCTGCCTCACTGCATGGTGGCCATGACCCACTTACTTAAAAACACTCCACTCCATTACTTCCACTCCATTACCATTTATAGTAACGGAGCGGAGTTAATTGGTAACGGAGAGGAGAAAAATTGGTTTTCTTTACATTTGGACAAGGACAAAACCTGCAGTGCATTCCTCACTATACTTCTGTCCAAGCAAAAGGGTAGGTTTGCATACCCCCAACTTCCACCCTCTTTTTTTCTGAAGGGATGGGTCAGATGCATAATTTAAGCTGATAGGTATTTAGTACACATCCCAGAGAGATAACAGAGATAACTTTATGCCCCTCACATAAACCACTGAAAATCTTATTTAATATGTCTATTTAGGGGCAATTTTTCAGTTTATTTTTGTGACATTCTTGAGTAAGTTGAAAGAGAAGCCTCACTAGCACTTTAAGGGCAGTCCTTTTATTTATAAAATAAAATACTGTTTACATTACATTTGGATTTATTACCTTATTAAATGTACTCTTAGGTACAGTTCAATGACCAGGCAAAGACAATGTAGTGTTACAAACATTTCAAATGCAACAATTTCCACTCCGTTACCAGCATATTCCACTCTGTTACTAAATTCCTCCACTCTGTTATGAAGGCCATGCCATGTAGACATAATTACTCTGTGTCTCCAACATTATGAATGACTGAGTATCTTCAACAGAAGTGACAGAACCATAAAAGATCTGTTTGGAAATGGTTACATGTGCATATCATTGTACTTTGTTTTTTTTTAAAAAGTAACGGAGTGGAAAGGCCATGTAAATAAAAATTGCCCATTGCGAAAAGAACAGGAAAAATCCAGCTCTGCTGGTATACTTGTTCTACACTACAGGGCCCACCCTGTCTACCAGAGTTTATTCAGTTAGCAACCTTTTTAATCAGTTATTTGTGATGTCCTAGTTGTGCCCGTATTGAAAAAAATCAAATACAAACCCCAATATATGGTAAGTACAAGAACACACACGCACGCGCGCGCGCACACACACACACACACACACACGCACGCACACACAGACCTCCGTCCCATTCAAAAGACTGAACCTCACCAGTTAAAAGGACACTTCGTGCTTTACACAGAAAGAACAGAAGCTAATGTCTCTTTGCTGGGTCACAAGATCATGGCTAAGAGAATGAGGCATACAGGATTAGCTGCCTTCAACAACTTGTCATGAAAAATACAGGATTAACATTTTTTCAAACAATACAAAAAAATTTAAATCACAGTGTTGAAGTATGGAAACTTTAGACAAGTCTAAAATAAACTGCTTTGAAGACTGACCAGATCAGTGGAAAAACATGCCCTGTTCTATACTAACAACAGTGATAATAATTCAAACTACATTCACTTTTCTCCTGGCAGACACTGTCGCCGTCATGAGCTACATTTACTCAATAACATCCTCCTTATGCTACATGCCGAGACTTGAACCATGGATGTAATTTAATTCTCTTACAGAGGCTCACAAATATAGGGTTTTCTCTAAAATCTGTTAAATGGGTTGAAAACTATTTGCGTGGCAGAATACAGTGTGTTCAAGTTGATGGTTTGGCTTTGACTTTTTTAAATATAAAGAATGGTATCCCGCAAGGCTCTAAATTGGGCCCCATTTTATTTATTAATTATATCAATAATTTATGAAAAAATGTTACTGATGCAAAGTTCCACTTTTATGCTGATGATACAATTATATATACTATTTTGTCTTCTTTAGTGAGTGCAGTTCACCACCTACAAGGCGCTTTTAAAGTAGTTCAGCAGAATTTATGTAGATTAAGGCTCATACTTCATGCAAACAAGACCAAAATGATGTTCTTCTCAAGGTCAAAAGGGGAAATTAAACACGGTTATCAGATTTTAACTCTGAATAATGAGGTGATTGAATGTGTATCAACATATAAACACTTGGGTTTCCTCCGAGATGAAAAGCTGTCTTTTCATCATCATATTGAGTATCGAACAAAAAAGTTGAGGGTAAAATTAGGATTCTGTTTTTGAAACAAAAGCCGTTTTTCTCGTCGCAAGAAAAAAAACTGACTCAAGCAATCTTTCTGTCGGTAATCGACTAAGGTGATGTTCTTTATATGCACACAACCGCATCATCTCTGAAAATGTTGGACTCTGTGTACCATGCTGCATTGCAATGTATTTCTGATCTGGGTTTCCGAACGCATCATTGTAAGTTGTATGAGAAAGTTGGCTGGCCTTCATTGTACAATAGAAGAATGGAGCATTGGTACATCTTCCTGTATAAGGCCATCCTGCATGACCTGCCTTTGTATCTATGATCTCTGCTGACTTACAAAAAATGTAAGAAGTTTTAATCTGCGTTCTTACGGACACATCATGTTTGCCATCCCTCAAACTCGCTGTTTTTGGAAATCGAGCTTTCTCTGTTTTTGCTCCCTCATCTTGGTCAGAGCAACAAAATGATCTTAAACTGGATCATCACTTAAGTTTACACGTTTTTAAAACAAGAATTAAGGCTTACTTAACCAGTGCATGTACATGCTTTACTGCTAAAACGGGTTAATGCATTTTTTTCCTTGTCATTGTCTGTTGTCATTTTCTGTATGAAACTTTTATGCTGCGGTCTTGGCCAGGACTCGCTTGGAAAAGACATTTTTTTATCTCAATGGGATTTATTCCTGGTGAAATAAAGGTTAAATAAATGTATATGGCTGCAAGGACATGAAACGCCGTTTTGCCACAGATTCTCGACACCTCAGCTCTTACCAATGAAGAGACCAGATTGTGCGGCACAGATTTTTTTTAAAAAAGAAAAAAATTCAGTAAAACCATTTCAATATAGAATTTACTTATGTGTTTGTGACATTTTATAGTTTTTAGACCCGTTTATTTTCCGTGACTTGACTGAGAACACAGAAGTGTATAGGTACATTCACGCTACTCGTTAAGAGCATTAGGGCTGTTTCACAATCAGGGGTAAATTCTAAAAAATTGAATAAATTTAGCTTTTTTCTAAAATTATTAGCAGCAAGGTGACATAGACCATTCATTTTAAGTTGCGCTATCATTGACTAATCTACAGAAGCCGTATCTATTTTTTGACATTTTGGTGTCTCATTTTCTTTTAGATACATTTGTACTCCTCACCAATAAAATAGCACTGCACCCAGCAGCTTGTGCAGTCATTATTTAAAAAAAATGGGAAGGTTTTTAAGCTCCAAATAATATTTGGGGGGTCAGAAAAGCATTGATTCATGAAAACTTGACTTTTTCTACCAAGACATTCTGTCCGTAAAAAAATGCCTTCTCCGGAAATGTTTGTTACATTATTAATATTTCAAGAGAGGAGGGGGGTAAGGTTGGGTGTATTGTGTGATTTTGACTCCGCATATTCATACGATTGCGCATGAGGAATACTGTGTCAGTATATGCACTGGTCATTACACTGTGTACCATGTTATATGTTCTTATATATAACATATATGAGTATATGTTCTTCGTCCGTCAAAAACATGTTTTCTCCAGAACTGGTTGAAAAGGTGGAAATAGGCCAGACACATACTGTTTACATACACAGAATTATATTAAAATCACTCAGAAGCATTAATATTTTCAGAAAAAATAAATGTGTGTACAAATATAATTTAGATTTCTCAAATTATCACTATATGTTGTAATGTCAAAATATTTATTCTCCGGAATTTCTGTTTCAGTGTTATGATTTGGGTTATCTCTAACTAATGCACACAGTGCAGTTGAGTTTCATAGTTAAGGTGCTTACTGTAAGATAATCACTTGTGACAATGAAAAAATTCACAGTCATATCGGTCCTATGATCTAGTTTATCAAGTCTTGATTGTTATTCTCAGTAAGCCCTACTCAAGATGTTGTGATGTTTGATGGATCCACAACACACAACTAGTAGATAATACACAAAATACAAGTTAGCATTAGTGAAGCCACTTTTGTGGACCATCACACACTTTTTTTCTACAAATGTATGGGTTATCGATGCATGTCAAAAATGATGTCCTTTCCAGAAAAAAATTGGATAAAAAGGCATGTGTTCTCAAATTGCCTGTAATTTCATTAATGATGAAAATAAACTCTTTATTTTTTCAATATTTTGCTCTTCATCAGCAATGTTAGGAACTATTATTATTCTAGTGACAGTCAAGTGGCTTTACAAAGACAGTAACTGAAATAATTAAAAAAAAAATTTTTTTTTTAATTTTACTAAAATCGCCAAAAACATGGTATTTCAATATTTGCGTTTATAGACTTACAAACTTGAACGACAATTCACTGAATGATGACTGAATTTAACAATATTAATGAGATAAAACAGTGTTTCACCAGAAATGATGTGGCAATGTTCATATGAATAAAATAATATTTTATCAGAAAATAACTGACTTTGTTTGTCATTTGTATGAATTTTAGGAGAACCCAAGCTCCAAAATTTTCAGCATGTGTCCTCAACATCATGTGTAAACAAATAGGCATCAACTTGATTCTATATTCCACATTTGATTTTTGGGGGTCCGTGAGACAAACTTTGGTCCTAAATTGTGAAACAGCCCATTTTGCCGATAGCCCTTTTTTCCCCTACACGAAAAAAAAAAAAAAAAAAAACATAAATAAATACATTTACGTGGTCACAAATTCCACTGTGGGCGGACATGAGAAACTATTATTTTAGTTTAGTTTAGAAACTGCACTATTATATTTATATTAGATAAATATATATCTAATGCGTATAGTTAAAAAGACAGACAGACAGACACGCACGCACGCCAGACATACAAAAATACACACATACACCTACATGGAACATAGAGAGATGCAAACTCGCTATTCTCACAGTCTTACTTTTCCATTCAGCTCACATACAACACAGCTGCGTCTCTTGAACTAATACAGACGATGAACTTCCCCTCTCTGAGACAAAGTCGTGTTCCCCTCAGGTCGATCTGAACGTACCAAGCTGAAATAACAAAAGGCAGCACAAAACAAACAGAGAGTCTTCACGCAAGGAGCACACAGACTTCTGTGCGTACACTCGGCTCCAACGCACGGGAAAAGCTCGAAGCTTTCGATTCTAACCTGAAACGCGCTGGGATATTTTTGAGGGTTTGATCTTGTGTGGCCAGCAGTGACTGCAGAGCCCTTTGGAGCTGGAATAGACACCAGGCTCTGGGCAGCAGGACTGGATACAGGAGTAAAATCATGGCAATACGTGAACTGACAGTGTGGTCCTGCGCTGGGGTTTCTATTTTACATGCATAAATGTATGAATGTTAATGCACAGACAGCTCCCTTTTTACTCACTCACTCATAAACTCTTACACTCTCTCATTCATTCCTTCATTCTCTCCCTCTTTCTTTCTCTCGCACTCACTTTCACTTTCCCACACAAATAGGTAAACGCTTACATTTCAGCTTGCACTTTAACTCTTTCCCCCACACACACGGGAATGCTCTCTTACGCACTTTCACTCTCACTTTAACGTCCTTACACACACAGGCAGGGACTGAAACACACACGCGTACACGCAGTGATTTGCAGGGCTGAGGCCAGGCTTAACCAAACTCCCTAAAAGGAGGTTGATTAAGAGAGCTTAGGAGCTCAGCAGGCCGGAGAGCTTTAAAGCCAGGGATTAGCCCTCAGCTGCGGTAGTCCCCATCTACCCTGCTGTTTTACCGCTGCTTTTGGGCTCGTCCTCGCAGCACATCAGGGTTCAGCCATCAGTCGGGGGTAGAGACGCTAAATCGCAGACGAGGCGTCACCCAACCCGAAAGGGCAGGAGGACGTCGTCCGTCAAAATGGTCGCATCAACCAGGACCCCCTCCAGCCTGGCCGTACCCCCAACATGCTCCGGCTTTCATGTTTACCATGATGAATGGGCAACATTTTCATGGCAACCCATGAAGCCGGAGCACTTTCCAATCACCACACCACTGTGATGGATGTCACTTGAAGGCCCTATCAAAATGACAGTAATCCCACCCAGTATTGAGAGAAGCAAATAACTGATCAACTGATCTTGGCGGGGAGGGAAGTGACTTGAAGAAAACATAAAAATGGGTCATTCGGAATATTTCACCAAATTTTAGCTGATATCTTGGGCAGAACTTCGGCCCTTTAAATGGACGCCATATACTGAGCAACCACTCCACCCCAAGCATGATGGGAAAATACGATCACTCTATGGCCTTCCTATCCTGTATGAGGACATAGTGTCCATTTTGGACACTTCCAGTCGGGCATACAGTTCACTCACACCCAGCCGTTCCACAATACCTGCCAGGTGACGCCGAATATTGCGACAAGTCATTGCATTCTCCACCCTGGGCACTTTGTATATCTGAATTTACATGAAGCGGTTCAGTGATTACGAGCAGCGAGGAAAAACTCCCAGATTTGCGTGAGAGGTTGAGCCTGTGTCACCAGAGTCACTGAGCAGGGCACAAGGCAAAATAATGTCTGGATGTGTGGCTTCGGCCATTTCTTTGCTGTTTAAGGCAGCGGTTTGCAGCCATTTTGGTGTTAAGGACTCTCAAATTGATGCACATCATGATGTGGACCCTTATTTGAGAAGATGCAGTCTTATCTTCTCAAATAGTTTCATCTAGCATGTTGCTGGAGGTCTACCATCCTGTCTTCCTCTATTCCTGCCGTGGTAAAGTATACCTTTCTCAAAACCAATTGATCCCATTTAGCCGCTAATTATAGAGCCAGGTATTCCAGATTAAGGTTGCAACAGAAACCTACAGGATGGTAGATCCCCTGGAACAGAGTTGATGACTACTGCCCTGGAGGGACGAAAAAAAGGAGGGTTAAAAATATCATTATCACATGGCTGTAGCCCAGCTCATGAAATATTTTTGATATTACTCTATGTACATATCACTTTTGCAAACATTTTGCTGGCTGAGAGTGTGGGGGAAAAAAAAAAATCATGCTGTTAATACTTAGTCGACCTGAATACCAAGTGTAACGTTAGTTAAATCAGTATGGCTCAGCACTGTCGCAAGCCAGCCAAATGCCACTCACGAAGTTCACATTACTTAGCTCGCTAGCATGCACATGGTACTTTTTCATAACCATTATGTAATGTTCGTTCGTTAGCTAGCAAGCTAACATTAGATTGCTAGTTGACCGAGTTAGCAACGGTTTGTAAATTCAAACGCTAACGTGAGCTACTAAGTGATTAAGACAGCAGAGCGATGATGTTATCTCAGTGCTAACATAAGATGGGCGCTCGTGGAGTAAACTCATTTCATAACTTTCACATGACAAGCCCACTTGTGCAAGATCCTCCGTTTGATACCCAAAATCAAGAAGGTGGATGACTATGTGGTCATTAAAGCCATCGCCATCGATTCCCATTTCAGCAGAACACATAACGATGACCTTAACAGCCAGAAAGAGGGAAAATATATAATCAAAAATTTTAGGTTTGATTTTGGACCAAATTCTTTATTCTTTTTTCCACAAATACAATAACATGAAAGCTGGTGGAAAAACGGTTGGATGGTAGAGTGAGAGAGCAGTAAAGAGAGAACGAGAGAAACAGACAGAGGCAGGGAGAGAAAAATGTAGGATGAGGAGTGTATCAAAATGACAGAACTGACAAGTGTGTCCTCAGCAATAGCTGGACCAGGACATAAGTATTAGTGTTGCGGTGGGGGGGGTGAGCAGGAGGTATACAGGGGCAGGAGGTAACACAACCCCGATGTATAGCATAATCTCCGCTCAACTCCCTCGTAATGAGTGCGGGGCTGATCAGAGTCAGATGGGATGCCTCGAGCAGGAAGCCTTCAGCTCAAACGATGGGCCGACACCCTTTGTTGCGTCCAATTCAGCTGAGACCAGCCCGTGACCCATGTAAGTAGGCGGTTTCCAGGTTAATGAAAAGCTGTAACTCTGGCTCCGTATCTCTATGGAAGCACAGGGTCTAATAGTGCCTGCTTATATGTGACAAGGGCCAAATTCCTGTCACTAACTAGGACCAATAGAAGTGTGTGTGTGTGTGTGTGTGTGTGTGTGTGTGTGTGTGTGTGTGTGTGTGTGTGTGTGTGTGTGTGTGTGTGTGTGTGTGTATTTGTGTGGGGGGGATGTTGTCAGGCAATCACAGGGATGCAAGGCACTTACGTCTATTTAAACTAATTTAATCTAATTTTCTATGAAATTAACTTTGAAGTCGGTAACATGAGGTGCGCTAGGTTGGGCTACACACCATCTGCTTGGTGCTGAAAGAACGCCCCAACTTTCCCCTCAGACAGCAGGTACACATAGAAGGTATGCAGCCTTCGATTGTTAGAAAATGCTGGAACTGGATGTGTACTTAATAAAGTAACCCATGCAGTAAGAGCTGTAAGTAAATAAAGCTTTAAAGTAACTAAATAAATACATTTTCAGTGGCACAAAGTAGGACGACCAGAAATATCTACCGTTTGCACCAAAACATCACCGCGGTACTGTTTCAGTGCAACAATCCCTTCGTCCTCTTCTTCCAACTGTCTTAGCCCCAGTTTCTCTCTCTCCCTCTCTCTCTACCTCCAGACTAGAAGTCACACTCCAGGAGAAAAACTTAAATATATTTGTATGCTTCACAGTGTTCCCCTCGGCCAGGTCCTTTGATTCTGTGGCGGCTGTAGAAAGAAAGAGAGGAGAAAAAAGATTTGCTCCAGTTGGCCTGCGTGTTAGGCAGTGGACATTAAAGTGGGAGCCACAGTGTAATGAGAGCCATTCCTGCTGTACGCGCCTGAGTGGAGGTGCGTTTGTGTCCGACTCCTTCAGCGTCTGCCTCCGATCCTCTCACTAATGGACTACAGCTCCCCCTCAAGTGCCCCAATTACATCAGGAGTGCGTGACGTTCGAGTGTGTGCGTTTGAGTGCGAGGACGGTGCCTGTATGTGTGTTTGCGTGTGTTTGTGTGTGAAAAAGGGGTGCCAGCATTGGAAGCATGAGTGTCTGCGCACGTGTGAGTGTGTGTGTGCGCATCTCCGCCTGTGAACTCTATGACTGCCTCAGTGAGTGAGCGAGCGAGAAAATTCTTGAGAAGACTGATAAAGGCAGCAAAATAAATACAAAGAGGGAGGGCATGAAAACATGCAGCACTTTGTATGGAGGCCATAAACAATCATTGGCGTTTAAAGCCATTGACTAGCGCAGACCTTCCCAAAACTCTCCTGGAGTACCACTGCGCCATTTTAGAGCTCTCCCTGCTCCAGCAGGGGTGATTCAAATGATTCGCTTGTTATCGAGCAGCTTCATGGATTGATAAGTTGCTTATCATTTGAATCGCTTATACTGGAGAATGTAGAGATATAAAACATGCAGGCAAGCGGCACTCCAGGAGAGGCTTGGGAAACACTGGGCCAGAGAATCCTCATCAACAGCAATGAATAATCAGCCAGCTTAAAACAATAAGCTGCGGCAGAAACTCTGATCGATGTCTGCTGCTAACGATGCTGGGAGCAAGAATCCAATGCGAGTAGCAGAAGTGTCTTTATTGGCATGGTAAATCTAAAGCACATTTTCTCCCCTGCTTTAAATACCTCAGCAGTGAGTCAGCCCGTGACTGGCATTATCCCTTTCCTATGAAGAACTAATGGCAGATCAAGCACAACCGCCCACACGGACACGTGATATCCTTGTGTCCGAGTCCAATGCAATAGACAGCATACCCATTTGATAAACAAGCTAAATTTACTTACTTCCTGGGTATACAATCTTAAAATATTTAACTCACCACCAAAAAAAGCAATAACATTTCACTGTTGAGGGCATAAATGTGCTTTGAAATTAAGGCATTGTATTGCCACCAAACACAATCCAGTGGGTTAAACAGTATAACTTAAAGCAGAGTCATATTATATTTATATATATATTTATATATATATATATATATATATATATATATATATATATATATGAGTGTCTAAAATGGCACTTCGGGCTGGTTTATTATTACATGCAATGTAATATTATTACATTTCAAAAAAGTTGGGACAGGTGCTGTGCTGGATCATCTCTTCCTTTAACAACACTTTTAGCATTTTGGAACTGATGACACCAACTACTGTACTTTTGAAAGCAAAATGTTTTCCCATTCTTGCTTGATACTGGATTTCACCCTTTGCAGCCTTATTTGTAAGATTCTTTGTTTCATAATATACCAAATGTTTCCAGTGACAGGTCTGGGATGTAGGAAGACCAGTTTAGCGCCCAGCCTCCTTTACTATGGAGCCATGTTGTTGTAATATGTTTAAAATGTGGTTTGGCATCATCTTACTGATATAAGCACGGCCTTCCGTGAAAAAGGCCTTGTCTGGATAGCAGAATATGTTGCTCCAAATCTGAATAACTAAATCGTTCAGCATTAATGGTGTCTTTGAAAATGTGCAAGTTACCCATGCCATGTACACTAACGCACTCCCATATAATCATGGATGCTGACTTTTGAGCTGTGCGCCAATAACAAGGCAGATGATCCTCTTTAGCCTGGAGGATGCAGCGTCCATATATCCCAAAAAGAATTTCACTTTTTCCATTGGTCAGACCACAGGACACTTTTCCACTTGAAATTGAGCTTCAGTGAGTAGGAGACAGAATTTCTATATATTGTTTATAGAGGTTTTTATCTTTACGTGACTGAGCTTTAACTTGAATTTATGGATGCAGCAAAAGACTGTTCACTGACAATGGTTTTCAGAAGTGTTCCTGAGCCGGTGAACTTATTTCTGTCACAGAATCCTGTTTGTTTTTGATGCAATGCTGCCTAAGGACGCGAAAATCATGGCCATCGGTTCTCAGCCTTGCGTTTAGGGATTACTCCGGATTCTCAAAATGTTTTAATGACATTGTATACCATAGATGATTATATTCCCCAAATCTTTGCGAGTTCATGTTTCGAAACGTTACTCTTAAATTGAACAATTTGCCCATGCGGTCTTTCATAGAATGGTGAAGCTCTTTCCATCTTTACTACAGAAAGACTCCACCTCTCGGGCATGCTATTTTAATACTAATGGCATGTTATTGACCTGTTACCAGTTACTCTAATTGGCTGAGACGTTCTACCTGGTGTATTGTTTCAGCATCATACAACTTATTCAATCTTTTGTTGCCCCATCTCAACTTTTTTTCACCACTTACCTGGAATCTTTTCTTTTTTTTTTTTTAATTTGGCATCTCCAATCCCACCCAAATCTGGAATACCCAATTGGTGAACTATGTACAAAGCTTTCTCGTTTGCGACCCCTTGCTGCCAACTCAGGACAGTGAAGACAGTTCACGGCTCTCCTCCAAAGCATATCTCCATCAGCCACTGCTTCTTATACACCCATTGGTTGAATCTTTGCGTGTTCAGAACGAGGGCGGAGGATTCCCAGACATGAACAGACTTAGAATCTTCCTGACGAGCGCCCGTCTGGCCAACAGGAGGAGCTTGAGCGACGAACAAAGCTGTTTTTATTGATCTCTCTTTTCCCGGCAGTCCCTTCCCAATTTGAAACTCTGTAGCGCGATGGCCAATTGGGCGCTACTCTGAAAAAGCCGCCAACCACTGCCAGTTGGTATGACCGGGGCTCGAACCTGCGACATGATAGTCACTCCTGCGCTGCTACACAGTGCCTTAACCGAGTGAGCTATCCGGCAGCTCGACTGGAATCTAATTAAAAACAAGCAGATATTTTTCAAACACAAAATTTCTATTTCAACATTTGATTTGTTGTCTTTGTACCATCTTCAGTTGAACATAGAGTTCAAATGATTTGCAAATCATTGAATTCTGTTTTAATTACATTTCACACAGTGCCGTAACTTTTCATGAGAGGGGTTTGTATGCTGTTCGACTGGGATGTATGTTGTTGGATAGTGGGAGGAATCCAGAGTACTCAGAGGAAACCCACGAGAACACGGGGAAAAACATGCTAATTCCACACAGAAATACCCCAGACCTTACTAATTCAAAACCACAACCTTCTAGCTCTGAGGCAACTGTGACTACCCACCGTACCACGGTGCAACCCGGCGATATATTTCTCCAATCAAAATTAAATTTACTCAACTCAATTTACTCAACCACTGCTCTCAAAGCGCATCTGAGAAGCCAGCCAATAGTTCATTAACTTTGAATGCCATTAAATAATTTTTAATACTATGTGCATTAAGCTGAATGTTTGAAATATGTCAATATAAAACAATGACTACATCACTGATTCAAAAAAAGACTGAAATGCACAATTTTACATAATTTTAATAACAGCGATCATTAACAGAGATTGTAATATATTACCAATTTACAGTAAAGCATTATTTCCAAATGCTCCTCATCAAAAACAGCTGATCCATCTATTGAAGTCTGATCAAGCACACTTTCCTGCAGCCTTGGATTCTATTCTGTGATTGTAAATATTTTAAACTCTCACAAGGAGCTAAATCACAGTTTAAGCATCCGAGTTATGAAGCACAGCTGATCCTATTATGCAATGCAATCAATGGGTTTTGCAAATCGCACTGCATGAGCAGCTTTTTTGCAATACAAGATCCTATTTTTTTTTTTTTACATCTACTGTACATGGTTGATACTGGGAATCTCTTGAAATACTGATAACATAGCCTTTGTTTATCTTAAAATTACTGGCAAGAAAATGATAGCCCATAGAAATAAGTATGGAGCCTTTAATATCATCGAAGTTAAGAATCTTCTTCAATATGTCCTTTTTAAAGAGGAGAACATCACTGACATATATTTCTGGTATTTCTACATGTGTTTTATGTCTGATGGAATGCACACAGAGTGATTGCTATGTTTATTTCAATTAAACTCAAAGCCGCAAGGACCAAGAGGTATTTTTCTAAACATAACCTGGCCAAGAGAGGGAGGGAGAATTCTATTTCAGGGGTATTTTCCATATGAGGTCGCGCAGGGCAATAATTTGGTACAAACCCGATTTGGAAAATGTTAGTACAGTATGGAAAATTCATATAAAACCATAAAGCGCAATTTCTACATCTAGATTGACTAGTATTTCATTCAAGTCAGAATGGAGACAAGATATTTAATGCTTTGTCTGGTCAAATTCATTTTATTAGGAAGTATACATCCATTCAAGCCAGCAAAATATTCCAAACATTCCAAAAGCAAGCAGTCTTGCAGCAATGATAGAAGATATGAAAATTTAATGTGAAGTTTGACATTTGAATCAATGAAAATCAATGTTAAGGTCACTAAATAAAAGTTCAAATACATTTATAAGACCTTCTGTAGTACAATCCTAAGCTCTGAAGCAGTTTTGGTGATACGAGTCAATAAATATGTCAATATGTATTCAATATGTCAATTGTGAACTATAAAGGTCACAGAATGTCAAGCTGTGGTCAGGAAATGGACTTCATACCGAGGGCTGACTGCAATAAACAATGTAAAACATCTGAACATAACTGTTTATTGCAGTCAGCCGTCGATATATGCTTCTCTAAATGTCTCTATACAAACCTTGGCTCAATCTGTGACCATTTGAGTGATACAAGCCATTGTAATTTCACTGTGGAGTTTGACCCTCAAAAGTCACTGACAGTCAAGTTGAATGTCACCAAATGAAAGTTCATATGCGACTTCCTAGATGTCAGTAACACAAACTTAGGCACCATCTGTGACCGTTTTAGTGATACAAGTCATTGAATATTCATTCGGTCAATATGAAGTTCACCAAATGAAAGTTCATATGACTTCCTTTATGTCTGTAATACAAACCTAGACTGCATTTGTGACCGTCTTGGCAAGACAAGCCATTGTAATTGTATTATGTCAAGTTTGACCTTCAAATGTCATCAACAGTCAAGCTGAATTTCACCAGAAGATAGTTCATATGTGACTTCCTATGTCAGTTACACAAACCTAGGCTCCATCTGTGACCTTTTCAGTGATAATAGCCATTGAATATTCACTAGGTCACATTTGACTTTCAAAGGTCAATATGGAGGTCACCAAATGAAAGTTCATACATGACTTCCTCTAGTACAAACTCACACTCAATCTGTAACGATTTTGCTAATATAAGTCATTGAAATTTCACTGTATAGTTTGGCCGTTCAAGGTCACTTAAGGTCAAGTTCAAGGTCAAGGTCATACATGACTACCTATATGGCCACAACACAAACCTAAGCTCTATCTGTAATAGTTTTGGTGAGAAAAGTCATTGAAATTTCACTATGTGACGTCAAAGGTCACCAGAGGTCAAGTTCAAGGCCACCAAATGAAAGTTCATGTATGACCTCCTATACATCTTCAAAAGAATCTGAAACTATCGGTAACCATTTTGCTGATATACGTCATTGAAATTTCACTGTGAAGTTTGGGCATTCAAGGTCACTGAAGGTCAAGTTCAATGTCACCAAATGAAACTTCATACATGACTTCCTATATGCCCGCAATACAAACCTAAGCTCTCTCTCTAATACTTTTGGTGATAGAAGTCATTGAAATGTCACTATGTGAAGCTTGACCTGTGAAGGTTGCCGAAGGTCAAGTTCACGGTCACCAGATGAAAGTTCATACATGACAGTTCATACACTTCCTATAAGTGTTCAATGCACATATGTTCCAAATCTTCAATATTTTCAAGCCCAGAAACCTTTGAAAATTGTAACATTTTGCTTGACCTCAAGTTTGACCTTTCAAGGTCATCTGAGGTCAACTTTAACACAGCCAAAATATAGGTCATATATTACTTCCCATATGTCAGTAATAGAAACTTAATCCCTATCTGCGACCATTTAGCTTCCACAGGCAATTTGGCCCATTCTCCGTAAGACCTGATGTTAAAGTACAGTGCCCCCACTAAACTCACTTCCGTCGATTCAATCAAAATGGCACTTTTACTGTACATAAAGTGTATCAAGGTGAGTTGATTTCCAGATTTAGAAAAAAAGTTATTAGACAGTTTTTGAAATTTTTAATTAAAAAAATTTAAAAAATAATTTTTTGAAATCTTAAGTCATATCTTTTAACATGACCTCGAGTTTGACCTTTCAAAGTCATCTGATGTCAACTTTAACATAGCCAATGTATAGGTCATATATGACTTCCTATATGTCAATAATACAAACTTAATCTCTATCTGCAACCATTTGGCCTCCACAGGCCATCTGGCATATTCATAAAGTACAGCGCCCCCAAAAGACCCACTTCCATCGATTCAATCAAAATGGCGCTCGAACTGTACATTGATGGTACCAAGGTAAGTTGATTGCCTGATTTAGAAAAAAATGTATCACTCAGTTTTTGAGAAAATAATCTTTAAAAATTTCTCAGTCCTATCTTTAACATTGGAGCCAAAATTTCTAGGGCCCATAAAACGGACAAAAATTATTCAATCCAAAATCCGAGAAAAACGCCTGGAGATATGGGGCTCTAATGTCTTGGCACAGCGCAGGGTGGCGCAGTGTGGCGTAGCCCACGCAGTGGTAATTTCGTCCGGTGCAGCCCGCACAGTGGTAATTTCATGTGGTGCAACACCATACCCAGCCAATTCGGCAATTTGGTAGACGGTCGTGCGCCGAGATGGGTGTGGCGGCGTAGTGGGGGGAGGTGTCACATATTCATCATGACGCAGTGACCATTTCGTGGATGAAGGCCCCGCCAAAATCGTGCAGAGCTCACCAGCTCCAACCTGGTTTACTTTCTGTGCAGTGGTAATTTGGTTGACTGGCGCATAGCGCGCACAAGTCACTGAAACCTCACAGGCAGGTTTCCAGAATGTCAGCCACATTTCAATGCAACAAATAATTACAGCAACCATTATTTAATGTAACTATCTGAATATGGACACAAATTATAGTATCTATATTGATTGTCCTGATGTCAGATTAAAGGCGGCTGGCACGCGTAATGGAAACTCTACCTGGCTTAATCAACGCAGCTGAATCTGTGAGGCAAACTAACGACTTCACATCTTTCTTAGCCAACCACAAACTGCCTCGGCATCAGGCAGTGCGTAATGCTTGTGTTCTATGCTCAGTAAAGCCGCTTGCACACTGGACGCGAAACAAATTTTTTGCATGATTGCATTAACTTTGACTGTAATCAAAGACGTGAATACACGTGGAATGCAATCTGTCCTGTGAAAATTCATTTTGTGTCGTGTGCAAGCGGCTACTAGCATTACTGTCATTTAGGTTTTATCGTTTTTAGTGAAGGAAAGGAATACAGCCTGATTGCTATGATCTCGTACTGAGTATTGATCACATATTGAAAATAAATGTGTGATGTATCTCGCATTGTTGTCCATGCATGTTAATCCCAAAATTTTAAGCAGCAACAAGGTATAATAATAGGAACACACTATCCATCGTTTCTCTTCCCAATGATGCAGGCAGAAGAAAGAAATGAGCAACTGTCGTATTTCATTCCACCTTCATAAGTTTGAATGATCTGACGTAGTTTCATTTTGAAATTCCATTCAAGTTCGCTAATGGTAATGATTCGAGAATGCCCTAGCTAGCCAGCTAACTCGAAATCGTAATGCTTAATATAGACGTAAGCGGTGTAGAAAACATGCCTGAAGCAGCAAAGTAAAATGCAACATTAACGCATCATGCAGATATTAGATAGAGGCTTCTTTATTTCGACACTTCAAAAGGTGAGTAGAGGAGCTCATTTTATTGGTGAAGATTTGACTCGGCTGTGTTAAACCCACTTATGCCTTCTCTCCTCCCTCTTTGCCACTTGCGCCAGCAGGAGGGACAGAGGAGTACTTGCGCCGGGCTACGCCGGGCACGAAATGGCAAAATACGCCTGGATACAGCCCGTTGGCCCGGCTCTCCCCCCATCCGCCGCGCCTGCACCTGGTCAACGAATTTAGAACCCATGGTCTAGTAGTATGTTATTGCATATTTACACGAAAATTCATCAGGCCAAAAAAAAAAAAAAAAAAAAGATAAAAAATGTTCCGGACGACAGACGACGGATGCCACACCACGACAATGGCTTAAAAAGCTAAAAAGTAGGGCTACCTCAGTTAAGGACTAGCAATGAGGTTAAACCAGATATATATATCTAGAATAATGATGTGATTTAGAACAGCTGATGTCAGAAGGTAATCGTAATTATGACCGGGTATAAAATCAGAATCCAGGAAAGGCCTAGGGCATCAGGACCAAAGATAGGCAGAGGATTGCCAAGTTCTACTCAATTGCATGAAAAAACAAGTCGACATGGTCTACAACATCCCCCGCCAATCGTGCGCTTCTCATTTTTCGAACTCAATCAAGGCCTTTATGGTCTGAAGCTACACACCAAATTTGGTTACTGTATCTGTAGTAGTTTCTGAGTAAAGCTGTCCCCTTTATCTCGGACGGACGGACGGACGCACACACGGACGGACGGACGGACGGACGCACGGAGGTCAAACCTATATCCCCCTCCCACTTCGTGTTGGCGGGGAATAAAAAAATCATTCAAAGGATTAAAGAAAGGAGTAGGAGATGATTTGGAAATTTCACCCTTTACAATGCATAACATAATTAAAATATTCAAAGCATCTGGAAGTATTTCTGTGCGTGAAGGGCAAAGCATAAGCGTAAGCGTAAGCAGAATATTCCTGATCTCTGATCACTCAGATGACACAGAATAATGAACAGTCATTTATATGTTAGAAAAATAATATGAAGAGTTGGTTTTTGGGAGTGAAAATATGTCCTGTTGTTGCTCCTTGGATATGGAAAGATTTCCCAAGTCACAGGCAAATCATCTACAGCAATCAAAGTAGGGTGTAAAAATTTGAAAAGTCTTTATTAAAGCTTTCTCAGCCACAACATGTCAAACATTGATTTGAATATACGATAGCCATATATGAAGGATAACATACACACAAACACACAGACCTTCCTGGACTTATTGTCAGATACGAACTTATCCATGGAGCATGTGAGCCAATTCTCACAGCCAGCCTCACCCATCCGCACCCATTTATTATTTAATGCTTGAAGAATACTCAAAACATGTCGGATGTAACATTAAAGACAAAAAAAAAAATTTGCTCACTGGATTTCATTTGATTAGCCAATTGTAGCCTACATTTGTACCGATTGCCAGAATATAATACACAATTGCCAGGAGGCAGACACACATACAATTGAAGAGTGTTCTAAACTTAAATGACAAGGACTGCTGAAGACCTCTTCCCCTGAAGGTTGCTGGCATCAGAGATTTAATTAATCCAAATTTCCTCCCCATTAAAGTAAAAACATCAATTTCCCTGTCCTTGTATGCCCACTGGCAAGTCATTCAATTCCAACAAACTCGTATTTTAATTCCAAAACTGCATTTTGGTTACGAGTAATCGTGGCCACAGTAGCACAAGGTAGGCTATACAAGAGGCCATGCGATCACATGACAATGGCCGGAGTGCACAGCAGCCGATGCAGCCAGAGTGTTCTCTGAGGTGCACTGTATTCCACAATAAAGTACATTCAATTTTCTGCCAAGACCCAGGTGATTTAATGTGGTGGACTGTGAAGAATGTCATTTCACTCTTTTTCTCAACATCATAAATGCCAAATAAGTTTATTTAAAATTGTAACTAAATAAATCAAATGCTTTATTAGACCACTCTCGACAAAATAAAGAAAACATAAAAAAAAGCAAATTAGGTGGCACCATTCTCTTTCGTGTACACTAAAGGCTCGATATAAACTGGCAGAATTGGAATTCAAGTTTACCCAACCTAATAAAACAGACTGTCCCTCTTTCAATCACACCTATTTGAGGCTGTTGCATAGTCCATCCATGCATTTAAATGAATACTGAAGTCCCACTCCCATTGATGGATTGTGGCTGCGATAGTCACAACACGATATACAAAAAAATCGAGCCCTTAATACATTTTCTGTGTTCCACGCTTTCCCTTTTATCATCATTAAAGTAAATATATTTGAAAATGTTCTTGCTGTGTTTGCATTCAAAGTAAACCAAATCCCATTAAAATATTGAAAGGATCTGTTGCCCATTTATGTTTGTACTGTGTGGGCTATGCAGTCTATATTCTAAAGCCATAAGTTGAAACTGTTTAATTATTTTGGGTATAGTTTCCATTCGCTTTACTGGAGGTTAATTATCATAGCTGTTCACAAGTACTCCTGTAATGTCAACACAGGTTGTGGTGTACTCTCCTGATGCTAAGTGGTATTGGCACTATTATCATAACAGCCCATTAAGTACAAAAAGAAATGAGCGCATTTGTGTAAGTGTATGTGCATGAGTGTGAGAGAATAAGTGTACGTAAGGGTCTATACATTCAAAAATTTGTGTGTGTGTGTGCACGCGTGTGCACTGGAGCATAATGTATTTGGAACGGGACTAAAATCAGACAAATGTCAGTGGTGACCACAGTTGGGATTCCAGTTGCTATTATATTATGCACTAGCAGTACTCAGTGACCAATTAGCAATCGGACGCCTCCACCCTCCTCATTCACAGGAGTAGATAACCATGCAGCTTAGCAGAGCGACTGGATTCATGGAACCGCTAGCAAGCTCACTGTGGCTTTGAACACGTGAGTAAAAAATGACTTTGACATCGTAGATCGATGCGACCACTGCATTGGGGGCGGACGTAATGGCATCATAAACCAGTGAACTGATGCTCACGGCTTCTCCGAGCTAAGAGGAGTTGGCTAGTAACCAATGTCAGTCGGGTGCAAATAGCAGGGAACAAGCGAGTTTGCAGTCTCGCAACTTCCAAATTCCAGGTTAATTTAACTACAATTCTGTTGATAAACACATTAATGTAATTCAGGCAGAGATGTTGAATGCTAATGTAAACAGTTTAAAAATTCAAGAGAACTGCACCTGCTCAAGGAACTTATTTG
The DNA here is from genome assembly GCA_029721435.1 of Gymnothorax reevesii. Classification (NCBI taxonomy): domain Eukaryota; kingdom Metazoa; phylum Chordata; class Actinopteri; order Anguilliformes; family Muraenidae; genus Gymnothorax; species Gymnothorax reevesii. The sequence continues at coordinate 163,869,276 of CM056573.1, read as the reverse complement.
CATTTTAGCCCATGGAGGCCAGCCCAAAAGAAACACAAGGGCAGGCTTTTGTGTTTACATAGCAAAAAAAAATGGCATGGCAACAGCACTGTGTGTGTGCTTGTGTGTGTGTGTGTGTGTGTGTGACTGCTCAACAAATATCATACCTGCAGTCTGCATTCCCAGTGTGCATTTAGTTGGCGTAGCACACTGGCAGTCATTTGTACATTATGTTCAAAATCATCCTCCTTCACTGCTCTCAGATGACAAAGCTGTGGCTTAGTCTGAGGGAAACAGGCATGAAGAGAGTTCCAAAACGTAGGTGCCTCCAGATATTACAATCTCTTTGTCCAGGAAAATGACTGCGCAAGTGAGAGCAGATCCATTTTTAGTCCTCATTTCCTAAAAGCAAACCACATAGCGGCGCTTGTACAATTTACAAGAATGACTAAAGATCTTCAGCTGCAGTTAAGTCTGTGTATGGAGTTAGTATGCCTCTACCTCTGATAGCCCCCAGAGTCAAAACTTGACAAACGTAGAATTAGTAAATTCAAAGGCCTTTTCTGAACTCACCATGTGTTTTGAGCAATAACTCATGATTGAAAAGTCTAATTAATACCTCATACTGCAGTAAGAATGAGTTAAGACAACAAGTCGCATTTTAGCAGTCAGTTTATGCATTTCAGAACGCCGTAAAGAGCAGGAGTATCCACTCATTATGTCTACAATACTCAATACTGCAGAGATCACTGGTTCACAATCCTTGAGGTCCGAGGTGATTTTCCACCCTTCCTTTATATGGGAGTCCTGACTAAATATTCTGGCTAATCAGAATCACTCATAGTTCAGTCAATTAGTTTATTACTCGAAGGGAAAAGAAAAGCAAGACTAGATTTGGATTGAAGAGACACGGAATCAGTCCAAGACTACTGAACTGCTAACACACAGACACTTAACCAGGTCATGACCAGCAGTGTATACTTATTAACAAGCATTAAGGACTATTGCAGAGCTGATGATAATATTGATGAGCCACGGCCTTCATTTTTCATCAGAAATCTAATTTTAGATAAAGGCCAAATAAATTTGAGAAAAATATGCATTTCAGTCAACATACAATGCAGTAAAAAATTTCCTTTATATAAAATTATGAATCTTTTATGTGAAACACCACCTGCTATTGAATAACCACAGTCATGCAAATAGCTATATATACGTACAAAAACACTCGCACATTCATGCACACAAACACACACGTACATAAAACTGCAACTCTTCAGGACAGGTTTTATCACTCTTTTAGGAGGAGAATTACAAAGAAAATAGAAAGTGCCCTTTTAACCCTGACCTCGTATGAGCAGAGACAGGGCGCAAGGTTTATCTGTAATAAACCCCATACCTACTGCGGGCCATAAATCCTGCCTCAGCACTTTGGGGTATCTGATATCTATGTGGCCCTCCTCAACCCATCCCACTGCCCCCCCCCCCCCGAAACCCACCGTTTCCTCTCTAAGGTGGTGGCTTCTCCTCAAAGAGCCGGCAAGTTCAGCCTTATAAGGCACGCCTAGAAGTTTATTTACCAAGAAACTGCTGCTGTAAATGACAGACAAGTGGCATAATTTATAGAAAAATGGGAGGGATTTATGACCTGGTGGGGGGTGGGGGGGTCAGGGTTGCGCTGGAGTCGAGCCAAAGGTCCCGGCGTGGCTTGCCAGAGACCGTAAAGCTTTAGTGCTGGAGCATGAACTGTTTACTGCGTCAGGACGGGTGGCTGTAGAGCCCTGCATCAGGCTGAGCCTCGTGAGAGAGAGAGAGAGTGTGACTGAGTGAGAGAGAGAATTGGAGCAAGACAAAGTGAGAATGAGAGAAAATTAAAGAGGGAGAGAGAGAGAGCACAAGACAGGGTGCGAGAGAGACGATATAATGAAAGGAAAATACAGAAATGAGAATTCAGTCCCTTTTCCTTTCTGCACCATGGGTTGTGAGAAGAAAAAAAAAAACTGGATGAAATTTATTGGAGTAAAGGAGGAGGAAGGTAAAGGAGCTGTAATCCCGACGAGCACCGAGGGGAAAATGGAAAAATGATGAGTCTTATTTCTGGCCAAATGGGTTATGGGCTTTGGGTATATCAGCCCACAATGCAAAGCACAGATGATAAAGCTTGAGAATGATAGAAGAAGAAATAAACAAGAGCTAATTTCACAGCATTAATCCTTAAGTGCAGCACAGGCTGCTGGGAAACGTATTTCCTAAGTCTGGGTGGTTTCAGTCGGGCTGGCGACGTAAATCCTCGGGAACTTTGAAATATTGAAGATGAAGACAAATTTGAAATAGCGACAATGACGACACGCCGGGGAATACCAGGGGGCGACGGAGGAAAAAGACATATGGTACGCGGCTTCCAGGAGGTTACATCGTTTAACCGTGGAGCTCCAGCTAGCACGCGCCCAAAGGGAGTTCGGCTGCGATGAAATGAGTGATGTCGCGGAGAATGTTCAGTTAAAATATCGCTCGGTAGCAGGCCACCTTGCTGGAAGCCGCATCCGAGGCCCTCACTCATAGCTTTATTGTTTTTTCATGTGACACACGGCGTGCGGCGCTCAAGTATTCTCCCTGGATCGGACAATGGTCTGTTGTTAGACCATTAGGGCAATAGATGTCTGTAATTTAGTCATGCCAACAGGGGAGCCAAAAATCGCACTTTAACTACCCTTTTGAGCAAGCTGGCCTCATTAGCACTGAAGAACACATATACCTGGTTCATTGGGGCTGAGCCACAGTTAACACTGAAATAAACAAGTGGTGCCAGGCACAACATACCCAACCCGAGGGACACGTTTTAGTGCGTTTGGTGTTGAATAACTTGGGACCCTATGACACTCGACCCCTACCGCTAATGAGTCTAATGACATCACACTATAGAGTAGCATATGGTTGGAAGCAGAACTGAATAATGCATATTTTGAATCCAGTTAGAAATTAATTTGAGCAAATTTAAGGAAGTTATAGAGAGAGAAAAAAAAAGCATTTTGGCTTTTCAGTGACCTTGATCTACAACGTAATTTGGTCCAAAATTTAATAAGATGACCCTGGACAACTGCACACCTTTCTCAAACACTTGGTGAGATGTGAGAAAACAGATTTTGCATCGCACTGCTCCACTTCCCCTTCATTTTACTAAAACAGTTTTACGCTGAATGGATATTCCATACATGATGCAATTTTTTTACTAATTGTGGGCATTATAATTACGGTATTTATTGTTGTGTCCTCGATTTGTCGCACTTCATCATTGTGGTGAATTGGCAGATGCTTTTGCCTTGCCTCGGGGCTCCCTTGAAAAAGAGATTTCAATCTCAACGGGACTTCCTTGGTTAAATAAAGGACAACTAAATGCATAAAACAACCAAACAGACAAACAAATCAGTAAATGCCACTGAAACCAGTACCATTCCCCCTTTGGGTGAGGGATGAGGAAAAGAATAAGCAGTAAACAGCCTATACTGCTGAATGCTTTTGAATGTGGTGTCAATGCTACACTAATACTTGCTCCAGAAAAGAAAAAATTATTTTTGTTTTTAACGAAGAGTGTAAAATAGCATAATATTAATCCAACGCAATGCATTTCCACAAATCATTTTGTGCAACCTGTAAAAATCTTTTATTAACAGATGTATTGTACACAAGCTCATCTGGGTGTTTAATCACTTCCAACTCAAATAAAGTGTAACCTCTCTCCCTCCTCCTAGATTCTAGTAACATTTTAATTTCCATTGTTTGCATAATGGCAGTACTGACATTGTGGATATATGACTATACCCACAGCGAAGTAATTCAAAATATCCATGCTGTAAGACATTATTAGTGGTCCTCAAAGGAAAAATAAAGACCTTTTGGGCATTTCAATTTCCTGGAAAGTTTAAAATGTCTCAGCTTACCGGGAAGGTTAACACTAACCTCGCTAGTCGGACACAGGCTCTGGAGTACACGGGCTGGGATACCAGTGCTAATGCAAGTTTACCAGGCAATGCAGTCAGAAGGATGAAAACATTTTTCTTCCATTGCACAGCGATTTCCACACTTGCCATTCAACCCATACCAAACGCTACGGCCATTTTTTAAGCCTTAAAACGATCAGCAAATCTGCAGTTCCTTCACCTCTGAGATAACACTACCAACGATTCTGAGGTGTATCATAGCTACATAGTGCTTGAACCATTTAGCAAGCATCTTTATCTAAAGTAACATAAAATAATATTAACTACCTGTACATCGTAAACGTGCTCGAAGACTGGCATGTCAAAGAAAATAACAGGCACTTTAAAAGCCAAGAGAAGTGAAACCACAGCACACATTACTGAAAATTCTAGAGAATAAAATGGGGTTTTATGCTGCTGACAACATTCATGAAAGACCCCCCGCTCAATATTTCCCAATTAAGATGAGGCTAAAGATTCAAAGATATCAGATGCAGTTAGAGTGGGCTTTGACTGTGGTGCCAGTTGAAAGCAGTTACTGAGAGTGCAGTTTATGTTCATGACAGAGAGCAGTGGCTATCAAACAATCACATCTCTGACACGGCTCCGCCGTTTCTCGGAGCCATTTCCCACAATCAAAGGGGAAGGTCAAGCGTGTTTGCTGGCAGGGTTTGTTTCAGGTGCAGACACAATAACGCAAACATCATCAGAATAAGAGTATGCTGAAAAAAATTCTGCCTTAAGGGTTTTAGTCTCACTGAGGAAAATGAGCTCTTTCTTGCAACAGCTCGCTTGACAAAAGCATGAAAGATTTCCATCTTTCATTCAATCCATGAAAGAAATTCTCTCACCTCATTCGCAAAATTACAGTCAAATGAAGCAAAAGGGCACAATCCCAATTCAGAAAACATGAGGGTGGTATGTAAAATTAAATTTAGAACTGAAAACAGTGATTAAATGATCTTTCATCTGTATACATTGAAAACAAAACAATAGAACATTACTGATGTTTCACCACATTAATTATTTTTTTTCCAAAATAAACACTCACTGCAGCTTTGAATCTCAATAAGCTTTTAAAAAAAGCTAAGACAGTTAAAAATTTACCTCTTTGTAAAGTTGTCATCTCATAAATGTAAATCACTTAAGACACCAAGTGATTAAGTGTTACAGGCTCATTTTGTCTCCTGAAGGATTACACCATTCCTGGATGCTGCAACAAATCATGATTACAAACACTAGCTGACATCAGCAGTTTCAAATCGCATCACTATTAAAATGTATTTCTCACTGCTAGTCCCAAATTAGTAGCTCCGCCCAGCTTTTAGGGAAAATGTTGCAGGCCTGAATGACAGATAAGGATGCTCAGTGTAGTGAAAAAGTATTTGCCCAATGTACAGATTTCAATTTTTTACCTCCGCCAAGAAGGTTATGTTTTTGCCTGGGTTTGTTTGTTTGTCTGTTGGTTTCCAAAATAACTCAAAAACTTATGGACAGATTTTGATGAAATTTCCAGAGAAGGTGGGTATTAAGTCAAGGAACAGGTGATTAAATTTTGGCAAATCTAGGCCAAATTACTGATGAGATATACGTCAAAGTTCAAGATTTCAAGTCTTTCCAATGGGCCGGAGTTCGAATCGCCGTGCTTTTGGGTTCTGCTGCCCCCTGGCGGAGGTCTGCGCTCTCTGAGTGCTTTTCTAGTTTTCTTATTTGTCATATCTACGTGTTTTAAATCAAACTAATTTTAATATATAACAAAGACAACCCAGGTAAACACAAAATGCAGTATTTAAATGATCATTAGATTTATGGAAGGTAAAGAGTTATTCAAAACCAATGCCACTCCTGTGGAATTTGATAACTGCCTGTGTGACCCTTGGTGGAAACAACAGCAATCAAACGTTTGTAATAACTGGAAATGAGTATTTTACACGACTGTGGAAGAATTTAGGCCCCCTCTTCTCTAAAGAATTCTTCTTATTCAGCCATACTGGAGGGGTGTTGAGTGCGAACTGCCTGTTGACAGTCATGCCACCACAACTCAATTGGATTCAAGTCAGGGCTGACTAGACCACTCCAAAATCTTAATTTCTTTTCTTTTGAACCATTCAGAGGTCAATTTGCTTGCATGCTTTGGGTTATTGTCCAGTTACATAACCCAACTGCGTTTCAGGTCACAAACTGATCGCCAGGCATCCTCCTTCAGGATTTTCTGGTAGAGAGCAGAATTCACGGATCCACCAATTATGACATGTCGGCCGAGTCCTGAAGCAGCAAAGCAGTCCAAGACCATCACAAACCATCATCATAACTGACTGTTGATATAATGTTCTTATTTTGGAATGCAGTGTTAGCTTTAAGCCAGATGTAATGGAACCCAATCCACCAGAAAGTTCAACTTTTAACTCAATAGTCTATAGATTATTATCCCATAAAAAAGTCTTGGGGGGCATCAACTTATTTTTTGGCAAATTGGTGACGAGCCTTTGTGCTCTTTTTGGTCAGCAGTGGTTTTGGTCTTGGAACCCTCCCATGGATGCCATTTTTTCCATCTCTTTCTTATTGTAGAATCATGAACTCTGACCTTAACTTAGGCAAGTGAGGCCTGCAGTTCTTTAGATGTTAGCCTTCATTTTTATGTGACCTTGGATGAGTGGTTAATGTGCTCTTGGAGGAATTTCAGTTGGCTGGCCATTGCTGGGAAGGTGCACCAGTGTTCTGTGTTTCTCCATTCGTGGATAATGGCATTCAACTTGGTTTGCTGGAGTCCCAGGGTCTTAGAAATGGCTTTGTGACCCTATGGAGACTGATATAGGTCAACGACTGTTTCCCATCTCTTCTTAAATTTTTGGACATCATGTGCGACTTTTTGCCCGTTTCACATTGCAGGATAGATTCTATTTAAAGTGAGGTTTAAATTCAACAGGCACGACAGTGATCATGCCTGGGCGTATCCAGTGAAATTAGACCCAATTATCAATTAAATTTGTCCAATTGGTCTATCTGGTAACTAAGGGGGCAGGTACTTGTTCTCACCGAGCCTGTGATGGTGCTGCCCTGCAGTCCCTCCCCCTGCTGCATTCTTCACCTCCGCCTTGACGGGCAACAAGTGTGGCTCGTTAAGGTGGAGGTGAAGGTTTGCTATTTAAGAGTTGGCTGTGCCAAAAACTGGTGCAGCAGCATTTTGTGTGTGGAGCCCTGCTATGTCTGTGCAGCGCTCCCCTCCTGTTTTTATCTTTTATTCAAATTAAAGATTATTTTTATATTTATACTCAGCCTGAGCATTTGGGTCCTCTGTCTGTTTTTGGGGTACATGGTCCCAGTGCCCGCCGGCTTCTGGTCTTCAGCCGGCGGGGGCAAACCATGACAGAGCCACGCAAGGTTGGATAACTTTATTCCGTCAATAAATTGAATCACTGTTTAAAAACTGAATTTTGTGTTTATTTATGTCATCTCTGATGATCTGAAAAATTCCACTTAGTTCTCAGTTCCCAAACTCTTATTCATCATTGTTAAAATAAGAGGTGATCCAACACAGTGCAAACTTCTTTGAAATGTGTCGGGGGCATCAAATTCATAAAGAGAAGATTTAAAAAAAAAAAAAACAGTTTCTCAGTTTCAACATCTGATATTTTGTCTTTGCTTCTTCATTTTAATAGTTTAAATGATTTGAAAATCATTGCATTTTCTTATTTTGCACAGTATCCCAACTTTTTTGGAAACGGGGTAGTAATGCAAAAAGAATTCAAATCCAGACATTGAAAAAGAGTAAATGGTTTTCAAGGTTGACTTTTTGACGTATAGTTTGCCTTCTGCAGCGAGTGATCTTCAGTATGGCAGTACATGAGGCAGCAATAGGAGATGGGTTGATCTCATTTGGGCCCAGCGTTCCAGCCGAGGTCGGTTAATACAGTGAGCAGATAGCTGTTTGTCTCTCTCAGTTCACAGGCAGTGACTAACTGGCGCCGAGCATTTCTCCGTAACGTTGTTTTGTTCGACAGTGGCAGTACAATCAAGCTTGTAGGCAGAATACAACGAGTCTCGCACTGCAGAGTCGTGCTTAAACACTTCCAGAGCAGCTGAGCTCTCCCATTGGCTGCTCACCTGTGGCACACCTGGCGATTGCGGCCGTGACCTCATACTACCCGCGAACCACCATAAGCCTGTCTGTCAGCGATAGCAAAGCAGCTCTCACTCCCAGCATTTCTACACAAAGGACCCAGATTTGCGTCACAAGTTCTCTGTTATCAGTTGTACACTCGTCATTTTTTTCCCCCTGCATATCATCAGTCATCAAAACAAATAAAACTCTCAGGAGGAGGGGCTGAGCTGAAAGCTGCGGTTTTGGCACTGCAGGTTCCTGGGCCTGATCTACTAATTGTTAAGCAAAGGCTCATTAACTGTACTCAGAGGTGGACCATTAATGTAAACAGATCAAACAAAATTCCAACATGAACAGACAACAGTGCAATCTACATGACGCCAATTACTGGCGACAGGTTGTACAAGGGAAAAAAAGAAAACATTTTAACAACTGCTTCAGCCTTATATTGACACACAAAATATTATATCTGTTAATTTTGAGGAAAAAAAATATTAGGATGCTTAAAATTAAGTAATGCACAAAATGGCCCCGCCATACTGATAGCCCTAGTCTCAGTGAGCAGAAAGGAGAAACATTTTAAGAATTATAATACGACAAAATTCCTTTAACTTTCTTGGAGAAAGATGAGGCACCATCAGATGTCCTAGATTGTTTTAGGCTGATGACTGAGTATTCGCTAAATAAGGGCAGATTGTCCTCTGCAGATAATTAAATAAACTTCTCTCAAACAACAGATCAGCAGGATAGATAAACCATGGTGCAAATACCAAAAACCAGTGAGAGGTAAAACATAAAAAACATGGCACTCTAGTACTTTTTTGGGCTTCCTACTTCTTTAGGCAATTTCAACTGAGTGGGACAATGTGGCACAATGTTAAAAGGCTTGGAAAACACATGTCGAGTGCCGAAATGTTAGGGATTTCATCGCACTGGTCTGTTAAACGGACTGAAGAAGAAAAAAATAAACACAGAAAGAGAGAAAAACACATTTGGCCCAATGAGAGCGCGCATGAAAAGCTTTATTTTCTCACCGACAGACCGCTGTTCTCATGTTACACCCACTGAGGCATACGGGCTCAGTCAGCTGTCTGTCAGCCCACTCTCTCTGCGCCACCCCACAGGTGAGCCAGTCAGCAAACACACCTCTCCCCGAACAGGTGCTCCCACGGATTAGGTGCAGAGGGGTCAGGAGGTGGGGAGGGGGGCTTAGTTTAGCAGTGGAGGGAAGGGGGGATGGGGCAGGGTAGAACCTGGGCCTCAACTCCTTCTCTTGCACCCTGTTATAGTAGCGAATGGACACTCACCTGGTCTTCACCACATCCAAAGGGTGCATGAGACAGATCTCCACCAGACCTGTTGAAAAGATAACACAAGGGTTTATTCACTTCTGTCACACACTCGAATGGCTTTTCACAGTTCAGTTATAATTTGGTCACGGCAGCGGTAACAGTTTTTTTTTTTCCCTCCATTGATTTTAAAGTGCAACAATTCTGAATGCAGTTAATGACTGGGAACAGTAATGTTTTACAGCACATTCCTGTAAGATATTCCCCAAGTAGCCAAAACAAAAGCGGACTCAAATCTCCGACTGAGAAGCGGAAGATGATGGAGGGGCGGTGAGTTAATCTTCAATATGAAGATCTGAGTCATGTTATAAACACTAATCCATATCTTCACCTCCTTCCCCTAATGCCGCAGCCTACAGCCTATGCTACCAGACAGTGGCGAGAACTGCAATAGCACGCAGTACACTGGACCATCACTTGGGAACAAAAGGAGCATTTAAATTCTTTTAGTACAAGACGAAAAACAGCCCAGCCTTGCCTCCCATGCAGAACAATCATAATTACCCCCTCATTTTATTCCTACCATAACAGGGTAATTATCCTCATTGGTTACAGTGGTCAGCAGACATGATGGATGGCTGTATGCGCCTGTGTGTGTGTGTGTGTGTGTGTGTGTGTGTGCGGTACCCTTGCTCACTCCAGCACAGCTTTCATGCACACAAGCCCAACTGCCTGCGCTGTTGTGTTTCTGCCTCTCGCACAGGTGAGACGGGGTTAGAACCGGAAAAATTCCCCCATTGTAGCAAAGAGTTTATGGAATGCACATTTTATGGATATACAAAGTCGTTAGAGTGGCGTTTGCAAAAGGAACAGTCAGCTATTACGATAAAGAAATAACTAATTACCGCACACGTTGTCCGAAATCTCGTTTAAGCATAAAAGCAGCTGCATCGATTGACAACTGTCAACGTATGAATTAGAAGCATAAAACGATTTTAATGCTTGTACTTTATTATTGGTCTTTGTCCTTCTTTTTTTATTAGAAGGTGAATTCTCTCTGAATGTGAACCATATGATAAATGCAAGCATCGTACTTGTATCCAGTCATATCAACAATTTTCTATTTTCCTCACATTATTATTATAATCGGAAACAGGAATAGTAGAATTATTCTAATCATCATAATTGTAATTATAATCATTTAGTAAATTAGTTCATGGTACTGTCAGCTACTTAATTACTCTTTTGAACCGCTCACATTTGTCTTTAGGGTCACTTAAAGTAAATAAACCTCAAAGGTTGACTATGCTAAAAAATAATGACACATCAGACCATAAACACAACAGAGAGAGTGAAGGTGTGATCAGTAGGTGCAGTTCCTGTTACAGGAGAGACAGACTCTCCGGTGTCGAGAGGAGCCAACGCCGAGTTCACTGCTTAGATAACCCATGGTTGTGGTAACACAGCGCTCCTCATGCATGTTGTACAAGACTCCCCCTGCTAAAGTACAATAGTTGTGGACCAAACAGCCCTCAAAAAGTCTATGTCCATCATTAGATTTCAGGGTCTTCCTGCCCAACCGCTGGTATAACCAGCCAGACGAGAGCCAAGGAAAGTTTCTTACAGCAATACACCCACTAAAACCAAAACTATTCGCTATAATGATTTCCCTGTCAGATTTAGCTTGTGTACACAGCTGCTACCCAGCACAATTTTGGTTTAATTGGCTTAAGTTCTAATTGTACTGTCTATAAACATACCAGAGGCTCCTAGGGGCATACCAAAAAAACACATTCTAAAAACATCAGATCCAGAAATTACGGAAATAATGAAAAGATCGATCACTGCATTTGATGAATTCAGCAGAACGGCTCCGATCAAAATGTCATTGAGCCTAATTAAGCCAAGGCAAGCAGGTGGATGATACAATGGAGTGTACTGGGATTCAACATTTGCTCTCTGACAAGGAGGATTATAGTACTGCACCAAACAAACCCCGTGAGCTCCCTTCAGTTAACACCACAAGCAGGGCAGAGGACCTCCCACTCCCAGTAAGAAAAAAGGTGTCATGCAACTAAGAGGAAATCTAAAATAAATCTGTGAGTATTATCCTGCCTGGTTAGGCTCCAGAATTCCACCAACATTTCTCCGCGACTTTGACATATGGGTAAATTTGAGTTTTACATTTTTTAGACAAACCTTTTTAGCATATCAACATTTCCAAACGCTGAATAATAATTCTGGGATTTTAATCTTGGGTTTTCTTTAGTTCAGGACAAATGTTGATTGAGGTCCTACTGAGAGTGAAAAGACACTCCACTTCAGGTACAGGAAGAAGTACTAGCAAAAAGATCATCTCCTGATGATCTTTTCATTCTAAAAAATGACAAGTTGAAAGCTAATGGCATCATGCTAATGTAAGTACTTGGCAGCTAATGAGAAAAGAGGCCTGTCGGCATGGAGAGCTCCGCTGAAGAGGAGTGAAATGTCCATGTCATAACTTAATTCCGGAAATCCTAGAAAACTTTTGCAATATTAACACATATGACACATTTGGTAACCAGAATATGCTGTTTGGTGTCTCAATTTTTGTATTCTAACAATAGAGCTGCACTGCAAATTGCAATCATTTATTTCAATCATCTTACCAGCAAGCAATACTAACAACCAACAAATACCTACCAGGCCTCTTGTTGAGATATTAATGAAAGACTGAAAAAAATTAGCAGAAACACCGATTTTCCAAATCCAAAATGCTGAATTTCTCAAAAACCGGGATGTAGATTTTTCGAATTTTCATAGGGGATAATCAGAACAACAGAAGATAGGCTCGCACCAAATTAGAATAAAAAGTTATCAGATAGTTTTTGAGATATTCAAATTTGAGGGAAAAAGTTGACGCGGGACGGAGAGACAGACAGACAAACGGACACCGGACGACTCTGCATTAGAAAAGCTCCGCTGACTGCTGACTATTGTCACAGCGGAGCTAAAAATGAGCACAATACTGATTTTCAAAGTCCAAAATACTGAATTTCTCAAAAACCGGGACGTATAATTTTCTAATTAATCGCTGGGGCTCATCAGAACATCATATGGAAGGCTCACAACAAATAGACTAAAAGTTATGTTTTTGAGATATTCATAACTGAAGTGAAAAGTTGACGCCAGATGAACGGATGGACGGACAGACGAACGCAAGACAACTGGACATTAGTAAAGCTCTGCTGACTATCGTCACAGCGGAGCTAAAAATCTGAATGAAGCCACATTTCACAAACAAATCCATTGTCACCCAATTTTTTTTTTGTCTTCTTTGTTTCCATTCTGCCTGATTTTTTCTTTTTTATTCTGCCTGATTTTCTGATTTTTTTCTTATGTTTTATTAGTTGGAGAAAAACTACAGGAATACAATGTTGAGTTTAAGTATAATATAAGTTAGCAGTGGCGGGGTCTATTTAGCAAGTAGTCGCATTGCCGGCTGAAGGTGGGTAATGAAGCAATGGAGTGTAAGGTGCCCTCACACAGTAGATGGAAACTGGGTGATGCACTCTGTGAAGCCAGGACCATGGCCAAAAGCGACAAACATCCTCAACCGTTGAAGCCACGGATCAAACTTGGCGATCGTTTGCGGAAAAAAAAGGACATCCAGGGATTAGAGCATATTTCCCACCTATGATGGATTCTGGCTTCAAGCCACAACATTCCGCAAAGTTCCATTAATAAGTCATAGCTGCAGGCAACCATTCTAAGTAATTAATTCCAATTTGGCTAGCAGGTGGGTCTCTTCAGCTATAGCTCGGCTGTGTTTCTCATGACGGACAAAGGAGTGTTACAGCGCCAGGAAGGACAGATTTGCATCTCAGTGGGGTTCGAAAACAGGAGTAACAGCATATATTCTGCAGTAAGGTAGTGAATTGTTTTAATGATGTTATTGCAACGAGTCACAGTATTGTAAAATTGAGAGAACATTCCGGTAACACTGTGAGGAGTACTTCACATAACACACGGCAGTCTATGAAAGAATGAATAAGTGAGCTTTGGAGGGAGTCAGACACATAGATGGTAAGAGGCCATAAAAAAAATACCAGAACGCAGGATTTTCCGAGGCTGCAGGACCCAGTTTGATATTCTTTCTTGTGGGTCCAAATTTGGTGCCCTCAAAAGTATGAAAAAAAAAAAAATAAAAACAGTTTTATCATACACTATACACTTAAACAGACGCATAAAGAGAATTTCCCACGTTTCAATAAACCGACTGAAACGGTTAACATGAAAGGCATCACTCAATTTCTACTAGCGTTAGAAGTGCACTATCAGGAGATAATGTTAAGCTGAATGGCGCGGAAACATATTGAAAGATTTAACACAGGTGCAGAGCATTCAGTTGTATAATCGGAACATTGCCATGCACTTCCTCATTGTACAGAGCTTTGACATTTGAGAAAAGTGAAACATTGCATGCCTTGCTTGACAAACAGCATGAAATTGACCAAAGCTCATGGTTGGAGAACATTTTACTTATTATTCAATTCTTTATTTTTGCAGTTGCACTGAGCACATTAAAAACGCACAAAAAGTACATATATTTACTCAGAGGATAATGGTGAGACTGACGTGCAGTTTGTGACAAGCTTATCTGGATTTCATGCCACAGATTAGATGTTGTGGCAAATGGCCTCTTTCACTCACTTTTGAACATCCTGAGCTTTGATAGGAAGTGATTCATGTTAGTTCCACTGCTGATCAGACCCATAAGGTCCATAAGGTTTAAATATCACAAGAAACATGAGAAAACTGCCCCAGAAAATGTTTTAAATCTACAAAAAGAAAAGAAAAAAAATCTCTAAGGCGAGACAAACTGCAGTAACAGGTACAATATCATGGGCAAGAAGTAGGCTGCAAAAAGGTACCCTGCCCAGAACAGCACACGATTCGGTACACTGTGAAATAAAGTGAGAATTGTGCTAATGTGACACTACAGAGCAGGCATGTTCAATCTTATCCAGAAGGGGCCAGCGAGGGTGCAGGCTTTCATTCCAACCAGCAGTTACACATGCAATTCTGCTAATCACTCCCCAGAGTCTTAAATAAAGAGCTTGATTAGTAGTATCAGGTGTGTAATTGCATGGCTGGAATGAACACGCTGCACCTCCACCAGCCCTTCCTGAGTAAAATTGAGGATGTCCTGCCGTAGAGGGAGGGATGTGGCAGCATTATCTCTGGTCCTTTGAATAGAAAACATTGAAACCAGGAGAAAATCAGCATTTGGATACAGTTAAGGTGCACTTTAAGCCTATATTGGAAACAGCGCAAGTCCATACACAAATGACCCAGACCCCTTGGATGGCGGAGGTGGCTAATGCTAACCAGCCAGGTATGACTCCATCGGCTCCTCATTCATTTAACACCGTAGCAACACAAAAATGACTTTTTGCTGTTACCATCTCCTTTAACAGGTGAAATATTTCATTCATCCTGATCCCAAGAGTGATCACCATCAAATTTCAGCGTGTAAATGCAGAAATTAAAATCAGTTTTTCCGCACGTGAATACGTACAAATGCTAACATCCTGAATGACTTTTGTTACTTTTAATATAAAATCCGACATGGAGGCAGATGTTCTGAGTTCTGAACACCGAAGCCATGCTTTTGATCTCTCGACAACATCGGAGTAAACAGTACAGCGGTGTCCCTATCACATTGACAGAAGAGGCTGCCATTAATTTGCAGCTGTCATCCATTTGCCTCAATACAGGCATCTTCAAGCCTCCTCTCTCGGCCTGCCATCTTTAAGAGGGACCGTCTCAAGAGTCCGTAAACATGAAAATGACTAAAAGAAAAGAAAAAAAGAGAGGGAATTTTATTGGGTTTGCGGTTTTTTTGTTCCAGGTCCGAGTCAAAACTAATTTCCCGCTTGCAAAATGAACTGCAGTGACTCTTGTAATTTTGGTCTTGCACATGCTGAGTCATTTAACCTTTCAAAGTACTGTATTAAATGAGTGGCTGTTACTTTTGCTCAAACAGTGAAGTCTTTTGTTTTATTTCATGTAAAATTAACGTTTCTCTTTGTGGCGTACGGAGTCATTAAATTAAACTAATATACTATTTACTCTGTCATTTCTTATGAGGGATAAGAGACAACCCCTCATCCATGCTTTATTGACCAAAAATTCCGCAGGTTGCCATTTCATAAATGATACTAATGGAAATGCACTGCACCAAGACTCTTTAGATATGAGGAATACAAGGAAATAGCACATTGCTGGGCTCAGTGTAGTAGCGTTGAAACTTCTGCTAAGATAGATAGAGGGAGGGGCCTGTGAATGGGGGAGGAGCCAGAATAGAAGGGAATGCTCAAAATAGGAGGGTCAAGAATAAGAGGGAGGAGCTTGTGTAAGCAGGAGAGGCTACTGGAACTTGAACAGAACATCAATAAGAAAGCAGACAGGGCAGAAAAGACTGTAGGAGGCAAGTACAGGGAGTCTCTTCCAGTTAATCCTGAACAAACAAACACTGCTGTTACCCTGAAAGCCACTGGGCTCACCTTCTCAAGAACACACGCACACGCACACGCACACGCACACACACACAGGTATTACTGCATGCCACCTCCTCGAACAGAGCTTTTGAGAGTGAAAATTTTGTCCAGTACTGGACTCAAAAAACATGGGTGCACCAGTCCTGCTTTCACAACAGGGAATCCACAAAGGATATGGACAGGGACCATCTCTGTAAATGTGACTACGATACAATTGAGCCAGGACTTTGGTAACAGACAAGCTACTGCAAGAGCTCCATAACTTCCGCCAGGAAGGTGGAGGGGCTAATGGGGTACATTCTCCCAGTAGCACAGGGTTGTATTTCACTTGCAGTTAAAGCAGGTCAGAATCTTATTAAAAAAGTGAAGCATACCACATAATGAGAGGAAGTGGGCCACATTAGCTTTTGCCAATGTATACTATTTATAAATGCCGAGATCACAGATACGAGCTTTAACCGATGTGACCAGTATGACATTACTCGCACGTGGTGCATGACGGGAGGGTCATTCCATGTCAGATCATCAAATGGGTCTCACCACCACCTTCTCAATTTTGCTATTTTTTGTATGCAGCTGTATAAATATATATCACTGACAAATCCGAAATTTCAGCTCATTCAGACCAAAAATGAATTTTTGGTGAATTATTTTCTAAGGGTACTGTCCGACAATTTTCTTTTGTCAATTGACATTTTTCTTGCATTTAACATGGCATAATTTATTATTTTATTAATAATATCTTATTATTAAACCTACAGCTTTGAAACTTCGCATCTAAGCTAACGTTGTACTGCAAAACGCAGTCCATTTTATTTCATCTTTCTTGGTTGTGGAGCTATGGGGACACCAAAAGTGCCTTTGTTCAGGCAGTTCCATGTTTAGGTCCCCAAAGCACCCCCAATATAAACCCTAGCATAGGCTCTCTGACATTTTTTCTATTCATTTGTGTCTGCTGAATATAAATCAGGTTGAATTCGCCATGAATTTGTCACCAACTGCAGTCATCCCCTTGCCAAATGTGAAAGAAAGAAAAAAAAAAAACGCTAAAATGCCACCTGTTCAAACCCCCGTATCTCCAGGGGCACACCTTGAATTTTCTTCAATTTTTTTTAGCTGATTCCTCTGTTATAGTAGAGAGACCACTCCAAAAATGCTTGATGTGCTTTGACTAATATAAATTTTGCAGGTGTTTGAACAGAGGTGGGGTAATCTCAAGAATCGCTTGGCATTTTCAGCTTCTTACACAATGTTATAATTATTGTGATTCAATAATCATTAGGTTCTCAATTCATCAATGCATGACACATTCACAGAAAGGTTAGTATATGCAGGTTGGTAGATCATGTTGGCAGGGAGAAACCTGAACCAGTTATTGATCAATAATTTCTGATTATTGCGATTGTTTTTCGTGAAGCGAAACAAGAGGACACAAGCATTAACACGGACTTCTTCTGAAAAATGCTGGGTGCCATTCAGTAACATTCTTCGAACTGTTCCAACTCTGGATGTCACTGGACGCACAGCCCGGCAGTATAAGTTCGACAAAACTGGGACGGACAACATTCTTGTGCTCTTTGCTGCATTTAGGAAGCAATATCACTTAACATACCATGGAATACAAAGTTTTAATTTGACAGTCAGTTTACTAGAAATGGTGTCAGTAAATTTTATTGATGCAACGAAGTGTGATTCTCAAAAATCACCCCTGACCCCCATTTAGACAGTTCTGAAAAGCATGTCGTTCAAGTCACATGAAACATTTTTGTTATGGTATGTCTACTATAATACAGGAATTAGTACAACTTAGTGTGTGATTGCCAAATGATTGAAAACACTTAAAATGTTGCATAGTTAAATGTGTAAGAAGCTTGCGTAAGAAATGTGTAAGGGCCACAAGATTCTTGAGATTACCCCATCCCTGTTCAGACACCTGCAAAGTTTATATTTGACAAAATACGTCAACAATTTTTGGGGTGGTTTTTCTACTATAACAGAGGAATCAGTTAAAAAAATTGAAGAAAATCCACGATGTTCCCCTGGAGATACAGGGGTTTGAACAAGTGACATTTTAGTGTTTCTTTTCATATTTGGCAAGGGGCTGACTGCAGTTGGTGACGAATTCATGGTGAATTCAGCCTGATTTATATTCAGCAGACATAAATGAATGCCATGTTAAATACAAGAAAAATGTCAATTGACAAAAAAAAAAAACAAAAAACTGACAGTACACTTAGAAAATAATTCACGAAAAATTCATTTTCGGTCTGAATGAGCTGAAATTTCAGATTTGTTCATCACCAATACATATTTATCTAATGTGAAAATATGGAAGCAATCTATGACTACACGGTGACAAATGTTTTGTTTATCTGATGATTTGACATGGAATGACCCAGGAGCCAAAGAGCACGGCCGCAGTGGTTACACTAGTCACATGGTAAGCAGAACTCAACACCACTGCCCATGAGAGAGGCCATTTTGCCCCTATTAACCCCTGTTTCATTGTGGGCTGCTCTCACTGTCAACATTGGCTCCTGTTTAAATGAGACCTGGTGCCGCTTGGGTACAGTTTCACACACTTTATGGCGAAACCATTACCGTGCACTGATACTTCCAAGTAATGTCACTAAAGCAATGTTTTGTTTTATTAGTCAAGAACCATCACAAGTCAAACTCAACAACAGCAGCATGCATGTCATCACATGACTAAGCAGAGTAGAGTTTCCTTATAGACAAAGTAAAATTATATTTTGAAGGAATGATGAACCCATGATTAAGATACACCATAGGAGACAATTGACAGATCACAAGGGAAACAATTTAACAATGTGATCTGTGATATAGATCTAAATCAATTCCAATCTTTCCATTCACAGGTGTTAAGACAATGCACTAGGTCAGGGGTCTCAAACTGGTCCGTTAAAGGGCTAAAGGGCTGCAAGTTTCAAACAAACCAAGCAGAAACACACCTGACACAACTAATTTAATCAACTATTCTAAGCCTGCATGGATGATTAGTTGTATCAGATGTGCTTCTGGTCAGTTGGAATGAAAACCTGCAGCCCCTTGGCCCTTTTACAGACCAGTTTGAGTCCCCAGCAGTAGGTTCAATAAATACAGAATATGGCAACTGAATAGTTAAAACATAAAGAGCAATTGGATCTGATGGCTTGCTGGATTTTTTTCAGAAACGGCACCATACTGATTTGTAGCAAATTCTCCCAATGCTTTATGGAATAAATTAAGCTGTAACACAGTGCTCTTTTCCCTGACAATGAGAATTACACATTTTTCCTCTATGCAGTAGAGCCAGTTATTCCACAGTTGAAGGGGGATATTTCTGAGGGTTGATTGGAAGATGGCGTTCCCTGCAAACAGAGCTCTGGCTGACCTTACCAGTGCGTAAATGTACTTCAGTGGGTGATTATCACTGAGTTTTAAACACACAGTCACACTCCACTGCAGTCCTGGCTTTTTAGTGCACCCCCCTCCCCCCCACACTTGCTATAGCCAAAGCTCTCAATTTTCGTTCAGCGTTTTCAATAGTGCGACCTGCCAGGCACTACCCTTGGGAACGCACTTGGCAGCCCTGAAGACGATTAGGCAGAGTACAAGCATGAGGCGTACGATTTGAGCGTGTTACTGCAGCCGATCCTAATGAAACGCCACAGGTAGGCGCAGTGAAGTAGTCCTCCCCTTTCTTCAATTTTTTTTTAATGCCTAATCCTTCAATTGCTCTCCTTGGCTACCTGGAACACCAAACTCTCAGACGTCTCAGAATATAAAAAATATACTGTAAAGTGCATACATGTCCATTTTTCCATTTTCTAAGCTGGCCAAAATGCTAGAGACTAGTTGGACATGCCATCGCAAAAGACTCCTGTAATGTTCATATACAAGTTATCCTGATCTGTAAAATATACCCTGGCAGCCCCACACAGTAATGCAGTACATAACCCAAACTGCGTCACTGTCATCTAGTTGGCAGTTGTCACTCTGTTTCACAAATCTATTAGAAAGCTGCATTGTTTAATGTTACTTTGCTGCACGACAACTCAAGCATCAATTACAGATGTCATCCACAGTACTTGGGTACACATTGACTATTAAGATTAGGTCAACAGCACCAGGCTTAATATGATTTTTTTACTCATCATTCAGCAGTAATTTTTATACACTAGAGCAGAGGACTACAGCAAAGCAAGTCAGGAGACACTATTTATAAATGGCACCAGGAGAGCTCTTGTAACAGATTCCCCACTAAGGGCTCTTTCCACGATGTGTGGCTCTAAACGAGTGCAAATTCTGGCAAGAAGGTGGTTAGTCTGGACACGGACCTGGGAATCGGCATGAGGAAGCACACTAATGCAAGACAAGGGAGCCAGGAGTGTAACGATCACCAGGCCAAGTGCTACATCTCTCCATCTGGATCCGCTTGTCTGAAAAACGGGACCTCTTGAGGGCCGAGCGGGTACAGCAGAGGCCCGTTCAGATGAATGTGAGCCGACCAGGGAGAAAAGGTAAACTAAAATGCTAACCAAACCCACACAACCACCACCGCACACAGGCGTATTGTCCAGCTAGCCTGACCATTTCTTCATGCAAATATACCGCGCAAGTATTTAGCCAATGGCACAAAATCCGCTTTTTGGCTCCATACTCAAGCTAAGTAGATGTAAAAACAGCAATGAATAAGATGTCAAAGTAGGGCAAACTACAAAGAAATGGCTGCGCTGTTCAAAGAATTACTGTCCAAACATGGACTTTGAAGTGCAGCATATCACCAGTCTGTGCCTCTAGATAATGATTTAGGTTATTTCTTTGGGATAGGCTGGGAAAGTACCTGGCTTGATTGCTCCAATACAAAAGTAAAGAAAATAGTGATTGACGTGTCTGCAATGGCTCAGTTTTCACAGGTGTCATCCATCAAATCTGAGAAGCTAGAAACCTACTTAGACCATCCAAGAAGCAACCTTACTATCTGTGGACAAACCATCTCTATTTATGAATGATAAGGCCCTTCCTAAAGTCAACTTGAACCAGCAAAAATGCATAAATATTCATTATCTTGAATGTCAATAACATATGACAGACATGCAGAACTCTTCTGAGTAAAAATCTAAAAATGGTTTGAATTACTCCGCAAGGTTCCTATACTTTCTAAGTAATTTGGTTTCTTATCAGGTAATTCAATGCAGTTTCTCTCTTAAATGTTCAGTGGATGCATGGTAATATGCTTTTTGTCTAATAAAAAGGCTTTGCACAAAACACAAAAAAAGGTTGGTGGTGATCACAACCTGAAATATGCATGCCTTGAAATTAAGATGTTAAAATACGTACAACCTGCAGACCCATATATGGGTCTGTAAAACGCAGCTGCTGTATTCAAACCCGTGTACCTTCGGGCCTATTTTAAATTCTAGAGGAGATCCAAAGGTTTCCAACAATTCCAAATATGTCCAGCTGAATAAACTGTAAGTGTATAAAATTATGCACAAGATCTAGATATTTTCCATTTGATGTAATGCTGTGACGGTGAAACATGGCGTCCTGAGTTCTCTCAATATAAGTGTGATGTAGCTTTAGTGAAGCATTATAACCAGCTCATTAAGGAAATAGATGTGATATTGTGCTACAGTATGAAAAAAAAAAGCTTCTACTGACTATTAAGCTGCTTAAGGGAAAATTTAAGTGAGAAGTCAAGAGTTTAAAGGGTTAATAATCACAGAAATGAATAAAATTCATTATCATCTGTTGCTTCATTATGTGACAGCAGTGCATGCCTCTACGTATCACATAATTAATAGTTTCACCACAATAATTTTGTACTGCAAAAGGGTCGTCTTTCACATTGCGTTGAAAGACTGGAAAATCGTTAAAGGACCATTTCATATCACCAAGCACATCCCAGGAGTGATCATCAGATTCCAAATCACTGAGCTGCCAGACCGCACAATTCCTCATAACACACAAGACTATTAATTGACTCCCAGCATTTGATACAATAAATCATCCTTTGCAAATGTAAAAAGCAGAATCGCATATTTCCAACAAAAACAGAAACCTGGACAGAATCCTTGATGGCCTCCATCTTGTAGCATTATTTTCATGAAAGCATTGACTAAAGATGGAAATCTTTTTCAAAATATGAGAAACATATTTAGATGCATAAAATATCAAATATGAAACTTTCACCAGATTTTTTTTTTCCACAGCGGCTCATAACATGATGACATGGAAGGGCCACCACAGAGGGAATAATGGTCCACTCAATGTCTTTTAACCTTTTAGGCTATTATGCAGTCATTATTGACTATTGTACTGTAATGCGCTGTGAGTCACTTTCCTGTACTCTAAAATTAATTTATAATCACTAAACAAATTAAGTGGGCACACTACAATTAACACTACTATATTTATCTCTGGGTAAGATAATGGATGGACAAATTACTACTATTACTGTCACCATTCTTCTCGATTGCCATCATCATCATCATCATCATCTCTCCAGCCTTTCTCCACTTGTCCACATATTTCATCCTCCCCGAGAGACCGTGTTGCTGAATTCGACAGTTTCAAAATTTGCGTACCAGTTTTCCTACTTAAAACAGATAGTTTTATTATGAGCAACCCATTCTACAGCAACGTGTAGCCCAAAAGTACTGTATAAGGTCATGAAGTCTGAATTGGGTTTTCTGGTCGATTTCACCTGTGTAGAAAAAGACAGCATGCTCCAGACTTAGTGTTCAGCTCTTGCATACTACAGAGGTCAGCGCAAAATACACCCCAGCAGGTAAAACTCCAAATGAATTCATTGCAATTGTGCAACTCATTAACCCCATGCCACCTGCTTAACCCACTGAACAACATTTATGGAATCGCAATAAGAAAGGGATTCAAGACAAACTTTGTTAACCTAAACTATCTTCTGAATCAGTTTCAGATAAACACATGATTTTCTCAAATGACACATGATGGTATAATACTCATTCCACAGGACAAAGGAAAAATAACTTAAATCTAGTCTAATATATTGGAATCAGCTGGGACGTGCAGTATGCTTTTCTGAATTCGCTGCTAGGTGTGTATATAAATACATATTTAATTGCAGGTTTAACATGCTCAGACAAGGACACTGGGATTTCGAAATCAGCTGTTAAACATAAATGTGATTACACTTAATCCAGGGGTGTCCAATCTAATCCACAAAGGGCCGGTGTGGGTGCCGCTTTTTGTTGCAGCGCAGAACTTACACATCTGATTTAACTCTTCAAGGTCTTGACTGAACCCCCTGATCAGCTAATCAGTGGAATCAGGTGTTGTAGCACCGGGCTGAAACAAATACCTGCACCCACATCGGCCCTTAATGGTGAAAATTGGACACCCCTGACTTGATCTGTACACAGACACTGAAGCCCTGAGTGTAAACGCCGGCAGTGAATTTAGCCTGTGCTCAAACAGACTTATACGTTGTCTGCTAGAGAACCACTCAACTTCAAGACCCGTTAAAAAAAGAGGTAAGATCGACCTAATAGGAAATACTAAAAGCTACAGCGGTCTTTAATGCGTGCAGTATGCAGTTTAGTCTGGAAAGTAAAACACGCACGCCTTTTTCTCGTCATCCAGGCGTATGGAAGAGGCCGAGGGAAAAGAATATACAATAACAGAAAAAATCATCCGCCTTTAAGAAACATACAAGCACCAATGTGCTGATTACATAGGAAATTGCGAATTTAAACAAAACGTTTATAAAAGGGGCATTCGAAACGTAAGACAGCGTCTGAGAAAATTCCGGGGATAAATACTCGCAATGCATCACCGAGGGGAGGTGCGCGCACAGACGAGAGTTATTAATCACCGAGCCCGCAATCGGGCTTCCCGTCTCAGGAGCGACTTCCAAAGCGGTCTCTCCATTCCGCGCGGCTCAGCTCGGACGTGTTTAAGAAAACAACGGGTCCGTATCGAATGACAGCGGGGGGTTTTATTGGGCGCGTACTCAAGATAGCGCTCTCTCTGCGCTCGGCAAACACCCAGGCATTTCTCGACCTGCCCGAGCTACTGGTAGCGCAGCCTCGTCTGTTATCGCTGCGCCGGTGTCAGTTTCCAAAAGCCCAGCACTCCCCTCGCCTCGCAGGTCAGCGGCCATGAATCACATAAGATGAAAGGATGGCTCTATTTTTTCCACCTTCAACGAGGGGATGAGTTGGCGGGGAGCGAGGGATAATAAGACAGCAGGAGAACCTGACAGGCAAAATAATCCTCGCATTTTTCTTTTTCTTTCTCGTTCAGCTCCCTTCCGCCAAGGTAATGGACAATGAATCTGTCACTTCCCTTCGGCAGTAAAGAGCTCCTCCAAACAAGCTCCTGAGAGGGGGAAAATCCATGTTCCTTCTCTCTGAAGTCCAAGAAGACCATCAACTTTATCGTCCTGGTCAAATGACTGCGTAGTACTTCTCATTCGGAGGATGAAATCACTGCAGCATCGGGGAAACTACCTCATCTCGCAGCAAGAAAAAAGCGTTTCAGTCTTGTAATGATTGATTCATTTTATTCTTACCGGGTTGAAAATATTTGTCACTGCAAAGACTGCAGGTGAAATCTTGCCCCGCTGGAAAATCTGTAAATCTTTCTCACAACATCGTCAATATCCAACGAAATAAAATTATTCGGTAGGCCTATTACTTAAGTCTATCATTCAGATTGAAATATTTGAAACAAACCATTTTTTCACAATGCAAATACAGGGCTAATCTAATCCATGTATTGACAGCAGGTCGAAAAATTCCCGAACATCTTTTTTGAGGTAAAAAGTCTTTAATCCCTGCAGATATCAAATCAGAAGTTACAATCACAAAGTCAAATGCCATATTTCGAATTTAACCAACAGAATCAAACCTACCTCAATGAAACAAAAATGATTACAATGTGTGTTTTGTAGTTTAAAAAGTGGCGTAGCAGCCTCTCAAGACTGAGTAGGAGAACAGACATTCATCTATTAATTCATGAGTGACAGTTTGTCTCCACATGGAAAACATAGGGTATAAAATTCAAAGAAGAGACTTCATTACGGTATGTAAAAAAAGTGAGGGCCATTTATAACCCTGGGTACACAGGGCACATGATAAATATGAAGACAGGACTAGGGCTAAGAGATGGAGTACACTCAATGGATTCATGCATTTCAGTGTAACGGGGAGTGTAGCCTACATTACCGTTTCTGGAACTGGGTATACAGCCATGAAGCAGTATAAATTCAACAGCAACTGGTGTGCTGCCACTGTACGCTGGAACGTGGTTTTCAAATTGAGATCTCAGAGCATTTCCTGTGGTCCACATGCAGCATAACATTAAACAAACAGCGTTTCACTAGGGATATGAGTATTACTGTGGCAAACAAATATTCAATGATGGTATTACTAACAAATAAACAAAACTTGCATTGAGTCAGAGCAGTTTATTTTCTGAAGTAGATTTTAATTCTATCCAAAAGAAATTTCGTTTTTCTCAGTTTTCTCCTTGGCAGACTCGCTTGATTAGTGTCCCCAGCCAGCCCAAAGCTCATTAATCAGTAACAGTATGGTTAAAAAATAATAAATAAATAAATAAACAGCATAAAATGGCAGAATGCAATTGAAACTGTAGGCCACCTCAAGGCCGCAGAGAGCATTGTCACTAAGACAAGGATCACAGGATGCCAGTTTGACGGGGGTGCTCTCCTACCTGACCGAGCCTGCCCTCCGGCACTAGCAAAGAAACGGCAGCGCACACATCATACGCCCAGATAAGGCAGTGCCATCAACCTCCAGCCCAGTTTACCAAACATCTAAAACAACCGCTGTGGCTTCATGTTGGCCACTACCAACCAGGCACCCAGTGAGGAGAAGGACTAAAGCCGCTTTGACACTGGACGCGAAGCGAATTTTTCGCACGACAGATTACATTCAAAGTCAATGCAAAGACGCGAATACATACGAAACGCGTGTGTCGTGCGAAAAATTCGTTTCGCGTCCGGTGCGAAAGCAGCTTAAGTCTACTGATAGGCAGCAGTACAAATCATTCAAATACTGCACAATACACTGTACGGTGAGCATTATACTCATACATGACATATTAAAAAGAGTTTGGACGTAAGATGGCAGGCATTGGGAATCATGACTTTAACTTGACGTTCAAATGGACGAATATGAAACGTCAATCGCTCACTCACGGGGGGGACTGCCTGCTTTCAAGAAAAACATGGTTTTAGGCTGTCACAAGCAGCAAGATTGCAGTGTCAATGCAAAGGTACACACACTTTCAGTTATCAGTGAGCTCCTCCAATGATAAGAATAATTGAGCAAGCAAAATGCGTAAAATGATTCTGCAAATAGAAGGATGGAACTGTGCATCTTAAAGCATGGGGGAATCAGTCAATATTTGTTCTAAAATAAAATGTGAAAATGCTCAAACAAGCCCAATTAGAACATTACTTTATAGAGTTTTTGTTTGAATAAGGGAAAAATGAAAAAGGGATTTGAAACCAACTTGCGCAGCAGAAGCCTTCACTGTTAATTTACAAAAAAATCACTGCATTCAGACAGAAAAGGGGAAGAATCTACAACAAACAAAAGATACATTACTACCTTTTTTAAACAAAAGATACAATTCTCTCCTCAATCACTTTCTCCGCAAAGTTTTTTTCTAGCTGTTCTCATTTCATTTTTCAGTTCCTCGTTAGCACAGTTAATGCGCACTCCTGCTTTAGTGACCTAGCTTCCTCGCTTGCCCATCAGGGAATGCTGTTAGCCAGTTCAGTCAAAACTGCTGACAAGAAACATGAATTAACTTGTGCTTTTCCTGCATAGCGAGCAGAGCTGGGTAAGACCATCTGCTAAAGGGATGTTATACACTGCAACCGGGTAAGTCGAAAAGGGCTGTGAGTCTGGGGGAGATGCAATACTTCATAACCACTATCATGGCCCGGCATTGAGAACTTCCCACTGCTCACCCAGCACTGATGTCCTGAACTTTGTGCACTTGTGAGCAAAGAGCTGTACTGTTACTGTCACCTAGTGGAGAGCTGAGAGAGGGAGAGAGGAAGAGAGAGAGGCCGTGTAAGATGGGGTGACTGATGGAGCAACAAAAAGAATGAGTTAAATAATTACAGGAATTACTTTTCGAAGAATGAAGCAGGAATAAACGAGAGGAACACAATCACCGTAGGTACCTATACAAGCTGTAAATGGCCGTAGTCGTCTCTGATCAGTAAAGCACGACACTAGAGCCTAGTCCTGAACAGATATAACGGCCCCTAAAGGAGCTGTTCAGTGATGTTATCTGAATCTGTCATCAGTGATTTCAGAACCCAGATAATAAGGCCTGCGCGGTGAACGCCAATAATTAAGTCAATCTCAACATACATTTTACCCTTGTATTCAGACTAAGTTTTATTTTTATTGATTTCTTTGCTGAAAAGGAACCGCACATTTCTGATTGTTTAGGGAGGGGCGATTTGGTTCACCTCAGGTTTTGTCAGTTGGTTTCAAATGTACTCTGGTAACACAAACAGTAACTTAAAACGCGTCAGTAGCTTCTATTTGAGGGAAACCATTACAAAAATTTTAAGCCTCATTACAAGACTTGTAAAGACAGTTTTTCTGCAGTGCGGCCTTTCATTTGAGGTAGTCCAGACCTCAGTTAAACCATACATGGGTCCATAAAAGTTGATAATGGACTCACTTATTGGCCGAGAGCTGCAATAATGAAGTTTTAGTGGGGCAGTAAATTCTTTAATTACGTATTCAACACTTTGTTTCTCTTCATGCAGAAATGCACATCTTCTGACGTGAAACGTCGCATGGAGCTCCTCCTAATAAGCCCGCAGAATACACAGGGGAAGCGTACCCACACTACAGGCCGATACACACACAACCAGAGCCCAGCTTCTTCCAATGCAAAAATTGCCCCAGAGCATCTGGAGAGGTGGTGCTGGGAACAACTGCGTCGCTGGGCCCTTGAACAAGGCCCTAAACTGCAAAAACCGTTCTAGGGGTGTAAGCCCCATTTCACTGAATTGCTCCTATATTGGAATTGTTTTCGCATGGATTTCCCAAAGAGCATCCATGAAAGAGAGAGGGATGTTATCAATGGACCATCCACGTTTAACTACAGGCTAAAAAATGGTCTTACAACAACAACAATGACAAAAATTACAATGAAAATTACAACAACAGTACAACAGTAATAATACTTTTATGATGATGATTACCATCATTACTGTAGATTTTGAGATGTAAGGCCAATTTCACTGATAAAGATTTATGTAGGCTTTATTTTCCTCCATGGAAATAAATTTAGAATGGACATTTCTCATACAAAACCCAATTTAATCCAGAACCACGGTTAATGTGTGTCCGACACCCACCAATACAATCTTTTCCACCCCCTATAATTAGCCTGTTTTGAGGGGATGCTGGTTGACAGGTGGATTTTATTTGAAGTGTTAGTAAAACCTGAATTGAGTCAAATCATCAAAAGTCATTGGCTGGTTTACTCCAAGTCTTCGAGTACAAAAGCAGTTTGAGAGGGAGATTTAATTCCAAATACTGAGACGAAAACACAGCCGAAACTGATGATATTTTTGGTTCATGCTTTACTGCAGGCCCACTCTCAGAACCTGGCACCAGATTGGTCTCAGTGTGGACCACCTCTAGAGGGGACGGGACATGATGAAATCAGCTAATTCTGCATCAGGGAATATAAATGAAGTGGAACCAGGACATATAGCCAAAAACCCTCGGCAGATGTAAGGCACAAGCTCGAAGAATTAAATAAAACAATGCCCAGTCTTCCAGGCCGCTGTTATTGTTTGTCAAAAACGTTTACGCTAAATGAAAAGCAGCAACAAAATCCATTTTTTAAACAAAGTTTTAACTTATTTTCCTTTCCGAAGCAAATAGTCCATTCAAAAAAATTCAAGAGCGGAGCCCCCTCAAGTGCCGCAGCAGCATTTCTCGAATCTACCCGAAAAAAATTTGTGCTTTAGAAGCTGTGCGCATTCTTTTTCAAAAGCTTTTTGCCAAAACTGGAACCTGCTGCTTTGCAAGCACGGCGGTTTAATGGTGACAAGTACAAGCGATCGAGTTCCATACACAGCAGGTTAACGCAGTAATTGCGCAATCAGCACTCTGGCTTTGCTTCTGATTGATTATCGTGATCTGGATCAGAGTAATTGATTGTCGGTGGCTAAGGAGAACCGGCAGGGCAGTTCTTCGCCAATGAGCTGGGCGGGACGTTTGGCAGGCGTGGGTAATGCGAGCTGCCCACTCACACACTCATTACATAGCGTACAGGAGACACTGCATCAGGAATAAGAGTGCAGCCAAAGGACCAAGATTTACGCTGAATTAGGGGGGCTGGGGGGGCTAGAAGAAAACATTCCTGAATCATGCAGCTCGGCGCACAAAAATCCATCTTCGTCTCTTCAAATGTGAGGGGCACGTCCTCAACTGGAGGTGACCTGAAGTCGATTCCGTCATCCAGAACAGCACGGGCAAAACGGATAATGGATTCATTGTGTTTCAGTATGACGAGCCAAGACACACACACACACACACACACACAAAATCACACAACCACACACTCATTATCATTCATTTTTCTTTCATCTTGCACAGACACACAGGTCGTGGTATTACAATGCAAGGCTGACAGCAGCACACCTTACTCCCAGGCCTTAATGAAATTCACCACCACGTATAAACACACAGGACAATTACGCAATGTCAGGGTCAGTTTTCTCAGCTGGAAAAACTCCAGGTGAACAATCCATTTGTCTTTCTCTTAAAGCAGTTTCCTGGCTAAAAAAAAATAATAGTAATAAAATAAAACACAAATTGCTCAATGTCAAAAAATCAAACGTTCCGTGTCTTCCCTCCATTTAGAGGCGATTAGCAGTGCTCGAGCGGCAGCAGCTAACATATGCGCTAAATGGGCTACGCTCAAGTGACCAGATCAAACAAACAACACAGAGACGGGAGGTCAGACTCCAGATCGACAGGAAGCATAAGATTGCTCTGCACTAAAGAAACAGGCTCAGGTGATCTTTTCAGGACATATAAGCTGCCTTGAAGGCCTCTCTGAAAATGGGCTACACAACAGCAACTGATATGCAAAGCCTCTCCAGAGTAGTGCCTCTGTCTGTTATTCATATTCCGCCACCAATATAAACGAGCGAATAAAATGCAGTACAACAATTAAGCAGAAAACTTGTGGGAGAGAATAGAGAAATAAAATTGCGCAGAAAAGGTAGCCATCTGCGGAGGTTTAATGCCTTTCAACCAATCTATCGGTCAAGGATGTATTCTATCATACACTTGAAAGCACACGTGCAAAAATGCAAAACCTTTACCTGCACACGCACGCACGCACGCACAAATACTGATATCCAAAATGGCAAGGCTTGTGGGCACTCCTGGTCAGCACTGACAAGTACCAACTGACTGTGGTCCAAGAAGAGAGAAACCAAAAACCGGCAACTGGGTGTTGGGTGCCCCAGGCTCATCAATGCACAAGGGAAAATAAGGTTAAACCGTCTGCTCCAAACCAAGAGAAGGGCTACTGTGACACAAGTGGCAGAATTTTAATGACGGTTACAAGAGGAATGTGTCAGAGCTCACAGTGTATTGCACCCTGTTGCCTATGAGGATTGGTCAGAGTGCCAATGCTAACCCTGTCCACTATTGAAAGTTCCTACAATACGCATGGAAGCCTCTGAACTGGACCTCAAAGCAATGGGGGGGGAAGACCGCCTGGTCCAATGAGTCCAGTCTTTTTGCACAACATGTGGACAGCCAGATATATGTGCACTGTGGGAATAAGACAAGCAAGCTGGTAGGATGTGCATGATACTCTGGGCAATGTTATGCAAGGTAACCCCAGGTCTGGGCATCCATGAGAATGTCAATTTCGCGCATGGAAACCAACCTAAACATCATCGCAAACTTGCCAGGTACATCCTTTCATGCCAACGTTTTTCCCCATTGGCTGTGGCCACTTTCAGCACGACAATAAGCTGCACAAAATGTTCAGGAATGGTTTGAGGAAGATTAAAGAGTTCAAGGTGGCCCCAAATTCCCCAAATCGCAACCCAAACAAGCATAATGCAACTTAGTCGAAGGTAATTGAGTTTCCTCAAGAGTTGCACAGCAGTCTGAGAAATTAACTGAAAAGTTGCGAGAAACAGTCTCATCAAGTTAAAACTGTTTGAAGATGATGCAGTAAAGTTTGTGCAAGAACGAATCAGAGCACACTAGTTTTTTTATGTCACTCTGCAGATCTGAACTGTTCAGTTTTCGGCTATAAAAATCCAAAGTTAAAATGGAGAGACACTAACCAACATAAATGTCACACAAGAAAATTGGTAAAGCAGGATATTAAAATATTGAAGACAAGGTGATTTGAAGGACCAATAGAATTTCTGAATACCGCAAGAGACCATGCGATTGACGCCCTCAAATGTACAGTTTGCTTGAGGATAACACTTTGGTATTTGTTACGTGTCTCAGTAAAAGGATGCCTATTCAGGTAGGATTGGTTATTTTTGGGCACCTTTTGTTATGCCTAAGCAATCTGCATCTGAAATGGTACCTTAATACATTTTTTTCCAGAATTAAACAGTCATGTACTCAAAGATTTTATATTAATGAAGAAATGGCCTTGGTCAAAGAAAAGCACCATCATAGAGCTGACAGCTGAATAAAGGAACGTCTCACTTGATCCAGTCTGGAGATATAGATCTGTCAAACTTGTAAAAAATGTGTAAAAGTGACATTTTTCCCAAATATTAAAATGATCATAAATTTGCTTTAAAAAAATGTACAAACCCAAAACCAGTGAAGTTGGCACGTTGTGTAAATCGTCAATAAAAACGGAATACAATGATTTGCAAATCCTTTTCAACCTATATTCAATTGAATACACTGCAAAGACAAGTTACTTAATGTTCGAACAGGTAAACTTCGTAATTTTTTGCAAATATTAGCTCATTTGGAATTTGATGCCAGCAAGTTTCAAAAAAGCTGGCACAAGTGGCAAAAAAGACTGAGAGAGTTGAGGAATGCTCATCAAACACTTATTTGGAACATCCCACAGTTAAATGGGCTAATTGGGAACAGGTGGGTGCCATGATTGGGTATAAAAGCAGCTTCCCTGAAATGCTCAGTCATTCACAAACAAGGATTGGGGTGAGGGTCACCACTTAGTGAACAAATGCGTCAGCTGATTGTTGAACAGTTTAAAGACAACATTCCTCAACGAGCTATTGCAAGAAATTTAGAGATTTCATCATCTACGGTCCGTAATATCTTCAAAAGGTTCAGAGAATCTGGAGAAATCACTGCACGTAAGCGACAAGGTTGAAAACCAACATTGAATGCCTGTGACCTTCGATCCCTCTGGCAGTACTGCATCAAAAACCAACATCAGTGTGTAAAGGACATCACCACATGGGCTCAGGAACACTTCCGAAAACCACTGTCAGTAACCACAGTTCGTCGCTACATCTGCAAGTGAAAGTTAAAACTCTACAATGCAAAGCGAAAGCCATTTATCAACAGCACCCAGAAACGCCGCCGGCTTCTC
The DNA here is from genome assembly GCA_029721435.1 of Gymnothorax reevesii. Lineage (NCBI taxonomy): Eukaryota > Metazoa > Chordata > Actinopteri > Anguilliformes > Muraenidae > Gymnothorax > Gymnothorax reevesii. The sequence continues at coordinate 163,836,764 of CM056573.1, read as the reverse complement.
TGGGCCCCAGCTCATCTAAGATGGACTGATGCAAAGTGGAAAAGTGTTCTGTGGTCTGACGAGTCCACATTTCAAATTGTTTTTGGAAACTATGGACGTCGTGTCCTCCGGACCAAAGAGGAAAAGAACCATCTGCACTGTTATAGGCACAAAGTTCAAAAGCCAGCATCTGTGATGGTATGGGGGGTGTATTAGCGCTCAAGGCTTGGGCAACTTACACATATGTGAAAGCACCATTAATGCTGAAAGGTTCATACATGTTTTAGAGCAACATATGTTGCTATCCAAGCAACGTCTTTTTCATGGACGCCCCTGCTCATTTCAGCAAGACAATGCCAAGCCACATTCTGCACGTGTTACAACAGCATGGCTCCGTAGTAAAAGAGTGCGGGTAGTAGACTGGCCTGCCTGTAGTCCAGACCTGTCTCCCATTGAAAATGTGTGGCGCATTATGAAGCGTAAAATACGACAACGGAGACCCCAGACTGTTGAACAACTTAAGCTGTACATCAAGCAAGAATGGGAAAGAGTTCCACCTGAAAAGCTTCAAAAATTTGTCTCCTCAGTTCCCAAACGTTTACTGAGTGTTGTTAAAAGGAAAGGCGATGTAACACAGTGGTAAAAAGGCCCCTGTGCCAACTTCTTTGCAATGTGTTGCTGCCTTTAAATTCTAAGTTAATGATTATATGCAAAAAAAAAAAAGTTTCTCAGTTTGAACATTAAACATCTTGTCTTTGCAGTGTATTCAATTGAATATAAGTTGAAAAGGATTTGCAAATCATTGTATTCTGTTTTTATCTACGATTTACATAACGTGCCAACTTCACTGGTTTGGGTTTTGTAATAGATTTCTTCAATTAGGGGGCCGCCAAGCTGTCACGGAATTACAGTCCCATTATATTTTTGGTTGTAACTCTACAACTAAATAAGATAAAATCAAGTATGACACGTCATATTGAAGGTATTAACTTGTTCTTCAATATTATTAAGTGAAAATATATTTTTTGAGAAATTTTCATAGAAGAAACAAGCAAAAACTACTCCGTCATGGAATTACACAAAATTGACGTGGTTTTTTTAATGTTGTGTTTAACTATCCAGAGAGTGATTTTCCATCATAGTTAAGTTATGAAACTTCAATATGTTCATATTTAAGGTGTTTTTTGTTAATACTGTAAGTTATAGAAACAAATATTGACTTTAACCCTGCTTTATGTGCAAGAAAATTCAAAAAGTCAATGTCACGGAATTACAAGAGGCAAATTGTCACGGAATGACAACATTAGTATTAATTAGTTTCAATGTATTTATTTCAATATATTATACATATATACATAATTATTTACATTTTTACAGTTTAGCATTATATTACAATGAGTTTTCCACTTATAATGACCAATCATAATACATACTTCAAAAATTTTTTTTAATCTCCATGTCAACATTGGCTTGGCGGCCCCCATTATTCAACAGTACAAACGATAAAAGACAGGTCCAGCAAATTTCATAGGTTTAGCTTTTATCATTTAAAATTTATGAGTACTTGAAAGTTACATGCTGTCAGTAAGTGGATATTTTTGGGGTGACTACATGATGTTCTAGGTGTGATAATAAGATGCTGTTTTCGACAGTGTCAAAGGCAGTTGTCAGGTCAAGTCAAGTAGTACAGCATACAGTAGTACAAGCACAGTAAGATGCAGTAATACAGCATTCAGCATAGTAAGCTGCGGTAATAAAACATTTAGCACAGTAAGCTGCAGTAAAATGGCACTCAGTTCAGTAACCTGCAGTAATACAGCATTCAGCAAAGTAAGCTGCTGTAAATATAGGTTGCGGTGCGATTATTTGTAGCGGATTGGATTTTCGGAGCGAGTTGGGCCGCGGAGGGATTTTTACCGCATGAGACCAAAGGTCGAGGTAAACATCCCTCCGCGACCCAACGAGTTCCGAAATTCCCCAGATGCTACAAACACTAGCACAGTCAACTATGTATTATTCGCGCCATTTCCAATCCTCTACTAACACTCGCACCGTAACCTATATTTAATGACCTCACCTTGAATTTCCAGCCTTTTCTGTAATTTGTGAATGCTCCTATCGGTTAAGATAACTGTATTTCTGTTTTCTTTGCTCTTAATCAAAGACTGAAGTGCCTCGGCGCTGTTTAATTTTTTTTAAAGGAATATAGTTATTTGCACAAATATACATTTTTTTTATACGTATTCTCAGCTTCGAAACCGCCCAAGGTGCCACGGAAACGTACGACTTGAAAGAAGCTCTGACCATTTCAGCCCTGTCTGGCACTCGTGCCATAAGGCGAACATTATGGCACTGGAGTACTGGTACTGTCACCGAGACAAGCGCATACAATACAATGGCATTCAGCAGAACTGTAAACTGCAGTAACATGGCACTCAGTTCAGCAACCTGCAGTAATACGACATTCAGCACAGTAAGGTGCAGTAATACAGCATTCAGCACAGTAAGTTGAAGTAATACAGAATTCATCACAGTAAGGTGCAGTAATACAGCATTCAGCACAGTAAGGTGCAGTAATACAGCATTCAGCACAGTTAAGTGCAGTAATACAGCATTCATAACAGTAAGCTGCAGAAAAATGGCATTCAGTTCAGCAACCTAGAGTAATACAATATTCACCACAGTAAGCTGCAGTAATACAGCATTCAGCTCAGTTAGGTGCATTAAAATGGCACTCACTTCAGTAAGCTGCAGTAATACGACATTCAGCACAGTAAGCTGCAGTAAAATGGCACTCAGTTCAGCAACCTGCAGTAATACAGCACTCAGCACAGTAAGGTGCAGTAAAATGGCATTCAGCACAGTAAGCTACATTCGTACGGAACTCAGCAGTACTTCTGGCAAAAGCAGCAGCGCTGCAGGATCTCTGCCGATCTTGGAGGCTGGAGATAATGAGTCACCCGGGACACATCTGCTCTGCTGTCCATCAGCGATTCATTAGATTTACTGCTGTAACATTACTGCACCAGCCATCCTACAGACCCATCCAATCCAAACAGCCACACACACAGAAACACAGGCTCTGCGCGCGTGCGTGTGTGTATGCGCATGCTTGTGATTGTGAGAGAGAGCGAGAGCGCAAGTGAGTGTGAGCGCGCGCGTGTGTGTGTGTGTGGTAGTAGCGTGAGTATTTCTGTGAATCCAGTGAGTGTGTGAGTTTGAGGCTGTGTGTACATTTCTACATGCAGCTCGTCCAGTGCTTGCATGTATGTGCATATGTTTGTGACATAAATGCTTTGTATACACGTGAGAATGCATTTGCGTGGCATATATGCTTTTGCATATATGCAGTATATGGTGCTGTTCTGTGTCTGCATACATGCATATGTTAAGCTCACAGCTCCTGTTTGATGGCTATGTAGTGGAATCAGAGGAGATGGGAGTCTGCAGGTTTTGCCCTCTGTGTTAACCCCTCGCTGACGCGCAGCAAGCCCCAGCCTGAGTGGGGCACACGCAAAGGTACAGAGGGTGGAGCCATTTCACAACATGTCACCCCCAAACCCAATAATGATTAATCACAGACAGAAAACCAGAAGCACCTGTAAGAAGGGCTAGGCAGTAGGCACAGAGCACCCGCGCCCATATACACAAGACATCCCTGTCTACCTTTCGCTCAGACTCCCTAACTTGTCACTACCCCCTCCCCCTCCCCCTCCATGCTTCTCCCTCTCTCATGCAGTTTCCCAACTTCTCCTTCTACCAAGCCACACCACTGACACACAGATTTGGGAAATTCTGCAAGTGAGGGAGAGTAACTTGCCCCCGGGTAGGGTATGGGCTGGCTCATAGTGTACTGGTGTATGTTTATGAGTGAATGCATACTTGTGTGCGTGTGCTTGTGTGCATGAGCGTGTGAGCATGAGCATGTGAGCATGAGTGCGCTCCTGTGAATGTATTTGTGCAGTTAACAGCATCTACCTGGACCGCAAAAGGGCCAGTTTGTGTAAATGCACTGGAAAAGTACAGCCTGCACCAGGACGTTAACAGCTACATACTTCCAGACTACATACCTCGGGTCCTCTTGTGGGTATTACAGAGACCCTGAGCCTGGAGATTAAAAATAGCTTTCAGTCATCGTCTGTGTCTATATCACAACCACAGAATAGTACGGCAGCAATAAACAGCAGAAAATATTGGTCTTCGCAACCATTTTAGATTTATCTCCTTGCACTGAAGTAGAAAAACAATATTACTATTAAATTTTCTTCATCTTCGGGCAAATTTTTAAATGAGTCAAACCATCTTACCTCAGAAACGAGATCCTCGAACGGATCTTGGCGCCCAGTATCGAACATGGGAAACTTCTCAAAATAATGTGAAGAAGCAAAATAATCACAATAATTCGGTTTATGAAATATTTAATTATCTTATTGACCGAATATATCTATGATACATGTTTTTTTTCCTTTTTGTACAGTTTACAAACAACAGTATCAAAGTGTAGCAATTACTGATATTTGTGTTTGCATTACTTGTCAATTTTGTTTTTCCCTTCTATGTAGCCCTAAATCTCTGACCTAGTTTTTTCAGAGACTGAAATAAGCTCTAGGAAATACTGAAAACAAAGCATATATTCAGATTTCATATCATTTGCCCGGCAGCCATTTTGAATAGGCAAAGGAGGTCAGAAATCCAACAGTAAAAAACTTCATTCTTGAGGGAATCGGAGTACAATATTGAAGACAGATTCCTCGCACCATTTTCACAATAATAGAAGTAAAAACAATTGCCAAAATTCATGTACGACAGTAGACTAAAATTGTAGATGATGTGAGATTTTCGGGCTAAACTCAATCCTATTTTTCCCGTAGTGTACACTGCGCCAAACTTAGGCAAAAGATTTAGTCCAGCACGGAGGACCAATAAGAGCCCTTTCACTTTCCAGGGAAGATTAATCTTTTTTAGAGTTGCATTAATTCATAACGATAAACCTGCTCTTTTTTGAGGGGCGCGTAGCTTTAAGAGACGGGGAAGTGAAAGTGATTAATATGAGTGTTATTGGGCAGTGTGGGCAAGGCCCGCAGCGCGAGTTAAAGGAGTCAGCTTGCATCAGCCTCAAAACGCAGACACCGCTACGGCCCAGAAAAAAAGAAACATACGACCTCAGAGGCCGGAGTGGCGAATTTGATGTGCGCTAACAGCCGAGGCCCACCCCTGTTTACAGCACGTCGAGACTGAAACTGGAGGAACAAGCGAACAGCTGGTCGTCTAATTTCATGAATTTCACACGTGGAGAATTTAACAGAAGTAGTCGCTGGAAAGCAGGGGAAAAAAAAAAAAAAAAGATTTTACTTCACGGCTCACACTGCATGTGAAATGAGCTACAAGTGGCTCACACTGAGGTGCGCTGGGAATTTGAGCCAATCCCAGGAGACTTCTGAGAAAGACGGCCGCTCGGACGAGACAGCTGGAATTCTGTCATTACTTGCCCCGCTGGGCAGCGTGTGCGACAGATATGGGAGCGAGAGGGAAAAAGAGGGAGAGGGGAGTGAGAAAAGAAAGCACGTTAGACAGCATACAGAGGCCTCCAGTACCTGCTGGTACAGCCTCCTCTCTCAAAATGTTTATTTTGGACCAGTCCGGCGGCCAACTGGTTGCAATTGACCCTCTACAGGGACGAGTTGGAGGGAGAGAACCAAACTTTTTCCTTCTGGGAAACAAAGGAAAACCACACAGCAATTCCGTAGCAAATGTTCGCATCTCACATACACACACGGGCAAGAGCACATCTGCATATAAATACAGACACACGAACGCAAGTTACATACACATTTAGTTCACAGGTGACAATAAAGGATACAAATTAAAAATGAAATGGGACAGAATACAACTACATCAACACATTAATTCGGCTTTCTTTTATTTGATAACAGTTGCGGAAACGTAAAACAGCTACAATGACAGGACAAGTTAGCTTCTTTTTGGAAAATTTAATATTCATCTACCGTAATTCCCAGCCACAAGCCTAGAGCAAGCAATCACAATGCCAGCCTATTGGCGGATAGAGTGGTCTCTCGTCAGAGCGAAGTAAAGCACACCACCACTTTTAAAATGGCATGACTAGTCATCCTGCGTTTTTTGACTACCAGCAAAAGGAACAAAAATGTAAAGCAGTGTTCTCACCAGGATTTTTTTTTGCAGCGTAGGGGTAATGACCAGCCGGGGTCCTTGGGCCGCCTAGGCCCCCCGCGGGGTCCAGGGGTAGTGCCCCCATGGGGGACCCGGGGGAGCAAAGCCCCCCGGAAACTCTGGCATTTTAGTACATTTGGAGGTGTTATTTTTCAATTTTGAGGGTCCTGATTAATGATATCTTGGCAGTTAATAACCTTTCGCACAGGGCCTTGACACAATATTCAAGTTTGAGGAAACTCACAGAGACAGAATTTAACTTCACGAACCCCTTTCGTATCACTGTTCAACACCAAGGATGATCTAGCAATGAGTTTTCTCAACCCTTCCCCCGTCCTCTGTTCTTCTTACTGTTTCTAGAGTCAGGCAAGTCCATTCGGAGATACTGTCCTCAAATCTTGTTCTTAGCCTACCAAGTTATTTTTTGGAAACAAGGAACCTATTCTAAGTGTGATCTGGTCTGAAGGCCTGCAAGTGCGACCAATAATATTGAATGAAGACAGAGTTGCAGAAAGCCAACTGAACTTTATTCTTCTGAAGAATACAAACAAGTTCTCACCATTACAATGTACATACAGAGCAGAAGGAAATTAAGTCTGGCTGTTCACCAAATCAAAATGGTATTAGAATTACAAATTGCGACAAACGTACAACTGCACTAATGTCCTTTATGTTTAGGGAGCTTGTCAATATACTGAATGCATTCAAATTTGAACAGGTGTTCAAAAATGAATGAGTCTCCGTTCCTGTTCAGTTAAACAACAGAATGCAGTGTGTTCAAAAATGAATGAGCATGCATTAATTTTGCATTCAGAAATGAACAAGTATGCATTCAAAAATGAACGAGCATGCGTTCATTTTTGACCGGCCGGCATCCAAAAATGAATGCAGCTACCCTCTCTTGCATTACAAAATGAATCTGTTCTCTGCTTCACAAAATTTACGCCAACATGCGTAAATATTTCCCATCTCTCATCCTGCAGAATTTAGAAGTATATTGCAAGGTATATGCCTATTAACCCCTTAAGCCCTACGCCCCAGTAACAGGGGGTGGTGGTTATACATAATAAATAAAACATGTTTCCTAATCGCAGCATTGTCATGCGGCATATCCACATTTCACGAATAAAACTAGGCAAAAAGCTCACGTAGACCATTTTTACCTCAACCGAACACAATTCAAGCACCAAGCAAATAAATAAGCATGTAGCATAACATTGGATACAACCACACCAGTGCTGAGTCGCTAGAATTTCTCCTGAATTTGTACTATGCATACCAACGATACCTCAAATGAAAGAGGGAAGTCCACAGAATCTAAAAATATGAGCCCTGTCATTTTAAACCAACACCACTCTCAAAGAAAAGCAGGCATACATTTTACAGTCTACAGAGATGAGCAAAGAAATTTCTTAACTTTGATATTTTGTAATAATTAAAAAAAAAAACTGTTTGAGGTGGAAATCCACGCTTGCTATTGTTAGCTCAATATGTCCGTGTTATAACGAAACTAAATCTGCAAGTCTCAAAGCATGTTTTTCTTCTCAAGCATGAGTTCAAAGATCTCAGTTCTGCAGCATTCAGCTTGCTTGCAATGTATTTTCCTCTCTGTCATCGACTTGTGATGCTGTCAGTAAGACTTTGCCGGTCGCCCTTTCATTCTATGGCTTCTGACGTTTCCAACGAGCCCTATAGCTCCTTTATTGCACAAAGCTAACCTGAACAAGAGCCATGCGTTCCCAGTGTGTCAAACCAAGTCCATGGGCCATTCGAATGTACTTAAATAGCGCAACAATATAAACTCTTAACAGGCTTGTTTGTGGTATTTTCGGTATAATGATCCGCTAAATATTCAACCGTCATTTTCGAAGTCGTTTTCTGACAAAAAAAGCATGAATACTGAGGGCACAACAGTACAAACAAGGTGACAGACTTATTTTTTTAAAAACTCATTCTTTATATGCGCAATTTGAGAGCCATGATACAGCTAAATGGTAAAGCCTAGTGGTTAGGATGTAGGGCTGCAATCCAGGCAACCAGGGTTAGCGTCCCTGGTCAGGTATGCTTTAGTAAAACAATCGTAGCATTTTGCTTGTATAAATAATTGCAGGGGTTTTTATTCTTTGTAATTCCCCCTCCCCCCATTTTTTTTTATTTGGTTTTTTTTTTTTAATAAATCTGCTCCAGTGGAGCCAAACTTCATTTTCTTTGTATTGATTGTCCTTGAATAGGGAGTTGTATAGGCTCTAGGACTGGCAGAAATAATTTAAAAAAATTATGAATTCTAAAAATTAAAAACTGGCTGTATTTGGGTGGAATGTATGTCTGTAGTGACATATGTGAAATTACATGAGTTTTATCTAAGAAATCTGATTTGGCACACAAGGTACCTGAACTGCCAATTTGGAGAGGCCACCTAGACATTCCTCTCTACTTTTGTTCTGATTTACTTGGTTAGAACAAACTTTGGCAAAAATAATGGTGAGATTATGTGCTGTAAATTTTTAGAGGTTTCAGACTGCAACTAATTAAGTTTACAAGGGAACGTTGTCTGGGGCAAAATGAGGTCTTTGATTTATACTGTGTTCCATCTTCATTTACTCTGACTCAGTGACATATATACTGATTTTTACACCATAGCAGGAATCCAAAATGGTTTTACCTTTATTATGATACCAAGATTATTCAAATGGATCAAATACAGTGCCCTACAAAATTATTGGTACCTCTGGTTAAGATATGTTAAAAGCCTTAAAATAAATTCAATTTTTATGGCAGAAGCATACTCTCGCACTGAAAATTCTAGAAAAATGTACCCTTCAACTCCAGTGAATTTTAAGGGGAAAAAAAATCCCTGACTAAGAAATAACAAGTCGACATGGTCTACAACATCCCCCGCCAATCGTGCGCTTCTCATTTTTGAACTCGATCAAGGCCTTTATGGTCTGAAGCTACACACCAAATTTGGTTACTGTATCTGTAGTAGTTTCTGAGTAAAGCTGTCCCCTTTATCTCGGACGGACGGACGGACGGACGCACGGACGTCAAACCTATATCCCCCTCCCACTTCGTGTTGGCGGGGGATAATAATTTTCATAAAATCACCTGTTCCACAATTGTTGGCACCCCTAACAATTCCTGGGAAATACATGTAATTGAAGTATTTCTGTCATTTCTACAGTAGTTTACAAAGTTGATCAGAGTATCTAGGAACATTTAATTAGTAATTCATTACTTTCTGTTTCCCTGAGGTATAAATAAGACGTGACACAGAGGCCATTTCTCTTATCCACTCTTCAACATAGGAAAGACAAAGGAACATGCCATTCAAGTAAGGCAGATGTGTGTCGACCTTCACAAGTCAGGCAATGGCTACAAGAAAATAGCCACTCGCCTGCACCTGCCCATATCAACTGTCAGAGGAATCATTAAGAAGTTTAAAACAACTGGAACAGTGGTAAACAAGCCTGGACGAGGATGCAAGGTTATTTTGCCACCACGCACAGTGAGGAGGATGGTAAGAGAAATCTAAAGTTCTCCAAAGCTCACTGTTAAAGAATTACCACAAATGGTAGCACCTCGAGGTCACAGTCTCCAAAATAACCATCAGGCGCTATCTACATGCCAACAAGCTGTTTGGGAGGCATGCACAGAAAAAACCTTTTCTCAGTCACAATCATAAACGCAAACGTCTGGACTTCACTTAGCGGTAGTGGGACTTCAACTGGGACCGTGTGCTTTGGTCAGATGAGACCAAGATAGAGCTTTTTGGCAACAAACATTCTAAGTGGGTCTGGCGGAACACAAAAGATGAGTATGCAGAAAAGCTCCTCATGCCCACTGTGAAGTATGGGGGAGGATCGGTGATGCTGTCGGCCTGTTTCTCTTCCAGAAGCCCTGGGAACCTTGTTAGGGTACATGGCATCATGAACGCTTTGAAATACCAGGACATTTTAAATCAAAATCTGATGGCCTCTGCCCGAAAGCTGAAGATGGGTCATCACTGGGTCTTTCAGCAAGATAATGACCCTAAACAAATCTACACAGTAATGGTTCACCGACACAGAATCAAGCTCCTCCCATGGCCATCTCAGTCCCCAAACCTCAACCCCATTGAAAACCTGTGGAGTGAGCTGAAGAGGAAAGTGCAGAGGAGAGGACCCAGGTCGCAGGATGATTTAGAGAGATTGTGCAAAAGGATGGTCGAAGATCCCACTTTCTGTATTCTCCCATCTTGTGAAACATTATAGGAGAAGATTAGGTGCTGTTTTGTTGGCAAAAGGGGGTTGTACAAAGTATTTACATCGGGGGTGCTAATAATTGTGAATTGTGGCACACATGATTTGATGTGAAAGAAATATTTCTTAAAGTGTCCACATCTTAACCAGGGGTGCCAATAATTATGAAGGGTGCTGTATTTGCAGAGATAAAAAAAACCCAAAAATGTAAGAATTCCAGGCACTCGGAGAATAATTGGATCAAAAAGAAGCAAAAAAAAAAAAGGATTTAAAAAAGTTAAAAAAGCAGACGTTTCAACCTATTTCAACCTTCGTCAGGGTGTAGGAGATATTGCAAAAAAAAAGTTGCAGAGATATACTCATTTCATTTTGGGCTTGCCAAAATTAAAAAATTAGTAGTAGTTGTTTTGCAATCTTGCAAAATTATCCGCAATATTAATCCTTCCTTTTTAAACCTGTGAAGGCGCAAGCCAAAAAATGCCACACTTTACAGCCCACTACATACACGATGAGTTCTGCAATGATATTCAGATTTTGTTCCATTGATTGTCCCAGGTTTTGTACCATTTGTCATATTATATAATGTTCTAATTTATTGTACAGTATTTTTTTTAGATAGAGGTCACAACACATGAAACCGTTGCTCTGTGGGAGCAGCTGACGACAAGTCCAGATCTTGACAAGCAGATGAGCAAAGTAAAACATATGCATGTGCACAGTATTATAAAATCAGCATGTCTGAATGTTAATAAATATTTACCCCCCCTTCCCCCTTTATGAATATAACACTTATTATAAGGGTGTCATCAGTTCAATTTATGAATAAGCTTGATTGCAAGATAAACGATTAAGTAGTCTTATAATGCCATGGGGATTAGCTGGTTCAGGGATACAAGATCACGGAGTGAGCCCTGAATTCATGCGACACGCTGGAACACCGGTGACAAGACTTTTGGATGACGTGCACAATTAATACTTAATTTGTTCAGTCGACCAAGTTTCATATGTTTTTGTTTAGATAACCGGAATATGTTTTTGTTCAGAGGACTGGAGCAGGTCGCATATAATCCCATTCCTGAAGCATCACCTAAATTGGCAAATTATCTTTAGCAGGCGGATTATACCTAGAATATGAAGGGGAAAAAAAAAAACCATCAATGACAATGAGAACGATTTCACTATAAGGAACTGAGAATTTAAAATAGGCCTGTATAAGCCTTAAAATAATCCGTCATCCATATTTAGTCGTCGTTCACAAAAGAATATCCGCAGCCATAATCTAAAAGCTCACTTCACACACGTTGGCACCAAATTGCAGAAATCAGCATATACAAAAGCTAGTTTCTTATAAAACAAAAAGAGTCAGCAGTGCTGGGAAGACTAGGGGTATTGAGTTCTTCTCTGTGCCCGTGCCAGATTAGTTCTTCCCATCAGTGCACAGTCACTGAAAAAAAAGCAGCAAATGTTAGATGAGCAAGTTTACAATCATGTATTAATTTTTCATGATTGTTGTTCGCTGAAGATAATATTTTGACATTTAATTAAACAGAAGAAAATAATATAGTGAAATATTTGTCCACTTAAAATTGCTTAAAATTAATCCAGTAGTGAGCCATTAACAAACATCGTTATTCAGTAATACTCTGTGGATCTGTAAAGCAATACTAATCCTCTCTAATCCCTTTGATAATGCGAATCCAATCTGTCAATCAGATAAAATTTGATGCCGTTTGCTCATAGGGATCAAGCAACCATCAGCGCGCTTTCTGCAGCGCAGATGAAAACAGCTCGAATGTAACGCTCATAGCCTTTTCTTTCACTGATTGAAAAGTCCCCCACTAGAAAATGAATGCATCAGAAAATGAATGGAAGAGAGTGTTCATAATCGAACGCAGTGACCAGGTTTGCAGCCTCGAATGCATCCAAAAATGAACAGGCGTCCGTTCAAAAATGAATGCGTTCACTGTTCAGTAGGCTATATTGACAAGCTCCCTCACTTTATATCATTACCCACTGTAACATTTAGCTAAAGTCTCACTTTCAGGCGCCAGGGCGAAATACGCTGCAATATTCCCACGCTTGGATGCTGACATGTTTCCAAAAACATCGCCAATAAAATACACTTAGCCGCTGCCCTACGCCTTCAGCAGGCCACGCAGAACGTGAAAAAAGTTAACAAACTCTGAAGTTTCTGTACCGGTGCAATGTTACGGCAAAGTTCTGAAAACGTAATCAAATCTCTTTGCAGAAAATTTGCCGTTGACTGACTGACGCAGCATGAATCAAATGTGACCCCGCCTGTGAAAACCCGGGGAAAGTCGGTTTTTGGCGATGTACAGTTTTTTTGTTTTTTTTTTTTTAAACAAATTCATTTTATATCACGTAAGGAATATTGTGTGAAAAAAATCTAATCGATATCTCTAATATTGACCAAGGTGGCTGACATGCCTTCAAACTAGGCTGGTTAGCTTCACATGACATTCATCTCTAAAAGTTATATATTATAGATTATTACGTCAGAAATTATTTCTAGCATTTCCGAGGTCTTTCAATCCATGGAGAAATTCTCGCAACTCTTCTCCCATACAATGAGCGTCTTTACAATGATGCGCTTTGATGTCATCGTCAACAATCATTTTCAATGGCAGAAAAGACGTTCCTGAACTGAATGAAAATCAAATTATCGGGTGTTTATCTGCCGAAGGAAAATTAAAAGCAGATTGAAACCACAGCTGAAATGAGTCTTGTGGAAACCATCTTCCGGTATTTCTCCGTCTCCGTGTTTTCTCCGTGTTAGAAATTAATTTTTGAAAGCCATATTTCAAAAAGCAACCAGTGTTGGCTCAAGTACAGCCAAGGCGCGTCTGGTGTATGACTTTGCATTTTTGGGCCACACTGGAGAACACTGCGTGAAAGAACAAAAAAAAAAAAAAAAAAAAAGGTGGGCCTGGTTGCATAAGCTAAATAAAACTTCTTAGCTCCGACAAACTGGCCATGAGCTAGGAAACCTTTATTCCCGAAGCTTGCCGTCAAGCATTTCTGGGGTTCCACCCAAAAGACAAGACATAACAGAGGGCGAGTTTTGCAGAGCCACTTTTCAGCGACACCTGCCTCCCTTGCATCATGATGACAGAAGACATTTCCCGTGAAAAATGGGCAAGAGGATGCAAATGAGGTTCTGAGGAAAGTAAAGAAGGAAAAGACAATAAATGAAGCCCCAAACAAAACAAAAGAGCGGCGTGTGTGTGTGTGCTCAAACCAAGCATATCATGTCCTGTACAGGGAACGAAAACACTGCACCTCCCGGAACATAAATGGGATATCGCCAACGTTCCTTATATTACTCACAAAAAACAAAGTCAAACTAATATTTATTCAAAACAAGCAACACTGCCAATCCAAACCAGGTAAATCAACTAAAGAAATTCACGGCTGTGGGGGGTAGGGGGTGGGGGGAGGGCGCTGAGGTAAGTGATGTCATAAGGCGGCAGTACAAGAGAGAGAGTAAGGTTTGGGACATTGGGGCCGTTGGGTGGGGTGTTGGAGAGATTATCATCAGTAAACCAAGACGTCCAGGGTTAGCGATCGTTTAAGGTCATCGGACAGTGGCGTTGGGTTTGTTAGCGATGTTGGAGGACTATGCTGTGGAGAGGGAGTTGGTTACGAAATTTGAGCTTGAGGTTGGATGAGGTGTTCGGTGATGTGACAGGCCCATGATGGGGCCGAGGGGGGGCCAGGCTTGGCATTTGGCTCCAGGCCCCGCATTAGTCACGTTGTCACGAAGGGGCACAAGCGCAAATGACTGAATTATAGCTGCGGATATGAGGGCTGCCATTGCGCCCATAACCCGCGCTACGCAGCACTGCTTCCAGACGGGACGTCCCGGGTCAGACTGGGTCAGCATTCAGGCCTCCACCAGCTGTCACCCGCCAACAGGAGTTAGCGTCTGGATTAGCATACTCGCTGAGCAGCCCCATAGGTACCGACTGGAGCAGAGCACGCTTATGTGCTCAAAACCGCTCAGAGCTTAGGCGCAGCTCCACAGTAATTTTCTCCGTATACCCTCTCTGACAACGAGTTTCAGCTCAACAAAACTTTTCCATTGAAATTTATTGGGAGAGGTGTGCGTGTGTGTGTGTGAGTGTGGGTCAATGTGTGTGTGTGTGTGTGCGCGCATGAGAGCAATGTGAGCGAGTGTCTAAGTGTGTGTGCTGTAGTATGTGACAGAGACCATTATTACACATTAAAAAGACTGGATGCAAGTACGTGTGTGTGTGTGTGTGTCTGCTCCTCGGTGTGAGTGAGTGCCAAGTGGCAGAGGGAGAGACTATTGAAGTGCAAGCATGATGGCAGAGTGCGTGTGTGGAAGAGTTCTTGACTGTGTGTGTGAGTGAGAGAGAGAGAGAGAGTGTAAAAGTGAAAAGCACAGGTAAGCGGACTCGGCTCTAAGCTGCATATTAAGTGTGACCACACATTACTCCTCTAACCACAGCTGGCCCCATGGGAAGAAAGCTGGAGCCCCGCCGAAATTTCCCACAAATCTTAGAGGCAGTGAGGACGCTCAGCGCACACAAACCACCCCTGTGCTCCAGCACGCCAACGCATGCCAACACAGACGCAAAACATCAAGTCACCGGGCAAACTATAACTGCCAAATAAAATACCCAAATCCACCTGCACGAGGGCGTACATCCCGATGGATGTTTCAGCTCACTGAATAACGATTACCCTGACAGAAACGGTGCGAGTGTGTTGCCTAGCAGTTGGCGGTAAAAAGTAACCTGACTAAGTACTAATGCTGTGGATTCAAACTCTAAAAAAGCACTAATGAGGTCCCTTGAGCCAAGCACTTAACCTAAATTACCTACACAAATATCCTGCAATTTAAATGAAGACTCCAAAAAATATTGACAATAAAATAAATAAAAAAATTTTTTTAAGAGTTTGGTCCCCTGTTTAACTGAATGCAAACCACTCTAAAAATTAATTTTAGCGACTGAAAATTGAGGGAGCAGTGCTGCTACTGAACACAGGTTAGGATTAGTTCAGTGGGCTGCTTTGGCGAGTGTTGACGTTGCCGAGGTTTTTCTTTTCTTTCTGGGGCTGGGAGTTAGCGAGGGGGCTCTGTTTTAAATGTCAGCAAAGAGACCCCCTCAATTTCACGGTTCACGCGCAAGCCTTCCAAAACATCAGAACAGGAAGTGACATCAGCAGGGTGGTGGCACAGTACAGGATGTGCGGCACTGGCCCATTTCAGAGCGGCAGCAAGACACGATGAGGGAGGGAACGGAGGGGAGTCTGTTTCAGAGGGGCGGGTCCACCCAGCGGACACCAGATTGGGTCAGTTGGGGCTGACGACCATTCCAAGTTGGTTGCCACGTCATAGGCTTTCCAGAAGCTTCCGACAGACAGAAAAACAGCCACTGTAATGCAGGAGGCTGCAGATGATTTCAGCGAAATTCAGCAGAAGCCTCGGTACTCTAAAAAAAAAAAAACAAACAAAATATCTATGCTCTACGTCTATGTCTACGCCATCTCAAACCTTCATGACTCAGAGTCAGAGGTGTTACATTCAGGATCTGAAAGTCCTGCCATTTGTTTCTGTCGCCAGTGGATGAGTAATTGTGCCAATTAGCGAATCGAGAAGATTGAAACACTCTCCAAAACTATCTGACTTGGCCCTGCTAGACAAATAAGACAGAAGCACCGGTAACGTGAAGGAAAGAAAATGTAAAAATTCTTCAAGCATTGAATTGTGTTGGGTTGTTGAATTGTCCGGAACCAGTTATTTGAATTGCAAATACACCCACCGCCCCCCACAGAGATACATCCAGGGTGCAAAATTAACTTTTTTGTCCACCAGCTAAATGGCCAGTGTACGTTCAAATTTTACCAACCACTCAGAAGGTTACCATTGGTAATCCGTCAGCAGCTTGCACAAAAAAACTGGTTCTTTCGCACAAAAAAAGCAGTGCAACGCATCACTTTCTAACTCCCCTCTCCTGGTTTTAGAGCCTCGTAGAAAACCGGACCCTTTGGCCCACCGCACCCCCTCCCCTCCTCAAACATCGACAAATTTTCCGGCTTTCCCCCCCCCCCCGCCTCCCAGGAACTGTGTGTCTTCCATGGCTCGGAGGCAGTAATTTGTTACAGGCTGAGAGGTCTGCGTTATCTGGACAGGGGATCACCGGCAAATCATATCAGAAGAAGTCATGTTTAAATATAGCCATAATTACAGCAATCATTTCTTTCTGTCTTTCAGTCTACCCTCCCCCCAAACACAGCCTCATTTTTTTGGTAAACGACTACATCCCCCCCGTACCCTCATCCAGTTCCTTCTCCCTGTATCCAGCTAATCCCGGCTCACGGTGTGGGTTCTGGTTGACAGTTGCATGACAAGGAATGTTTCCCTTTGTAAAAGCCTACTTCCTCCATACGCAGTTTTGGCCTAATTGAAACGTTTCCTATTCAGCTCAATCAAGACGGCAATTACCTAATTATTGGCTTATGCCTCCCAGGCCCTGAAATAGAAAGAGGGACAAGAGAGAAAGTAGGCTACCCAGTACAGTCATTCATTTCAACTTTCATTTACTTATGGAAATTCCTTGCCATTTATCTGGCTGTTTTTTAACAAAACAAAAAGCAAAAATGGTAGCAAGTTTCTAATGTTTGCTTGCTTGACAGGAAAATAAAGTATTGAAGTAATACATAATTACATAATCCAATGTACAAATACATATTCATTATGCTGCATAATACAATATGAAAACTAATTAAACAACAAATATAACAAACTGCACAATACGAGGCAATATTTTTGCACGTTTTAGGGAGGAGATTTTGAAGTAAGGATTCATTTGTTTAAAATGGGACAGATCTTTGAAACTGACATCACAAATATATTTTTAGAATTTTTATTTGATTTTTGCCATTTTTTTTAATGATCATCTAATTGGCAGCACAAAATGCAGAGTTCTGATCGTAGCTTGCATTAAAAGAACATCACTCAAGCAAGCAACAATCAATACACGAGAAATTAGTTGCTTAAGTATGCTGATTGGAGTTTGAGAAGACAACGCACAGTTAAAATTTTTATTTTTAATAATAATAATAATAATAATAATAATAATAATAATAATAATAATAATAATACAAATTCTTATTTTAATAATAATAATTATAACAACAATAATAATACTTATTATTTTTATTGTTATTATTATTATTATTAAAATAAGAATTATTATTATTATTATTATTATTATTATTATTATTATTATTATTATTATTATTATTATTATCATCATCATCATCATCATCATCATCATCATCATCATCATCATCATCATCATTATTATTATGCCACTACAATTGTATCTAAAAATCATCACCCGTGTTGTTACACAAAATAATACTGCAATTTTTCCAGACATTCGTGATGAAATTCCCTGAAACAGATCACATAAATTCTATATTTACTGAAGCATAAGAGGATCCCAGGGAGAGGAGCAGTCAACAAAGTGCCAACTAATAGGAAAAATAACAACAATAAACAATGAGCAGTGAGAAAAAAAAAATACAATTTAAAAGACAGGAGGTTTGAGAAGTGGCACAACCCTTCAGAGGGAAAAACAGGCCACAGAAACGCTAAGAGTCGCCACAGGTAAGGTAAATATACACAAGCAGCGGCACGCGGCCCGTTTTCTACGTTAGCGCGTCTCACCGCCCCTCCCTCACTGCTCACCTCCCATCAGGTCTCGCAGCCCCCCCCCCCACACACACACACAGGCCCCGACCTCGCTCTTTAATCAATCATTCAAATAAATGAATAAATCACACTGCTGTCGAGGTTTACGCACACATGCCGTAGCTCAACTCACCCGAGCGAGCGGGCGGGCGGGCGAGCGCAGAGCTGTACTTCAGCCAACATGTGCGCCACTGTTGTCAAAACATGCGCCGGGAGACAGGCCAAGGGAGCAGGCCTAGGCCTGGCTCCAGGTCAGGGACAGCAGTTATAATGCGGCCTTTCACCGCGGGAGCGGAGCAGGGGAACGGCCTGCCGTCTCTCCCCGCTCTCCCCCTCTCCTCCTGGGCCCAGCTCACACACACGCAGGCCCTAATGCTCCACTGGGGGAGGGAAAATGACAGAAGCTGGGTGGGCCAGTCAGATATCCCATAACCGGCTGGGTAAAAATGAAAGCAAGCGTTCACAAACAGATACAGGAACACACTCATTCATGCACACATAATACACACAAATACATACACACTCATTCACATCTACAGTAGTGTGGAATGATGATTACACAGTTAACAAAATTAAGATAAATCCGTAAACAAGTGCTATTCAAGTATTTATCTCATGTAATATTGGATCAGATAAAAATAAGTAAACAGATAACAAAATATAGTAAAAACAAAAATAATATGTATGTGAGAGGAAAAAGTCAATATCTAGAGTGACCACCCTTTGTTTTGATTACAGCAATAAATCTTTCAGGCACAGTTTTACTTTATGTCCTCACTTGCTAAACCATTCCATATGGTTAGAAGTTCATCCCAAAAAGATTATTTCAATTTTACAACAGATTTGCTCAATCAGATTAAAGTCTGAACTTTGAGCTGGTCAAGTCATAACTTTCATGTCATCAAATGTTTCTTTCCGACTAATATAATTCTTGCACAACTCCGAAGTCTAGGGTTTAGGGTCATTATCTTGTTGAAAATAAAGTCCCCAACCAATCAGTCTCTTTCCAGATGGCAATGCGTGCCTCACAAGGATGCTGCGATCCTGCTTTTGATCCATGATTCCATCCATTTTTATGTGATCAGTGGCTCCTTTTCAGCAAACTGAACCCCAAACCATGTTGGTACCACCTACGCGTTTTACTGAAGGAGTTAAACAGTCATTTTTGAAATGTTCTCCAACTCTACAGTACACTTATGTTCTACGCTTGGATGAGAAAATTTTTAAATTTGATTCATTGGTCCAAAGGACCTGTTCCTAGTACATTGATATCCAATGCTTGAATTTCTAGGCATTTTTGATGTAGCTAGCTCTTGGCAACAACACGACCAATCAGACCATTTTCTCACAGACAACTGGAAATAGTAGATCTTGATACATCCATCAGTTCACTTCTGGCACTATTAAGATCATCACGGAGTTGTCTTGCTGTCAACAGCCAATTTTTTATTTTTTTTACTCGTCATACAGAGAGTACAACATCAGAGACACTTCACTTCTGTTTTAAACCTCTATTGCCACAAGTTTTCAGCAAAGCGGTCTCTTTGAAATGCTTGATGGAGTTTCTTACAGTGCCATAACAATGTTTAATGTCTTCAGCATCATATAAGGCCACAATCCAGCAATTAAACATCTCAGAGAGTTCCTTCCATTCAGCCATTGTGTTCAACAATGGCACTACTCAAAGTTCATGTCACCTTATATACCGGAGTAACTGACCATCAGAGTTAATTTTGTAGAATAAAGTCGCCTCAAACCAGTTTAAACATGTTTTAGTATCAATGATCATGGAATGAGCCTTTAAACACACATTCAGGATATGCAAGCATTCACACACAAATCCAAACACGCACATACACACACTTGCAATGGAGTCATAATGCATACCAACAAACAAACCTGAAAGGTTCACAGCCGTACACACAATTCACTCACACAAATGCATTCACAAATACACACAAGCACTCTCAAATGCATCGACGCACATGGACATATTAACGTATTCATACAGAATATGGCCCCTCTCTTAGTCTTGGGAGAACGCATTTTCTTTGCTGGCCTTGCGACAGACGTTTAATAAGATAATGGGGATGGTTTGGCCCTCAGTCTGCAGTACCTGACCTTTAAATAGTGGCTATGTGTGGACGCCCAGGGCCCCCCCTGCTCCAGATGACAGGGACGTGCTCAGGCAGTGTTGATTTAAGCGATCTCTGCTTTCCAATCCAGCCATCAATCATGCGAAAAGTGACACGTCGCCGGTTAACCCTTCAGCAGTCTGTCTGCAGTCGAACGCATTTACATACGCCGCGTCGGCGAGATCACACTAACGGGAATTTAGTAATGCACCCTCTCCCTCTCTCCTCTCTTAATTCAAAACAAAGACTCGGTTCGGACTGCTTGGGTCTCGAAGTCTGAAATCTCCAGGGCATTTAGAAAGGCCTCTTTTGTGATTATATTTAATCATATGTGGGCGGCCCAATCAGAGAAAGCCTGAATGATCACATGTGCGTAGGTTTCAGCTTTTCCACTGCGCGTCAATCAAATGGCTGGCTCCTCCCTCAGCAGAGTGGTGGACCGCCTGGGCGATCTGACAGCCTCGTCATTCCTGAACTCCCCTCTCTTTTTCCTCTCTCTCACACACTCAATCTCATTCTCGTTCCATCACTCTCAGGCGCTCACACTCTCGTTCTCTCCGTCGACTCGATAAACATTGCTCCTCAACTCTCACATTCTCTCACTCACACACTCTCACTCTCCCTTGTCTCCCTTATAGTTTTATACTTTCTCGCATTCTCTCTCACGCACGCACGTACAGGTCTGCCTCACTCCTATTCACTCGGTCACATAGAAAACAAGAGTTCACTTCCTCAAGCATCATCATTATCTCTTTCTCACACACTGAGTCTTTTCTCTAGTCTCATCTGAGTGAAGGAGAGTGCACAGTGGTGCATTTCGTGTGTGTCTTTGACAGAGAGAGAGAGAGAGAGAGAGTGAGCGAGGGAGAGAAAATGTGTATTCAGCCACTCCATTAGTCTCTCATTAGCGAGTGTGAGGGAGGATCTGGAAGGTTCTGGATGACTTAACAGAGGAGCAGGTGTCCCACTGCTACAAAACCACACCCACAGACCACGACACATGTCCGCTTCATCAGACAGGGAAAACAGGGAAAGTCCCAGAGCAACATCTGGGGAAAGATAAATACGCACACACAAACACTGCCCTACATCCCACAACAACATCTGCAAAAAAATACGCACATACAAACACTGCCCTACATCCCACAAGAACATCTGCAAAAAAATACACACACTCAAACACTGCCCAACATCCCACAACAACATCTGCAGAAAATGTGCAGGCACAAAAAGACACATAATGCACAATCCGGAATAAGTGTGTTTGATCTGCGCATTTCATTATTCATTTATTCAAAACCATAAAAATAAATAAATAGAGCAAAATGCAACGGCAAGAATCAGCCATTTGTCCCATCATGGCCCACAACTCACAAATAAACAAAAACGTAAACCGACATGACAGGCATACACACAATCAAAAATAAAACAAAAACATATATATATACAAAAACGCAAATGTTGTGACTCGGGGGGAAACGAATTCTCCTGCTCACTCTGCGGACTACTTCCACCGTTTGTCCCTTCAGACTCTATGCATGTACTGTAATGTAAATTAGCGGTAACAGAGGGGTCATTAACGAACTCCTGCAGAAGTAATGAGGCCCATTCATCAAAAGAGCCCCGCACCTGAGTCGCCCGCGACAACCGGAGTAATTTATGCCGGAGGACGCATTCTGGATCACCTGATTTGAGCTTCTGTTGAGGGCGCTAGCGTACAATCTTCGTTCCGAGCGGACACGTGGTGATTAGAATTCCAAGTCCATTGCTTTATTGGTTTGGAACTTTCCATGCGAACCCCCATGCTAAATGAGTTTAGAATAAATAAAAACATGCGCGATGGATTCTTTTTAACAAGAGCAACAAACGAAAATATTTAAGGCAGAAATGAAACGGTCCGAGAACACGTGCGATTGCAAAACCATCTGCTGCAGTATTTTTGCACATGTTTGGACACCGGCCGTATATTAATCACCTGTCATGTGTCATAAGGACAACCAAGCAGACAGAACCATGCAGGGAGGATGTGTGTGCGCATCACGTGCAAACGAGTGAATATTCTGGAGCGCATGTGCGTGGATACGTAAGCGCACACGCACACACGTACGCACGCACGCACGCACGCAAACACCGCAATTCCCATAAGTGCCTAAACTCAACAGACCTCCTCAGTAGATAACTGCTTAAATGATGTAAAATTTGATTCTCTATATTTAATACCCAAAATTGGCCTGTCTGTGAAACGGAAACTAATGTTATAAATATTGAGAAAAAATTGGAAGTGGCCTCGGTAATTTATCATCCCCCCTTCCTCCCTCCCTCTTGCTTTCTCAGTCTCCCTCTCCCTCCATCTTTGTAGCAGGACTCGGCGCAGTGGTCGGGGGGCATGTTTCTCTGGGTCTTGAACTCTAAATCAAGGCAGCTGGGGGGGTACAAAAGGAGGGTAGGGAGAGGTGCAGTGGAGATTTCCAGTACCACATAAATGGCCAATCACAGAGAGGGAGATGGAACTGGGGTGTGGGGGGGGAGAGAAGAGTTATTGTTTTGTTTCTCACAGACGCATCATTGCTGCGATCTCCCTCCGATTGGGAGCGCGCCAGAGACACTAACCGCAGGTTGCGGAGATAACGTCGTCGTGGCGGAAGAACTCAGGGACGGCTAATTGAAGCAGTACGAATTGCTGGAGGTCTTGCCGAAGCAAAGGCCAGGACAAATTATTTGATTTCTAATTTAAGCGTCTCTTTATTTTCTTTTGTTTTCACGTGCTATAAAGATGGAGTGCTTATCCGGGTCAAACTGGCGCACCCCCACCCCCATCGCTTGTTCTGACAGGAGGATGTGATGTCAGCCGCGATGCGAGCGCATCACAAAGCAAACGAGAGGAAGCTAGTGCTCCCATCAGGAGAGATTGATCCAAAGAGCAGAGTCACCATAAATCTCATACTGCAAAGAGAGAGAGAGAGAGAGAGGGGGGGGGGGCAAGAAAGAGAGAAAGCGAGAAGAGAGAGGTGGAGAGAAAAGGGGAGAGAGACTGGAAGAAGGACAGAATGTGGAGAGAGAGATAACGGTTGATGGAACAAGAGAAAGAGGAGGAAGACAGGAAAACAGGCGAGAGGAAGGAGGGAGGTGAGAGGAAAAAAATTTTGAACGAAACGGGGCAATAGGAAGGGATTCAGGGAGAGGTAGAGAGTGAGGGATCGAGAGTGAGAGTGAAAGAGGGACAGAGTAAACTGGCATATGGAAGTATACGGGGGAAAGCACTTGATTAGGAGGCTAATTAAAACCATGATATGGATGAGAAGCCAGAGCAGAAATGGAGGAACTCCAGCTGATGAGAGCGAATTAAAGGGGTGGATGCCTCTGGGTGGGGGGAGGGGTTACAGTTCTCATATACCTCCTTCAAAACTGTCTGTGGGGTGCACTGACGACTCAAACATAACGCGTCTCCAACCTTGTGTGGCGGGGAGATGCCAAACCCCCACTGAATTTCCAATTCCGCCAGCACGTTCCAGGTCAGAGCTCAGCCCATCGCCATCATCATCATCCTCTCGGCCCCCCAACTCGAGGCGCGGATCAAAGACCGGGAACGCAACCGCAAACCGCAGCAAGACGTACCCTTAAAAGTACCTCCAGTATGGTAAAAAACGATCATAATCCCAACTGCCGCTACGACAGTTTGAATTATCGTTATATACTTGATCGTCACAGACTGTGACCACCAGCTTCTAAACACACAAACATGAATACGCAATTACTAAAGTACCTTCAAGTCAAACAGTATGTCTAATGATATTCGTGAAGAAAAATACTAAAACATGACCGCAGAAAACGGCCAAAAGATTTGCTTTTATTTCATTACAGGAACTGCAGAATAATCACATTTCTTCAGTATGAATTAGGATGACTGGTCATTGGCATCCACAGCTGAACTAAAAACAAATGAGCGACTATGAACCATTAGTTACATCTGACTTTAGTTACATTACATTAGTTACATCTGACAGAATCCTCCTATCACCGAACCAGAACATTTTAGTAAGTCAGTTCCCTTCGCTGCCTTGGAAACTCCAAACCCAAGTCCCTTCATGGCCCGGACCAGTCAGCCGAGCTTCGGACAGCCTCTCCTCGCAGCTGCCCCGCCAGCGGATTACCGCTGATTTGGGTTAAGTGACTATCGCCCTGGATGTGGTTTGGGGCCAACTGCTAAAAGAGATACTAAATAAGATGTTGCGGCCCCAATCTCTTATTCAAAAATATACACACACAATCTTACAGATGTACAAGTGCACATGCACAAAGTGCGCACACACACACACACACACACAAATACACATGCACACAAAAATATGCATAAACATGCATGCACACGCACAGATAAATACACACACACACACACACAACAACACATTAACAAAGAAACGTATACAAACAAGAGTCATCAGGGGATGGCATACATCCCCGGCACAAAGTCATAAACTTGGGATTAGCAAAAGGCACGTCAGGTCATGATTAATCTGCACACCTAGTTTTGTGGCAAAATATTGAACAGTTTTCAAGTTATGCTCCGGAAACGAAATGTTCACAGACCGACAGACGGAAGGACATGCGACCGCGTCCATGACTACAGGTGCTGGTCAACGAATTAGAATAATTTGAAATAGAGTAATCGTAAAATTTTTAAATGCATTTTTTGTGCAGAAAGCAAATCAGGAGTTCACCGTGCCTGTCCTACTTGTTAGAGTAATCACAGAACTCGCTACCTGTAAAAAATTTGCTCAGCTGAGCTTTCCAAAAGGCCCATTTAGGCCATTTAACTGTGACACTATCGTTTTATTGAATTAGAATAATGGAGAAACCGTTTCACTGAATTAGAATAATTTTTAATCATCACTTTCTCAGTATTTTGTGGCTGCCCCCTTGGCTTGTATGACTGCCTGAAGTCTCCGCGGCATCTATTTGACCAGCTTGTCGCAAGTTTCTGCACTCACTGCTTCCCAGGCTGTGGCGATGTTCTGCTTCAGTTGGTCCAGCGTAGTCGACCTTCTGTCGCAAATTTTCCGTTTGACGATGGCCCAAAGGTTTTCAATGACATTGAGGTCAGGCTAGTTAGCCGGCCATGCCAAAACTTCAAGCTGTTTTTCGGCAAACCAATCTTTGGTCGACTTTGGCGCATGAGCCGGTGCAAGATCCTGTTGAAATATGAGGTCTTCTTCGCCAAACTGTTCCTCAACAGTCGGAATCAGGAACGTTTCCAGAACATGTTGGTATACGGCAGCATTGACAGTCTTCTTGAGGAAGCAGAGTTTCCCTACACCCCAAGCGGACATGCATACCCAGACCATAACGCTCTGGGGAAACTTGACGGATCTTTTCACGGCCTCGTGGTTGAAGGTTTCGCCACCACGACGCCAGACACGAGGACCTTGGTCACCGAAGGAGATGCAAAAGCGCAATTCGTCACTGAAGACCACTTTCTGTCAGTCTTCAGCAGTCCACTCGCCGTGTTCTTTGGCCCACTTCAGCCGTGTCTCCATTTGCTTCTTGTTCAGCATTGGTTTTACTGCTGAAACGCAAGATTTGAAGCCGAGTTTGCGCAGACGACGGTAAGTGGTTGATCTCGAGACGTTAGTGCTGGTCTGCTCGTTCCACAAGTCGCAGAGCTCGGAAGTAGACTTGAATCAGTTGCTGACTGCGATCTTTCTCAGCTGCTTGTTGTCGCAAGCAGAAGTTTTTCGGACACCGGAACAGTTGGTGTGCTTGCTCCAGTCTTTCTTTAGAGCTTTGCAGACGGAAGACTGGCTGATGTCGAGCTGCTCAGCAATTTTAGTTTGGGTCAAGCCTTGTTGGCGAAGGGTTGAATTTGAGCCAGTATTCCGGTTGAGAGGTCGCGCTGCTGACCCATGATTGATTTTACAACTTAGAAATTCTACTCAACCCTGACTTTATACTGCAAAGTGAACACTCTTCACAGAAAACAAAAATTCGAGCACTTATTCTAATTCAATGAAATGACTTATGAATTATTCTAATTCAATGAAACAACAATGACACAGTTAAATGGCCTAAATGGGCCTTTTGGAAAGCTCAGCTGAGCAAATTTTTTTACAGGTAGCGAGTTCTGTGATTACTCTAACAAGTAGGACAGGCGCGGTGAACACCTGATTTGCTTTCTGCACAAAAAATGCATTAAAAAAATTTAAAGATTGCACTATTTCAAATTATTCTAATTCGTTGACCAGCACCTGTATATCCCCCTGCATTATATGTCGGGAAGATAACAAGCACAAAAGCCTTGGATACATGCGCAGCTCTACCTGAACATGACAACATGTTTGTGGTCTTGTTTAGAAAGAGGATGGAGGACAGATGGTATGGAGACCACAGAGAGAGAGAGAGAGAGAGAGAGAGAGAGAGAGTGAGAGTGAGAGAGAGAGAGTGAGAACTGATCCCTTTCATTACAGAACTGCCATTTCACAACTGCCTTCTGTCCCAAGCAACTTACAGCTGATTACAGCAAGTGGGGGCCAATTCCTAATGAAGCATGGTGGGGTTAAAGGGCCTTGCTCAAGGGCCCAACCGCAGCACTGATCTCATTGTAGCCACCCTGGGGCTGGAAACCACAACCTTCTAGGTTCCAGTGAAAACACCTCCTTCAGTTTGTAATCATCCATTTTTACCACAGACCAGGGTGAACATGGAGCACAGCCAAATTACTCAATCACATTTTCCTCCCTACATAAGCACCCTACTGATTTAGAGAACCCAAAAAATAGTATCACTTCGACAGAGAAAATGGTAAATGTGTCCATTGGTGTTTTTACAGGGCCACCAAGGGGCAGGGCTGGAGTCTAGAAAAAAAATATATTCCCAGCGAAAGTGTTTTGTTGGCCCCATCAAGCATTTAGCAACCAGAGGTAAAATATACCAAGGTTTTGCTTATGAGCAATGAATCCTTACCCAGAGTCTGCAAGTTTGAATGTGAGTGTGAGTGTGTGACTGCGCGTGCCTGTGTGGGACTGTGTATGAGAGACTCATAACCTGAAAGTAATAAATGACTGAACAGTTTTTTCCAATTTTCCAAATTCCCTGCAATAGCAGGCTATTATGGTCATAATGGAAGTGAGCGATTCACAATCCTGCCATACTCAATATCTCAAGAATGGTACAAGCAATAGCCTTCTAATTTTACATATTAACAGACATATGGTAGCACAGCAGATGAGGTGATTAAAATTTGGTTGAAAAAAATTTGGTCTGAGAAGTTGCATCATACTAAATTAATATGCAAAAATGCACTGCAGGGTCCTGTACAATCCAGTACGACTGCCCGTCGCGTTTATGCGTTAGCCAGAAAGCCAAGCAAGCTATTGCTTAAATAGAACTGCAGCACTGAGCAGCCAGTTTTTCATGTAGCTCTGTAGCCAGCAAGCTGTCTACGGTTGATGTCAAGTTATGCTGACTACATCGCAGGGTCCTGTATCATCCAGTAAAATGGGCGAAAACATAACCGCTGCATCTTCGGTGGTGGAGGTAATAATAGGCCTGTTTCCTATTACACAGATTTGAAAAATAGGTAGAGTAGGTAGGCATTTTCTTTTCTTTTTTTGCTACAAGTTAATATATATATATAAACTTGCAATATATATAAACTTTTTGGGGTAGGTAGGTGATCTTTCTTCCCCCTCGTCGCAGCAATATGCAAGGCAAATTCCAAACCTGAGAGATACATGACACCAGTAAATGATTTTGGTGGTTGCTATATTCAACATATAAATATGGAACAACTGACATACTTGAACAAAACTTTAATAAACTGAAATAACAAGAAAAATTGTCATAAAAAAGTTTACAAGATGCTGAACGAGCAGTATACATTTGAACGGCACTGAGCTAGACTGAGACAACTATGTTCTAAAGAATACTGTATTTTTGTCTGTGATACAGTTTGCATCACTAAGTGGAGAGCTACAGGAATTACTAGGTGTCCAAACATGTCACATCCCATATACAGCAGTTCCAATTGCAGGCTGATGCAGCTAAACTAGTAACAAAAACATCTTCAAAACAACAATCCATGACTCAAACTGAACTTCAGCTTTTGAGAAGAAAACAAACCACTAAAGTGACATTGTTTGTAATTTCTCGCGAACTCTCACCTCAAAAACTACCGACAAATGGGAAAGACGCTCACAAACATTAAACGGGCTTCTGCACAAAGCCTCCGCTGGAGAATACTGATGAACCGCAAAACAGCAAAACCGAACAAGGGAAAGAAAATGATGCGAGCAATGACGTTGCGCCAGACATCGAGGGTTGGCCTAATTTCTTTATATCTATATCCCTGAACGCCGAATGGCATTCCGGGGATATTATGTTTTTGGTCCGACCGCCACCGCCGCCCGACGTGTTAACGCGGTAACTTCAGTAATATTTCAATTAGATATTCCAAGTTTTGCATATAAGTAAGTATTATAAAGAGGGAGACAATTTGGACAATTTACAATTTCTAGATTGGCCACCAGGGGCCAAAAACTGGAAAAAATATCACTGTTTTTATCATATCTCTGGAAACATTGGTCCGATTGACCTCAAATCAAATGTAAATGAAAGTTCATGACCTGAGGATGTGTCCCACGAAGACATTATACCCGTTTGGTACAAAATTTTGACACAAGGTGGAGCTTTGTCGCATAAAATTCACCATTTTTGCCATATCTTTGGACCCATTTGTCCAATTGACATGAAACTATGTGCAACTGCAAGATTATGACCTCACAACGTGTCACATGATGACATCATACCTGCATGGTTCAATATTTTGCCACCAGGTGATGCTTTGTGATGGAAAATTACCATTTTGGCCATGTCTTCAGAACCATTTGTCCGATTGACCTGAAATTAAGTTCAAATGAAAGGTTATGACCTGAGGTGCTTTACATTGCATTGAGGGATGTTTTTAAGATAAAAAAAACCATCATATTCCCGACCAGCCCTTGAGCAGACCTGCAAGTGGTTCCCCTACACTCAGTACAAGCAACATTACGAAGAGAAAATCACCATTTCATCCGCAACACTCAAATGCAAGTTGGCATTATATTTCCACAAGCAGCACAGGACTCAGCAATGGGTTTCCACTCAAATTGTGTCAGTCATGTACCCATCACTACCCTCACAATGACACACACACACACACACACACACAGAACTGAGCACATGAATACAAATTATCGAAAAAAAAATTTGGGTGGGGCCAATAGTTTAAGATGGAAGAGCGGAGTGAGTTTATGTAAGTGAGTGATTGGGTGTGTATGTACTTGTGCGTGTGTGAGTAAGAATGTGTGAGTGTGAGTAGGAGTGAATGGGTGCGAGAGCACGTGTGCGCTCGTGTGTGCTCGAGTCAGCAAGAGCAAGAGCTATGTGTATGTATGTGTGTGTGAGTGAGTGAAAGTGAGTGAGTGAGTAAATGAGTGAGTGGAAGAGCCAAGTGTATGTTTGTACTGTATATGTGTGTGAGTAAATGAGTATGTGTGCGCAAGAGTGTGAGAGTGAGTGAGTGGAAGTGCATGTTCGTACTGTACGTCTGTGTGAGTGAGTAAATGAGTGAGTGTGTGTGGGTGATTGAGTGAGTGTATCAGTGAGTGTGTGAGAGTGAGGGAGTGAGTCAGTGGGCTAGTCTTTTGTCAGTGTTTCCACATGTCATCAGGATAACAGCAGTAGTGTAACATTATAACACACATGGGGTCTGGCTGAATCATCCATCATGGGCTTCACTGCAACAGCAACCACAACCCTCCCCAACACCCAACCCCCAACCCCCAAACAGATGCGGCTTTGCAGCATATTTTGATAGATAGTCTCCAGGGCAATATTCCGACTGAGGAAAGTCCCTGCGGGTCCGGGGCCACACGGATAACAGGATAGCATCTTCCTCTCCCTGACACCAGCTGTGAAGTGCCCCCTAACTCCCCTCGAACCCCCAACCCCAAAAAAAACC
Source organism: Gymnothorax reevesii (assembly GCA_029721435.1). NCBI lineage: Eukaryota > Metazoa > Chordata > Actinopteri > Anguilliformes > Muraenidae > Gymnothorax > Gymnothorax reevesii. The sequence goes on along the minus strand of CM056573.1, from coordinate 163,806,482 downwards.
CACCCACCACTTTTCACACTCGTTCACTGCCACTGTTTCCCAGGCCACACACTTTCACTGCCAGCGTGTTGCTTTCCAACACTGATCTATGACTCTTTTTATTTGCCTTTGTGTGTGGGGGAATTCGATTCTGATGCTGTAGGTTTGTTTTTGTAGCCCGTGAACTTGGGTTAGCACCCCCAAATCCTTAAGTGCGTACGGGTCACACCTGCATCCCTCAACCCAGAGTTAAAAAAGCATTTACACTCACTGACCGGAACTGTCCTTCAACACTTCACGGTGCGGGATCAAAAAACGCCTTGTTACGATGTTCTCAAGCGAACATTTTAAATACAGACGTAATAATGATCAGTAATCAAAATCAATAGACTATGCAGCTCCAGAAATTGAGTGAAAAAAATTCTGACCACCATCTACACTAAGAATTAATTACATGCAAATACAGGGAACAATATAGCAACTTTACAGAGGACAATGCTATCCAAATACAGCACATATTTTACACTGTCGTCTAAGAGCACTTTTTTGGTTTTCTGTTTGCTTCACCGACTCCATTTTCTAGGCAGCTTCCATGATTGATAACTGCAGATTCTGGGAATTCACCAGACATTTTATTCTAGGTTTCTCTTCATCAACCCATTACTAGGTTCGCGCAATAGCACAGTAACCAAAAATCGCCATGACTGCGTGTAAGCAGATCCCTCACCTAGAAACAGGCCCACTATGGAATGACTGTTGTCTCCTTAGCCATAGCATCACTGAACAAAACACCAGTAACAGTTATTGATGACAAAAAAGCGAAACGCAGCCAAAATACAACAAAAACAGGTCCGAGCTCCAACATCAGGAACTCAGCCAAAATAATACAGTTATTATATACTTGATCGTAACAGTGATGTGTAGCCAAACAGTAAGCCGACTTCAGTGCTTTCTTTAAATACGAGAAGTAGAAAAAAGTGCGAGCAGGAATCGGCGGACCACCAGTGCGACCGTCTCTTCCATATTTGTTTAAACTTTCACGGCTTGGCTGAGATCTCCAGGGCCATCCTTCACCCTCACTTCCCCCCACCCGCCCTACCTCCTCTTCACACCCAAACAGCACGAAGCGGAAGGGCTTCCCTATGACCAAGCCCCCCCTCCTGCCCCGGTCACGTCAGGGTCACAACCTTTCCAACTCCCCCTGTGGCAGCCCATATCTCCCAACTGACCCCCCCGGACAATGGAGGGCTTCATGAGGACCCTCTGACCTACAGGAAGAGACCTCCCAATGCAAGCCCCAGCAAAGGTGCCGAGGGTTTGAGCCTCCGTCACCAAAGCGAGGGATTGTGGGAGATGTACGAGCCCGGAGGAATCCCCATCTGGTCTCCTAATGGCCCCGCCGACGGCTCCCGGCCGGGACAGGAATTAACACTGTTGTTTTATCTTCCCCTGTGCTTCCCCCCGGCTGTTTATGTACAGCAATAAATGATTTTTTAAAACATATTTGGGTCATGATGTCATGTACCACCAGTGCGGAGGATCGGTTTATGGCGCTGGAGTCAAAATATGCCCCCTGTGCCCACGTGTGAGGTAGGACCCCCTCAGCCGCTCCGCACACTGCGCTCTGTCCTCTCCATTAGCCTCCCCTTGGAGCTCGTATTTTTGGAAAGAGGGTGAGGGGATGAAACAGACAGGCTTTTTTTTTTTGTTCTTTCTTTTCCTGGGATGGAAAATTAAGAAATATTTTATGATCTGCTCTCCCCGTCCTCCAATAAAATTCACACCAGCCGCTTTCCAGCGCAGGGCTGCGGACAACGTGGCCAATCATAACTCAGAATCCAAACAAAGCCCTGCTTCAACGGAAATGCCTCGGCTCAACGCGATTCATCATCTCCCGACTCTCTCCCTCTCATTCCACCTCTTCATCTCTCCTTCTGTCTCAATCGCTCCTCATTCTTTCTCTCCATCTCACTCCTTCTTGGTATTGTGATGGCAGAGAGGCTGAACCTTTATGTATAGTACCTGTACTGTAGTTTCAATCCTCACATATGTGTGGTGGAACTATGACAATGAATGTGCTTTTATACAAATACATATATATATATTGCTTGATTCCTCCCTCTCCTCTCCCCAACTCCCTCTCTCATTCTCGGACTGAAATCCCAACACCCCCCTTTTGAAAGCTGCAAAAAGGATCAGGCTATTGCGGGTTCAGATTTGCACCGCTCATGCACCCTTCACACGGGTGTCTGGCCACTGTTCGGCCTTCTTTCAATGGCCTCTTGTGGCTTTTGCTAGGTTTACACATAGCTGGAGGAAGGGGGCACTGTGACTCACATCTCTACTTTCACCTCTTAGCAAAATCACAAACACAGACCTCATCCTCTCAGATTACTCTTGAATCTTTAGTACAAGAAAACGAAAATCAACTGGCTCACCAGAGGAGTAAAACTGTCCAAATATCATGGCTAATAACAAAAATAAAATTAAAAGGTAACAATACATATGTTAAATCCAGGTGCATGAAGAGCAAGGCCAATGACCACTTAGAAGCACATGAGATCTCAGATCCCTCAGAGGTCACAGTCTAAAGAACGGTCAAGTGACTGTAATGAATATCAGAACATGGGCTCAGAAATATTTTGGTAAACCTTTGTCAGCCAACGCAATGCATCACTGCTGCCAAAAATGCAAGCTTTACTTTGCAAAGCCGAACCCATCCATCAATACAGTGCAAATGTGTTGTTGAGGTCCGTGGGCAAAATGTCATCCACAATGGACAATAGCATGTTGGAAGTGCATTTTGTGTCCAACTGCTCAAAATTTCAAAAAGCTGCCATAATCTCTAGATCAAAGACAACATAAACAGATTTCATCCGCCAAAACAACTGCTACATCAAAACATCAGTGCAGAAAGGGAGATGGGGTTCCAGGAGTACCCAGCTGCCTGGAACATACAGTGTGATGATGCAGCTCATCCGAAAACCTAAGGAAGTAAGAGGAGATCTGGCCGTTTTGTGATTGGACCCGATTGCTATGGGTCCATACCACACAGCTTGGTTGAAATTGCCCTGCAATGACTCCATACGGCCAGTAACATTAGGAATCTTTCCCTGGATTATCACAACAAATTCCAGGCCGAGAGTCACATCTGGGTCCGGAACATCCATTTGGCACTGGCAAGAAAAGAAAAACATAGCAGGCTGCACCATTTCCATTACTCTTTTTTCCCCTGGCCATGAACATGGTTGCCAAATCTGCAAAGGTGGAACGTAGAGGCCTGAGGACAAAGTCTGGCATGGGACAACCTTCGATTCAGGCATTCATGAATGATCTAACCATCACAACATCTTCAGTAACAGGAAAAAGATGGTTCCTTCAAGGCCTAGAGAGGCCCATCACATGGGTTAGGATGCGTTTCAAGCCAAGCAAGTCTGAGTTGTTGGTGCAGAATAAGGACCTAGTACTGGACAAGTTCTGCTTAACACTATTGGGAGACATCATCTCATTCTTTACCAAGAAGCCGGTGAAGAGTTTAGGGAAAATCTTTGACGCCAGCCTCAAGGACCCCCTTCCATCCAAAAAACCAAAGACTTCAAAGAGTAGCACACAAAAGTAGACAAGCCAGGTCTACCAGGAGGATTTCGGGCCTGAATTTATCAAACAAACCATCCTCCCGGGATCCTGTGGCTGCTGTTAGTATACGAGGCCTTGATGTTGACAGTTGGGACAGTGGAGAGCAGGATCAGTTGCTTCCTTCACGGGTGGCTTGGTCTTCCCCGCAATGTCAGCATCGTGGCACAGTATGGCAGCAGTAACATCCTGCAGCTCTCCTTCAGTAGTCTAAACGAGGAGTTCATGGTGTCACAAACAAGGTGGGCTCTCCTGTATAGAGATACAGGGACCCCAAAGTGGCAGACGCAGGAGGTGAGGATAGCACAGACAGGAAGTGAAGAGCAGTTGAGAAACTTGAGGTGGCAATCGACTGAGCGAGAGGGAGCTTGCGGAGAAGGTAGCCAGAGGCTGCGTTAGTCTTGGTTACTTCCCCTGGACTCCGATCCAACAAAGCCAATGCCATAGAGAGGAACCATCTCGTTCAGAAGGAAGTTCGAGCAGGCCTGGAAAAGGAGAGTAAGCACGATGGTGGGTCTGAAACAGCAGGGAGCACGGACAAAGTGAGAATTTGCAGAGAGGCGGACGGTCTGCTGGGAAAACATCTTGCGGGCAGTCTACTACAGAGTCCAATTTCTGATCCAGATCATGTACGATAGCGTATCAAGTCTGGCAAATCTTCATGCGTGGTGCAAGAGTGAAATGCCATCTTGTGCCCTGTGCTCCTGAAGAGGATCCGTCAAACACGTCATAAGCAGCTACTCAAAGGCCTCCGTAGAAGGCCGCTGCCGGCATGATCATCTGCTGAAAGCAGTTGCAGAGACTGTAGCCTCAGCCATAATCACCAGCAAACACCTCCACACTAAGCCGATCATAACCTTTGTTATGGGTGGAGGGGAAAACACCCAACAACTAAGATCAGCAACTGGCTTCCTCGCCTTAGCAGCCGACTGGCTACTAAGAACAATCCTCCATCCAGACAGTCATCTTTTCTGTCTCCACAAAACAAGTGATCATGGGAGAAGCAACCATGCCCCAACAGAAGAGCATGGGCGAAGCCCAAGACTGAAAACACGCCAGGCACCAGGAGCTGACAGAACAATGCAGGAGGCAGGGCTGGAATACCCACTTTAGAGCAGGGGTGGGCAATCACGGTCCTGGAGGGCCGGTGTGTATGCAGGTTTTTATTCCTATCAATTACCCTGACTAATTGAGTTAATTGATTGCATGCACAAATATAGATTTTCGCAATGATACGATCAAAGGAAAATGTTTTATGAAGAGGGACAAGACTAGTCTTTGTAGTTTCATGATAATTTAAAGAAATGCACATGAAACGTCAGATTTCGTAAATTGTTTGGCTTATTGAGACAATCAACTAATTAAAAGCCAGACGTTGGTGTGAAAACCAGGGACAGATACGGCCCTCACTGCCCACCTCTGCTCTACAGTCATCATCAAATTCGGGATAGTGGGGTTAGCTAAGAAGAGGGCAATCAAATCGATCATCAATGCCACAGAGAGAACCATGAGGTGGCTCTGGCTAAACAGGGAGGTCAACTGTTGCAGGGATGTAAGCCGAGGACTGATCACCCCTAGCCGGGTCACATGGGTGAGGGTGTCTGATTTTTGAAAAGACCCAAAACACTAGATGACCCCAGGATACACAACTGACGATGCATCCCAGTGCATCCACAGGATGTACTCCATAAGCTATGAAATTTTTCGTCTCACGTAGCATTGAGACAACAGAGGTGCTTCATCATGGTGTAACTGAGTGATACCTTTAATAGTTTGAAGACCATGACACATGTATCTTAACAAGTGCCGTTACTTTAAATCAGGGCATATTGAAGAGTTCAGGAATTTTGAGGGAGAGATCTTTAGTGTTGCCAGGCTGAGCATGAGGGACAAGACTTAACACCACAGGGTATCGGAACGGAAGGTATACAAAGGAAGGTGGCCTGCAGCCCGTTGACCACAATAATTTGGCTAAAGAAACAAAAACTAGCATCAGTCATCCTAGGATGGAGAAAGAGACCAGTTAGTTAGGCATGCAAACAGGGAAATGTAACCTTAGCTACCTAATATTACCGTAAAAGTTAGAACGACCCAGTAAACGAAGTTATTAACGTGGAATAAAAAGTTTATGATGTTATTACTAATGTTAGCTAGCTATTGATATTGTCATCTGAAGTAGTGTTTGCATAGGACGGATGAGTGGCATATTCTGACTCCTCATTATCGTTCAATATGAAATTGAACACCCCGACAGAGATGAAAGTTTAACTCTTTACTGTAAGGTATGAACTTACAGTTCGAACACAATGCTGTGAGAACCAGCTAGATACCAGAAAACACTGAACCATGATGACTTTGTTGCCATCTCGGAGACTCGGACTAATGCCAGGCCGCTTGCAAGCGCTTGTAGAAATGTACATTAAACTTGTGATACAAAAATGACAGGAAAATCAGATTGATCTACAGCATTCCCCACTGCTTTGCTCTCCTGGCAATGAAATTTGAAAAACCAAACTACAAGGGGAACTACATGCCTTAGTGGAGTTGTGTCATGGTTACCACTCATACTCACAAGTTACGTCCCAAGAAAGCGATTCTGCTCAGCTGAAAGACATAATCTGATTCCATCCCTTCCAATTCGTCTTCGTTTCTGCATTGTATTTATACATTTTAGTCACTCAGGCATTATGCTTTCTATATTAAGGAGTATTCAATGGAAATTCAAGCACTTAAAACACCAATTTAGCCAATTAGCTGAAGGCTATGATGATGTAAGTTGTTTTCAAACCTACAATAAACATCATAGAGCAAGAATGTCTCTTCTTCATGGGTACCTACATAGTTAGCGACATAGCGTAGCCACAATACCCATGTAGCTAATGTTAGCTAGCAATTTGGCGAGTGGTCAGATGATTTTCATTAAATGAATAAAGAAAACATTTTGTCAGCTGGCTTGCCAACTCTGATAATGATGCTGAACGTGAAATAAAAGGTTTTAATGGATATCTTTATAGCTAGCTATGTAGCTCTGCCCAATAGCCACATAGGGAAGTTTAGCTAGTAATTTGGCTAATTTCTGATGATGTCATCTAAATAAAGAGAGTTATGTAGCTAGTTACATAGCTGGCAAAGTTTGGTCGTGAAATAAAAAGTTATTGTGATCAGCGTTTGTCCGTAACTTTATCTTAATATTTGGTAGCAGCTTCCAAAGCATTCACCACGTGAGCTGCATGCTTCCAGTTCGCTAGACCTACCAGTCATTTTGACATGGCAATGCCCATAAGCAGCCAGCGGCTGTGAGCGTGTTTTCAAAGTTCGGACCATGTGCAGTAAATGTGACACATCTACTTTAGATCATCACATTTTAAGCAAAATTTTGACATATTCACGTCTTTCATATCTTTAGTTCCTATAGGTTAATCCAGGGGAATTTCAGCTTGTATCCACTGTCCAAGCAGACTCCTAGACCAGACTTCCTGTAGCCCACATTTACATGGTATTTTTTTTTTTGTGTGTGTGTGTGTGTGTGTGTGTGTGTGTGATGTTTTGCTTGTCTGAGGGGCCTTCTCTCGCGAATTGTTGAAGGGGGGGTGGGGCATTAGGATGAATCAGCATTAGGTCGTAAAAAGCAGCATATGTGAAATGGGGATGTGCATCAACACACACGGCATGAGTGACTTTCACATTTTTGAAGACACAATTAATGGAGATAGATATGCATGAATTCTGAAGCAATGTATGCAGCCATCTAGATGTCGTTTCTTCCAGGGAGGTCCCTGCATTGTCCACCAAGGCGATGCCAAACCACATGCATGGCTGAGAAAGCAGAGTGTGCGAGTAATAGACTGGCCAGGCGGCAGCCCTGATATGTCTCCAATTGAGAAAGTAAATGAAATATGCTGCAACAAAGATCCCATACAACTGCATAGCTGAAGACCTGCTTCTTAGAGGACTGGGGGAAAATTCTGTTGGATAGACTTGAGAAATTGGTGTTTTCAGTCCCAAAAGGTTTCATAAGTAATTAAAAGACACTAAGATTACCCATAGCGGTGAACAGGCCAAATAAAATAATAGGTGTGCTTCCATTTACACCGATTTAAAAAAAAAATCAGTGGGGTAGGTAGGCATTTTCTTTTTTTACTGAAAGTTTTTTTTGTAAAAGTTTTGGGTAGGAAGGTGATCAGCCTTTTTTTTTTCCCTCTGTCACAGCAAGATGTAAGGCATATGCCAAACTTGAGAGACATGCTACCAGTAAGTGATTTTGATGAAAGCAACATTCAACATGCGTTGTAGTATAAATATCCAACAACTGATATATTCGCACAAAACTTTAGAACTTGAAAATGCATAAAAAGATTCTGTACAAGCACTGTATATTTGAATGGCACTGAGATAACTACGTTCCAAAATATACTATAATTTTTGTATGTGATACAGTTTGCATCACTAAGTGGAGGGCAAAAGGAATTACTAGGTGCCTTAACGCTTTTCATCCCATATACAGCAGTTCAACTGCAGGCTGATCCAGCGAAACAAATAACAAAATCCATCTTTAAAACAACAATCCATGACACGAACTGAACTTCAACTTCTGACTGGAAAAACTAAGCCACTAACAATGTTTTTGGCAAGACAAATCATTTCTCAGGAACTCTCACCTGGAAAACTACTGAAAAATAGGAAAGACGCTCCCTGACTGACATTCAATGGGCTTTTGCATGGAGCTTCGCACGCGGGCTCTGCTGGAGAATACAGACGGACCGCAAAACAGCCGAAACAGCGAACGAGAAAAAAAAAAGGGATGCCAGTAATCAATGACGTCTCGCCAGACATCAGGGGTCGGCTTCATTTCTTTTAAATTGAAAACATAGAAAAATGTTCAGGGTCGGCCCCAATGACGTAGGTAGGGTCGGGAAACTGGAAATACAATGTTTTTAAAATTTTTTTTTTTTATTTGGCATTATGCTAAATTCCTTAGATTGTTACAGTCATCGCACTCTATATTTTCATAAATCTATTACATTTACACATTAGATCATCAAACATTTAACTTCTTTTTATTACTTTCAATACAGTGGGGGGTGAATCTGTCCTTTTTTATTTTATATGCTTTACCGATGACATGCCAACATTTTTGTAATTGAGGTGGTAAATTGTGATTTCTAACTGCTTGATTAATTTTTCTACTCACAGGTCAATTGACAACTGTGCTACATACCCCACAATGCACTGAGGCGGTGACTGACCAGTCAGTGCCACAACAGGACACACAATCTTCCTGCCCATAATTCCTGTCAGCCTAAATCACTGCTTTATAAACCCTGAAATCACAGAGCTTGCAAAGCAATATGACAAAAATAATAAAAACTTCAAGCGTATTTTTTACTTGTCTAGGCAATGTTTTACATGTCTAGGCAATGAGGGTGATTTGCACAGCAACAGAAAATCAAATGCAAACGTGGTTTACGCAAAGCCTAAGATGATAAAAAAATGAAAGAGTTTTCTTTTATGAAGAAGGAAAGGCATTATGGTGTATTTACAGACAAAGTTAGAATCTGAAGGCCACAGCACTGGCTTTAGTTGTGCACTTGTAACATGCAACCCTTTAACCGATCAAAGCACAGTACACAGGCAGCCAAATGCACTCCAAATTGTTCAGTGTAAACTTCAGATTCGACGTGAGCTCCTGAGTGGCCCCGGAAGACTGCTTGGTAGGTCGACACCATTTTGTCTCCACCTCACCAGCATCAGCCTGTATAATCTATTCCAGAGCAGGTCATCTCTGGGAGTTGTACTCATCAGACAAACGCTCACCATCTCCGAAAAGGGAGGAGTCAACACTGCAACAGACAATCTGACCAGATCTGACAGCACAGATACAAATGAAAAGATAAACTGCGGCAGAATATCAGACCGTCCGAATCGATAACAATCACCGATTACTTTCCTCTTCTCCGCTGTGATTCTCTCTCTCTCTCCCTCTCGAGATTCTATCGTCTAGGCACACTGGATTTCTTGGGTGACTTCAAAGCTTATTTACAAAGTGTTTAGAGAAGTGCAATGGAAACAGGAAAATAATGTTCTGATTTTGTAAACTTTTCCCCATCTGCTTTTGCTTAGGGCTGCAGCATAGAGCTGCACCATCATGCACTCCTTCGCTCTCCTGTCTGCACTTTCCCACACTTTAAAAACCTCCTTGCACACTCTGAAAATGAATAAAAATCAAGCAAGGAAAAACATTTTCTGAAAGGGAATGCAAGTGAGACCGTTTTCGTAACTGGGCATCCTAAAATACCTCTGAACCACTTCCTGTTAGGAACGTACTCACGTGTTTCGTAAAGCAAACTGCCACAGAATCACTCTCCCCTCTTAAAAACAATCAAGCCTACAAAATATATATAAATAAAAGCAAAATTGACTATAAATGGTGCTGATGTAAGCAATTGAAATTAATGTGCCGTATGTGAGACACAGTCAAGAGTCATGCCTCCAACAGGGACTGAAGACAAAGCCGCAATATCCAGGGAAAACTATTATAGCTAATGTTCCCAGGAACCCCGGGTCCCGAAATCCGGCATCTGTTTCCCTGTTCTACAGGCTGTAGCTGAAAGCCACACAGACGAGCTGTGTTAGGATGCTCAGATTCCCCATGTAATTTGTCGCTGCACCAAAACAAGCACCATCCCAGGCCTGGCATGTATACACCACGCTAGGCTCCTTCCCCAAGGCCATACGCCGCACCTCTAACTCAATCACACTCAGGTTTCACTCTCGCCCATCCAAGGAGAATTCACTTCCTCTTGGTGTAGCCACCCCCTCCCCCCACCACTGTCAGACCTGCCTCTCTCTTCTTTCCTCTCCCTCTCCGTTTCTTTCTCTCTTTTACCTATTAATCCACACTCTTTTACCTCTACATCACCTTTTCTCTCCCTCTCAATCTACCAATCCATCCATCATTCTACTTATCAATCTATCTGCTGCTCATTGGGTAGCGTTGTTGCCTCACAGCACGAAGATTGTGGGTTTGAATCCGGCCTGGGGTCGTTGTATGTGGGATTGCATGTTCTCCACGTTTTCGTGTGGGTTGACTCCGGGTAGTCTGGTTTCCCCCCAGGGTCCAAAAACATACATGCTACTGATGCCAGGCTAACTGGAGACTGTGAATCCACCCACCCATCTCAGGTCATAGTTTTTTCACACTCAAGTTGCATACAGAACGGATTGAAAGAAAGGCCACACATCCTGTGATGCGAGTTTCTCTTTGTGCTGTAAACGGCCAGAGTTCAAGCAGCGCAAAGGAAATCACTTTGCTGGAGGCACATATAGACTTTAATCAATTTCCAACAGTTCAGGGTAAAGTGAACGTGCGGAAATTCAGAGCAGGGGCGCAGAAACACGTCAGCGTGTATAATCCTCTCTACTCCTATGGCTATGAGCTGTCCCCGGCCACCCGGTCTCGCCTTTTCTCTCTGCGATATGTGAGAGGAGATCGTGGCACAGCACACGTGCAGTGATCACTCAAGCTTAACTATGGAGGTTAATGCTCTACAGATGGGCTGGATGTACAGTTGAGGCCTACGTTACAGCCCTATATCCCTGCTCTTTCATGGGGTTCAAAGCAACATGTCCGCATATAAAAGAAAACATGGCAAGGATTCATGGATCCTGGGTTCGATGGGGTTTTCACACATGCATAGACAAACAGACAGACAAACACAAACACACACAGATGGATGAATAGCTGCTTCAACACTGTATGAAGACCAGCTTCCTATGTGAGCTGGCAGGGGAGGGGGGGTTGATCATTTGCATGTATTGAGACTGAAGTAGGAGAGCCAATATGCGGCCATTATAGTTCACAGATTCTGAATGTTTAAAAAAAAAAAAGACTCATTTCCTCATTTTATTTACTCATTCTCTTCCTTTTTCTCCTCCAGGGAAAACAATGGGGGGAGGGGAGATGAGAAAAATAAATTAAAGGTAACCAAATTATAGCATGGAAGGCAAGTGGTAGAGAAATGGTCTAGAAAGAGGTGGAAAGGAGAGAGAGAGAGAGAGAGAGACGAGGGTTGGGAACAAGGGAGAAGAAGAGAGGTAGGGAAAGTGAGAGAAGGAGAGAGGAAGAGAGAGGGGGAAGGAAGGAAGGAGAAAAGGAAAGAGTTAAGAAGATAAAGGAGAGTGGAAAAGAGATAGGGAGAGAGAAGTAGAGAGGTAGGAAGAGAGAGGAGGTGAGAGGTAGACAAATGCAGAGAGGTAGAGAGAGGGAGAGAGAGAGAGAGAAAAGAAATGTAAGGAGAGCGGTGAGGAACTAAAGATGCCATAACCTGGAGTTACAGAGTGACAGCAGTGGCATTTCCAGCACACAACCCCCCGACCCCCCCACCCCCCCCAACCCTACCCCAGAAACTGAGCACACAGAGACCCCATATGCAGACCCATGTGCAGATGAGTCCAGAGCCACAATAGAGCTTTTCTGTAAACTAACCAGCAGCTCATACACTACACACCAAACATTCACCCTCCTCTAAGAGCCGAGAGGCGAGGACGGGGAGGCACAAGGTACAGATCCTGCATCACCGCAGTTGTTCTGCTTCCACAGTCAGAGGAAGTGTGAATAAGAATGGAGTAGAGAGGGAGAGAGGCAGGGAGAGAAGGGGAGGGCGGGGTGGGGGGGGAATAGTTGCTAATCTTCCCTGGGCTACTTGCTGCATAAACATTAATTTCACGGGCTGTTGGAGTTTGGTTGTGTCTGTCCTAATCGGCTTGAAAAAAAGTGACATCTCACATCACTCCCACTAGACCTAACCCAACCCCCCCACCCCACCCCCCTACCACTCTCACTAACCCCCCCCCCCAATACTCCCACCCCCACCTTCATCCGTTTATTTCCGTCCTCCCCGAAATGATGATGAATTGCGCAAGCTCCATTCAATTACCGCCAGAGTGCGAAGAAGCAGGAACAATGCTAGGCTAGGCTTCCGAGCGAGCGGCCCGCATTCTTTCGCCACAATTTAAGCTAATTAGCATCAACTCCCGCCCCATCCATCATACTCCTTAAGAAATACAAACAAACTGTCAGCTCTAGCGTAACAAACAGATCACCCGGCTACTTAACACAAATTATTCTTACATGAAACGCTCCCCTTCTCAGGCAAACTTTTCCCCCCGGGGCATGCAAAGGTGGGGGGGGGGACGGAGCGCCATTAAAATTGAAGACACATGTTCCAGTCAAGTTCAACTCCCCAGACCACAGCGGCTGCAGTGGTGACAGTTCCCCGCCGGTGCGGGCGAGCGTTCGACGCGGAGCGGCCACGGAGGTCCGCTTGCGAACGAGGAAACGACAAGTGACTACTGGGATCTCAAATTTATAAAAAGAAAAAACAATCGCTTAAGAAAATGTTGACCAATGCCCATTGTCTCCAAATGATCATTTCTATGGCTGTTGTGTCATTGGGGGTGAGTATACGGATTCTGCAGTGTGACGTAGCACGAGTCTCACTGCTGGACTGAGCATTCAGTGCGTGTTTGCGCAGCTAGGCTAGTGTGTGTTGTCAGAGCACAGCTGAGCATTTGAGCTCCATTCTGGTGAGAGAGAGCACTTCAAAAGCATAATGAAGGCCTGATTACTAAATATCCAGCACTTAAGAGTTCTGACAGGACAATAAATGGTTGCACTAACTAGCACTCACATGCAGGACAAAACTCTAGATCAGCACACAACTTCAGTGTTAGCTTCATATCAAACTCTAAAATGAAGGCCAATTTCTGGTTAAGACTAATAACATTATTTTAGAATGAATGCTTAATGGCACCATCGAGCTGAAGTACTTTCCCTGCATCAAAGCATTCAACCACAATGTAACCAGCTTTTTCCTTATTAAGGGTCATGGCAGGAGGAGGGAGAACTAGAATCAATCCCAGCATGCATTCGGCAAGAGGCAGGGATACACCAGGTACAGGATGCTAATACATATGTATTTGTGGGTTAACCCACGAGTTGTGGGTTAATACGAAAAAACTTTGATCGCATTCTGGTCCTTCTCTACAGCTTACATTCAGATACATGATTTAAGTAGAGGGGAATTAGGGGGAGAGCATATGGACCTCTGCCTATTTTTACATTTTCGCCAACTTTCACCTTGGCATTTGGATCTGTGAAAATCTAATCACCTTCTACTGTTTTCAAAAACAATGTTCCCACAAAGTTTCATCAAAATCCGTCCAGAGCTTCATCCATAATCCTGCGACAAATGGACGAGCAGACAAACAAACGGGCAAAAACATTACCTCCCTCCAGCTTCATCTGCGAAGGATATTTATAAACGGAGATAATGGCTTCAACCACCATTTAAGGCAAAAACTACTTAAGCGACTGAGTGAAATGGTGCACTACAAAGCAAGTGATATCTAAAGAAGCACTTAAATAGACCCTGCATGTGCTACTCCCAAAAAAGAAAAAAAGTTGACCCTTTGCCTACCATGTTGATTTTCCATTTGCTTCCAATGACATGCAGCAAGTTCAAAGTTCTACTAATTGGCTATGATGTTTGGCAAGGAGGTTGTTGTTTTTAGAGGCTGATTGTAAACCTCACCCATCCATACCAGTAAAGAACCACATTTACTCAAATGACAAATAAATAAATAAATAAATAAAAAAAGAAACAGGCCAAGAGAGGACCAAACTATACAAAATGCCAGAACTGAGTTCCCTTTACCTCAAAGTTTTTACTCTGCATGAACCGCACCACAGAGGAAAGCCTTGAACAGCCCAAAGGAGGGAAAAAAACTCAAATGAATATGCAGTTCAGAAATATGGGATTCCAGTCAGAATGGGGGTGGTAATCAAACCTCCAACCTACCATGATGTCATCCACCGTTTACTCATTATCCATGCCTGGGGTGAGTCCAAAACTAATTTTCCTTTGGTCAAGAGTCCAAATGCAAGCCTTAAACTTTCAAAATAAATAACATTCAAACTGATAAAACACCAACCAAGAAGAAGAAAAAAAAAAAAAAAACAGTTCAACACAAATTAATCTCTCTCTTGGCAAGACTGATCGAGTGGTCATTTACCCTACTCTCTGTGATTGCCACTCCAAAGCCACATTAAACCACATGAAGCCAAACACACTCTCCACTCTGCTTTTTAATCAAGATTTTCTCCAGAGCTTTGACAAGTGGCCCACACAAACTGCAGTGTCTTGCCCAAAGAAATCCTTGTGAAATCTCTGACAAAGATGAATGACATCAGAGATCCCACAGAATACCGCAAAAGTAAACTGTAATTCCACAATGATTTGATTGCAACTGGCCACGTAGCTCCACAGTAGACCACCAGGTAATCCGCGGACTAACCTGCTCACAAAATATGGGATCAGACAATGCACTGGTAGCCACATTATAGATAATGATTTGGATTTATAACGAGGTAGCAAAACAAGTTGAATGTACAAGGCCCTCTGATAGATTAGAGTTGCCCATCTGGTGTAATCCCAGCAATTACCCAATTCCAGGATTAGCTTCAGGCCCCATGTAACCCTGGCCACGAATAAGCAGGTTTGTTAATGGATGAACGGACCAATGAGCGATGAGGCCTGTTAAGAGGTTTGCAGTCACACCAGTTTCATTCAATGCCAGAACATGACAAGGCAAAGGTTTGAAATTGAACTTCTGGGCCATTTCTGGCAAATTCTAGTGCTGAGCAAGCAGTGGCACCAGAAAACACAAAAACTCCCTCACCTGAAATCAAAAAATAGAAAAACATTCTCATCAGTCTTTCAGCTTGAAGGTCACCAGCCATCATTTAAGGGGGCAATGACATTTTTTAGCCAACAGAAACCAAAAACGCCGCCCTGGCTATGCTTAAAAATACAGGTGAAACTGCAGTACCAACTTTCACTTACTAGTCCGCAGACAGATAACAATAGAAAATCACGAAAACAAACTTGCATATACTGAACAGAATTAATTCCTCAAGCTTCAGGCTGTCAGCATGTTAACACACGAAGCCATGTTTTCACACACTTTCCCAGCCATCGGAGTGAAATTTTCATGCTGACTTTGTATTCATATTTATTTCCATACACAGGGTCCTAAAATAATGACAGGCCAAAAAATCCCCATTAGATAATACAGCAACTCAATGAAAAGAGGTTTGTGGCAGAGAGGATAATGTCAGTTATTAGTGATCCGCTGCCCTCACCTTCCCACTTCTCCACTTCACAGAGCCAGTTTATATGAACACAGAAGGACAATAAAACACAAGATCAGGCGACAGCGCAAAGCTGGAGTGAGTTTATGTGCAGTTTACGAGTACAATATAGACAGTATTGCAATTAAACACAAAGAAGAATAGATATAGGTCGTAGTCGGTACAGGCTTCGACAGTAACGCTGTATGAAAAGGGCTGCTACTGTTACATGATTCACGAAATAATATGGATGTATAGCTATGGATAAGTTTAGCTGCAGGCCCACTGCTTTAGACACTATATACAGTGAAAATCAAATGCGCCAGGGTACATATACAAAGAGCGAAAACTGAGACACTGAGTAAATACATACAAACAGTACAGCATGCAGAAATACAGTATGTAAGATATATCATAACATATTCCATAAATCTGATAAATAAATAATAAATAAATAAACACTTAAGTATAGCAATATATAGCATGTCAAGAGTAAATGGTGGTATATTGACGAATAGGCAAGTTATTAAAGGGCATCTAAAGTAGATTTCCATTGTTTTTGTTTATCGGCCAATCAGCGAGCCACACCGGTGCAAACGAACCGAAATAGAAGGGTTATCTATGCATGTACATAAAACATAGGTATATATGGATGAATTGGTCATGCAAGATGTAAACAAAAGCAAGTGATTTGTCTGTAAACACTGGACGTTCAACATCCCATCTGAGAATCGACTTTAGATGCCCTTTAATAAATACCCAAGATGACAGTCTATGCAATTGTCAGTAAACATTTTGTGCTCGATTCCACGCTTTCACACATTTTCCTCAAGAGTATATAATTTTCCTCCCTGGAGGATTGAAGGTCCTAAGTGTGTAAATGATTTTGAGTTTGAGGCTGTCGAACAGGCCGCCTTGTCCACTTGACTCTGAGTCAGTGTTGTGTGTGTTTTCAGCGCGACTTTATTATCCTCAAAAGTCCACAGCTTCAGAGAGTTAGTCAGACAATCTGTACTTTTCCCCTCAATCGGTAAAAAAAAATAAAAAATAAAATAAATCAATTAAAATGCTGCCGGCATTTCCACATATGTACCTGCTGATGGTCACCACAGCTGGTCTGTTTCAAATTAATGGAGGAAGGAAACAGTTCATTTGATTTAGTTTCCAAAGAAGAGTATTAATATCAAATATGAGCACACATTTCAGCAGGGGAAAAAAGTTAATATGATTTCCCCCGTATTGAAACACTCAGCTAGTTACACGGACAGGTTTGTAAATGGTGGTTAGCTATTGTCCGGCTCAACATAGTGGATGGACAAGACAAATGCCCGGTAAGAACATCATTAGAAGGACTGAACTCATCTCAACTTTTCTGAAACAATATTTCCAAATCAACTTAACAGTTAAAATTCCAAAATGACTAAAATTACTGCATCTTCTCCGCTAAACTCATATATTTCTGAGCACTGGCTCAGGTTGCCAGTAAAAGCATTTTATTTCAACATTTGTCATTTTCAAATACTTGAATAAACCCTACTACATCATGTGCTATATTTTTAAAAGCCAAAATTTTTAGTATAAACATGCCATACCAAAGTTACCCAACATAAAAAACTGTTTCACTAAGTAAGCTCAAGACACAGTGTGAAACATTAGCTTTTGGCTAAATGCATGTCCGTCAACGCTAGGTGTTCTGCGCGTAGGCACGTGTGCTGAGGGAACTTCACAATATATTATCAACAACAGAAACTAATTGCCATTTTCAGATACCTTTAAGAATGCCAAATAACTCTTCAATGAGAAATGTATTCATTTTCACATTTTGCAGCAGGACCACAAAATCCATAACATATGACGACATGTTTGATTCAGTAAGGGCTGGCGGGGTTGACGGGGGGGTTGACGGGGAGATTGGCGGCGTGGCGGTTTGGGGTTCAGGCTGCGGCAGTGAAACAAACCCAAAGCCACTTCCCCACAAACAGCCCCGTGAAGCCAGCCTCCAGCAGGCGAACCCGCTAACCAGAACAGCCCCGGAGAACCAGGATGTTTGGGTTAGAAAACGACTCTGCCGTGTCTCTCTGCTGGCTTGTTAATTGCCCCGGGGGTAATTGCGCTGCCCCCTTTCACTTATCCAGAAAACCAACAGAAATGTTATTAAAGTCTTAAAGCAGTGGAGCAGCAATAATGATAATAAATATACAATAATAATCACATTTGTAACCTGTTGGCTCTGTTAGAAAAACACCGTAAGAGCGCTGTTGAGGGGCCGCAGAGATTAAACCATGTCGTGCCAAAGAACTTCCGTTCAATTTAAACTCCCTGGAAGGGATCTGTCACACAGTGATTTATGAGGGCTCCAATATTCCTAAAAAAAATTTTTTTTTTTTTTTTAAACCTACAATAATATATAAACTGAAACTGCACTTGGTTAAATTCAAATAGATTAAATTGCAATCAATGAAAGTAATTTAGAAGTAATTAAAATATTTACAGAACATTACATGGAAATGAAATGTGTTATTTATCCTCAGATATTTTTACAGTAACCATTTGCAATCAACCCATGAACAAAATGGCTGCCTACAAATGAATTGGCTCCTCCTTCTCATGACATCATTGTACACAACTGAAGCAAAGGGGGAAAAAAACCAGACCAGGGCTTCAAGCAGATAAATATACAGTGAAGTTTTTGCAAGAATTAATGAAGTAAAAAACATTTCTAGAACATTCCAGAAAGAAAGGGGTGAATGTCATGTAATGGCAGGGTAAGACAGGATTCTGTGGTGTTCCAGATGAGCCACTGAGGAAAAGGCAGCCCAAGGTAGAGGTTGAGAAGAACTCCCCCTGCTGGTGAGTTAGTATAACAAAGGCAAGACAGCTGCAAACAAGCAGGTGTCTAATCCGGCTAACTGCTCTTAGATACTTTGAGCGTAACAAACTGCTGCCTCAGCCACATATGTGCATTGAGTTTTCAAATGAATGCAGGAACAACCTGCAGAGAAAATAACGGTGCAGTACATGGTGCGCAGAACAAAGTCAGTTTCTCTGGTATCGGATTCTAGAGATGAACAATCTTTGGCAGTGCATTTCCACACGCAGCATATTTGAAGGAGTTCCGACAATCCAATCACATGCAGTCTGAAATGTAAAAAAAAGAAATCTGTCTTTAATACCACTTCGATTTTTATTTCTGCAATGTTCGGCAGTGTGTTGAAGACCAGAGTATAAAAACTGTATCAAAACCACAAAATAAAACGATACATAAGAAAGAGCGAGTCCTGGGACTGTAAACTCTGATCAGTGGACTGTGAAAGCACAATTGAAATAATTCAATGAGAAACAAATAGAGCGCACATGGAAATCAGTAAATCTCATTTTGTCGGCAAGGAAAAAAAAAAAAAAAAATTGGAACATAGTTAGACCCGCCATTAAAAAAAATAAAAAATTTAAGACAGTGGAATTTCAATTGGGAGGAGTTTGAGGTTGAAAGTAAGCAACTCGGAGCACTTGCTACGGTTAGTTTTACCTCCGGACTTTCACTCAGGGCATTTTCCATACATCCCTCTAGCTGGCTGTGACGTACGGGCTCTCTGGCGTCTTTATCGAGAAAGCATCTGTCCACGAGGCCCCTGCAAGCAGGCCGGGGGTCTCTCTGTGCGGTCATTACCGGGTCCCCCTCTGGACCCACTTCAAAAACCCGCCCTGCGCGCCCTCTCTGTGTGGTCCCAGTCTCTGGGCCTGATCCAGACTCCGAGCCGGCTCAGTCCGTGCCGCGGTTATAAAAAATGGATCGTTTCCCATAAACGCAGGTAGGGAAGACTGCCCCCCCCCACCCTCCCGTTCCATTTTGCTTCCTTCTTTGGATGTAAAAATGACTCTCTCACACTGACCCAAGCAACTCTCCCCCAGCACTGCACTGACTTTTCTCAAACATGTGTTCAACATAGCAATTTGTGTTGAGTGCTCCCTCATTCTCCATGCCTGGAGAAGCACCTGCGATGCTCCAAGCAAATCATCTGCGGCCCACTGACTTTCAGTGGTGCAGGGCAGGAATTAGGCCAATCTTCTAGAGCATACCACAAATCACCGGACTGACACCTTCAGCGACACCTGCGCGCTTCGTGGTCCTAAGCTGCCGATCCTACCACCTGCCGCAGGAGCCCCAGTGCAACATGGGAAACTGGAGTCCTCCCCTCCCTGAAATTTCATGCTGTGTGGCTGCGCTAACACGGTCTGAGCCCCATATGCGAGTTCCTGTATGGAGAAGTGATCATTCACATACAAGCAACCCGTTTCCTGACAGCTGAGAAATACGACCAGTGGCTTCTCAGGCGGTCGCACACCGGTGCTGACCTCCGCTGACGCCGTACGATGGCAGTACCACTGCATGAACTGTGCAGGAATGGCAGCGCGCCATTTAATATTTGGTCTAAACTCGTGGACACCACAGTACTCTGGTTGATTACATTCACTCTGTTCAGATATCAACCCCCTGTACGGACCTAATGAATAAAACTTACCAGTGATCTGGTCATAGGTGAATGTAAAATGAACAAAATAGAATACATCTTAAAGTGACCTGAAAACTAAATGCACAAAATAATTAATTACACATTTCCTTATGCTTTCCCCATAAAGTAACAGTTTTAGGTAGAACAAAACAAAGAACAAAACTGGTCAAGAAGTCAACACAAATGCAAAATGATAGTCTTGTATGCCTATGTATGAAACTGCCCAAGAGCATGTACTGATCAAGAGCAGCTTTTGTCATCAGAAAGACTAAGAAAGGCACATAAAGGAATCTTTTACAAATGCGCTGTTCATAAAACTGTTTGTCACCAATGTGATATTGTTTGGAAAAAATTTTATCCGCAAGGCACAGTGCTGCTCACACGGTAGAAAATTCTCTTAGAAATGTAATCATTCATCACCGGTACACCCAAAAACAAGAAGAAAAAAAAAACATACTTGGTCTAATTATGAATTGAAAGGTTCTTGTACACCATCATAGCCCTCTTCTGCCCCCTAGTGAATAACAATGGAAATGGCAGGCCGTACGTCTGAAGTGAGAAGCATTGTGCCATAGAAGAGAAGATCGAGGTACAGGTCAAATCAAAAACAGAGCATGTTTTTCAGTTTAATACATGATGCTCAATAAGACACGTCCATCGCATATGAAGTTCCCAGCCAATTATGAACGATAAAGTTGTAGGACACTTTTGGAATACACTGGCGGAGACATCAAAGCTTTTTAGCTGCAAGTCTGCAGAATATAGAAGGTTAAGTAGGCTCATTAAATTATATTATGAAATTCGTCTATTAATAAGTTTCAATCTGATAGAATTTTCAAGTGGACAGTTAATCACAGGCTAAGATAAACACTGAACAGCCATGATTCCAAGTTATTTTTACCTTGAACTTCCTCGAATTATACCAAATTATACACCTAATTAAATTACATGAAAGGCAAGAAATATTAAAAAGTATTTTCAATATATAGTATTATAATTATCCCAATTACATGGATTTCTTTGAAACCTTTAAAAGCACATTTATGTCATAGAGCCACAAAAACAGTGAATAGATTTGAACAGAGACCTCATAGGCTGGTATATGAACATTAAACTTTGAGAAAGCTTATTTGTTAAAAATTGTGCGTACATGGGGAAATGCAAAGAATAAATATATTTTAACTTAAATTCTTAGATGTTTTTTATCATTATACAAAGGAGCCAAGTGGCCGCATGGGCAATTTTTAATATGATTTTGAGCTTTTCAAAATATAGGCCTAGTGCAAAAATTACATGGAACAACGGGTATACAGAAACTGGCCTCAAGACAGGAAATGAAAAACATCCCTGGATAGTCCCGCAAAAAAAATAACGAAACCGATCTTAACTGCCGCTGACATTGGACTGGTAGCCCAAAAGCTGTTTTCCAAACCTGCATGCAGGCTTTACAACTTATCATACAGTCAGTCTGGTGAAATCTACTTTGCACATTGAAAGAGCATGAAGTCGGTAGAAGCAATTTCTTAATTTAAATAAATAAACGAACAATCAGCCCGGTTTTGGGCGCAACATTGTCTGAATCAAGAGTGCTCCCTTCCCATCCCGATCATCCATAGGCTATACTAAACCAGCAGACCCTTCAAGTTTGTACCATGCCTTCCTTTTTTGTTGAGAGGGTTTGTCACCGTTCTCATTTTTAATAAAAAAAAGCAGTTTGGTTTATCTGTTTAATATTTAGAAATATTATATTTTGAATTATGTTAGAGGAAAAAAGCATTTCCATTATGCGCTTGCTCTTCAAATGTCATTAAAATTCTGCCATCCATCCCCCACCCCCGAAAAGTCATCCTCAACGAAATCAGAAGCAATAAAAATGCTCGTCAACTCATCCCCGCCCTCGATTAGGCCTCATCTCGAACAACACTCACTATGAAGATAAAGACCCCAACCTCACCCCAAACATAAAAATCAAGTTTAGCCTACGTTATATAACATTA
This sequence comes from Gymnothorax reevesii, assembly GCA_029721435.1. NCBI lineage: Eukaryota > Metazoa > Chordata > Actinopteri > Anguilliformes > Muraenidae > Gymnothorax > Gymnothorax reevesii. The sequence goes on along the minus strand of CM056573.1, from coordinate 163,784,172 downwards.
TGATTACTGCGCTGGACTGACACAGCGCATCGCGCGTCATGAAAAGGAAGGTGCATTGCCAAGATTGAGGGCTGCGGCCAAGACTGAAGGACAGACAGCCGTGCACCGTTACTGTGAGACTGCGTTGTTATCCACTAAAGCAGCCCGCGTTAGATAATTGAAGGGCACTTTTTGCAATCCATTTGTTCGACAATGCTTATTATGTATAGGCCTATTTATATTTTCTCTGTTTGCGGCAGTAGACGCTTTCAGAAAGCTGAAATTACCCGATACTCCAGTGCATTTTCGCTCATCATCGTGACATTGTTTATAGATTACCAACGGCCAAAATACAGTTGCGCTGTAATCTTCATCCCGACTTTTTCAGGGATTATAAAATCACCCACATTAGCATACTGAACACACGCACAGAAGAAAAAAATAAGGAGCAAAAGTATTTCTGAAGCTGAAAAACCAACCGTGCAGCTCTGCGCCTCATTTTGAACCAAAATAACCCATCACAAAGGCTAAGATCGCATGCCGAAGTCAATTCAGATCAGCCTCTGGTATGCCCCAACACAAACTACTTGAGTGAAAAGGAGAATGAACGACCCACCGAGTAGGCCTCATAATTGGAGAATGATTCGAATACTAGTTATATTTTTTTCCAATCAGCCTGAAATTGGTCTCTGGGGGATTATTCGGAGTCACAAAATCTTAACTTAAGAGGTATAGAAAAGGCAGCCTGAAGCTATCGACTAATACACTAAAGAAAATACAGCACAGTCCTCGCAGTGCATGAAATATCTCAGCACTGTAAACCTCTGCTTGTCTGATGGGGTCATTCAGATTTCTCCCCAACAAACTACTTATACGAGCGCTCAATTAAGCGTGGCTTGTTTAGCCGATTTCCGCCTCTCTAATTTTATTGCAGCCATCTGCTCAGTCTTGTCCCTTTCCATTCTAACGTTACAGAAAAATGTTGGGGAAAAGCTGGATTTAAGCTCAATAAACAGTTCTGCAGGCTTTCTTAAACGCCGTGGCAGAAGGCAGGGCCAGTATGCGAGTATGACTGGCATCTGTTTGCTGATCAATGGCTCTTTCCAAAATAAAATATTTCAAATACGGCGTAAACACATAAAATACATCAAATACCATTGCTACCTCTCATATTAGACGACTCACATTATTAGGCTATTATTATTATTATTTTTATTTTTAGGAGCAGTAATAATAATAATAATAATAAGGATGGTAATACGAAAAAAAATAAAAAGAATTAGGCATAAAAACTGATGGTTTAAAGAAAGAAAGAGAGAAAGAAAGAAAGAAAGAAAGAAAGAAAATGTCTCGTGACCAAAGAGTTGAGACCAAAACATGTTTTGGCTTGCTGTAGTGTCACAATGTTACCAGTCTTGGCAATTTAACTTAACCGGGTACCAAGTGACTGCAGTTTGCTCGCTCTAGCATATATGGTTGTTGCACTGGAAATACTTATTAGGCAGAAAAAAAACAGACTACCTCAACAGCAGAACAAAAACAACAGGGTTGCGGCTTGAGCCTCTGATTACAGGCGGTGTAGAAGAGCCGATAACGCGTGTGGAGGCAAATCAGCAGGTAGGCCTATGGCTTAGCAACTTGGACATGAATACAAAGCATATTACAGCTGGTCAGAGATAGCGGTGATACTGACACTGGTTACCCAAGAAGGCTTTTTTTTTTTTGTTTTGGAGGTGGGGTGGGGGGTGTGAGGTATACAGATGTCACAGCCATGGTGATACTAATGAGGCTTCACAAGGTAACAGACCAGTGACAACCTGCGCCTTGGGGTTGCCTATGGTACAGTTCTTCCATAAAAAGAAAACCTGAAACACGTGCGCTCATAAATTACTCCTTTTCGGTGACGGACTGTGAGTTATGACTTCTCTAGAGACGTACCGTTAAACGGTGTTGACGTTCCCGTCTAAAGCATTTCGATCTGCTAATCCACGCAAAGTCTATTATCGAGGGAAGCCTCCAAACTCCAAATTCACCAGGTCCAGGGGCCCCTGACAGCTTTGATAAGGCTAGATTTGATCGGAAACATGAATTTGTGTTTCTGCGCTAATGAGCAACATCAATGATATCATGCATTCAAATGCACATGTAGCCTCTGTAAACAATGCCTTGGTAAAAATGTTTTACTGATCGGTTTAGCGCCACACAATGACACATCTGTGCAAGCACCACTACATAGCCAACACCAGGGAACCGAAGCCACAGGATAAGATTTAAAAAAAAATAATAAATAATAATAATAATTTTTTTTTTTTTTTTTACTGAATCACCCCCAAAGTCAAAAATTAAGTAATTCTCTTGAATGACTCTACATACAAATATGACAAAAAAGTTAAAAAAGAATTCCTTTTCCCCATGCCACAGATAGGAATCATTTTGTTAGGTCCAGTGTTACACTTAGCAGAAGCCAATCCAGATTCACCACGCTACACTCATTCGTCAATATACAGTATAATAAAATGTAATGATTGCCAAATAAAAAAACAAATAGCAAGTTTCCAGGTTGCAGCCTCCTATGTAACCCCCGACATCTGTTCTTATCATAGCAGGATGAATATCATTACTGTGCAAGAGCGCATACGTGAGCGTTTAAATTCATTAAATGATAATCATTTTGGGGGGACGGGGGGAGAGCTTTCAAATGTCGTTTTGATTCCTTATTCCAAGGCTGCTTTAAGAGACTGAGTTTTACAAATAACAATATTTAAATAATGTCTCAAGTACTTGACAGAGCTGCACTCTACAAACACAAGAATGAGATTGTACCAGCAGCATGGGAAAAGACAGCCAGAGAACTGCAGTCATCAATCAGAGATGGAAACAGAGTAATGGTGCTAAAGCTTGCCATTCTGCATTAAATTGCATGTCACCATTTTCCAGAAAATGATCTGACCATCTGAAAACATTCAAGGTCAATGGTTACATCACATGGCAAGAGCCCATGCTCCTCTGACAGGAATTTCACTGAAAGGGACTGAGTAACTGCTGCTGAAAAAAATACAAGTTTATTTTTGATTCAGCCAATTTTTTTCTTTTTTTTTTTGCTGACACACAGAGCACAAAAAATAAATTTAGCAGATGGACAGACTCTGTGGCAGCACTACTAAGAGTATGGAGAGCTGAATGCATATCTGAAGTGAAGAGGCGGAGGCCGGAGGATTCGAATTTTCACCAAAGGCGTATGTCACACTGAATCTCAGCCGTCATAAAAGGATGATGGAAACCTGTACGGGGAGTCTTGAACCAATACCATCATTAAAACATTTATTATTCTTAAGAATTGTAAAATTTAAAAGCGTAAACATTCTGAAAGCAGTACTCTGGCTGTACAGCAGAAGTACCCACGCCGTACAAGAAGTCCGGTGATTACACATGACATTTTTTTAGCCACTCCTGAATAACAGATAACAGTAAATGTGTCACCGACTGAAACCAGCTCTGTAATGACTTCACAGTGGTTCCCAACACAGATCTTAAACGTAAAACATCATTTACCAGCCTAATTCTGTCCAGTTTTGAGATTCATTACACCCTGTTGCATATCTATTTTACCAACAGAAACATAACGTACTTTCACTTAATCATTTGGCAAGGTACGAAAAGCATCATCATAAATTTGTTCTGTAATATATTGCTAAAGTAAGCATAAGAAATTTTACAAATCACTTTGACTGGGAGCCCTCAGCAAAAAGCAAACAATGCATGCTGCTCCAATTTATTAAAAGTGATTTTCATAAAACTCATCATTATCATTACTAAGTTTAATGTATTAATTATACACAATATCTGAATAGATACTCATAGACCTAAATTTCATTAATCTTTTTATGTCATTGTTATACAATTAATAAAAACATTAGACAGTCTGCCACTGTAAAACTCGATTTTAATCATACAGTTCTGCATCAGACAACACACCTGCAGAAAAATAAACAGCAAAGACTGCAGACTACACAGAAAAAGATTTTACAACAAACCAGTACAAGGCTTTCAAAAGGAGATGTTATCAGAATGGGTTTTGTTGCGATCCAAAGTATACCGGCTCTACCGTTAGCTGCTGATTCAATGATCTCATGCTCTGTAATGGCATCATTTGCACTTGTACAATTTTAAGCTAATGCTGACATCACAATAGCTTTCTATATTCCGTAAGTATCTATAGAGAGGAAGTTGAACTGTAGCCGAGTGCGAAAATGGAGCCGACCACAAAAGCACAGAACAGCGAACTGCGCCTCTGTCTCGAGGAGAGAACATGTGCCGATCCATGCGCCAAGATATGCGTTTCGCAGGACAGGGGGAAAATGCCGAGAACTTCCAAAGCCAACATGACAGCAAATATGAGGTCATCTAAACATCTGTCTGCAACATGTCCGCCAGGAGTTCACTCAAAGCCCGTTGAACATGTACAATTATTTCTGGAAATAAATATTAGATGTAATTCTGCCTCTGGTCGTGGCAGCTCATTGGTGGTCGGGGAGGAAACCGTTATTTTACAAAGTTCATCCCAGTCAGCGAGTAATCCTCTTAAAATTTCGAGCTCTGTTTTGTTTTGTTGAATTTATTTTCATTCTTTCATTCTCCGTCTTTATTTAAGCTTAGTGGGTTTATTTATTCTACCCTACATAATCCTGGGTTTACAGTTTTAAACAAATTAAAATGTGGAAGGGAGAGTTTATTTTAAATTTGGCTTTGACAACTGTGCTTTCGTGAACAATGACATGAATTACTCACGAGAGTCCAATTGTTACTAAAAAGGTCCATTTACTGAAATGTGATCCGACTGGTGCGAATCTGATCAAATGGGGACAAACACTTTGAAAAGAGTTAGTTTTTTTGAGTAATCACCCAGAGGGCCAAACGAGCAAGAGACCAGCCAGTTGCTAGGCAGCCCAGAGAAGGCAGGTTGCGTTACGGCCGTACAGACTCGCAGGTTGAAACCCTCAGCGGGGCTAGAGATTCTGAAGTGATCTGAGGAGATGAAGTTGGGAAGAACCCTGCTGTTGGGCCCCGGAGGCCCTTAACCCCAAAACTGCTTTACCCCCATTTTGCGCTCTCTCACCTCACTTGCAACTGTTCTATCCAGAATTTTTCAGCAGGAATCCTTGAAAAAGAGAAACATGTCCTTGAAGGAACCTTTCCTGATTAACTAAGGTCAAACAAAATTAAAAAGTCACTTTAACAGATTCGGTTTTCTTCCCTAGGGTTAGTGTAATTGTCCGAGATAAATACTGGAATCTTACTTAATAACATACTGATTTATCAGTACTCAAATGACAAATAGGAAAGCAAATGGATGATAAAAATTATACCGAATGCAGTGAAGTTCAGCAACTTTTAACACCCTGTCAATCCTTCAGATAAAGCCGGAGAGAGATATTAATAAAATATCAATAAATCTGATTGAAATTGAAAAACAGAGAGTGAGAGAGGTGCAAGTCTATATTCTGAAACTAAAAGCAACATGTTTAGTTCCTTCCAAAACAAAATAAACAAGCACTACGGCATTCCAAATACATCATGGCGAAAACATAAAATGGGACGTTTCAGAGCAAATATTGTTTTGTTCTCCTGCTAGAGCAGGCACCTTTCACCCAGAACAGTATCTTCAAATCCAGAAGACAAAACATGCCAGCGGGTCAGTTCATGAAAAATCTATCTCAGACATCACCTCCCACCACAGCCCTCAGAATCAGACATTTTTTTTTGTGCAATTAAATTAATCTAATGAAGACATGGAAAATTTTACCTCCATGCTTTGAATATTTTCCCACATACAATCCCTTGAAGTGCATGGAGGTAGGTCAAAATTTTGTGCATTATATTTATTTATGTATTTTTTTCCTGAGCATTTTTGTACAGGAGATAGGCACATGAAAATTTCAGGAATGAAAAACACATTTCTCCGTTATAAACTGCCACCAAATCAATTTACCATCCACTCCAGGTATCACAACCTAAAGCCTTTTTTTATATAACTAACTTTCAGTGTCAATACAATTGGATATATCAAAGTTTCATTAACAAAACAGAAACAAACATGGGTACTTCCAATGTGTTATCTTTATTCTGATAGTTCAATGGAGAAACTTTAAAAACAGCATTTTGTGTAAACTTTCAAGGGTTATGGTTGAATTTTCGTGGAATGACCCCAATACAAGTAACTGCAGGTAAGACAGGAATGCAAAGGCATTTGCTCCATTTTTGTAGCAACTTTAGCCTGACCCTTGAGCTACTCTGAGAGAAAAAAAAAAGATAATTTTGGCATTTTGGCTCTTAAGTAGGCCAGCACACCCATGCATTGACTGTGTAATCATTATGAGGGGTGCTGGTAGCCTTAGGAAAAACGAACATCAACACAAGTTGAAATCAGAGTTTCAGGGTTTGTCGACTTATAAAAAAAAAAAATAAAAAAAAACACTGATCAAAGGCATGAAATATTTCATAAGTTACAGCCCTTAAAAGTATAGTCGTATGAACACATTCTAACCGTGTCAAATGTGCATCCCCCCTCTCCCAACGTTGAAAAATGCAAATCGGTATATGCTAAATATCGTCTCAATTCCATGTGAGCCCAATTCCTAAAAAGTAAAAGAACATTACTGCCCCGTTGTGGACATATTTGGGACTACATCAATTCGTTTACTGCTGGAATTAAAACTTTGAAGCAAGTGGTCTCAAACTGGCCCGTAACAGAGCCAAGGGGCTGCATGTTTTCATTCCAACCAAGCAGAAGCATACCCAATACAACTATCCAACTGTGCAGGCTGAGATCAGTTGATTAAATGAGTTGCATCAGGTCTGCTTCAGGTTGGTTGAAATAAAAACCTGCAGCCCCCAAGGACGTTTTACGTACCAGTTTGAGACCCCTGCACAGGCTGGTCCAGAAATGATAGCAGACGCACACAGGCACACACGCACATAAATACACACGGGCACAGCAAAAAATCAAAATAATATTGCAAAAATGGCGAATCCATTTCAGTACTGAGAATATTTTATATTACTTGGCATGACCTATCCAGGACCACTCCACTGGAAAACTGAAGTGAGTTCAATGGTTTCACTCGGCAACAATTAAACTGCTCCATATTGTGCTCCAGTAGCAAATGATTACGGCTGTGACTTCAATAAAACGTGGCATTCAGGCGACACAAGCCAGGAGTACATAATCGGGGTCTGAGACTTTCGCCAAGTTTAAAATTAGATTGAGGCCATCAATTAATCAAGTAACCAGATTGTTTGCGGCCCGGGTCGCACAAAAAAGATGGATCGCTGCTGTATCAGAATAAGGATATTGCTGATAGTTACTTTGTTGAGAATTTTACCTCAGAGCGGATTAGTATTATGCCAGAGGACGTTTCCAATGCTCAAGATTATTCAGAAATTGAGGTTAGGGATAATGAAGCATTAGACAAGTTGCATAAAGTTAAGACAGATAAGGTGGAAGGTCCTGAGGGCTTATGCCCTAGAGTCCTCAGGGAAGTTGGTGAGATCATCTCCAAGACACTTAGTTTTAACACTAACCTTTACCCAACCCAAACAAGGGCAGCACTATTATCCAGTCGCAAACTAATTTCATCATTACCTTTGCCCCTTTTCTTTGGTGGTTGGGCATAATGCATCTAAGTGGAGACCGAAGCAGCAAATCAGAATCGTGGCACATTTGTAACACTCTGTACAGCTCGAGCGAGCGCGCGGGTGAAGTTGAGCGAGCACAGAGAGGGCAGACTGAGAGAGAGGGAGAGACATGCTTTGAGCGAGCATGCTGCAGTCTGCCAGCATACAGAACATGAGTCTGCGAGAGGCCATACAGTTAAACTGAGTGAGAGGGGTTAATATTGCACGTTCATAGTGATCATAGCAAACATGCAAAGACATTTGTTGAGCACAGAATAGTTTTGTTTGCTCACAAATTTTTTTTTCCTCCAAACAAGATTTGTGTGCTTGCAAAATATATTTTTCTGTGCTCAAAATTTCCAATTGCTCACTCAGGATTGTGGCACAAATAGCGTTCCATAAACAGGCTCCTGTCCCAACTTTTGTGAGACCTGTAGCAGCCATCAAGTTTGAAATGAGCTCATTCTGTGACTAAACTGTAAAATTTCTCTGTTTCGTCATTTGCTATGTTATCTCTGTTCTATTATGAATGAAATACTGGCTGGTGTGATTTGAAAGTCATTGCGTTTTGATTGTATTCACAATTTAGACTTTGTCTGAACTATTTCAGAATTGAGGTTGAACTTGCTTTTAAGTGCTGTGAACACAAGATCATTAAGTTGGCATAGCAATTTTTTTAAGGTATCGGTTTCCACAAAACATTTGAGTTCACCACGCTTGTCAGGGTTTACAGTGTGTGGGATTACCTAGACCAAGTTTTGTTAGTAGAACTCATAAATGGAAGTTGGCTAAGAGTAAATTTAACTCTGATATTAGGAAATATTTTTTCACCCAGTGAGTAATCTTAGAGTGGAATACCTTGCCTAATCATATTGATCAGGCAGAAACCTTGGGAATTTTCAAGAGCAGGCTTGATTTAGAACTGGATACCATTGAATCATTGATTAACTGAAGTGATAGATTCACTAAAGTAATAAGAAACTGGCAAGCCTAGTTGGGCTGAACAGCCTGTTCTCACCACGTTACGTTAGGTTAATGTTATGTTATAAATTAACCCTAATGCTTCTCTCCACCTTGTTAAAAAGGCAGGCTAGCCCACAGAAGACAGCTCGCAAAACGAAAGGGATAGGTGAGGTTTCTCTTTCTGCAATCATGCATTTTTTCCCCACTGGAAACTAAACACTGGGGTTCTGACAGGCAGGAGGCACAGAGAAGCGCAGGGAACGAATAGACCACACCTGATGTTGCAAGACTGCGCAGGTCAGCATCTTAGCTGCGCCGGGCAGAACAACACTGTGGGTCCCAACCTGAGACGACGGCAATGTGAAATCGGTAATCTTCAGACCCGCAATAATATGTGCATATATATATAAATACATGTTACAACTCTAATCCAAAAAAAAGTTGGGATGCTATGTAAAATGTGAATAAAAACAGAACGGATGATTTGCAAATCTCATAAATCTACATTTAATTCACAATAGAACATAGACATCATATCAGATGTTGAAAGTGAGACATTTTACCATTTCAGGAAAAATATTAGCTCGTTTTGAATTTGATGGCAGCAACACATCTCAAAAAAGTTGGGGCAGGGCCAACAAAAGGCCGGAAAAGTAAGTGGTATAAATAAAAAAAAAAAAACAGATGGAGGAGCATTTTGCAACTAATTATGTTAATTGGCAACAGGTCACTAACACGACGAGGAATAAAAAGTGCATTTTAGAGAGGCAGAGTCTCTCAGAGATAAAGATGGGCAGAGGCTCACCAATCTCCCGGAAATACTGCCTCTAAAAATTGTGGAACGATTTCAGAAAAATGTTCCTAAATGGAAAATTGCAAAGTCCTTGAATACCCCACCATCTACAGTACATAATCTCATCAAAAGATACAGACAATCTGGAGAAATCTCTGAGCGCAAGGGAAAAGGATGAAGGTCAATATTGGATGCTTGTGAATGGGCTCAAGAACGCTTCCAGAAATCACTGTCTGAGAACAAAGCCCTCCGTGCAATCCACTGATGCAAGTTACAGCTGTATCGTGGAAAGAAGAGGCCATATGTGAACACGATCCAGAAATGCTGCAGTCTTCTCTGACCCAAAGCTCATTTAAAATGGACTGAGGTAAAATGGGAAACTGTTCGATGGGCAGATTAATCAAAATTTGACATTCATTTTGGAAACCACGGACGCACTGTCGTGCGGACTAAAGAGGAGAGAGTCCCTCCAACTTGTTATCAGCGCTCAGTTCAAAAGCCTACATCTCTGATGATATGGGGTTGCATTAGTGCCTCTGGCGTGGGCAGCTTACAGATCTGGAAAGGCACGATCAATGCTGAAAAGTATATAGAGGTTTTACGTCAACATATGCCCCCATCCAGATGTCTCTCTCACAGAAGGTCTTGCATATTTCAGCAAGACAGTGCTAAGCTACAAACTGCATCCATCACAACAGCATGGCTTCGCAGTAGAAGAGTCTGGGTGCTGAACTGGCCTGCCTGCAGTAGAAAAGATCTGGCAAGTCATAAAGCGAAAAATCCGGCAATAAAGACCCAGGACAGTTGAGCAGCTGGAATCCTACATCTGACGAGAGTGGGACAACATTCCTTTCCCAAAACTCCAGCTATTGTTATCATCACTTCCTAGACCTATACAGACTGCTGTTAAAAGAAGAGGGATGGTACATGATGGTAAACATGGCCCTGTCCCAACTTTTTTGAGACCTGTTGCTGCTATCAAATTCAAAATGAGCTAATATTTTTCATGAAATGGTAAAATGTGTCACTTTCAACATCGGATATGTTGTCTTCTTCACAATAGAACATAAATTTGGGTTTATGAGATTTGCAAATCATTGCATTCGGTTTTTATTTACATTTTACACAGCATCCCAACTTTTTGGGAATTGGGGTTGTACAAAACTCACGATCTTCACAAACACTCCGAAAGCAAGAGGAAAGAAATACATCTCAGATGTTTCCAATCAAAATACCATCCACACAGAAGATTATGCAAGCAAACCTGGGCTGTTTCCAAAACAACTCCCTGGCCTTTTCAGTTCAGAACATTGTATGAGAAAGTCTAAATGGAAAGAGTTCAATGTACAGCTTCCACTATTTTCAGCTTTCCATTTGCCAGAAAGATTTTAAAAAAATCAATTAGTAAGAATTTAATAGTAATATTTAATATCATGAATGCATATGCTGCGTGTGCCCTGACAACCCAGTGCATCATCAATAGCGTGGCTGCTGTCGTTATAGGCTAAAACCACGTATAGCAGCACTGGAAATTAAACTTAAATTTTCTTGACTGGATGTAGCTTGACATTTTTACACACCCACATGTTTCTCTGGGTACCCAAACATGAAGGTAATCCAATCGATATCCGTGGATGCTGAATTCATAATACTTTCCAGACTAAAATTTTCTATCAAAAAACTGCACATGAACAACCTAGAAGTTAAAATGTTTGGATTTGCCAATTTCCAGGAAAAAAGCGCACTACCAATGGGGGGGGAGAAGAATGGTTAGGGCTGGACACATCACACCAGTTCAGCAGAATCGCGGCAAACCAGTATGGAGGACATTTTTCACCCCTACTACACATTACAAGCCAAAAAATACAAACTACAATTACCAATTAAAGTAACTTAAAGATTAAACTGACTATTCCTTCTAAGGACCGTCACCAAGAGGTGTTAAATCAAAGTTCAGAAAGAACAGGTACAATCCTTCAACTGGCTGAGTTTACGGGCAGAGTCAGTAGAATATTTACTCTAACTCCAGTCAGCAGGTGAGATGGGTGAGCCGAGTTCTGTTGAGAACAACAGGGTTGTGGAAGCACAGTTAACTAGAAAACTGACCCATCAGCACTTATGAACACCAGCAGGTCACAAAGGTAAGAAAGTTTGAACATCGGTTTCTCAAAAAGCTGCAGGTTGAAAACAGGTAATTTTATTTAATGTGTCGCACTGCCAGTGAACCACAACCATTCATCCACGCAGATGATTCCTCAATGTGTTAGCAGAAACCACCATATACGAAGCTGACTGGGAATACATTTATCGCATGGAATACATTTATCGCAAAAAAGGAAATTCCATGCGCATCAGCAAGAAAAAAACTGCTTTTCTTTCCAATATGACTTAAATTGAAATCACTAACCCATGATAAGGTTTCTGAATTGGCTGACAAGATGCAATGAATGAACAAAAAAACAGTCAGTAGTTTGTTACTGTATCACTACATACAGTGAACAAATGCTCACTTGAGACAATCACATTTGGATTGCAGACAGACATTAAATTGTTGCATAATGCTTACAAATTGACAAATTGAGGGAAAAAATCTACAACGTACAAAAACAGTCTTAGTGCAGTCCTGGGCCAAAACAAGCTGCCAGATCAGCTTTGTGACACCTTCATAAAAACGAGCAGATGCTTATAAGGCAATAGTTCCAGCACAACAAGTATTGAGTACAAGGTAAAGGTTACACTCAATTTCATATTTATAAAAGCATGTGGTAGGAAATACCAGACGTAAACCTTTCAAGGCAATGCTTGGCCTGTTTTTGAAAACTGCCGGGCCAAGTGATTGCACAAGTCATGTCTGTTTCTTGTTAATGTGATCGCCTGAACATGGCGTTATGGGATCCATTATTATCGAGGACACAGAGTTATTCACGTGGTTCAAATCCTGTTTTGGTCAGTGCATGTGTATTTTTTGACCTTTTCCGTCAGTTTCATCAGGCGGCAACATACACTACCAGTCAAAAGTTTTTGCATACCCAAATATTGTCTGTATTTCTTACTATTTTTTTAGGTTTTGTTCTTGTGCAATAGTCTCATAATGCTTGTATAATAGAAAGGTAGGAAAACTGAAGCCCAATGTATAAACCAGGCATGTAACAAAACAAATTAAGAAATACCAGGATCAGTGATTTTGACAATATTTAAGCAGATCAGTAACGATGGTCTAATCCAATGCTTCTTAAATATCTCCTGGAGGACCACCTGTCCTGCATGTTTTAGATCTCTCCCTGCTCCAGCTCAGGGGATTCAAATGATCAACTCGTTATCAAGCAGTTTCAGGGGGTTGATAGCGAGCTGATCATTTCAATCACCTGTGCTGGATGCCTTGTGGATTTTTCTTCTAAATGTATTATTTGTAATAAACAAGTATTGGGTTCCAGTAATATCTTTGTTGTCAATACAAACGTAAGATGAAGACTTGACAGGATCTGAGGGAGTGCAGAAACCTTTGACTGGTAGTGCACAAGCATGTCTGACCAGGAGATGTCAGAGGCAGCGGCGAATGCTGATAATGCGGACCAGGACAAGCAGTTTCTGTCTGTCACCATTCTATAGAGGCACTCGATTTTGCTCGACAAGTCACTAATGCCAAGAATCAAAGCGAAGAAAGCTGCTGCCATGACAAGGATGTGGCTAAATTTAATCCGACGCCTCAACAGCTGTCGAAAAAAACGGAATAATAAGTGAAAATGAAGAGCGACATCAACGGAACCGGAAACAAGAAAATTAATCTGAGAGGCTGGGAAGCTGCATAACTTGAAGTGATGGACAAGGCAAAAAAAAAAAAATCTATGCATTTCTATCTGGTTCTTCTTTCTGTTAAGGGTGTTTTTTATCCAGATAGATATCCTCATACAAAGCAAGGCAGTGCAACAGCTTGGACAACAAATGTTTCAGAATTAATCCTTTAGATCGTATTGGCCAAGCCCATTGGCATGTTTAAAAGGCTTCTTGAATTAATTTACTAATAGCCTGGGTTAGCAACATCGCTGGAAATGACATTTGGCGTTCTGGTTTGTCATACAATGCTTGACATTAATTGCTTTCATGGTGACCTTCACCCAGTTTCGCAAGGTCATTCAGGGACTTGTATTGCCAAATGCTTCTTGTAAATGGATCATTTGAATGAGGCCACCGTAGTTTTGAATTGACATCCACAGTCAAGACTAATGGGGGTATCGGTGGCTTCAATGGCCCATCCCTAGCACTGCAGCCATCATCCAGGGGGCATATAATTTCTACAAGTTCTCATAGTGCCTTCCTCGGTCACCATTGGTTTCTGCGATAAACAGATAGGCAATTTGTATCTTTTTTTACAGGAGGGATTGCAGTTGAAATTTGAAAAATACGTTAGATTCCAGCAGGTCCAAACCCGGCCCCTTGTCCTTCAAGAGAGAGATCTCCGACTATTCCACCTCCACCAGGCCCAAAAGAGAAAAAGACTAACCTCGATGGAGAGACAGATGAAATTATTCATCTTACAACTCCAGAACTACAGCGATTGGTCTTACTTCAGTGACTAAAAGTTGCAAGGATGCAAATACAACAAATGTCAAAGAATGACTCAATGACACTGTACATGTCATATATGCAACAGAGGATATTTTGCAGAAGTGACCAACAAAGGCTTTTTTTCTATTTCAGTTAATAGTAACTGGTTTATTTCTTGAAGGAAAATCTCTTGAGTGTGTAATCTTTCTTGAAAGTTGTATGTAAAAAAATGGCACACACAGAGGTAGCCAAGGCACACTGTTCCAAGTGAAAAAAGTTGAAAAGCCTTTTTTGTCAGGTGAAGTTGACAACTATAGCAATCTATGGTAAAGATTTGAAGGATGTGGTCAATTGCGCACAGGTTGAACCATGGACTTCAAAATTGCTATTTGTTCCGTAAAATGAAAAACGAGCAAAATAAAAAAATAATTTCCTTCTCATTTCTGCCGAGACACAAACAAGATTAAAGTGGATTATCCATGAAAGGTATCAATAATGGTCACAAAAAAAATTTCAAGCTTGAATTCCCTAATTTTTCTGATCTGTAGCATTTAAAAAGTATAGCACTTTTTGCGATTTTTGGCTTTCCAGCCAAATTTGGAGGCCTATTGTGGAGCAACCAAGGTAGATACACCTAATCTAACCAGAAATTCTGATTCTAGGGGAAAAGTTGGTCTGGGAGACCAAAAATCTGATCTGTAGGGCAAATAATAGAGAAGCGGTGGAAGCCCAAATTTGGACGAAACACAATTTCGTCAACATGGGGGGGGAAAAAAAAAAAAAAAAAAAAAAAAAACTTAAAATTGTGACAGGCCATCACTTCAGAACTAATATTGGTCTAATACTGGGTATTATATCATAAGTCCAACAGAGGTACCTATATGAATTTTTTTGAGAAATTTCTGAGGTGGTGACCCAGGAATTTTCTGATTTTCTGGATGCCTTCACTTGGACTGACCCTATTTTAAGTGATGACAAAGTGCAGCTTTCAGGTTACTGCGCACTATATGTTAAATACAGGCATAATTTTTTCAATGCAGGCATAAATACAGTGTATCTTGAGTTAGGTACCGTCAAACTGTAGATCGCTTGATAAATGCCCGCAAAATAACAGATATCCTTTCAAAACTGCGACTCGGTTAAAAAGCAGTTATATCAGTTTCTACAACTGCATGTGGAGGAGCCACTAAATGTGTGAAACCAACCATGACAAGGTGAAATAGTGAAATAACCTAAAAGACGAATACGTTAATATTGTGCTGACGCTCAAGTAATCTCAGGTGGTAGTTCAAGATTTCAATATGGAGGGAGTAGCCAGGAGGGGATACAATCAGCGGCGGCTCGTCGGCCGTAACAAAGGGAAGCCAGAACCTCGCCCTTCAAAGCTTAATGACTTCAACATTTCGTAGTTCACTTTTCTTTATCAGCAGTTGCTCATACGAATTGGTTGAAGGACAATCAAATTTATTTTCGATAGCAAATGATGACGCAAATTATCAACACGTCTTTATAAATTAGTTTGCGAGGCTTCTTTCACAAGAAGCCACGACAGTCCATTTTCTACAATCTTAATATAGAAGAAAAGAATGCGATGTTGCACAGCTTATTGCTTAATGAGCCTCACTTATCAATTTGCGGATCTATGCCGTTTCGTGAGCTTCTTGAGCGCGGAATTTATAGCGTAGGCCTATGGTAATTTATGTCGTAATTTATGTGTGAACGAAAACCCCTCAATTTCGTGGTGCAGTGTATAACAATGCTATCGAAAATAAATTTGACTCAACTGACTGTTCTTCTAACAATTCATATGAGCAACTTCTGATCAAGAAAATTGAACTGCGAAAAGGTTTAAGTCATTAAGCTTTGAAGGGCGAGGTTTTGGCTTAACTTTGTTACGGCCGACGACCCTCCACTGTTTAAATGAATGATTGAAAACAGGTGATGAACAATCATTAACATTAAGGGATTGTTTGGGCTTCCCCTGTTGCCAATTCACGAGCCGCCACTGGAAACAATACCCCTCATCGCCAAGAAGTAAGGCTTCCGTTTCCATCGTAATGAGAGAACCACAGACATCAGTTTTTCCGGATCCTGCTGACATGCACAGACCCAGGCCACTCTGCCAGAACATTTGTGAAAGTTTCATCTCCATCATGTGACCTGCACATTAAGAGATACAAGTCCCTTCCAGTTGATATATTCATCACAATGTGCATGGCGTCCTTGAAGCTTAAGAGCTCGGACTTGGGTGCAGTCCCCAGCTCCAATTGCGAAGGGCATTGCGAACCTGCCATTTATCCACTGCATTCTGCATCTGTTGACGAGTGCCAGGAAATTTCATCTAGCGTTGATATTTCTGTCCATCACTTTATGCACAGTACGCAAAACTGCTGGCTGAGAAACACAGACAGCTTCCGCCACGCCAATTTGCAATCTCAGGTATGAAGTATAACACAGCAATCTTTCCATCTGCCTCACATAGTGCGCCGCCACGTGTCTCTCCAGTTTCCTCCAAGAATTGATTGCCAACCAGTCTACATTTTCTTCATCAAAGCAATAAAATCACCTGTAGTAGGATGGACGACATGACTTTCTGGTCATATAAACCTTCGCCCTCCTTCTAGCACCGTCAACAAGTTCCATATACAGCTATGGCAAACACAGGTGAAGCCGTCCGCATTCAAGCCTGTTCTGCAGCTACCTTAAAATTTGTATCTACTACCTAGGTTATGCTAAAAAGTACTTCTCCTGAATATGAGTAGAAGGATTTGATTCTGCTTTGAGCATCAACTAAAAGGTCTTGAAACATGTGCTGTTACGTCAGGCTTACACTTTAAAGTACCTACCATATCCTTCGGTTACATGAATATGGTGCATACTAAATACACGACAAGAGCAGCGCAGAGCGTGGCATATGCCCCCGCCTGTATGTTAATCAAGGGCATATTGAGATGGCTGCTGTGGCGGCCATATTAGGTATCGCACGACGCTGGTTTTCAAAAGGAACCTTCCTCTAGCCACTCCCAATACGCCATGAAGAAATGGCATCAATCTTACGAGGGATTCTATAGTTATCCCACGGACACAAAAGTTAACGGACGACGGACGGACATGGTGTCGACATAATGCCCCCTTTCCTCTTTGGAGGGCGGAGGCATAAAAACTGAAGAATAGGCATATGCTTTGTTTTTATGAATACTGACAGAGTCTGCAAGTCTAGACCTCCACTGGAGGAACGGAGTATCTTTCTTCCAAAAGATACTCCATCATTTGGCATTTTGATGACGATAACAGAGTGCACCATCGAACACATTGTCCTAATATCTCCCATTAGAGCTCAGGAGATTTGAGAACTGGTACGAACTGTGAAGGTGGTGGCGCATGTTCAGGATCATTTTCATACTCATTAAATCATTCAGTCATCCCTTGTGCCCATAGGGCTTCAGCCATCATCATCCTGGAAGAGACCACTCCAGTCATTGCAAGAATGCTTCATCACAGGATATAAAGATGATCACACAGAATAACTCTGCACTGATTTGCAGTGACGCTAACCATCAAGGGGATGAGTGGACCCAAACCATGACAGGAAAATAAAAAAGAGCATTTATGTTTTTTCGCACTGTTTTTTTTTCTCCCTTTGTTGTCTCTCTCACTTGCACATCGAATCCAACCCTAATTTCATATTTGTGTCCCTAAATAAATATTAATCAGTATCTAAACAGGAACTTAAGCATCTTGTTTTTATTTGCATGCTACAGGCATCCAAACAGATTCAGCGTGAACCTCCACTTAAGAGCTGCCGGATAGCTCACTGCGTTGCAGTGCAGAAGTGGCTATTGCGTCGCGGGTTCGAGCCACGGTCGTACCAGCCGGCAGCTTTTTCAGCGCTACAGGGATTCAAATTGGGAAGGGACAGCTGGGTAAGGGAAAATAAATAACCAGCTTTGTTCCCTGCTCAAACGCCTCCTGTTGGCCAGACAGGCGCTCGTCAGGAAGATTCAAAGTCTATTTGTGTCCAGGTATACTCCGCCCTCGTGAAGATTCAAACAATGATGGTACAAGAAGCAGTGGCTGACGGGCATGTGCTTCGGAGGAGAGCAGTGAACGGTCTTCACTATCCTGAGTTGGCAGCAAGGGGTCACATACGAGCAAGCTTTGTACATAGTTCACCAATTGGGCATTCCAGATTCGGGAGGGATTGGAGATGCCAAATTTAAAAAAAAAAAACCTCCACTTGAAACTTTACACTCAGTTTTACAGTGTTAAATAGGGTGACCACATGAAAGATCTGTGACTGGTTACAGGTCCTTTTGTGGGGACTCGCATACAGTTGACTTATGATCTAAGACCGAAACAGCAAATGTGCGGCTCAGACTGAGCAGTGTCTTCAATCAGGTAATGACACTTGTGTTCCTGTCGTACTATGAATGAGGAAATAGTCTTTCTTTCACAACTGAACATAGCCTTGAGTTCTATGATCAAGGAGCTTGTATGTGTTTGGTGCATTCTGTTGGTTTCCTCTGATTAGTTTAAAGGGAAAGATCACACAAAAATGAAAATTCACTGATCATCTACTCACCCTAAGACTAATCGAAGGGTCCGTGAATTTTGATTTGTCTTCAATGCTGTTTTTCTCAGTAACTCCAAAAGTGTTTAGAGGATGAAAGAAATTCACGGACCCTTCAATTAGCCTTGGGGTGAGTAGCTGATGAGTGAATTTTCATTTTTGGGTGAACTTTCCCTTTAAGTACTGAAGCGCAGTCACAAGAATCTTACGTAGAGGGTATTCATAATGTCAGGTGGTTAGCACAAACCGGCCATTAAATGAACGGCACTTTGAACAAGCTGGCCAAGGTTTTTATAAATGCACTGGACAGTTCTTCATCCAATTTCAGTGATTTTAACAATTGTTTTGGTCATTTTCTTTGCTTGATGCAGGCCAAGAATTTGACCCCCTTGAAACACAGCTCGTATCTTCTCTACAAAGATGGGATATGTCTTTCGACATGGTTGTTTAAGACAGTGGTTCTCAAACTCAGTGCAGGAGGACCCCTGTATATGCTGGCTTTTGTTCCAACAGTAATTGCAATCCCAGAAATTTAAAAGGCTGTTAAGTATCTAAACTAGGAGCTTATACTGTGGGACTACTTATACTCCGAAATCACATTTTGCCTGAATTGTCTATGCATGCGATGAAAAATGTATCTTCTGTGGGCATGTAGTACTAACAAGATTAAATTTCAAACTGTTAATTTCAATATGCATGAAGAGAGGTAATCCATATCCAATGAAATTGGACTGAGTGATTGAGGTCATTCAGCAAGCACTAAAAATTGTTAAGTGCACCTAGCCATCAACCCTAAGCATCATGAAGATAATAAAAAATTTAATAAAAACGCAAATGATAATGAGGCCCACCAGTTTTGCAGTGAAGTATCGGGAAGAGTCCACTAATTATCGCATAGACAACAATTAATCTAGTTAGCTGTTAAGTAATAAAGTTGGCAAATTAATCACATTGGTTTGTGACCACTTTAATTTTTTTGCCTACAGTGCAATCAGCACCATGTAAAATTTGTCATCTTTGGGGCACTGCAAAGCTATGTTTGGCATTCTGTGGATTACGTTGGTAAATTACATCTCCAAACATAAAAAGCACCAAATTAAGCAAAATAAAACAGCTTGTTAAAATTCTGGAATTGCAGTTGGGGTTGAAATAAAAACCAGCATACACAGAAGTTTGAGAACCACTGGTTAAAGAAATGAAAGCAACACACTAACTGCATCAGTCAGAGTAAAGTAGGTACACACTCCCAAAATAGGCTTTTTTTTTTTTTTTTTTTTTTATTGTTTTTGACATTTTTGTAAAATAACCTTCAATAAGCTCTTAGTGTGCGTACTTGATAGGACTATTAAAAATATGGAAATCTGTTGTTCTTTTTTTGGTCAATTTCTCAAAAATGTTGAATTTGACCTGCCAAGCATTGCTTCAAACACCACTTCTCTTTTCCTCATGCTATCATTGTGAAACTTGGAATATAAGTTCACCAGATGCATGTCTATGGACTGATCAGGGATTTTAAAGAAATTATTTGTGTAACTCTACATTTTGTGGTAATTAGGTATCCAATAAAATAAAAAAATAAAATTAAATAAATAAATAAATGAATAAAAAAACAGTAAAGTGCCCATATTTTTTTACAGAAATATTATTTCTGAAAACCCTCTGATCATAACATGCACTATATAGTCATAAATGATCTGTGAAAATTTGAGATTAAAGTAATAAAAACTTTTAGAGATATCCTGCCTGAGGTACTTGATCAAGTTCCACACTGCGGTAGCCATCTCGGGACCTAATTAGAATAATTTATGTAAATGAGCCATCACTTTAATTCTGTATTTAGTAGTTGTTAATATGATGTTGGTACTACACTGAACAAAAATATAAACGCCATATGCTGACTTGTACTTGTACAATAGGTATATTTCTATGGATTTGTTTACCATTTTTTAAATCCATCTCTCTGTCAGTGAGCAGTGGCTTGGTGATTTCACACAGTACATGGTTGTGGCATTTCCAGACGGTGATCAGACAGAATGAGCAGTACCCAGACACTCCTTATACTGGGGACAATAAAAGGCCACCCCAAAATGTCATATTTTGACAAAAGTCATCATGCCTCAGATGTCTCAGGTCATGCGGGAACGTGCCACTGGCATGCTGGATGCAGGGATGTCCACCAAAGCAGTCTGCATGCAGTTCCTTGAAGCAGAGCACATTCCCGTTCTGGACTGGCCTGCGTATTCGCCGGACATGTCACCCATAGAGCATCTTTGGGATGCTCTGGATTGACATGTCCGCGACCGTGTTCCAGTTCCGGATAATGTGTGCCAGCTCCGTGTGGCCCTCCAGGAAGAATGGAGTAACATTCCACAGGCCACGATAGACAACCTGATCAACTCCATGCGAAGGAGATGTGTTGCTCTGAGAGATGCAAATGGCGAACACACAAGATATTGAACATTCAATTTCTTCAACCTGACCCCCAACGTGTTCAAAGGATTTTCACTCCTTAGCAGATGCCAGTATCAAGGTGATCTGAAGATTAGTCAAGAACAAAAATGAATTTTGATTTGCTTTATATAATACATAACCCTACT
Organism: Gymnothorax reevesii; assembly: GCA_029721435.1. Taxonomy (NCBI): domain Eukaryota; kingdom Metazoa; phylum Chordata; class Actinopteri; order Anguilliformes; family Muraenidae; genus Gymnothorax; species Gymnothorax reevesii. The sequence goes on along the minus strand of CM056573.1, from coordinate 163,763,051 downwards.
GTTAATAAAAACTCAAAAATTTGACATGAGGCGTTTATATTTTGTTCAGTGTAAAATGTTATGAAAGTGAAATCCATGTATTTGGGAGCATATACCTACCTTAAACCGTGGCCAGCTAAAACATAAATCACGGCAATAATGATTCATCTAGGCTCTTAAGTATTTGCTAATTCAAATCCAGACGGCGACTTTTAGGCGAGGCAGAGTATTTAGCGTGACAAATTTAAGTTTTGCAACAGGCTACAGCTTTGGGCTTAGCGTTGGCATGCACTCCGTTCATCAAAAGCATGTTCTGACATAACTCTGCTTCATGGCCATGCCTCGGTACACGAGACAAGATGACTCCCAAGCCGGAGTACAAATGAAAGCTTATCGTTTTTGCCAGAAAGCATACGAAATTGCAATGTTAAACACGCCTTTATGAGTAAATCTCTTGTTCCCATGATAGCCTAACGGCATACGATGCACAAGCAACTAGAATATAATAAACCGAATCACTTGTTTTAATCCTATAAAGTCTGAAATTTGGTAAAAAGGTTGTTTACACTCTAAAAATGATAGCCTACAGCACGATAGCACGTAGGCCACACGCTGTTAAAAATGTCGCGCTAACAAGCAAATTGTTTTCAGACTGCAGCATTTACTCAGTAAACGCGGAACCAATGTAACGTTACCGAGTGCGCGTTTTAAGCCTCCTGTGCAGCAGGAGAACATCCGGTCTGAATATCATTTAGCGATCTCGCTAGCTAATGAGCGTTACTAAACCTCAGCCAAAAAACGAACGGCTCATTTATTTCCCCTTTTAGGAGAGGTATCCTGTCAGGATAACCAGAAAATCATCCTAACAACCTTTCACTTACGAGTAACTACTCGGATCTCCGCCGCCAAAATCAATCAAATTTAAATCTGTTCGTACTTTACTGAAGTTCTGGCAGACGGTCGTCATCTGACATGGGTTTTGTTAATAGTTCAACAGTTGACAGCAGAAACCACACGCTCTTCAGACTCACTCGAGTGACTTACCAGCCGATCCGCCCGCTATGATCTGATGAGATGCTTCCCGCAGGAGACTGTGCTCTTTCAAAGCAGACATTTTGTGCGTCGCGTTAAGCTGCAAAGAAAACAAACAGTTTGCAGAACTCCGCGCTTCAAATTCTTAACTTACAATATTCTTTTACTGTTCATTGCACATCATCATCATACAATCGCCTGGCCCACCTGAATGGGACAAAAATGTACTTGTCAGCTAGCGAGCCGGTTCGCAGTTAGCAATAACTCCCAAACTCTTGCTTTTCATGCAGAATAGTCTTTGCAGCCGCGGGAGCTGCCAAGTCGGTAATTATAAACACATGGCTTCGTTTTCACGCCTACGGATGTTTCCCACATTCTGTTAACTCAGAAACGAGTGTCAGAGCGTGTTCGTATAAATATTTGTGAACATCTTCAAAACTGTGATCAATTTATCGGTTGCTGATACCTACTTTTCACTCTAGCGGCAGGCACGGAACACTGGAAAAGAGCGCTACGTTGCTGTCTACGGATGATCGAAACCGAAGTTTAGTCAGGAGTGCGCAGCATTACCTGAGGGCAGAAGCTGAAGCGCTTGTCAGTGGAGCAGTGAGAACTATAAAGAGATGAGCTGGAATATTTTGACGTTACGCGAATTAAACTTGCGGACTGTCGCCTCACTTGCTTTATTATCTGCGTGTAACCACCCACTATTGTCAACCATTCCCACTAATTTCGATAACCACGCCGCCACACTCATAGGTTTACAGAAGGTTTTTGAGTTGTGATGTGGCTTTAGGTTAAATTTCAATACGATTTTAAATATTAATTTTCGAATAATCTGGGTTGCTTGAACGCCCGGAATTTGTTGTTCCCACGCGATGCATTATCTCCAACTTTAATTATGATGGGCTTTATTCTACGAATGCGAATGAAAACAAGGGCCAGGCATAGAGGGGGGATTTATTTGCGTTTTCAGAATAAAATCGAAATGTCGATTTAAAAAAAGGCGAACACCTGCAACAACATGAAGTCTGTGACCCAAATTCAAGTGAAGGAAAAACAGCTCCAATTCCAAAATAGTTGGGACGAATTGTAAATTGTGGATAAAATCAAAATGCACCGACTTTCAGATCACACGAGCCAATATATTATTCACAATAGAAAATAGTTAACATTTCAAATGCTGAAACTGATACATTTTACATTTTTATCCACAAAATGAGCTTATTTCAAATTTTTCTGGCAACAACGGGTCTCAAAAGTTTGGACTGGCAAAAAAGGGCTGAAAAAAGCAATTAATATATAAGAATCAGCTGAAAGAACATTTAGCAAGTAATTATTAAGTTAACTGGCATCAGGTGTGTAACATGATTGGCTATAAAAGGGATGTCTTAGAGAGGCTGAGTCTCTCAGAAGTAAAAATGGCCAGAGGCTCCAACCTGGGAAGGCTTGCGTAACGAAATTGTGGAATAATTCAAAAACAATGTTCCTCGACGTCAAATTGCAAAGGCTTTGAAGGTCTCATCACCGACAGTGCATAACATCATCAAAAGATTCAGAGAAACTGAAAAAATCTCTGTACATAAGGGACAAGTCTGAAGACCTTTACTGGATGCCCGTGATCTTAGGGCCCTCAGACGCCACTGCATCACTCACTAGCATGATTCTGTCATTGACATTAATAAATGAGACCAGGAATTCTTCAAAAAACCACTGTCTGTAAACACAGTCTGCCGTGCCATCCACAGGTGCCACCTGAAACTCTATCATGCAATAAGGAAGCCATTGCTGAGCATGATCCAGAAGCACCGCCGTGTTCTGTGGGCCAAGGCTCATTTAAAATGGACTGTAGCAAAGTGGTGAAGTGTCTGGTCAGATGAGTCCAAATTTGACATTCTTGTTGGAAATCATTGGCGTTGTGTCCTCCGGGCTAAAGGGGAGAAAGACCACCCCTCCTGTTATCAGCATTCAGTTCAAAAGCTGGCATCTCTGATGGTATGGGGATGCATTAGTGCATATGGTGTGGGACAGTTGCATTTTCTAAAAAGCACCATGAATGCTGAAAGGTATATGAAGGTTTTAGAGCAACATATGCTCCCCTCCAGATGACATCTATTCCAGGGAAGGCCTTATGCATTTCAGCAGGACAATGCAAAACCACATACTGCAGGTATTAAAGCAGCATGACTTCACGTAGAAGGGTCCGTGTGCTGAACTGGCCTGCCTGCTGTCCTGATCTTTCACCGATTGAGAACATTTGGCGCGTAATTAAATGAAAAGTCCGTCAAAGGAGACCCAAAACTCTCCAGCAGCTGGAAGCCTGTATTAAACAAGAGTGGGATCAAATTCCAATGGCTAAACTCAAGAAACTTGTCTCCTTAATGTCCAGATGCCTCCACTCTGTGTGTTAAATAGAAGAGGGGATGCGACACTATGGTTAACAGGTCCCTGTCTCATCTTTTTTGAGACCTGTAGCAGCCATAAAATTTGAAATGAGCTCATTTGGTGGATAAAATTATAAAATTTCTCGGTCTCAACATGTGCTATGTTATCTCTGTTCTATTGTGAATAAAATACCGGCTGGTGCGATATGAAAGTCATTGCGTTTTGAATTTATTCACAATTTACACTTTGTCCCAAGTGTTTCGGAATTGGAGTTGTGCTGGGGTGTTTCTGATGTTTGTAGACTACCAAAAACTAATGGCAGGATTTTTTTACTTTGCACTGGGTGGAAACTGAGAATTTGATTTTGATATTGATATTTTGATATTGATTTGCTTTCACTTTCACAACAAATCATGTTATTGATAGACTATAGCAAAATACATTGCTAACATATAGCTCAATGACATGAAGTTGATTAAAATATTTTGACCATGCATGTATTAACAAAGAGAAAAAAACGAGGAAACCTTAAAAAAGCTTAGCTTGTCGAAACAAGGTTCCTCTGAAAAAAGAGTGATAATATTATGTAATATATGCATATACATACATACACATACATGTACGCACACATAAAGAAAAAAGAAGGTCATTGTATACTAAAGCTTCGATATTGTATATATGCATAGCGAAAGTGGATAGGGAGGATCAACCATTGCATATATTTAATCCGTATACACCGACACATATCAAGACAGACACAAACAGGATAGGGAGGATTCAAATTCGAATTGAGGAAATATTAAAAAAGGCAAGGAAGGGGAAGTGAAAAGAATGAGAGCACAGTATTTTTTTTTTCCTTTGTGAGAATAAAAACAGGGTATGCCAAAAAGAAAGAAGAAAAAAAAAAACTTAACCCCATAAGTATCAAATAAGATGGCTCTCTAGTACGCCTCTTCATTTTCCTTTTGAAACTAAACAAATTGACAGACTGTTTTATAGTTTTATCCAAGTTGTTCCAATGCTTTGGCTCAACAGAAGTGATAGTTTTTTGTGCAAAATCTGTTCTTGTATGGGGGAGACAAAAGTGTCCATGGTCTTTCACTGGTTCTGGTGAACATGGAGATAATTGCTTGTGGAAGCTCATTTTTTGATACATAAAGTAAGCTACATTCAACTCAAGTCACATATTTTGAGGATTTTTGTTTTATAAACAAAAGTGGGTTCATGTGGGACAAATAATGTGCATTACTTTTTGAAGTAAAAGGAAGATCAGATTTAAAGGACCTTTAGCTCTCCCGCCTGAATTGTTCAATTCCAAGAATGTTGACCGTACCCCCTGCCCTAACGCCCCTCTCATCCATTTTCCTACCTCCGCACAAACACAAGATTCTGGTCAGAGTTATCTGTTAAATCTTTTGCAAAGTGAGCCTTTCCAAAAGAAGCATTTACTCCTTTTATGGCGTTATTGCTTACTTTTCCCAGGCTCTCACCTATCAAGTTCTGGCAACTCTTCAGATGGCCAAATTGTTAGGACCTTTCAAAATGGCTGACCTTACATTTTCATTCCCTTTAGAGAAGCTTTAGGAACCTGCTCATGATCCCATTTTGAGTCCATTAAGTCAAAGTCAAGTCAAACTTTATTTCTATTGCACATTTAAATGCAACAAAGCTGATCCAAAGTGCTGTACAATACAAACCACATACAATAAATATAAGTTAAAAAGAAATAAGACCATTAAAAGAGACTAAAACAAGCATATTTCTCAGGGAAAAAAGTTAATTCACGTGGCCTGAAAAGCTAAGGCATAGAAATTGTATTTTAAACAAGGTTTAAAATTTAAAAGTGGCAATAGTAGGAGATGACCAAGTGTGGAGGGGGAGGCTGTTCCAAAGCCTAGGGGCAGCGACAGAAAAGACCAGATCATCCTTGAGCTTCAGCCATGATCGCGGGACTTAAAATAATAGCTGGTTGGATGATCTGATGGACCTTGGGACAGAATATTTTTTAAGAAGGTCACTTACGTACTTTGGTGCAAGACCATGAAGTGTCTGAAAAACAAAAAGTAAAAGCTTAAAATCAATGTGGAATTTAACAGGCAGCCACTGGAGTGAAGCCAGAACAGGAGTTATGCAATCCTTTCTCTTAGTACCAGTTAAAAACCTTGCTGCTGCATTCTGCACAGCCTGGAGCCAAGCCAGGGAGGTTTGTGACACCCCCAAATAAAGCGCATTGCAGTAATCTAAGCGCAATGTTATAAAAGCATGGATTACTGTCCCCAAGTCCCTGGGATTTAAAAGCAGTTTAAGCTTGGCTATCAAACGAAGCTCAAAGTGACTACCTTTCACGACAGCACTTTTTTTTTTTTCAAATTTCAAAGAGTACTCAAAAGCTATGTCGAGATTTTCTTCATGGTCACGCAGGTTGACGGTGAGTGGTTCCAAGTGATTGCCAATCATCGGGACAGAGGGAGGAGGTCTAAAAATTATAACACCAGTCTTCGTTTGCGAACCAACATTTTGGGCTCTAAATTCACAGACCAGGCGCAGGCGCAGTGAATAGGGGTAGCGCCGCGCCAACGGGGTGTGTCCAGGCGTATGTTGCAATTTTGTGCCAGGCGTAGCCTGGCGCAAGTACTCCTCTGTCCCGCCTCTGTCCCTCCTGCCGGTGCAAGAGGCAAAGAGGGAGGAGAAAAGGCTTAAGTGGTTTTAACATAGCCGAATCAACTCTTCACCAAAAAATGAGCTCCTTTCCTCACCTTTAAAGTGTTGGATTAAAGAAGCCTCTGTCCTATATCTGCATGATGCGTTAATGTTGCGTTTTACTTTGCTGCTTCAGGCATGTTTTCTGCACCGCTTACGCCTATATTAAGCATTACGAATATGAGGCATTCTCGAATTATTACCATTTGCGAACTTGAATGGAATTTCAAAATGAAGCTACGTCAGATCATTCAAACTTATGAAGTTGGAATTAAATATGACGGTTACTCATTTATTTCTTCTGCCTGCATCATTGGGAAGAGAAACGATGGATAGCGTGTTCCCATTATTACACCCTTTTGCTGCTTAAAATTTTGGGATTAACATGCATGGACAAGAATGCAAGGTACGTTACACATTTATTTTCAATATGCGATCTTAACTTGAGATCATAGCAATCAGGCTGTATTCCTTTCCCCCACTAAAAACGATAAAACCTAAGTGACAATAATAGTAGTATTAAGCCGTTTGCACACTGGATGCGAAACAAATTTTTCACACGACAGATTGCGTTGTTGCGTTAAACGCAGTGTCTACGTGTCCGAAAGTCGGACAGGGTTTTAATATATTTCCGTGTCAGACAGTCAGATGGTTTCAATATAACTCTGTGTCCGACAGTCGATTATTGTTTTTAATTTCTTCAAATCTACTGAATCTCGTAGATATTTAATGTGAATGTTTTCATAAGAGGGCTCAGTTCCTCAAGAAGAGTACCGAGAATTTCAATCAATGCTTCCGTTTAAGCTCTGCTCAAAGTGCTAAAGTGAGTCGACATTGGCGCGGGACAATTGCAGTGCCTGTTGAACATTAAATGCAAAATACTCCGTGTCTGACAGCCATAAGGGGAAAAAAAGAGGAGGATTAGAACAGATTGATGATGAAATAAAGAATAAAAAGAAACATTTTAACAACAAACAACATCAATGAACACTGCGATTTATTTATTTGCGGGCCATCTTTTTGGGATGTTCTGTTTGTTGATGAAACATTTTAATTCTTTATTTCGCTTTAAATCTGTTGTCATATCAGTACTTTTACTTTTTGCTGGCTGCCGGACATGGAGTATTTTGCATTTTGCGTTGGACAGTCTTGATCGTGCACGTGAATTTTATGTCAGTGGTCATGGAATTGATTTGGTCACTGACTTCAAGCACTTTTTTATCTCTGGTGTGGAAATAAAGCGTGAGTCTGTTCAATCCATCTGACTAATTTTCAAAAGAGACAACAAATAAAGACTGTTATCTATCTTCGAAGGAAGAAAACAGACTTGTGTATTTGCGTCATTGCATTCACTTTGACTGTAATCAGTCGTGCGAAAAATTAATTTCGCGTCCAGTGTGCAAATGCCTTTACTGAGCATAGAATGCAAGCATTATGTATGCAGTTTGTGGTTGGCTGAGACTGATGTGAAGTCGTTAGTTTGCATCACAGATTCAGCTGCATTGATTAAGTCAGGTCGAGTTTCCATTACGCGTGCCAACCGCCTTTAATCTGACATCAGGACAATCGATATAGATACTATAATTTATGTCCTGATTCAGATAGTTACATTAAATAGTGCTTGCTGTAATTATTGCTTTAAAATGTGCCTGACATTCTGGAAATCTGCCTGTGAGGTTTTGATGACGTGTGCGCACCGTGCGCTGGTCAGCCAAATTACCATTGCACAGAAAGTAAACCAGGTTGGAGCTGGTGAGCTTTCTGGGCAACCTCAGCAGAGACTTCTTCTTCGAAATTTTCACTGCGTCTTGATGAATATGTGACACCTGCCCCTACTACGCCGCCACACCCATCTCGGCGCATGTCCATTTACCAAATTGCCAAAGTGGCTGCGCACGGTGCTGCAGTGCACGAAATTACCACTGCACAGGCTGCACCGGACGAAATAACCACTGCGTGATCTGCGCCACGCTACGCCACGCTATGCCACCCTGCGCCACCCTGCACCACCCCAAGAAATTAGAGCCCTTAATGTCATCAATGCAATGAAAAAGTGACATCAGTGAGCCACTGCTGTAGGATTTCACTGGTAGATAGAGCAGCGTATCATCTGCAAAACAGTGGAATGAAATGTTGTGATTTTGAAAAATAGATCCAAGAGGGAGCATGTACAAAGAAAATAACAGGGGACCTTACACAGGACCTTGGTGAATACCACATGAGATTGGAGCTCGTGACAAGGAGGTACTACCTAGATTTATTGAGAAGGATCTCTCTTCAGTGTAAGAGGTAAACCACTTCAAGGCAGCACCCTGAATGCCTACTTCACTGCTAAGGCGATTTAACAAAATATTATGGTCGATAGTATCAAATGCAGCGCTGAAATCAAGAAAAACCAGGGGCCGTATGCATGGAGGAGGGATATCTGGGGGTAAAGTTAACGCCTATCCTCTGGATATCTATCTGAGGGATAACTGCTGCGTGCTTTCCGTATGAGTCAAGGATAGGGTAGGGAATAGCTATCCCAGGTTTACACGCAATCGATATTTTTTAAAGGGGGGTTCCCTGTGTTTTATAGCATTCTGCGCATATCTGTAAGGGATTCCTCGCGACACACTTACATAACGACATATCTTGGTTTTTAGTTGTACAACAAATAGCTATTTTCTACAGTGCAGCAGGCATCAGTTGCTTCAAAACCGAAGCGGTAGCAGAAAAGTAACTTTTCTGGCACAGAAATCTACAGAGCCCGGGAAGTGCAATGACAAAAGAAAATAATAAATTCATGGCCACAAGATATAACTCGTTCCCACAAATTAGTTATTTTGTTCCGTCGAGTTAGTAACTTGTGGCAACGATATAACTCATCTGTGGGAAAAAGTTACTAACTCGTGGGAACAAAATAACTAATTCGTGGGAGCAAATTATATCTGGTGGCCACAAATTAATTTTTTTCTTTTGTCATTGCACTTCCCAGGCTCTAGAGAAATCCTTTTGGAGGAAACCTCGGTGGAATGTACTGTGCTGTTTACAGCTGATACATGTGCTGTAACAAACAAAATTAAGACTGAAATTTTGACCTGAATTGCCGCAAAGGTGAATTTGTGCGGTTGTGCAGATTGCACTATTTCAGAATTGAAAGATAAGTGGAAATCTCTGAAAGCAACTGCACTTAACAGACAGCGAGACCAGCGGAATCCGTGGAATAAAGCCCGTTGAAACTGGGTATAACTTTATCCGCACATAAGGACCGCGGATAGTGCTATCCTCTCTACATGCATACCACTTTTACCTCGCTATCCAGGATAGTCTCTATCCTTTGGATCAGTCGGTTATCCTGGCGTCATGCATACGGTCCCAGGAATGTACAAGACCTAGAGTCGACAGCCAACAGGAGGTCATTCATAATTTTCACGAGAACAGATTCTGTACTGTCATGTGCTCTGAAACCTGACTGGAATTTCTCTATGATATTGTAGTGGTTCAAATAGGATGTTAGTTGAAAGCTAACAACCTTTTCAGGGATTTTGGACCTTTTTTAGCAATGGTTGCACTACAGCATGTTTAAAACTGGAAGGTACACAACCATTTATGAGGCCGCTATTAATTAGGCTCAAGACCATAGGGCTGAGAATAGAAAAAAAACTTCCTTAAAAATATGTGAAGGCAAAATGTCCAAGGGACTAGCAGTAGGTTTTATGTGAGAGACAATCTCAGATAATTGCGCAAGAGAGACAGGCTGAAAACCTGTGTAAAGTGTAAAAAACCCGGCGGCGATTTTGACACTGAGGGGTCATTTGCAGGAGGAGTTAAAACTTAAATAACAATAAGTTAAAATAACACCCCATCTACCAATCCCATTTAGTTACGGAAGCAAAAGGGACTGTCATGCTGATGCCAAATGCAGTTTCCTTACACTGGACAAGGCGGAGTATGCTGCATCTAGATTAATCACTCATTGAATTTGCATAGAGCGACGGTTCTCAACCTTATCTAGGATAGGTCAGTGTGGGCGCAGGATTTCACTCCAACCAAGTAGTTACAGGCCTAATTCCACAAATCAAGGTGATTAACACTTACTTCAGGGCCCTTGTTCCTCAAATCAAGGTACTGGAGGTCAGGGAACTGGTTTTCCACCCTTCTCATTATCTGGGAGTGCAGTGTCATGACACAGTGGTTCTTATTGTCAGTCTTGGGGGCCCATTGTCTATACTGGTTTTTCTTCCAGCTACAGCAGCAATTGTAGGACTTAAAGAGGCTATTAATTTGACTTAATTATGTGCATTTACTGTTTAGTGCAGTTATTTACCCTCTTGAGCTACATGTTGACAGAAATATCCAAACATACAATGAACTGTAAAACAATCCATATGCACATTGTGAGGTATTGGACATAACTGCTTAATAAGAGGGAAAACTATGTGAGCGACCAAAGTAAAGAATTAGTTGGCTCCTTTTACTTTTTTTTTTTTTTAACTTTTTTAAACTAACCATTTACTAGACTAACAAGTTATAGATTCAAACCTGTTTGTGTCATGGTGATGTAATAGAGTTAACGCAAAGTATTTTGAAAGTTCTGAAAACACTTGTGTTCTGCAACTTGATTTGGGGCTTACTGATTTTCTCATTGTCCAATTTAATGTACGTTGTACTTAAAATGTTATTACATGAAATTATTTGCATAGAAAAAAAACACAATATGTTCTTGGGCATTTCATTCTATTTGGCACACATGGATATTTCTGAGAAAATGTGGCCTACGAGAGTAAGTAACAGCCGTAAACATGAAATGTACCCAATAAATAGCTCGTTAAGATTCTTTGATTGCAATAATGGTTAGAACAGAAACTAGCATACACATTGGGTCCCCAGAAATGAGGTTGAGAACCACTACTCTGACCAATCGGTAATGCTAATTGCTCATTTATTTACCCAGGGGGGAAAGAAAAACAGGGACAGATTTGGATTCAGGGGTCAGATTTGAGGATCGCTGCTCTGGAGGCTGATTAGGAGAATCATGTGTTTAACTGCATGGCTGGGATAAAAGCTTGCACCCCCACCATTCCTCTTTCAATAAGGCCAAGGACCCCAAGCATTGAGAAATGCGCAGTATATGACAGATGAGCAGGTGCCAGAGTCACTTACTGAAGCTAAAATTTAGTGATGTATTGTTCTCTTCCACAGACACACACACACACACACACACACACACAAGAAATATCTACAAATGAAGAGTAAACAAAACATTTCAAATTTATTTTCAACAGTTTTTCTTATCAATTTTAATACACAAAGCCCATGAAGTGCAACAAACATATTTATTTTCGTACCCTTATGCAGCAAATGGGTCAAGTACAGTCCATCCTTTCCTTCTTTTGTGACATCTAGCAACTGCAACCACTAAAGCTTAGGTTCAGGGCATTTTATAGGTTGACCAACTTGCTTAATTTAATTAATTTGCTTGCTACAAACCTGCCCCCCCCCCCCCCCCCCCAAAAAAAAAAAAACAGCATAAAGCAATAAATAGAGCTAAACTGACAAAGTGGTTCAATCCAAAAAAAATAATAAAAAATAAAATAAAATAATAATTTCAAGTGTACTAGCTTTAAGGTGTTTCTGCTCCTCCGAAAGAGATCATTCGTGATACACTGCCCAGGGTGTCACTAAGACCCACTAAAAAGTATTGGTCATCTTCGTCTAATTTCTACTGGAGGGGCGTTAAACGGTCACGCTAAAGGTGAATGAGGTGTCTACAGGATTTCAGTATGTTTCAACAATTTATTTTCAAGTCACATGCGGTATTCTGACCAGTCAGAACAAACTTCAAGGTTTTGAGGGCCTAGGTTGGCTGCAAGATGTTTGGAAACCAATACCCATACTACAGCTCTCCAAGACCGGAGTTTGGCATAACTGGCTAAATGGGTGCCTCTAGTCATTGACAAGACAGTGAACACTCAGCTATAATGACTGCTCCAAAACTGCAGATTTCTCTTTGAAATGTAACAAAAAAGTTAACATTAGTACAATAAAATATTGGAAACTAAAATGATGAAGATAAAAAAAATAATAATGACATGACATCTGAACACAGTCTTGGTCCCCCACCAAAACAGGAAATAAAGGCTCTTTGCAATGCCTAAAGTTAGGCACTGCCACAGTTAGGCCTCAATGTCTGTTACAAATTGACTGGAGCTTTTGCTAATATCGATTGAACTACTACTTTTCAAAGCAATAACGATGAAAAATACGAACATCCTGTAATTTTGACAAAATACTTGACAACTTGGGCAACTAGATTTGAGTCAAATGATGTGTGGCTTTCAAGAAAGAGCTTTAACCATTCACTCTGCTCACGTAAAGAAAGTAACATTCATACTGGTGCCAGGGGGAGATAATCTCTGTGGAATACAAGTAAAGCTCATATCATTACTGTAATAAGAACAAAAGGCCTTCACTGTCAGTAAATATTTACTTTGATGTTAGTGACCACAATTTTGCAACCAAACATTCTTTACATTTTACTAACCTCCAAAGAAGCCTGGGAAAAGATCTTGCACAGCATTGAGCTGCAATGCAGAGGAATTCAGGCCTTGTCAAAATGCATGTACTTATTCCCCAGTATTCAAAACGATAATTTTGGTAAAATGTGTAGAGCTCAAAATCAAAGGGCATTCCCCTAATACCAGGTTTAGAAGGACAACAAATGCAAAAACAGTTCTTAGTCATTTTTTAGTATGATTTAAAACTACCCATTAAAAATGATAATAGTTGGGGGCATTTAAATTTTTTTCCAGAGTTGAAGGGAGGGACGCATCCTCCTTATAATCTCTGTCCTTGCCAACACCAGAGTTCAAGCTTTTAAGAAACAACATATGGAATTTTTTCCAAGAATAATGGCAAAAACTACACATATTCTGGACGACTTTCTCAAACTCCAGAGATGAAACCAAAATATACAAAAAAAGATTTCCCACAATACACAAACTGACACAGTCAACACTTGGTGAACTTGATACCGCTCACATGACACAGATGCACTCCAGCTAATAAGCAGTTCAATCTCTTGCACAGCTCTGAAAGAATCAAAAGCTTATCACAATGAAATACGCCCACTTGGACGCACTCAGTAATCATAACAACAAGAAAACAAGACTTAAAGTTGCTTCAGGCTTAGCCAGGCTTATAGGCAGTGAAGACACTCAAAAAATATGATACATGCAAACAATTTAACATGGCATCTGTTACAGCGCTAATGGACTGACTGGATTCCTTACCAGCAGGCAAAGGAAATCCAACCTCCTCTTAAGGAAATCTAATGCACGTGGACTCCATATAAGGAAATAGAGGGGCAGGCAAAATTATGTTCACCTTTTTTGCATACCTAAGCCGTTAAAAAAATACGGAGATCCGCGTCAAAGAGAAGTCAAGGCTAGAGCCTTATGGCAGAGAGGCGACCTGCCGCAGACTGCGATCATCTCCTTACGTATCGGATTTCGCCCAAAGGCTGTGACGGGAAGACCAGTTCCCATTCCGCCATTTAAATTGCTCATACACTGCGAATTCTAGACCACAATGTAAACTCTTTAAGCCCTGAAGTATACACCAACCCACTCACACGTTTCAGTATGAAGAGTGAGGAGAAAATCAGAAACAGAGACCCTGGCGTCCGTCATTTAAAGATCAAACACTTTTCCTTGACTTTTTCCACCCATATAGTATTGGTCTCCAAGACCCACAAAGCCAAATGTGGTGAAATACACTTGAGCCACTGCTGGAATCTACATTTGCACGTAGTTTGCCTGCAGGTTTTGTTACAGACGTGGGAAGAGCAAGCATGGATGAGGCAGCTGACATCATCCTCCAGGATGGCGTCTTACTTTACTATAGTCTCCATGGTGATTTTCTTTTTTTTTCCCCCAGCTGCTTATGTAATTCCTTTGACAATATTTTCTCTCATCTTCTGGTTCCCATTGTGTTTCGGGGTTTGGAGACAGTTTCACAGTAGCGTGGGGCCCTTGGTGGTGCGTGTCATAGAAGGGAAGTGTTTGCTGTCAATGTCCCACAACTTTTTGTCCCCCTGGGCCCTCAGCGGGGCACTGGGGCTGGACGGCTGGGGCCCATAAGATGGTAACGTGGAGGCCCAGTAGTTGATGTAGCTGGCCATCAGGAGGGTGATCTCCAAAATCTTCAGAAAGGGAAGAGAGGAAGAGCGGGGGCAGTTTAACTTTTTAACACAACATGTAATGCTTGATTCGATGCCCAGGCTCTGTGACCCAGACTGGTGTAGCCCATGCAGCAGTTACCCAATCTTTACATCATAGTGAGGTAAAGTCTCATTCACCATGAGGCACACAAAAGCAAATCTGAGAGAAACTTTGGTGCAGTTCTGCTTTCCAGAACAGATATTAGCCTTGACCTTCCTCGGCACCAGCATATTACACCTTAACAAACCTTTTGTATTTGTAAACAAAATGAATACTTGTGCAAGATGCCCATTCATATCACTAAGACTAGACAACATTACATTTACTATAAAATATCTTTTGGCCAGAACCTTTGATTGAAGGAAAGATTATCAATGTATAATCAATATTTTTTTTGTCTGGTGGTAATTAATATACTTTTTATTTTGCAATGGCAGAAGATTCAGGTATATAATGAAAAAGCACAGCAGGTGAAGACCTATGTAATGGCAGTTACCCCGTCCACTGTACCTTGGGCTTGGCCATGGAAAAGGCCAGCTTGTCAACGGTCCTCTTGCCCAATCCTTGCTCTCGCATTTGGCTCACCACCACCATGAAGTCGTCACGACAACCGCCGAAGGTGATCACTGATTGATAGGAGTAGGTCACCAGCACATGCTAGACAGAGAAGGGAGAGTCTGTAAACACTGGAAGAGGGATCGTTTCTCATGTTTACTGTACACTGTACACCCTGGCCGTTTCTCAATGCCAAGAATGCTAAGAACGAACTTGCATTCTTGGGAGGAATGTTCTCGCTAGTCGTTCTAGGAGGAGGGAACGCTGTTATTCACTCCTGTCGTTCACCACTCAGAACACTGTCGTCAGTTTGAGACAATGTGTTCTCATTGGTATGACGCAATACGCCAGCCAGTGAGCCGTGACTTCCTCCGCCATCATCCCTTTTTTTTTCCCAGTTGATGTTATCTGTGGGGGAAGAGGGGTCTGTGAGCGAAGCTAGTTAAGGGGTGATCTGGGGTTAAATGGGCAAAATTTGATTATTTTTCCAAAAATTTTTTTGAATAGAAATATTCTACAATAACCCACTTTTAATAACCACTAATTGCTACAAGGATTAAAAACAACTCAACTTTTCGATGCTGTCTAATGCATTTTCCATTGATTTCCTAAGGTATTCATTTTTCCACGTTTCTCATGTTTGTGGCAGCCATAACATTTTTAACATTGAAAATCAATGAAATTTGGGCTGCAGGTACTTTTACTTCATAAAAAATGCAATGACATAGGGAATTTTTGCCTGTTACATACTTTGAATATTTTGAGTATTCTTCAGATACAGCGCAAAATAATTTAAAAATTTGAGTAAAATGCCCCAAAATCACATGACTGATAAATTGGGCAAAGAATGGCAATGTCATTGCATTTGGATAAGCAACGGCTTTTAAATGATGACAGAAAAACTGAATACTATCATAGAGTTAAAGAGGAATTGGTGCCAGAAGTTTTCCGCAAATTTAATGAGCTTGCTTGGCTGCCGTGGCAACCGCATAAACAGAAAAATGCCAGCTTGTATCTTTTTTTGTGGTAATTACACCTCTTTAGATTAATTCTGAGTTGTTTCCTGGGGTCATTTTTCATTTAACCCCAGATCACCCCTTAAGGTGCTTAACTTAGCGACTTTCCGCCGGCTGTTGCGGAGTTTCTCTACTCCGAAAACATTAGAGCACATTCTACATAAAACATCATAAAGCAGCCAATATTCCAAATGTACTCAGATAATAGTTCCTCGCCTTAAAATTACCAGAAGAGTATTTAGCCAAGAAATAGCAAATGAATATTGCAACAAAAAAAGACTTTAGCTGCTTCCATGCCAGACGCAAAACAAATTTTTCGCACGACAGATTACATTCAAAGTCAATGCAAAGACGTGAATACACGTCTGAAAGTAAATCTGTCATGCGAAAAATAATTTTTTCACGTACGGTGTGAAAGCAGCTTTGCCAATCCTGGCCATTCTTAAGGGGCGTCCCGCTCCCGCTTGGATGCCGAAAAAATTTTGGGATATGCTTGCTGTCAAGTTCACACAAGTTAACATCCGATGCATCCTCGGAAAAATGGGCATGTCAAGAACACTTCTGGGACTGGTAACCGTTTTCGTCAAGATGCGAACATTGAATTCAGACAGTACGTGGTCTCAAGTTCACAAAAACAGAGGTACAGAGAAGACGTATATTGAGAAATGGCCCCCGACAAGTGTGGTGAACTCAAATGTCTCGTGGAAACGGACTACCACAAAAAGAATTGAGAATGCCAACTTTATGATCTTGTGTTCACAGCACTTAAAAAATGTAAAAAATAACTTTACCTTATTTTCTTCAAGTTCCTTCCTCAAAATGCGATTAACTTGGCCTACACAATTTATTAGAGGTAATCGATTTCCACACAACATTTGAATTCACCACACTATCAAGGTTTTCAGTGTATATCACTTGGAGTCGTATTCTAAAGCTCAATGATACATTTCCAGATGTGTTTCTCTCACACGGGAGCTAGTGGAAGTACTAGCAGCGAAAAAGCCAAGCCATTAATGACACTGAGGAGGTAACCCAGTGGAGAGCTCTGGCAGACATGCTTTATTTCTCAGCTGAACTGGTCGGGTCTTCCTGGGGAGAACATGTCAAATCCAACTGCAGCTTTCTTCTCCCCCAGTGAAGTTAAACTGTTTGACATGTCACATGAAATCATTCAACACCAATTTTTCTCGGTTTATCTGTGGATTTGGTTCAGCTCAATTTGAAAAGCTGAGCAACAAAAATGGTTTAATGATCTGCAAAAAATGTTGAGAATGAAAACAGCTGACAATACAGAAACCGACCACATCTGGCATTACTCTGAGGGCACACAGAACCATTATGGATTATTGTAATTATAAAAAGATTTACACTCAGTGGACTGATTCAAGTACACAGTGCTCATTCTCACCCTCGCCCTCCATCACTGATTCTCACCATTGTGTTGAAATCCAGCACGCTCAGTCCATCCTCATTGACGGCCAGCCAAAGCTGGGGATGGTCCTCCATTACGCATGGTGGGAGTGGCTGCACCACAAGATGACAGAAGAAGAGACACAGGACCACAGATGACAGAAGAACAATGCAGACCAGAGACCACAGAAGAAGAATAAAGACAGACCAGAAACCACAAAGAAAAACAGACACCATGCAGGGACCACAGAAGACCAGAGACCACAGTGTTAGAAAGATGCAGAACAGGCTGTCAAGAGACTTCAACCTCAACTGGCTGTATTTTGCATTTCCACTTTTTATTTATCTTCTCTGTAAAATGACGCTACAATCACTAACATATGGACTGGGAAACTTTCACTGGCAAATATCACCAGAAAAATACTTTCCCTTTGATGAAATAACTGAAAGTGCTGTTTTGCATACGACAGCATGGAAGCAGATGAATTAGCTTCTTTTTTTTTCCCCACTAACCTTGGCGCTAAAGAGCTTGGCTCCGAACAAGGGCCACTTTCGGGCGACGGTCAGGTAGATACGCACACACTCGGGCACACTACACCCACGCAGCACCATCCATTTGGTGGCCAGACGCTCCATTAGATCTCTGATGGGGAAGATTGTTACACAATGTCAGGTGCTGGAGATTGAGAGGTGTGACAGGATAGTAATCCTATAACATGGACTGGATACTTCATCCTGCGAAGGCGAACAATCAACAATCATGACTCTTAGTTTACGTGGTCTTATGTGTGCTCCGACAGTTAAACTTGTGAGTTGGTGTATGTTTCTGTGTTTGTGTATGGGTGTGTGTGTGTGTGTGTGTGTGTACACATACTCGCATGTCTGTGAAGAGCAAGAGAAGCTCTCTCCAAATTCAGTCCGCTACATTAATACTTCGGCCCTTGCTTTCAGTAAGTTAAATATTTTCAGAACTTGTTTTATTGAATTCATCCCTTTAGCTAGTATTTCACTGAGCAGCGAATGCTTACGAATGTAGCGAATTTTGGATTCACAAACTTTTCTGACGAAAGTTGGCGAAAATCAAGATAGAGCTCGTTGTCATTCGAGACAGCAACGTTTAGCGCAGTTGGCAACATTCCCATAACTGTTTGTAAAAGAATAGGAAATGGCTTTCTAGAATATGAAAATAAATTCTTTGCAACCCTAAAAACCATTTGCAAACCCTTGACGAAACCTTGGTGGTATTCTCACGAAAGCCAGTATTCGTCTACATTTGTCAGCATTTGTAGCTCTGTTGTATAGTGGTCACTACTTCGCGAACCAAAAAGAACTTTAGCGACACGTGTTACAACCATTTTCAAACGCTTACAACTCTTTTACAAATGTCTGCAACTGTTTGTGAGAAAATAAATTCGCAAAAAGAAATTTAGAACATGCTCAAAATTTCTTTACGACAAGAAAAACAGTTTGCGATCCTAAAAACTTGTAGCGAACTGCTTTGCGCCCTTTTACTAACTCAAAATTCACTACATTCGTAAGCATTTGCCGCTCAGTGAGATACTAGCTTTACTGAAATTAAGGTGCATTATTATTTTGATGGTTAGTACTAGCACAAAAAGGTCTCCTACAAACATTTCATAGAAGTAAGCCTGATTCAAGGGTAGTGGCCCATCGGGCTGGTGCTTAACCCCGGCATTTCATGGGAGCAACTAGGAGTATTACTACTCCCCCTGGATGGGATCCCAGTCCATCGAAGGTACTCCCCCAGCTCTTAGTCAAGTTTCCCTGACTACTTACTGGTACCTGTTTATACACCTGGGTAGAGTGAGGCGTGAAGTGTTTAGCCCAAGAACACACTGCGAAGGCTGTGGCTAGGGCTTGAACTCAGGACCTCTTGATCCCAAGTCAAGCCTACTTAAACATTTCATGTTGCTGCAATTGCTGCTAAGTTGCTTCAGACACTATAATTATATAGTGAGGTTAGGTCATGGCAACAAAGCTTGTTTGAATTGAACTGAGAAACAGTGAGAGAGTACCGGAGACAGGCTCCAGCAGTACCTGAGCTGGTCCAGGCTGCAGTCCTGTTTGTAGCGTTTGGGGTAGAATCGCTCCAGAGCCTGCAGCAGGGTCTGCTGCACTTTGGGTGGGAAGGAGCTGCTGGGGCTGGAGGAGCCGGGACGGTCCAGGTCTCCGTACTCCACCTGCAGGTGTTAGTCACAGTGAAGAGCCCCGCCCTGTCTGCTAAAACCACAGGCTGCAGCCCAATCTGCTACTCTGTCCTCAAAGCGTGTGCTGCCTATCAGGCATTATGGAATGCAACGGATGATATGGGAAGAAATATCAGTGTTATTTTCTAACCTTACTGTGGGCCATGTTCAATTATCACTGTGTTGTCTTACATGGAAGGAAAACATCAGTGAAAGCTCAAAAAGAAGCCTCACATCATGCAGTATTCAAGAGGCCAAAGTGATTGTTTTCTCATTGATAAGCTTGCGCCCTCATTTACGAAGTAAAATGGTAAAACAAAAAGCTAAATCCTCAGGCGCCCACACACCTGAGCCATGAGGGCAGCCACCTCCAGAGCCAGCTCTTTGTTGACGGGGAAGTGGCCTTTCAGGACCTCGTCATTCACCTGGTACGCCAGCAGGAGGCGCTCTCGGTCAGTCTCGCCCTTTGCCTGGGCTCGGAAACACAGTCTGGACACACAGAGGGACTGATGAAAATCATGTGAAGAATTAACTGGTCTAAACACACATGCAGAAACATTCACGTGCTTACACTGTACACACATGTACCCACAAACACGTAAACACACTGCTCAGCTGTTGTTTCCCCACAAACTGTGGTCATAACTGGACATCAGGACATCCATATTCAAGGAATCTAATAGAAATCAGTCATGTTCACAGGTCATGAGAGCAAAAGAGCAGCCTTCAGTAAAAAGGGGATATTTATAATCAGCAGTGCAATGCACACTAAAGTGAAGTGGTACCTGCTTTTATAGGTTAAGCGTACGATGCGGGTTCCCTCATATTTCCCAGGGTGCAGTTCCTTCAGGGCCTGCTCCCACTTTGAGATGACATCGCAAATCTGTGAAAAGAAGCTCATCTCAAACCACAGCATCCCATCTCAAACCACAACTTCCTGATGCAAAGGCGCAATGTCCGGACTCAAATACACAACTTCCTCGCTCAAATACCCAACTGCCTGACTCGAACAACTTCCTGACTCAAACACACAACTTCCTCACTCAATTCACAACTTCCTATCACAAACACACAATGTCCTGATTCAAACCAAAACTTACTCACTCAATTCACAACTTCCTCTCTCAAAAACACAACTTCCTGACTCATTTCACAACTTTCTGACTCAAAGTCACAACTGCACGTCAGAACTTCTCTGTAGATTCCTCTACTCTTCATCAAGCCTCGGATGTGTGACAGAAAGTTGATATGCTGCCACGCCTGACATTTCTTTGCCGGAAGACCAATTTACGCAGTTGTATTAATCCGCGCACCACATCGCTACCAAAAAATGGAGGCGAAACTGACCTTTGCGAAATGTGTGGCGACGCTTCTTCATTTCTTGACATGAGGCAACACGTTGTTTTTAACAATTTGACATCGAACCCAGTGCTGCTGCCACTGGACGCCACGATGTTTATCCAGAAAAAAAAGTTCCGGCAAATGGCTTCCGCAGTCAAACATCCAAGGTTTGATGTGGAATGAATTGGCCGAAGTTTGCCGAGTGACACAACTGCCTGGCCAAATCACCACTTCCTGATTCAAACTACAACATCCTGACTCAAACCGTGACTTCCTGACTAAAACTCCAACTTTCTGACTCAAACCACCACTTTCTGACTCAAGTCGTGACTTTTTGACAGGCCTGCCAAAGAAAATGGCCAAGATGTGACAGAAGTTTATCAGATGCCCACCATATTCAAATAACCAGCAACACAAAATGAAAAATGTGCCACATTCTCGCAAAACTTTGCACTATGACACTTTAAAGTCGATACATTTTCACAAGAACCAAAATTATATAAATCGCATGGCCTGTAACAAACCCAGAGACGTGTGCTTGTGTGCGCATAAGCAGTTGGTTCGTCTCCGGGTTTGTCACAGGCCGTGCGATTTATGAGTTTAGTTCTTGTGAAAATGTATCGACATAGAAATATTGCGATGCGAAGTTTTGTGGGAATGTGGCATGTTTTCCATTTTGTCTCGCTGGTTATTTGAACTAGAGTGTTCAGGTGAACACATGTGTCGCCCGCGAAGCTTATGTGAAAGTGTGACTACCAACTGAAAGTGTGACTACCGGACAGACAGACGGATGGAAAGACAGACGCCGGACAAACTGATCCCTATGTGCCGTTATGCCTCGCAGGGGACACAAAAAGGTAGACATCTGACAGACTTTTGAAACAGCTTGGCTGTTTACTTTGGTAGGCCTGTGACTTAAACCAACACTTCCTGACTCAAACATACAACTTTCTGCCCCCTGCCGCCTTGATGCTAATTACCCTTCCCCAGCTAGACAATGGGCTTCATCATAGATGGAGATGACATCAATCAATTGGGAAAAGAATCTCATCTCAGCTGCATCCCATCTCAGACCCCAGCATCAGGGCCCCTGGTACCTTGACAGTGGGTTGCAGACAGTGTTCCAGGTCCTTCCCAGAGGGGTCGTCAGTGAAGAGGGCGAAGCCAGATACCAGGGGCTTTCTCATACCAGCCTTCTGGTTGAGTGTGTTCAGAAACTCCTCCACTGTGGTGGATCCATCAAATCCCACCACCTGCTCACAAAAGATCTCAATCTGACTGAGAACCAAACTATGGATCCCTGACTGCCATCTGTCTCTCAGACGGGAGTGTACAGCTGTATCCAAAATCAGCTGAAGAGAGTGCAAGTTAAAGTTATACCCAAGCATTAACTCCTGAATCAAGTAATTTAGCAAACATGGTCTGTAATCAAGACCCTACTTAGAAATTTAAGCTTTTTTGCATGAGAAAAAAAAAGCATCCACTTTGGCCCTTTTATCATAGGAGTGGAAGTACCTTCTCTAATCTATCCAGACAGAGAAGCACAGAATTTTTATGAATTTTTATTATTTTTCAGTTTGTTTCATTCCCCAAGGTTAAAAATTACAATTTTATGGCAAACTATAACATTTCATGAGTATGACAATGCATTGCATAGGGCAGCTCCTACCATAATATTTGTAACAAGGTTTCTTTCAGAACATGGGCTTCCCTTTTCATATGCATATTGAATACAGCCTAATAAGCTCTCAAGGCCAAGCGGGACCATCCTGGTTTCAGAAGTAGGAGTGAACCATCTGGCAACAATAAACCTCTTTCATAATGCAAGCAATATAACCTTGAAAATGATTTCCTGGTCATGCAGCAGGTTAGACTAAACAATGAACTGCAGATATCCAGTAAAAGACAGTGAACAACGCATTCAGTTTGTTTATGCGTCAACAAGAGACCAAAGTTCTAAAATGAGGGCTCTTAACTCCCGATCCTGAGGGTTTTACGTCTGCAGGTACTTGCTCGAACCATGTACGACATCCACTACTTCACCTGATTTAACAACTGACTTAACGTCCATGTGTCAGGAAGTAAGCTCATTAAGTCCAGCAGGAAAGGCCTGCATGGCTGTAGGAAATGCCTGAAGAGACTGTGGCCCACAGAACCTGGACTTGAGCCAATATGCTCTAGATGGTAACAACTGAGGTGGAAGTACAGATTAAATGTGCGTTTGTCGATATAAAGTAAGAACAGAACTAATCAGTAGCTGGTGTGTGTTGATACTCTATCAGGTTGGCCTTACAGTTTCCGGTAAGTGTATTAGCAGTACCTATTTAATGCCATAACAGTTGCTGGCATAGGCTGTTGCAGCATGAGGTATTATAAGTCTGGTTACAGTATCCAGTAAGAATGGATACAGTAAACAATGTCAAGAAGAGTTTTTGGAGTACCTGGTACGCATATTTACAGTACCTGGAAAGAGCTGTTTCAATGCCAGGTAAATGTTTTCACAGGACCTGTTGAGTGGTGTTTGAATGCCTGCAATTTTTTATTTTTTTTTACAGTTTCACAGTGAGTGGAAATTGTTTCTCCAATACCTGATGTTGTTAGAGTACCTGGTAAATGTAGTGACTGTACCTACTGGTTGCAGTGGGAGCACCTGGTGTTAATGCAATATAAAATACGTATGGTAACAGTGCCCGGGCGGTAAGTGTGTAACAGTACTGGGGGAGAGCTGTTTCAGTACCTGGTAAGTGTTGTTCATGAAGTGTACAGGGATGCTGAAGGGCAGGGAGTGATGGTAAGGGTTTCTCAGAAGGATGGATAGGATCTCCATGCGGGACGGCTTGGCCTCCCTCTCGCCATTTTGTAGAGTGCGCTCCACCGACCTCTGGCAGTACACGGCGTACTTCCCCACCTCCGTCCTGAGCAGCAACAGGGTCACATGATCCATTATCTCACCAATCTCAGGTCAAATACTAATTTATGCCCACTGTAAAGTAAAACTGGGCGTAAATCCATTATATTCCAAACATTATTAACTATTAATTCCTAGTTTCAATTGCTGCATAAAATTACAAATTTCACACACTGTCACTGACAATAAGCTTGCTTGTCCAGCATCACATCATTATTACTATCGAAATTAACACTTACTTTATTGATCATGAATGTGCATTAATATTCTCTAAAAAATGTTGGGGTTCCATTGGCGCGGACTGTCATGGACCCTCAAAAAACTTGCTCTGGAATAGCGCAGAGATACATTATCTTGTCGTGATGGGGCCCTGTGTTCCCATATTGCTCGCCCCTAAAAATCTCAGTCGGTGCCCCGCACTGCAGCCTTAGATCAGTTCTCGGCCTGAGGACTGGCTAAGGATCGGCAAACCCGAGAAACTTTAACAGCTCCTGTAAGACTGTTCCCCTTAGTCTGTTCTGCATCTTATCTGGGCTTTTGAGGTACCCTTTGACCATCCCAGTGGAATGTGTGTCGAGATCGCTAACATTCCTGACACTTAAGTCCAGCAGGAGGGAGAAAACAGGCAGAACTCAGGAGGAAAAAGGTATGCAAGACCAGCCAAGTCAGATTCAGCTGAAACCACACATCACAAACACTCTGCAGAGCTGGGTCCATGCGTTCTTTTGGTTCTCTGAGCTGAAACAATAACAACCAGAGCTCCCATGTTCCGATGAATGTTTTACACTCAGAGTACTGCATGAGTTTTTAAATATCATACTTTCAAAAGTCCAAATTAAAGCTTCTCAGTGATTGAAAGATCACGTTTTTCAGCAGTTCATTATGCATGTATTAAGGACACTCGCCACTTGCCATTATCCAAAGCAACTTATGCAGCTTTCAGCATTTTACATAATTTCCATTAATTCAACTGCACATGCAGTATACTGAAGCAGCACGGGCTAACAATCTTGCTTAGGGAACAGGGTCATACTTGGGAACAAAACCTGCAGCTAAGTACGTTTAGGTTTATATGGCTAACTCGTGATCTATTATTCCACACATCTTTGAAATCAAACATCATCAGGCTCTCAAACTGCAATCAGTGTCAAAAGTCAGCATGAAGCGTAGGAATGATGTTTTCTCTCACACCAGCGTATGCCATTGTGCTAAGAACATTCAGTAATCCGGGCCAACACTCAAGGTCGATTGGCCCACGTCTGCAGCCAGTGCGAGTTGAGATAAAGGTTCAATAGTTGACTGCACAGTTTTGTTTACCAATGCCAGCGTCCTGAACTCTTCAGTCAAATGGAGGGGAGTGTGTTTAGGTGCAACAGACTGCTAAAAGGAGTAAATAAATCACCTGGGGTCAGCATGGCGCTGCAAATACTCCCTCAGGTACCACAGGAAGTGATGTTGGGGAAGGAAAAGAGCGACGCACACTGACAGCAGCTGCCACCCCTGGAACAAATAGCAAAAGTCAATAAAAACAGTCAATTCAGACACAGAAGCAAAGCAGAAATATAATTTTGTAGCAGTTGCATTTCTGACAAACAACAAATATGATAACCATTCGGTCAGCACTGTGAGAGCCTAAATGTTGGAAAGTTTAAATGACTGGACAGTAGTAGACAGTAGTTCTTACCAGGGTGGGTATTATGCACAAAGGCTGACTTGTGTCAGTACTCACCTGTGTGAGGGAGTAATTATGAGTCGTCCGACAGTGGGTCTGTTTAATCAGCTGACAGTACATCTCATTCTGCAGTTCTGGGTGTGTCAGGCACACCTGCAGTGCATTCTGAGCCAGGGACATGTGGTAGTCAATGGAAGGGGACTCCACAAGCACGTTGATGAACAGCTGACATGACTGGAAGAGAACCAAATGTAATTTCAATTTAGATTTTTTTTGGAATTCAAAATTTCAGTTTCAGAATTTTGAGAACTGCCTTAATCGCAAATTTGTTTCTTAGGTTTGATTTGAGAGCTGAGTGGTCCAAATAAGGACAACCCCAATGCAGAAAAAATGTTGCACTATATGTTAAAATAAAATAAAAAATGAAAGCACTGATTTGTAACTTATCTTCAGCCTGTATAATGTTCGACCATACAACAATTTTAATGATTTTTCAAAATGAGCAAACTTCAATTTTGTTTGTAGTAACATTCTTCATTGAAAGTTGGCAACACTGCAAAGAGGTGAATTCTTTACGGTCCCATTCATAGATAATCAGGGACTGAAGACTCAGAGTGATTGAGTGTAATTTAGTCCCAGTCTTCTTTCAAAAAAAAGTCTGAAGGTGTTCATAAGTATTGGGTGTTTGTTGTCACGTTTTGCATTCTAATATGTGAAGCACACTCGCTATTGGGGGTAAGTGAGGACTGCCGGCAGGCCGGTCCAGCACCTGCACCCTATTCTTACACAGCCGTGCCTTTGTAATGCGAGCAGAATGCAGTTTTGCATGATCTCGTTGAACTGTACAGGGGCATCCCTAAAAAAGATGTCAACTTGAAGGCACAGCGCGTTGCTCCAACATCTCACTGTTCTTTTCAGCATTCGTGGTACCTTCACAGAAGAGTGAGTTAAGCTGACTTGTCACTGGTAAAAGTTTGAGTGGACATTTTCTTTGGCCCAATGCATATGGTATCGATTTGTACCAAAAAACAAAACAAAACAAAACCCTGAAATATGAATTGGACTCCCGCCACAATACTTATTTCCACTGTAGATGGTCCATCACCGAGGCCCCTGAGCCTAAAGTAGTCAACGCGCATCTGGGCAGATAGCACAAAGCATCCTTTTGCAACCCCAATTCTGGAATAGTTGGGACAAAGTGTAAACTGTGACTAAAATCAAAACACAATGACTTTCAAATCACACCAGCCAATATTTTATTCACAATAGTACAGAGATAACATAGCAAATGTTGAAACTGAGAAATTTTACAAATTTATCCACAAAATGAGCTCATTTCAAATTTGATGGCTGCTAGAGGTCTCAAAAAATTGGGACAGGGGCCTGTTTACCATGGTGTAGCATTCCCTGTTCCCTGGAGGAGTCTGGGCATTGAGGAGACGAGTTTCTTGAGTTTAACCATTGGAATTTGATCCCACTCATTTAATACAGGCTTCCAGCTGCTGGAGAGTTTTGGGTCTCCTTTGACAGACTTTTCATTTAATTATGTGCCAAATGTTCTCAATCAGTGAATGATCAGGACTGCAGGCAGGCCAGTTCAGCTCACAGACTCTTCTACTACAAAGCCATGCTGTTGTTATAGCTGCAATATGTGGTTTTGCATTGTCCTGCTGAAATACACAAGGCCTAGATGTCGTCTGGAGGGGAGCATATGTTGCTCTAAAACCTTTATATACCCTTCAGCACTCATGGTGCTTCTTAAAACATGCAAGTGTCCCACACCATATGCACTAATGCATCCCCATACCATCAGAGATGCTGGCTTTTGAACTTAATGCTGATAACAGGAGGGGTGGTCATTCTCCTCTTTAGCCCGGGGGACACGGCACCCATGATTTTCAACAAGAATGTCAAATTTGGACTCGTCTGACCACAGGACATTTTGCTACAGTCCATTTTAAATAAGCCTTGGCCCACAGAAGATGGCGTTCCTTCTGGATCATGCTCAACAATGGCTTTTTGCATGATAGAGTTTCAGATGGCATCTGTGGATGGCACAGCGGACTGTGTTTACAGACAGTGGTTTCTTGAAGTATTCCTGGGACCCATTTAGTAATGTTAATGACAGAATCATGCTAGTGAGTATTGCTGTGGCTTCTGAGGGCCCGAAGGTCACGGGCGTCCAGGAAAGGTCAAATGCACTGTCGATGAGATCTTCAAAGCCTTTGCAGTTTGACGTTGAGGAACATTGGTTTTAAAATATTCCACAATTTTTTTACATAAGCCTTCACAGGTTGGAGAGCCTCTGGCCATCTTTACTTCTGAGAGACTCAGCCTCCCTAAGACATTCCTTTTATAGTCAATCATGTTACCTGATGCCAGTTACCATAATTACTTGCTACATGTTCTTTCAGCTGATTCTCTTATATATTAATTGCTTTTTCAGCCCTTTTTTGCCTGTGTGCGAACTTTTCTGAGACCAGTTGCAGCCAGAAAATCTGAAATAAGCTCATTTTGCGGACAAAAATGTACAATGTCTCAGTTTCAACATTTGAAATGTTATCTATGTTCTCTTGTAAATAACATATTTGCTCGTGATCTGAAAGTCATTGCATTTGGACAATTTACACTTCGTCCAAACTATTTTGGAATTGGGGTTTTAACTTTATTATACTAAAGATTTAACTGGCATTTGTTGACATAAATATGCATTGTTGTGGCTGAAAAAGGTTAGCCAAGCTTATCCTCAGCCCATGAGATTATATCACACATAGATTGACGACAATTTTTGATGTAGAGCGGTCGAATGATTTTCTCATGCACTGATGGTGAACTACAGATCCTTGACCCCTCCTTGTTCCCAAAGGACTAGGCCTTTCCAGGAGGCAGCTTTTGAACCAAAGCATGATTGCAATCACCTGTTGACACCAGCTGTTTCAAATAACACAATTATTCAATTTTTTTTTAACTCATTGCCAGCCCTAATTTCCCCATGTCCCATTTTTTATTGAAATTTGTCGCAGGACTGTATTGAGGAAATGAATGTATATTTACAAATAATATGAAGTAGACTCAAGAAAGTATTACATTTCTTATATACTTGTATACTATTCTTCATACTCTCTGCAATTAAATATACGTCTATGTAAATTTAGCGATCATTGCTTTTTGTTTTTATGCACATTTTTCTGTACCATTCCAACTTTTTCCTAGTCCGTGTTGTGAAAACAGAAATTAAACTTTGTCCCAGGCAGGTACTGGAAATGATTAACTCAGAGGGGAAAGTAGCACAACCTTCCAGACAGGAGTTTGTTGAAAACAAAGGGAAAAAGTAGCCTTAATCTACCTCATGGACATAAGATTGAAAACTTGTGGTTTCTCTGTCAGTGCTCATAAGCTCATAGTGATACAATATGAGAAATAATCCAAAACAATATTATGCAAAGATAGAATGCACTTCATCTCTCCAAGACGGGGTACGGCAATGGTGCAGATACTTATTTTGAAGATTTGGAGCCGAAGGAAAATATTTTTTTTTTAAATTATAAATGTAAGAAGTTGTACGTGGCTCCCAAAAACATCAGTTAAAACGCGGTGTTGCGCATTTTCTGGCCAGCAGGTGGCAGCAAATATTCACTTTGGTGCCGTTGAACAGTCCATCCAGATACCGCGCCCTCCATAATTATTAAGATGTGTTCTTTAGCTTCTAATAAATTCAGTTTTTTTCTAAATAATAATAGGACCACAATGAAAAAAAAGAGGAAAATCCAACCTTTAATTCATGTGCATTTATTCAGTGGGAAAAAAATCCCACATTAAGAAATAATTCTTTTACATCAAATTAGCACCCCTGATGTTAATACTTTGTACCTTTTGCCAACAAAATAGCACCGAATCTTCTCCTATAATGTTTCACAAGATAGGAGAATACATAAAGAGGCATCTTCGACCATTCCTCTTTGCACAATCTCTCTAAATCATCCAGCGACCTGGGTCCTCTCCTCTGCACTCTCCTCTTCAACTCACTCCACAGGTTCTCAATGGGGTTGAAGTCTGGGGACTGAGATGACCATGAAAGGAGCTTGATTCCAATAATTGTGGAACAGGTGATTTTATGAAAAATAATTATTTACTAGTCATGGATTTTTTTTTCCCCTTAAAATTCACTTGAGTTGAATTTTTACATTTTTCTACTATTTTCACTGTAAGAGTATGCTTCTGCAATAAAAATTGAATTCATTTTAAGGCTTTTAACTCATCTTAACCAGCGGTGCCAATAATTATGGAGGGCGCTGTATCGATTACTTATCCATGTCTTACACCGCTTTTTCCTCATTAGGATCGCAGGGGAGCTGAAGCTAATGCCAGTTGAGGATGGGCGAAAGGCAGGGACACAGCTTGAACAGCTCGCCAATCCATCGCAGGGCACACACACGCCATTTACACACCATTCACTCATACAGTCAGACCTACAGGTGAGTCACCAATTAACATAATGACCTGCATGTCTTTGGACTGTGGAGTACATGCATAAAACACACGCAAACACGGGGAGAACATGCAAACTCAGCACATAAATGCCCCAAGACGGATTTGAATCCACGACCTCCGACCTACAACTACCCACTGCACCACTGTGCCTCCACAAGGTGAAGTCAATTTTCATTTTTGCGTAATTACCTTTCACATGGAATCAACACAGGGAAATGGCTGTCAAATAAGGCAGCCTATGTTGCTAGGGGCAAAATCAGCCTGTTGGGCTCAGGTAACTGACATTAAAGACTTTCTTTTCCGCTATATGTGCATTAAGGGGGACCCATAATCATTCCCACATTTCTATTGATAAGGAAAGAGAAACCAGCTGCATAGTGCAGTCAGACTTATGACACTGGAAATATAGGTGAGGGGGGGAGGATAGAAAGCAGAAGGGAGGAAGGAAGAAGGATGGGAGGATTGAGGAACAGCAAAGAGGAGGGAACGTGTTAACATTACAGGAATGCAGTCTTTCTTTTGGGACACGGTCAAGGTCCACTCCAGCCTGGCTGTGTCAGACTGCCCGCCTCCCCGCCCGAGTCAGTACTTTTCTCCCTTCTCCATCCTCTCACTATCGTTCCATTTTCTGCCCGTCATTCAAGGACACGATAATGTCCTCGCTTTGAGGGCTGTTCCACTTTAATGAAGTAATGAGCCCGGGGTCCCCATGACTGTTTCCCCGTGGCAGGGACACATGAGGGCCTTATCAGGTAATATTAGAGTGTAGTGCTCAGAGGCACAGGGAGGGAATGACCGGGGCCAAACACAGTAACATGGAGGTGAGGGGGGGGGTTCCCTGACTCTATGCCTAGACAGCTGAAGTTTTGAAGTTTTTTGAGGGGGGGGTTAGGTTATCTTGCCTTGAAGAGTTTCAGAGCCTCTGTCTGCAGCGCTTCAGAGGGAAGGGTGGTCAGCGGGGTTCGCAGCCCTTCCTTACTGAAACACAAGGGGGCGCTCTTCCACAGCGCACAGTCTGCAGGCAGAAAAACGCAGAGAACACTCATGCAAACACATGAAGAAAAACAGTACCCCATAAGGTACAAAGAACGAGAAACACACAAGCACACACACACACACAACCGTGGTTGAGCACACGTGTGTGTGCACCCACACGCACAAGCTCATAAACCCACACACTCCTATAAACACAAGCAGTGAATAGTGAGGTCCGATGAGCCATGGGAACCATTGAGCCATATCACTATTTGTGATCAATAGATGTCAGAGCTGCTAAAAAAAGGCAAGAAAGTGATATGGATCATTGGTCCCCATAGCTGATTGGTCCCCAGTCTCCCCTACATAACCACACATACACTCAGTTAGGTGGCGTCTGAATGAACAGCGACTACTAGGCATAAACAGTAAATACTGAGTGTTTGAACAGTCAGCACTAAAGATGAAGTTCGAGACAAAGTCCTGGCTGCAGAAAAAATCCTCCAGTTAGCGTATAAAAGGCTATGTGGGGAAGGGGCTCATTTGTTGGGGATAATGTCCCATTGTTCTCACGGTAAAAACTCATTTCAGTGAGTGGTGGGGCCTCTGGGCATGTTATTTGCACGTCTCACCTGGGTCTCCATCCACATCCAGCAGTTTACCAATGAGCTGCTCATACTCTGTGCCCACCTTCAGGCTGGCAGTGCTGCCAGCTGCTACTGTCAGATGGTACAGCCAGGCATCCTGTGTCAGTGTGTGTGTGTGTGACAGAGAGAGAGATAAAGACAGACAGAGACAGAGAGAGAGGAAAATGTCGCAAGAGACTTGGTCAGCTGGCTACATTTCAAGAGAATAAAATGTAATATTTAGATAATTATATGCATTTAAACGCAATTTAAAAACATGATGACCAAATATATTTTTAGAATCACCAAATGATGCATATTTAAGAGGGAGCCTCTCAAAAATGCTTCAAAATGCAGAAACTTGAACAATGACCCCATTTCTTTCCCTTAGTTGCATTTTATAGAAGCGCTATGTTTTTACCAGATGGCACTGTCTTAATGACGATTTAATGTCATGCTTTGGCTAGCTTAGTGGGCTACAGCTAATTCTGGGGGAAAGGTTACCTTTTCCTGCTTGGTCCCAATGAGCAAATAAGAGGGGCTCTGCTCTTTAGGGTGTACCAGAAGAGTGTGATGGGATGACAAGAAGCCCCGCCCTCCAGCCTCGTAGTCCTCGTCCGAGTCACATGATCGGTCTACTTCCTCCACCTTGGCTTCCCGCATGCGTAACTGTCCGAGTGGAAACTGCAAACAGACAACAGAGAAGTCC
This sequence comes from Gymnothorax reevesii, assembly GCA_029721435.1. Taxonomy (NCBI): domain Eukaryota; kingdom Metazoa; phylum Chordata; class Actinopteri; order Anguilliformes; family Muraenidae; genus Gymnothorax; species Gymnothorax reevesii. Next base: position 163,730,841 of record CM056573.1, on the reverse strand, counting down.
AAAAAATATCACTCCTCATCAACATGGATGTTCAGTTAATGGCATACTAACTAGTGCAGAGTTAAAGGTCTGAACTAGTTAAGAGATCCTGGAAGGGCAGTTGTGACATGAGGGTTTCAGAGGGTCAAGACATGGAGCCATTTTGTCTTCATTGCATTTTCAGCCACTGTCTCAAAGCAAATACCTTTTTCTTTTTTTTTGTTTTCTCTTTTCTGAAGTCTGAACCTGTTTTTCCCCTTTAGCTTGTCGATACCATTGCTATCTGGTTATTTTTTTCTTCAAAATTAATATATTTCCCTTCCGAGTGAAGAACAAAAAAATCAACTGTTTTCTGTAGTGCAGAACAGCTGGGTTTTACACAATGAAAAACAAATTGGCTCCTATTCTTAGGTTGTCACGACTCTTTCCATCTAGGTACTATTACTTACATATACGTGTACGTATAGCTGAATGAAAGGAATTGGAACATACCTTGTCGTCCTGGTTACGGTAGTAGTAGAGCACCTTGCCAATGAGAGAGCACCACACCAGCTTAGAGTGCCCATGTTTGACCTGACAAAGAGGATAGACTTGGTAAAACCGAACAAGGGTAATATCAACGGGAACATCTATCTGTCAATTCAGATAATTAACAGCCTTCAAGAATGCAAAACAAACTGAAAAGTATAACTGCAGAGCATTGATTTCCTTCTAGCATACACCAAAATACAACCCCAATGCCGAAATAGTTGGGATAAAGTGTAAATTGTGAAAAAAATCAAAACGCAATGACTTTCAAATCACACCAGCCAGTATTTTATTCACAACAGAACAGATATAACACAATACTTATTTCCACTGTAGATGGTCCATCACCGAGGCCCCTGAGCCTAAAGTAGTCAACGCGCATCTGGGCAGATAGCACAAAGCATCCTTTTGCAACCCCAATTCTGGAATAGTTGGGACAAAGTGTAAACTGTGACTAAAATCAAAACACAATGACTTTCAAATCACACCAGCCAATATTTTATTCACAATAGTACAGAGATAACATAGCAAATGTTAAAACTGAGAAATTTTACAATTTTATCAACAAAATTAGCTCATTTCAAATTTGATGGCTGCTAGAGGTCTCAAAAAAGCTGGGACAGGGGCCTGTTGACCATGGTGTAGCATCCCCTCTTCTCTTTAACACAAAGTGGAGGCGTCAGGGCATTGAGGAGACAAGTTTCTTGAGTTTAGCCATTGGAATTTGATCCCAGTCTTGTTTAATACAGGCTTCCAGCTGCTGGAGAGTTTTGGGTCTCCTTTGACGGACTTTTTGTTTAATTGTGCGCCAAATGTTCTCAATCGGTGAAAGATCAGGACAGCAGCCAGGCCAGTTCAGCACACAAACTCTTCGACTTTGAAGCCATGCTGTTGTAATAGCTACAATATGTGGTTTTGCATTGTCCTGCTGAAATACACAAGGCCTTCTTTGGAACAGATGTCATCTGGAGGGGAGCATATGTTGGTCTAAAACTTTTATATACCTTTCAGCATTCATGGTGCTTTTTAAAACATGCAAGTGTCCCACACCATATGAACTAATGCATCCCAATACCATCAGAGATGCTGGCTTTTGAACTGAACGCTGATTACAGGAGGGGTGGTCTTTCTCCTCTTTAGCCCAGAGGACACAACGCCCATGATTTCCAACAAGAATGTCAAATTTGGACTCGTCTGACCACAGGACACTTTGCCACTTTTTTTACAGTTCATTTTAAATTTTCTTGAAGAATTCCTGGGCCCATTCAGTAATGTCAATGACAGAATCATGCCGGTGAGTGATGCAGTGGCATCTGAGGGCCCGAAGATCACAGGCATCCAGTAAAGGTCTTCGACCTAGTCCCTTACGCACAGAGATTTTTCCAGTTTCTCTGAATCTTTTGATGCTGTTATGCACTGTCGATGATGAGGCTTTCAAAGCCTTTGCAATTTGACGTTGAGGAACATTGTTTTTAAAGTATTCCACAATTTTTTTATGCAAGCCTTCACAGGTTGGAGAGCCTCTGGCCATCTTTACTTCTGAGAGACTCAGCCTCTCTAAGACATCCTTTTTATAGCCAATTATGTTACACACCTGATGCCAGTTAACTTTATTACTTGCTAAATGTTCTTTCAGCTGATTCTCTTATTTATTAATTGCTTTTTTTGCCTGTGTCCCAACTTTTTGGAGACCTGTTGCAGCCAGAAAATTTGAAATAAGCTCATTTTGTGGATAAAAATGTACGTCTCAGTTTCAACATTTGAAATTTTTTCTATGTTCTCTTGTAAATAACATATTGGCTCGTGATCTGAAAGTCATTGCATTTAGATTTTATTCACAATTTACACATCGTCCCAACTATTTTGGAATTGGGGCTGAAAATTACTGTCCATGAAAACTATTAACTGCCTTAAACAAAAACATAACTATCTGTGTAGACTATTAACCGCCTTATAGAAGAATGCAACCAAAATGGATAATTTTCCATGTAGACAATTAACTGCCTTGAACAGTATCGCCAAAAACTGCAACTACTATAGCCTGCAATAGACAAATAAATTATGCATAATTCATGATAGCTTTTAATCCGAGATACAGACATTTGGAAAACACCAATATGTATGATGAAGGACTAAATTCAGAGGTTGGGCTCTACTCAAATGTGCTTTTACCATCAAAAAGTGGTCATGAAATGGTTATGCTGATATTTTTACCCACATTCTCAAAAATAATGTCATTCTGGCAAACGGGCAGAGTTTGAGTCTGTGAGTGCCATCGCTCTCCAATGAGCCGTCAGTCATCTCTCAAAGGTGAGTTCCTCACACCACCTCAAACATTTGAGCGTTTCCTTCCTCCCCCTGAATACCACTGACAGACATGCCTCAGTGTGAGGAACACATGGAGCTCTTTCACATTCCTCTGGCTCCAACCCCAGCCCTGCCTCAACCTGAAAAATCCTTCAAGAATCTTCCTGACTCTCCCCTCTTCCATTCATGAGGACGTCCTCTCATTCACAGCCATTATTCCGCTCCTCATGAAAACAACAAAGGTTTATAGCACTAATGTCCAGACCTATTCAATAAGGGCTGGTGTGGTTGGGTTTTTCCATTTTGTCCAGTACAATGGCACTTGATTCAGCTGCTTGCCAGATCTGTAGCCTTCAGTCAAGACCTTGGCGGGTTGAATGAGGCGTAGTAACACTGGACCATGACAAAAGCTTATGTCCTCTCTGGTTTTTATCTTTAAGATAGCACCTGACACTGCTGGTTTTACGGGACTCTGAAAAGAATCTATTTTGAACGTCCATTTCCCGGAGCTTGGAAAAGTAACAGTTTGCAGCAAGCAACTTCTGGCTTAGAGTCAGGGCCCAGTTGACCTTCTAGGTTCTAACAGGATAAGAAAGAAAAGGAGGCAGTCTCTAGTTGGTTCAGGCTGCACTCCTGGTTGGCTGACCTTCGTTAGCCAGCCTTGTACTGTGGGCTTGGCGCCAGTCTCCACGGTGATCGGGCTGCTAGCCTGGACTTTGAGCACGCTCTGTAGAACCCTGATCCACTCCTCCAGAATGTTGGGAGAGTCTGCCGTCAGGTAGAAGGTCTTCTTCTCTGTAATGAGCTGACAAAAATAAATTCAGAGGTTCAGTTAGCAATTTTGAGGCATTTAAGACACTCACATGCAGATAACAGAACAACCTTGCATTACTGGAAAGTTCATTTTTAAAAATGTTACAGAGTTATTTCAGTGCAGCACTAAATGTCCACTGCACTTCTTGATAAATGTTTCATTACCATTATTTCATTTTCTGTTTTGGAGAACAGGAAAAGAAACAATGAAAAATAGCAATATAAGCCTCACCCCAGATGTTATATGATACAATTTAGTTGTACCTAGTTAAGTATGTATATGTATCCAAGAAAACAAGATCTCTTGCCAAGCACACCAAAGCAAGTGCTGTGAACCACAGAATAAGAACAATTAAGGTCTTTGATCATATAACATTGCATGAGTGAATATTATTTTTACGACTGGATGGACACAACTAATGAAAATAGCAATAAAATTACAAGCAAAATCCATCAGTCGAGGTCTGTTCTGTAAGTGTGTGGGTGCGTGTATATATATATATATATATATATATATATATATATATATATATATATATATATATATACACGCTTGTATTTGTGTACATTCTGAAGATGCCCCTGAAGCTACAGCTTTGTGCTGCTGTGAAGCCCCGATGTATGATATGTATGATGCACACAAGCATATTAACTCACTTCCAAAACAGTGACATGACAAAAATATGCAATTTACTTATTAGCATTAACTCAGCCTAAATCAAATGTTCACAATTCAAAAACTCATGAACATCATCAAATTTGATGCAAATTTAGGGATCCAACCACCTGGAAGGTCTGCGCTCCTTCCCCGCGTACGATTCTGCATGAGGAGCTCAGCTCCATCTGTCCCTGGGGCTTTCTGATGACATCACTCTGCAAAACACACCCACAATCAGCAGCCAATCAAGGCTCATCAGTCTCCACACCAGACAAATGCATCAGTTATAAAAAAAATATATATAATCACTAGCACATTCATAATCACAATCATAATCAACTGCCTTTTATGTTCATAACTGCCATTATTACTACAGCTGAGGGTGAGGTTATCAAAACTGCCAATAACAATCATAATCAACACAAGGGGAAAGTTCCAAGGAACAGGCAAACTTGCAGCAAACTTTTCACAGTAAAGATTTGTTTTTAAAGGTGCCAAAGAAGAAGACAGGATGCCTGCATGTCTGCACTGGAGTTTTGGCTCCTGCAATTTTATGACTCCAATGCTTCGCCTGGCAGGGTCTTTATCATGGAAACACTTGGAAGCAATGAAATCAACGTGTGTAAGTTTCTGTATTTTCCTCTGGTTGCAACAAATTCTGTCCAGCACCGGTGCCTTTTCTTGGGTTGGATGGGCACACAAGCCTTTTTCTTTGTATTAAATGAGAGGAGCCCCAAACAAAAGTAAAAAAAAGAGAGATCTAAAATCGAAATTCACTTTTGCGCCAGTTTTAAAAGGGATAATGAAAACGTAAGGCGTGATCTGGGGTTAGATTATCAAAATTTGATTATTTTTCCACAAAAATGTTTAATAATCACTAACTGCTACAAGGATTAAAAACTGAATTTTGCCATAAAATCATGATTTAAAAGCAACTGTGATGATGAAATTTATGCTTTTCACTCAGCAAAGTGATAAACATTTGAATAATCAGGTAATACAGTCTGAAAAATGGGTGTAAGCCACAGACTAAGACTGAACTCAACTTTTCAATGTGGTCTAATGCATTTTCCATTGATTTCCTAAGTTAATTTTTCCAAGTTTCTGATGTTTGTGGCAGCCATAACATTTTTATTTATCGTTAAAAATCAATGAAATTTGGGCTGCGGGTACTTTACTTCATCAGAAATGCAATAACAAAGGGAAATTTTGCCTATCTGTTACATACTTTGAATATTTTCAGTATTCGTCAGATTCTGCGCAAAATAATTTCTAAATTTGAGTAAAATGCCCCAAAATCACAAAACTGATAAATTGGGCAAAGAATGGCTATGTCATTGCATTTGGATGAGCAATGGCTTTTCAATAAACTGAATTCTATCAGAGTTTAAGAGGAATTGGTGCTAGAAGTTTTCTGCATATTTAATGAGCTTGCTCGGTTACCATAGCAACCGCATAAACAGAAAAACGCCAGCTTGTATCTTTTTTTGGTGGTTATTACATATACCTCTTTAGATTAATTCTGAATTGTTTCCTGGTGACATTTTTCATTTAACCCCAGATCACCATTGAATAAAATTTGTTAATAAAATTATTTTTATTCTGTTAAATGACTAGAGTGTTCAGGTGAACACGTGTCGCCTGCGTGTGAATACCAACTGGAAGTGTGACTACCGGACAGACAGATGGACAGACAGACGCCGTACAAAGTGATCCCTATGTGCCGCCATGCTTCGCAGGCGACACAAAAATCGAATCGAACAACTATATTTTCACGATGTAGAAAGTTTTCCTTCGATTCCCAGAGAAGACTTTCACCCCACCCCACCTGAAGGGTGAGGGAAGGGGTGTTGTTTTCGGTTTGTTTCTGTGTTTGTGTTTGTTTGTTTCTGTGTTTGTTTCTTAACACTCTAGTGGCAAAGCTAATGGGCAGATTCACCCCAAATTCAGTATAGGGATTGCCACTGACACCGAATAGATCCCTACTGAATTTTGTACAAGTAGGTGAAAGTATGTGCAAGGGGTGCGGTTTGTTGTACCTGGCACCACTTGTTATTAAAATGATGTAATTGAGTATCACTGGACATGGTGTAGATTGAGGCAGAGGTTTTCTGGCATTCGCAGGAAGGAGGAAGCCCTCACTGTGCATATTCATTAACTTTGATTCCTCACATGCAAGAACTCAGTATTTATGGATCATGTAAGCAAATAATGGCCTGATTGAAGGTTATATTATTCTGAACATATTGAAAGGAAACACTTTCCCTAAAATCTGTTAGTGAAAGTAAAGGAAGAAGATTAAATTGTGCAAAAACTTCCCAAGTATGTGCACTGGGCAACCTTCCTGCCAATGCCTAAAAATCAATGCCATTGATTAAATTCATCAGCAAGTTACCGTCCCCCTCCAATCAATGGCCTTTTAGGCGTTTTCAATTCCATTGCAGTCCAGAATTTGTGTTTCACGTCTTTTGCATTTTGCTAATATATATAGCGTCAATCAAATATATCCCTCTCCCTTCAGAAATTTCATTGAAAGTTTTAGTTTAATCTTATACACGTCTTCTTGCGCAAGTTTATTTTGCCCCTGCTACTATTTCATTCAGCAAAAGCATTGTTTTTCATTTCAGAGAAGAGCTCACTCACAGGAGATTTGTAGTAGAGGATCTCTCCGTTCCTCAGGATGAACCAGCGCCGTTTCCAGGCCTTCACCCGGCTCCCCATTTTCAGAAGGTACCCCGACTTCTCCAGGGGCTCCTGGGGATCACATTAGAGGCATTAGCTACCTGATCATTGTGGATTTGATTTCGCATTTTAGTGCAGCAATACAACTTCAAGCAAGAAGGAGTCAAACAAAGTCTGTCAAGATTAAGCAATAAAATTATTCAACGGGGGAGGAGCTGACCCCCAGAGTATGTGTCGAAATCTAGTTTTATGTGAAAAGAAGCTGATAGGATAAAATACTGGACTAAAACCTGGGTTTGCTACAGGCGGTCTGTAGATACCTCGGGGTCCTTGAAGGAACAGTAGACTCCCTGGCCAAATTTGATGTGCAATTACTTCATACAAGATTGTAAAAATTGATTTCAAAATGAAACCATTATAAGCAAAACCCTTTTTAGGATTTTAGTGTGGAGGGACCCATAGATTAATGTGGTCTGGGTTGCGAGTCCCTGGACCAATGAGGATTGAAAACTCCTGGTCTAACATTATTATCATGTGGAGGAGACTGGTTAGCAGTATTAAAGCTTGTATGAAGGTATTTCAGTCAAGATTAAGAGAAAAGAGAGGGAATTCAGGGAATTATGATGTAATGTGAGAAGTCTTTTTATAATTTCATTAGAATGCAGGCGGAAGAGTTTTCATGGGTGATGACACTGACCGGTCCAGTACTCTCACAGGAGTACGAGGAGGTGCGCTGCACTTTGTGTTCGGGCTCGGAGTAATCACTGCACAGAGAGTACGCATCCGGCGGGATGGCATAGTCACTTTCCGAGCTGATCGAGGACATGGACATTCCTGGCAAAATACACACACACACATCCACAAAAACAAATTAACATATTCACACACGCACAAAAAAAACCATACGCATACACACACAAACAAACAAACGCAAGCATGCACACATACGAACAAACACATACATACACACACACATAAAAACAAACACATACATACACTCACACATATAAACAAAAGCATGCATGCATACGAATACGGCAGGCAAGGACACACAAACAAACACACGTATGTATGCACACACAAACAAAAGCACATGCACAAGCGTAAAAACACACAGATAAGCACAAACAAATACATGCATGCGTGCACATACATACACACACAATCATGTGCACACGCACACAAAAGCACATGCGCACATTCACACACACAAACGCACATACAGACACACCCATGCGCACTCACACACATGCACACACACATGCAGACATCCACACAAACATGCATGCAAACACATTCAACTACATAAAAGTACATCATCAACCACCACTGATCCAGATGTTCAAAGCACAACATACTAATTACAACAATACGAGAGTACTCGCTACTGCAGAAGAATTATATACTGACTCCTTTATGAAAAGCTAAGAAAGCAAAACTTTCAATAAAAACTCAAAAGTAAACTTTTACGCAAGACAAAGCTAATGTGAAACCAAAATATTATTAGTCTGACTACACAGTACAAAAAACGCCATAATCTAAAGTAAACTATTATGCTAAAATTTGAATGTTACAGTACATAATTTCACTGGACACTGAGTGTTTTTTTGATCAGTAACTTCTGATTTCCAGCAGTGAGTTCCGCCCCATGTGCCCCCCCTAATGTTCATCCCGATGACCCCTCTTACCTCTCTTAACAGCGCGGGGGCTTCCCGGGGTGCTGGCTTTCTTGCTGTCAGGCCCCAGCGTGGAGGTGCGCAGGCTGGCCAGGGAGCTGCTGTCATCCTCGGAGCCAGAGTCTTCGTCAGGAAGGGGTGCCGTGCTGATCTGGGTGGCTTTCTGACATCATCATCCCCATCCCCCAATCAAACAGAGCGCACCGTTACTCACACAGCAGGAGAATGATCACCATCGCTCACAATCAGCCCTGCCCAAAACCTGAGCCTATTTATTACCGCCGCCAAGGAGTTTATGTTTTTGCGGGCAATGGTCTGTCCGTCTATCTGTCTGTCTGTCTGTCTGTTTGTGTACAAGATAATTGAAAAAGCAATGAATGGATATCTCTGAAATTTTGTGGGAGGATTGCTATTACCAGCAAGTGGACCCTATTAATTTTGACCGCGATCGTTTAAACAATACGGTCGCCAAGGAAGCCACCTTGAAATCCTATGACACGCCATAACTGAACTTCGCTCCAAGTGATATCATTCAAATTTTGTGGGTTGATTGGTCTCGCATCAGGGACGGAACCTATCCTTAAATTTCTTATGAGCCATGTTCCCTCAGCAAGATTTCAACTGTGCTGCCTTGGCAGAGGTTTGCACTCTCGGGAGTGCCTCTAGCCTCTACATCAAATATTTCAGATCCACAAACTTATACACGCACTCACACACTAAAATGCACGCGCACAAGCAGGGAATGAGCAATAGCATTATTACTCCTGCTCAAAATGGCTGTCAGCTGGCTCACTCAGGTCCTTTTATCTTAATGTCAAATACTTCACATGCATACACAACTGAACACCTCAAAACATACGCACCACCCAATTCTGAAAACAAGTTTCTCTCACCAAAGGACTAAACTGACAACATTCACAAACAAATTGCTTGGGTGTAATGGTTGTGGCTTACAAAAAACTGCCCCCTAAAGTCTGAATTTTAATTTGAAGAAACAGAATGGATATCCCGCTAAGATGAAACCACGGTTGATATTCAGCATGTGCAATTCATACAGTTTGCGACAAAGCCTTTTGATTGTAAAATGGCCATGGAATGCATGTAGCTACCTTCATGCAAAGGAGTTCAGGACTTTGGTGGCACTCAACTTTTGCCAAAGTGTATACATGCACTTGCATACATATTCACTAATCATGCACATGCACACAGCAGTTCACACGAGCGCACACATACACACACACACACACACAGTGCTCCCTGATATGGCCATACCACCCCCACCTTGCTCTTAAGCTCTCTTGACCTGTGACCCTGTCCGTACCCACCCTCCCCCCGTCCGGAGTGCTTACCCCTTTGAGAGTGGTGTAGACGGGCACACTGACATTTCTGTAGATCAGGTGAGTGAACGGGCCTGCAGCCGGGTAACAAGGTAAGCTGGAGCCTAGATTATAAAAAAAAAAGACAGACATCGGTAAAATGCTTGCTGAACTAAAAAATATGAATCCGCACTCAGCCTGAATGTTTATAAAGGCATTTTAAAGCAGGGAAATGAATCTCAACTCCACAGCAAGATGGTAGTTGGTTCAGGTCCAGTCTGGGATGCCTTAGTGTGGAGTTTGCTTTGTCCGTCTGGTTTGTGTGGGTTTACTGCGGGTACTCATGTTCCTCCCACAGATAACAGATATGCATGTCAGGCTAATTAGAGACTGAACAGCTCATAGGTGAGAGAGCAAGAGTGAATGATGGGTGAGTCTTTCAAGGGATGGGTGGACTGAGGGTTCCTGTCTCTCACTCCTTGTAGAGTAAAATAGGCTAAAGCCCCCCCAACCCCTTCACACCACAGTCCTGCCCAAGAATAAGCGCATTACACAGTTGATGGATAGATTGATTTTGGGCATTTAGTAGTTATATTAACCACATCAACAAAAAAATGCATCTGAAGCTACTGGAAAACAACCAATGCTGAAATGTAGGCGCTGTTTAACTCTTCCATCCCTCCTCATCCCAAATTCCCACAAAATCCCATCGTTTCTGTACTTTGTTGGACTGTTTCTCTTTTTTGGAGGGCACTCTGGCACAGTCATTAAAAAAATTGATTCTTATAATCATAATACATAAAAACATAATTTGCTGAATGGTTGAGTGAACTCGGAGCTGATTTTGCATGTGCGGAGCTGATTCCCGGAACCTCTTTTCTCTCTTGGCTGTTATTGGCTGTGCCGGGCTGAAGGGGGAGATAATGCATATTTCTGTGATAATTATACCCATCACCCCCAACCCCGATTCCTTCATGGCAGTAGATTACAGAGCGGAGTTTACATTCTGGTCCTCCCCCCCTCCTGCGTTTAGATCTCTGAAACACCTCTTAAAAAGCTTCCCAGGGCTGGAGTCCCAGCTGCGCAGGTGTAGGCAGCCTCAGGAGAGAGGAAGTGACATCAAAGGGTTCTAACCAGCTAAGTCCCGCCCCCCCTTCCCCCCTCCGCTCACTACAGTGAACAGATGTGAGAGAATTAAGGCCACCTGTGGTTCCGTCTCCGATCCCCTCGCCCCAACGGCCCTGTATCTCAGCCTGCATTACAAGGGAATCTGTACTCTGTATTAGGCAGCGCTTGTGCGAATTGGTGTTGGTACGTGTGTATGTGTGTGTGTACTGTACATGCATGTGTGTTTGCATCTGTGTGTATGAGACAGAGAGAGAGAGAGAGAGAGAGTGCTACATGAGCAAAGTTCTCCTGAGGCTACAGCTCTGTGCTTCTGTGATGCCCTCAGGCGAGTTGAACAGTGAGTTGTTTTCAGCAGGATAAACCGTTACTGCAAATGTTTACATGCATATCAGTTAAACTCTCTAACAATGAGATAAAGACATATGCAGTTCACCCATAACGTAAACATTAATGCCACTGTCAAAGCAACATAAATCCCAAGTATAAACCAAGTTCTCATCATTTTGATGACTCATGAGTACCACACAATTTAGGCCAATTTGAGTTCAGCCGAAAAACATTTGCATTGTTTTATCTTCTTGGTAACAGCAATTAAAACGCCTGTAATTTTAAGATTTAGACACGTGGGATTAACCTGGCAGCATATTCCAGTGTGTAAAATGCAAAAATGCTAAAAAAGCATTCTGAGGTTTTACTAGTAAATGTGCTTTCTTAGCCTGCCTCCTTAGAAAACGTAGATTACAATGTCCTAGGAACAAGTCACTGCCGAAAAATAAACAGCATTGAACCAAAAAACCACACAGTACATCCAAAGCAGTCGTAACCTGTAAAAAATAGAGAATGCAAAACATGACCAATTCAAAATGATTACTGACACAGGAAATCTGCAGTAATAATACTAATCTTTCAGAGTACAATGCGAGTCCAACTCAAACTGTGAACACTCTTTTAAACTTAATGTAACACTGAAAATCTCATTGTTAAACATTTGACTACAGATGCGTGATGGGTGATGCTTTATAGAAACAAAATAAACTTTCAGCCCTAATCGAGGTCATGACTGGTAACATACACTTAAGTTCATCACGGACAACTATCGTCTGAAGAAACCCATTTATCCAGTCGGATGTAGAGATGGACGGAATGACAGAGCGATGGACAGACTGACAAGCTCTGTTGAAATATCCCCTGCTCCACTTCCTGTTGTGGTGGGGGATAAAAAAACGATATGTGGCAAGGCCACTTCGGAGAAGTGCACAGAAGACACCTCACAACATGAAGGAGAGCAATGAAAGTGCTGCCTCACCTCGACTGGGAGAGCAGGATCCCGGTGTCGCCTCAGATACCCTCATCCCGGACTTGGCCACAGCGTATATACGGCTCTCCTGGAATACAAGATCGCACAAATGAGCATTTGCAGAATTTGAAAGTTAGCATACATACATATACACCTGCTGTTCCGTGGGTAACTGCTTTTTGCACTTCTGCAGAGTTAAACTAAAAAATATTCGGCGTTTGGGCAGTGTGAAATGTACAGCATGTGAATATGGTTGCTGACCACCTCTTGTGTATTTGCTTAAAACCCCCCAAGATCTTACAAGCCTGAATCAACCAACCACTGCCTGCATACAACACACTGATATTAATCAGCATTAAGTGATGCAATGTGATAAAAACGGTCACCCATACAACCCAAGTAACTTTCCTATGGCGAATTTCAAACTTCATATGTAACAAATGTTACTCAACAAAACTCACAAGTGACAAAGCTCTGCCTTATGAGTGAGAAGTGCACACAATACTAGCCACGCTAATGCAGATGTATAAACACCCTTCAAAGTGATACCTCCTATTCCTCAAGTACTTCCTTTTCCAATTAACACAGCAGAGTTTCTTACATTCCTCTCATTCCTTGATCGATCTCCACTCACCCATGAAGGGAAGCGATGCAAGGGAGGAGTGGGTGGCTTCAGGACATCAGGATCCAGGAACTCCAATTCTTCAGGCAGACCAATCAGGGAGATTGGCTCTCGTGAAGCCCCACCCTCCTCAGTCTCTTGTACAACCTCCATGGAGTCTCCCGGCATTTCATCAATGTCAGTTTCCTCAACCCGGTGGGGTCCCGGAGAGACAGGGGCACAGCAGGGGTGAAGGAGGTCTGGGGAGGCAACGTCGATGCTCACGTTGACCTGCTGCAGCTTGTCGAACGCAGGCTGCGGCTGACTGTGGTGTTTCTTCACCAGCTGAATGCTGTCCCGAGGGGTGAGGGGCGTACGTACTTTCGGCAGGGTCATGCTGGTACCTGATGGGAAGGCCAGGGGCACTAGGGTGTGGGAAGGAGGAAAGTGGGATGGGGGTGGGGGTTTGGGCGTTGGGGCAGGCGTCCGTGGGGGGCTGGGTGGCGTGGTCTCAGTGGAGGAGGATGAGGAGTGGAGTCGCTGGGAGCGGAACTTGCTGTTGAGTTCATCGGACAGGAGGTCCTGGTCCAAACTGGGTGTCACCACCGCGACTGCCCCTGCCTCCTGCCTGCCCCAGCTCATTTCGGGATGCAACCGACTCGAGGACAACCCTTCACCTGTCTCCATTCCGCAGGTTACATCACTTCCCCCAAATCCGGAAACTCCCTCCCTGGCACGAACAGGAATATGGGCCTCTGGAGCTGCCACCATAGTCGCTGAGTTCTCCCGATCCAGGCCGGGGCTGTCCCAGCCACAGCAGAGGGAGAGGGGGTCCGCTCTGTGCTGGCATGGAGATTTAATCAATGAGGAGGTCAAGAAGGCCCCCTGGGACCCACATTCGGTACTCTCCAAAACTTTCTTCTTCACTTCTGTGTGATAAGTAGATAAACCCCACATTGAGGTCAGTGATGGAGCCAACATGCCATTTTTTAAAAAGACAAAATTAAAATCCAGCAAAATGAGATTGCGCAGAAAATGGGTAAAGAATTATTAACCTTCGCCAAAAAAGCTAAAACCGCAACGCAAATATAACCAAATGCTTACATTGTTGCAACAATAGCAGAAGAAGCTAAGACTGCTCAACCAAGTTTCTGATGATCCACCATCCAGTAGCTTTTCAATTTAGGCCTACAGTGCTTGGCAGGGACCCGGAAGGCCCAAATCCTAGTGCAGCTTTGAAAAGATCAGTGCAGCTGTTGGGCCGTGCGTCAAGGCTCTAGATTACGCATTTCTCAAGGAGGGACCAACCTCTGCGTATTCTGATCAACAATTTGGATATAGGCATCCAATAAATAAATACGAATTTTCAGTCAGAGACTGATGGCAAGCGGAAATTTCACCTTTCCTGGTCACTCAAAGTCCAGGAGAGTATGGAAAGGCAGTTGTATGTCACTAAAGGGTGGGTTTACCCTCAACCGCTCAGAAGGCTGTAAACCCCACCCCCAACATTGTGCTGCATACGAGAGGACTCCGAACAAAATTCTCTATCATTTGACTTCAGTTTTAAGTTGATCAGGTGATTCTGAATAGAGTAATTGTGAGAAAATGTTTTTTGAACTTTGGCCTATTTTTCTCTTGCACTTCCACCTAGATTCACCGAAAACAATAGTTGTCCACCGAGAAAGATATCAGACCTTCTGGTGATGACGATGTTTGATGATGTTTGGTCTTGAATTATTAGTGCTAGGCTGTCCACAGATAGACAGACAGACAAACAAACCCAACTGACCAACCAGTTCACAAAAACTGGACATTTCGGCTTCCAGGTGAAAATGTAAAGACCTCATTCTTCTACTTAGCGCCTCATTTAGCTGTCTGGCATTTGAATTATAATTAATTTGTTACGCGTAAAAACCTACAGAAGGGTGGATATTCAGAAGCTGGATTGGGCAGTCATGGCTGAAAAGAATGAGCTCAAATGAGACGGGACGAACCGGGACTATTGACTGAGAATGGAGAGGTCTGGCAGGACCTAGGCTTTTTCCAGCTCTCCTCCAGGGTAGCCGGGGACCCAGGGCTACTTGGAGGGTACAGTGGGCTGCAAGGAACCAGGTGAGAGTCCACAGCAGGGGATGCTGGGGTACCAGGAGACATGGGGCACTCCAGTAGAGCTAACGAGGGAAGGAGAAAAGTGGGAGAGGGGTGGACAGATCTTTCAGTTATATGCCAGGACATGAAGCTGTAATTAGTGGGACAATGACAATCTTTAAAATGAGCTCAAATGCCTATATATTCCAAGCGATATGGATGTAAATAGCCATTCCTAAATTAAGGCCGACAGTCTACTTTAACCTTGTATCAACATCTGTAAACCTCAATGTGCAAGAATACGGAGCCATAAAACAAGAATTGTGTCAATATTCAAATACCTATGGATCACACTCTATCTCTATCGAGAACACCATTGTCAAGGGTTTGAAGAGGATACATCACAAGAGTATTCAACAACTAGGGGGGTTATATTTCAAAGGGATCTGCAGCTAGAGTTCTGGGCTGACTAATGTTTAACTGACTTTGCAGTTTGTCTTTGAGAGTCAGAATCTGCTCTGCCAGCTTGGCATTGGACATCTTCAGCTGGTGGTTCTCCATCTCCATCTGGAACCATGGGAGATACAAACAGAGAAGGAGGGTGAAAGGAAAGGATTATTCACTTTTAAATGTCTCACTTTTTTGGGGGGGGGGGGGGGGGGGATTTTATTTTTTTATTAGATAGTTTCACTATGGAGAGTGACAGGAAAGTTGGGAGGAAGAATTGCGGCAAATGACCCGAGCCAGAATCGAACCCGAGTCGCCGTGGGAGGACACAGCCTTTATGTTGCGCGCACTGAGATTGATGTGCCACAGGGGAGCCCCAGGATTATTCACTTTTAGTCATTAGAAATCAGTCGGCTACACTGACTCAGCTCAGAAAATACACATGCCAAAGTGCACGTCATTTTGGTGTGATATTGATATAAGTCCTCTAAGCACCGCTTCCAAGTCTAATTAATTTTCCATGGCTGAAAAGTGCATAAGATGAGAGCAATATTTTTACCTCTTTGAACTTAAATGAGACCCATTCTTTAATCTTGGCTGCCTTTTCTTCAATGATCTTTGCCTCCTGGGCTCGGACCAAGTTCTGCACATCAAAAAAGGAGAAATATCCATCAACACCTCGCATCGAAATTGACTGGAACATAAGAATTGCAGGTCCTCTTTGAATTTGGATGGGTTCCATACTTGCTTCTCCAGTTGAAGTTCCAGCCTCTTTATCACCCTGTCCTTTTCTTGCACTTGATTTGTTAATTCTTGATACCTTCTGTACAACGAGTTTTCTGATTCACTGGGCTGCAAGTTGGCCGATTTCAGCTTTGCTTCCATTACATGTACCTGTAACACATCCTCAGTCAGACCAAGTATCATTAACCATTTCTGAGACTGCATGCATTCAATGTCATTTATTATTAAGTGAGTTATTTGCTTGTAAAACAGAGTCATCCAATTAAAAATTGAAAGCAAGCATCAAAATTAACCAGCAACCCTCAATATATGCATAGAGTTACAATAAAATGGTCCAAAACAAGTGGTATTTACATTGTGTTATTTTGAATTATTTTCATTGACTAAGATCAACGTGCATTATAAAAAAGGAAGCAAGGGAGAAGATTCTTCGGTTCAGAACTTGGAAATGCAGTCAAGTTCAAAAGGTTCTATTTAAGTAAAGTTTGGCAAACTGATTGAGAAAGGCGGAGAGATAGAGATCTCTCAACCAATTAATGTTTGCTGGAGTCAGTGAAAAGAATGGGTCTGTCATTAAAATGTCACAAGGCTCCTTTTAATTACCAACTGTTGAACACCTGGACTTCAGCCAAACAGAGCCACTGAGCAATTAGAAACAGTGGGAACTGAAGGAGGACAAAAGCCCTCAGGACTTCAGCACTCTGTGGTGAAAAGGAAGAAATTCAGCAATTGTTCCATTTCAAAAGTGAAATGATACAATGAAACACCATATATGGGCATTTGTCCACGCACACACACACAGACGACCTTACGACCTTCTCAAGAGCTCCCAGTATACCATACCAGACAGCCACCTCCCACGTTATTCCTTTCTTGTATTTCAAACACGTTCAACCACGACCGCCCTACAACCATCTAACCCCTGCCCACCCCCCTTCACCTCTGCTGCAAATGTTATTCTCTTTTCCTCAATGACCCCAGCACTCTTGGTGTTATTGTGTCTGAATGGCCTCAAGTCCCCCACCCCTAGGGGCTTGAGAGCAGGTATCGCGTAGCACGGCAGAATGACAGAAAACCAGGGCACAGGACCCAGCAAAGCACTCAGTGAAGACTCCTTTGCCTTGGCAGCCACGTTGGTGAATGGTCCTCAGCTTCTCACACCAGACCCAGAGGTCAAACCAGTTGTTAAACGGATTTGCTAAGTGCACCAATAAAACTCCACAGACCCTCAGCGAAGCCTAGTAATTCAGCTTTCACACCCTCTCCAGTTCTGGGAGAATACAAGTTTACACTTCACTCAATTGAACAAATGGCAGTTTACACTTAATCACATTCACAACCAGATTCTTAAGTCCAAGCAATTCCCAGCTAAATGGAAAGCCAATTTCAGCGCACAGTATATGAAGTCTGGTTGATGAGGCTAGCTCATTTTACCTTTCCATGAACTTGTTGATCAAATTTATGTTACTTCTGTTAACATTGCTAGTTGCTTTCTTATTTTAGTATCCAATACTGAACGCTCCAGGAGTCATATTGCCAAGACAGAAAAATTGCTGGTACAAATGGCAAAGCACAATCAATTATTGTGCACTATCAATCACAACTTAAGGCCTGAGAGCCTCTCTGGGAACTTTTGTGAATTATGCCAATGTAAGCTGACGATATGCATTTAAAATGCCTGTATTTTAGTTTTAAATGATAAGCCAGAATTACAGGAGCAGTGGCAAGTAATTTTAGTCAGCACAGGGTCAGCAGAAAATTTGATCCTAAGGGAAAGACGATGATGTTTTGCAGCTTAAACATCCAAGCCTGGTAAATTAATGGAGGTGAATGTGCTCTCCCAGTTGACAGGGAAGTCAAGCTTGAGATCAGCCTTAGCTAATCCACATACACTCAAAAAAATGAAACTCAATGAAATGTTAGATTTACTTAATAATGTTGTGTCAACTGGTTCTGCGCAATAGCTTTGCGTAACCTTTATTTGACTTCAAACATTTTTGGCCAGTCTAATTAATTGAGTTGAATGTACTTAACTCAGTTTTGTGGAGCCAGTTGACATATTATTATTAAGTAAAAGTAACATTTCATAGGATTTCTTTTTTTTTTTTTAGTGTAACTAGGCTTGAGCAAACAAAAACGACCAAGGAGTTATGAATGGTGTGGAGATGAGAGCACTAACCTGCTTTTCTGCATTATCCGCCCGCTGGTCAGCTTCCGTCACCCTCTGCTCCAGTTCCTGCATCTGTAAAGACAGGGGGAGACATTAAAAAAAAAAAAACGGTTAAAATTGTTTACACTATGAAGATACTAGGACACAATCAATCTCATTGAATTGTGATTTCAAACACTAGTATTAACTACAGCTCATGTTTTATTCTTGTACAGTCATACAACCCGTTCTGAGTGTTTCTTGTTAGCTTTGGAGATATTTACCAGGCAAAGTTCCAGCAAATGCTACACATGGAATTGATTCAAATAAAGATTGACATGGAGATGGAGTGGAACAAAGTGAGACACTGCAAAAGATTTACAGAGAGAGAGAAAGAGCGAGAGAGAGCAAGAGAGAAAGACAGCGAGATAGAGAGAGACAGACGAGATGGTGGACGGGATCGGGAGTGAGTAAGTACCAACAGGAAACAATTGAAGAGGGTGGAAGAGGGGGGAGAGAGTGAGAATAGGTTCAGTGGGTTACAAACTGGATAAGTTGGTGAAGTGGGTCGAAAAGAAGCCTGACTCACTCACCCGTTTAATGACCCCTTCATGATGCCTGTGTGAGTCACACACTAGTCAACAGCAATGCCCCCTTAATCCAACCATTCTTGGGCCTGACAAAGCTTGATAAAGTAGGTCCATATGGACACACAGGAAGACTATAGCAGAATAAACCAATCACATATTTAGCTAATTATCATCGGCTATGATTCCTCAAAGCCCACATATACGCATTGACCGCTATTAGCAAGGCTTTGCCCCATGCTATCGGAATCGGAAAGAGACTAAAATCTGTTTCTATAGTGAAAATAGCAACAGTATGATTCTGTGTGCTAACCGCTCCCCACTCCTCCTCACTGTCACACAATCTCAGGCAGGATACTCTTTCATATCTGAATCCCCCCCCAGACCACCATGACAGTCATGAAAGTCGGGTGGGGGGGAAGGGGGGTGGTAGTAACACCAAACTTAATCCTCCACCACGGTAGCCCACCCCCTCTTCCCAAGGCCACACAGTGGGGATCTTTGCACTTCAAACCCTCGCATAAGCCGAGTGGCTCTTCAAGAGAAACCCTGGCTTATGTCAAACTTCCCTGCCTTTGTCAGAGAGACAAACACACAAATTAGGAAGAGAACGGAAAGGGAGGGGGGGAGAGAGCGAGAGAAAGGAACAAAAACACATATCCCCGCAGGAGCAGACCCGCTCCAGTACACCATTACCCCAATAATGTGTGAGGTCACAACTGTGCCATTACACTGTTATAGAACATTATACAACAATTAGTTCCCACCGAGTAATTTGATTGGACGAGAGGCATTCCAGGAGTGCTGATGATGGCGTAGAACATCACTGGAATATATAACTGCAACATCACTCTGCTAACAGGTGTTTAAGTAACCGGTAATTACACTAACTGCCGACCACAAACTTAGCGCTACATTGTTAGCAACAGTCAAGTCCCAATCCATTTGTGGAACTGTTTGCGCTGGCAGAGCCACATAACTGATGAAATGAACAAGAAATCATAATCGTTTGTCGCTTATTGCTGTCAACTAATACGTGCCGTTCGTAGGACTGTTGTATGAAAGCAATATCACACTCAAGGTCATGATGTTGTTGCTGAATATCACCACGGCTGTGATTATATCTTCAGAACTTAGCCAGCGGCCTCATGCTTAAGACTTCGTGCCTACAACCGCATTACAGCCATGATGATATTCAGCAAAAAATATCACTCCCTCTCATGTGATATTGCTTAATTACATAAAACAATAAAAAGCAACGATGGCACTGAAAGTTACTCATGAAGCTACAATACTCATGGAAAGTCTGCAGTTTTTCACAGCAGTGTATGTAGTAAAGGTTTGCATTTAAAAAGGGATCTGGGAAGGAGAGGTATTGATAGACAGGGCACTAATCTGAACAGGCATCAGATGTTTTCACATTTCCAAAACGTGGACATTCGAGAGCCCCAGCAGGACAAAGAAAACACCTACTTCCAGCTGTAATCAGATCCTCTCTGACCAGGGAGCTCAGAGATGCCAGGGCCTGCGTAAATTCAGCTGCCCAAAGGCCTTAATCATGAGACACTGACACGCACACGGACCACTACAAACACAGATGTCTTTATATTTTCTGAAGCACTACAACGTAACAAAGGCACTCATCGTGCACCCTCAACAAGGCCTCTGGCATTGAATAGACAACAAAAGAAGTTGCCAGCATTTAGACTAACATTTTTAATAACAATTAATGAGCAATAAGGCCATAAAATCTCACATTGCATAGGCATATTTTAGCATACCCAATTGCATTTTGTGACATCACCTGAGACAAACATGCCCAAGCAGCCAAAACTGGAAAAAAAAAGAAATTTTACCTATAAAATAATAGATAAATTCATTGCCTGACATGCATACAGTCCACACCCAAAAAAGCACACCCACACACCGAAAAGCCCTGTATGTTTGAGCAGCCATGCCCAGCGAAAGTTCAGTGACCTGATCACAGCAGAACAAGACTTTGATGGATTCTTGCTCTCCACTGGACGTTCGGGACCGCCTCCTCTTTTGTTCCACGTCTTTTCATTCGCTTCATCAAAAGCTTAGCAGTCCGGCTCCAACAATGCAGCGAGGAAAATTCCCAGCAAATGACTCTCCAGAACAACACCCACACTCTCACACGGTCCACGCACTCTCACACTCGCGCAATCACTCACACACACGCACCCATTAATATGCAAGGAGGAGAGCCAGCTAGGGTAAGGCAGCAAGAGGCAGGGGTAATGTGCCAAACGTTGAGCCAAAACATTCTGACCACTTGCCTAATGTGCTGCAGGTCCTCTGAGCACCACCAAATAGCTCTGGGTTCATGTTGACATCAATTTGACTGAGTTTCTCAACAGACGGTTTCCCAAAGCATCACACTCCCTCGGCCAGGTTAACATTTTCCCGCACTGCAGCATCCTGGGGCCATCGCATCCCCAGGTAAATGGCGCACACACACACACACACATATGGTATCCGATCAATGTACATTACATAATGTAAAAGTAAACAGATCTCATCAGACTAAGTAACCAGACCAGGTCCAGCACTGATTGCTAATATACCCCATTGTAAAGAAGCTAAGGAGGGTCAGCATGGGTTAAAAATACATGGTTATTCTGAGTGGCCTGCAGCAACAAAGTGTACACCCAGCAAGATGCGATACACTGTGCATTGTGACACATTCCTCACATAAGTATCATTGAAATTTTCTGCTACTGGTATCAAAGAAGCCCCCTGCCAATTCAGATCTGAAGGGATAGCTTTCCTCGCAGTGGCATAGCCAGAAGGTCAAATTTGTACGCACGGAACATCCCTTTACAACAATCATTAGTCCTGACCAGCTCTAAACCATTTTCCTTTATTAACACATTTTCCAATGATAAGGATATATTGGTAATTAAAGACACAGCTTCTTTCTTGATGCGATCGGGGCGACTCAATAACAAGCTAAATTTGGTTCAGAAAAATAATTTACTCATAAGTAGGTATTTGCTCTATGCAAGGTAAACTGCTCTGGAACGTCCACGCTTTTTGGCACATCAGGCAATCTAACCTGCGTCTCATAATTGTTTAAATTGTTTAAATTAAACCAAACGCAAAAATATGAAACACAATTACACAGTGTTGAATGAGGGTGATTGAGAAGCAGCAGCTGCGTGTCCAAATGAATAGTTGTCGTCTTGCCCAATGAGGACAATTACCAACACCTGATGGTGTGGAGTGCTTTCAGCGTCAATGTATCGTTAATAAGAAAAACGACTGAGAACAAGTCAGGGCTAATAATTGTTGCAAAGGGATGTTCTGTTCGTAAACATCTTTTAAGTTCTAGCAAAGCCACTGCTATCTTGCCACTGTGTGTTGATGAGGCTTAGTGGTCCAACACTGCAGCACCAGTCAGTTTGTCCCTCCTTGGACCACGGTCAGTAGGTACTCACCACTGCTTGCAGGGCGCACCTAGAGGCTTTGTAGCTTCAACGACACTCTAACCTAGTCATGTGGCCGATCTCAAAGTTGCTCAAGTCACATTTCTCCCACATCTGACATATCGATGACGAGAACCGTCTGAGGTCTGTTAGCTGACCTTGACCTGCGCTGTTATTTTGAGATAATCAATGCCGTTACTTTAATCTGTGAGTAGATATGTTTCAGCTCATCAGTGCACAGTCTAAATGTTTCAGGCAAGTATACAATTATATTCATAGCAGATTTAAGAGTGCATTTGCGTGTAAACCAACAACAATCAGTGACTAATGTGAATCATTTGTCACAGAAAAAACAAAGAATAGAGTACATTTCTCAAGGCAACAATAATAAAAGTAAGTTAGTTTAAGGTGTGCACTACACAAGGCCTACCTTTTTTTCTGGTCATGTGGTCCTCTTGAAACTGAATTTTTAAATCTTTGCAAAAAGGAAATATTTTCTTTTTTTCAAATTACCTAACAGCAGCAAAATTTCCAGCTAATGGAAATGGAAGCCTAATTAAGACCAGGAAGATGTATTTTCTTTTGGGTGTTTCATAGGGTAAAGCACAGTTTGGTTTTTGAATGTGAGATGAATTGTACATCACACCACTCCAAATAAAGTAGTGTAATACAAAGGGCTTATGAATGGTTTATAAAATGTTTATTAATGCTCACTGTTACAAAAGGCAAAAATAAAGCTAACCAGCGTAGAACAGCATGATGGCCCCAACACATCATTGATTCCAATAAGAGCTGCAGCACATGATGTCTCAATGAATTCTGGAATTTTCCCAGATCAGAAAAATCACCTGTCTTTGGCCACAATCCCAGGCAGCAGTTCCTTTGGAAAAATAAAAACTTTCATTGAGTCCAGATATTCGGTCTCCTTCAAAGTGCCTCTTTTTCCACACGGTGTTAGTCAGCTGGGATTCAGCAGCGGAGCACGGATATGCATCTCAGCCCCCTCCATCACTCCCCAAATTGGTGCACCACTGCTAAGGCCAGCAAGCGGAGATGACTCAGATTAAGAGGATTTTAAACAAAACCTTGGGAAACCACAAAGAATCTGACATCAGTGATTCAGGATGGTTGCAGCTCAAGAGAGGGAAGCTGGGCCACTCATTTGAGGTGTGATCTTTTCTCTCAAGGAAAAAGTACTTTCTGGCTTATCTCCCTCCATAGGGAAACTGACTGTGAAAAGCCTGAAAGCTCCCAGATGGAAGCAGTTTTCCCCCAAAACGAGCACTTGCACTAGAGCTCCTCTATTGATATTCTTTATGGAACATTTTCTTTCAAGATTGGAGATACAGAATTGCCCTTCAAGTCTTCAAGTCTCTGGCAGCAGTTTCAACAAAAGGGGATGACTTGTGGCAAAAATCACTTTTTGGTGACTCTAAAACACGTGCAGACACAATTCATTCTTTTCACACATAAGACCACAGAATATCTCTTTATTTTTAAATATACTCATCTTGTTGTGTAGGTAGCGCGGGTCTATGTCTACTGTTTCATCTATCCATCCTTATATCTGTCCATTGTCTATGTCAAGAATCGGAAATTACCCAGAAGCCTTTGGGCATTGTGTCATGATAACGACAACGCACAGCGTGAGATCATGTGACTGAGATGGGTAGCCAGAGTGAACGCCTAAACACCTAATGATCCAGTTCATTCAACAAGGACTGAAAGATGGTCTTAGAACCTCAGTTCATTTGACCCTGGCTACTGCCATGAAGCATTGATAGCTAGAACTCTAAACACTGCTTGACCAGGTCATAGTCCAGCAAGCCTCCCTTCAACTTAGCAATGGCCAGTGATGGGACAAAGGTCAACCAAACAGCCTCACCTCCTCAGCCTCTCTGTAGGGCTCACCCTACCGTGCTGAAGAACTAGAGATTTATAAAATTTAGACTAGAAAATTTATTAAAAAGCCATTTCTCTCCAGGGAGGGTAGGAGCGCGCAAGAGTCTCACGCGAGACTGTGTATGAGAAAAGAGTGAAAGCAATAGAGATATAGAGGGACCGAGAGAGAACAGGGAGAGAGCGCAAGTGTGAGAAAAAAGGTCAGAAAAAGACAGCAAGAAAGAAAGATAAAGAAAGAGAGAGATAAATAGAAAGAGTGAGAGAAAGGGAAAGAGAACATTCAATGGCAAGCTACAGCGAGCTGAGAAACCTTAGAAGGGGATCCCCATTCGTTCAGCTAAAATCTATCCCGACGTATCCTTACCTGAACCTTCTGTGCATGCTCCACATGCATGGCTGAGTGCGAGACACAGCCACTGAACGAGGAATTTGACAAGGCTTCGGGGGAATAACAAGCAGGATCTCTCAACGTGCTTCATAAACTTTGCCAAGACACCCGATTGGTGGCACTGTTCAGCAGCCCAAGGCACGGACCAAAAGGTTTTTGACCCAGACCTTCCCCACAACCCTTCAGCAAGGGTTTGAGAGAGGGCTCTCACAGTCAAAATAATGTAAACAAGCTTTTAGGTGACCAAATAATAGGTTTTAATGGTTCACTTTGGAGAACAACTTGTTACTCACTTGCTAGGGGCAATAAATTTGTGGTAATCTCAGTTTTATGTTTACAAGTTAGAATGGTTAGAAAAAGTAAAGGAAAAAAGGCAAACAAGTCCATTTTAGTTCATGAAAGTGATGGTTTAAAAATTTGGCTGACATCTGGGAAATCTGGCGCAAGTCCTTCCGCTGCATGTTAAATTAGTGATATTGGATAATTCAATCAATGTTTGCTCTGATTTCAGCCGTCTTCATCAACAGTGGAAGGGATCAGCAGCAAAATCACCACAGATATTTAGTCAGTCCTGGATGACAAGAACAGATTTAAAGCCTTGCCTGAAGCGACACAAAAAGGTAACCTTCACGCTCCGTGAACGAGTATTCAGCTTGCAGCATCAGAAGGAGCGGCTCTCTGTCTCACTCGCTTCATTCCACATGAACAAGCTACAACAAACTGGGCAGTAGAGTTCTGTGTTGATTCGATGTCAGTGGTGCCGCACAATAACACAGAAAAGATGCCACAGAAGAGCAAGAAATGAGAGGATGCATCACTCTCTATCGCTGTTTATTATGAGACAAGTTGAGTAAGGTTTCTGACAGCTCCATGAACGTGAGAAGACCGATTGCACTGGGCAGTAAATAACCTCAAAGCAGTGCCCTGCCTGCACTATGGTCGCTGGCTCAGATTTGTTGGCTATGTTCCAGGACACAGAGATCCCCAGACAAGAGGAATGAAGGCAGTCAGCGTGGGATAACAACCAGCCAGAGAAGATAGCACTTCAACTGTAAAGAAGATAACAGCCAACAGAGGGACAGATATCGCCCAGCAGAGGAGCTGATAGCACTCGGCCAAAGGACAGATAATAACATCCACTATCAACTGATAGCTCTGGCAGAAAAAAGATCCTGTGTGACTTGTCAGAAACAGTCCTCAAAACCACCTCAGTAAGACTCCAAGCACGACTGACCAAAGCGCAGACCAAGCTTACCAACATTCGATCAGCAGACATAGTCCACAAGCACCCAAAGGTCATCCCCCCCCAGCCACACGGGTGAATCCCCATATAAACAGCCAAAGACTCTCACACAAGCTGTGAAAGATGGGAGACTCTCAGAAAAAGATGGTTTCGAACACAAACTTCAGAGAAGGAACCATCCACAGGTCACAGACATTTGAAATGAAGATTCTTTGCTGCAGTTGGGTCAAACGCAAACTTAACAAGAGGGCTGGGGTAGAAGGAAGGTCCGGACCGGTCCGCGTCAGGCAAGTAGCAAACCAGAGATCAAGGAGTAGTGGGAGCCACAGTCAGAGACAGGTCCAAAGTCTGCACCCAGAAAGCAGTCCCAGAGCAGAGAGCACGCAGAGCACTGTCCCGACTGGAGTAGTGAGTTAGGAGGAACCTGCCGACTCTTCAAGACAGAGCTGAGGGGCAGAGGAAAGTATCCCTATGAAAGAGGTTACCTGAATATTGTTAATCTGAGAACAGAAAGAAAGGGGCTATTAAAGCAGACATGCAAGGAAGACTATGAGGAGGAACAATCCAGTAAGGAATAAACATAGACCAGGAACTTTAATACAGCACAAACAATCAACAGTGGGATACAGGTGGGGGCAAGAGCACAGATGGAAAGGACAGCACAAAACTAAAATTGAAAAAGGAAAACTAATAAGAGGAACAGACTGACGAATCAGGACGGCTGGATTACAGGGAAACAATAAAATAACAAAAAGACTCACAGCATGAAAGTTTTCTTTGGTTTTTAACAGTAAAAACCTCTTTAATTATATCTCCGAAATACGAGTTTCGGGGAAATCATGGTTTCGCCCCACCTGCTGCCGCCGTGTCCGCAGATTTTAGCCGTTGGCGCGATAACTCACAAAAAACCTAACATTGGCTTCTCATTTTTACCATATGGGTAGATTTGGTAGAGAGGATGAACTGATTAGATTTTGGGCAGGTACGTGCTCCTAGGTTTGCCACCAGGTGGCGCAATATAATGACAAAATCTGTTTTTATACCATATCTCTGGAACCATTACTTACACAGACCTAAAATGTGCCTCATATTGTACTCTAGTAAAGGGGAATCTAATAAAGGGGGCTTCGAGGATTGGGGAATTTTGGGGATATACCCCTTGCTGTCGGCTGCTGACAGTATTGGCCTAGTTCCTCAAAGAACCAACCTTCATAGGCACTTTTGCCTAAATAGGACCCTTTATTCAACCATATAAATATCCCACCAAATTCTGACGAACTGAAGGTGCAATTCAATCAAAAAATGTCCTTGAATCTGATGAGCATATATAAACTAGAATAATAAACAAGAATGCAAGAATGTTTCAGCTTGGAATCTCAAGAAAACACCACTAAAATGAGTTTGAGACATGTGGGTTTGCTTCTAAATCAAAGCTGGGGACTGTTTATTAAATGGAGCACAGTGTGTTTCTCACTGAGGCATGGCTAGAGCCAGGTGGCTCAGCCAATATGCCAAAATCCCAAATTGCCCCCGCCCTTTTCCGACTCAGCAATTAAGTGTGGTTCACTAATAAGCATGTCACCTCGGTTTGAGGACTGTCCTGTCCCAAATTCCAACAGACCCGACATCAGATACCTGTAATTATTAACCCACACAGGTCAGCCCATTAATGGTTACTGTGAACTCCAGCTCAATCATTAATTACAAAGTGAGAAGCGTCAATGCGAGCAAAACGTGAGATGGCTGCAGCCGGTTTGCCTGGGGTGGGGACACAAAATCCTTAAAGCTTAGTGATTGGCCAGCAAACCCGGAACAGGGAGAGTGGACGTACAGGGGGAAATGAATGCAGGTTTAATTCTTGAACTAAGGCAACAAAGTCTTAATACTGAATTCACTTTTTCTTAAGTCTGGATGCAATTCTGCACAATGTTTTGCACAGCAGAATCTTTCATTTGAAGCGAAAAAACAAAAAACTTTGAGGAATCCAACACCCATGTCTCGAAGGATTCCACCAAAACACCACAGAACTTGCTGTTTCCCAGCAACAGCATTTTGCCAGGCATTAAACAACAATCTAAAGGCACAAACAACATCAATCAGCGCAGCTGAACAGGTGGACATACTGTGAATCGGCATGTTGCGAACAATTTTGTTTGCTGCCTATAGTCTCTTTTGAGTCTATTTATTCCTTTTGTAAGAGCTCGTTTTCAACAGGGGCATTTACACAGAAAAACCACACGCACACTCAGACAAACATGCAGAAACACACTCTCACAAACATTCAAACAGACAGAAACTCTCTCTCTCTCTCTCTCTCTCTCTCTCTCTCACTCACACACACACACACGCACAGAGAAATACTCTCAACACGCAAATACACACACACACACACACACACACACACACACACACACACACACGCACGCACACGCACACACACAGACACACACACACACACGCACACACACAAAGAGGAATACACACGCACACACAGGTTCTCACTGGAACATTTATCATTTCATTCCATTTCACAGCAGCCACAGATGTTAGCAGGCAACAGTTCTTTTTCTCTCTTTATGCTCCCCCCCCTCCCCCCCCCTCTCTGTCTCACACCCACCCCCACTCTCACCTGTTGTTTTAATCCCCCTGACATGCGTGGGTTTCCTGCAAAAACAGACCAAGCCTTTGCTCCTTTTTGCCAGAGTGGTCTTTGATTCTACCCTTTATTATTTCAAAGAAGAATAAGAGTGGGTGTGATGCAGATCTAAACTTCAGCCACGCGATACATAAAACAAAATTTTGCTGAACACTTACAGCAGGTCATTTTCACTACGTTTCTATTTCAATTTATTTCATTCTTTCCATTACAGATCTGCAGTTCAACAAATCCAGCTTAACTTTAGGGGCATTTTCAAATTATTATATTATTTCAGTTTTATTGAATTTATTTCACTAACCCAGACATATTCTTTATTGCACTAGAGGAAATTCATAGAAATCTCTGTCGACAACCTGCTTTACAATGTCAAATTCAAGCGCATTTGATCATAAACCAAAAAATAAATTCAAAGTTATGCAAAAAAGTCCCTACCTGAACATCATACAGGTACTTCCTAAATAGTCACATAGGCATATCTGAGGGAAGGCTTGGTATTACCCAGCATTTAGAATTCCTCAAACTCTAATTTGCGCTTGAATGTCCCTTTAACTGGGTCTAAAGTTAGAAAAAGCTTTTTTTTTTCTTTTTGTCTTTTTTGCATATTTTAAGGCAAAGTCCCATACATAGGGCTATTCTTTACCTGCTGGTTGCACTGAAACCACATCACGCTTATGCTAAGTGAAGTATTCAAACAAAGGATGCCTTTTCTATGGTTTCAGAATTACATCAAATAAAAATATCTAGATCTTGTGCATCATTTTACACACCTTTCCCTGTATTTTGGTGGGACATACGTGGGATCATCGGAAACCTTGAGATCTCTAATAGAATTCAAAATAGTATAAAAGTTCTACAGGTTTGAATAAAGCACCCGCATTTGACAATATCCTCAACAAATGTATAGTTGAGCTTCTGTTTGTTTGGATTGCTAATTTAGAGTGTTGTAGTCTCGGATCAGAAATGACATGAAAGAACTGACATGATCTAAAAGTGATATTTATTACTGGAAATAAATTCTCATCAAAACTTAGCATCGCATTATGTGTGCCAAGTGAACAAAATAGGTATCAGCACAAAGCTCTTTGTAGTGCAATTCTTTGGTTTTGACAATAATGCGGATAGCTCAATAATTTCCTTTTTAAAAAGAGTAGGGCAGGTCACCGGAAACCTCTCTAAACTAGAGCTGCACTCAGAGAGCCCAAGTACCTCCGCCAATACACTCAATGTTATTTTTGACAGTATTAGCTGGCAACCCCTGTGTTTATGCAGTCCTGTAGTCATCGTGCTCATATCTTTTTAATGTGATTTTGACCTTTTGCATGCCCTTGACCTTGACCTTTGACAGTGACCTCCCAAAATCGAATCACCTCTTCCTTGAACAATACTTAATCATTCCACCAAATGTGAGGAAAATCCATCCATAACTTTTTGCGTAATCCTGCTTACAAACAAACCAACAAACTATCCAACAGACAAATGGTAATGATCACATAACCTCCTCCAGCTCCGTTGGACGGGGGTAATTAAATATCCCTCATTGCACACAATACTGTCTGAGCCAATCAATACACAGAATAACATAGGAATACTGTCAGGAAAGTCCAGAAGGTGTGCTCACCTTTATTCACAGAAAGAATAAAGAGTTAATCAGAACACGCAGTCCTTCGGGTGCACAGTCACGCATAATTATGATTTGACTCATGCACACTTTTACTGGGATTAAACCAAAGCAATGAAGTCTCATATTACCAGGACAGATAGGATCTGAGGATCTGCACAGAATTTGGATACAATGAAGCACACACTGGCCACAGTGCAATGCACTATTGCACCATGATCATTAAAAAGACTTCATCTTAATCAGATTAATCACAGTCAATCACTGTAAGACATGCAGTATGTCAATCCCAAAAACTTAAACAATGAACAATCAAAATAAAAATGAAGCAAAAAAGGTCTGCGATTGCAAGGCTGAGCAAAATAGCAGGGCAAACAAACGTGAGAAATTGTGATTTTTCTGTCATTTTGTGTATTTTATTAGGGGACAGCCAATAAACAATTACATTAGGAGTGTAAAGTATGAGTTGAGTGGATGACTGGGATCGAGTGCTATGGTGTTTGCTCTGCGTGCAGTGGCTGTGCTATTGAGGTCTGAGAGGTTGGAGGTGGGGAGCCCAATGATCTTGGCAGCTTTGTGTGTGTGATTTGTGTTAGTTTGTTTCTGTTGGGTGCTGACAGTATGTTGAAGAAGCAGGGGGAACAGTAAAGGAGTATGGGTTGAAAGATACTTCTATAAAGTAGCAACAGGAGGTGAGGGGCAACTGAGAGTGCTCTGAGTGTGCGGATGGCAGAGTCTTTTTTGGCAGCGTTTATGGATGTCAGTGGTGTGTTGCTCAAAGCCTAGTTTATTGTCCAGGGTGAGTCTGGGATATTTGTGGCTCTCCATCGTCTCAACTGTTTCGCCGTTTATGCTGACAGGGTTGTGGGTGGAATTAGAGGCTGACCTGCTGGAGGAGTTGAAAACCAGTTCTTTTGTTTAGGAGACATTAAATTGTAGGTGATTGTCTGTTCACCACTGCGAGAGATATAAGATGGAGTTGTGATAATCCACTTCCGGGTTATGATCCTTAAGTAATGCGAGTACTGCAGTGTCATCCGAGTATTTCAAGTAGGTAGTGATGGGTGAGGGGCTGATGCAGTCATGAGTGTACAGGGTGAACAGATGGGGCTCAGGACACATCCTTGTTGGGCTCCCGTGTTGGTGATGGCGGGCGGGGAGATGGTACTGCCCACTCTGGTGAATTGTGATTGGTCACTGAGGAAGCTGTGTATCCAGAGGATGAGAAGGGGTGGGACATTGAGTCGAAGGAGTTTCCTCATCATCTGGTGGCGTTGCATGGTATCAAAGGCTGAGCTGAAGTCGATGAGGAGGAGTCCGGTGAAATTACCTGGGGATTCAAGGTGCTGTAGGAGGGAGCGGAGAAGACATGCCACTGCATCTTCAGTCCCTCTCTTGGCCTTATATGCAAACTGGTTAGGGTCTAGGTGTGGTTTGACAGATGGGAGTATGATGTTAAGAACCAGCTTCTCCAGGCATTTCATAGGTATTGATGTTAGGGCAATTGGGCGGTAATGATTGGGTTCTGATGAGCGAGGTCTCTTGGGTACCGGAATGATAGTGGAAGTTTTCCAAAGGGTGGGCACTGTGGCAGTTCTGCAGGAGTCCTGGAATAGGGAGTGCATGACGGGAGACAGTTCCGCAGCACACTCTTTAAGGACTCGTGCTGAGATGTGGTCCGGCCCTGGAGACTTCCCTGATTTACACCGGCTCAACTGCTGGCGTACGTCGTCCACAGAGAAGGGGGCAGGTCGTGATGGATCAGGGAGGGGTATGGTCTCCAGGAGTGCCCTACAATCCTCTGAATAATCCCGGGTGTCAAAGATGTTCAGGTTTTCAGCAAACAAGATGGGATCAGTTATTGTAGGTGAAGTGGGTTTTGTGTTGAGGCTGGTGCGTGTTCTCACTTTCAGGAAGGCTTGTTTCATGTTCATTGAGCTGAATTCCTCTTCCAATTTTTCCTTGTACCGGAGTTTGGCTTTAAAAATGTAATTCTTGATTTGCCAGGTTATGGATTTGAGGGAGGCCAGGTCCTGCAGCTGGAAGGCCTTCTGTTTCTCTCTTAGGCTGTGAATGATGCGGGGGGTAATCCAGGGTTTGGAGTTAGGGTATTCCTTGATGGATTTGATTGGGATGGTTGAGGAGATGTAGAATTTTATGTAGTCTTTGATGATCTCCACCCTCTCGTTCAGACTGCCACCAGAGAAAATGTCCCAGTCTGTGCAGGCCTGTGAGCTCTGGAGTTGTTCACTGCTGTCCTCCGACCACTGGTGGACGCTGTAGATCTGGGATTAGCGCCGCTACAGTTCCGCTCTGTAACGTGGAAGCAGGAAAACAACATTGAGGTGGGAGAAGCCGAGCGGTGGTCGTGCCTGTGAAATGTATGCGTCCAAGATGTTTCCATGACACAAGTTCAGTGTATCCCTCCCCCCGTGTTGGTACGTCCACATATTGTTGGAATGAAGGCAAAGTTTTGTCGAGTCTGCAGCTATTAAAGTCACCGGTGATAAACACGGGAGCCTCGGGATATTTCCCCTGCATGTCGCTAGCTGTGTTAGCCACTAGCTCTGCAACAATGTTGACATTAGCGTTTGGTACACGCAGTTAAGGATGACAGAGGGGAATTCCCAGGGAAGATAGAAGGGATGGAGAGATAATATGAGCATCTCCCGATTCGGGGTGCAGATCTTACTGTGGATCTTGATGTTGGTACACCACCGATTGTTGGTGTACACACATACCCCTCCGCCCCTTTCCTCACTAGAGCCCTTCGTCCGGTCTGCCTGAAAAATGGTGAAGTTGTCCACGTTCACCTCTGCATCCAAGACAGTTTCATCCAGCCAGGTCTTTGTCAAGGTTATGATGCAGGCTTGTAGGAATCCTCCGCCAGGTGTTTTGTATGGAGGGTGTCAGTTTTGTTCCAGAGAGACCGAACATTAGCCATGATGATGGAGGGTAGTGGTGGTTTGAAGGGCCGTCTTCTCAGCCTGGTACAAACTCCTCTTCGCTTCCCTCTCCTCCTCGGTCGGATTTCTGCTGGCAATACCCTAGGTGGCTTGATACTGCATGGCACGGAGGATCGGAGGTGGAGCAGAGCTGCCTGGGTGTTGGTAAGTCCATTGCTGCAGAGCTCTGGCAGTAGCGCCCAGTTGCTACTAGTAGTGCTCCAGAGTGTTATTAAAATGATCCAGATTGTTTTGTACCATGGGTTCCACATGCCGACAAAAAGTACTGACACTTATTGAATGTAAAACAATACTGTATTTAGACAAACAATCAGCAATATTAAGAACTGAAGCTTGCAGCCAAAAAAACAAGCGTACAGGAAGTGTTGTCGCAGCAGAGCATGCGCCGGGTTCCACTAAGGTAGTGTGTTCCCCACTTTTCTTCTAAAAGACCACATAAGCCTACTATAGACTATGTTTTTTTTAAAAACAATGTAATCAGAGATGAAAACAACCTGCAAAAACAACCTTTGTTTCATGCAGCAAACTTCTAAATTATCTCATGTTAAACAGCAACAATTATTCATTTGTAATACTGAATACTTTTTTTCTCAGAACAGGCAATTCAAATATCATTGTAATTAGTACAATTGGCCATTTAGTGTGTCTGAATACTAAGTAAATTGATACACTAAGGTTTGCTTTGTGAAGCATATATACTAAAGGATTATTAACCTCCGCCAAGGAGGTTTATGTTTTCGGTGCCGTTTGTTTGTTGGTTTGTTTGTTGGTTTGTTTGTTTGTGTACAAGATAACTCAAAAACTAATGGCCGGATTTTGATGAAAT
Source organism: Gymnothorax reevesii (assembly GCA_029721435.1). Lineage (NCBI taxonomy): Eukaryota > Metazoa > Chordata > Actinopteri > Anguilliformes > Muraenidae > Gymnothorax > Gymnothorax reevesii. Next base: position 163,696,790 of record CM056573.1, on the reverse strand, counting down.
TTTCAGGGTAGGTGGGAATTAAGTCAAGGAAGAGGTGATTAAATTTTGGCATATCTAGGCCAAAGAACTGCTGAGATATACTCCAAAGTTCAAGATTTCAAGTCTTTCCAATGGGCCGGAGTTCCAATCGCCGTGCTTTTGGGTTTGCTGCCCCCTGGCGGCGGAGGTTCTGCGCTCTCTGAGTGCTCTTCTAGTTTTACAAGTGCTATGTGCAACTTTCTGAAATTCCTTGTCCTTTTTAACAGTAGAGATCATTAAGGAAAGCATCGAGCCACAGCATCCTGTGGCTTCGCTCAAACTCGGTCAGTGACAGCGAGTATCCTGTGCATTGGCTAGATTAAGTGACGACTGACGAGGCTTAACATAATTGGCCGGCGGCGTCATAATGATTTGTTATTATGGAACCCATCTATGTTCTCACAAAGACACGTCCCTCCACAGCATTCAATCGCTAGGATTGGCCAGCTGTTCAAGCGGCAGGATTCAAGTCTTAGAGCTGAATGGCAAGCTAATCCTGGTGCCTGCATGACTGGCCAATCCCAGAGCTGGCGTAGTGACTGCTCGGAATGAAAACCTCTTAGCCCTCCATGGCGCATGATTGGACACCACTGCATTAGGGTGAATACATAATAACCTGGGGCATGTTCCAGACCAAAGGGTCTCATGCCTAGGTCTCGCGAGGGAAGACTCCAGAGTTTTGACCCATTTTCCATAGCTGCCAAATAAGGTTTATCTAATTCCATAGAACAAGCTTTGATAATACTGGACGCCATCTTGAAAGCAAGGCGAGACGGTTCACAGATGTTGTCGCATTTCTTTGCAAGACCAAATGCAGTTTAATTGTTAAAGAGGCAAGAACTTGCGGGCTCTTGTTTGACCCCGCGATTTTGAACATGCCCCTGTTTTCAGTGGAGGCCTACATCCTATTCTAAACCAGGGATCATAAAATCACAGTTTTCAAGGTCCAAATTTTGCTAATTCACCACCCTCCCTTTACTTGGGTGTCTGATGTGAGAAAACACCGGCCAGTAAAAAGCAAATATTGTTCAATTAATAATCTAGAGGAAAATCAGGTCTGAATTTGAATTTGAGGTCTGGACTTAACAATCCCCATTTTAGACTATCAGCACAGTGGGACAGACTTCAGTGTTTTCAATCAAAAATAAACACAGCTGATACAGCAGCTGGTTATCACAAAGCAAACTCGCCCTTCTAAAAAAATCCCTTTTTTCACCATACTTTTAAAGAGATATGTTGTCCCTCAGCCAATACATCCCACTCCCCTCCATTCCTGTCCCAGTAACCTCACAGCAAACCAAAATGGGTTACTTAAACAAAATTCCACCATAGGGTGCAGGGTTCATCCAAGGTTTATCCTGTCAGGAGCAGAGACAAACCTAACAAAGGGGGCATCTCTTTTGGGTGTCTGTCTATAACCCCTTTCACCATATCTGCAGCTTGTGTTCAGATTGTAAACATCCTGCACACTGACTTCACTGACTTGCACAAACAAAAGAGATATAACACCTTCAGGTCCAGTATAGAGCCAAGACGCACACTACTTTGTCCAGTCCGAAAAAGTCTGTCAGGCTGTAATCATGGTTATTTCAAGGGCAATAACTTCAATATTCCCAACCTAAGTTTATTCCAGAAGTAGTTGGCAAAATTCACACTCTGAAATACTGAGACAAACGTAGTCATCACATCCTTCCACCAGGAACAGACGGCGAAAGATATTTTTCTTGAGCCCAACAGTCGCAGAAATAACAACGCAGATCCTCGGTCTAGGTGCAAAAGACATAACACCACTGTGCCGTAAGTGTTCATGGCAGCTAGTCAGCCAATGGTTTCAGCCAACTGCAACGTTTATGCAAGCATTTTCCATTTCATGGTATTTTCCATTTGTTGCATTTGCAATAAATTACACTCCGTAATTTTCAATCATACTCGCACTCACACACTAAATACAAAAACAGAATTCTGACTGAAACTCATAACCTCATGAGTGGACAATCACACACGCACACACACACACAGACACGCAGACACACACAAACACACACACACGCGCACACACACACACATACAGAGCTGTCTTTTCACTCAGCTCACACTCACACAATTCAGTAGTTTTTAGTCATACGCAGCACCCTGCCAAGTCTTACAGTTAAATGTTTCTTACAACAGCGAGGTCAATGCAGCGTGACAGCAGGAAGAATGCACACGTGGGGATTAGGGAGGGGCTTGTCCATCACACAGACTCATCATGCCGTCGGCATCAGCTCAACCAGCTGGGAATTCCCAAAGATCAGCCTGTTAAACTAAAACTGGGACACAGTAATGAGCAGTACAATAGATGCTAAATCACCTCTGACAAAGTTCAAGCTGGTTTCCTACGGCCTGCGAGGATTTGTGTAAATTCACTGCAAAAATATCCTACCAAGGATTTCAGTCTTATCATGAGACTTTAAACCTTATTAATTCTTTTTTAGATTGAAAAATGTTTGCTTGTTTAGGTTATTATGAGCCTGAAAATTGAATCTTCTTACAACTCTGGCAAATCTTTAAATGAGTCAAATCATCTGCCCTCGATGGCAGGGTTTTTATGCCTTATTTAGCAAAAAACATAATAAGAGGTCATTATAAAAGTATTACGTCATGTTTTTTGGGTTTTTCCCCTTTAGCGTGTTTCTTTTTAATTTTTTTATAAAAGGTCTGCAAAGTTACAATGTCCAAAGTCCATGCTAGAGGCAGTTATTCTCTCCAACAAAAAACACAACCCCTGAACACCTTGTTTGTATTCAAGCCTTGTCTTTCCAAACGTGTATGTCACAATGTAACATATTTATGTAACACAAGACTATAGTGGCTTGTTTGGCATGTCTTCAACCAAAGCCAGGCTGCGCGGACTCTGGGAAGATTGTGGATTGGTTGGTGTGGACTGCCATGTCGAAAAAATGCTGTTGGGTCATTCCATGCCAACTCCCACCAGTCTGGGTTTTATGGCCCTTCAAATTTTGGGTGCCACAACAACTTTTTAGACCGCGAATGCCCAAAGTGGTTTAGGGAGGTCAATATCTCGACAATGGAGAGTCCCAGAGGGCTGAATGTTATTGATGTTATTTCAAAATATGCCGTCTCGGGGTCCCTCCAAACCCCCGGGGCCCGAAGGTCCGTCTTGCGAAAGTTCCCTTTTTGGGAACCCACAACTGCTAAATGGTGCAAGGTTATGTAAATCTAAGCACAGATTCTGAAAGCCGGAATTAGCTACACCAATTTTCAGCCTTCTGGGACTCTCCTTTGTGGAGATATTGACCTCCCAAAACCACTTTGGGCATTCATGGTCTAAAAAGTGCGCGTAGCACCCAAAATTTGAAGGGCCATTAAATCCAAACCGGTGAGAGTTGGACCCTGAAATTTCTCAAGTGTTCATTATACACCCTCAGGCACAGTTTGACTGACTGCAAGCAAAATCTGAGATCGTCACCCGGGAAGTTTTCAGAGAGTGTGATCACTTGGCATGGAATGACTCTGTTTTCTTCAGAGAGAAGGCTAATTCCCCCTTCCGAAGAAAGACAATGTGAAGAACTGAAATTCATTTTACCACCATTCCTCAACCCTAAACTTTTATTGCATTCCCTTCATTTTACCGAACACTGCTTCCTGAGCCATGGTTAGCCAATCACAATAGAGTGGGCTTTTAGGAAGGGGATCTTTAAGACAAAGGAGTAAAAATTTCCCATTTCAGGCTGAATGAGCCTGAGGTGTCGCAACCACACCCTGAACAGCTGTGTCTAGGAGCTCATAACCATAAAAACATACAAATGTCTGTAAATAGACCACAAAAATCAAATTATTAAACTGGGAAATAGGCATAATATTAACCTTTAAGCCAAAATATAAGATTCAAAAACTTGCATCAGCAAATAGAGTCCACCCCTTACATAGATGGAAATGCACAGTGGATTGATGTCCCTGCACTCGTTGGCTGTTACACACTGCCGCACAATACAGGCACTTCTGCACTCAGTTCTGTGAAGACCTTTTTTTGCATAGCAGCACTTATTTCAGGCTCCAAATACTATTTTCTGCCCTTAACCAACCATAGTATTAAAAAAATAAATAAACTCCAACACTCCAATTAAAAAACCCAGTCACAGTACCAGTGCTTGAGGGGGACTGGAATGGGCTGATATTCCACGCTGGCACTTTGAAGCCTCTTTTCAAGTCCTTCTCTCACTCTCACCTTTTCAGCCAGAAGTTCCCGGATCTTTCCGGCCTGCAGACGGAATCGCAGTAGCTGCATCTCCAGGGCGACACAGCGCTTCTGCCAGTCCATGGCATCCATCCCGACTTTCCCGGTTGTGGTGCTCTCCGCAACGTCCGCCATGGGATCCAAATGTCCACGCTCACGCACTCTCTGCCCAGTAAGAGTACACAGTGCAGAGAGGTCACTGGTTGCACTCACTCAGAGACACACACACATACAAATGCAAACACATCGCTCCCTCCCCACAGTACACACTTCACTGGGTGTGCATACAATAAGTGCACATACGCACTCTCTCTCTCTCTCACACACACACACACACACACACACACACATGTTGTACCCTCATAGGTACACACACACACACTAATACACGCATGCACCCTCACTTGCTCAAACAGACATACACTCGAATGGGAACACTCACTCATAAACACACAGTCATTTGCATGCATCATCACACAAGTACATACACCATCAACTCAACCATTCAGTAATTCTCCAGGTCAGCGAGCACCTCCAGTGTCTCCAATTAGCACCTCCACAAAGATAGTAGAGCAAAAAAACAAGAACAGTAGCACAGAGAATAGGGCAGATATATCACTATACCACACAAAGCAACAACTTTTAAACCCAATCTACCTCAAGACTACCTCATGAGCAGATGGGGGGAGGTCGAGTCTGACTTCGGGCCAAAAAATCTCTCTCTGCTTTCTTTCCATTCACCCAGTATAAACTCCGGGAAAACCTCCCAGGCTAATGTATGACTATGAGTCACCATAGAAGAGCCTGCTGACAGCTAAGCCAAGTCACATCTGAAAGGTTCTGAAATTAGCACAGAGAGCAATCTTTCATTTTGTTCTCTCTCTCTTTTCTTCTCTTTTTCTGGCCCACTCTTTCTTCTGGCGGAGCAAAGCTTCGCGTATTCCGTTCGGCGAATGAAAGCCGAGTACACATTTAGCCGTGACATCACAATGACACGGTTAAACAAAAGCTTCCTGTTTGAACTGAAAAGCCACACAGAGAGGACACTGAGGGAGGCGAGGGCCACTGCTTCAGAGAGCCCCGCAGAAGGCTGGAGGGGGGCGCCACGTTTGGAACACGCCGAGGGGGTGGTCCCACATCGGGAACGCCGGCATCCCATAGTTCCCCCTCAGTTGTGTTGCACAGTAAAACGTTCAGAGTTACATCATCTCTCACAAAGTCAGATCAACTCTTAACAGAGTCCATGTGGGTCCATGGGTGGGATGAAATAGACTTTAAAAGAGTTGATTTAACACTGAACATTTTACTGCGTAGATGTGCCTTTTATACTGTGAGGTCCGCATGTTTGTTGAGGAGTAGCAATTTTACAAGGCTGCAATTTATACACAGATCAATATGGAGGTAAATACACTCAGATTGAAAAAAAAAACAGTCAGATATTTACAAATGGAGTGATAGTGTGCAAATTACAACCCTTTAAAATGACATCACTGCCAAAATACTTGCATACCTCGCTGTAGCTGTGAGCTGAGCTCTGTAATGCCGCCTTCACCACCCCCCGCAACCAGCATAAATATCCCTGTCAATCCAATCCCTGCTTAATTACAAGCCATGAGTGAAATGGTATCTAACGCAACACAATAGGAGTGAGTGTCCTTCTGCATGACAGTCTCATTAAGGGTATTAGGGAGGCGGTGAGTTCACCCTGGGAAGAGAAGGAGGAAGAATGTTCCTGAATGAACATTTAACATGGAACCCTGAAATGTGGGAACGTGAGGTGGGAAGTTTTTTCCCTTTTTTTTTTGTTAATAGTGGGAGAATGAATGGCGGCCATTACAATAGGTGAGTGTTCATGCTCTTTCGCCTGTATGAATGACCTGTTTCACACACACACACACACACACACACACACACACACACAGCTCTTTGGAAAAATACCAATCTCACATCCTGAAAGTATTTTCAGGATGGATGCATGGGAATGTCATTTTAAACCCAAAGAATAAATCTTTAATTAAAGAAGTCATTTTGATGGATCAGTATCCTGTCTAAAACATTAATTCAAACAGCTATAAATGCACTTTATAACTCTGTACCCAAAAAAAATAAATAAATCATAAACCATATGGCTAAAATTAATACACAAAAAATTCTGTCAAAAAATGTTTGGTTCAGGGTACAAGGGTCATATTCGCACACAGTGTGAATTTCCGTATATAAATAGACCAAAAACTATTTGAAAACTCAACAGAACAGTCTGAGATACAAACAGTTTAAAGTGCGGGCTTAATCTAGTTACCGCAGTGGAGACAATACAGTCATTTGGTGTGCATTACGCTGTATTTCTGTAGAAGTGATGATGCAGAGAAAAGTGGAAATTGCACTGGGATAGTCCAGCGGAGCAGAAGTTCGAAGTACAGCACAAACTTCACCATGATGGTCTAAAATTATCATGGTTATAACTACAGGCTTACTGTACTGACAAATTACAGAAGTAGTATAAAAAGGAAATATGGAGGAACACCAAACCCACACAATCTAGACTTTTCTCTCTTTCTTACACTGCAAAAGTGACTGTCTTAGCTAGTCTTTTATTCTTATCAGGAGACTTAAATTCCCCATTTATCCCTCTCAAGTGGAAGATTTTGCTCATTTTAAGTTACCATTTGCTCGACAATTGAAATTTTTGTATCCCTTTGGCAAATCTAGAAATTAATCAAAATGATCTTGCCTCATTCAGTAAATTTTGTCATTCTTAGAAAAATGGTACAACCCCATTTCCAAAACAGTTGGGACACTCTCTTAAATGTAAATAAAATAGAATGCAATGATTGGTAAATCAATTAAAACCCAATATGTAATTGAAAATAGGACTTAGACAACATATCAAATTGAAAGTGATAAAATTTTAATGTTTTTTGAAAAATATCACCTCATTTCAAATTTGATGACAGCAACATGTTTTTAAAAAGTTGGGACAGGAGAATAAGACTAAAAAAGACAACTGGCAGAACACCTCACAGCTAAGTAGATGATTTAGCAACAGGTCAGTGACATGATTGAGTTTCATAAGTAAATATGGTGAGGGCTTAACCACTCTATGAAAGACTAGGGAAATATACTCAAAGGCAATGAAAACGCAACACTCTAAATTTTGGTTTATTTTTGCTCAGAACCTGAGTAGTCCAATTTGAGTTCTTAAGTGACCATTGGGGTCACAATGTGTACCTCGTTACACATAAATGATCATCATGTAACTCAACAGTGTGAGTGGGACTCTCATCAATCCATATTGAGTACAACATATGGGATTAGGAGTTGTTCAAGTACAGTGGTTGAGATGAAGGAGGGGTTGTCTTCCCTATATAAAGGCATGATAAAAGCCACACAAAAAACATTTTTAAGTGTCATAATGCCACGTCTGTCAACTGAGCAACGGAACAGGGCCCTGGGTATGCTAAAGGCGAGAGTAAGTGCCCGGCAAGTGGCTCACCGTTTTGGGTGTAGTACGTCCAGCATCAGTACGTGTAGGGTGCAGTAGGTCCAACTGGGACGAGCTCTTTCATCAAGAGGACCCAAACCTCAAACCAGGCAGCAATTCCAGAATGCACTACAGGCAAAGTGGCAACAACTTTCCCAAGACAACCTAAGACGCTTAGTCAGGTCCATGAGGAGACGTTGTACTGCCTGTGTGGATGTTCATGAAGGTCTCACCTGATACTGACTGTACTTTTGAGTTCATTTTTAAATGTGTGTTCCGTTCAGTCTTGTTGTGATTTTTCATTTTCAACTTGTGCTTGTTATGTTTTATGCATCTGTTTATTACTGTCCAAATCAGCCCATTAACACATTTAATTAATCAAAGTCAACCCACCCTCCATAATTGAATTGTTAAAATAAGAAAATAAATTTGAGTCACAAAACTATTTGAATCCAAAGTGGTGTTGCGTTTTCGTTGCCACTGAGTACAGTTCAACAATTTAACATTTTCGACATAAAAATTGCAAAAAATCTGGAAATTTTATCCTCTATGGCACATAATATCATCAAAAGATCACAAGAATCCAGACAAATCTCTGTACCCATGGGAAAAGGCCAAAATTCAGTTTTGAATGGCAGTGATTTACTGGTCCTGAAGTGGAACTCCATGAAAAAGAGACAGGATTCTGTAGTGGAAATCACTGCATGAACTCAGGAACACTTTTGTAAACCACAGTCAGTAGACACAGTTTGTCACTGCATCCACAAATGCAAGTTAAAACTCTGTTATGCAGAGATTAAACCATATATAAACAAGATCCAGGAACACTGCCTTCTTCCCTGGGTCTGAGCTCATTTAAAGAATACTCAGGCAAAGTGGAAAACAGCCCTGCGGTTTGACTAATCAAAATGCAAATCTCTTTTTCAAAATCATGGATGCCACATCCTCTGAGCTACAGAGGAGAGGGGCCATCGGTTTGTTATCAGCAAACAATTCAACAGCCAGCATCCTTAATAGTACGGGGTGCATTAGTACACATGGCATGGGTAACTTGTGCATCCATGAAAACACCATTAATGGTGAACAATATATACAGGTTTTTAGAGCAAGATTTACAGCCATTCCTATGCCTTTTAAGGGAAAGCCTTGGTCATTTCCGCAACACCATGCCAGAATCCATACTCTGCACGTCTTACAACAAGGTGGCTCTGAAGTAAAATAGTCTGGGTGCTAAAGTGGTCTGCCTGCAGTCCAGACCTGTCACCCACTGACAATATCTGGCGCATCATGAAACAAAGGAGGCTGCAAGGTATTAAGCAGCTGAAATCCTACATAAAGCAAGAATGGGAAAACATTTTGCTTTTAAAACTACAGAAGTTGGTTTCCTTAATTCCCAAACGCTTACAGATAGTTGATTGAAGAAGACATGAGGCAACAGAGTGGTAAACATGCCCCTGTGCCAACATTTTTTGAAATATGTTTCTGGCATCAAATGGAAAATGAGCTCATATTTTCCAAAAAAAAACAAAAACAATGAAATATCTAATTGTAAACATCTGATATATTGTCTTTGTACTATTTTCAAATAAATACAAAGTTTGAATGATTTGAAAATCATTGCATTCTCTTTTTATCTACGTTCTACACGCCATCCCAACTTTTTTGGAAATGGGATTGCAATAGAAATAAGTTTTAAGTCTAGACACAAGGTCATAAGGCTTGGTAAGATACTTATTTTTCAATTTTTTTACGGTGTTACAGTGTGCTGATGTTATTTTCAAAGGTGATGAAGTGAAAAATCCTAGAAAACAGGTATAAATATAAAGGGCAGGAGGGAATGTGATGTGAAGTGTGAGATAGAGAGAGAGAGAGAGAGAGAGAGAGAGAAACAAAGGGATGAGGGAAGGTAGAGGAGAGGAGATTGCTTTAAGGACACAAGCTCCACAGGAGGAAGCTTTTGCACACGTCCAAGATGACAGCTGGTTGCAAACAAGCCATTTGCTGGCTAAACGCATTTCGGCACGGAGGCGCTAATTCCCCCAGGGGCTTTTCCACAGCAGTTCTAACCATGGAAAGAGATGCACTCTTCCCCTCAGAGCTCATCCATGGACAGTGTTACTGAACAGTAGTACAGTCCCCCCATGAACAGAGGAGAGGCCGGGGAGAAGAGCCAGATGAAAACCAAATCTAGTCACAACCTCACGAGAGCGAGTTTATTAATAGATACAGATGCAGATACAAAAAACTTCATTTATCCCTGGAGGGCAATTCAGTTTCTACAGTCCGCCAACCACATACAGCCATCCATTCACATAATTTAAAGTGTCAAAGGGAACACTACATGGCATATGGGAGAAAAACAAGAGACAATGCAGAGAGCAGAAATATATACTAAAAGCAGTATTCTAAACAACAACAAAAAACATGCTAAACAAAATCTAGTGCAGATAATACTATAAGGCAGAAGTAGAATAAAAATAAGAATAATGGTATAAAAGGAATAAAAGCTACCCAAATAATAAATAATAAATAAACAAATAAACAAATAAAGCCAAATTGCACATAACAGTTCAAATGCATGATCAATTGATTGTGCAAATGCCAAGTTAACTTTGAGCTCAACAGCGTGATGGCAGAGGGAACAAATGACTTTGAATAACGGTTTGTCCTCTTGGGAGGCTGCATATAACGCTGTCCTGATGGCATTAACGTAAATGCACCGCTAAGGACATGATTTTGATAGCAGAAATTTGAATGTACCCATGTGCAGCACTCCCATTTATTCAGCCTATTTGCAAACTATCATTTCAGTCAGCAATCTCATAAATTAGGAGGTAAATAAAAATGCTTAAGAAGGTATCAAACTTGGGATGGTACTGTAAAGTATAGTCTGAGTTCACAAAACCTAATCCATTTGCACGCAGCTTGCTTGTAAGAGGTAAATATGGTAGAAATGGATCATTACTCTACTTTCGGGGAACATTCCAGGGAGTTGAAGAAGAGAAAAGAAACTCCTCTGAAGTTCTAATTCTCGAGGTGTGAGCCATCTTCACCGAGTCAGAACTTGAGGACCTGAAATATGGCACAGAACTCTACTTTGGTTTCAGTGCAGAAGAGATCCATTCTGACCAGGGCCCACAAAGCATCTTTGCTTTTTGATGCTAATGTAACAATGCAACTCCATCAATTTGATATGTATCCCAAAGAAGCATTACAGTTAATAACCGCACTTGTACACAGATCATTAAAATGATCTCTAATGTTGGTGGAGTGCGGCAGCTATAAAATCGAATGACCACGCTCACATCCCAGCTAATCGCCTTGAATGGAATTACGAATTGATTCATAACATTATTAATAAAGGGACACAATATAAGAACAGCAACAATGCATTGCCACGTAGAGCAACCATGACTGCATCCTATCTTGGACAAGTTATATCATTAGAAAGGAGGTATACAAAGCATCAATCCAACCCTAGATATGAGGTCCCAGGTTGGGGACTACCATTACTTCTTATTTCAGTGGACAGGTCTGAATAGCACCGTCTAAAGAAACATCTAAGGGACAGGAGAGCTTGGGAAGCTCAGTGCAAAAGCAAATACTGGGCAACAGACCAGTGGAAGTCGAACAGAAATTACTATCATTTGTAAAGATTTACACTGAAGAGTCAAGCCAGACAATGGCTGCTCTAGCAATGGTCGGTAATGGAAGGCTGGCCCCCCAGGAAAAGAGTTAACTTAAGCTGAAGGAGTCCAAAGGAATGGACATAATTCTTCTGATCAAAAGCAGTATCCAAACGCAAACACTCAGCCATGGCACAGAATTGCCAACAGAGTCGCAGCCTCGTTGTCATTCATGCAGTTTTGTTCGCATTTTTCCACCTCCAGTTCCGTTGGTCCAGTGTCTATACAAAAAATGAAAGGGGTTTCTCAAAAAACTTAAAAAAAATTTGGTCCATGTGTAAAATTCTTGTCCAAGATGGTGTATGTTTTGCAAAATGTGATAACACATGAATTTCCCAATGACCACTTGAAAATGAAACACTCCATGTCCATAAAATGCGAATGTTGCACACAACGTGCTATCGTGAACAGTATTTGAACTACAGGCATGCACAATGCAGGAACGACCTGATGATCTGAGACCAGTGGGTGATGTAGTTCCATGTTACATCTACATCAGCATGTCAATAGCAACCCTTTAGGGTCTCAGAGCCTTGCATTTTAACAAATATTTGGAGTATTCAACCACATAATCACGATAAACAAAACAGCAACGTTTTCCATGCATTAATCATGGAGCTCATTTTTGGCCATTTTTAAAAACCTCACTTTTCAAATAGACACTGCAGGTCCATTGAAACCAGAACTAATATAATGCTAACAAATCGCATACAAGTTTGCATCATACAGTGACTCTCTTAATGACATGACAAATGACGCCACCAACCCAAATTCCAACAGAATAATAAAAACTGCAGCACGCTGTAGGGGGGCCGCCAAGCTGTCACGGAATTACAGTCCCATTACATTTTGGGTTGTAACTCTACATCTAAATAAGATAAAAATCAAGTATGATATGTCATATTGAAGGTATTAAATTGTTCTTTAATATTATTAAGTGAAAATATATTTTTTGAGAAATTTTTATAGAAGAATCAAGCAAAAACTACTCTGTCATGGAATTACACAAAATTGACGTGGTTTTTTTTATGTTGTGTTTAACTATCCAGAAAGTGATGTTCCTATCATAGTTAAGTTATGAAACTTCAATATGTTCATATTTAAGGTGTTTTTTTTAATACTGTAAATTATAGAAACAAATATTGACTTTTACCCTGCTTTATGGGCAAGAAATTTCAAAAAGTTAATGTCACGGAATTACCATGCAGAGGCAAATTGTCACGGAATGACAACAATAGTATTAATTAGTTTAAATGTATTTTTTTCAATATATTATACATATATACATAATTATTGACATTTTTACAGTTTTGCAATATATTACAATGAGTTTTCCACTTATAATGACCAATCATAATACATACTTCAAAATTTTTTTTTTATTTGTCAATGTCAACATTGGCTTGGCGGCCCCCTGTATCTTCATAATAAAAACATCAATAGCTAAATCCCAGCAGTGCTGAATGCCTTATTTGATGCTGTTACCATGAAAAATGTGAAAAATGATTTTTTTCTGATAGCCAAAAAGATATCCAAGCCAAGAACCCCAGCACTCACAACTCAGATCTGGGACTTGATTCACCAAGTTTTTAGAATGAGCAAAGTTATACAAGCACACTGAAAACCAATAACAAGACCAGAGATTGGTCATAGTATTTGTGGCGAACCAGTCAGTGGATACAGTGTTCATTTTGCAAAGGGTTTTGCCCATTAATTTAACCCCTGGAGCCTTAAACTTTAGTCCCAAACATCTTCAGAGCTGCAGCTGTGGGTCTGATTAAGAGTTATGAATACACTGAGTTATGAGTCAGATCAGGGACATTGTGCAAGGCCACAGGAACACATTTCTGCCCTCTTGCATGCAGTCTCCCGACACACTCACAGGCATATAAGCACTGACATACACATGCAAAAATGCATGCAGAAACAAGCATATGCCATCCCTCTCCTCCCAGCTGTTCAGCCCAGCTGTGTTGATGTCAGCAATTAGAGGCACTGATGATGTCATCTCAGCAGACATTATAAAGCTTATTTCATTATCTTTGTCAAAATCTATCTAAATGTAAAAATGTTTCAGAAATCTGGGTTTAAGTGTGCGAACACAGAGCGAATTGGCAACTGCTGATTTGACAAATGTGCTAGTCCGAACTTAAACGGCCTTAACCATTACTTCCACGGTAGCACTTCATGCCACGGGACAGAGTTTGCTAAGGAGAAGCACTCCCACACACATACGCACACATGCACGCAACCCACACACACATGCTCGTGCGCCGGCACACACACACACACACACACATTACCACATCCCCGTTTTCGCCATTGAAAACAGACATGAGTTCTGGTTTTCGATTTTGTTTCCATACCAGGTTCATGGTTGCATAAACAGACACCAGCATAAGAACAGAATCTGTTGGTTCAGAAAAGGGCGCGCTATCCCCCCCACAGCATTGTCCCACAGTTCCACCGCCGCTATGAGGTGTAGACATCCGAGCTGCGCTCGCACAATGTTGGTTTTCAGGGAGCCACAAATCAAGCACTCGGCTCCCTGTCATGAGGCTGGAGCACCTTAAAGAAGCGGCGAACAAGCCACCGACAGTGGGCCCACGCAAACCAGACCATCTCAGCGTAGTCCGGAGGAAAATAAGTAAATAAATAAAAATCATGAGGAGCAGCCCATACAGCACACAGCCGTTGCACAAATTTATCCCAATTTTCTCTCAAAACGCGGCAGCTGCATCGAGTGCGAGCAGGCCGTGGATCCCAGATTCGCCTCAGAGGAGGCAACCGCCGCCGCCGCCGAGCGCGGCGTAAGCTAATGACAGACTTCTGCAAACCGGCCACGCTTATTATCAGCCCGAGCCGTAAATATAGCGCTAGACATTCCTCTGCGCTGAGGGGTAAACATCTTCCTCACCGTCCGCCGCAAACTCACACAAAACACTCAACAAGTCACCCCCGCACAGCAGCAGTGACTTGAGGGCATCCTGCGGTGCGTTCCTCATCACCCGCGGCACGTATGCCCTCGGATGTTTCGTCAGTGACATAAGGAAGATAGACAAGCTGAAGCTGAAGTAGCCAAGGTAAAATCTAGGGGGTTTGATTTAATGACTCGAGGCTAAAGAGCAGGGTCTATGTCGATCTGAGCCTGGGGACATCACATAGGTCTGCACGAAGTATTCCAGTTTAGTTTCATATAAAATGACGCTTTTCACTCTGCAAAGGCGTACAGTAAATTGGCCGACAAGATGCTAAGACAGTAGCCTTGTTAGGACAAAAAGACGCGAACCTGTAATCAAATGATCAAGAGTGAAATAGTCTTAATAAAAAAACAAGCGGCATTTCCATGTGATATATCCAATTATGCATCTGAACTGAAGAGGGATCAGGTCCCAAAAATCTGCTTTGCAGCCCACCTCACGTTATCTCAATCAATTACAACAGCCAGGTAAGCGAATTAACGCTAAAACAGCCTGTTACAAGATCAAGTTAAGCGAGTTTATGTTTTTGCGGAACATCATGATAAGCAAATCTATTAAAGTGAAAAGGTTGCATTCGAGCAGGAACCTCCACAGAGCAATTCACCAAGATCAAGCAAAACTTTTCGGGGAAAATAAAATAAACTAATGAATATATACAGTATATAATACTGATATCACGTAATCCCTAAACACAATTAAATGACATGCATTCTCACTAACGGAGCTGAACATTCGGATGTCTCAGGCACAGATTTTTACAGCGCAGTGGAATAGCGCAATAAACTTTCTAAATTATGCCGAAACCACTCCTGATTAATTTATAAACTCGATGGTACAGGAAGCTTTTACGATGACCCGGTCAATACTGTGTAATAGCGCTTTTTTCACTCTATCAATTATGCCGAAACCGCTCCTGATTAATCAATAAACACAGGGATACAGGAAACATCTACAAGGAATTGATTTTCTCGGCCAACCAATGCCAAACTTCAGCACGAGCGGCAGCCTGCTCATCCCATGTTAACCTGCTGCCGCTCCTGAGTTGCCGATTCCACTGGTTTAACTATAAGCGGGGAGATGAAAGGATCCATCGCCAATTCTCAGTCAGTCTCGCGCACGGCAAGGTAAGGAGCCTCGCGCGCTGCAGAAGTTCTGCTCTCGAACTTCCCACTGCGAGATGAAGACCGGTCAACGTTGGAATACAATGATTACCTTGTGAATTCCGCAACGCTTTCCTGGACCCCTCGCTTTCACATGGACACCCTCTCTTCGCAAATCACATCGCTCTGATACACTCACTCTGCTTGTCGTACCTCCACAAGCGTTCGCCTTTAAGAACCCATTCTTTTCTGCGCTTTTCCCTTACATGCACTGTGCTGACAACGTTAACGCTGTGCCGCTGATCCCCATTCATCGGGATCATCCCTTATTCCTTTAAAGGGCGAGCTTCTTGGATCGGGTTTCACAGCCAGCCAAGCCCCCTCGCAGGATATTACATCAGGGCCCTTATTTACTTATTAAGCAGGATTCATTGGGATGAAAGGAGTCAGCGCCCTTTGTCATCTACAATATTTGAGTTAATGTTGTTTTTTTTATTTTATTGCTGTAATTACGCTTCAAATTTGTTGTGCAGTGTTGCGGACAGGTGAAAGGAGCTGTTTAAATTCACACTGCCAATCTTTAGTTGGGTGTGATTTTCTAAATGGCAAAATCGCCTCTCACCATGAATCCAAGGTGCATGGATGTTGTCTGCCCAACATAAACCATACTCCTTCTTCAGTTTATTTCTCATTTCTGAAGGCGAATAGAATTATTTCTATGAGAAGGTAGGGATGTGCGTGCCTGAAAATATTTCAAAATGTTTAAACTTGGTGTGAGAAGCAGTCACTCAAGCAGTAAAACTTTAGTGAGGGGGCAATTAAAAGAAACTTTCAGACCCTGAGTATCTGCAGGCATGTTTCTGACCTTCTGCAGGGAAATAACTAGACCACTAAAAGTCCGCTTTGAACCCATCAGGTCATCTTGGTTAATAATTAGGACCTCCTCAGTTTGTAAGCTTCTCCCGCCATTTTCAAATAGAACACTCCATAGCCGTTAACATTTGCATGGAGCAGAAACACTGAATACACTGTAGTTCTGGCCAAAACTATTAACATGAATCCACTGTGGCTTTATGACATGTTATGCAAAGATTTATTGGCGGTTTATGAAATTTGTTTCACTGTGACTTCATTCGGCACGTCTACTTAAGAAGTTCTTTTTCAATCCAGCTGGAAAATCTTGTGACCGAATTAGCTACTCAAATTTGTCTTCAGCGATGTGCCTAAAGACCCATGAAATACTATGCCTGAGTGTATAATTTGTTTTTTTGAATAGACATTCTTTTATTTAAAAAAGAATGACACTGTTTGGTGTGTGACTAGTGCCATGTCAGTTAAAAATGTATTTTTCCCTGAACCCTGAAAAACTATTTTGGTGCCATTGCCACGCTTTTACTTGAGGAAGAAAATTAATCCTGCCTATTCTTTCTGCAGCCATGCATGTGAGGTGTGATATTATTCTAGGGGAGATCTGCCACAATAAACAAACTAACGATGCCAGTGGCCTCGCCACATCATGATGGTGAATACTGCTGTCCATTACAGTGTATACTGTCTATCTGCAAAGTATATTGTGTTAGTACAGTCTGTGGTCCATATCGCCTTCCTGCATCCATCTCCCAACCCCCAGAACACAATTCAGGTCAGAGTCTGTTAAATTAATCTGGAAAGCCTCGGCTGTATCTTTCGTCAGTGTTTCCAGACAGTGCTCTGGCCAGACTCTGATCAGTCACTGAACACTAACAGGATTATTGGAAAAGGTTGGGAGATTCCACAAATTGTTTGCCAAGATTCTGGATGTATAATCCCCAAGAGTTTTTGGGAATACCTGAGCCAGTTCAAGAGACAAAGCACTTGCACCAATGATGTCTAATATTTTGGGAATCATTCCAGTTTACACATACAGCTGTTACTTGCGGGACAAAATTCAGCCATGTCCGATCCATCTCTGAGACAGCCAGTGTCCGCCTGGGCCAAACATTTTCATTAGTGACACTTCTGTTTCAGGACACTTATCTTGCATTCTTAACCACATAGGAGGACATTTTGTGGTATCTGAGAATAGTCTTAAATGGCAAACATACAAAAAAGCGGCTAGTTTTCATGCCCAAACATTTAGGCAGTCTGTCAATGATCTGGGGCGATTGACTTGATGTATTTGCTGGCTTTGAAAAAGTTGGTTAGTGCACGTGTAAGTGTCCTTGTTTTTATCTGACCCTAAAGTGTAGGACATACTTTCTGTGTCCACGGACAGCCGTGCGCTTGGACCGGTCATACGAACAAGCACGCAGTTTAATTCATACTACAGTTTCTGGTCCGTGTTGGTCTGGCGCTTCGAGCACGCGCACTTCCTGATCCACGCTCCATTCCAGTTGGGGGCGGTAATGTACCATAAAAACAAGCATCCATTGTTATCTGGTGCGTGCGCAGTTGGCGCATTTGCAGTGCCTGCAGTCCGCTTGGTCTCAAATTTTGGACTGCGTATGGTGGTCACCATAGGGATCTACACATACCCTTGACAGTGGTGGATGACAACATTTACTTCACGCGGACCAAAGCAGACCCTTGTGGACATGCGGATGCGAAATTAGGCCTAAGTGGTTGTTCATGTGCAAGTGTGTGAAACTAAGCTAGTTAGTCTGTTTTTGTGTGTGAGTGAGCTTGTGTTTGTGTATGAGTAAGGGAATGAGTGCATGTGTTTGTGTCTGTGTGTCTGTCTGTCTATCTGTCGGCCAGTGTGGGTCAGAAAGAGTGAGTGCGTGTAGTGATAGCTAGTTGGTTATAATACTGAGTACCTACACTCTGCTTTGCAGCTTTGGCAGTGTTGCTTGCATGATGACTGAGGTCGAACATTCGGGCTCAATGACTGCTTTTTCAAGGTCCTGTTGGATAATGAGTCAGCGCTCTCAGTCAAAACAACCCCTGCTTACGCTTTGTATTGTTTACAAGCCTTTTTTACTGAGCTGCTTCCTTGAATGGGTAGGTACAACCCAATGTCCAAAAAAGTTGGGACACTGTGTTAAATGTAAATGAAACGCAATGCAATGATTTGCAAATCAATTAAAACCATATATTTAATTTAAAATTGGACAGAGACGACATATCAAATGTTGAAAGTGATAGTTGTCATTGTTTTTTTGAAAAATATCATTTTGAATTCTATGACAGCAACATGTTTTTAAGAAGTTGGAAGAGGACAATAAAAAACTGTAAAATTTGCATGATGCTAAATAAAAGACAACTGGCAGAACATCTCAGAGCTAATTGGATTATTTAGCAGCACGTCAGTGACATGATTGGGTATAAAAAGTCTTTCATAAATAATCTTGGTGAGGGCTTAACCACTTTATGAAAGAATGTGTGGGGAAATTGTTAAACAGTTTAAGAATTACGTTTTCAACTTAAATTTGCAAGGAGTTCAAAGATATATCCTATTCAATATATCATTAAAAGATTCAGAGAATCCAGAAAAATCTCTGTACGCATGGGAAAAGGCCAAAATCCCATTTTGAATGGCTGTGATTTTCTGGTCCTCAGGCGGCACAATATGAAAAACAGACAGGATTCTGTCATAGAAATCACTGCGCAGACTCAGGAACACTTCTGTAAACCATTTTCAGTCAACAGTTTGTCTTACATCCACAAATGCAAGTTAAAGCTCTGCCATCTTGAGATCCAGAAACACGGCCTTCTTCTCTGGGCCCGAGCTTATGTAAAATGTACTAAGGCGAGGTGGAAAACTGCCTTGTGATTTGACAAATTAAAAGGTGAAATTCTTTTTGGAAATCTTGGATGCCACGACCTCCAGACTAAGAAGGAGTTGGGCGATCCGGCTTATAATCAGCAAATCATTCAAAAGCCAGCATCCACGATCGTACGCTGGCGAATTTGTACTCACGGCATGGGTAACTTGTGTATCTGTGAAGACATCATTAATGGTGAACAATATATACAGGTTTTGGTGCAACATTTACAGCAATCCAGATGCCGTTTTTTAAAGGAAGGCTGTGCTCATTTCAGCAACACCATGCCAAACTCTGTACTCTGCATGTAATACAACAACATGACTCTGTAGTAAAAGAGTATGGGTGCTAAAATGGTCTGCCTGCAGTCCAGACCTGTCACTCATGAATAATATTTGGCACATTATGACATGAAAAATATGATGCTTTCAAAACTGCAGAAGTTGGTTTGCTTAATTCCCAAATGCTCGCAGAGTTTTGATTGAAGAAGACATGATGCAACACAGTGGTAAACATGCCCCAGTGCTAACTTTTTTGAAATATGTTTCGGCATCAAATTCAAAATGAGCACATATTTTTCAAAAAACTAAATCCCAGTTTCAATATCTAATATATTGGTTTTGTACTGTTTTCAAATAAATATCAAGTTCAAATTATTTGAAAATCATTGCATTCTGTTTTTATTTACATTTTACATGTAAAATGTAGTTTTGTAGTTTGAGTATAAGACAAGTGCAGGGTTTTACGTTTGTATAAACACCTATTCTCTGACACTCGTAACGTTAAAATGGTCATATGATATATGCTTGATGGGCAGCAAGTAGGTGGAGGGAGGAGGCATATTCAGACATACACCTTTACTGCATTTCTTCTGGTCTAGGTGAGCTGAGAGAAGGACTACAACAGAACACTTAAAATTAATTTGTTTTCAAGTCTAGTGCAGTTGGCTAGAACTGTGCAATTGGACTGTTCAGCTAATGATCTGTTGAGTGGATAAATATGATTGGTCCCTCAGCTGGGCTTTTATGACATGATTGGACAGGACCACCTTGATGTTCACATTTTGGCAGTTTCAGTTCAAGGACATGGTCCAGCATAATGGGCTCTAATGCCCCTTGTCTGCTTTGTAATGTCTTCTGGGAGTTTTGCCGCTTTTTGGCCCGCCTTACAGGAGCCATCTTGTGAGCAGAAAATCGTGGAAACTTCACATGAATAACACAGAGAATGCAAAAGTAAATAGTGGAAACTAAAGACAAAGGGCGGGTGTGAAAATGCTTGGATGTGTCAATTCAGTGTTTAAAGATGAGCTCATAGTGAACACGTGGCTGTGTTTTCCCTGGCGATTATAATGTATATAACACCTGATTCTTCTGCAAACAGAACAAAACAAATCCTCTCCTTTGCTCATATTAAATACCATTCTGTTTGTCTGGGTGTCACACTTGTGACTGAGATATGACACAGTGCTGTGAGAACCTTCCTTTGAGTCTGAAGTCGTTACAGGAGAGAGTTAGATTCACACCGTCACCAGCAGACCTTTATTGGACCATCTCTCGACTGAAGTAAATTATAGTCAGTTTGAATATCAAAATGTCCTCACTGGTTGACTATGCTCTTATTTGGTTCAATCAGCCGGCATCAGTCGACCGCACCAAACGTCAAAGACCAGAGGGGTCAGTTGCCTGACTCTGTCTCGCAAATCCTCTCTAATCTTCAAATGTTGTCTTTTTAAGTGCTATTCTACCGAGTGAAAAACGCATCCAAGTGAAACGATCACCTTTGAATGCAGACGGAGTATGGAGTTTGGTCAGGCAGTGATCCCAAAATCAGAGGGTTGGAAGCTCCAGGTTGTTTGGTTTTCTCCAAGGTATTCATTACGGGAGCCTCCCAGCCATTTTCCCGGGACTCTGTTATTGTCTCCTCTGTGTCGTGTGTGTGTGTGTGTGTCTCCCAGCCCTTACATCCCCAGAGAAAGAGTTGCTCTGATCCCTGCTGGACCAAAAACACCTACATTTTGCTGATTTATTTGAGAGGAGCGTTTCCAAAGCAGTTCCAGTCTGGAACCCTTCAAACTCCCCGAAAGTTTTACAGCTGATCGGATAGGCACTGCCTGGAAACCTGATGCATTCTGGGCAGCTGGCTCGACTGCAGACTTCACTCCTTGATGCTCGCATCTGATTGGATGGCTGGACCTTGAGCTGTGCCATATTCATTATCTCGGGCCTTGAGGATGCAGACGTTAGTTTCGATCTTTGTGCAATGACATCCAACACTCAGGTTTTTTCTAAAATGCACACGTCATAAAGTTCACCTCAAAGATCTCCCCATAAACTAAATGGAGAGTACAATTGTCGACTTGCAAAACCACTGGCACAGTAAATGTTTGCTTGTCTTCAGAGGAACCGTGGGTGGCTGTTATCAATCACTTCTCCTTGCTAGACATAACAAGTGCACCTCCCCCAGCCTACTCAGGTTTAATGGACAGATCAATATGTCTGGGGATTTTTCCTCCATAATCCCAGTCTGGTAAGCTGAGACATGATATGAAGAAAGTGGCTGTGAAAGACAGTGGTGGGGGGGGCACCTAGAGGTGTAAGGAGCTGCACAGAGCTGATGGAAAAATCTTTCCACTGACTGAATGCCTTCCTGCTGCAGCCTTCTTTTAATTCATTGGTGGAGCCCTACACACAAAAGTAAAGGGCAAATTTACTGTTGTTCTCATTCGTTCATTCATTCATTCACTTACTCAGTGACTCACACAATATCGCAATCTCCCTTTCTTTCCATCTCTTTCTTTTCTTTGTCATAACCTCTCAATTTTTGCATTTTAGCATTATATTGCCTACTCTTTGGCCACCTGTGATATTCATTTATATTTGTGTGGTGTTTCCTGTGTGTGTGTGTCTGCGTGTGTGTCCACATGGGGTAATCAGGCGGACGACGAGTTCCCGTTCCCACCCCTCCAGCAGCACCTGTTTTGGGTTAAACTGACGTCTGCTGCTCCCACAATAAAACCGCTCGGTAAAAATGTCACGGTTAGCGCGAGGTTCAGTTTCAAAGCAGAGTGTCCCACGCGGATGAGGCCTCACTTGGCTCAACTATATCTGGCCCTTACGTCTCTCCCTCAGAAACGACAACGACAGCCAAACAACAGTCTTTTTACAGTATATCTTGTCCTCAGAACTTTCAGGCACCCATAGACTATCTGGAGAGGCCTCAGAACACCCTGAGCTAATTACCAAGCGGATATCAGCCCAGTTGTGCTTGTGGTGATTATTGAACACCCGTTCCCCGCTGTAAAAGAGTGAGATTTATGATGGGGCCGTGCTAATGGTCTTCATTCTCATTTTCATCCCATTCTTCTGATGAAGGTAGAACAAGCAAAGAGCAGCAAAGGCATTCCTGGCCTCTCCTGAGCAATCAGTTGACCTGCAATGCATCTACAAGGCTGATCGATACTGCATCATACTGCTGACACTTTCCCAAGAGGACAAAACCATATTTTTTCAGAACAACAGCTCTGTTTTGTAATCATTGAATAAACATATTGCAAATAACACATTATATCACAAGTAACATATCACAAATGCGGATCTAGCCCACGATTGGATGCCACACAAACCTCACGACGGACTGTGAAGGTTATAGAAGCTTAGGTGCAGAGAGAGAAAGCTCGCTCATGTCAAGGAGTCATTAAAATTATTTGTCGTTTCTATGCATTGATGACGGTGTCTCTATAGCACGGGAGGAACCATTATGCCTGGAGATAGTAAAATGGTCAAATGAGAGAGTAGTGAGTGTCTTTTTTTAACAGTGGGCTGGTATCAAAAATGGGGCTGAGCTGTAGCATTTGGTCAACCATAAAAAATAAAAATAAAAAACATTTAGAAGCAACAAGTAATATGATATTTCAAATGCTGCCTTCAGAGAAAAAGCTAATGAGCTAAAAATTAAACATGAAGTATATTTTACCATTGCATTTTTCTATA
This sequence comes from Gymnothorax reevesii, assembly GCA_029721435.1. NCBI lineage: Eukaryota > Metazoa > Chordata > Actinopteri > Anguilliformes > Muraenidae > Gymnothorax > Gymnothorax reevesii. Next base: position 163,673,555 of record CM056573.1, on the reverse strand, counting down.
TACATATGACTGCCATATGGTCTTTTTCAGTGATATTGCTGCGCATCTCAGACTGGAATGAGCACTGCTACTGCAGACCAACCCCTGATACATTTCAGCTGTTCCCTATTGGCCAGCTCCACTCCAGTGAGAGGAGAAGACAGCAGATGTTGGGCCATATTTCGTTGGAAAGTGAATGACCTGGAGTTTTGAAACTGACCGACTATTAGTTCCAGGCCCAATTCCTCACTGACCTCCGAGGATCAGACATGCCATAGCAAGCTAGGTCATGTGTGTCACCATTTTAGCTGCCTGTAGCTGCTAGTTCAATGCTGAATGTGCTCCACTGCACTCCCGTGCGAAAGGCAAATGTACCACCGGGGCTTTTCAAAGAGCAAATGGCTGCCATCTGCTCGTGCAAGACTTTCTGCATCATACGGTTTTTTTAAAATATGGTTTGCCAACTCAAATCCGCCTGTAATAATGAAATTGCTTACAACAGGCCTTCTCCACTCGATTACTCTGCCTGTACTCAATTGACGGAGCCTGTCTCTTCAATTCTGGCCATTAAGCAGGATTCCTCTGACTCACTAACTATATTACATTGCAAAAAAAGAAATATAGATATAAATATAAACAGGGTCCAAAGACAAACTTTAGCAAGTCTGACTGTAGATTTGTTCAGTGAGAAAAAATGTAATTCATATACACTTTGGAAACCAGAAAGTCTGCGCTTTTTCCACCAGGCCTTTTCTTTTAAATCTTGTCTTTAGTTTATTGAGAACCTGGAGCTGCTGAAGTGCAAGCATAAAAAACAGGGAGTCTAGAGCAGGGGTCCCCAATCTTTCCCAGAAAGGGCCGGTGTGGGTGCAGGCTTTCATTGCAACCAAGCATTTACACACCTGATGCTACTAATCAACCCCTGGACTCCTTACTAATAAGCTTGAAGCTTGAGTGTGAAGTGTGGGCCAAATGATGGCTTTACCAGACACGCAGGGTGGAAGAAATAAACGGTAGAAAGCGAGGGTAGTCTCAGTAAAGTGAAGAGTGGCGTCCATTTCAGTTTACACAACAATGTGTCTAGACAGAGAGAGGCGGATGCAAACCTGCTTCCGTCTGCTTCCCAAGCTAGCATACAAAATACAAATGCACACAAACACACACACACACGCGCGCACGCACGTACGCACTCATAAGCACACACGTGTGTACACACATTTGCATCAACATGGATACATGCAGGCATAAGCACTCTCACAAAAAAATGCACATTTACCTGTAAATGCACATATGTCCCCACACACTTACGTGAATCCCAAGAATGCATGCATAATCATGCTCACATTGACACCCACACAGGGCTCTCCTACGTTTGCACGCACTTTATGACCTTAGTATTATAAGGTTTTGTCAGCCCCAAAAACATATGCCTGATAGAACCTTATAATACTGAGGTCAGGACATATTGTATTCTCGGTTATGGCCCTGCACACACACTCCCTGCAAACACACACTTTCACACCATTCTCCGTACATAAGAATATGTCTCTGGCTCCAGCTCGATCCAAACTGCACCTCAGACTAAATCACAGCCTTCCTCTCCTCTCCCCATTGTAAACCTGACTGGCAGGAAAATACAGGCTGAACTTGTAGATTTGCACAAGGGACTTGCAGGGCCAATGTCTCTTATTTCCACTGCACTCTGAAAGCAAATCACTTCAGTTTACAGCCAGGACCCTGTATTGAGCGGTGAACTCGCTGTGTTACGCTGCCCAAGGTTTCTCTACATTTCCTGCAGAGTCCCACCTGCCTTTACAAGCCTCCCCACCCATGCTGACAATGGGCCTCTAGGCAGGACTGACAGCAGAACAGCCCTCAGAGTCAGGGCCTGCTGCTGTAATTAGTGGGTGGGTCTCTATGAGGTAATCCAAGCCCAAGGTTAAATCCCTATGGAGCCCAAATCCATTGGAAAGCACAATCTTATACGAATTCATGCAGCCTGTGTGCATGCGCATTAAAGAGAGAGCGCAAACGTGTGAGTGTGCGCGCGTCTGTGCGTGCTTATGTGTGTGTGCTTGTATGTGCGTGTGAGTGCGTGCATGCATTCGTGTTTTTTAATTGCAGGAGGATAACAGTCAAACACTGAAGAAACTTCTATTATTATTTTTTTCACTGACACTTTGCAGTACCTTTATTTTGATATTTAGAGCAGAGATTATTCACTGTTCTCTTACTATGAATTTCAGCCTCAGCATGTGCTTCAGATTGGCTTGAATTATGCATTGGGAAAGATATTGTAGATGTTCGGGGTTTTTTTCTGATGACCTCCTTGCTATGGGCTGCAGGACTGCTGCCTTCAAATGCCCACAGAAAGTGGTACCAGAGCATTACAACCAATATGTGTATTTCTTATGCTAAATGATTATTACAATCGTATGTGCAGCCTTTCTAAACAGCGCAACATTGTTTAAGCTGCTTTGAAGTTGAAGAGCATTTTCAAAATTATTTCATATGAGCATACTTGTGTATTTATTGATTCGCTTTTGATCAATTACGCCTAATTGCTATGGACTTGTCATTGCAAACAGGATAAGCCGTCAAAAGTATATCAAATATCTCTCTCCACCGGTCAAAACCGTTTTGGTCTACTAAAGACATACCCCAATTTTGAAATGAAATGAAATGCCACTTGTTGAAGTACCTTTTTATGCCTTTGGACGATTGCTGCCACCTGCTGTACAAATTGGGTAACATACAGCACATCCAAATCTCACCATTAGAGGGCCTCATTGTTCCTTCGGATCACAAATTAAAGGGAGGCGAGCCACCAGGAGGGTTTGGTTTTTTCGGCGAGTGCTTTCGTTGTCATTATGTCGGCAAGGAGTTTATGTTTTAGGCGGTGTCGGTTTCTTAAGTATATCAGTCAGTTGCGTTAGACCCCTGTTTGTCAGTCAGTTTGTTAGTTATGCACCCTTTTGCCATTTATTCTGCATAAATGTTGAGTTTTAACAAAACTTGGAGACGTGAGCATTGGGTACTCGCCACAAACCCATACTTTTCTAAGTTTCTATGTCAAAGGTCAAGGTTAAGGTCACACAAAAGGTCAAAAACACATTTTGTTCCAAAGCTTCATTTCTAATTAAGCTAGAGACTTTAAACTAATGCCATTCTTTTATTCAGTGCAATGTGGTTCTAGTGGTAAGGGGTCGCAATGACGTCACTCTGACGTGAGTACGTGAAAAGGGCTAGCCTGGAATCCAAACATATCAAGTGCTGGTCGCTCCCAAAGGTCACTGACTGATATCAGTCTGGCCTCTTATAGCCAGCGTTTAGCCCTTATGTCACTAATGAAGTGAATATATGAATATTCATGTTTTCTGCTCTTGACTGATTGGGTGACCTTTTGGCGAGAACCACCAATTGAATATGAGTTAGCTGGCCAGCAACGGCATTCGTGAATGTTATTTCACACGAGCTTAAAAATTAGGTTGAGGCTTGCTTGTGTTTACTCTTGGAGTGGCTGTTAGGTTTTGAACAGGATAATGTTTGGCCATATCTGCATTTTGTTTATTTCAGTGGGATTCCCTGGTATAATAAAGGCTAAATTAAATAATACTAAAATTACATAACGCATTTCACTGTAATTGGCATTAGCTATAGCTTGAAGGGCATGATTGCATCAGCTAGATTAAAAGTGATAATCCACCCAAAAACTATAATTTGTGTATCAATTACTCACTATTAGATGTCTTGAACAGACAAAGTTGTTTTTCACCTGGCACAACTTTATGGCCACTGGAGGGTTTTGAAAAATTATCCAAATTCCTTTTTTGCTGGAAGCAAATGGGGTCACCCAGTAGCAATAGGAAAAGTCCACAAAACGTGACAAACTTTGAAACTCTCGTCCAACACATTGTCCTGTATAATTCACGTCTGCTTTGTCCACTCGTATCCTCAGAACTCTAGAAATGTGGTTATTTTTTGCTAAAAAGAATAAAATACCACAGTTATGCTTCAAGTAAGCTTGTGCATTCAATGGAAGTCCCGCCTCCCGGCTCGTTCATTGCCCAGAGACTCTGCTGCCACTCAGATGAATACTCTTATGAACACGAGCCGGGAATTCCATTGAATGCAGAACTGTGGTATTTTATTTATTTTTAAGTCTGTCTGAAGGGGTGGGGCACCCTTGCGACTGTGAGCCAATCACAGATCTCGCATGGATTTTGTGTGAATATTTGAAAGTCAAACACTGGCCTACCGACTGAGGGCAGACATACAGTATAAGCAAGTGACCGTTGGGAGCGACCAAAGCTTGATATGGATGGATTCCAGGCGAGAAAGAGGCGTCATTTTCTCGATTTTCTTTTCCCCAAAATGAATTATTTGATTTTGTTCTTTACACAACATGATAAATCTTTCACCTTTTTATATTTCGATTTTAGCAGATAGTCATTCTAAGAATGTCCTTTCATTTGTTTGACTGTCTGGTGATTTGCCTGTTAGCAAATTTACTCAAAAAGTTAGAGAGAGATTTTGATTAAATTCTCTGTAGAAGTCAGATATGGCCAAGGAACAAATGATTCAATTTTGGTGGTGATCCCTGCAACTAACACCAAATTGTAGCTGATAATCTGCTGATTCAGTAGAGGGTTAATGGATTTGAGGTATCTTTAATAGTTATGGAGCTGGTCCTGGTAGAAAACCACTAATTCTGAAATATCATTCTAATTGAATGACTATTGAACTGAAATTATATTGATGTCATTCCAAATGCCTTAACGGTAGGTTTTCAAAGTCAAGGAATCCAATTCTGAGTAGGAACAAACTAATAGGAACATGACTTTTTTTGGGTGTAATGACATTACATGGGGAAACTGAGGAGCCTAGAGGAGGGTTGCACTCCGAGAGTGCTGTCTAGTTCTTACATAACATACTGCCAAATAGTTTGATCCATGTTTTGTACTTTGTTTCTACTCCAGCAAATGATTGTTGACTTCAGTGAGTCATTATGTTTCTCAGGGTAAACAATTTCAGAAGAGTTACAAAACAGGAAACATTGCATGCGTCACGCAAATGTAACTCAGTCCACATGAATATAATTCTGCTGTGTACAGTTCATCTGTATCTGCTGAAAAAAAACTAAAATAAAAAATAAATTAATCAGAACATTTTAGCCCAAATGATTTGTTGTGATTTTTTTTCAATAATTACATGTCGCCATAAGCAATATTATCACTGAGAAGAATTGTAATTGAGACACTATTTTATTGAAGCAGTGGATTGTCTCAGTTAAAATCAATGAGAACTTGTTTTACATGACCAACAAAGCTAATATAAACAAAGGCTACTTTGTTTATGCTAATGTTGATTTAAAGGGTGTCATATCAGTTTAATCTGCCAATTGATTCGAACTTGTGCAGGTTTTGTGCAGAGTTGCGCTTATTATTTTAGAGTACAGTCCAAGTCACAGAGGTAGAGAGTCAGAAACAGAGCTACTGCCATCGTTTCATTCCACACATGAACTGAGGCAACTGATTACTTTTACATCCTGGCCAGAGAGTTGTACAAATTTGTGGAACCAAGTGATGGAAACAATATGCGGGGGAGGAAATTTATATTCTTACCCTGCATTAACTACATTAAATATTGCGGGTTTTGAAAATGCCCAATATTTTCATAAAATTGGAATTACATAAATTCATTATCTATACCAGGCAGGGACCCGCCATTGATGGTTTGCAACTCTATCGCAGGGCACCATTCAGCACTCACTCACACCTGTGGGCAATTCAGTGTCTCCAATAAGCCTGATGTGCATGTCAACTGGAGTACCTGGAGGAAAGTCACACAAACATGGGGTGAACATGAGAACTCCACACAGAAAGGCCCCAGGCCAGATTTGAACCCACATCCTTCCTGTGAGGCGGCAGTGCATGTTAAATGAATTTCACATGTGAAACACATTGGTCACAAAGATCACTTCAGAGCAGTCTTTTGTTACCCTAGCTGTCATGCAAAATTCAAGCTTTTGCATGTATGTATGCATGGGAGGAATTGGCAGACCCACACAAGTAGGAAAAGGAGGGATGAGGATCTAATGACACAAAAGAGGGCTTTGGGAGGGTGAGCAGAGGAGGGCAGAAACGGCAAAACAGTCTTCTTGGAATGAAGAATCTAAACTTTAAAGGTGGTGGTTTACAGTATCAATGGTAAATATTTGAGCAAAATGACCCAAACTCTGAGGAAATTACAACAAATTTTTTTTTGAAAACTTCAAATAAGGGAATTCATTTAAAAAACTAGAAAAGCTCTCAGAGAGCGCAAGCCTCCGCCAGGGGGCAGAAAAACCCAAAAGCACGGCGATTGGAACTCCGGCCCATTGGAAAGACTTGAAATCTTGAACTTTGGCGTATATCTCAGCAGTACTTTGGCCTAAATAGGCCAAAATATTAAATAATCACCTGTTATTTGACTTAATACCCACCTTCTCTGAAAATTTCATCAAAATCTGTCCATAACCTTTTGAGTTATTTTGGAAACCAACAGACAAACAAACAAACAGACAGACAAACAAACAAACAAACAAACCCAGGCAAAAACATAACCTCCTTGGCGGAGGTAATTATCGTCAAGTCCGTAGTATTTGAACTGTGATACAACTGCAGCGTTACTTTGGTTTTGTCTGCCACCTCAATGAACTTGGAAAAAAAAAAGGATAAAAAAACAAATAAAATCTGGAACCCAGAGACACGCAAGATGCTGGTGTTTCCCCTGCTGATGCCTCATTAGTCCGTCCCAGCATTTAGCTTGTCCTACTGTAGGAATTTAAGAACGGTGTTTCCCCTTATGTCCACCAGAGGTCATTATTGGGCGCTATTTTGTGTGACTGACGCTATTACTTCATTGTCCTTTCCTGTGCCTTACCCATTAGTGCTGATTGTATCCACCTGTGTCTTTCTTAGTTTTTGTATTTGTACCCTGAACCTATCCAGAGTTTTCTCTGTTCCCTTTCAGGTAGACCCTTTTCCTGCTGATCTAGAACTCTGTATGGTTTTGGAAGGGTCATCTTTCAATCATAGAAAGAGATCTATAAGAATCTATTTGGCCCTTTATGCTTCTGGTGAGTGCATGCAACTACCTTGGTGGCATACTGGTAGTGCTCATATCTATCACCCAAGAGACCTGGGTTTGATCCGCATGGTGGTCAACACACACTGACAATAAAACTTCGCTAACCAGTGGACACAGCAAGGAGTTTCTTTTCAGAATTCTTATTTTAATTCCTGATCTTTGTGGTTGCTAGTCAGGGCACGAGGGAGATCTGGCAGCATAATGAGCTGTGGTAAACAAGCATGAAAATAGATTCTTAGCACCCTGCTGTCTTCGACTACTCCTCGGCCCTCTGTTCCTGTGCCCCTCCAGCATCAGCTTCAGCTCCAGCTGTCAAAATCCCCTCCAGTCTCCAGGCCTGAGCCATGCTTGCCTACTCCCCCAAAGTTACAATGATTACAGTGCAGCAAAGCCTAATTTTTTCGGACCGTCCATTGTTTCTCAGAGAAGATAAATCGCACTGTTGATCAAACAGTCAGAGTGGTCGCGAGGCAGCAAACCAATTCCTATGTCTTTGCCAGGGGTCCCAGTAGGCTGGGGATTGTGTCATTCAATTCAGGACACAAATTGGTGAACACCTATTTGCTTTCACTAATTTCCCAAGTCACTCTAAACAAAAATGGTGTGAAACAGTACCCAAAAGTGGGTGTTTACCTCATTATCAAGGGGGAACTCATTTTGGTGCTGTATGGTGCCCATCTTTAAAAGGTGCTAAAAAGCACCTTTGTCTAACGGTGCCATATCCTCATTTGAGGTGCCATTTTGTGCCAATTGGTGCCATTTGCTTAAACAAAATAGTCTTAAACAGAAATGGAATATGCTGGCCTAATTGCTTTAGAATTTTTACAGGTTTGCAATGACAATAGAAAAGTTATCGTGTCCTTTTTTGGGGTACTAGAATATTTCCGTTTGTAAGCAATATTAACATAGTGTTTTAATTCCTTCTCCAGTAAAGTACTGTAGACTGAGTTTGAGAGCCATTGGAGAGTCTCTAACATGGCTTTCAACTGGTGTTTAAACTTAATTTAGTTTTGTTTAGTTTACCAGGTAAAGGACCAGTAGCGGACCTCAAAATACAAGGGCGTAAAAAGTTTTTTATGAGGCAGCGGTGCTATAAAGCACCTCAACTAATGCCAAAACACTGCTGTGGAACCAAAATTTTCTGTGGTTAACTGTGAAAACTCCCCATGAGAGCTGCTCCTCCTGAAAGACCAGCTAGCACCAGCTTCTTTGCCCAGTCCTAAATGGTGGACCCAGAATGCATGCAACTAGGCAGCTCATATCTATCAGACGGATGTTGGATGGGGGAAGCGGTGCTGTCTTTATTGCGGTAATCCTGGCCATTTTCAAGCCTCTTGTACTGTGTTAAAAGAAAAATCCCAGCCTTGCTCAATTGTAGGAGGGCGGTGATGGGAGAAACCTCATCTCCTGGATACTCTACTCCCAGTGGTTTTCTATCCATCATTATTCCCCATGGGGGACAAGAATACACTCTTTTCAGGGCATTGCAGACCCTGGTGCCTCAGGAAATTTCATAGCCTATTCTCTTAGTGAAGATCTTTCTTATCCTTTCACTCCTCAGGACTCTTGCCTTGTTGTGACTGCCTTGGATGGACAGTCACATATGGAACAAGGACTATCAAGACGAGCTATTGTTTGACCTTTTTCCCTTTCCTGCTTTTCCAGTGGTCCTGGAAAACCTTCTGAGATTCTCTTTGCAAATGCAACACAAGCAACACAGCTCTCATGTGGACTGGTCAACATGCACTGTACTGGAATGGGGTCACATATGTCATGCCATCTGTCTCTCCCTGAGTCAATCTTTTCAGTCCTGAGTTTCCCAAGTTCTCTCAAGCACCTGGACTTAAAAGAGGTTTTCCATATGCAAAGGGCTACTGTTCCCCCTCACACAGAACCCATGGCTGTATTAGAATTCTGAAACTGGCACTTGTTCCCCATCCTCTCTTTCTAAGCTCTATGGAAAAGTACACTAGGGACGCTCTGGCCCTTGGAATCATTTGGCCTTTCTAGTCTTTTGTAAGGGCAGGCTTCTCCTCTGTAGGGAAGCAGGATTGGGGTTGAAGCCATGTATGAACTAATGGGGGCTGAACATTATTCCTGAACAGTCAGGTACTGGTATTTACTTACCCTTATGAAAACTCCCTTTGAGCTGCTCCAAGGGCCCCCATTCCCCAAAAGTTAGTCCTCCAGAATACTTACCAACTTGTCAGATTCTATCAAGGTGATTAACAGAAGATCACGTTCAAAAAACCTTCTGGTTAATATGAATATCAAGTCATACCATTTGGTCTGACTAATGCCCTTGCTGTGTTTAAGCACATGGATCAATGACATCTGCCACAACATTTGTAACAGGTTTATCTTATCTATCTGGACAATATTCTCATATTTTAAGTCCCTCCATTGGTATTCTCAGCACATTTGGTCCTTCGCTTATTTTTTAGGAACCAACTCTCAGTGAAACCTGAGAAAGGTGAATTCCATGCCTCTCAAATCTTTCCCAGGTTTCATTACCAAACCAGACAGCCTTCAGATGGACCAAGGGAAGACAAAAATAGTCTACGACTGGCCACCTCCTAAGTTTATCTAGAAGACCCAGAGATTCTTAGGATTTGTCCATTTCTATTAGATACTCTTCCAGGATTTCAGTACAGTGGCTGCACTCTTAGCCGTAGGACCAACTCTACTCTCTCCTGGACTCACAAGGCTGACAAGGTGTTTATGCATCTAAAGAAATACTTCAGTATCTATCATGTATCTGACCAATTTGACTCCTTAGTTCCTGGAACAGGTCAACCCTTGAGGTGTCCAGTCACAGAGTGCATCAGATGACAATCTCCGTCTGTATCCCTTCTTCTCATGCAAACTGATGCCAGAAATGAGAAGCTACAGCCTTGGTAAGTGTAACTTGCTGGCAGTCCAGTCCGCCCTTGAGGGGAAGAGGCACAGGCTGGAGGGAACACAGCAATTAATCCTCTTGCGAAAAGAACTTGGAGTACATCAGGCAGGCCAAGTGACTCAATTGGCTTTTGTAGTATCCTTTCGGTCATGTTGCTTTTGTTAGCGGTCACAAAGTACCACTTCCACTGGTAGCCATGCATGTTCACAACATAGAACTAACTCAACCATAAATACATCAGATCATATGCAATTCCTTCCTTACTCTTTCCATCATGCTGGTGGAAGTTTTCCTTTGTCTCATCTATCCATACAATGTAGTTTCAAAACTGTATATAATTTTATGTACAGTAAATGGCAAAAAACATATATACAAAACTGCTCGATTTGTTTATGAGGGTTACTAATGAGTAACATCTTGCAGTGAACACTATTAAATCTTTTCTCTTGATTGCTGACTTAAGCAAAAACACACCTACAGCCTTGGGGGTGCTCTTCATCCGGCAAACTATTATAACAATGTTTTCCATCGCCAAGTTGTGTAATCCACCACAGTTATCAGTGGTCTTCTATGCTTTTTGGAGTTCTGGAGCTTGACAATTATGTTCTTTCTTTTTTGTACCAAATATTTGATTTGCTTCCACTAATGCTTTTTTGCCTCTCTAATAGATTTTCTTTGCTTTTTCAGCCGAATGATGGCTTGCTTCACAAGCAGTGACAGTCACTTGGACTACATATTGGAATATAATCGCATCAGATTCCACATCCTTTTGCCATACATGATATCAGCCTACTTGTAAATTAAATAATGAAGGAATAGCTCACTCCTGGACAAAGAAAATTAGCCAATTGCCCAATTTTTTGTTTCTTTAGAAGGAGGAGCGGGCACATACAAAAAGTGCTGTAATTTCCACATAGTTCCCCCAATTTGGATGTAAGTACAGATGAATTAAAACTGAAAGAGGTCATATTCATGATTTGATTTCATCTCAAATATGCTTAAATTACAATAACTTTGTTAAAATAAAAATATTTATGGACTTGACTGAATAGAGATATGAGTCAGAAAGAGAGAAGGAAAGATTCTCGATTATTAATACTGTGATATACAGTATTAATATATTTTGACAAGTTGGTAATCCATAATTGTATCTAAATTCTGAAATATTGTTGTTTTCCTTGGAACATTCAAGGAAAGGGTGAAAAGACTTTCACACACCTTTTTTTCAATGAATGCAGTTTCACGTCATGAAACAACAGCTCAAGCAACATCCTGCAGTGGCAAAAACTTCAGCTGAGTAATAAGATGATGTTCCACATTCCTCAAACTATTGCGAAACTTGAGATTAAGCAACTCACTTCTCGAAGATGAGATCCCCCTGGGTCCTTATTTCTGTAACCTGGCACAACTACATTAACTCGACATCTGGAAAGCATGTATAAGTAATAACATGGTTTTCAACTAGACCATCCATCAAAATCTGACAAATGCTCCACAAACTCTTTTCAGTTCACTCAATGACGTCAATCAATAATGTTAAGAGGAAAAACTCCTTCGGTCAAAACAGATTCTTATCCAAGCAAGGAACTGAGACATTCTCTGCCACTGATTCACAAAATTTGTATAATTGTGAGTGATGATATGTATGTCTCAAATCAAAACATGTATACAAAAGTTATACATGAGTTAAAGGGCTTTCCCACATTTTTTTAGTCTCTGGGGCAAAATTTGTTGCAAGGATTCCCTTTGAATGCGTGCTCAGAAAGAGAAGACCAAGTCAATCAGACCTCTCTCTGATTTTTTGAGTAATAAAATAATTTCTATGATCATCTTTTGTAGTGGAAACTGCACTTATTTTTCTCCTCAGTGAAAATAAGCTGGACAGTTGAGAAAGTTTGCTGTCATCTTTCAGTAATTCACCATAAATGGATTTTTCAGATTGCATAATACAGATTAAAAGCCTTTTTAGGTTGACAGTTAACAGTCAATCATCAGACACTGGAGAAGCTTTCATTGTTTGAGTGTTTAAGGTGCATTAAGTCATCAAGGATGTATTTGTATGACACATTTATAATAACAAGCATATAGCTAAGCACTGAAATAAACCGCATCATTATAATTTCTATACAAAATCAAAATTAGCTTTTTTATATGGCTAAAAATAGCCATATAAAAAGTCTATCAATTTTTGTTTAGCTAACATTCATGTATGGTATTGTTCGTGATGTAATTGGAGCAAATGATTCCTCATAAAACTAATGAAGAAGGGTGTATCTATCAGTTTCTAATAGTTAGCCAGTCATTAAAATATTTCTGTGGCGGTGCGTTCAGGAACCACACGCAAGAGAGGGAAATCCAAAAAATCATATGCCTTTAGGCGTTAGTGGTCATGAGGGGGAGCTATTCATTTATGTGTCATACGAAGGAGAGGTTTCAATGTGGTGGTAAGGTGCAGCATTGAAGTGCAAGGCCACAGATGGAAATGGACGCAAACTGAAAGAGGGTGTCAAAAAAAATGAGTGCAGTACTAGGAGGGCTGGCGCTCCTTCCCACATGTAAATGTGACAGTTGAAAGGTCTCCTAATAAGTATGCACCCTGGCTACCATGCCAACGAGCCTGGCTCTTTGACGATGTGGTCAGCGTGTTTGACTATTACCCGGGAGTCTAGAGGTTCAAATCCTCGCCCCTCCTTCGGTCTGCTACATTCTGGTGTAATCTGGGAGATCCTAATGGATGGTAGCATGCATGGAGCGTGAGGACATGCTCACAAAAGAGGGGGAGAGATGTGACAGTTGAAGGGTGCTGTCACTAGAAATGTCTCCTAATAAGTATTTACTCACCCGGGAGTCTGGAGGTTCAAGTCCCTGCCTGGGCCCTCCTTCGGCCTGCTACATTAAGGAAGCAAGGTTCTCCTTTACCATATACAGTTAGTCATGTTAGCACCTACAGAGCAGTCCTTTCACATATTGATAAGCCACACACATGTGCTCTAGCAGACAACATTATAAAACATCATCAACCACACACTAAAGAAATACACAACATCATAATATTGCAGTAATAATGCAGTATCTGTCTACTAAACTTATATTTCACTTTTGTGTAGCAAGGGTTTACATTTCTAGATATAAATGAATAACTGTCAGAATCTGTGTCATGGTTTTGGAACTTTGAGAGCTCCTTTTGTTACTCTTGTCCGGGACGATATCGTTTTGCTCGCCATCGGATTCCTGGGGCAGCTGGCATTAATTGGGGGCGTTACCCGGACTCTATTTAAGCTTCTGTTCTGCCTCGCTCGTGTTGCTAGAGTGTCATTGTCTCCTTGGCGCTTTAGCTGGTAAGGTCTTTTGAGAGAGAGTATTGTCAGGATCTCAGCATAACAGGATTAGTGTTAGTGAGAAAGAGAATGTTTGGTTTATTTCCCTTTTCTTTTGTTGTTTTTTCGAGCTCGCCTGTTTTCTACCACGGAGGGCGTCGGGTCCCTTGGTAGCGCGAGTCTCGTGATTTCTATCTGTTTTAGTCTCAGCTCGCTGCTGGTTTTTCCTTTTATTTCTCGCCACTGCTCGTGGCGTCAAACTACCAACGCCCATGACAATCTGAGCCTGTTTAGTTATGCTTTCATGTATTTTTGTATGTTGTGCATTATTTTTCATCGTCCCGTGTTTATTTTAAGGTTTCCTTGTTTTCATTTTTTCTTTTGCCCGCATCTGTTTATCACCAATTGTTTTCTTTTTTTACTCTCTCACCAGCATCGCCCTCATATTCAATAATGATAATAAACTAGAAAAGCACTCAGAGAGCGCAGACCTCCGCCAGGTGGCAGCAAAACCCTAAAGCACAGCAATTGGAACTCCGTCCCATTGCACAACAATTGAAATAGAATTTCCGAGTTGTCTATAACTATGTTTCCATCCACTTATCAATCGAACTATCTGAAATTTGTCAAAAATATTCATTTGAAAAGCAGGTGAAAATGCGTTTCCATCTAACGTCATTAAAACGAATAAAAAGGTAACCAATTTGTTCCTTGTTCTCATCTTTTTTCCCCATAATTTGCCTGTTCCATTAAAAATATTTCTGTGTAAGTTTTAATTTCATCCGAGACCCCTAACCGGGATAAATTCTGATCACTCGACCATTACGATCAGCCATTGTGGCCGCTGGACCGCGGTCATTTCGACGTGCCCACTACTTAATATGCATGAGTGATTTGCATGAAAAGTCACGTCACATCAGTCATCAGATTCCACTGCTGGTAAATAAATTATGTTTATGCAATGGAAATTCATTACTACAAATATGTCTAGTTACAAATATAGGAAGATTTTGAGTACATTAATGATTGGAAAGTGCCAGGAAATCAGGCACTTTGCAGCAGGTATCAAGCTTACTTACGTATCCAGCAAAAGTTTGGCCGCATCGTCTTCGGAAATATCTCCAAACCTGGCTTTAAAAGTTTGCTGGCGATCACTTTGGCCTATTATATTTGTCCTGGCCTTCAATCGATATTCTTCCTGGCCTTTTTTATCACTTTTACAAGCCAAATCAGTGAGATTTTTTTTTGGCCCCAGCATTTTGCCATTGGCCAACTTCTCTTCATTTCTGCGTCCACCATGCATCTGCTTTTGTGTGAAATCATTTTTGCTCACTCATGAATACTAATGAGGTATTTCAAATGTTGTGGGGAGTTTTTGCAGGTTGCAAAAACTATTTTCACATTCAATATTCGGGGGGTTGCAAGCGTTCTCTGAGAAAACATTTATTTATTCCTGTTTTTTATGGTTGTATCTATTCAATTACATTAAAAAAGTAACAGATTGGTTACCTTTAAGAAAAACATTTTTGTTCTCACACATTATTCATTTTTCGCAAAATTGCATTAATATTATGCTTATACATATAGCTTAAGATCATGGAAATTATTTGGGCATGACATTAAAAGGCTATGTCTCTCCCAACTTTTCCAACTAGTTCATTCATTTTCCAACCAATAAAAACCCAGAACTCCCTCTAAAATTAAAAGCACATTTTAAATTCAAGAAATGTTCATAGCTACGGAATCATCAAGCCCAAAATGAAATGAGTATATCTTGGCTACTATTTGGTCCATTTGTCTTGGTATCATAATGAAGGTAAAACTATTTAAGATTTATACCATGGTGTAATAATCAGTATATATGTCACTGATTAAGAGGTTTTGAAGATGGAACACAGTATAAATCAAAGACCTCATTTTGCACCAAACAAAATTTTACTTCTATCCCTTGTAAACTTAATTAGTTGCAGTCTGAAGCCTCTAACAATTTACAGCACAGAATCTTACCATTATCTGTGCCAAGGTTTATTCTAATCAACTAAATCAGAGCAAAATTAGAGAGGAATGTCTAGGTTGCTTCTCCAAATTGGCAATTCAGGTACCGTGTGTGCCAAATCAGATTTCTCTGATATTAAATTGTAAAACTCATCTAATTTCACTTATATGTCACTAGAGACATACATTCTACCCAAAGTTTTACATTTTTAGAATTTATAATTTTTTAATTTTATTTCTGCCTGTCTTATAGCCTATGCAATTTCCCATTCAAAGACAATAAATACAAAGAAAATTAAGTTTGGCTCCACTGGAGCAGATTTATTAAAATAAAGCAAATTAATAAGATTATGAATACAACAGAAAGTTTAAAAATGAAAAAAAGAAAAAGAATAAAAACCTCATCAATTTTTCATACATGAAAAATGAGGTATCATCATGTCTGAATTGTAGTCTGTCATCGTAACCACTAGGCTACATCAGTTGATGCAAAACAGTGTGGTCAAATTGCCCATATAAAGAATGAGTCAAGAAAACAAGTCACTCACCTTGTTTGTACTGTTGTGCCCTCAGTAATCTTGCATTTCTGTCAGAAAACGACTTTGAAAATGACATTTGAATACTTAGCAGATAATTAT
This sequence comes from Gymnothorax reevesii, assembly GCA_029721435.1. Lineage (NCBI taxonomy): Eukaryota > Metazoa > Chordata > Actinopteri > Anguilliformes > Muraenidae > Gymnothorax > Gymnothorax reevesii. Next base: position 163,657,596 of record CM056573.1, on the reverse strand, counting down.
ACTGAAAATACCACAAACAAACCTGTTAAGCGTATATATTGTCGCACTATTTAAGTACATTCGAATGGCCCATGGACTCGGTTTGACGCATTGGGAATGCAAGGCTGTTTCTCAGGCTAGGTTAGTGCAATCAAGCTGGTTTAGAGCTCATTGGAAATGCCAGAGCCTATAGAATCAAATGGCTACTGAGGATGCTGAGGATCTGAGATCTTTGAAGCAATGCCCTGGGAAAAAATAAATCTAGTTTCGCTATAACATGGACACATTCAGCTTACAATAGCAAGTGTGGATTTACCCTCAAACTGTTTTTTTAATACAAATTATCAAAAGTAAGAAATTTTTTGCTCATCTCTGTAGACTGTAAATTGTATGTCTGCTGTTCTTTGAGTGTGATGTCGGTTTAAAATGACAGTGCGTATATCGTTGGATTTTTTGGACTTTCCCCTTTCATTTGAAGTATTGTTTGTATGCATAGCACAAATTCAGGAGAAATTCTAGCGACTCAGTGCTGATATGATTTTATCCTATGTTTTGCTACATACTTATTTATTTGCTTGGTGCTTGAATTGTGTTCGGTTGAGGTAAAAATGGTCTACATGAGCTTTTTACCTAGTTTCTTCACGTAAAGCAGATATGCCGCATGACAATGTTGCCATTTGGAAACATGCAGTATTTATCATGCGTAAGCACAGCCCCCGGTACCGGGGACTTAAAGGAATAGACAACGGAATTTCAAAATACAGTTTGGAAGGTAGATCATGTCATAAACTAATGATTCATGCGAATGTTTGAACATATAGCGCTGATACAACTAAGCTATCCACCTCCGAAAGTCAGTTCTGAAGCAGAATCGATGAATTCATAGATGCTGCCATTGAAAATATTTCAACCAATCAGAAGAATCCTCACGGAGATGCTCTGACGTCACATGGGTGCAGCACGTTGAAGCTATACATGGCGAGTGAGACTGCACAAGCATTGGGATCGTTGTTAAATTACTCACTGTTGTCACCATTTTTCTGTGCCAAAGGACATTGTTAGTCACAAACAGACGCTACTATTCGTGAAAATATTCAAGAAGGCTGTTTAAAGGCTGAGAGAGAGAACAGTATGCCTGCGTGTACAGCGGTTGGGTGTACATGCAGGACTGATTCAGGTCAGCAGCATGGCCGCACTAACTATGCTGCCGTGCAAAGGCAAAACACTAACATCACATTTGGTCGAAAATAAGGTATTTGGAGGTGAAAGAAGACCTCCTTTATCATGTGGATAAATATTTTGAGTCAATTTGATTGTTTTTATGAAAAAATCAAGGTCTGTGTCAACAGTAACTCCGAAAACCCCACCAGAAACTATGACAGAACGCTGTAACTGCAGTTACTGTGCTTAGCCTTTGTTTCGGGATGCTGACGTTCAGTTAAGGTACTCTGGCTTTGTATACCATTGCTACTGTACAGCCCTAAGTTACGGTCAGTGATGGTTGGTGCAAGCTCGCCTACGTCTCACCCACGCACCTCCCTGTCAGCTAGCCTGCCTGTCATCTGGCCCATAAACAATTAAATGTGCACCCTACCTTTTCTTTTTAACCGATAAAATCCATGCCAGCCACCTCATCTGGAATTTTTTCCACAATAATCCACAAGCGTTAGAGTAAATATTCCTTAGCTGCTGCATGCGAGCAGACCAATTCTTTAAGATGAAAAAGAGTCCGCAAGCTAGGCTACCCAATGTCCTCTGTTGGTTGCAAAGCAAGCCCTAAAACATTCAGGCTATGAAACTTTTTGTAGTCAGTTGTAAAATGTCTAGAAGGAAAATCCAATTTCATCATTATACACATCTGCTGTATGAGGCACATCATCAGTGATGTTTCCACAATAATCCACTGTTAGAGCAGTTCCTTGGATGCAGGCGAGCAGAACACTTCTTTATGATCAACAAGTCCGCTAGTCCTACCTAACGTCCATATTTTTTTGCAAAGCAAATCGAGCACACATTCCGCCAGTAAAACCCTCTCTTTGGTTGATTGTGTCTGAGTTAAGCTGCTTTCACATCGGGTGACAAGTTACGTTCAAAGTCAATCGAAAGATGCAAATACAAGTGAAATGTGTGTATTCGCGTCTTTGCAATGACTTTTGTAATGTGGGGGGGAAGCCACTAGATGGCAGTATTGACAGATGGCAGTATTGTTAAGCCCAGTCCAGAGCTATGTCCTGGGCATGCCTCAGAGGGGAAAGTCCCAGAGAATTGAAAAAAGTCTGGAAGGTGGGAGGGGGCTGGAAAAGAGTATATAAGGAGAAAAATTGAGAGAGTTAAGTACTAGGAGAAATTGCAAGGAGAAATTGTGGAAGGATACATTTGACCAGACCTGTCACTCTTTACAAGACCTGTGAAGCTTTTTGTGGATTTTTGCCTGTACTGGAGCATTTTCCTGTCCCAGGACATCGCAAAATAGCAACCCCCATCTCAGTTACCAAAGGAACTGTAACTATCTCATTTTTAAAATATTTTAATCTGGGTCAGTGCTTTCTTTAATTAAATCTGTTTTAATTTTAAAATTTTGTCTGTCATCCCTTGCAGTCCGATTGGGGCCACTTTTTTTTAACACTTTGAATTAAAAGTAAATTCCTGTATTTATTCATACTGTATAATGCAAAGTAACTTATCTGCTGGCATTCTGTTACTGGTGCCGCACACCAAACTGGAGCTGTTCTCTATCATGAAGATGTGATGTAATGTCAACACAGCTCTGTTTCGAAACAATTAAATGTATCCAATTCATTCTTAATCATTCAAAACAAATGTCATTGATGGTCAGGCCTTCGGTAAGTGCTCTTCTTATGGTCTTGTGTACAGAAAACAGAAACCAAATATTGAATTTATGCAAGTTCACGGTAGAAGACCAAATGCGCCAACAGAAGAGTAATGAAGAGTGGAGATTCACCCTTGCGCCCATGTGACGTCACGCATCACCCTTTCGGGAGGCAAAATGGCAGCTCAGTTGTGGCCTTTGGACTGCCACACAAAAACGCTCACAACTTTTTCATAAATGGTCAAGTATGCCTGAGATTTTTCTCCGGGGCTCTCAATATCATAAGCTATCAACCTATGCGTGTACTTACATTCCGTTGTCAATTCCTTTAAGGGGTTAAATGATCGGCCTCAAATGTTCCAGCAAGAGTCAAGCGGTAATGTTAAAAAAATTATACTAATAATTTGGCACGTAACATTACATGGCGGCATTGACCCATTTATGGAAAGCCAAACTACTAGGGACTACTGCCTACTCCAGCCTTGCACTCGGCTTTCTTCAATATCATGAATGATAAACTTACGATCGCGTAAATGTACTGATGCTGCAATTCTTGATGAGCCTCCTTAACAACCATCGAGGTCCTGCTACTGAAAAATAGACTGAGATGGTATGGTCATGTGGTTAGAATGGATACAAAACGCCATCCTATACAGCTTTTCTTCAGTCAGCTCTCCACATGTACGATAAGCGTTGGTGCTCCTATGAAGAGGTACTAGGATGCCCCTTAAAAGAACTTTTAATGAATGTGAGTTTGCCAATTGGGCTACCGTGCCAACTGATCGACCGCTGTGGAGGAGAACAATTCAAAATGGAGTCAAGACCTTTGAAATGAACAGACGGAAAGCATGAGAGGAAGGGAGACGTGAAAGACAAAAAGCTGCCCAAGCCCTCAAACTGGGACGACCTGGCTATGCCTGAGTGATCTAACGTAAACCACCGTGCTCATGTCGATCAGCAGTGATGAGGATGATGATCACACAAGTATGCTTAGCTGAAGATTTTTTCGTATTTTCATCCAAACGTTGCATTTACATGTGGGCTATTTGCTTCCACCGCTATTAGTTTACATTGCTTTGTAACTGCTGAAATTTTCATCACTATGTGCAATAGTTTCGTTGCTGTTGAGGACCAGAGGTCACAAATTCCTTAACATCATAGTTCCACTTGGACGGTCGTTGTCGCGTTGTCCTTAATCCAATTTATCATAATCACCATACTCACCAAAGATTTCATTAGTTTTGTCAGAAAACTCAAAAGTGCTGTCTCTGCCGTCACTTCTGATGTTTGTGAATTTGTGGCCAAGAATTTCAGGAAAATTTGGGCTCAAAGTCAAACATGGTGAATTCATACGAAGTGTATTCAACAGACCTGTGGTATAAATTAATATAACAGCATGACCTTCAGAAATATTTTTAAAAACTATTTTGCGATATTTCCGATATTTACTTTGCATATTGTCCCATTTACAGTCGATAAAAAAGCCTGGATAATGCCAAGGTGGGGAAGCAATCAAAGCTGTTTGCCTCTGTAAAACAGATGGCTGATAATGGGTGATGTCATGTTTAAAACTTCACCTCCTGAAGCTAAACATGCGCTTAATGTTCTCCGTTCACAATTTAAAAACATAACCGTTTAGTGCTTTGTGCTTTGATAAAAGAGGAGTCTGTTTGTTTTCCCTTCTTTCAAAAGAGCCCTCCGTTTTCTTAATTGTGCCTCTCTGACAGATGTTGAGAGACTTAAACACACACTAGCACAGCGATTTTCGTTTTTCTCTTTTTTTGTTTTCCTTTAATCCTCGCTTACTGGAGCCCCTTGAGCGGAGGTCCAGCTTTCAGGTCACCCACGACAAAGAGAGGAAGAAACCAAAATAGTCGCGTTTCCACAACGGAACAATTACGGCGTCTTCCACAGATGAGCTTGACGGTTAACAAGCCTGCCAGTGTCCTTCAAGTGCAAAACCTCGAAACTGCGTGGTGCCAGGTCAAAGGTGGCAACCCGCAAGTTGACCTCCTGGGGATGTTCACATCGTAAGAAAGGAGGTGGACAAAGAGTACTCTCTCCCCAGCTTTCTCGCTCTTCTTGGTGTCTCTCCCCCCTCTGCGTGTCAGTGTTCATCGAGTAACGGACACTTTGATCAAACAAAATGAAAGCCTCTCTCTCTCTCTCTCTCTCTGGGATACAGAGAGGCATTATAGTTAGGCAGCCACTGGTATAATGAGCAGCGTAGATCCCTGCCTGACCCCCTCCATAACAGCGTCCTCCCACTGTGCCCTCTTCAGCAGGTGTCCAGAGGGACCGGTACTCTCCGTGAAGCCCAGCATCACTGCCCTGATGGGGCATAGTAACAAAACGTACTCAGCTGACCCCCTCTGTCCTCTTACAGCATCTCTCTCTCTCTCTCTCTCTCTCGCTCAGCTAAAGAGGTTTTAGATGCTCTACAGCAGCACACACAGCTTCTTCTTCAGCCCATTTAAAAATTAAAATAAAGTACATTTCTTAATTGTCTTCATGGTCCCGATGTATTGTCTGTATGTAACTTCAGGAATAATAAATATTTCTTTCTAAAATAGGTGGAAAAATTGATTAGTTTTTTGAAATTATACTTCCAACTTTGGGGTGATTTTTTTTTTTTTTTTTTGTAAATAACTGTGATTTGCGGGGGTAAATCAGATATTTTGGTTGAAAGAAGGCCATTGCAACAAAGCTCTAATTCTTTCATAGATTAATCTATGAGATGTACTACTTTATTCATTTATTTTCACATCTGCATTAATTCAGCATGTTCCAAAGACTTTAGCAAACGTGTGCATAAATGGTGTTATGACAGTCATCAGTGGACCTTCTTGGATTTAAAGTGTGATGTAGTGGAGCAAGTTAACTTAATGGAGCATCAAAATTTTGAATTATACTTCAGTAATGTGTCACAGACGTCATATTATACATCATAACCACTGTGATAGAAAGAGTTTTGTCTGCCAAAATCTTATTGTGTTGGCTATGTCATGACATTTCAAAACAGCCGCAGGAAGAATGTTTTGTTTTCCGACAGGGACATCAATTTTAGGACAAATGGCAGTGGCAAAGAAAATTAAATTCAAAGTGTCACATTCATCCTAAATTAGAGCCCTTCAAACAATCCAAGTTAAATGGAATAGGCTGGTTTTGCATTTTGGCAAAGTGATTCAGCAGTGCAATTAACTTGATTAAACACTTGTTTTTGTTTAAAAATAAATAAACTTACTCCAAAGTTTTGATGATGTTTACATAAAATTTAAAAAGAAAAAGTATCAAATTTTATTTGTGTACTTTGCATTTGTAGACTTCTGCGAGTGTTTTGGGATTTTGTGCTAAGTTCCAAAATTTTGACAGGTGAGGCAGGCTAATTGTATTGCATTTCAACCAGATTTGGCTTCGCCCTCTAATTGCATTCTCAGTTAATCTCCATCTCCTCTTACCGGTTACATAAGGAGATGTAGCTGTCATCTTGAGTTAACATGCATGGCATTCCCCTTTATCAATGCCGGATTCTTTCATGCAACCTAAGACAAATAGTATGACTTCTGGGAGGAGATATGCTGGTCGCTACAGATGTGTGGTTCAAGTGTCAAAATTTGAGACCAAATTTTTCCAGGAACCTGATTCAACATGCTCATTAGTTCTGAATTACTGTGCCCTAAAGTGCAGCACCACCAGTTTCAGGATTTGGAAACAAGGCATTTTAACTATACCGCGACATAGCCAGGAGTAATCTGAGAGGGTTACGCTAGTTTTTCATCGAGGAAACATGAAACTTCTTTCGCCTCCTCGTTGTTTGACATCTGGAGGTTGGCTTGCACTTCCATAATTGAGATAATATTTATTATTTGGAGGAAAATGACCGTACAGTGTCTCAAGACTGCAAATTTACCTCTCTTTTTCTGAGTTAGGGGAATTCACTCTCGACTGCTTCTCACAAAGCTTTCAGATTCAATTTTCCTTATGCAGGCTCATATGTGCTGTACTGGTCTGCTCGACTGCCAGCACAGAATACCTGGGGCCTTCTATTTGTGATTATGTTATTATTCTGAGCAGAGTAGTTCAAGGCATTCCAGTGTCGACAAACAGGACCTGTGCCTTCTCAAATTTCTTATTTTCAAACCCTCCGTCTTAATAATGGCCCTTGGTAATTAGCAAGAGCAAACCACTGAGATCATCTAACTAGTTTAGCTACCAAGTTTTCCATCATGTATGCTGCTGGTTGGTTGAAAGCAAATACCTGCTCTGAATGAACTGAAGTTTTTACACGTGACACTTGGTTCTCTAAGTGCAGTTTCTTCTTTCTCCCAGCAGGTGGAACTTGTACTCCGTCTCTGTGTTACAGACAACTAATGACCAGCGCTTATTTTAGCTTGAGATATACTTTCTTTTGACTACGAGTTTTGGTTGCTCATGATATATCCTGTGCCAGTTTGGAGCGTTGAATTGAAATCAATTCCCAGCGTACATAAGATGTAACGCGCACATGAGCTGCAGGGGCTGTGACGGGGCAAATTGGGGTCAAAAACGTGACAGGGTCAAGGTTTACAATAACATCTGAAAGTTCTGTATCAGTGATCCTAAAATCTAGGCCTCAAATCCAAATATATCAGTTTTATTTCGTCCTGGGTCATTGACTGAGCAGTTACCAATGCTGATTGACCAGACTGGCTTCACACCTGGCTCACAGGTAAAGGGAAGCGAAAAACCAGCAGTTATTAGCCTGTGATGATCATGATTATCAGAACAGGGTTCTATATAGTCAGGTCCACCAGTCTATCAGTTCTCTGGTGGGTTCTCTAATGAAATCCTCCCGTTACATGCAAAGCACATTAGCAAGTATGCAACGTATTCCATTCACGAGGCAGCCAGTTGCCTCTGCTAATGCTTAAATAAAAAGCAAGTATATCTCCAACTTTACATGGAGGGCTGAAACTTTCTGATCTCGACTGGCTAGCCAGTGTCCTTGTAGTAATACACTAAAAGCTCACAGAGCAGCGTTAATGAGCTGGACGTGAAGAGACTGTCAGGAGCTGAAGCATTAAGTGCAGTTGGCGGTAGAGGAACCAGAGGAGTGTTTGAGCCGACCTGTTTGAATGGAGCATTGATGGATTGTTGGTCCCCGGGAGAGTGCATCTCCCCCAGCTCTCTGTTCAAGCACAGATGATGACCTTCTGATCCCAGAGAGGCACTCAGCACGCCCAGGTTATGTAATCCTTCTCCTGCCAACACAGGCTGGCCAGAGTGTTGACCTGCTAAGTGCTGGAGAGCTCTCGGACAGGCACTAATACCTCCCCGCACCTCCAGTGTACAGGTTCACTCAAAAGATAGAGGGAGGGAAGAAACAGAAAATGCTGATGGCTTTAGCGTATGTGCTCAGGTGTCCCGTTAAAAGCGGAAAAACCAGTTAAAATTTGGGACGGTACACTGGATCCATGAACCCACCTGGCCAAGTCAACCATGACCCCAGCTGCGAGTGGAGCCAGGGGACCGTAGAACAAGGCAGTGTGGGGGAGGATGAAGTGAGGAGGTAGGAAGGCGAGTTCACCCTGGAACTGCCGTGCCAAAGACCCAGAGGAGTCAGCGAGGAGGAAAGCAGCTGGCTCATTTGTTTCGGCCATCAGTCAGGGAGTGGAAATAGAGCGGGAGTATTGAGCAAAGCAATCACAGATAAATAAATGGAAACCAACCCTCAGAAGGGAGGTGATCAGGACCACTGGCTTTCTTTGGAACCTGTCCAAATAGAGACTGCTGCTCAACACTTTATCCCAGCTCTGGCCAGGCGTCTTTGACAGAGGCTGTTCAAGGGGCTGCCTTCTCAGCCAGTGCAGGCAAGAAGTTGGAACCATCCGCAGGTGCTGTCGCTGCAAGTTTACGTAGAGTGTTAGCGTTAGCCCCACTGACTCTGTCTTTCTCTGAAATCGTGCTGTCAGTGCAAGCAGCACAAAACTAACACTACATACAAAATGTTCATAAAGACAAACTACTGTCCCTTTATTTTCTTTCTCTTTATGTTTCAGCCTAGGCGGGTTTCTTACGAGTTGGGCTGACGCCACTCGGCAGCATAGCTTACTGCCCATCCCATTTAGGCTTCAGGCCTGGTCCATCGCCTTGACAGTTTCCCGTCTTAGGAACCCACTTGTTGCCAGATTCCCAGTATTCAAGTGGAATATCTAATTTTCAAAACTATTTATATAGACAAGCTGGTGGTCCCGATCAGACAATAAATAAACTAAAATAGTTATCTCCCAATTATGAATCCTCCCAATCTATCCATTCCCACTTAACTTATTACCAAAGATCCAAGACACTCTCACTCCCAAGGCTACAAGCTGTAAATTGTATTAATCCTCTATTCATAAACTTCCACTGTTACTGTGTCTCTTGATCTCTTTCTATAGGCCGATGTCAGCAGTATCATTACTGGAAATGGATTATATCATAGCTCCTCAGGGCTGCGCAGTCACATGATCAGTGTTGATGTACCTCTTTACAGAATTTACTAAACTTATCCTATGAGGTTATTCAATGCTGTGTAAATTTCTGTAAACAGCCAGATTAATTTTAACACTTTAAGGAATAAGATCACAAATACACTTGAAGGCAAAAAATGAATCATTGATGTTTTAAAATAAACGTGCTCTTGATACTTTTGACTAATGCAGATTGAGTACGGCTAGAACATATTGAATGTGACATATTATTTTTCAGCGAGACAATGCTCCTGCCAAACTGCAAATACCATGAAGTAGCTTGAGAACAAAACACCAAGTCTCATGTTTTGGCTTAGTCATACTGTAGTCTACATTTCAACCTGACAGTGGAAATTTGGCCAGTTATCAAATACCAACTAGCAGGGAAGCATTTTTCAGCCTCTGATCAACTGTTTGAAGCCATGAAAATTAGTGGAATGATACTGACATTTCTTCCTGGCGACAGGTTTACCCACACAACTTCAGTGTTTAAGGAAATGTAAGGTAAATCTATCCCACACAAAACTATTTCACCTATTTTCATTTGTTTATTTATTTTTACATTTCTTAATCATTGCTTTGCTGTTAATCGCAAACTCATTTTCTCACAATTTTTGCCGCACCACATTTTTATCCCAGCGAGGATACATCATTAGAATGCTCTGAATCGAAGATTCAAATGCAAATGTAACAGTTACTGTTGGTATTACAAAGAAATGTTCTAGAAAACTGACTCAAAATTTTGGGGAAAAACAATGTATTTTGGAAAGGGATAAATCAGCAGAGTGAGAAGCAAAGCAGGGATTACCTGACTCACTGATACCCTCACTTTGAACAAAATAAAGTGTTTTATTGAGGGACAACTCGAACGTCGTAGGGTGCCTGAAAATGTCCGTGTTTCAGGACTAGTTGTGGGTAGTACACAGCGCCATGGAGAAGTGTCTCAGATGGCCACTCCTCTGAGGATTTCCCTAACCGCAGTCATCAAGACCTGACTGCTGTCACATGCAGGGAGTGTCATTGCTTAAATTCCCTCATGTTCTACAGCCTTTCATAAGTGAGCACCTGAAAAAGAGATATAAAATAGGGCTGCCAACGTCAGCTAAATTAGACATCAGCTGATAAAATTCATTCATTGTCGATACACCATGAAACTGAAGTCCCATTCTGGACGAGGCACATGGGGTTCAGGAGTATTTGAATAGAGGAAACAATATTTGCTATTCATCTCAGATAAGATAAGATAAGATAAGGTTTATTGTGATCTGTGGGGTAAATTGTCTGCTGCATTTGACCCATACTTGTTACTTTGGACCAGTGGGTAGCCACAGTGCAGCGCCCAGGGAACAACTCCAGTCCTAAAGCCAGAGCCTTAGTTCAGCGCAACAGTAGAAGTTCTACTATAACAAGTTTTTTTGGGGGCGGAGGAAACAGGAGTTCCCATAAGAAACCCGCACATACACAGGAAGAACATGGAAACTGCACACAGAGGTGCTGGCTGGCCTGGACTCCAACCCGAACCTCTGTACTGCAAAGCAACAGTGCTGTATTGAATAGCATTTAAAGTGTCACTTTGCTGGGGAGTATTCTTTTGAAATTCCCTTGGCAATTGTCAACCTCTGTAATAATTAGGTAAAGAACCTGGGCATAGTCACTGAGAGATGGTATGCAAATAACCTTAATTGGTAGTTCAAGCGTTTTGAATAGTTGGCTTTTCAAATCTACAAATATCACGCAATGGTATTGGATGTGATCCAAGCATTAGTTGTTACTATACTGGGATTGTTTCTATTTTGAGAAGATTGGAATTACAGAAGTTGTACATTAATATTCTTGGTTCCTCTGGCAGATACACATGCTTTGTCCGCATTCGCCTGGTTAATTTAGTGACGGGGAGCTTTACGCCTGCGGGTGCCAAGTACATTCTGGTTCACTAGCCTGTCAGCCGGGGAACGCGTGTGTGTGGGCGACAGCTTTGGTCAGCAGGCCGGGAACTGCTTACATACGGGAACGAATATGGGTGCGGTTATCGGTTGGTAGGACCGCGTATATGCAGTTCCCGGCATGTAGCCCAGTAAGTTGGGCCCGTTTATATACGTTTTCCATCACTAAGGGATTAAATTCAGTGTTGTCCCAAGCTGTGAGATGCAGGCAGGCTCTGATCCCCTCAGGGACTGTACCTCCTCCCATGGCCACTGCATTAAAACCAATTTCAGGGCATCTGACAGGATGCAGAAATGCAGATCCTCATAATTCTCTAACATCTGCATCTTCAGAGCTTTTTTGGCATCAAAACTGAAAAATGTGCCCAGTATTAGTGATAAAGCAGCTGTTTGCCTTCCTCACAAACATGATAGCGGGAGAGATTGATAATCTGGAAGCAGTTGAACAGTTATAGATCCATAGTGCACTCAAATAAACTTTGAAAGTTTCATGTCTCCAATTGTATAATTGAAGACCTGACTGCAAAAAGTATTTAAGTCCAAAACTAATTTTCAAATTAACTTCATAACACAACAGTATTTTTCCACAAAAAAAAAAAAAAATGGAGTCAGAAAAAAAAAACGTGAGATCACTTTAAACATCAATGTTTGAACTCAGGCCCTTGTTGAATCGAAAAAATAATAGCATTTCCACATGCAAAACGTCACAAGAACTAGCAGGATTTGAACTAAACTGCTGCATGGCCACAAGAAAGCTGTTTATGAGTGAAGCGAATGGAGGAAAAATGACTTTTTTGCTTGCTTGCATAAAGGGCATTAACATGCATATGGAAGAATAATATATAGAAAATCTTTTCGGAATAATGTGTTTACCTGTAAATACATTGGAAAGGCCAACCTCACTTTTTCCACAAATTTCCACATTGTATTACACACACATATATGAGCCCCTGAGAACAAAAGTGGTCTGACTCCATTTTTGTCTTTTTTTAAGCACTAATCTTAAACTGATTCCTAAGCGGTCAATCTGTCCAGTGCAATGATAGTTTAACTCAGTGTAGCTCAAGTACTATACAATGGTTGAGGGATATATTCCTCATTTCAAGAATGCATAAAGTGCTCAGTGCAATTTTGGTTCAAAATGAAAAATTAAAAAAGTGAGTTAGACCACTCTTATTCTAAGATATATATATATATATATATATATATATATATATACATAAAATATTTTTTTTTTCTCCCCGCATCATATCGGATGCTTTGCAATCTGGAGATCTTTCAAATTCTGCTGAGGCTGAACTGTGAAAGTCCAGAGTTTTAATTAGGGTGTTAAAGAACACCAGCCCTGGGGTTTGTTCCATGTGATAAAAGCCCTGGAGCTGATCTAGCATTAATGATATCCTTATGAGGAGACATGGGGAACCACAGAGGTGACACATGTAATGGAATGCTACCAGGTGAGTCAGGTGACCCAAATTATTATTACTTTTTCTCATTTCCTGGTAACATAAATTCACGCACATATGGCACTGACATGCAATCGTACATATACACTCACATACACTCACGCGCGCGCACACACACAAACACAGAGCAACATAAGCATTCCACTAAAACGAATTAACAATCACAAACACATACACTTAAAAACAAACACAAATATAACCAATGCACATACACATACCTACATGGAGACATGTACACACCCAAAAACACAAATACATATATTAACTGACACTTTCGCCTACCTGTAAAACCCACCCCCCTAATCACATACAAACAGACATGCACAACCCCACTCGCAGACATGCTCCTACCTCCACACAACCCATATACTGACCCAGACATAGACAACAAATAAACACAAAGACCCACTCCGAAAACACTGGCTTTGCTCGCCACAGTGTTCACTACAATGGTGGTTCCCAATCTCGGTCCTGGGGCACCTCTGTGTAAGCTGGTTCTTGTTCCAACCACAAATGCAATCACTGGATTTTAACAAGCTGTCAGTTTGTCGTAAAATTTATGTTTAGCGCAGTTATTTATCCTACGAAGCTGCATTTGAATGAATTTCCATACATGCCATGAAGAAATCCACATCTGTATTGTGAAACAACTGCAGAAAAAGAAGGTAAAAAAATTGAAACAGTCAACGTGAACAATCAGTGGGTTCCTAATTAGTAAAACTGTGGACACGTGGTCATAAAAACTTATTAAGAAAGCATATGATAGAGTCATTAAGTTCAAGCAAATTATTTAAAAAAATGTGAAACACCATCTGCAACCTAATTTGGAGCTGCCTGATTTGCTCAGTGTCGAATTTGATCTGTTTAAAAATGTTGTCGTCTGAATTTGCTAGCAATATGGTAAAAATAACTGCTTTAAACATGAACTGGAAGTACAGAAAAAATAACTACTTGTAAAGTAGTAACGTTAAGTTACGTCCTGCGGGGCGGTTAACAATAGGTGCTCAAGCGATAATGACTGTAAATATTAAAGCAGCGAAATAATCACGCTTTATTCATTAAACGATAATAACTGTGTACAGTTACAAAGGAAGCTAACATCTTCATCTATCAGCAACTGCTGACAGTTTGCTTGTTACGTGCCGTGACAAAAGACTGATTTCAGCTCGCTGGCTCTACGGAAACCTTCATAAGTTCATTGTAATTGTGCGTAGCAAGTTAGCAACAGTCTGCATAACCGCATATAATGTTGTGTTATGCTTAATCTCCATTTCGAATGGAATCAGTTACCAAATAAATAGCTGGTAAAAGGATGATAGATTTTTTTACGCACGCTTTCTCCATGAAGGTAAGCTGCACTAAGTTAGCTGGTTCAGTTCAGCTTGGCATAAGCTATAGTATTCGCTATGAGACTGCGCGGCGCCTATTTATTGATTGCCAGCTTGTTTTTTAAGTGCAAAACTTTCACCAAAAAATTCTGATTGCTTTGATTTGATATTGCTGCCCTTACAAAAATGTCCTATAGGGTTCCTATAGGAATCCTACAGGACAGAATTATCCTACAGGGTTGCTGTGGGATTCCTATAGGGCTACATCTGTCCTACAATTCTCATCCTATAAGACTCCGGTTGCCCTATAGGTTTTGTGTCACACACCTTACAAGATAAGGCGTGCTAAAGTCTGTAGTAAAGTCTGTAGTCTTCTTATAAGATTTTGGAACACTATTTTATAGGATTCCTACAGGGCCTACCTGTAGGATTGTTATAGGAATGCTATAGGGTTCTTATAGGAACCCTACAGCATAGGGATTATAGGATTCTTATTCTGTAAAATTCATTGATATTTATCTTTCACTTCCCCTTACATTACATGATTGCATACATAGTATATAAGACAGGTCTTTGCCATAGTTATGGCTACTGTTGAGAGCTACATCTAGTATTACAATCAATAAGATGTATATCAGAGGTGCAAACCAGTTACAACTTTTTTTTCCCTACTTTTTCTAACCTTTGCAGTACCAGTCAGTGGATATTGCATTCCAAATCCTAGCCTTAAGAATTTGTAACCAATGGAAATCTACTTTTCTACTTAGTTTATTTTATGTTTACTGAAAGAATTTCCAAATCTGGCTCTTATATCAAAGTGAGATTGCATTATATAAGAAATAAAATCTTTGCTTAAGATTGAAATTGTGTCATATCTGAAGGTCTTAAAACTGTCAGCAAAGCCAAGTCTTATTATCCATGTAAGGAGAAGGATTGACACTACTGTTCATATAGTTCTGCAAAATCGGAGAGGCATGTTTGACATGGATTTTGTTGGAACACATTTCTTTGAAGCATTTGATAGTTACTGTGTAATGTGTTTGGCTGAAATGAGCTGCTTGCAAGTTGTAGGACTCAAAAGCAATTTTTGTGTTCCCATCAACAAGACAAAAATTGGAAGTCTAAATTAATACACTGTCGTTCAAGAAAACTACACGCATTTGTATTTAGCTAGTAATAACTGGCTTGAATGTTCTGTTTTTATTCATTCGACACTGAGAATACCATGTACCCATACAGGTGAAATTATTTCAACTCTGTACATGCCACTTTGTTATCCGCTAATTGATCACAGTGCATAGAAAATGTTTGGCGTGCAGTATACTTTATTTCTAATACATTTTTCAAAACTCAGAGACAGCTAGTAGGGCTTGAATGCATTGCCTCTTTACTAGCTGTTTTTCCTGATAAGAATGCCCAGTAGGACAAGTCACATGTACTACATTCCCATTCTATAAGAATCCTACAGTCCTATAAGTATAAATCGTTATCTTGTAGGGTGTCCTATAGGACCCAAGTAGGGGTCCTATAGGACGAGTACCGGCCTGTAAGGCGTGCTACACAAAACCTATCAGGCAACCAGAGTCTTATAGGACGAGAATTGTAGGACAGATGTAGCCTTATAGGAATCCTACAGGAACCCTGTAGGATAATTCTGTCGGGTAGGATTCCTGTAGGAACCCTATAGAACATTTTTGTAAGGGTTAGAATGTACACTGCTCAAAAAAATAAAGGGAACACTAAAATAACACATCGTAGATCTGAATGAATAAAATACTCATTAAATACTTTGTTCTTTACAAAGTTGAATGTGCTGACAACAAAATCACTCAAATTATCAATGAAATTCAAATTTATTAACCCATGGAGGTCTGGATTTGGAGTCACACTCAAAATTAAAGTGGAAAAACACACTACAGGCTGATCCAACTTTGATGTAATGTCCTTAAAACAAGTCAAAATGAGGCTCAGTAGTGTGTGTGGGCTCCACGTGCCTGTATACCTCCCTACAACGCCTGGGCATGCTCCTGATGAGGTGGCGGATGGTCTCCTGAGGGATCTCCTCCCAGACCTGGACTAAAGCATTCGCCAACTCGTGGACAGTCTGTGGTGCAAGGTGGCGTTGGTGGATGGAGCGAGACATGATGTCCTAGATATGCTCAATTGGATTCAGGTCTGGGGAACAGGCGGGCCAGTCCATAGCATCAATGACCTTGTCTTACAGGAACTGCTGACACACTCCAACCACATGAAGTCTAGCATTCTCTTGCAATAGGAGGAACCCAGGGCCAACTGCACCAGCATATGGTCTCACAAGGGGTCTGAGGATCTCATGTCAGTACCTAATGGCAGTCAGGCTACCTCTGGCGAGCACGTGGAGGGCTGTGCGGCCCCCCAAAGAAATGCCACCCCACACCATTACTGACCCACTGCCAAACCGGTCATGCTGGAGAATGTTGCAGGCAGCAGAACGTTCTCCACGGCGTCTCCAGACTCTGTCACGTCTGTCATATGTGCTCAGTTTGAACCTGCTTTCATCTGTGAAGAGCACAGGGGGCCAGTGGCGAATTAGCCAGTCTTGCTGCTCTCTGGCAAATGCCAAACATCCTGCACGGTGTTGGGCTATAAGCACAACCCCCACCTGTGTACGTCGGGCCCTCATACGATCCTCATGGAGTCGGTTTCTGACCGTTTGAGCAGACACATGCACACTTGTGGCCTGCTGGAGGTCTTTTTGCGGGGCTCAGGCAGTGCTCCTCCCGTTCCTTCCTGCACAAAGCCGTAGGTAGCGGTCCTGCTGCGGCCTCCTCCACGTCTCCTGATGTACTGGCCTGTCTCCTGGTAGCGCCTCCATGCTCTGGACCCTACGCTGATTGACACAGCAAACCTTCTTGCCACAGCTCGCATTGAAGTGCCATCCTGGATGAGCTGCACTACCTGAGCCACTTGTGTGCGTTGTAGAGTCCGTCACATGCTACCACTAGAGTGAAAGCACCGCCAGCTTTCAAAAGTGACCAAAACATCAGCCAGAAAGCATAAGAACTGAGAAGTGGTCTGTGGTCACCACCTGTAGAACCATTCCTTTATTGGGGGTGTCTTGCTAATTGCCTATAATTTCCACCTGTTGTCTATTCCATTTGCACAACAGCATGTGAAATTGATTGTCAATCAGTGTTGCTTCCTAAGTGGACAGTTTGATTTCACAGAAGTGTGATTGACTTGGGGTTACATTATGTTGTTTAAGTGTTCCCTTTATTTTTTTCAGCAGTGTACTTAGAATGTAACACGAGTGTTCCATATGCGTTGATTGAGTAATTGCTGACTACAGCAGGGGAATGTAAATATGCCACTAAAACTGACGCCGAATGCATGAGAGTTAACAGTTATGCGTTATTGATGAAAACTGGCCACACCTGATAATGTTGAGAGTGTTCAGAGTTTCTGTAATGGTAATTTAAATGAACGATTGGAAACAGGTCATGACCAATCATAATTTTTAAGGGATTATTTTTAAGGTGAATTGTTTTAATATTGAAATAGGTTCTGGCAGCAATCGAGATGTATTCGAGGTGCGTTCTGGCTCATTCGAAGCGTATTCTGGCAGGATTTGACGTGGCTTGATCTTTCGATTCTCCCTCGAATGCAATCAGAATGTTTTGAATGCTGTTGGAATGCCGTAAGAATACTTATAATGCAGTCAGAGCGCAGTTACAACACACTTCGAATGCCGTTCGATATTTCTCCACTTCAAATGCACCTGGAAAGTTTTGAGCATGAGCAAAACATTCGAGCCAGCCACAAGAATGGGCCCGAATATTTGGAATGTACTCAGAATGCAGCCAGAATGCACTTCGAATACCCAGGAATATACAAAGAATTATCATTCTGACGGCATTGCGGCTCATTCTGCCTCTAATATGACTAGGGTTTTAGCAGCACCTGATAATGTGGAGTGCTCTCGGTGTGAATCTATTGTTAATTATGAAAATGATTGAGAACTAGCCAGGACTAATTGTTGTTATAATGGGATGTTCTGTAGCGCCCAAATTTTCAGTTATGGTGCCGCCACTGTATGAATGCCCAATCCCGATCATTTGTCATTTTTTTTCATTCAGATGATGACAGATATGAGTTCCCTCAGTGCTCATTGGTTGTCTTCTTCCATAGTGCAGCAATAAACATAAGACGACAGACGATAGCTCTCAAAACTATGTTCCTTCAAAATGCCATGGAACCTCCCGAAATCGGGCAAAAACCCTCGTTAGAACTATATCTAGCCACATGTCTGCTTATTTTAGCCAAACTTTGCTGGTAAATCCATAAAGCACATGATTGTCCACTTCAAGTTGACGAAAAATTGAACTCGTAAAATGGAGGAGACTGACGTTACATGAACGATGGAAATGGCTTGCCTGAATGTGCAACTAGTCCTCTTAAAGCTGATGCAAAAACTTTTATTAATTAACCATACATTAATGTTGCAATAGAAATAACAGTACATGGAGTATTCAGGCATAAATCAACCACCCAAGACCAATTGATCCAATTCCCGTTTCCGCTGTTACATACGTCAGTTTCCGCTGTGGAAACTGACATAATGTAACCCGACGGAAATGGGATGGCTTGCGCAATTAGATCAATGGTCTTGTGTGGTTCATTTATGCCCAAATATTCCATATACTCAATAACTGAATAGGAAATTGTTCAAATGTTATTTCTTTTTATTATCACAACACTTCTCATTCTTTTTATTATTCATTCACAAAATTATTATTAATGAACTTTTTTGAAATATTTCATCATTATGATATTGTTTTTGTCACCATGACTGTTGTTATTTCATTATGCGTTGGCAATATGTATTTTGAAATATGTCATGCCCACAGTGTATTTGAATTGAAACGGAGCATAATAAACATGTGCTTTTTCATGCTGTCCCTTAGTTTCATTCCGACTAAAGAGCCTGACGCTCGGTGATTAAGGAGTATCAGCAGTGACAAAACAAAGAGAGGTAAACTGAGAGAGTAAGAGGAGAGGTGTGTTAGAAAGACAAAAAGTGTGTGAGAGAGAAGAGGAAGGAGACAGAGAGAGAGAGAGAAGATGGAGAAAGAAAAAGAGGAAAGGTTTGTATGAAAGAGAAAGAAAAAGTTAGGGAGAGATAGAAGAGGGGAAAGATGTATAAGGCTTCTCTGTACCTGGAGCGGCCCAGTGTGTGCATTCCATTTAAATACCTTCACCAACATGGAGCTCGGACCTCAGCTCTGTCTGAGAGGAGAGATGGTGGAGCAGCCCACTCTCTCCAACCCCCCCTACAGTTCTGGGGATGAGGGGATGACAGTAATAGACCAAGGTTGCAATTACAGCACTTAATTATTCTTCCCTCCCTCCTTTTCTTCTCAGCTTGGGGTTTTCTTTTAATTCCTCTATCTGATTCTTTTCCCTTGATGGGCTTTTCTTTCTCCCCTCTTTCCCTCTCTCTCACACTCTTTTCTTCCTCTCTTTTCCGTAAGGAGATCTGTTACAACCGCCCTCCCACCATTTGTGAAGTTTGTTTCCTTGTAGTGCTGTAAAACCACAGGCTCTTTAGTATCACCGCCATCCTCCATCATCTCCTGTTTCTGTTAGTGTGACGTACTGAGGGCTGGATGCAGAGCCTTGAAAACGCAGCCTATTATGTGGTCACCTCTTTTATTGCATATTTGTGATTCTGAATGGCTTCAACTGTTTATAAAATATATTGGACTGAGGGACACTTAAAGCACAATTAAAAAAATATTTTATTTAACAAAAAACTTATTAAGCTCTCAAATTACCTGAGTGAAGAAAAATTGCCACCATGTATACTTGGCAACTCGCTGCACCACCAGTGCATTACCTGAATACATTGCACTCAATTGTAAATTTTAGTGGAGCCAGCCAGATAAGAAAAGTGGCTAGTCAGGAGTGTTTGGTTATTTAAATGGCCAGGACCAACTCGTAGGCTATTTGTTCGCTAGTGTAGTGACTGCGCAATTTGCAAAAGCAGGCTACAAACTGACCATAAGTGTAATTCCAAGTAATACTTTTTCAAAGGTCGACAAACAAATTTGAAGTGTCTTATTCCATCTGTATGCCCTTTAGGTGATCGTGGAGTGTCCCATAATGTTTGAACCGCATCCAAAATTTTCCTCGGTAATTCACTTCTAAAAACATCCACAAACTAGTAATGAAACAGTCAGCCCAGTAATCTCTGTTTCTGCACTGTTTCAGCGGTAGGTTTGCCAGAATAAACCTGGAAACACTTAATTGAATGACTTTATTGGCTATATGTCCAATGTTTTGACACATCACAAGCATTTCTCACACAAAGCTGACTGTGTATTAGAAGTGATGGAAAATAATTTGTTGAACTATATCAGGGGTCCTCAATCTTTCCCAGAAAGGGCCAGTGTGGGTGCAGGCTTTCATTGCAACCAAGCAATTACACACCTGATATTACTAATCAACCCCTGGACTCTTTGCTAATAAGCTTGATTAGTAGCATCAGGTGTGTAGTTGCTTGGTTGCAATGAAAGCCTGCACCTTTTAAAAGAATGCCTTAAATGGCTCACCCTAAACATTCCATGCTCACACTGTATAAAAAGGGATGAAATTCCCTAATGATTTATTGTAAATGGCCAATAATAAAAGATTGCAATCTCCACTTTTAGATCAAGTTCGGTGTTTTCAAATTGAGCTGGAGTTCAAATCCGAAAAGCAGATACTGTGTCACTCAAAAAGTACAGACAAAATACTGTTTATATAGTGTATACACATTGGACCGAGGTCACTTGGGTGAGCTCAGCGCGTAATGGAGGTGAAGATTATTACCAAAGAATCACTCAGGTGAAATCAGGTCAGCACAGCCCAGAGGTGAACCCATTCCTCGTGTACCTGACTGAGTCTGCTAACCTCTTCGGAAAAACAAAGGGATATGAGAATTATGGGTAAAACTCACACAAAGTCTAATAACTCTAAACCCTCGGCTCCACAGAGAAGTTCACTAAGAGTGTAGCCAGGGCTGTGGACCAGGAAGATATTATTCTCAGCAAAAATATCAGGTGGGTCTTATACTCCTGGTGCCACAGTCAGTATGGGTTGGAAAGTTATAAATGTAACTTGACAAGTAACAACAATAAGTCTACCGCGTTGGGTTTTTTTTTTTCCCCGAATTCAAATACCAATATTTCTTTTTCTTTGCAGAGAAAGATTGAATGATTGTTAGCCACAATCCAAGAAATTTGCGCAATTTACACTCAAACCCAAGATGCCCGAGTTCGTGTTTGTTCATGTCTCCGTTTTCTCCTCTGCAGCGTCAGGCCGGTGTCCTTCACTGGAGATGTGGGCTTTGATAAATCTGACAACACTGTTCCAGCCTCTATCAAGATTGCCCATGCGGTAAAATTATGATCAAATATCCTGAACAAATGAACATCCCTCCTACGGTGATGTCAAGTAGTGATACAAAAATGCCTCTAAACTTTACCGAATGGAGCTCCATGGTATGAGAAGACTGTGGTTTTAGGATATTTGTTACCGGGAGTTTCCCCCTCATTTGTTTAAATAGCACAATTTAGAAACTGCTGGTGCATTTTCAAAACTTGTCCAATGGGAACAAAAAACAACCGCAACATTCTGGCCAATGATTGCAAAAATTATGAACCTATTAGATATTTGAGCTGGATTTGAGGGAAAAAACACCTGGCAGGAAGTTTCTAAAAAAAATGTACTTTATCTGTAGGCACATATGCCACTGTATTTGTTTATCATGGTGATTCGGGGTTTTTTTTTCACTACCACTGAAGACCATTAATGCTGATAGCAGAGAAGTTGAAACAGGCAAAATAATTTATGTTATTGATTAACTCATCATAGCACCCGCACATCAAAATCAGATGTGTGCATAATCTAACTGGTAAAATTGATTGAGTCAATGGCATTGACTTTTATAGAACAATACAGTTGGCATATCGATCAACCACTGTGTATCACATTTAATTATGAGCCGGGAGACATACCTCCACAGGACAAGCACATTTGCACTCTCATTAGGGGAGGCGGAAGGTCCGTAAACACATGCACATGTTCATACAGGGGTGGGCAAAATAATGAACAAAATATCTGAAAAATGGTTTTAAATTAGAAGTCACAAAACCACAGTTGCAAAAGCATCCACACGGGTGATTCCTGTTTATATAAACCAGCGTCGTCAAACTGGTCCATAATAGGGCCAAGAGGCAGCAGGTTTTCCATCCACCCAAGTAGAAGCTCACCTGATGCAACTAATTTAATCAACTGGTCTCAGCTTGCACAGTTGACTAGTTGTATTAGGTGAGCTTCTGCTTGGTTGGATTGAAAGCCTGCCACCCCTTGGCCCTATTATGGACCTGTTTGAAACCCCTGATATAAATGCTGATCAATTACATGCATGTGCTAGAAAGAAGAATAACCTTGACCTTTGCTGGGTAAGTTTTCAAAGCAAGCGAAAGATAAAAACAGATTTCCCAAGGGGCACAAGCAATGGTCCCAAAATTGCATCACTCACAAAAACTGAAAAATTATTCAGGTGGCAAGGGGAATGCAGTTAAAATTTTGAAAACATATGCCAAAAAACCACAACAGAAAGAAACTCTAGGGCAGAGACAGGTGGACATTAGGTAGGATAGTTCCCTTTTACCAGAGAACTACAGCTCTAAAAATCACTGAACTGAATCGATCAACTTTTGAACTGGTCTCAAGAAAAAAGGCCTGTCACGCGCTTCACTAAGCTGATATTTATGGCAGCGTTTCCAATGATTCCCTGTAAACATATATCTCGCAAATACATGGAAACATATCATAAACCCTGTAAACAGACTCCACTGTGTAATCTGCATGTTGCCATGACAGCACCCAGAGAACAATGCAGTCTTGGTTCGTTGAGCTTTGTTCCAGTCCGAGTTTTCCGCCGACGGCGTGCAGCGATACGTCTACAAAAGAATGCGCCTGAACCTGCTCATTGACAGTGAAAATGCTCACCATTCAGTGCATTTAGCTCGCTCGCGCATTGTGTCACCCGTACAATGCAGCTTCGTATGTGCAATTTGCGTGCTCCCGACAGCACACCATGCACCGAGTCGGCTTGCGCACGGTCTGCACGAACATCCCGAGCGTTGAGATAAATATTTGTCGGCGGTGCACAGCCCCAGTGGAGATGCACCTCCAACAGAGCTGGTTTTCTCAACAGACCACAGACCACTGCGTCTCTAAACAGGAACATGATTAGAGCTTAAAGACAAACAGAAAGTGACGAAATGCGTGTTTTTTTTTTTTTTTTTTTCCAAAGACAGGGAGACCATGGAGACAAAGGCAGGTAAAACTTCAGCTGTTGACCACAGGCCTACCCCGACGCCCCTCCAGCAGAGATACCCCCCCTCCCAGCCCGATGCCCTCCCACGCACGGCTCTGCTGGAACAGGGGTGGGAGGTGGGCCGGGAAGAGAGAGGTGTGGAAATTTGGCTCTGCTCGTAAAAGGAATGGAGATTTGGAGAAAATAAATTAGCCTTGGTTCAGGGTGAGTTCAGCCAAGCCGCAGCAGCACGGAGGGTTTCTCAGTCCTGCTGTTTCTGAGCGTGCTCAGAGCGCGGCGCGCCCCACACCCGGCTGCCTCTCTCCCAGGACAGGCCATGCTGTAAACACAGGCCTTTGTGGGGTGGGGTGGGGTTGGGTTGGGTTTGGGGGTAATAGTGCAGAGAGCTGCAGTCCTCAATTGTCTTCGAATCACCTTGGAGTTAGGTAAAGCAGAGAAGCGTGTGAGTGCGCGCGCACGTGTGTGTGTGTGTGTGTGTGTGTGTGTGTGTGTGTTATTGTACGCCCTTGCAATATCCAGTTTCTTTCTCAATCCCCCTGCACATGCTCCCGCTCCAGTGCGGATCAGTGGACTGCAGGAGGGTCAGAGGTCATCTGCAGTCTGAGGGGGAGGGAGGGACGGAGGAGGCAGGAGGTGCTCTGAGGGGATGCAGGTTCCTTCGTCTGCCCTGACCCTGCGTTCGGCCCCAGCAGGGCCACCTCAGGTGACCCCTCTCTCACAGGGGACCAGAGTCAAGGGGTCCTCATGCGGTGGCAGGAAAACAACATGAGCACTTTTGATGGGGAACCATTACAAATTATTACAGACTATGAGCCTGCCACAAGCATTCAATTGCAAAACGTTCTTCTCCGCAAAACTATCACCTCACCCAGAAATCTGTCTATCATATTGGGAGATTAAGGTTGAGATGTACTTGGCATTTTATAAAGTTCTCTAACCTTTGAGTTCAACACTGCAACAACAAGGCCATTGTATATGCGCATATGTGTGTTTGTGCATGAGCACATATGTGCGTGCATCCAACACTCTGGCAAGGCCAGTGCATGAGCATGCATGTGTATGTTTGTGTATGAGTGTACATGGGGGTGCATCCAACACTGCAGTAAGGCCAGTGCATGTGTATGAACGTGTGTGTGTGTGCAAGCAAGTGTGTGCCTGCATGTGAGTGTGGACACTGAAATCAAACAAAGCTTTATTCTCTGCCTTGACCTTTGACCCCAGCCAATCCATAGTGCTTCATGGGAACTTTACAAGTGGTTGCAGCCATTCTTCTCCCTGACTTGCTGAAGCGTCCGGTCAATCCAAAAAGACCAGCCAGAAATCTGGGGACTATCCAAGCTTCTCGACTGAAAAACATTCCTTAGCCTCTCATTTGGAGCAAAACTGATTCATAAATACTGTATTCATAAAATAGATTGTGTTGGAATGGTCAGTCCATACAAAGTCAATACGCACCACATGAGTTTCTCAATAAGCCTCTATCTAGAAGCACACACACATACACAGACTGAGTTTGTGAATTTAAAAGTACCCTCTTATATTTATCACAAGAACTTGCGCAATTCACTATATTCAATACTTGATATCCAGGACATACAGTCTTAATATCTAAGTCTTTGTAACTAAAACGCATGGCATTATACCGAGCAATAAAACGCTCAGTGTTCATGGTCCCTACAAACAGATGAGATTGTTTGGCTCTCTCCCCTACCCCCACACAAAAAGCACTTTATAGACATTTTGGTGCTGACCAGGACTATCCAGGCCCTAATCCCACCTAAATGCGGGGAAAGCAGATCCGGAGATGATTTGGGAGGAGAGGAGAGTGTTCAGTTACAGCAGGTCTGTAATTGAACAGAGACACACTCCCCCAACCCCCACCGCCAGTGCCCTGGCTTGCCTAAGAATCAGAGAGTGTATGCTAAGAATCAGAATCAGTACGCTAAACCTCCCCCCCAATTACCGGCACATCCCAGTTATGTGGGTGCTATGAAATGGTCACACACACAAACACACACACATGCACTGGCAGACATACAGTAGAGCTCCGACACGACACATGCACATAAACATAAATGCACGACACATGCACACGAACATTATCGCACATGCAAACGCACACAGACATGCAAGTATGTCGTTTAGGTTCGCACAAATTAATGCACGGGCACTTGCATACACAGAAACAGACGCAAACTTGTGTGCACGGAAACACGCACTAGCGTGCATAAACATGTGCGCACACACACAAACACACACATACGCAAACACACAGAGGAGGATGCATGCGCGCACATCTGCCCTGCAGTGGAAGACTGCAGTGTCTGCAATAGTTGAACATATACAGATACTGCAGTCTTCCATAGCAGGACAGACGTGAGCATCCACAAAGACACACGTGCACAGCAATGTGCACACAACAGCATACTGTAATCGCCATTGCGCAAAAATTTAAAAAGTGCATAACAAAACACACAACATAAACACAAAACGGCACAAAGCAGCCAAACTATAAACCACAGGATGTATACACACAACAAATGTTTACAAGACAAATACCTCACAACACATACAAGGGACAGCCAATAAACAGCATCGCCGAATATACACAAAACAAGACAACAAAAACCAAATTCAAGTAAATATACAAATGCAACGCAAGTGCACCACAATAGGCTCGAAAGAAAAGTACAACACAGTGCAGCGGATCGCACTGTCCCAGGACTGCCAGCATCTCTGGGAAAAGACACAGTCATGCACAATCTCCAACAGCATCTTAATGACTCTGGGCTGCGTTCAACAATCGCTGCCACCTTTTAATCTCTTTCAAAGAGGTTTTCAGTCTTTCTTTCATAGCTAAATCTCACTCTTTTGTTTCTCCTACTTCCCTGTATTGCTCACACCAGTAAAGTAGACATGTACGGCTCATATTGCACACACCACTTAAAACTAAACCTTAGCATTTCCCCTCTAATGTTTCTTCTATTTACGCCTCATTTAATGACTTGCCCTGGGATATTTCTTATAACCTGTAATTTTTTTTTTGCTCAAACAACCCATGGGGTGTTTTTTTTTTTTTGCCTCCTTCTTTGCAGAGTCTGTTTGGCAGGTTTTGTTTTCGAAAGACTGACCTGCATTGAATCCCTGCATATTAATTGGATTTTCCATTTCAACATGGAAAAATAATCTCGAGTTGCATAACTGGGAAGAAAACATTACAACGTTTTGCAAATGTTAAACAATGCGAAATTCCGCAGCTCGGCCGGAACGGTGCCCCGTGTAAGTGGAACCAGACGCCGGCGAAGCGGAGCCAGTCCCCGCACTCCAAACAGAGCCGTGAGAGAGATCGAACTCACGCACACGGGCACGCAATAATCCCTCCCTGAAAACCACCACTCAGCTGAACAGCAACAATCAACACAAGCTGCTCACTCTAAATCAGCCCGCATCCTAAGAAGGCTCTACAATCAACTTAGCCGGCCGGAGAAGTACTAACTTTCGCTTCTGTGAGAGGTCAAAGCAATGACACCACAAAAAATAAAATAAAATGACTGGTTGACCTTTTGGTCTTCAATACCACCTTCACATCTGAGCCTACTTTGCTCAATAGACAAAAATCTGCAGAGGAGCAAGGATATTTTGACTCATTTAAAGATTTGCGAACAAGGCAAGAAAATTTCACTGGCAAACCACACAGTAATTTGGAAACACAATAAATATTTCCTCTTGCGAGAGAGAAAAAAAATAAGATTTGAGGTCTCATAACAAGACAAGAACTCTTGTTACAAAAGACCTTTCACAGAGTGGAGGAGTCCAGCTCTGTCCAGCTAGAGGTCTGAGTTGGGAAGAATAAAGACGGAGGGGGGGTCGAAAGGCCTGTTTTACACACTGCACCTGGAAGAACTGTTGTGACTGGCATTCGGCCGTCTGCTTTAATTAAATACAAAAAAAAGACCCAAAATTATGAAACATGACAAGCAAATATTCCCCACCCACCACTCCAACCCTTTCAAAAAAAAGAAAATGAAGTCGCCAATTTTGTTGCTCACACAATGTTTGCACTTGTGTGCAGTGAACGGCACAAATTGCAGACTCCTAATCTGTTCATTGGGAGCAGATCAATGGCATTGATGACACAGGGGCTAAGCTAAGGCCTAGAAGCGCAGGCCGGGCAGAACAAAAACGGCCTTCTTTAATGATCACCTCAGAACAAATAACCCTGAATCTCGGGGGTCAAGGGTCATGACCCTTTGAGGCAGGGTGGGGGGGGCGCAGGCCACGGGGGGTGTCCAGCTTTGGCGTAGCTGAGAGGGGGGCTTTGAGTGCCTCCTCTCGTCCCTGGTGGCGGACCAGCTGAACAAACATCCCTGGGACAAGAAGATGAGAACAAGGCTGGGCTTGAGTAGGGTCTGGGACAGAGGGACAGAGGCGCGCTGTATTCGGGCCTGAGACCGACTCCGGGTCACTAAAGAGACGGGTTACTGCTGACCCACCCTAACAGGCCCTGTGAGAAACACAGGGAGGCTGTGTCCACCCGCCGTGATCCTGCTGTCACTCACACAACAGACAGCTCTTGTCCATCGCTCCGTCCGTCATCATGTTCCCATCACTGGAACCACATCACGCTCTTCTCTCAGTCCCCCAAACTACTTTTTCTCCATTCCATCTCTCTTATTCCTATTCCTCCACTCCATCGTTCTCTTAAAACTCATGGTTGCATCGCTAATATCCCATCATCCCTTTTCTCTCTGTCCATTCAAACAGCTCCTTATCCTTTCAATTTCTCATCTCCACATCTATCCTCTCCCACACCTCGTCCGCAAAGCAATAATTCAGTGTTGTATCAACTGTTACAGAGTAAACAAAGGCTGTATTGCACTCTAAGGAACTCAGAGTTGAATTTGCATATAATGTACTGTGAAGACAACTAATCATCTACTCTTCTTTTTCTTTTCTTTTTCCTCCTCTTCCTCTCTCTTTCTAAGCTCCGAGTCATGGAACAAATATGGAGGGAGTCTCCCAGGCTCCTTCCTTTGACGTAAAACACGCTCTTCCAGAAAATTCTCTCCCTTAGGCATGAAGCACCAGCCAACGAAACAAACCGGACATAAATATCTGATCTCATCTCATCATATTCATCTTTGCCAGGTCAAAGGGAGACATTCAGCTAAGGGAAAAGCCCGACTAAAAACAAAGAAAAACTAAATAAAAAGTACAGGGGTGGAGCGCATAATCTCTATTTTTACCGTTATTGTACGTAAAAAGGAACAGCAGGGACACGTTTTTTTTTTTTTTCCTGAGCAAAATGACGACGGAAAGCATAACTCACAAAGCCCCATTGTTTTCCGTGACAGTTGTAATCACATCTGGATAATCCTGAGAGCGTATCAATTAAAGCGAGGGCATTTTCCTTGGGCAGGTGAGGGCAAACAAAACGTGCAGTTCCTCATTATTTGGCCATGTGTTTTTGCCTCTTGAGCTATTATAAGTTCAGCCGTGCGGGTAAAAAACACAAACGTGTGTGATCCGGCTCGTGGGGACGCACCTCTCGAGGTCATGGTGGCACATGCACCAGAACCTCCTCTGGCTAAAAGAGCATTAACCCCTGCCAGGCCGCTGATCCTCGCTAATAATCCTCAACCTCAGCGGCTGCTATCTGGGAGCAGTAGTTAGATGCCACCCCCCCCCCCCCCCCACCCACCCCCACCCTTGAATTCAGGGTAAGATCGAGAGAAATCACATCTGAAAACTAAGGAAGTAATTTCACCTGTCTGAGCACCAGTGAATCTTGTTTTCAGTCAGTTGAACCACAGTAAATCTCACTTTGACTCAGTGAAACGATACTGCACCTAGTTCCCTCAGGCATTAAGCCAGAGAAAATCTAGCACTGTCATTTCAAGTCACTTTGAGTTCAACTTAATGAGAGCTTGATTTCATGGTAAATCAAGCCCTCATTAAGTAGCATTCAGAGTGAAAACAACTGTAAACTAGTTAAACTGGCATAAATCTAACTCTCGGGCTTTTGAACTGTAGTGAATGGAGCTCTCTTTGTGTTGACCAGAATGAATACAGCACAGAGCTAAACTAGAATGAATCTAGTTTTCACCCTGTTAAACTAGAATGAGACCAGCTTTCGTCTATTTGAATGAATGAGTCCGCATTTTTGCCCAGCTGTGATGCAGGCTGATCTTTGCTACAGTGGTAAACTGGTGTGACTGTACAATTGTTGAATATAGCCATTATCCAGTTAAGAAAAAAAACAAACAATTAAGCCTTTTACCCATTATAAACAGAGTGAAACTGAGGGTAAAGGGAAACTGTGACAGAGGTTTAGAATCATGTTTTATAGAGACTCTGTTAAACCTGCCTGTTTTCTGAGGACCAGCCAGCAGTGTGTCAGATAGACAGAGCTGGAAAGAGGAATCTTTTGGAAGCCAGACATGGTGTCAGTACACTCTGTGCTGGGACCCTGAGACCATGGCAGAGGACAGGAGGGCCTGAGTGTGTGTGTGCGTGTGTGTGTGCGTGTGTGACCAGCCCATGCACTCACACCATGCATCACTGGAAGAAGAGGAGCTAATGTGATGTGGAGGACATCACTTGGACCTTGGCGGGGTGAAGGACACCTTCGAAGCCAAACTGAAAATGTTATTAGCAGGACCATCCTGACTCGCCGTACTCCCGCAAAAACCAAAGAGAACATTCAGTGCAGTGTCAACATCTGAGTCACACACGTGGTGCCCAACTTAAGCCAGTCACAAAAGGGGCTAGTCAGCATTTTATTTCCCATCTCTGTGGTCTGAGTGAGGAGAGACCAGATCCTAGGGCTTTGAGCCAAAATGGCCGATGGCCTAAAACTCTGCCTTCAAGAACAAGAGGCAGTGGCAACAATGCAGCTGGTCTCTGAGTTCTAAAAGGTCCTGTCAAAATGGAAGTTCAAAATGTTCTTTTATGTCCTTTTTGAGAGGTTTAATTTAATTTTTTTTTTTTTTGGGAGGGAGGGAGGGAGGGAGGGAGAGAAGATTTGAGGCCAAAATACGAGAAATTTATTGCATACATATTCTCACTGATTTGTTCAGACTAGCTTGGTGGGAGAGGTTATTTTCAAATACAGTATATTATTTTGGATTTAGCTTGCATTTCAATTGGCTGTGACAGTCTTTTGTGCGCAATGAGGGAAATCTTAACTGCTTCAAGACGTTTCTGATGGATTGCCAGATTTACAATGGACAGCAAAGGGCCTCTCAAGCATTTGCGGTTCGGAAATGTAATAATTAATCTACATCCATTCATTGAGACTTGCAGCTACACCCAAAGGCAGTCAATGGAGCGTCTTGTGCAGTTTTTCTGGCTCAAAGGCATTCAGTTCATTTACTGACAACTGTAACAGTGCTTGCAGCAATCTAGCTGTGACCTGCTACCCCCAGATGCCTTTGTGAGTCGATTGTTTGTCTTCAGGGACAGAAAAGAAACCAGCAATATCCCAGTTCTTCTTTCTTATCTCTAATAAAGCTGAAAGTAGATCAGGGAAGTGGTTTTTTACCACAGTTAGTGAAATGGCAGGAACAGACGTGGGGGATTTTCATGTTTAGGTTTAGATAGGGGTGGAAGGCCGGGGGATTTGGGTAAGTGGTCATTTCAGGTCCTGTTATAAATCTTCAGTGACACTTCCATTACGATACCCGATACTGTTGCCCATTTGTGACCCACGTCTGGGGCAAGATCTTTGTAGAGAATTGTTTTTGGAGAGAACGAGAGGTTACAGTTCGCCTGGACGCAACTGTCTGGCCGCACGCAACAAATGCAGGAATTAAAAGGCAAAAAAGGGGTGAAAAACGAGAGAGAAAGGAGGGGGGTGGGCTTGGAGATGCGCATGGAAGATGAGAGGTCGATCCTTAGGCACAGTCACGCTCTCCCTCTCACCCTGGCACTCCACCCGAGCTTTAGCCGTGTTTATACTCCGATGCGCCGGGGGAGGCCTCAGGGCGAATCGGCGACCTCACTTCCTGCACGGTGAGACACCTGGACCTGAAATCCCATCATCCCCTCACTATCATCAGAACTGCAGAGCCCCTGAGCGGGCTGTCAAGAGCTTCCTGTGGAGCAGTGCGAGATTGAACATGAGAGAGGGCGGGGTGACCAGATCAGCCTGGGGTGGTAATGGAGGGGGCTTGGTATTGAGTGTTGAACTACGCTCCATATGTTGGGGGGGGAGGTGGCGTGAAAATTCCACCTATCCTCAGCTTTTGGGAACCCTGTTGTTTACAAAGTCCCCCACCAACTCCGCCTGCTATTCACACATACAAAACTCTGTTTCTCTCTTTCCCCTATCCCTTCTTTTTTCTCCTTTCTCTCTCTCTCTCTGACCCACACACTCTTCATTCAGCAGGACAAAACCTTTCCCTCTTCGGCTGCACCTCCACAGCTCCTCCCATCCCCCCCCCCCTCCACCCATCAGTAAAACATTCACCGGCTGCACTTTGAAAGGAAAAGAAAAAGAAAGAAAATGGGGGGGAAAAAGAAAAGAAAGTGGAAGCTGAAAGAGTTTTACAACTTTTATAACACCAGGCAAAGTGTGGGCTGTAAGCCAGGCAGGGGAGGGAGGGCAGTAACACAGTGTCTTGCCCTGGGCTCCGTCTGTAGCAGCGTTCAGCCTTTAATGCTCGGTCTTTAGCTGTCAGAGCATCGAGTCGCTGTGCGGGGCTGCAGGCAGGGGGCTGGGAACAGCCAGAGGGCAGCCAAAAATGGAATCGCATAAATTGACTTGTGTTTTAGTCCCACAGTGAGACATATATTTGTATTATTTTCTCTCAAGATGAAAATATCACCTGGATAAAAGTTACCTTTTGCCAGACAATTTTCACGTACCATTGGAAAATCTTGAAATGAGTCAAACTATCTTTTTTGGAAACTATCAGTTTGAAAGGTTTTATTTCGCCTGATTGAAATTTTAAGACTGAATGAGTTTAAAACCAAAATACACTGTATTTGAGATTTGTCATGTACATAGGTAGACATTAAAAAGGGATCAGAGGCAAGGAGGTTGGTGCAAGTGTGGTGAGTGTGTGTGTGTGTGTGTGTGTGTGTGTGTGAGAAAGAGAGGGGGCGGAGGAGGGAGGTGCTGTAGCAGGGTGGCAGGTCAGTGCGAGTTTTGGATTAGGCCTCTAAGCCAGAGCCTGTTGATGCTGTAAACCAGTCAACATCCTCTGTGGCTGATCTTGGGGCATCCCTGTCACTTACCACTACCGCAAACTCTAACACTTACCCAGCTCCATAAGGCTTACCCCAAACTCTAACACTTACCCAGCTCCGTAAGACTTACCCCAAACTCTAACACTTACCCAGCTCCCTAAGGCTTACCCCAAACTCTAACACTTACCCAGCTCCGTAAGGCTTACCCCACACTCTAACACTTACCCAGCTCCGTAAGGCTTACCCCACACTCTGACACTTACCCAGCTCCCTAAGGCTTACCCCAAACTCTAACACTTACCCAGCTCCGTAAGGCTTACCCCACACTCTGACACTTACCCAGCTCCCTAAGGCTTACCCCAAACTCTAACACTTACCCAGCTCCGTAAGGCTTACCCCAAACTCTAACACTTACCCAGCTCCATAAGGCTTACCCCAAACTCTAACACTTACCCAGCTCCATAAGGCTTACCCCAAACTCTAACATTTACCCAGCTCCGTAAGGCTTACCCCAAACTCTAACACTTACCCAGCTCCGAAAGGCTTACCCCACTCTCTAACACTTACCCAGCTCCGTAAGGCTTACCCCAAACTCTAACACTTACCCAGCTCCTTAAGGCTTACCCCAAACTCTAACACTTACCCAGCACCATAAGGCTTACCCCACACTCTAACACTTACCCAGCTCCATAAGACTTACCCCACTCTATAACACTTACCCAGCTCCGTAAGGCTTACCCCACACTCTAACACTTACCCAGCTCCATAAGGCTTACCCCACACTCTTACACTTACCCAGCTCCATGAGGCTTACCCCAAACTCTAACACTTACCCAGCTCCATAAGGCTTACCCCACACTCTTACACTTACCCAGCTCCATAAGGCTTACCCCACACTCTTACACTTACCCAGCTCCATGAGGCTTACCCCACACTCTAACTCTTACCCAGCTCCATAAGGCTTACCCCACACTCTAACACTTACCCAGCTCCATAAGGCTTACCCCACACTCTAACACTTACCCAGCTCTATAAGGCTTACCCCACACTCTTACACTTACCCAGCTTCATAAGGCTTACCCCACACTCTAACACTTACCCAGCTCCATAAGGCTTACCCCACACTCTAACACTTACCCAGCTCCATAAGGCTTACCCCAAACTCTAACACTTACCCAGCTCCATGAGGCTTACCCCACACTCTAACACTTACCCAGCTCCATGAGGCTTACCCCACACTCTAACACTTACCCAGCTCCATGAGGCTTACCCCACACTCTAACACTTACCCAGCTCCATGAGGCTTACCCCACACTCTAACACTTACCCAGCTCCATGAGGCTTACCCCAAACTCTAACACTTACCCAGCTCCGTAAGGCTTACCCCACACTCTAACACTTACCCAGCTCCATAAGGCTTACCCCAAACTCTAACTCTTACCCAGCTCCATAAGGCTTACCCCACACTCTAACACTTACCCAGCTCCGTAAGGCTTACCCCACACTCTAACACTTACCCAGCTCCGTAAGGCTTACCCCACACTCTAACACTTACCCAGCTCCGTAAGGCTTACCCCACACTCTAACACTTACCCAGCTCCATGAGGCTTACCCCAAACTCTAACACTTACCCAGCTCCATAAGGCTTACCCCACACTCTAACACTTACGCAGCTCCATATGGCTTACCCCACACTCTAACACTTACCCAGCTCCATAAGGCTTACCCCACACTCTAACGCTTACCCAGCTCCATAAGGCTTACCCCACACTCTAACACTTACCCAGCTCCATAAGGCTTACCCCACACTCTAACATTTACACAGCTCCATATGGCTTACCCCACACTCTAACACTTACCCAGCTCCATAAGGCTTACCCCACACTCTAACACTTACCCAGCTCCATAAGGCTTACCCCAAACTCTAACACTTACCCACCTCCATGAGGCTTACCCCAAACTCTAACACTTACCCAGCTCCATAAGACTTACCCCACACTCTAACACTTACCCAGCTCCATAAGGCTTACCCCACACTCTAACATTTACGCAGCTCCATATGACTTACCCCACACTCTAACACTTACCCAGCTCCATAAGGCTTACCCCAAACTCTAACTCTTACCCAGCTCTATAAGGCTTACCCCACACTCTAACACTTACCCAGCTCCGTAAGGCTTACCCCACACTCTAACACTTACCCAGCTCCATAAGACTTACCCCACACTCTAACACTTACCCAGCTCCATAAGGCTTACCCCAAACTCTAACTCTTACCCAGCTCCATAAGGCTTACCCCACACTCTAACACTTACCCAGCCCCATAAGGCTTAATCCACACTCTTACACTTACCCAGCTCCATAAGACTTACCCCACACTCTAACACTTACCCAGCTCCATAAGGCTTACCCCACACTCTAACACTTACCCACCTCCATAAGGCTTAACCCACACTCTTACACTTACCCAGCTCCATAAGGCTTACCCCACTCTCTAACACTTACCCAGCTCCGCAAGGCTTACCCCACACTTTTACACTTACCCAGCCCCATAAGGCTTACCCCACTACTCCACTCCATTACACTTCTCTGACTTCATTACACTTCACTTCCTCACTCCCATAAAACTTCCATAGTCCCTAACAGTAACTCCAAAACCCCACTCCTTCACAATTACTTCATGACCCCACTCTCTTACTCTTACCTGAGTCCCTTACACTTACCTCACTCCTTCATACTTTTTGCACTCCCTTACACTTAACCCACTCTATTTATGTTACCATCATCTCTCATGTTTACCTCAGTCACTTTCACTTACCACACTTCATTACACTTTCTTGACTTCCATAAATTTACCACACCTTGTTACACTTACCTCACTCCCTTACACTCCCCACTTTCCATTATACTTACCACACTTCATTACTCTTACCCCACTCAGTCACACTTTCCATACTCCCTTGCACTTTGCTCACTCCCTTACATTTTTCCCACTGCCTTTTACTAACCCCACTCCATTACATTTACCCCACTCCATTTCACTTACCCTACTCCACAACTCTTTGCACAGTGCCTTATACTTCCCTTACTTCATTACACTTACAGCACTCGCTTTCCATCTTCACGTACACGTACATACATACCATCTTGCCCCACACTTTTAACGCCCATATACTTACCCCAGTCCCCTCCCACCCCTCCACAGCAGTGCTGCCAGTCCGCTGCTTCCTACCCCAGGGATGTTCGAGATGGGGGGGGGCTACAGACAGTGTTTGAATGTATTTCCACTGTTTACTAAAGGGTTAATTAGCTCCCCATCCCCTCAACCTTATTCTGTCTGACCCGCTATCTCTTTCTCTACCTCCTTCTTGCCCTCTCTTTTTTCTTCCCTCCATCCCATTTCCTTACTCTCTCTCTCTTTCTTTCCCTCCGTCCTCCACCTTCTCTCCTCTCTTTCCCACCTCCCTGTTTCTCTCTCCCGCCATCTCTTCCTCTCTCCATGTTCCATCCTGTATATTTATACATGAATCCTCTCACCCCATCTATTATTCTCCATTCTTCCAATTCTATGCATTTTCGCAGTGGTGGATGGATGGTCAAGTCAATCCAATGGAAGAAAAGATGAATGGAGAGGGGGAAAGGAACTAGGGGACAGAGAGAGAGAGAGAGAAGAAGAGAGGAAGGGGGCGAGACCCGGAGCGTAGAGTGCGGAGGGATAGAGGGCCCTTGCTGGGGCAGATCAAAAGAACTGGGCCATTGTGTACACAGGACAATGGGAGCCGCTGCTGGGAATTGTGGGACTGGAGGCATTTTTATTGGGACAGTAAGTGCAGTTCACAAGCCCATGGGGTGCAGGATGGGGAGATTAATTAGAGGAATGATGAATGGAGGGAGGGAGGGAGGATTGTGCATGTTGAACATTAGCCGTGAGTAAACTGAAGAACTGCCACATCTTTTCATTTTAAATCCCTGAGCCCCACTTGGTTTTCCTGCAATACTGTGATGGTATGTCAATCTGATATTATCCTTACTGTCTGGCTTTTATATCTTATATCTCTCTAAGGCAGCTCTTTTCTTCTCTACTTTTTGCATCATCCGAAAACTTCAAACTGTCTTAATGATTGTTAATTAAAAGTTTTTCTCTTAGCTTCTGTTCTCGTCTCGGTCACACATGCTGCTCTCCTCCGACCCACCACCGGCGAGCTCGAATCACAGGAGCTCCGCAGTATCCGAGTGCCGAACATGCAGCTATTCCGCTGCTGAGGCCTCCAGTCTCTTCTTCTACTCACACAGCTGGGGAAAAACCCGTCAAGGGTGGGTATGACCACAGGTAAACACCCTCAACTGCAGATATAACCAGGGGCAAAACCAATACCCTACTCCCCACCTTTGTGGAGTGTATAAAAGGTGTAATAATTCTTCAATTATAATTTTTAAAAATTTATTTTAGGAGTTTTTTACCGCCAAGCAACAAATTCCTTGAGGATAGAAAATACTGGTTAATAAGGATAGCTCATAGCCGAGCAGCCCGGATGTTTAAGTGGAATTCAGGAAGTGCCTCGTTGTGGATCAGAGCAGCTGTTGGGCCCCTGTGCCGACCCTTAACCCCGCACTCCTCCAAGGGTGGTTGGCCACAGCCCGACCGAATGAACAGAGGCATCAGCTAAAGAACTCGAATGCAACATCAGCTGGATTAAAGTTTCTGTGCTCTTGACAAGTTACATTTTCTCTTCCCATTGACAAATCTATGACTTTCCATGAGTGCGACTTCCTGATTTTGTATGCATGTTTCGTTGTCTGTGTTCATTCATCGTCATTTTTAATATTTGTTTAATTATTTGTCTTTTTTTTTTGCTTGGTTTTGCTTTGTTTTGTTATGTTGTTGCTCTTGAACGTTTTGTCTGATGATGCCGTCATGATGGACCCCCTTGAAAACAAGATAGTTCATCTCTGGGGGTTATTCCTAATAAAGAGTTTAAAAGAAACCCCAATATGAAAAAAATACCTCACCCCACTGGAAATATTTGCGCTTCATTTTGGGGGAAAAAATGAATTGAAATACGACACGTGATTCTAAATGCCATCAGGAACAGCAGTGCTAACAGCCTGGCGTGGGATGGAATGAGGGGCACAGGGTGGGTGGGGGGTGAATGACAGAAACACAATCGCTGGCGTGTCACGCAAACCCAGCGGTGGGCCTTTGTACCCCTGTATTGACAGACAGGTAATCTCTCCAGAGGAATTTGAGGGGAGCAGAGTGGAAAGTCCCCAAAACCACACAGTGGAGGGACATGACAAGAGCTGCACAACTTTCTCTGAGTCATTCTGAGCTGATACTCATCCAGAAACATCCGGAAAAAATGAAACTGGACCTGAGAGGACGATATGATCTTGTTATAGGAAAAAAATGTTGAAATATTAGCATCATACGTGAATGCAGAGTATGATGCCCAGAAAGTGTATCAAAAAACACCTATTTCTGTGGTGATTATCAACAGATGTGAATGTACTCAAGGATCAGACGTGCACGTCTGTGCACACAAACAAACACACACACACAACCATGTACGCACAAAAGATACACGCGCATGTGATAGCACACTCGCGTGTCTATATATATGCCTACATACACACTCATATGCATAAGCACTCACACACACTCACATGCACATACACATTCAGGCAAGTTTCATCATTACAATCAGATGATCCAAAAAATAATCCCCAGTAACTCACCGTATTTTGGACATATTGATTTCTGGACTGTTCCAATCACCTTTGCAGTATTTTGCCGTCTTTGCCGCATGTACTGTACGTGTCGTTTTGTGTAGAGTGTGTTTGTGTTATATGCTTTTACTCAGGTCTCTTGGCTCGATCATCGTTGTAAATGAGAACTGGTTCTCAATGATTCACCTGGTTAAATAAAGGTCAAATGAATAAATAAATAAATTAATTAATTAATACAATCAAGTATAATATGTAACGCTATTCATACAAAAACTACTGCCTGCCAGTGCAGACAGCCTTGTTTGATTCCAGCACACATACGTACGTTTATCCAGCACAAATACACACAAACTTAAGTCTTTAAGCTTATTGGTCTTTCTCTCCAGGTTTTGCTGCCTTGACTCCCTCTTGTCCTGTTTACCCCCTCTCTCTCTCTCAGCCCGCTACCCCCCGGGTGAGTATTTAAGCTGCTGAGACAAGCGCCCTGTTTACTGAATCCACACGTTGTCCTGTGGATTGAATGGCCGGCACTACACTGCTCCATTAACCTTTGACCCCTGAGTCATGGTGCTGGAGCCGCAGGCCCAACAGCCCAACTGATCGCACACCTGTCCCCAACCAGAGCCTGATTGACAGGGCGACGGACCAGCTCTGTTGCACTGGACTGGCCGTCTCCACAAACTCACATATGCACGTGTGTACACACACACACACACACACACACACACACACACACACACACGCCCCGTCACTGTTGTCCTGTTTAACACTGTGTCAGTTCATAAAAACTGTTTAAGGGAAGAGTTGGGGCTCAGGCAGTCCTCTCAATAGAGCAGAATCAGGAGACACAGGCCTAGATAGACAGACATTATATTTGGCACCAAATTAATTTCATTGATGATTGAGGAGCTGCAAATACCGACACTGAAGTACATTCACAAGTACTAGGTGCAGTACTACACATTCACCACAAGTTGGCAGACTGATCACTGATCCCTGAATGATACTGCTGAGTAAAATGGTATCTGCGAAGTTCCAAGCCACAGGTTCCTAATTACCAATCTCTCCTGTACACAAGTGAAGGACAGGGGAAGAAAGGGAGGGAGAGAAAGAGGGAGAGCGAGAGGGATATCACATTTCTGTGTTTGAAAGTACCGCGAGCGCACTGTTTCTCCTCCACTGTCCCTGTCAGTCTGTGAGATTAAACCTCAAAACCACAAAATGTATGACCTCACCTGGATTGGAAGGGATTTCAGCATATCTGCAAATTCCCCCACACAGCCTGATTTGTGTACAGACTGACGGAAGTGCACCCATTCACCCTGCTTGTGCTGGCGTTACGCTCCCATTACAGGCCGGCTGAAGGTGTAATTAGAGCCCAAAGCAAACACAAACAGCAAGAGAGAAGGAGCTCTCAGGGCTTAACTGAGAAGAATACCAGGGATGAAGAGAGGAGGAAGCAGTCAAAAAAAAGATGGGAAATTGAAAGAGAAGAGATGGCTGGAGACAGAATGACGGAGTGAGACGAGAGCATGTTGTAATACGCACACGTGTTGGGTCTGAGTGCTTGTGGGTGCATGAACACAGCCATTACATTCACCCTCCCAAATAAACCTGCAGTGAAAACCAGTTTACCATCCTGGGCTATGGAGAGAATGAGGGTGATGGCATTCATATATGTAGACAGACACACACGCGCGCACACACACAAATGCACACAAGCAAGCATGCATGTACACACTGACTCTCACACACTAACAGATACCTACACACATACAGTGCATGCTTGCTGCCACACACTCGCGTACAAATACACACTAGCGAGCATGCACACACACATATTAGCACTCACTGTCAGACAAGAACACAAACATATTCGCACATGCAGGCATGCACACACTCACTGAATCTCACACTCAAACATATATGTACACGCAGACCCAAACATACAAATACACACAGCCATGCACGCACAGACACACGCAAGCACTTGCACACATACACACTCACTGTCAGACAAAAACACGTTCAAATACATGCAAGTATTTGTAAGTTTGCACACGGACAGACTCACTCTCACACACAAGCAGCATACACACACTAATCCACGCATACCAACAAACACACAGGCATGCATGCACAGATACACTCACGCTCAACAAGAAAATCCTCACAACACAAGCAAACACACAAAAACTGACATAGACTCTCATACACGGAAATGCGCATGCACTCCAGCACAGAGATGCTTGTGTGCAGTGAAATGTACACAAACTAGAATGAACCAAAATCCTGCTCGGCAATGTTTATGACAGTGTGTCCTCACCAGTGTTTAAAGCAGACTTTATAACACAGGAAGTTTTCCAAATATATCAGCCACTTCACAGTGGCTCAGAAAACCAACAACAACATCCTTGTAAAAGAGCCAGGAGCCGTCAGCGAACACACTGACCGGGCAGGCGCCTGTTTCTCGGACTGGACATGTCCTCCACTTCGCACTCAATCAAGACGCAGCAAACACTCACCCGTGAGACACATTTTACCGTCCCCCTACCCACCTCTGACCCCGCGAGGAACACACTGTCATCAAAATTATCCCTGCACTGGGTAAACACTGCGGGTCAAGAGCCTCAGTCCATAGAGACGGGTGTGTAAGTGTATGAGGAAGAGTTAGACAGAGCCAGATAGTGTGAGTACAGAGTTAGTGTGTTAAGTTGGTTACGCAATAATAGAATTCTATCGTGCATTTATTCTGCTGACTGTTGTTGTGACCTGTTTGTTGTTTAAAATTTCAAAAACTCGAGAAGGACAAAGAAGGAGTGACAGGGACAAACAAAAGATCCAGTCATACCTGTGACAGTGTAATAGACTTTCTGTATTACCCATACTAATACTATATGACCCTACAGCAGCTCTTGGTGCAGCAGGGCTGGGAGATGTTTGGGGGGGCAAGGGATGCGAATGACAGTCGACCCAAGGACAGGGTGTTGCAGGCATATGGGTTATTCTTAGTCATGTGTGTGACCAAAAATGTAAAAAATCGTAGAAAAAAATCTCCTCTAGTTACAAAAGCATTGGAGGTTCATGATTGTGGACCTTATATAGGAGTACTACCTATCAAAGTGTAACAAGTAAAAATTTGATTTATTACATTAACTTTAACTACTTGAGGTCAGAGGTCAAATATGACTGGTCAAGTGTGTCACTTCACCCGGAACCCGGTTTTTCAAAACTCTATTTGACTTCAAAAATTCTACGAAGTTGAAAAATCTAGAATGTTCATAGTTTTGGGGTTTGGAAAATAGCAAGGAATAAATTTGATGCCTTACATTAATTTTCAAAGTATGTCTTTATGCAATAATATCTGGTCACGTGAGTGACATTTTGGTTGACTACTCACAGAATGGCCCATATGCTGAGTGCCGATGGGGTGAATAATTTGAGCAGATTCAGCACGGAACATGCACAACTTCTACCTTTTCCCCAACCTGTCTGGTCCTTGGTCTCCTAGCCCTACTGATCGCAAGAAAACTGGACATAAGCCTTACTCCACCGCGCACTCTGCCCTGACCCTCTGTCCCAAGAATCAGACACTACAACTAATCATCCCAGGACCTCTAACTCCTGACCCCTGACCCCCTCCGCATGCACGTACACATCCCAAACTCCCACGTTCATCCCATATCAGAGAAGAGAGAGAAGCTGGCTCTGGTTTAACTGTGAGCGAGGGATGCTGGGAGCCTGGTGCTCGTGAGAACCCAGCTCCAGCACGGCTCGACAGCTCTTATTGGAAACAGGCCTCAGCTACACTCACTCAGGCTGCGGCCTAACCGCCCCCGGAGAGTCCACGGTGCGTCACACTGCAAAATATGTCTGTCTTATCAAGTGTTATTGTCTTATTCTGAGATTTGAAATCTTTTTTCTTTACTCTCTTGAGAGAAGAAATATATGTATCAGCTTGTTTTTAATCAGTGTAATTTTTATACTTGTTCTGATTTGTTGAGGCCTATGGGTTTTTCAGCGCAAAACTTGAGTCTTTACAAGTATTTCAATTTGGAACTAGAGACACTCCGAGAGTGCTTGACTCCGCCAAGGCAGCACAGTCAAAATCTTGCGGCCATACTGTTTGACCGATTGCGGTCAAAATCAATAGGGTCTGATGTAATAGCAACAGACCCACAACAATTCAGAGATATCAGTTAATTACTTTTTGAGTTATGCAGACAGACAGACAGAAGACAAACCAACGCCGGCAAGAACATAACCTCCTTAGGTTCTTTGAAACCTAGGTTTGAAGAAGAAGAATTTTGACTCATTCCCAACGGGGTAAGACAATTTAACTTGTGGAGCAAGCATCAGATAACCCCTTAAACTCTAATTTTTGCCTAAGTTTTCCTTAAATATGTTCAAAGCCAGAAGAAAGCTTTTTTCATATTATAAGACAATGTCACAGATTTATTGTGTATCTGCTGGTTGCAGCACTTTACTGAAGCGACATCACACTCAGACTGAGAGAAACACTGAATCCCAGGACGCCATGTTTCTATGGCCACAGCACTGCATCAAATGGAAAATATCTAAATCTTGTTCATTTTATACACGTTTTATGCACATTTTGCTGTAATTCAGCAGGGCATTGGGGATTGCGGGAAACTTTGGGATCTCCACTAGAATTTAAAATAGGACTGAGTTTCCACAGGTTTGAATACAGCAGCTGCAATTGATGGAATTATATATAAGTCCTTTGTTTTTATGAGGTTAAAACAAGCTCATATTTTGTGCCCAAGAGGAAGTAAAAAAAGCGCTGAGTTAAAGCGCAGAACTCTGCCAAGGATGCAGATGAGGCATTCAATGTCACTGCACCTTTTGGCAGTTTGGGGTGCAAATTTAATCAACCAAAGTTTTGTCTAAATCTGTTCTGAACTTTTTGAGGTAGCTTTATGACGGTCACATAGACAAGCACAGCAAAAATATAATCCCGCCCCCATTTTGACGGAGGTAAAAATAAGCTTATTACAAGAGTCGAAACGGGATTAAGACAGAGTTTTCGCAGTGTTGAAGGAAATGCTGCCCTATCTCTGGTTCCTCCCAAAGCTTCTTCCCATTGGCCATGCTGAAAGGCCTTGCTTACATTCGCGCCTTCGCTTTGAGGGGGTATGTCAGTGCTAAACAATGAACCGAGACAAGTTCTTTGTACATTAAAATGTGACATATAAATAAGACTTCAATGACTGGTTTATCAATGGATTGATTGATCGTCTACTGTCACAGCACCGTGCCCCCGCCTGCTATCCCCTTCACATCAAGTCCAGCGCATATTGACCCCCCGCCCGAATTGCCTATCTTCGCTCCACATTCCCCCTCAGCCCCATCGAAGAACAACAAAGGAACTCAGACAAAATGCCTGACTTATGTTCGAGGGAATCTTCACCAACTCCGCCACGCTCCGATCATCCCTACAGGGCCTTTTGAATGTTTGACAAGAGGCCTTATGAGATGCAGAATCAGGACAGCGGAGTCTCTATGCAGCCACAATGTGCCCCTTTTGTTCCCGGCCGGATCCATTTTTCCCCTTCTCTGGATTGATAAAAACCAGTCACGACGCCACTAATAAGAGTCACAGACCCTTAATATCCAACGGACAAAACAAACCTCACCATTTCCATGCAGAACACCCGGCACCTAAACTCAGACTCTACAAATCCAGCTATTTCTGACTGACCCTGTTACAGAGAGGGAATGGTGCCAAGATGTATTTACCCGCAAAATATGACATAAGTTCTGTCCGATACTTGACCTAAAGTCTGCTTTATATAGCGATAGCCGTGCACTGCCAAAATTCATGTCAAAGTTGCAGATCTCCCCATAACCCTGGCACGCAGCACCCACAAAAATTTTATGTACTGCCATGTAGCTGCCGTGAACATAATAAATGCTGACAAACTATGAGAGATACACACATAATCTCACAAAAACTCACTCATTTGACAGTGATCTCTTGCTCGCGAATTCTCTCACAATTACTCTCTCTCACGCAAACACGCAGTCTGAAACAACCGCTCTCTCCCCTCTCACTCTTACAAACACACGCACACATCCTTGTTCTTCTATCTTTGTGAGGACATAACATCGACTTCAATTCATTCTTTGTGCGTCTCTACAGTCTTTCACTAATCTTAACAAAAAGCAGTATATGCCTGGGCCAAACCCTTTCCCTAACCTTAACCTATCCTTAAGTCGAAGATACCCCTAACCGTTATAAATAAGTTACAATTTGCCTTTGTAGTTGCAAAGAAAGTAAATTGAAAATGTCTTCACTTTCCAACTAGAAGGAGTTTTTACTCATAAAAAACAAGTATCCCCCAGGTCCCCTTCTATACCTAACCCAGCAATACA
This sequence comes from Gymnothorax reevesii, assembly GCA_029721435.1. Taxonomy (NCBI): domain Eukaryota; kingdom Metazoa; phylum Chordata; class Actinopteri; order Anguilliformes; family Muraenidae; genus Gymnothorax; species Gymnothorax reevesii. Next base: position 163,612,877 of record CM056573.1, on the reverse strand, counting down.
CCCCAGCACAAAAATGCACAGAAACTCAAACACACACACACACACACGCACATAAACATTCACTCACACACAAATACACATGCAAACACATAGAGACTTGCACGCGCACACACACACACACGCACACACACACACACACACGCACACACGCACACACATACACATACACACACACACACACACACACACACACACACACACAAACTCGCTCCCCAGCACACACGCACACTACTGCAGCAACTCATTTCACCCTGTAGGCTCAGCCTGTTTCCACAAATCATACACAAATGTTTATGACTTTTTCCACAAATTAAACAAAGAAAAAGAGAGAGAGGGAGAAGCAGAAGGAAGCCGTTTGGACATGCTGCGAGTCAGGTTCCACGCAAGTAAACAGTCCTCGCTGCTTGCATTACAAACTCCCATAAGTATTCCAACAGTGACAGCTGGAACGCATTGACTGCAGCTCGAAGCTTAAAAGCTGGATTTGTGGGTGGATGGGATGGAGGGGAAGGGGCCTTTATGATAGTTATGAATATTATGTACATCCTGTACTTTATGGTGCACTGAATGAGGAATATTCACTCTGACCGTCTGAATGGTCCGAGGACGTTCCGTCAGGATTGTTCAGCCCTCAAGCCTTAAATGAGGTGGGTTTGAACTCAATCCAGAGGCAGTGCTGGTAGTGGGAAGAGAAAAAGCATGTTCTATAGTCAGGGTGGCGAGCCCAACCTCTTCTCGTCGGGTGACTAAAATAAAGTAGTAATGTCTCTGCTTTGTTTCCAGGTCCCTCAGTGAAGTCTGGATGGAGAAACCGTAGTGCACTGTTGGGCTAGACGGTGAACTAAACGGAGGGCCAGAATTTATTGGACAGTGACTTTTTTTAAAAATTTTATTTTAGTTCTGTTGGCTGAGTCCATATGGAAGTCTGTTTATTATGTTACGCACTGTGGATGCAGGAATATCAAAATCCCTTTCTTTCATTGACAAGCATTATTTTTTCAACCTTTGTAGATTGGATTTTATTGCTTAATAGGCCTTTGTACATCAATATCGTCCTACAAAAAAGACTAATTAAAGCAGTGAAATCGAGTACTCGTTGACCTTAGAAGGTTTGCAAGTAAGGCTATCGACTTGTTTAAGTTATGTTTTTGTATTTGTTGTTCGTGGGCTCCCAAGACGGTTTGACACTGCTGGGGTTGTAGCTGAAAGTCTAAATCTAAAATTGTATTGTTCAACATAAAAAGCAGCTCATTAACTTAGTGAAATGAAGTCAAATCTACTCATTCCTTAATGATTGGACTGTGACATTGATAAGCTAATTACCTTACTGTAAGCATAGATAGAGTCAGCTCTTTTTTTGCCAGCTTTCCATTCAGCATTTGGTGACAGTGTTGCTTTTAACTTCAACCCCAATTCTAAAATAGTTGGGACAAAGTGTAAATTGTGAATAAAATCAAAACACAATGACTTTCAAATCACACCAGCCAGTATTATTATTTATTAGTATTTATTATTTATTCACAACAGAACAGAAATAACATAGCAAATGTTGAAACTGAGAAATTTTACAATTTTATCCACAAAATGAGCTCATTTCAAATGTGATGGCTGCTACAGGTCTCAAAAAAGTGGGGACAGCGGCTTGTTTACCATGGTGTCTTTTTAACACAGAGCGGAGGCGTCTGGGCATTGAGCAGACAAGTTTCTTGAGTTTAGCCATTGGAATTTGATCCCACTCTTGTTTAATACAGGCTTCCAGCTGCTGGAGAGTTTTGGGTCTCCTTTTACAGACTTTTTTGTTTAATTATGGACCAAATTTTCTCAATCAGCGAAAGATCAGGACCGCAGGCAGGCCAGTTCAGCACACAGACTCTTCTACTACGAAGCCATGCTGTTGTAATATCTGCAGTATGTGGTTCTGCAATATCCTGCTGAAATACACAAGGCCTTTCCTGGAATAGATGTCGTCTGGAGGGGAGCATATGTTGTTCTAAAACCTTTATATACCTTCCAGCATTCAAGGTGCTGCATCCCCATATCATCAGAGATGCTCGCTTTTGATGCAGTGGTGTCTGAAGGCCCGAAAATCACGGGCATCCAGTAAAGGTCTTCGGCCTTGTCCCTTACGCACAGAGATTTCTACCGGTTTCTCTGAATCTTTTGATGATGTTATGCACTGTCAATGATGAGACTTTCAAAGACTTTGCAATTTGACGTTGAGGAACATTGTTTTTAAAGTATTCCACCATTTTTTCGCAAACCGTCACAGGTTGGAGAGCCTCTGGCCATCTTTACTTCTGAGAGACTCAGCCTCTCTAAGTTAACCTAATTACTTGCTAAATGTTCTTTCAGTTGATTTTCTTATACTGTATATTAAATGCTTTTTCAGCCCTTTTTTGCCTGTGTCCCAACTTTTTCGAGACCTGTTGCAGCTAAAAATTTTGCAATGAGCTCATTTTGTGAATAAAACTGTAAAATTTCTCAGATTCAACATCTGAAATGTTATCTATGTTCTATTGTATATAACATATTGGCTCGTGTGATCTGAAAGTCATTGCATTTTGATTTTATTCACAATTTACACTTCGTCCCAACTATTTCAAAATTGCGGTTGTAAATTCTTTGGATTTGTTTTTACATTATTGCTCATTTGGGTTGACAAGACAAGGTGTCAACCATTGTTGTTAGGCATAGGCTATGTTTTAACGACAACAGTTTTCATAAAAATGGAGAAGGTTTTTCTTTGCGCATTCAGAAATGTTTGTTTACCAGGGGCGTCTCTAGGACTTCAGATTGGTTGGGCCCAGAGCTCCCCTTTAAAACAATTACTAACCCTGACTTGCATGCAATCATTCGCATAATTGACAAACAATCATTCCAGGATTTTCCTGGCTTTTTTTTTTGTGGTAACTTTTTCAAAAAGTGGCCATAAAAGTTGCAATGTCTTGGCGATTTATTTTTTTGCCCGCGAGAAATTTGCGTGTGTTGGTTGAATTTGCTTCAATAGTTGCAATCGCGACATGCAACTTCCTTGAGGGACTGACCAATAGATTCACTCCGAGAACACGCCGATAAGGTACGGTATATTTCGGTACGGCGACAATCATTAATCTGGAAGCGTAATTTCGTGCATTTAAAACAGCGTTATTCAGAATTGCACACAGACGTTTCAAATGGTCTTTTACTTTATTTAAACAAAACGATCATGAAGCGCCAGTTAAATCACTTGATGTGAGGAAAAGGTAGCGCAGACGTTTGACAGCAGTTTGTCTTTCATAAAGCGTTGAACAATTTTTAAGGGGCCTAAATAATTTTTCTGATCTGAATTTATCCCATTATTTAGTCGTCAATATATCACATGGAGAGAGAAATCGTAAATGCGATTACCAGAGGATTATTGGAAAAATAATCCTTCCACAATTGGAAAATGTGTTAATAACGGAAAATAACTGAGTAAAAGCCAGGAACAATCATTGACGGAAAGGCGTGGTCCGGGCCCCACCAATTATCACTTCCAGAGACGCCGCTGTTGTTTACATATGACAACTTCCCTCCTGACAGAATGCAGTCTGTAATTGGCTACTATCTGCAGTTTACAAGAATCAAGTGAAAAAGAGACTGTTTGCACGATGATGGCAGGCCATGTGTGTCAAGCAGTGTAATCTTTACTCCCTGATAAATCTGGGACTGATTAGTCTTCCCAGCAAGGAGAACTGACCTGCTCCCACCCACACCAGTCGAATGTTGCCTCTGTGATCGATTTGTCTTCCTGGTGTCTTGAGACCAGCCACAGATGGGAAACCAATGCGGGCAAGCATTACTACCAAATGGTCTATGGCTGTAGGGCCTTCCACCTGGACCAAAGCAGAGAGAAAGCAGATGGGCAAGTAAGCCCTATAATCCAGAACAGCCATTATCATCATTATTGTCATTATGATTTCCATCCTATTTCACTGAGTCATCAAAAACAGACAGTGAATACCAGTTTCCCATTTATAGAGTGAAATACAGTTTGACTCTGCTGTCAAAGGTGACTAGAATGGTAAGAAAAGGATGGCTGTGATGGTCACTGTGATGTATCCAGCATTATGGATGTCATCAGGGCAGGAATCTGCAGAAGGAATTATTGGGATTAATAGCAGGTTCTCATACACATTCCAGTCAGCAATTTAAGTCCAAAAGGCCATCAGGTCCCCGCTGGCCAAAAAATAAATAAAACATAATGCAGGCATAATGTCTCTGTGTCCGTGTGTGTGTGTGCGCGCGCGTGCGTGTGTGTGTGTGTGTGTGTGTGTGTGTGTGTGTGTGCATGTATGCCTGTGTGTCTCATTGCGAGTATGAGTATATTTGTGCATTTCTGAGTCTAACAGCATTTGTGTGCACGCATATGTTCATGATAGACGTGTCTGTAAGTGTGTGTGCACGCGTCTCACAGAGTATGTGCACGTGTGTGAGCATTTGCATGCTTGTGTATGTATTGGCGTCTCTCGCTGTGTGTCGATGTATGTTTATGAGTGTGTGAGTGAATACATGTGTCCCTCACCATGTCAACAATTACTGGTGTGTAATGCTTCTGTGGGAACAAGAGTATGTCATGCCCCTCAGACAACATCGTCCTGGACAGCATCTAATGTTTGCTCAAGAAAAATCTGAGTGACAGCATGTAATTTGAGTTCTGCTGAACACATACTCACATTGTCCACAGAAAGTGATGTTTTACCACTTACCAAGGACACACTTTTTCCCAGCCCCTTGGTCTTACACAGAAATACCAGTCCTGGTTCTTTAATGATCTGAATTTCAGAGATGGACAATTTTTTATGAAACGGCACAATATCAAAGTATACATGCTGTTTCCTTCTAAAAAAGTCAGCTGATACCTGCATAATATTACAGATTGTATATCTGGCTACATACATTTGTCATGTATAATCTGATATATATTAACTGAAAATATTGTCTTTTTTCTTTTTCAGAAAAAGTAAAAGAAGAAAAGAAAATCCATTCCTGCTGCGCAAATCAACCTCCTTGGAGCATGAGTTTGTGTTTGGCAAAAACCCTAAAAATCTCATCCATGTTACCCTTGGTTTTTGATGTTTGATAAGCCATGTTGCATCATGTCACAGAAAGGGGCTGGGATGTATGTACCTGTGTGAGGATACCCCAATCACCAATGCAGTCATATACATTACATGAAACTTACAAAGTCAAGCTCCAACAATTCTTTATACGATAGCGAACAAGCGTTTACTTAAAAAGATTTTTTTTTTAAACTTTTAAGAAAGCAACACAACTATATGTCAATTGGTGAAAAAGCTAATTTTCGGCTCAAATCATTGTTTGTTTATTAAATACCAACACTATATTTCACAAAGCAAATAAAAAACTAGTGTTTACATACACTAACTCTGAAAAAGCATGGTAAACCTGAATAAATATCAAATAATCTTTTCAAAATACTTACATGTATTCTATCCAACATGAACACATTGTCAATGGTACCACAACTACTTTCAAAATTCTTAATTCATTTCCCAATAAAAACTGCATTACTTCTCTTGTTTCCCTTCAACCTACATACTATTGATAAATAAGAAACCCCTTTTTATAATTCAGTTCATCGTTCTGTAAACTAGATTTTTTTCGTTGTGTGTCAATTGTGTGCATTTTTGGCAACATGTTATTCGAATATAAATAAGTTATCATTTTATTGAATGTACAATGGAAACGGACTAGGTCAAAACGTAATATATAGCTGGACCCAAAACGTAATATATAGCTGGACCATGTTCATGGCTATTCATTTTAAAGAGAAACAGCCAATGGGGAAACTAGAATAGTCAAAAAACCAATGGTGCAACTTTATCACTCATTCACTCAGAGACATACTTAGGCATTTATGGGTCTGGCCTTGCCTTGCTGCAGTCCAACAAGAATATGAACACTCCAAACACCCGTGATTTATGCAGTGAATGCGGCCCACCATTTTTGGATTATATTAGGTTTAGAATCAAATTTATTGTTAATGCTCTTGGCTAGACTAGCAAGATCACTGCAGCAAGTAACAAGTTGTTTTGTGTATTCAGATACAAGCACTGGTCCAAACTAGTTGTTGATTTCCAAACTCAGCTAACTCATTCTACGTTGTGGTTGAAGGAGGTACTCTTCTCCTCTCCCCTTACCCATCATCCCGTCTGTACCAGGCTATTCAACCAATCCACTCCCATTGTTATCTTATGATTGTCCCTTGCTACCTGGTACCAGACAGAGCTGTACATTTCAGCAGTTAGGTTTCATTTGTATTATTCGACCATTTCTCAAAATTAGTCTGTACAATAAATTTGTAGTTACTCGGCTTCTATGACAACGTTATTTGCTAATGTTCACGTAATCCCTCTCGTTTTGCTAGCTAGAGAGAACACTGATGATAGCATAGCAGTTGTGAATGTGTTAGTCGGCAAACATTGTCTAGCTCAGGTTAAACAAAGCTCTAGCAGATGTTCAGTCAGGAAGATTCTCCTTTTGCAAGCTTTATCCTGTTTTCATTCAATCTGCTTTCACCCCTTTAACACTTGCTCTCAAAATTCCAGCTGTGATCATATGGGTCTGTCAATTGAGTCATCACCTGATCACATCCATCCAATACCACTGCAACACACCTACGTTTCAGGCCTATCCTCTTGCTGCTGTCCTTTAAAATATGTTTTTCATACACCCAAGCTGCCATCGCTCGCATCCTCCACCTCCCTATCACGGCCCAGCCTCTGCTGTCTCAAGACAGCAGCGCACATTTGTCAAGTTTCCATCTAATTTCAAGTGAATTTTAGAAAATTTGCTTAAAAGAAATTTTAATCATCTGCATTTCTATCAACTGGCTTGGAGCAAAAGAACTCCAATAAATTAGGTCTGATATGGCCAGTTTCAGAACAAGATGGCGGTAGAGGACACTCGTACATGCATAGAGCAGCAGAAGAAGAGGGCGCAAAATCAAAAAGAAACACACTGAGGAGCAACAACCAGAAGAGAAAAAACTGGTGGAGAAAGGAAATGCAGTAAAGAAGGACAGAGGTCAAGCCTCCAGGTTAGCTCACACCGTTAAGGCGTCGCATTTGTGGAGCAGTAGTGACTACCACGGCGTGGGTTCGATCCCAACCGTACCAATCGGCAGTGGTCGTACTAACCGGCAGTGGTCGGCAGCCTTTTCAGAACAACGGACGATTGGCTAAAGCACTGTAGGGATACAAATTGGGAAGGGACTAAGGGGAAGGATATAAAAAATAAATGGTTGCCTTGTTCATTGCTCAAGCGCCTCCTGTTGGCCAGCCAGGCGCTCGTCAGTAAGATTCTAAGCTTGCTCATATTCAGGTATCCTCCACCCTTGTTCTGAACAACAGTTTCAACCAATGAGCGTAAAGATGCAGGGGCTGACAGGCACAAGCTTCGAAGGAAAGCCGTGAACTGCCTCTCTCTCCTGAGCTGGCAGCAAGCAGGCCTTGTATATAGTTCTCGAATTGGGCATTCCAGATTTGAGTGGGATTGGAGATGCCAAATAACAGAGGCCAGCAGAAGTAGCACGCAATTCAGCCAATCATCATAGTGCTTTTATTTCAGTTATTGACTGCAATGTTTAATGCCTTACGGAGACGAAGATGGAGTCGAATGCAAATGCACATACCGGCAGAAAGGCAGCTACGTCAGAATTTAGTCGGCTAAGGTGTCTCCATCCCGCATTTAGCGCATTAATTTATAATCGCATAAGAAAAATCCACCTCAAGCAAGAATATAAACTTTTAAATGACTTAGAGGAAGTTTTTTCACATTTTGTCATTCCTATCTGCTTTTTCATATGTGAATTTTCAAAATGTGCATAAGAATAGTCAGATGGAAACAGGACTATTGTGGCATTTGCTCCTCTCAAGCCCAGTACATCAATGGTGGCCCTTCTTCTGTTGACATTTCTACCTCATTAATGCCCTGCCTCGTCTATATACATAAATTATTTTGTATAGGGTCTGATTACCCTCCAACTCCATGGCTCTCTGAAAGTCCTCAAGCACAGTATTTGAAAATTCTTTCCCATATGTCCTTCTGTAGCTACTCTGACCTATATTTAGACGTAGGCAACATGCAACTGTCATTTAATCTTATTGGTACTCTATGGTCGATGTCGTGGTCAAGGAAGTGACCGTTGCAATATGAATTCCGACTGTTGGTGGTAGTATTCAGCGTGATGCTGCAAGACACGATCCCCAAAGAGAGAGAAGAAGAAAATGGCATCCATCTTGGATTTTACATTGGTTGTAAATAACCATTACACGGATGGGAATAGATTGCGTTTTTGCTGCTTTCAATGCACTTTACAATGGTATAAAGTCGCCTGAAATGTAGTGAGCAAATTCATCTTGCACCCATTGCATTCCGTTTTTCAAAATTCCTCCATTAAGTAATTATATCCCCGAACGCCGAATGGCGTTTCAGGGGTATTATGTTTTTGGTCCGACCGCTGCCACCGCCGCCGCCGCGCCGCCCTACGTGTTAACGCGATAACTTCAGTAATATTTCAATTAGAAATTTAATGTTTTGCATAAGTAAGTATCATAGAGAGGAAGAACTGATTCAATTTTGGAAAATTTACAATTTCTAGATTAGCCACCAGGAGCCAAAAACTGAAAAAATCACTGTTTTTATCATATCTCCGGAAATATTTGTCCGATTCACCTCAAATCATGTGCAAATGAAAGGTCATGACCTGACGATGTGTCCTACGATGACATTATACCTGTTTGGTTCAAAATTTTGACACAAGGTGGAGCTTTGTCACATATAATTCACCATTTTTGCCATATCTTTGGAGCCATTTGTCCAATTGACTTGAAACTATGTGCAACTGCAAGGTCATGACCTCACAACATGTCACATGATGACACCATACCTGTATGGTTCAATATTTTGCCACCAGGTAGAGCTTTGTGATGGAAAATTACCATTTTGGCCATATCTTCAGAACCATTTGTCCGATTGACCTGAAATTAAGTTCAAACGAAAGACTATTCAAGGTCTATTCAAGAATTGGGGAATTGGAGGATTTGGGGCATTTGGGGATATACCCCAGGCCATCGCCTCCGACGGGCATAAGCCTAGATTTACTAGCCGTTAAAGCCAAAAATGGTCATTTCGCTAACCTAGCGATCCAAGACCACGATACCAGTGCTCTCAACTTTTATGCATTCGGTGTGGGATTTAGTGCTTCATTCACGTTCCTGTGCCACAGTCAGTAATTATTCAATCAACGCAATGTGTGTGTTTCATGATTGTTCAAATTATTTAAATGAAATAAGCTCATTTGAAACATTTTTATGCAATTCCACTGCTTCCAACCACTGAGTAAAGAAAAGCGTGAGAAGTCCAGAATCATAATTGATTTCCATATTACTAGTGGTGAAATCCACCTTATCACATGTGAAACTGATAAACTTCAATGCACAAGGACTTCAATTTCACCTGAGAATCTCTTACAAACGTGCTGATTGAATAATTTCTGACAACAGCATGGGAACGTGAATATGACATTTAAACTCAAGCCGAATCTGTGAAAGTTGAGAGTCGTAGTACGGTGGTCCTGGGCAGGGCTAGTGTGGATCATGAATCATGGCCTACTTGCTTCATGGAGGGCTGTTTACAGGAGAGATGATGTAACACATAGGTAAACACACCCATGTCTCAAAATTTTTGGAATGAGTCGCTGGCATTCATTATAAATGAATGTTTATTTCCAAGAAATGAGAAAGTACTGAGGAAAAAACATTAAATATTTTGTCTGAGCACTGTTTTCGATTTAATGCAAGTCAAAGACTTACAAATTCATTTTTTATGAGCCTCTTCGAAAATGGGTTTGTACACATTGCCAGCGCCAGGGACATCCATGCATTTTCCACCAAGACATTGCCAAATCACATTATGGATGGATTACAATTGCATAGCTGCATAAGCTGCAAGTGCAGGTGCTAGATTGGCCAAATCTGCTTCTGATTGAGAATGTTTGCTGCATTATGAATCAAAATATATGACAATGAAGGCCCTGTTCGATTAAGTTGCTGAAGACCTGCATTATAGAGGAATGGGGGAAAACTCCAATTTCCTGACTTGGCCAACCAGTGCCTTCAGTGTCCAAGCCCATAGTGAGTCTGGTTAGAAGGCAAAGTGATGGTACATGGTGGTTAACAGTCGACCGTGCCAACTTTTTTGGACTCTGAACCAGTCATCACATTGTATAGTTGCAATAAGTAATTAATTTCACACCAGAGCTTTGAATGATGTGTTGTTGTCCTGTTTTCAAAATATTAGAGTGTGTATTGACTTCTCAAATCTGAGACTTTTTTTCATTTTAATTGCATTGTCCATGATTTGGCCATTTTTTGAGGATTAAAGTTGGGCAGGCATATATGTGTGCATGTTTCAATAAGTACTTCTGCACGTTTGTGGATGTATACACACAGAGGCTTGTGTGAGTGTGTTTGCATAAACACGAGCCCCTGAGTGTGCGCATGTGTAGGTGGGTGAGTGTGTGTGTGTGTGTGTGTGTGTGTGTGTGTGTGTGTGAGTCTGAGTGTTTGCACAAGACTGAAAATGCAGATAAAAGCTCCTCACCTCACATCCCGTCAGCTAGAAGGTACAGCCAAGAGGGGATGATTCATTCTCAACATTTGACTCTCAATGAGTTTGTTCAACATGTGCTCCATGGATTCTCAAAAAAAGAATAAATAAACAGACGTAAATCTTAATGGGGTACAGATTGAAGAGAGTTGTTCTGAGTTCAGAGAAACCCTCAGGCTGACTCTGAGTCAAACTCCATTTTTAACCTTTTAAGCAGATGCCACTTACATTTGTAGACAGCATATAGTCCTAATCTGCAGTCCGTTAATACAGATAAGAGAACAATTATTACATTTTTTAATTTACCTGCTTCTAGGATACTAGCTTTCATACTAGCTGTGTGTGGGGGGAGGGGGGAGTTGTTGTCTTCAATAGTCTTTCTTAACAAGCATTTCCCTTTTGTGATGAGATTTATTTCCTTTATCTAAAAGCCTCTTTAGTTCTGGTACATTTTAGCTGAAATTGTGCTTTATGTCATCTAAAATGACATAAAACCAAAATTTCAAAACTAAAATGCAAGACTGAAATACTAGTTGAGATTGCATTATTTGTTATTTTTGGTTTTAGTAGGGGAAAAAAAACATAAAAAACATTAATGCTACAGCCCATGGCTATTGCACTCTCAAAACATAGAGGACACACAGGCAGCCAGTTCTGTTACCAGTTACAAGGCTGGAAAAAGGGCAGATTAGTCAAAATCAAAAGACTGACAATTCTTGAGGGGATGGGAAGAGGGGGTTGTCTTATCCTCCATTTTACCACTCTCTTGTGGGCTTATGCGGGGAGGAAATGAGGAAAATTACAGCCATAGTACTTTGGGGTTTTCCCCTCTTTGATTCCTCAGGAGTGCTTGATTGACACTGAACTGCTGGGTAGTCGGTTTGTTTACAGATTGGGATGTTTGATTTGGAAAAAAATATGCAGGGAACACAGTTTCTGCAGCAAAAATACCACCAAGAATTGCATAGCGAGGGGGGTGGGGGGGATGTTTCAACATTTTGTCTGTTATTCCAGAAAATTCTTACAGAATTCCCGTCAACATTCAACACAAATAATTATGCTGGACTGCCTGAGACCGTGCCACAGGTTTTAGGCTTTTACCTCAGTTGCAACGAGAGGAAAAGAGTTCAGTTCAATGCTAGCATTCTGCCATGAGGAAGGGTTTCTTGTGAAATTCAATGGCCATAAATAAAAGCATTTTAGGATGAGGGCAGAACTATGTCAAAACTGCGCAAATCTACAGAATAACATTTTCGCAATATTACAAGCACTGAACATCTCACAAGTACAGACTCATGCCACCACAACCACGCAACACTCAGCGCTTACCACATGCTGTCAAACAAAGGACACAAATGGAAACTATATGACACAATTTGACACGTCTCATCAGTTTCCATGGGGTAGGAAACTAAACTCGAAAAGGCTTAAATTAACACAAAAGGACTCATAAAAAAAATTAAAAAAAAACATGGTCTGAGTCGACATACAGTTGAAAGTGTCGTGGGAGGAGAAAGAGGACAGGTGGTCAGAAAACCAAAGCATGTAACCTTTGGAGGGAGCAAAAGAAAGATAGATGTGTGTATCTTTCATCAATAAAGCTGTTTCAACTGCTGCACCAGGAGTGTGAAATTCAAAACCAGTGGGAAAGTGGTGGCGGGCAGAGAAAAATAAATAAAAGTAATGATTTGTAACGTCTCCGTCATTTTTAATGGACAGTGTTTTGACTTCCAGTGAAACGTTGAAACCTGCACTTACCGAGGCGCATTTATAATAATTACAGGCCCGGCCCCCAGTTGACCAGGTCCGGTTTATGGGCAGAGTCTGGCAGGGGGAAAGGCTGTGAATCTCAGCCTCTGTGCTGAACTGTCTCTTATCCCATGTTTCTTTCCCTGAGGAAAACTAAAAAAAATACATTAAAGTTACATTCTTTTAAAACGTCAGCCTTTGGCATGTAACTTCCTGCTTCCCTGGCTGAAGCGTGCACAGCTAGATGCACTTCCTCCTTCAACATGTGGAAACTATTTCAGAGCTGAGCATTTGGCAGTCAAGAAGCAGACTGTCTTGTTGCCGGATTCTACGCTGAGGGAGTGGCAAGGCCTTCTTTACGGGAATGAAAATGGACCTCCCCTTATGCCTCCCTACACACCCTCCAACCTGGAGGAAGAGTAGGGTTGGGCAATTCCGGGGAAGATTTAATGTTATCATATATATCTCACTGGCATTCAGGACAAAAGAGATTAATTTCCTTGCTTAACCTTCATCCAACCAACATATTTTACATACAAATCCTACCAACTGGGGTCCGTTCGGACCCCCCAAATATTTTTGTTTTTGTAACAAAGAAAAATGAATCTCAAAAGACCTTTGCTTGTTTAAACGTGAAATTGGTTACATACAAGTGATAATAGCACAAAAATACCAGAATATTAATCAATGCAGTCCTTGATGAGTCAGTTGTCGGGAAATATCACCTAAATTTAGCTCATTGTTTAGCTAATATTGGCATATTACGTGTATCTGAACTAAACAATAACTAATACTTTACCAAACTATAACCTGAGATACCTTCAACAAAATAAATTGATTTTCTATCACATGCTCTGCAGAAACAAATGTTTTGATTTGACTAGTGTGCCACGTTTTGATTTATAGGCATTGTTCGCAAACAACTTGTTGGGTACTGTGATCAGAACATACAGGCTTCCTACATGCCCCACACTCCAGCCTAACTTTCTTGTCAACTTGCCGAGGACAAAGGCAACATCTCTTCCTCTTGGTAACGCCCACTGCCCGTTGAGCCTGCTGTGGCGGAGCAGGATCTACTACGCCAACCATCTTCATTGCCATACGGATCGGTGCCTGTAATGTTGGTATCAGGGACCGGCGCAGGACCTGTGGCATGATCAGTTCGTGTGCAAGCTCCAGTAGGAAGATACGTCGTCGTCGTCGTCCATCAGATGCCTTCCACTCAGGAAAGTTGAATGCAGCCACAGCCCCAACATCATCAGGGACAGGCATCAGGGACTGGTTCCGCAGATTCGATGTCGCTTTGGTCAGATGGTTCTGAGATATGATCGCTTTCAGCGTCTGATATGTTTGAATCTTCCAGATCAGAATCTTCATCTGATTGTAATATTATCCTAAGCACCTGTGCCGCTGTGTATCGTGCTGGTCTACCTCTGTTGGCCATCATTCACTGCAAATATAGTAAGAACAGGATGTTGCACATCTTAAACACATTGCAAAATTACCAATTTTTGGACCCCAGCATAAAAATCAATCTTACCACTTAATACTCTGCTAGCATCTGAAAGTGTCACATGGCCTGAAGCAGGCTAGGGTAGACCAACAAACTCCTAAAACCTGGACACCAAAGTGCAGGTGGTAAAAATTTGACATGCAAAAAATACCATGCGGGGTCCGATCAAACCCCAGCTGGTAGGATGAAGGTTAAACAGCCATATACCACTTTAAGTTATTTGTTCACAAAAACCACTTAGTTCTCCCTCTAATAATAATAATAATAGCATAATGACATATAAGCAACTTGAAATACAACCCCAATTCCAAAATGGTTGGGACAAAGAGTAAATTGTGGATAAAATCAAAACGCAATGACTTTTCAAACCATGCCGTTGTAATAGCTGCAGTATGTGGTTTTGCATTATCCTACTGAAATGCACAAGGTCTTCCCTGAAATGGATGTTGTTTGGAGGGGAGCATATGTTTCTCTAAACCTTTATATACCTTTCAGCATTCATGGTGCTTTTTAAAATATGCAAGTGTCCCAAACCATATGCACTAATACATCCCCATACCATCAGAGATGCTGGCTTTTGAACTGAACGCTGATAACAGGAGTGGTGGTCTTTCTCCTCTTTAGCCCGGAGGACACGATGCCCATGATTCCCGACAAGATTGTCAAATTTGGACATGTCTGACCTCAGGACTCTTTGCCACTCTGCTACAGTCCATTTTAAATGAGCCTTCTCACACAGAACACGGCGGCGCTACTGGATCATGCTCAACAATGGCTTCCTTTTTGCATGATAGAGTTTTAGGTGGCATGTGTGGATGGCACGGCGGACTGCGTTTACAGACAGTGGTTTCTTGAAGTATTCCTTGGCCCATTTAGTAATGTCAATGACAGAATCATGCCGGTGAGTGATGCAGTGGCGTCTGAGGGCCCGAAGATCAGGGGCATCCAGTAAAGGTCTTCGGCCCTGTCCCTTACGCACAGAGATTTTTCCAGTTTCTCTGAACTTTTGATGATGTTACGCACTGTCGATGATAAGACCTTCAAAGCCTTTGCAATTTGACGTTGAGAAACATTGTTTTTAAAGTATTCCACAATTTCTTTACACAAGCTTTCACAGGTTGGAGAGTCTCTGGCCATCTTTACTTCTGAGAGACTTAGCCTCTCAAAGACATCCCTTTTATAGCCAATTATGTTACACACCTGATGCCAGTTAACTTAATTACTTGCTAATTGTTCTTTCAGCGGATTCCCTTATATATTAATTGCTTTTTTAGCACTTTTTTGCCTGTGTCCCAACTTTTTTGAGACCTGTTGTAACCAGAAAATTTGAAATAAGCTCATTTTGTGGATAAACATGTAAACATGCAAAATGTACCAGTTTAAACATTTGAAATGTTATCTATGTTCTATTGTAAACATACCAGCTCATGTGATCTGAAAGTCACTGTATTTTGATTTTATTCAAATTTTACACTTCGTCCCAACTATTTCGGAATTGGGGTTATAATATGCAAAACAATCTGAAGCTCACCTCATTTTTATCTTTCAGGGTATTTCAATTTTTATATACTTTGTTGTATTTCACTTCCAACTGCTCTTACTTTAGTTGATTAATTGTTTTAGTCTTAACTGCCTTATCTACTCTTATGGGTTCATTATTGCAGCTTATACCATGGTCTGGGTGAATACTCTTTTCTGATTGGCTGGCTGGTGTTGATTAAAACTGTGGAACCGCACAGTTAGTTTGGCCTATGGTAGTTTCACCGTTCAAAATTCATCCGCTAGCCAACCTGTAACCATGGCAACGTTAGAGCACTGGCATTTGGCTGGGTATAACCACTGATCTATATAGAATATATATAGATCAGTGGGTATAACAGAAACTAGCTGCTTATTTATCTGCTTTAAACTTGGCGGTGTCAGAGAAATTACATCCTGCGGGACGGTTAACTATTGGTGCTCCATTGATTATGACCGTAAATATTAAACTACAGAAGTAGTCGCGCTTCATTCGTTAAAACTATAGCAATTGTGAACGGTTACTAAGGAAGCTAATGTGTCCACTTCATGTATCAGCAACTGCAGACAGTTCACTAGCTACGTGCGGCGACAGACTGATTTACTTACTTTTTGCTTCCTTTCACTAGAAGCTCACATATTGCATAATTTGCAATCAGTATAGCTGGCATTGCAGTATCATCTTGTCACATTCCATGGCAGATCATGGCCACAATCACCGCTGTGTTAATGAATTCTTCAATATCAGTTTTTTCTTTTTAAAGCAATAATTGGACTAAGATTTTGGCGACTATACAGTTGAAAAGAAAACTAGCTCAATTAATTGCGAAGCGCACAATGTCATTAAAATGAACCCCTTATAGTTTGAGTCGGAATGAGAAAGATTTTCCCACCATTTTCTAAGGTTTAAATAATTTTAATTAGGTGATTTTAATTTGTTTTTTTTTTTGTTTTTTTCAGTTTTGTTTCCTTTTCCAAAAAAATCTAATTCAGGCTGCTGAACAGTGGGAAATTATTAGAGATAGTAACACAGACATGCCATAACTTTACCATTTGAAGGCGAATATTTTGCTTTGATTAACAATGTTACATTTAATGTTTTTTCATGTCCGTTATTTTCACAAAAAATATTTCACAAGAGATGGGGTGATTTCGTGATAGCCCTTTTTTGCATGGGTACAATTTTAGAGTCCATTTCCGCTCAGGTGAAGGATGGGGAGTGAAATAGCCTGCGTTTGCTCACAAATGTTGACTTTCTAGTTGTGGCTTGTTATTTTCTCTATGTTCTTCTGCCATTACCTTATCTAATGTTTTTAGCTATGTCTCTGGTGATGAGGATTTTGTTTATTTATTGTTTTCTCGGCTAAATTGCAAGTGAGCGATTTCCCTCAAGGTATTTCCAAGTCAAAATAAAGGTTACTTAAAAAATTAAGGTTGAATACTAAATGCTAGACTGTCAGTTACTTACAATTCTTTGTGAATTTGTGACTTCAGTAGGAAATGCCAACCAATATGAAATTAAGATTCTCATATGACTTACCACAAGTCATTCTGTGATACTGTCCACTGAAAAACACTGGGTTTCCACCGAATACTTAATTGTGCAAACTCAGCAAATCGGATTGGGAAAAAACCAGTAACATGAAAACATCGGCCTACTCATCAGTAGTCAAAGCAACCAGCCATTTGCTGGGTAAATATCCTCATACGTTTAATTTTTTTCTCAACAAACCACACTTAGATATGTTTAAGCATAAGCTTTGTTTGATATGTTATGTCCAAGTGGAGTAATTCCTTATTGTGCTTGTGAACAATGGAAAATATGCACATAATGGACAAATCTTATCAGCCTAATTTGCAATTCCATTGATAAAATTAGATGCAAATACTGTGGTGGATATTTCAGGTATATTACCACCGCAGTGTGATTGTGGTTTATAGGGCTGTCACAACTGCGTTGACTTTGAATGTTACAGCAAACATGATCATTAGGGGTATAATGTATCAACACTTACAGTATTCTGTCGAAAGGAATGGAAATTATTATAACTCTCTACGGCGAGAGGGGCGTCTGTAGGTGTGCGGGTTATTGCCTCTAGATTTCCATTGTGATTCTCTCTTCCAGCTGTGGCTGCACACATCTTGCATTAATCACTGCATGTGACCTTTTCCACAAAATTATATTTGAAGGCCACACAGTGTTTCAATATTTTTGATTTAAAATAAAAGATATTGAGTAACTGCATTAGAATCCATAGGCTTGGGCTGAGAATCTTCTTATTTTATGCAATGACAAATCTTATTGTATTAGATATGTTAAGAACAATTACGTACAAGTTACTTGAAATTTTTCGGCTTCCACCTATTTAAAATAACATTTTAAGTATAGTTTTAGCGTGTAATGTAAACCCAGCTGTTAGCGAGTGTGTGTTCACGCATATATGTGTCCCAGTGTGTGTCTGTGTGTTTGCATCTATGTGTGTGTGTGTGTGTGTGTGTGTGTGTGTTTCATGGTTCTTTTTGCTGTACTGAAGTTCTGCCCACTGTCTGATTTGACCTATCAGTTCCTTCCTCCACAACTAGGGAGTTATCAGGTTTAAAGACTGGAAAGTCCTGCCCTATTAGAGCGGTTTGGTTTTATAAGGTCAAAAACAACGCTTGGTGCCAGTGACAGGAAATCTACGGTCTTCATCTTACAAAATAGATTTCACCTCAGACAAAACTTCATCAGTGTGGGCCACCAAAAGAAATTCCCCAGCTAAACAGTGTCACTTTTATTTATAACGCCACGTCCACAAAAAAATACAAACATTTCTCCTCACGTACCAAACATATCTTTGCATGTTGAGTTGCAGGGCTCTAAAAATGTACAAGGCCCCCTTTTGATTTCTTCTATTGTTGTTCAATTGTCTTATTTACTGTAAATGTCTCTGGTCATCCAACAATGTGAGTCGACACAAAAAACAGCATTTTAGTGATTCTACTGATTGAAGGTAAAGAGTTACTCAGAACAAATGTCATTCATGCAAAAAAATAGTTTCACCCCTTAACCAAATGAGTGGTTGTTCTACCCTTGGCAGCAGCAACTGCTTTAAAATGTTCCTGATAACAGGCAATTTGGATTTTGCATGACTGTGGAATTTTGGCCAACTTTTCTTTGCTGAATTGCTTCAATTCAACCCTATTGGAGGATTTTCGAGAATAAAAATGACACAATGCCACAACATTGTAATTGGATTCATCGGGAGTTTGTTAAAACTACCCCCAAAACTGCCATTTTGAGCCATTCCGATGTGGACTTGCCTTTGTGCTTTGGGTCATTGTCGTGCTGCCTAATGGCACTTGAGCTTAAGGTTACTAAGTCATGACCAGACATATTCCTTCAGGACGAAGAGCAGAATCAATGGTTTTTCACCTGTTCTTGAACGCCTGTAAACTGTGGCAAATTATCCTAACAGTTCCTATTTATGTGAAGTTTTGATTGAACAGTAATCATGCCTGGGTGCGTGAGACAGACAGACAGATAGATAGATAGATAGATAGATAGATAGATAGATAGATAGATAGATAGATAGATACCCCCCATGGGGTAATTTGTCCTCTGCATTTAACCCATCCTTTAGTTAGGAGTAGTGGGCAGCCACATAGCAGCACCCGGGGACCAATTCCAGTTCTAAAGCTAGTTCCTTCGTCAGGGCTACCGGTTGGAGTGTTCCAATGATGCACGTTTTTCTGGGAGAAGGAAAGCAACGTATCTAGAGGAAACCCATGCAAACGTGGGGAGAACATGCAAACTCCACACAGAAAGGCTCCAGGCTGGATTCAAACCCACAACCTTCTTGCTGTGAGGCAGCAGTACTAACCATGGTGGCACTGAAATTGAACTCAATTAGCAATTAAATTTATTTAATTGGTAGATTTAATTAAAAAGGGAAATAACTTTTTTACATAAGGGGAGGTAAGGTTGATAGTTTTTTTTCCCTTCAATAAATGTAATCATCATTTAAAAACGGCATGTTGCATTTGCTCGAGTTATCGTTAAAATATTAAAATTCACTTGACAATCTGGCGCATTTAAGTGTGATAAATTTGCAGAAATAAACAAAATCCGGGAGGGGCCAAATATTTTTCATAGCGCTGAATTGTCTGTCTACAAACAACATTTTCCTGTTGAATTAATGTCCTGGGGTTTGGTTTCACCAATTCCATCAGTTTACTTCGACAGCAGCTTGCGCTACATGGACTCATGGTGAGTCTTCAATCATCTTCTGATGGCGGGAATAGGATTTAAATTCTTTCATGCAGTATTTTGGTCCTTAGTTTGACAAGCCTACTATGCAATAAGGTTGCGCATGGGAGTTGATGTGATGCCTCTCGTAAACTTACTGCTGGAATTCTGTGTTCTTGCGGAAGCTTACAGCAGACCGATATCAGATTCCATCGAATGCTGCGCAAATTTCTGTAAAATAGCATTAAATTCAGGGTCTTGCGTAAACTTGTGGATTAAGCTGGGCATGCTAAAGGTTTTCATGTTGGAAAAAAAGTCAACCAACAACATGACGTTTCTCTATGTTAGAATATCTAGCAAGCAGTACAAGCTACCAATATGTCAGGATACTATGAGACACATAACAACACAAAAAAAACTGATTCACCTAAAGCTAAATAATTCAAAATTATCGAGAAGTTTCCAGCATGGGTAAAAAAAAGCTTCCATGGTGGAATGTGTAGACACCTGTATGCTATCTAACTCAAAAATATGTGTTGAGATGGCATTTTTGCTTTTACTTTGCCAAAAAAATGAGCTGAATTGTATACTCTTTCTGCACTGCTTTTAAGCTGAAGTGGACCAGACAAAGCAGGCCCTACTAACGGCCAGTGAGCTTGTGTGTATATGTGTGTGAGTGTGTGCTTGTGTGTGTGGTCCCCCAGAGGAGTATAATCTACTGGGAAATGGGCCATGAAATGACGTAGCAATCTCATCGCAAACATTCCAGCTCGAAACGCAATGGATGGGAAGGGATCCACACGCATATGCAGCTGTGTCAAAGTTGCAAAGAGAAACATTAAATCTGCCCTAACTGCACCCAGCCATGAAGGCAAAGGGCGTGACTTCAAGACCACAAGCAATAGAAACGCTATAACCAGAGACCAGCTCAGGTCAGAGAGCACAGGAGGCAGAGTCTGCTGTCAAACCCCGGGCCTGCAGGGAGTGACTGCAGGTGGTTTTGCTACCAGCAAATGGTGCAGCCATATTATTTACAAAGGCTGTTTCAGGCAGGACTGCCCAGCCCTGTTCCTGGGGATCAACTGTCCCACAGGTTTTTATTTCAACCCTAATTTAGCGTGTCTGATTCACCAAATACGCAGTGTTTTGAGAACTCTAGCTCTTGAATGAACTGTTCTATATTAAAGTTGTACACGTTAAAACTTATGGCTGGGGTATTCAGTCTACTCTGAAAAGGGATGGTGCAGATTCAGGCTTTCATTCCGACCAATCGGGTGCATGCTTGATAATACTAATCAGTGGCTGCACCAGAATTCTCTTAAATAGGCAGCCTTTTCCTTTCCTCTTCACTTTTTCTTTTTCCTCACAAGAAAATGCCACATAGGTGAAGGGAAAGTGGCGGGCAGATTTTAAAGGTACGTTATGCATGTTTGAGAAAAATCGGGTATCCTCAATGTGAGGTTTTACGAAAGGGACCACAAGCGAGAACCAGTAAAATACAAAAAGAAGGCTTTATTTCTGAAGGGGGAAAACCCCCCACAGAGCAGGCAACAGTACAGAGTCCAGAATCCAAAATCAGAAACCAATGGGCGAAATCCAAAATCGTAACCAATGCACCAGTCACAAAAATCAAAGCCGGGCAAAAAGGGTTCAATAAACAAGAAGGCGGCGAAGTACAGAGAGTAGGCAAAAATCGTAAATCCAAGACGGTCCAGTCAGAAAGATAATCACAATGAGAACAGGGCGAATTGAACGTGGCACAAGTAAACATGAGAGAACGATCTGACAAGGAAGTGCTGTGAAGAGACATCTAATATACATTTCAGGGAGGTCACATGATAACAGAACACAGGTGCAAGCAGTGAGAATGATTACAAGGGAGGAACACATTAGGGAGAACCTGATCACATGAAAT
The DNA here is from genome assembly GCA_029721435.1 of Gymnothorax reevesii. NCBI lineage: Eukaryota > Metazoa > Chordata > Actinopteri > Anguilliformes > Muraenidae > Gymnothorax > Gymnothorax reevesii. Next base: position 163,591,301 of record CM056573.1, on the reverse strand, counting down.
TGGAAGAAGCCAAAACGCAGGCAGGGATCACGGGACAAACCTATAGACAATAACACAGCTCCAGTCAAGGAGTTCTACCGTGCACAGATACTAAGAGAAAGGAAAGCATAAGAAGGTGTGGAGACTCCACTGAGATGCAGCAGCGAAGATTAGGGAGAGACAAGAGGCGGAGACTAGAATAGGGCGAGTGCTGAGAGCTTTTTAATCAATTAGTAAGTGCAGCTATACAATCCCGAGTGGTCGTTAGTAAGTTAGTCTGATATACAATGTTAGTTTTGGTGAGTAAATTAACAAAAACAACAAACTGTTAGTTTGTGTTAGTAATATAGAAAAAGCAAGGAGAAGAAAGTACACGAGATCGGGAAGATTGAAACCCAGAAACCATTAAATCTCCCGAAGGAGTGGGACGCATTACTGGGGCTGTGAACAAAGACAAGACCAAAGACCAGACGGGGGGAGACAAAGTGCAATGCATGGATAAATCAAAACATGGACCGGAATAAAACTATGGCGAAAAGTAAAACATGGAAATCCAAAACTAAGACAATGCCTGAACGAAAAAGCAACCAAATCACATATTTCTAAAGAGTAGTCAGACATGGCAAGGATCAAAATACACATATGGCAGTCAAAACAATACATGGCAAGGCAGAACCAGAATCACAACACTTTTCTTGAATATGGAGCCCAGCCTCATCCAGACTCCATATTGTGAAGCTTCCTGACCAAGCATCGATATACGACAAAAAAGGAGGCTTTTGGCATCCTTATTTGACGCCACTTTAAAACAAACCCTAGCCCCTAACCCCTAACCTTAACCAAAACCCTAACCCTAACCCTAAAAATCACACAAGAGCTGCCGAATAGCTCACTCAGTAAAAGCATCACACTGCAAAGCAGAAGTGACTATCACGGCGCGGGTTCGAGCCCTGGTCACACCAACTAGCAGTGGTCGGCAGCTTTTTCAGAGTAGCGCACACTTGGCCATTGCGCTATGGGGATGCAGATTGGGAAGGGCCTGCTGGGAAGGGTAATGCACAAATGGTTTCTTTGTTCATTGCTTAAGCCCTGAGCCTCTTTTTTGAGACTGGCAAGCCTAAAATGACATGAGTATATCTCTGCATCTATTTGGTCCATTTGAATGATCTTGGTATCATAATAAAGGTAAAACCATTTGGGATTTCTGACATGGTGTAAAAATCAGTGTATATGTCACTGAGTCAGAGTAAATGAAGATGGAACACAGTATAAATCAAAGACCTCATTTTGCCCCAGACAACGTTCCCTTGTAAACGTAATTAGTTGCAGTCTGAAACCTCTGAAAATTTACAGCACATAATCTCACCATTATCGGTGCCAAAATTTATTCTAATCGAGTAAATCAGAGCAAAATTAGAGAGGAATGTCTTGGTGGCTTCTCCAAATTGGCAATTCAGGTACCTTGTGTGCCAAATCACACAAAAAAAATATTTGTTTTCATCAATTTATGGAAACAATATTCTCTGACATCATCTTGTTATCCTATTGTTTTCAGCTTGACTTACGCATTTGGAACTCCTCCGGTTATGCTTTATCTGCTAATTGGCAAATTTAGGTCAATCTTCATTTTGATTTCAGAAATCTCCACTCAGACCTCAATTAGGCATACTCATTCCCTACGGAATACTCTTATATAAAATTGTCGCGTTTTCTACGGATACCTTTCCCAGACATTGCATAATATAAAGTATTGAAGTACTGGTGGCCCACCACTGTGATCGTCCATTGATTTCGTGTTTTCATCAGACTGCGAATGGTGTTCCATGCTGCTGGCACTGGCTTACCGTAGGGAATGGTAGAATTCGCTGTGCTGTTGGCAGCGGAGTTACAAGACTCATTTCTGAGAAAAAGCGGCAAAATTGTTGCATTTAAATAGCAGTAGGATACTGTTCATGAACTGTTGGGTCAAATGTATACAAGATTAGTTTTGTTACGAGAAAATACGATGAATTTGCGCTTTAAGGGAAAACTTCAGTGAAAAGTTAGAGTTTAAGGAGTTAAGGCAAGCTAATAACCCAGGCAGATTAGAAGTAAGCTATTCAAGCCATCTTAAATCAACTGAGTGGAAAGGAGGTTGTTTTCACCAGATATTACAGGGAGATGTCAAATTTATCCTCCTCCTTCAAATTGTTGGCGGATTCACAGTACTGATGTCCTTAATGATCAACCTTTGATTTGTTTGGAAAACAGATAGTTACGCGTCATATATTCAGAGTATGCCAAAAATGTCAGAAATGACTAATTCGTCATTTTACTGTCATTTAGATCTTGTAGTCTTATTTCTTTCACTATTTGACAAATAAGACAAAAAATATTGCCAATTGAACTCATTTCAAAATGTGCCAGTGAGATTAAAACGGTTCCATTCGGGAAGTATTTACTTAAAGAATTCGTCATATAATTTCAAATGAGCAGATATTGTCTTTTTAAGGAAAAAATGATTTTAAAAACATGTCACATGATGTTCAAAAGAAAACATAAGGAGAACCTTTACTTGGCTTTGAAAGAGTGGCGAGGGCAGGCCTTGCAGCTGTGTGTAGACAGAGCATATCCCTCAGCCTAATGTTAAACAAGAGGCTGCCTGGAATCACTTTGTAATAACTGGAAAGCGCTTTGCTAAGATCACCAGAGACCAGAATATCTACATACTCGAGCACGCCAGGCGCGAGGGACGCAGTATCTGAAATCCCCCAGTTACATATGACCGGTGACGCATTGATATGATCCAACACACATGTCAGCATTTTGCTGAAAATGTGCACTGTGTTTTTTCACGAAAAACAACATTAGTGCAATAAATTAAAATTCAAATGAAATGATGAAGGAAAGCTGTTTAAGTTCAACGAATAAATTTGTTGTTTATTTCTTGAATCAGAAAACAATCAGCAGCTAAATTTTGTTTCTCTTTTTTCTCTTTTTTGTGTTAAAATATTTTCACTCATGATTCCTGCAGATTGAGGAACCCAAAGCTGACGGAGCTGTGCACACATGTGACATGCAGAGAAAGTTTGTGCGCTGTTGCCTCAGGTTGCGGGGGTGCTGACATCGGCTGTGGCATGCACTTCAAACGAGGGCTCAAGTGAGAAACCCAAGCCGCAAAAAAGGTGCGATTGCCGTATTTCCTGCTATCGTTCCATCTATCTGAGAACCCACTCACACACCACCCCCTCCTCCACCCAACTAGCGCCCTCCCCCAACCTCCAACATCCTCCATACATCCGCTCACCCTCACCGATCGCTAATTCTCCATCAACGGGTGGAATAATACATTAAAAATATGTCTAAAAATACAGGTAACGCTGACTGCACTCAGGAAGCACGCAGAGGGATGGTACATCTTGTCTGCGATTCGGGTTTAAAACACACTTGAAGCGAGATCATCATCTAGCTACATTCGCCATTTTATCAAGTGCAGTATCAGCGACCTCTCTATTCTTACTTATGACCTCTTTACTGGGACTGTTACATTGGTCAAAGAGACGCAAGTCATTTTCGAGCAAACTGTGCCACTTTCTCCAAATGTCAATGCCTGAGTAGTTTGGATTGTCTGGCATGAATTACTTGGGCATAAACAGGGAATTAGACTGCTGTGTATAAGAATATACTCTGCTTAGGACTGTGAGCTTGTGATGTCATGGTGTTGCCCTTAGTCATCACTGTCTTGATTATCATCAGTATTAAAGCCGTAGCCATCAGAGCCAGTGATTTATTAAAGAGCTGTGCAAATTTGTAGATACTAGAAATGTTGTCTTACTGTGTGTGTGTGTGTGTGTGTGTGTATGCGTGTGCGTGTGTGTGTATGTGTCTGCGTACGCATGAATGTGTTTTGTTGAATGGCAGTGTTCATATCCCGACAATCCCAAGTAAATTAGAGCACAAATTTCTAAAATTTAGGCTTAAAATCTTATTTTTAAAACTTTTCATGCCTCCAACAGGCACGCAGTGGGTGGGAGGCAGACTGTCTTTCGGTTGTCTATCTGTGCATGCGTCCATCACACTGTCTGTCGCCAATGTTTTGGTTGCGCTATATTTACTGAAAGAGTGCAAGGCATGACATGATATCTCTGCAGGTTTTAGGTCAAATAAGGTCAGTGGTATGTGGGGGGCCGAAGATGAACTTTTATGGCCTATGAAGCTATGACAGGTAGAGGTGTGGCAATTGTCACTCTGCCTAGTGTTGTGCCTTATTTGACAAATAGGACTCTATGAGTTATGAGTCAATGGAGCAAGAAAATAGTGTTTCGCACTTCAAGACTTTTTCATATTGGGAAAATTGCTCAGCTATATCAGATGGGTGAGTAATCGCGGCTGGTCAGAGTGAAACTTTCCCCGGCTTGTAATACCTCCACCCACCAGTTGTTATCGGCCTCTTAGGGAGGGGAAAGACAGACCTGATCAGACAGAATACAGTCTCAGTCTCGCACCTCAGCTGACCTAAACTACAGCATCGCCTGCTCCACTGACAGAGCAACTGTTTTCACCCAGTCCTTACTTCAGATTTCTAAGGCTCTGGTTTTCACTGGGTTCAGATATCTCAACAGCTAACACATACCTCCTAATGCAGGCCCCTGGTCTGAACAAGGCATCATGGTCATTCATAACTCTATGTGTGTGTGGGTGTGTGTGTGTGTGTGCGCGTGTGTGTGTGTGCGTGCGTGCTGCTGTACATTGTGTACAGTACCAGTCGAACACACGAGTCACATGTAGCCTACAGGCCTGTGATTTTAATTGCCACGAGCAATCAAATAGATTATTTCACAGCATGACATTAATTCAGTTCAACTTTTCAATGGCAAAATTTGTCCTTTTGAGTCATTTCAGTCCTCGATTCAGCAAAGTAGAATCTCGCCACACACCATTTATCTTAGCCCAGGTATGTGAATTAGTCATCAAGGGTCACGAGCACTGTTACTGCAACTTTCAATTGTGCACCATCTTACTTAAGCACTCAAAAAGCATTTCATGAGTCATAGTTAACGTAACAGCAGTAAAATTGCAGGAGTTGTTTGTCAGAGCCATCTGCACAGTATCTCAGAGATTTAGGCTAATTGGCACAACAGAAGTGTGATTAACAAGCTTAAGGCAACAACAGCCATTTTCTCTGTTGTTTTTAAAGGTGGATTATCATTCTAGTGGTTTTCCATAAAGCACTTTCGAAGGCAAATTTGGTTTCGGAAAACACCTGAGAACTGAGAACCGGCTTCTGAAAGTCACTTGTCCCATTTACATAAATGAGAGGCTACAAATTATTGTGACCGCCCAAAATATGCAACTGACAGCTATCTAAGTAGGTGAGCGCAAACAACATCAAGCTTCCATCACTGAAACAATGACAATATTTTCAACATTGAGCCAAAGGAGTATAACATCTTGACAATTTTTTCGAATCTCCCTTTTTTGAGCATCTTAAATGATTCAAAGAACCTGAAGTCCAGCACGTACTTAGGAAATAGCTCCAAGTTGGAGAAATTGGACCCGTCCGGGGGGAACATCCCAAAATAAACCCACTCTGTTCTCCCATATCTGGACTTATATAAATAAGATATCACTGCAGGCAGGCGGCACTATGGGAAATGGCCAATCTAGCCCGGTAAACACAACCAAAGACTTCTGGCAGGATCCTACGCAGGAGGGCTGAGCAGGAATTCATAAATAAATCACTTTTTCGGGTGGATCATGTGTCGACTCCCCTCAGTACAAAAATAAACAGAGCGGAGCAGAAATAGCTGATTCAAAGCCCTGGGTGGAGGAAATGAGTTGTGCTTGTTTGCATAATTTGGGACATTACATTTGAACATTTACATCACAAGCTCTCTCCCTCTCCCATCAGATTTGGATGAAGCTCATAGTATTTACAACAATAGCCAATACTGAGAGGTTTAAAAGGACACCAAGACCTTTTCATTCATTTTTTAGCCTCACTGGAAGGAACCAATCAAATAGTATTTACAAAATTCCTTTAAGGCCATCAGCAGAAATCGAATGAAGGTCCACGACTCAGTCATTAAATACTCCCGCGTGTGTTTGGGGATTTTATTTTAAATGACCTGTACTTATTCGCCATTATTCTTTGTACAATAGGGGAATTCCTCTGCAATTTCAATTTGCTCTTCTAGTCTTAGTACACCACTATCACAGGAGATTATACAGAACGACTTATTGATGAAGACATTTTGGGCTATGTGATTTGCTAGTCTTGCCTGATTTCTACAGAAACTGACTGCTAAAACCATATTCTCCCTCCCTCTCTCTCTCTCTCTCTCTCTCTCTCTCTCTCTCTCTCTGAATCTGCAATTGCTGTTGAAAGCCATTTGCATCACTGATTTTCATTCCTGACAGCACGGTTCTCTGGTTTTAACTTTCATTGAAATATAAGCTGGCAAATTAAGCTCACAAATCCTGGTTAAGTGAATTTAAGTGCAACTGTGGTGATCTGGTGTCTTTTGTATTTTTATTATACTTCCTGATGAAGACGCTTTGCATCTTTGACCCCCATGTATGTGTTGTTTGCACACAAAAAGACATTGAAGCCGCCAGAGGTAAAGAGGATGGTCCATCTCTCTTATGTTTCACCCCAGCATACCTATGACATCGTTAATTGGCTTGTCTGATAACAGATAGGATTGACAACAATGTCTTTGAAGGAACATAAAAGCACAAGGTAGAGCAACTTTAATTACGGAAAAGTATGGTAAACAAAATAGGCGTCACTGAGAATTCAGGCCAATAGCTAAATCTTTCAATTTCAATGATAGTTTGAGCTCCACTCATATTTCCACAGGGTGCCATGCTTGTAAAGCTGAGTTTTCCTCCTATTGGCTACTGAATGTGAGGAATCTACCATTTGACGTCTTATCTGGCGTGACAAGCTGCATACCCTGCTGGGTGACCATTTGTGAAATCGGTCAAGTTCATAATACTCTTTCTACTTTAGTGAGAGTCATTCCTTCATTTTTTAAAGAGAAGTCTCAAGTTTTGTGAATTCTGACCTGGAGGGGGCATGGGGTAGGTCTGTGAGTCACAAAGAGGCGGTCTTTCTCTGCAGAGTGCATGTGATTCTGCTCCTCTCTCCATATCTCAGCTGACTCGTGGTTTTGCAGTGATTGTGCAATTGCTTTACATGGGAGCTGCAACCTTTACTGAAAGGCTGCTGGATTTCCCTTTGCAGTTTATTGGGCCGTGAGATGTAGTTTCTAACTCTAACCCAGTTTCCTCTCACAACATTTTGAGAACATTGTGTTTCCGATTAAACGCTGGCAAATGTGAGAGCGACGAACAAAACCAACACCTGGATGGTTAGAAGGTAATACATCCCATCAAGCGACAACCGAAATGAACATAAGCTGTTCTGGGCCTTTCAATGTTTCCTGTGTGGGCATAGGAAAGGGTTAAAAAGTCCTGTTCCATACCGTGTGGGTGGGTTTTCGAACTGTACTGTTTGGTACATGTGAATAAAAACACACCCCTGTACAACATACACACGCATAAACACGAGCACATGCACGCACTCTCATGCGCATATACACAGCGGAAACCAGGGCAAAGTGGGACATGGGGCAACGTGAAACACCCCCAATAAACTCTTTCTTTATGCTACCCTCTATCTAAGCTCATGCGCCAAGAAGACTGCATGGATGCTGCATCATTTGTGACCGGCATCGTGGGAATGAGTCAAATATGTGTGCTTTTTATGGAAAATATCGTTTTCCCATATATTTAAACTAATAATCCAAAAAAGCATATTATCTGATAACTCAGTATAAGCACAATATAAATTATCTCGAAAGCCATATTAATGATGGATGGAGGTAAACTTACTTTATACATGCTAATATGGCTTACAAACAATGGCCAACATGACAGCGTTGCATGTTGGGAGAAATCTCATACGGTCGGGGAAAAGTGGATTGGGCAGAGTGGAACACTTTGCCCCAGAGCGTTCCACAAAAGTATGTCAAGTATTGTCAGAAAATCCAGAATTTGCAACTTTCAAGTATTCAAATGATTCAAGTGTAACTTGATGCCCTAATCTAGATCATGAAAATCAAGTGTTTCAGAGTGAACGACCATGACCAGGCCAACTTAAAGGCCATTCAGAACTATGCAAGTATTATCAGGCCATAATGGTAAAACGATGTAGCAGGACAGTACTGTACCAGGAAGTAAATGATTTTGACATTGCAGACCTCCAGGAGAAGCATTCCATTTTGCCCCGTCCGGTGTTTCACTTTACCCCGAAGATCCGGGGCAAAGCGGAATTTGTATACTGAACAACAAAAGAAACGCACGTGAATTAAAGAGAGAATGGAAAATAAGTTTGCACGCGATTATTTTAGAAAATCAAATTTATTACCAGCGCGTGCACATTTATACTCATTTCATCAAACTTTCCTTTATTTTTGAATAAGAATACATTAACTAACTAGCTAACCTGCGTTTCTTTTGTTGCTCAGTATATATTTTTTTCAAGTTCATGCCATTTAATAAAACTAAAATAATTTGAGAAACATTATTGTGTTATTTGTTAATAGTAAGCCTAAGGCAAGATTATAAACCCAAGGTTTTGCTTTACTTTACTATAAAATCCTGTTTTGGCTGGCCAAAAATTTTTGGTCCGCTTTGCTCCAGGTTCCGTTATGCATGCATGCACGCACTCACACACACACACACACACGCAGATACACACACATGCACACACATACATACACACGCGAACACACACACATTTAAACTGGAAGGAAGATCATGTCTTTCAGTTTTAGAGCCTTTAAGGAATGAACCAAACAATTTCTCCCCCATAACTCTCTCAGGCCATGAGCAGACAGTGAACAAACAGCCGTAACTTTGTCCTTAAATACTCCCGCAAGTCCGCTGGGGATTTTTTTTTTCTTTTTTTTACTGCCTGGATATTATGCCACGACCGAGCTTCAATAAGGGAATTCCTTTGCCAGTTTAATAACTTCAGTTTATGTGCACCGCTGTCCCAGGAAATTACGTGGAATGGCTTATTGAATAAGGAACTTCAGGTTTGGGAATTTGCCAGTTTTGCCTTATTTCAACTCCAATTAACAGATAAAACCATAATCTCAGTCTTCAATGGCAGTTGAAGGCTGCGTAGATCAGTGATCTTCATTCTGGATGCTGGCAGGCAGCAGGGTCTGCTGGGTTTTGCATTCACCGTAATAACAGTTGTCAAATCAGACTCAGATGTCCAGGTGAGGTGAGTTGGCTTCACTTGACCTATTATAGCAAAAGAGTCCAGTTCTACAGAATCAGGAAGCATAAAAATGTCAGGAGGGAACATGGAATGGATCTGAGTGAGTGAGAGGAGGCCACTGAGTATTTGTGATCTAACTCCTTTCACCATTTCTCAGCTGACTCTTGTGGTTTTGCAGTGATTGTGCAATTGCTTAAAATGAGAGCTGCAACCTTTACTCAGACTGTTGGTTATCACTTACCCATTGGCAGTTTTAAGTGGCGTGAGATGTCATTTCTGATATCACGGTTTTAACCCAGTTTCCTCTTGCAAGTTTCTGAGAACATGAAGTTCCCAGTTGAACACTGGTGAATGTGAAAGGGGAAAACAACGCTTGGCTGGTAAGATCCTGCTTTGCATAAGCGGCGACCGAAATGAACGTTCACTGCATTTTGCTCCTTTGAATGTTTCCTGTGTGGGTAGTAAAAACAGTTAAAAAGTACTGTTTGATACTGTGTGGGAGTGGAAAGGGTTAAACTGTACCATTTCCTACGTAAATGGGAAAACGTACGTAAACACAATTGCACACGAACACACACACACACACACGCACGCTCACAAACATAAATACACACGCGCACACACAGACACACATACACACATACACGCAGCTGCACATTGATATTACGAGAACCAGGCATCTTGCCTTGCATCTTGTTCTGAAAGCTGATGTCTGACGCACAGAAACCCCCCCCCGTCCCACTCACCGGTGCGGCATGATGGGGTGCCAGGTACGGCACAGCTTGAAAAGACCAAAGCATTCAGTCCTGTCTCTCACCCAGAGCATATCAGCAGTGCAAGCGGACATTTTAACTTGTGGTCACATTTGAACATTTCTCTGGGGCTTGGCTTCGCTGCTAGTCGGCTCTTCTGTGGGAGAGAATCACTATAGCATTACCTGCTCTGAGTGGCTGCTAGCTTTCCCAATAAAGAAAATGCTGCGGCAGCTAGCTGCTTTGTGAAGCGACTAGCTTTTCCAATGGAGAAAACACTGTAGCACAAGCTGTTGTGTGTAGCTATTAGTTTGCTTATCTGTGGATGAGAACACTGTAAAACTAGGTTCTGTTTGTAGCAGTTATTTAGCTTATCTTTGGGCGAGAAAAATAGCACTAGCTGTTGTGTGTTGATGTTAGCTCATCTGTGGACAAGAGCACTAACACCAGCTGCTGTGTGTTGCTGGTCGTTTGCTTATCTGTGGGTGACAACACTGAAACACTAGCTGCACTGTGTTGCTCTTACGTAGCTTTTCTCTGAGTGACAAAACTTTAATTCTAGCTGCTGTGTGTAGCTGTAAGTTAGCTTCTCTGTGGGAGAAAACACTAGACCTTTAGATGTTTTATGTACCTGTTGGTTAGTTTTCTAGTGTGTATGTGCGTGTGTGTGTGTGCGTACGTGCGTGTTATGAAACACTGTAGCACTATAGCTACAGTTACATTTTCTGTGGAAGAGAACATGTAAGCACAAGCTGCTTTGTGTAACGCTAGTTGTAAGTTACTCTGTGCGTGATGCTTGGTAGTAAAATTTTCAAACTCCATTGGTAAATCTTGCAGTCAAATGACTGCATCTCATTGGCAGTTTTTTTTTTTGGTCAAATTGAGCAAAAAAAAAGTAATAAAAATAGATCTAAATAAGAATTTTTAAAAAGAATGTGAAGAGATGGACTTAATTTTTAGTTGTTGTAGGTAGCAGTCTGACAGTGAAACGTTTTTTTTTCCACTTAAGTGCAAAAAATTTGTTTCATTTACACGTTACATGGATCAGTTCAAATCATCTTACTTCACTGCCAATGCTAATCTATTCTTTTCAAAAGGCAAATGTAAAAAAAAGTAGCCGACTTGAGATTCAAAGTCTCAATAAATTAGCTGTAACTGACTTATTTCCATTTTTTTATTTATTTTTATTTTTTTACAGTGTAAGGTCTGCATCACACAGCAGAGATACAAGGTTAGCTGGATAACTGCTCTAAGACAAGGGCTGAACTTTCCAAAATATTTAACTCCATCAGAAGTAGAGCACCCTGCTTCAGGTTTTACATTGTGTAGTTATCCAGTCACATTGAAACATAGTACTTTGGTACTTTGGTACTAAAGTACTTTGGTGTATTCCGTCAACTGCACCTGAGAACCTTACCTATTCAGTGATGAGCTCGATCTTTTCTTCCCCGCCTTGTGGCAATAATAATTAGATTTTCAGCTTCAATCACCTGAGCAATTGTACGACCTCTGGCTGCATGATGAGGGAATTTCCGCATGAGCTGTTGAACATAATCTTACCGTTTATCTTATGTACACTTTGATTTGGCCAAAGTTTAAGTTTATTGTTTGCAGGGCGGGAACTTTCAGCCAGGCCTGCAACTGCTCCTGGCTGGCCCTCCGGTTAATGGCTGAGTGTGTGAAATAGGCGTTGTGTCTGAATCAGTGTACTTGCCAGTGCTAGAGTATGCAAGATGTTAAGCTTGTGATTTTTCTTTTTCTTTTTTTGTAAGTGTACTGACAGTCCTATGGTGATATTTATTTCTAAAATTTTACTGAATGTTTTAAAGTCCATGCTTTACAACCATATTAGTTCCGTAATGATGCAGCTTTGGTGACGTTATTGCTCGAAACAAGGGATATTTTCACATTCCTCCTGAATAGTATGCACTTAGTAGTACAAAGTCTTCATGATATATAGAGCAGCCTTTATGATTCGGATTCAGCCAAGGACTGCAAGTTCCAAACCAAGTGAGAAAGCGGGGGGCGTTATTTAATTAAAGAAAAAAAAAAACTACATCTACCTAGGCAGCCAGATCCTGTTTCCAAGGGGAAATTCCAGTTTTCAAATTATTCTGTACTAATATGGTCCATGTTTGTGATCCTGCCCAGACAGTGTAAAACCCAGTGAAAGCAACTGATGGTTGAAAATTACCGATAGTAGTAGAAAATCATTTCAAACATCCTGCTGGCAGTTTTATATAACTTTTTTGACAAATTTTGAATCTGCAAACTGAATAGTGAGCCTAACTCTCAGTGTCTGTGAAAGAGAAAAGTTCCCTGATTTTTTTTTTTTTTCCAGCAAGGAAAGTGTGGCAGGAAACGACCTCACTTCCTGCTTCAGTCAGTTCGCAGATCACAGGAAGTGGAGACAGTGGTGTGTTCTTCCTAACGTGTGGTACAACAATGCAAAGCAGTTTATGAGTGCTGCACAGCTGTTCGCGTCTGCCTTTCATGTTTAAATTTGGGCAAGGCAGTGACTGAAGAGACTACTTGTGTAAGATACTTGAGTTTGCTTATGATACAAAATACCAGCAGGATTGCATGACCCAGGTCAGATGGGAAACATTATGAACATTGGAAGAGAGAGAGAGAAGGAGAAATTACTGTTGGAGCAGAAAAAAAGAGCAAATAGCTGTGCAAGGATTTTGAATCAACTGTGACCACCCTGCTAAACACAAAAATGCATGCTGCAACCTTAACAAGGCCATGACAATAAAAACAGACGCAGCTTTCAATTAAAAACACAGAGCACAAAAAATGCGAACAAAGGGCATATTGTGAAATGCTCGCGTTTAATTTGAACATGGCTCTCTCGAGTGCTGGTTTCACTCCCTGAGTCAGAGTCGGCACTAAACTTCAGGTCGTCTGGGCGCTGCGGTGTCTTATAAACAACAAGTGTTGCTGCCAATAAGAGAAAGTGTCCTGGAAAGTACCAAGAATGTCCCTAGTTAGAGGGGAAATTATCTCGCTTCATCCAGCTGATAAACTGAATGCTTCGACTGAGTGAAATAGGATGTGAGAACCGCGAGGAGGAGGGGTGTGTACGTACATAACATGACTTACACTGAGAATCAGGCAGGCAGGCTTGCGCTGAGCAGTATCTTTTGTCCTCATTTGTCTTCCCCTTTTATTTACCAGAGCAGACTGAACACCCTGGGACAGCTGAGGTTACCTCTCCCCCACTTCACTGGAGGTCCACCCAAATGCCTTGGCACTGAAACCATGTACTGCAAGTCGATAGTTTTTGATTTATTCATTTAAGGCAGGGGTTATCAGCCTTATCCAGAGAGGGCCAGTGTGCGAACAGTGGTTTTTATTTATTTATTTATTTATTTTTTGTGACGATCCAGTTATACACCTGCTTCTGCTAATCAATTCAACTCAATTTTATATGTTTAGCACTTTTCACAATGGAAATTGATCCAAAGTTTTTTTTCTTTCTTTTTTTTTACAGAACAGGACCAGAACTCCCGAGGAGCAAGCCAAAAAGCGACAGAAAAACTTCCACATAGGAAGAGACCTTGGGCAGAATTTGACTCCGAAAAGGGGGAACTCAACTGCCTGAGATTGCTTCCAGAGAAATGAGGATAGATGGGGAGGGAGAAGATTGGAGAATAATAGAAAGGACAAACACGGACGAGGAGACAGGAAAAATGTGCCACATTTCAGAGTGAATGGACAGACAGCAAACCTATCAGAACTATCAATTGCATAATATAGTCCAATGCAAGCATGCAAGTGTAATGAAGTTTAAACAGCTAAAAATACAAAATGATCAACCCTTAAAACAGTGGGCACCAATCCTGTTTGTAGAAATCTACTGCTCAGTATGTTTTCACTCCAACCCTTAGAAAGCACACCTCACACAAAAACTAGAGATCCATTTCAGCTGTTATTTATTTGAGTCAGGCGTGCCAGATTAAGGTTGCCTACAATATGGTGGATCTCCTGGAAGCGAGTTGGTGATCACTGCTCCGTTTGGTTTGGTGAAGACTTTGAGAAGAAGAATCAGGTGTGTAACTGCTTAATTGGTGAGCCAATCCTATGCCAGCCCTTTCTAGATAGAGCTGAGATCTCCAGCTCTTAGGTTTAAGATCACAAATACGTGATTAGCATTTCCCTGCTAACTGATAAGAAGCTTCTCACTGAACCGGCTAATGCTAATGATCATTTATTGTAACTGACCTGAAACATTTTCTAATTTGCCATTCTAAGGTAAAAAAGACACCTCAAAAACTATCTTTCTGAAACATTGAGGAGGCAGAGCATTCTGTGGAAGAAGTCCACGGGTCAGTATGCCCGTTGCCCCTGCTAATAATGGTGTGACGGGGTCAGGCGGGCAGACGTCTGGCAGATTACAGGCCAGGCAGAAAACACAATGAGGCCGTGCCCTGCCGACATTCAGCACAGGAAGGAGCTGAAAGGAGTTCCTGCATAGGCAGGAACCGCAGCGCAGGCAGGAACCGCCTCACATGATGGCCCCTGATAACATCTCAAGCAAACAAAAAACAACAACAACAAAAACAAAAACCTTGCCCAGAAATCAGAGCGGGTGGCAGGGGGAGTTCTTGAAATTTTAAAATAGACTAGCATAAGAAGAAAGCCTGCATTTTAAAACTTAAATCATTTGTACAAGAAAGTATGTATTTTGTGCTTATGCATTATAAATAAATCAATAAATAAAGACGTAAATATTACCTCATCTAAAAGGTTTAATGCATTCTGATCTAGGTGGTCTGGGAGACATGATGATATCCTGAAAGGTTTCAACGTACATTTGACCTATGGTTATGTAAAAAAAAAATTGTGAATAATACCGTATAATAGTGTCTACCAAATACTTCAGTGTAAAATGTGAGAGAATGATGGTCAGCCTCTCCCAAAAGCTCCTAGACCCGGCTTCATGCCTCTCGGCCCTCTCAAATGAACCAATTCACCATTTCAATTCTCTTCTCCCGTCCTCTTTGACCAGGTGTCTCCAAACCTCAGCGAGGGCAGAGTGATGGAGAATGACAGACAGAACCAAAGGCTTCAAGTTTTCCGAGGTTCATGTCGGGGCCGCACGGTGCTTAGCGTAGGAAAAGATGAATGAACTCTAGAAGACCAGTACTGTTTGGTGCCATTTGCCCCTGATGTAGATCTTGTTCAACATCTATCGGAGGTAAGAGAGAGAAGCATCTTCCAGCTTTTTGAGTTTGGTCATAACAAACAGAGACCAGGTGATATGACTTAGATCCACTAAAGAGCTTCTTTTTTTTTTTTTTTTAGGACGCGTTTTCAACATTCTGAATGTGTGCTCACAAACTCCAAACTCCGCTTTCAATTGCAAGTTGTGACTCTTCCACATTGGAATGTTCAGTTAGTTTAGTTCAATCAAATCATTAATGATCTCCTGCCTTAAAGAATTAAGGGAGCTTTGGCCACAGTGCAAGCACCATGATTTGTTTAATGAACCTGCCATCAAATAATCATTTGCTTGTAAATGCACACGTTCAGGCCATACCCAGGTTTAGGAGCACTCAAAAGCTTTAGAGCCTCATAGAGGTCAAGGCACCTCCTGCTAAAAATGTATAGCGACCTTGCTGTTCGCACTGTGGAAACTACTGGTATTCACAACTGGGTAGTCGTAGCCTATTGGTAAATCTTTACATGAGATCTGATCTTGAAGTTTCACTGACCAGTTTTGTCATATTTCACTAAAAAGTAAAAAAAAGAGAGAATTATAGGTCTAAATACATGAATATATTTTTTAGCCTGGCTTATTTTTTGTTTGTTTTTTGGAGTGCAGACTTTGAGTATGAAACTCTATTAACATGCTCTAAATCACAGAGCAAACTATGCCTCTGCCTGATTAAGAAGGTTTTATTAGGCTTTCTCCTCCACTGGACCATCATGAGCAGGAAATTCTGTCTGAGCAGGAGACCAGGAAAGCAGAGAGAGCGTGAGTAAGATAATCTCTATAAATCCTGTGACTCCATCATGGTTCAAAACTCCCTTTTCTCGTTTGGAGCCGTTTAATCGCCTTCCAACTGCTGTGGAGAAGGTGGACTTATGGAACAGGATGTAAATCAAAAGCGGAGCGAAGCACGTTCGCGGCCAGGACATTGCTTCAACATCATTATTATTTATCCCCCCCACACTCACATTCTAGATGTTTGAGGAATGCTTTTTGGTTTTATTTTTATTTTTTTACAAGAGGCTTCAGCCCTTTCTAGATGAAACGTTTGTTATGCGGTGAATGATCTCAGCTGCGGTAGAGGGAGGATTTGTTTTGATTGCGAGCCTGGTAGCAAGGCTGCCTGGTCCGAACGCAACCCTTGCTTATCCAGCCCCAGGCCTGTTCCACTACCCCCCCAATGGCCCTCTCACCCAACTCCCTTCGCCCATCCTTCAGCTGCCCCCAAAGCCAAAGGAACAACAACCAAACCAACAGCCAGGGCACTGTTAGTACACAGGTGAAAAATCTAAGCCCATCAACCATTAATTTGTTAACCCACCATGCCTGCATGCCGTCAGCCAATTGAGAGCCAGAAAGGACAAAAGGGGAGCAGAGGAGCCTACAGCCTGTTGGCCACTTGAACAATTCAATGGCTGAGCCTATCAAATCTTCGGCCACTCGAGTGCTCAGACCTATAACTCTACGCTGCTTAAACTTTCAACCCGACAAACACTGGAGCGATTGATCTGCCTTCACTTTCATCCTTTCAACCGCGCAAAACCTCAACTGTTTAAATCTTTCCACTCTTCAACCCCTCAACCCTTCAACTGATCAAAACCTCAACCCATCAACCGTATAAACCCTCCAACTCTTTAAACCTTAGACACTTACAAACATTCAGCCGTTCAGACTATCACTGCTTTAGGTCTTCGACCCTTTGACCAATTTCCCCTTCGACCTCTCGAGGCTCCCAACAGAGCTCCAGCTCCCCAGCTGTAACTCAGCAGGGCAGATTCTCCTCTCAGGAAGCGCAAAACGGAAATAAAAACTCTGTCTCCACTGCTCTACCAAACACGAACAGACCCCAACCCCCCCCAACCCCACACACTGACAGCTGTCTTAGATTATGGCTGTGAAAAACGCGCCCGTCACGCCAGCAAGTACCCCTCCAGCATTCCACAAGTATGACGGCGCACTTTCTCTCATTCTACTGGCTCTCTCTGTCTCCCTTTCTCTCTTTCCCTCACTCTCTCCTTTCCTCCCTCTATCCCTCTCTCTAATGCTCTGTGGCTATGTACAATGTCTGCCTCTCTTTCTCTTTAGCCCTCAGCATCACCGAACGGCGTGTGGGTAAAATTGAGATCATTTCACTATTTCGATTACTGCATATGAGATTATTATTACTTGTTCCGTAAAAAGACTCAGTTTGTCGTGGAAAGATTGACTCACATGTCTGAAATTTGTCCAAAGTACAAACAAAAAACAAACCTCGCCCCTTGATCAACCCACGCACGCACCCCCACACACACACACACACACACACTCTCGGACCTTTTAACCAAGAGTTTTCTCTGCAGACCTGCCATTCAATCGTGTGTTGTCGCCGTGCATCTTCATGAAGTGTCCAGTATGCAGACTTAAGCTAGTCATGGATACACTTGTCTGCAAACTCAACCCCATTAGAAATGTCCCCTAACTGGTCCATATATCCATACGAAAGACCACATGCGCATACACTGTGTCTCATACATAAAATGATGCCAAGACTTGCAGAACAAATTGAAATCTTAACCGACTCCATGCTGAAACAGGTGGAAAAGATGAGGAGTATGTTTAAGATGGAGAGAAGCAGAGACAATAGAGAGAGAGGGCACAGCGATTGCTTGAATGGAACGGACTATAAATGCCTTGACCCCCCCCCCCCCAACAAACTGCTCCTGCACCAACCCCCCCCTCCCGCTCCCCACATCTGAGGAAATCTACACTTCTGTTTCCCCTGAAGGGAAAACCTCACACAAAACCACAAAGTGACCAGAACACAGACAACCCCGAACCCCCTCCGTTCCAAACCCCAGTGTCCAAATCCTTGTCCCTCCGCCCGCACAAACACCGCATGCCCTATATTACAGAGCGCCAAACCACCTCGTAATAATAACAGTATGTTAGTATCCCCCCCCCACCCCCTGACCCTGTTGTTTTTCTTACTAACATCTTCATACATTTGTTTGTTCCTGTCTACAGAACCATTTTGAGTGGTTTGTATATGAATACTCCCCCCCACCTCCTTTGCCAGAGAGCTCTTTGTGATTTTTTTTTTCATGCGGTCGTCTTTCTCTTACCCGAGATTAACAATAACAACTGAGGGAGATGGGAGGATGGAGGATGGGGGCTCACACGGCAAGCGGCTTCAGATGTGGCCACCGTATTCCAGTCAAGTCTTCAGGCTGTGATGTTGGCCAGGCCTGTGTAAACACACTGCTGGTGCCCTGGCTCTATCGAGAGCACCCTTGCACAGTCCCCGGTTTACTCACAACCCCCCCCCCAAGATCCTTCTCTGCGCTCCAGATGTCGATCAAGATCCAATTCTCTCTGCCAGTAACCAGCATGAAAGTGGTATTGGCTATTCATTATTTATTGTTGTGTTTTGGTCCCTTTTTTTAGCCTGGGAAAGTTTAGTCGTTCATGATTCGGTATGCTCCAAGCGGGGGAATGAATTTTGTATGCACAAAAGCCAACACCTCAATTAAGAAGCACAAGGCAATTTCTTTTTGGAAAGAAAGAAAAACTTCCTCATAAATTAGTTTAACTGCCTATTTCCTCCCTCTGAATGACTCTCACCCCCCTCCGCCAAATTAAAATCCTTTTTCCCATTTTATTTCTGAAAGGGGAGAATAGTGTAAATAAAAGGGTTCATGTCCGTGTAAAAGGCAAGCAGATGCTTCACATCAGATTTCATAAACAAGACAGTACATTTTCATTAATCATACTGCTAAATGGGAAAGTCTTATCGTGAAAAAAAAAAGTAACTTGTTAAATTGCAGACGGTTCCAGGCTATCTTCTCCACAGCATTTTAGCTGAGATAAATCATAGCTTCTCTCTTTAAACAAGACATGGGCCCCATTCCCTCTCTCTCTCTCTCTCTCTCTCTCATGTACGTTTTACATGATAAACAAAAGAACAGAAACTTGAAATCAGTTTCATAATCACCGCTAAAATATGAAGCTCAAAACTAGGAAAACAAAGTAATCCCACCGATGAATTTCAAAATTTCCTTATGCAAACGTGTGCAAGCAAGCCAGCGCTTTGCGCCAAGGTGGCTGACCTTTTGTGCTGAAATCCGCAGCATGTGTGTGTTGGCCTGGGTCCTCTGTGTGACATGGAAAGGTGACAGAGAAGGTGGGGGGTGGTGTGATGGGTCTATTACCCTAACGTGTCCTTGTAAGCATTTTGAGGACATCCACAGCACGTCCCGCCCTCCCAACCCATGTCTCCAGCTGTGGTCCCAGAAGCTCTGCTCTGGTTCTCCTCATCAGAGTGGACCAATCAGAATTTAAATGCAGAATTTAATCTTGGCTGAGACTGAAATCCAAACAAACCATGTCAATGACAAGATCAAGCCTTGGTGAATTCATTAGTGTCCACGCAATCCAGGACTATTTTAACTCCTCCTAGTTAGCTTGACGCTGAAAATGACTGGGAAGTTTGATGGAGCTCGCAAAAGCTCTTCAGAACATGACATAAATTCAGGATATGGTTTAAGCACTGTCTCCTTGGGGATACTGCTGTCTTTTTTAGAATTCAGTACCTCTTTCCCCAGAAGTACAGACAGTGTAGGAACTTTTCTCCAGCCTGTCTGCAATTTGTCCCTCAACTTCTTCCTGCTGCCAAGATTTTCAAATGTGGGTGGAAAACGGCCAGTACATCTTTTATAAAACCTGACCAAGCAAAAACATAAATACACAAGCACACGGCACACACAAACACGCACATCCGCACGTACATGGTAACTTATGCACGCACCCATGACCATGCAAAGAAATACATGCACACCCACATAAATATGCACAGCACACACATACACACACGTGTGCGCGCACCCACACAGGCACACGTGCACTGACGCACACGTACACACGCACGTGTGCATACACACACAAATTAGGAGCATTATGCAAAAGTTCATATTTGAGCAGTGCACTTTTCCTCACTGCGAAGAGTCCTCCTCAACAGCCATTTCCTTTAAAATTATTATATGATGTCGACACCAGTAATTTATATGAATAAACTATTTGACTCCATTTCAATTATATCCTGTTTTTCAACAAAAAATGGCAGAAGGCTGAGATCATTTCCCACTGCAGTGCTATGGTGAGTGACCAGTAGATACACAGCTTGCCATGTAGGGAAGTCAACAAAACAACTCTGTGAGAAAGCAGGAGAGATTTAACTTGCGAGTCTGATAATTAGACTTGTGCAAAACCAGCGAGCCCTAAAGCTCCCGCTCACTGTAAATTTCTGGACTGGAAATCCCCATTAGAATTAATAAAGATCAACAAAACTGTTACATTTGAACTACAACTCTGCAAAAAAAAACCCCGCTCAGGTCATTCAAGGGGCTTCGAGGAATTTGAGCAATCGTCTATGCAAAAAATGAAAGGTCGTTCTCAGAACAACGACTTTCAACAACGAAACTAACAAACGCTGACTGCTTGAACTGCATTGCATTGACAAAAAGAATGGCGTTAGTTTCAAGTATCTAGCTTAAATAGAAATGAAGTTTTGGGTCAAATTGTGTTTTCAACCTTTTGTGTGACCTTGACCTTTGATGTAGGAACTTATACTTAAGTATAGATTTGTGGCGAGTAACCTATGCTAACATGTCTCAAAGTTCTGTTAAGATTGGTGCAGAAATTTCGAACACTTTCAAGACTACCACACTTTCAGTGCACAGCTTGCTAATGCATAGGTCTGTTGCATATGCATGATAACAGTGAACGATTGCAATCTTATCGTCTACATCAGTTCTTTAAAAAAAACCTCTCCCGGAGTGCCACTTCTCCCGCATGTTTTAGAGCTCTGCCTGCTCCAGCACAGCTGAGTCAAATGATCGGCTCGTTATCGCTGAGGATGCTTGACAATGAGCGAATCATTAGAATCATCCGTGCTCGCGGGGAGAGATATAAAACATGCAGGAGTTACGGTACTCCAGGAGAGGTTTGAGAAGCGCTGATCTACATCATCTGTGACCGTTGACGAGAATGAAAGAATTATTCCAGAAATTATATCAATCAACTGAATATCGCTATGGAAAGCCCTTCTAGAAACTTCAAGAAAATGACCGTTCCCCAGCTGAAAGCTTCTTTATATGGCTTCTACGCTCGGTATCGTATGGCCATGTACCCATAAGCACGTACGCTAAAGTAACTTGCTGCGGCTCGGCGAGACCAGAAGCAACTCGAACGCCAAACTATCCCAAAAGGCATCGGAAATGGGGCGTAACTGCAACGTCAGGGCATATTTTTTATATTGTCGATTGCTCACATTGGATCACCATTTAAAAAGGAAAACTACATCTGTTGAAGTTTTCACTGGCCATTAACACTGCGGTAAAAATCAGCTCCATTGATTTTAATCGTTATTTCATAACTTCAGCCTTTTAATTTAATCATAATGACATTTAGGTTTTATAATGAAGCCACAGCCTGGCTTTGCCTCCCACAATGAAACATAGGGACTCATTACAACTGTGTTTAACCACCACTGTGTTTGACTGTCGTTATGATGTTCTTAGGTTGGAATGTTGTGCTAGCTTTATGCCTTATGTAATGAGACCTATGTCTTCAAAAAAAAAAGCTCCATGTTTGATTTATCAGTCCAAAGAATATCGTCTTAAAAGTCCTGGGGTCTTCAAGATTTTTTTTTGGCAAATTTGAGGTGAGCCTTTATGTTGCTTTTGGTCAGCAGTGGTTTTTGCCCTGCAGTTCTCCCTAAATGACATGTCTACCTGGTCTCTCTCTTATTGTGGAATCATGAATACACACCTTAACTAAGGCAAGTGAGGGCTAATACCCCTTGGATGTAAGTCTGTGTTCTTTTGTTACCTCCTAGATGAGTTGTTGATGTGATCTTGGCAAAAATTTTTGTAGGCCGACAACTCCTGAGACGTTTCACCACTGTTCCAAGTTTTTAAAGAAAGTTACCAATAATGTAAGTTAACGAACAGGGCCACTCCCAATGCGCCTTCCAATTCATCCTTATGCCTAAATATACCTCCGACATTCCCACAATCCCCGCTCATCTCATTTCTACGTCCCTCCCTTCCCCTCTCCAAGAGGGAAGGAAGAAACAGCCACCAGCTGGGACCCCCGGACTCCGACAAGAGATGCAAACCCCAGGGGCGGAGCCAGGGGTGGCCACGACCACCATAAATTAAACCTCGGCCATGCGCCCCCCCATTGTTTTGCCGGCAACTTTTTCTGTGCGCAAGTGTTCCCACAGGGATGCAATTCAATTTCAAGCAAGTAATTCTCCACCACTAACGATGGAGGCAGTAATACACTCAACTTTACTTTCTTATAAACTAACATAATTACAGAAGAAGAAGAAGTGGTAGTTGTGGTTCATGAGCTCCATGCATAAAACATCCTTGGCTCTACGAATGAAGGTGCCAACTACACTATATTGATAGGGTTCGCTCAAGCAACTATGTTGAGCAACAGAAGAAACGCAAATTAGCTAGTCAGTTAATGTTCTCTAATCGTTGCTCAGTCAAAGTGACCGCAAAACAAAGAGAAGTTTGATGAAACGAGTTTAAATGTGCACGCAGTAGTAATAAATTTGATTTTCTGTAATAATTACGCACAAACGTATTTTCCGGTCTGTCTTTAATGAACTTGCGTTTCCTTTGTTGCTCAGTAGCTCGTTGCGCTCAAGTGAAGCAGCCGTAAGTAAAATTTGCACGTGGACTCCCAGTAATTTTCTCCTACTTTAAAATTACATTTTCAAAAACACTTGCGTGCGAGTCAATGTTATTTTGGTATCGCTGCTCAGAGCGACATTTTGTCTCCCTTTTTTGAGGAGGAAAGCGGCACCCTTCTAATGGGTAGATTGAAATGCGACTCGGTTTCAACGTTAAATGCTAACAGACATGTCATGTCTTACGCATTCGGCATAGGTCTGATGCATTTTTAGGCGTATTCACCGTAGTCCGCAATTATTCATTGCAGGCTTAATGAGATTCTCTCGCGGTATTAAATTACTTGTGCATTGACCTCACCACAAGTAACATGGAATGCGATTATGACTCCCAACTTCTCGCGCTTATCTTTACTCAGGGATTGGAAACAGTGCATGTGTTTCATGATCGTTTAAATTGTTTTAATGAGATAAGACCATTTGAAACGTCGTTATGCAATTCCGTTGCTTCCAATCCCTTAATAAAGACAAGCCTGAGAATTCCTGAGTCATAATTGATTTCCGTGTCACTAGTGGGGAAATCCACCGTAATGCATGTGAAACTGATTAACTTGATGTACAACGACTTTAATTCCGCGAGTGAATTTCTTCAGTGCGCCTTGATTGAATAATTGTTGTGTGAACTTCACCGAGGATTATGACTCTCTGATAAGATAACTGCTCAGACTATGGGTGCAGCAGCTGCCTCACGAGCTCCGGACCTCAAAGTTTTTGCACACAACATACTGATATCGGAAAGCAAAAGTCTTGAAGCTAAATTCTTCTTTTCGCATCTTTATTACAAAATTGAAATCATAAAAATAGAAAAATAATACACTTTTGACTTTTCTTAGTAAATTAACTGAATTTAGTGCGGTGGTAGGAAGGTCGAGTCGCATCAAGGTCCAGTGGCTTCTGCCGTTTTGTGGGCTCACAATGTATTTATACTATCCACACAGCAGCCAATGAGAACACCATTCTATTGCGTCATTAGTCACTAGCCAAACCTTCATTCCACATTACAACACGGAACAGAAAATACTTCAAACCCAAACATCTCAAACAGAAAATTGATTCAGATTATCTTAAATTTTATGAGTAGAAAATGGCTCCAACATGGACGTTTTCGCTATTATAAGAAATGTCGATGAATGTCCATATAGGTTATCAAATTACTCTCTGGTTTCCTCAATTCATTGTTCCCTGGTTGAGCATATTTGCTGTCAACCGAATTGTTTATATTGAATCATATGCCTAATAACAACATTGATAACAGGAAGCGCTAGGTAGCTCTGGCTACTCCTTTCCTCAGCTTCATCTTTGCCCCTGTCCCGTTAAAGCACTGCTCTCAGAAATGATCACTGCACAGCATGGATCGAGGGGATAGAGAAAAGTTTTTTTCTCCTGATTTGTAACAGCCAAAGCCTTTCTTCCCCCCTTGTCTTTTGGAGCTCTGTATAAACAGACAAAGCGACTTGTTCACTGTTTTAAATATTATGCAGATAAGAAGTATTGTCGTTGGATGTCAATTACAAGTAGCTAGCTTGTTAGCCACCATGTTAATTTTATTAACTACTAAGTCACTGCAGTCCCCGTGACGGTAAGGATACCAAGGTAGCTCAATGGTGACCAATTTCAGTCGCTAGCATTTGTTGGTAGTCAGCAGTCTATTCAAGTCAGTGGGACGGCTAATTAGCTAGCTAACACTAGAAAGTGATTTTTTTTTCTATTTAAGTAACAAATTTGCACTTCTAAGTTAACTTATGCATGACACGTTTTATTACAGCCCTTCAAATGAATATTGCTGCAAAAGGCAGGAGAATACAACTGTGTAGGTTTGTTTGATAAAAGTGCCTTCTGTAATATTCTTGTGTCGTAAATTGTAATTATCTTGTGAGATTTATCACAGATGAGAAAAACACTAATTTCACAACTGTTTCAGATCGTTTTGAAAATTAGTTTAGGCATACATGAAAAGCTTATTATGCGCGTGCTCATGGTATAATTCTACATGGCAGTCACTGTCTGTATAGCTTAGTGAATGAGTGACCAAGAAACACTACTAGATCTAGAGCAACTTGCCACGTAGGAAAAAATAAGACATCAGTTTCTGTGCCACCCCTATGTGAGCAATGGCCTCAGTCTGGCCACCCCAATGAATATTGTCTGGCTCCGCCACTGGCGACCCCCACCCTAAGTCTCGCCACCCGGGGGGCACCCAACGTCCGCACAATCACAGACCAAGTCCAACTCCACACCCGCCCCAGTCTCCTATCCGCCTGATCTCAATCCACAATCCCACCCAATACTCTTCTCTACTTTAGGAGTGGTCTAGAATTCATTAAATTTGTAGATAATGGCTCTCAACATGGTTTGCTGGAGTCCCAGAACTGTAGATATTGATTAGTGACCCTTTCCAAACAGACAGATGTCAACAACATTTCTCTTCAATTTTTTATATTTCTCTAGATCACAGCATCTTGTGCTGCTTTTTGCCTACTTCACATTGCCAGGCGGGTTCTCTGTAAATCAGGGGTGGGGAACCTTATCCAGAAAGGGCCTGTGTGGGTGCAGGCTCTCATTCCAACTAAGCAGCTACACACTTGATTCTACTAATCAACCTCTGGAATCTTTGCTAATGACTTTGGTTAGTAGTATCAGGTGTGTAATTACCTGGTTGAATGAAAGACTGAACCCACACGAGCCCTTTCAGGAAAAGGTTCCTCATCCTCGCTTTAAATGATGTTTAGGTTCAGCAGGACTGGCAGTAATCATACGTGGGTGTCTCAAGTGAAATTGCAAACAATTATCCATTGAACAATTTAACTTGTTCAATGGATTGATTTAGGCACTAAGGGAGAAATTAATTTTTCATGTGGGGTTAGATAGCTTTTTTCCTTCAATAAATGAAATCATTTAAAAACTGCATTTTGTGTTTGCTTGGGTTTTCATTGTCTAAAAGTAAAATCCAATTGATGATCTCAAACATTTCAGTGTAGCCAATACACAAAAATTGAAGAAATCGGGAAGGAGGGGGCAAATACTTTTTCACAGCACTGTAGCCAAGCCACATAAACATATAAACCCAAGTTTCTATATTGTTTACCGCAAAAGCCCACGATGCAGGGCAGATTCAGGAAGAGAGAGAGAGACCTTCCATCAGCCCCCTGTCTTTGCAGCAAATGCAGCCTCACCTCTCAGTGGAAAAACCACACTGTACCTTCCAGTGGCGTTCAAAAGAACAGCCCACATGAATATCGATCGCCTTCGCAAAGGGGTTTCCCCTGATGTATGAAAGGCCAGCGCGTGCAAAAACCACAGGTGCCTGTGCCACGCGGGACAGTTCCGCAGACGGCAAACAACGAACTATGAGAATTCAATGCTTGACTTGAGTTTCAGCAAACTTTCCCATTTGGGAATTATTCGGCGAGCCTGGACAGCTGCGCTTCTCTTTATGCTGCGTCTCGCGCTGGCGAAAAGCCCTCTCGCGTCATGCCCGCCGTCGGTATGGAAAACAAGTCAAATTCTTCAGGAGGGGGAAAGTACAGCCCAATAAGCAAATAACTATCTTTTCCTGTACTGACCTTCCTCTGAGGTTTTTTTTCTTTTTCAGTTGAATATTTTTCTGGAATGTTCTACTTAATTTTCGTGTGGCTTTCTGCCACCTTTGGAACACTTCAATGTACTACAGTGGGGGTTACATAGGTTTGGGTGGGTAGTGGAATTGACTACTCATGTTTTCAAGGAGTAAGGGATCTCAAGACCTCTTTGATTCAAATGCCTGCCTTGGCTTGGTTTTTCTCAGATACTGCATTTGCACTGGGCTCAGGATTTAGTTGTATGTCATTATTCCAGTAACCACTCTAATGTGTCTCCCCCACACGATCTTGCAGAGAAAAAACTTGCAGAGGTGGTGTTAGTTCATGTAGGGGACTGGGAGAGGAAACTGTACTTCCAGACACCCACAGTAATGGAAAGTCAGGCTAGAATTTAGTAATCGGGCCTTATGAAATCAACAAAAAAGCACACAGGTCCTCAAGATTATTTGATATGGAAGTTTCCGCTCTCACTATTACTGTAACAGGCCGACACCCACGTTCCCTCACACATAAATGGACACACAGATGCTGACACACACATATGGATAATGCCTGCCTCCTTTTTCTCCCTTTGTCTATCCTCTGCTGACAGCTCATCACGGAGATGCTGAAGAAAGGAGCTGTGTGTGTCTGGTCAATGCACCTCACCTCTCAACGCCATGCCAGGTCCCCCTTCAGACTCTCCCAGCACCTCCGCCGTTCTGTGTGTATACGTATGTGTGTGTGTGTGTGTGTGTCTACGTCTGTGTGAGTGTGTGTATATGTGTACATATATGTACCAGTGTCTAGAAAAGTATGTACAAACGTACAGTCTTCAGACAAAATCCCAAAGTACGAGTCAAAGTAAAAAAAAGCAAAAAATTTTTTAAAAAGGATAAAGTGAAGAGATAAAAAGGAGAGAGCATTTTTGAGAGAGGAGGGAGATGGAGAGTTTTCTGTGGTCTGGATGTGTGACAGGTTATCTGCCCTAGTCCCTGCTATCATTGCAGCTCCTTGTCTGTTTCCATGGCAGCGACAATGTTGTGATAACTGTAACTGTAAATACTCAGCATTCCCTCAGACCTGTCAGTCTGGAGTGAGGCTGAACTCTGACCCCTGACCTCTGACCTAACCAGCTTCTCCCCAACCTGGCAACAAACCCACTGTCCTCTTCCTCTTCGGAGGAAAGAAGACGTTATATAATTATTATAGTTAATATTGTCAGTGATAATGAGTTTTCTCAATCTCAGAAAACAATGTACACCCGGCACTCCAACAACAGGCCTGTACAGCAAGCCTATATTCCTCAGAATGTCCGCAGTCTGTAACAAGTTTTTTTGCACTTCGTGTGGCTACATTTTGTTCCCATTGCAATACAAAAAGTTTGTTGCTTTGAGCATCTCAGCTGAAGACGTGAGTGTTTTTTTCTTGTTACAAATTTCCCTCTTAATTTTAGTCGCCAGAATAGTGAGGCTATTTTCCTTCTGTAATTGTACAACGTAGAATGTACTATATGTCGGGGAGACGACATGCGAAAGAATACAGACAACAGTCAGCTGTGTCCAGCTTCACATTAAAATAATGTCATTCACGCTTTTCCGCGCCCACCCCCTTCCTAATATTCCATTTCCCAAAGCAAGTGGTCCAAGACCATTCCAATTCCCATTACTGCTCCCGGGCTTTTGTCAGGTGGTCCCAAATCAGGAACTGCAGGGCAGGCACATCCGTGGCCCGAACAGGCCAAAATACAAGTCTCCTTCTGTGGAAGTCGCGCATCATGGCTGGAATTAAAAGAAAACACGTAAGACGGAAATTGTATTAAATTGCATGTTAAAAGGCAGGAGGCACTCAGGGCTGCAAGCTGGCCAAGCTTTCTTCTCAGAAAGACCCGGGTTTTTTTTAAGCCCGTGGGGATGTAGACGCCTTTCTGTTTTTATAGCGCTGTTTTTCATCCACAGAATACTTTTCCTTCCTTAGTCAACCAAGGAATCAGATTGTGCAATATTTGCTGATTCAGAAATCCTGGCAAGCATTTGCGCTAGATATACAATGCAAGTATGAGTGTGTTCCACGGGTAAAAAGCAGGATTACTGAGGTAAAGAAAGCTCTGCTAAAGAGATAGGCAGAAGGGCTGCAGGGAATGATCACTCTTTTAGTCTGACAGACGGAGGATAACGAACAAAGCATATGTCTTTAAAAAAAATGCAAATGGCCATCTTTCCTAACTGCATTAGGAGAACAGGCTGTTACTGGTTGGAGATAGGTAAACATAGTTTTGATTGATGAAAACAAAAACATAGGTCAGTTATGTACAAGCTACAAAATGCTTTATTAAAAAAAAAAAGTTGTTTCAACAATCCTGGTCAACATATAAAAAATATTAATAGCCTCTCCCCAGCATTGCTGACATCTGGAACCATTTTTTCCCCTCTTTTTTCCACCTTTCATAATTTAACAGACTGAATTTTATTAAACTGCGCCATGTGTGCGACAATGAACTCATAAAGAGAGCACTTTTAATGGAATAAGAAAATAAAAAAAGAGCAAAGTCAGCCGGTTATGACGTACCTGATCCGAAGATGCGGTTGTCGTGTAGTTTTGTAAACAAGAAGCACACTTTAAAGTGTTGGGTGAAGGTAATCAAGGATGAAACATTAGTGTGGAGGGTGGGCGTGGCTCAAGAATGCCCTCATGCTCACTCAAAATGCTGAATGGGACATCACACCCAGCTGTTAACAACCAAAAATCCTGTCCCATTCAAGTCAATGAGGTAGTGTTTGAGCGCGCTCAGTTCGCCTCCACCCACAACAGTCATAAATCTCTGCCTCGATTGGGTTTAAAATTCTCTTGTTGCTGTCAGCAATTTCACAAATTCTCTCACTCTCTTTTCCTGGTAGCAACTCAATCCGCAATAATGTTTGTCTGGTATTGTCTTGTGGGCTTTTAA
Organism: Gymnothorax reevesii; assembly: GCA_029721435.1. Lineage (NCBI taxonomy): Eukaryota > Metazoa > Chordata > Actinopteri > Anguilliformes > Muraenidae > Gymnothorax > Gymnothorax reevesii. The sequence continues at coordinate 163,561,833 of CM056573.1, read as the reverse complement.
TTACCTGTTGTAATCCTGGCCATTATGAAAATGAGACCTTGCTCTCAACTGACCCAACTGGTTAAACAAAGGCAATGGAAACTTTTTTAGCTGCAAAATAATCAGATTTCAGGGATAGGAATGCTGATTTTGGCCAATAGAAAGGCAGTGAGAGACAAAGCAACTGTGTGGAGTTTTTTTACAGAGTATTTGAGTAATGCACTGCAGTGGAGTTTTGGTTCAAACAGTGTAATGGGCTCTGAAAGAGGCGGATCAGTGGATATAACTGGAGTCATGGACAGCTATTCAGTTATCAATAACTGCATAAAAGTATTTTAATACGCAAGGTATGAAAAATCCATGAAAGGCACTCTTAAAAACATATAGGCCGGAAGGACTTCCATATTTCTCGGTATCAAAACTTGGGCACATAGCAGGCTTAAGAAGCATCTTGGAAGAGAAGGCCACTCCAGTTTTGCAGGACAGGATCTCCTGCAAGGACCAGTGTTTACCCAGCGAGGACTGGGGTGTGGAGTGCACGTATGGGAATGCAAACACCAGCTTGTTGTGATACTCAGAACGGACATACCACAGACGTTTAATTGAGCCCAGCTCTTTATTTTGCGACCAGGTGTCAGTGCTTTCTCACTCTCAATCTCATTAATTTACTCCCACTGACACACACAAGGACACAAACAAGCATACTGAAAGGTAAAACAACCCCATTAGAGACTACTAACTAAAAGCATTCAGTGCCCAATGGGGGGTGTCACTGTAATTTTGCTTTAACTTTCATTAAGGCCAAGTCCTACTCCCCTGAGAATGAGGCCAAATACAGAAATAAGTTGAGAAGGAGGCCTTGGCAGCACTGGTGCATTGCAGCTTTAGAGTGGGAAAACCTGCCACATGGGGTCGACTATTTTCTTAATTCAGCCTCAAGGACTCAACTCATCTGCATTTAATTTTCTTCCAAGGAAAGAGAGAAAGAGAGAGGGGAACTGGAGGCCTGACTCTTTGCTCGTTCCAGACTTCAAAATCACTTTGACAGAAAGAGTGGTGAAATCAGCATTCCAACATCCCACATCTACCAAGGGACGAGGGGGAATGGGGGAGGGAGGAAGGTGGAGCGTTTCGTTAGGTGAAGCAGGGTTTCTGATTAATCCAAGAATCCACAGCTGACTGCTGGCTGCACACAAATAATGGGGGCATTGTCAGGGTGTCAGTTTGATTGGCCGAGATTGAAAGGGAAAACTGAATAACGGACAGAAGTAAAAACAGGCACAGCCCACTTTTGCCTCGTATGTGCCACACAGAGCTTATTTTCTGAAAACATCAATGAAACTCCTCAAAGTTCAAGATCTTCTAGTCACTCTTAAGGACCCCTATCCACTCACACATCCACCATCCTCTTTGTCCATAAATCTTTCCTTTCTTCCGTTCTTCTCTCCTCATCGTTCCTCTCTGCTCGGTCGGGTTTGGGCCTGTGTTTCATTCGGCAGGCCATTAGCTGCAAATCAAACCAAACCCAACTCTGACTCATCTGCTTTCATTTCAATTTTCTTCACTGGCTAAATACGGAAAGCAGTTTCTCTGGCACCAGGGTTCTTTGCGGATGTTCTGTCCACATGCTTCTGAAGTTGCTCAGTTTCCTCCTCCTCATCATCATTATTAGAGAGAGAAAAGAGGACATTGCGCTATAATGATGACTCCCCAAGAGCACGAGTCACACAAGCTTGTGGAAGGATGAGGCCAGCCGCACTGAAGGCAGAGAGGTTTCAGCTGGACACCAGCTTCTATGTAGCTTGCAAGCTCACCTCAGTGGCTTTGTTCATAGTTGTTCAGCAGTAATAATGCACTACTGCTCAAAAGCTCAGAGTAAAATCTAGTCAGTTTTACAATGATTAAATGGAAGAAACTCAGTTGTGCAGCAAGACAACCACTCAAAGCACTCATCTAAAATCAGCAGGAGCTGTCTGGAAAGAAAGGATACTGTGGCTGGCTCATACCTGATTTAAAAGCTATTGAGCTGTTGTGGATTCACTCGCATCATAAAGTTAATTTAGTATGCCAAACTTCCACAATGCTCCTGCAGAAAATATTTCAGTTCACAAGAAAATTGATTGAGAATGTTATCAAAGCAAATCTATCCCAAAGTAAATCTCATGGCGGATAACTTGATGAGAAATCACTAAAATAGATAGCTGCTATAATTGGAAAAGGTTTTGCCCCCAATATGCACGAAATACAAAATAAAACATCTTAAAATACATTTTTGTGCTTGTTCCATATAATTTACTATTAAATGCATTTTCTATATACATATATAATATATTATAAGACCACTTTTAAAATATATAATATATTATATTATAATATTATATTAATATTATTATATAATATAATATTATATTATAATATATAATATAATCACCAATTGAAAAAAATAGCAAGAACTACTTGAATGACACAGGATTTTGAGTGGTGCTGTTGGCAGCCGATGGTCTAAAACCAGAACTCCTGACCCATTTGCGTGTACGACAAGCAATTGGTCACTGCTGCTGACCAAAAATTTCCACACACTCTACAGCGCTCCACTGTTTCTTTTAAAGCCCAGCTCATTGTAAATACCAATTACAAGCCTGGCCTAAAGTGCCTTCTGAACGATAAACAAAGCTGCAGGCTTCGATGTCTCTCACTTCATCTGTGGCTCGCAAAACTTATAGTACAAATGTGCAATCGTGACGCACAAGTGTGCTCAGGATCTGAGTGTTCGAGCACACTGGCAATAACTATAATTAGACTGAAAGAGTGGGCCCTTCTCACTAAAGACAGGCACCTATCCTAAAGCAAGGAGAACACAAAAACCGCAGATTTAAGGAACAGATCAACCCTCCCCAGCAGACTGCAGAGAGCAGGGTCATGCAAGGAGATCCTAAAAACACCACCCATACACCACCTGATTTCACTTGCTGTTTTTCCCCAACCCAATAAAGGCATGTTTATGAAGCTGCTCCCTCTGGGAACTGCGGAGCACTGGCATTAATTAGCCATTTAGGGAAACCAAAAGTAGGGAAAAAAAAGAAAAAAAAAAACAGTCTCAAGATTCATCTTTTACTGAATTTCGTTCTCTAATTCGAGTCACTCTCTCCGGGCATCATGTTAAAAAAAAGCCAACCATTTCTGGTTACATGATAAATATAAAAGAGCGAAGGAGAAGAAGAAGAATTTAGTTCATGCCACACTACTAATAACAACCAGTATCTCCATCATGCTTCATCTGCTGTGCAGACCTGGACACATGGACGGAGTAACACTAGTCCACGGATGACCACACAGTGGGGGTCTGCAGGCCAGAGGGACATATGGAGCTGAGGAATACTTGGAGGTGCGTGGAGAGCTAGCAGAGAAAGACCGCCACTGTTTCCAGTCATAAAGCTCATTGATTTTTCACTGCGAAGCGAAAGAGGGACAAATATCTTGTTTCAGCGGCTGCAGCCGTTTCTGTGACCCCCCTCGGGGTGCAGGTCAGCACAGCCCCAGCTGCAGGACATGCCAGGCTCCACATGCTTGTGAGTGCACGAGTAAGACTGGCTTCTGCATGCGCGTGCACGCCTGCACTGTGTGCGCGCGCTCATCAGATTCTTATCAAGGAAACACTGCAGTGAAAGTCCGCATGTGAATGAGGGCGAATCCTATGTCAGACCTGTCTGTGTATTTACACACTACACATGAATTTCACTTGGAATCAAATGGAATCCACTGCAAAAAAAATAAAAAATTAAGTTTATTTAAAGGGGGTAGTGAATTTATGTGGGCGAAAGCCAGGTTGCGTGAGTGTGTGTGTGTGTGTGTGTGTGTGTGTGTGTGTGTGTGTGTGACTCAGTGTGCACGTGTGAGCTCGCGTGCGTGCTTTTGCGTGTGCATGCGTTTGTGCTGATGAGCCTCTCGAGCTGAGCAAAGGTCTAGTGAAGCCGAGGTCAGGAAACAGCAGGAGGATGCAAGTTTCCACTTTTATGTGTTAAATCTAATGGGATGCACTCTGCCCATGAGTAAGCAATATCTATTTTTACATCTCTCTTTTTCCTCCTCTGCAGTGGCTCAATGCCATTTTCCGCAGTTCTTTCCACATCCCAGCCTCTCCAACCCTCTCTCTTTAGGTCATTCACCCTGTTCCTCTTTTCACTTTTCTGCCAGATGTCAACAGTATAGAGAAAAAGAACAGACATCCAAATGGTTGTTCCTGCAGAATCCAGGCAGGTCCAGGCAGTCAGATGTTTGGCTCGGTGCGATGAGGAGGTACGTCACAAAGTCAGGTCTCTGAGTCAGCTGAATCGCTACAACCCTGAGCAGCTCTTTTTATTTCGGTCTTTATTGCAGATATAGATGGTGTCTGGGATTTACTCACTAATCCTTCTTCATGAAACGTGGCTCAGGTCACTACGACCTGTAGTTTGCAACAGTAAGACAAGTTCGGGAAAAAGTCCGGTTCTTCAAGTCACTGCAACATTTGTTCAACCAGGGACTTTGAAGGTGTCCACTGAGTCCCCACAAGCCACCTACCATTATCAGTAAGAAATACACCTTTCTTTCAAAGGAACGGTTTCTCTTCCACACACAAACAAATGGGAGTTAAGTGCAGGTTGTTGCAATGAGTACTACAGTCACTGCTCAAAAAAAAAAGTTCCCAGGTCTTTATCCTGACCAGCACAGTTCTGAGTTTGCACCCTTGCCCCGTGGCTGTGTGGTTTTCCTCTGGGCGCTTAAGATTTCGCCAACAACTCAAAGATACGAACACCATAGGGATTATAGAGGCAGCAACTGGGCTTTTAAAAGACTATGCAAGCTCAGTCAACCAACCTGGTGCAAATAAAGGTTCTTTAAATACATTTATTAAAAGAGGTCATAATACCCTAACAATTTGGAGTTTTAAACACTTTAGTGATGTTTTTGTTCAATGTTTTAGTGCAATATGAGTAAACTCAGTTCAACAACCTCCAATGACACAAAGAAAGACATGAAGAACAATAAATGTCCGCACACTGGGTTGTAGCTCCCAATTACCAGTCAATAAAATATTGAAAGCTACAACGCAGTGTGCGGACATTTATTGTTGTTTGCTCTCAATGGCATCTTTTGTGTTGCACCTGACCAAAGCAGAAGTTGGATGTGCACATTAAACAAAGCGAGATGTGAACAGCAGGAAGCCAAAAAGAATCTGTTGTTTCACTAGACAGTGACCTAAATTCTGGAAAAGAGAATTTATACTGGGGAGAATTAAAACAGGCAAACTAATTACGTCATTTTCCAACAAAGGAAGTAAAATCAATCATGATGGGAGCAAATTATATACAAAAAAAGGCAGAAAGATGCAAACTGTGACAATTTCCAGAGTAGTGTTAGGTGTAAACATTCAGAACAATATGACTGTCCTCATAGAAACCAAATTCCATGGATCTGCCGGGCAGGTACTCCAGCAAAAAGTGGCCAAAAGTTTTTTTTTTTTTTTTTTTACTGGTAGGGCACAGTGATTCATTGCAGGAAGCAGTGATCTATTGAACGAAGAATGACTGCAACTCGTTCGTCTGGAGATAATTGGCCTTACCACAGCCGCTCTGAAGTCCCCCAGTGAATGCCCTGAACATTTAGTGCCACAACCATCCCAGACAGCCCTGCTTCTATGCCTGATGAAAGCAGAGAAAAAAAAACAATGTTTCCATCAAAAAACTCTAACTCTCCTTCAGCGATGATGGTCTTTCTCCCTCTCCAGGCTGAACAACTGATAAAAAAGTGAAATACAAATGTCTAACCTATTTTGCTATTTAAAAAACACCAGCAACATTTCTGCATTGCCATTAAGAGTGCCTTGGGTAGCATTGTCCAGGATCCTCAAAAGTAAAGAATCAAGATACTTGATATTCTCTTAATATTCAAGATATTCTCACCAGAGGAAAATTAAGGATACTTTTTTTAACGGAAACACAGCCCCTTCCCAGGTTTGTTGGGTACCTCATGTGAGGCAACATTGTCAGGAAATAAGCCCAAACTTGATCCTGGACTTCCACTTTCCAGCACATTTCCATTCCTAAACTTACAAAACACACCTTCATTCAGAATTTGGAAATCTTTTTCAACTGCTAGGATTGAAGAAGATCAACAGAACCAAATGGTGCATCTCTAAGAAGAGGGTTTGGCAGCCCTGAATTTCAGTCTGCTTTATGCTTCCAGGGTTCCCTCTGCGCTTAACCCCTAAAAACTCATGAATCCATGCTCGTCTGTCAAATCTAGCTGATGTATTCAAAACTGTGGAACTTCAGTCCCATTTTAAATTCTAGTGCAAATCCAAAGGTCTCCAATGATCCCAATACATTAAGCTGAATAGCAGGGAATTATGAATAAAATGATGCACGAAATCTCGATATTTTCCATTTGACGTAATGTTGTGGCCATAAAAACATGGCATAATATTTCTCTCTGAGGATAAGTGAAATGTAGCTTCAGTGAAGTGTTGCAACCAAGAAACACAGTACATATATGTGACACTGTCCAAAAATCTGAAAAAAAAAAATGCTTTTTCTGACTTAAAACCTTCTTAAAGGAAACATTAAGTGAAAAATTTTAGTTTAAGGAGTTAAACAGATGAGCCTGTAACTCAGAGTAATGGGGGCGTGGGGGAGAGGGGGTGAGACAGCACACAGTCATGTGAGTGTTACCCAGGAATGACTCCACTGAAAACAGCTGGCGACATGCTGCTAATGACCTGTGGGAAGGCTTTTATGGTCAATTAATTTTTTAACATTTTATTTTCCCCCATTGAAAACAAATCAACCTCAGTACAACAAATTAAACCAAAAAAAAAAAAGTTGAAAAAACAAAGGATCTCAGATCCTCGTGCAAGATTGGAGAACGGAGCGTAATGCCGTACATGAGCGGGGCTTGCGGCGCTGTGAGATTAGGAGACAGCTGATAGTTAAAACAGATAGAAAACTGCACATAATTGCAAGCTCCACATGTTAACACAAGAAAAAAAAAATAACAAAAAAGAGAAACGGATACCGACCACTTCAGAAAAGGGACCGCGAAGGAAATGAAAGAATGCACGGACGAGCACCTGGACACGCGCTGCTACGCAAGCCTGATGATGGGGATCAGAAGAGCTCCTCTTTCATTTGCGTACATGATGGCTTTCGCTGCGGCCAGGACCCTCCCATAATGATATATAATCCATGTGTGTGTCCAGAAAAGAGTTACCTCACCGCACTCACCCCTTTATATCTGCCTGGCTGAGCTGTAGGGCTCCTGGCTGACATCCCAAGTGAAGACACGGCAGATGTGCCCTTGTGTCAGGTACTGCACTGGGCAAAATTTGCTTTTCCAAAAGCAAAAGCTGAACTTTTCCTACTTCCTTTACTTACGGAAAGCCCAAATCGGAACCTGAATTAGGGCACATAATAATTCTGGATTTGGTCAAAAGAAGTACTGGCCGATGAGACAAAAACTACAGAAACTTGCATGAAAACTTAGCTTTGATGGAAATTCTTCCGGCATCAGTGCATTCCTGGGTGTTGCAATGGTGATAACCGTTCTTCTCTTTTTTACCACACCCGGGACAGAGGGCGAAGTGTTGTTTTTGGTGAGGTTTCTTTCTTTCTTAGTGACAATACAGCAAAACAGCTGGACCAATCATCATGAAACTTTGAGGATAGGTGTGCACTAGTCCAAAATACACCCCTATAAATTTTGGAGGTCATCGGGTCAAGGTCACTGGAAAAGAGAAAATCATTTTTTTGCATGAACTTAAATAATAATAAAAAAAAAATCATATCAACTTCAAACTAAATCCAAAATACGCATATTTCAATTATGCTTCCAATCATGTGGTACATAATAGGAGATTTTTCATAGTTTTCCTTGCAGTTGGAGGTTAAATGTCAGGTGGGTCAAGGTCATTGTTTATATTACCTTATTTTCCATTATAACTCAAAAACAGTTAGAGGTAGAGAGGTGTTTATTAATATCAACATACAGGAAATCACATATGGGCTCTCATTTGGCAGTGTAACCTTTGACTTTGAGTGACCTTGAAAGGTCAAACTGAAGGTCACAAATTTTCAGAGGGTTTTAACTCAGAAACGGCTGCAGATAGAGAGATATTAACAAGTATTCACATATATGACGTCACATATGGGCTTACATTTGGTACCATGACCTTAAACCTTGAGTGACCTCAACATGTCAAACTGAAGTTTGCAGTTTTTCAGAGGGCTATCGAATTAAAAGCTAAAGCAGTAATGCTACCGGGTAAGGTTTATTTTGCCTGGCAACACTTGTTCCTTTTTTTAAATTGTAATAGAGACTTGATATTCCATGTTCAAAATGCATTGAGGGACAAAGACAAATACCCATTTGGTGCCACAAGCACAGCAGCCTACACCCAGAGAAGTACTGTATGTCATTAAGGAGTCAATTGAGGGACTAACTGCATTGGACTGAACCTGTGCAAACGGTCAGGTCAAATGTATGAGAAAGCATACCTTGGCTGAAAGGTTCAGAGTGGAACAAGATAAAACGGCAGTTGAAAGTTCTCAGTGTGAACAGAGAGAGGGATTACATCTTATTGGTCAGTGCAAACCAATCCTGCTCCTGGGATCACAGAGGACTGAATTGGGCCTTTTTGGTAGCTCTGACTGCGCAGACATGGGGGAGGTCAGTAGGTTTAGCACCGATTAATTTGCGGCACATCTTAGCCGCAAGTCAGCATGTAAACTTTCCTTCAAAATTACAAATGTTGGAGGGCCTCGCCTCTAACAGCATCAACGCTGGCTTCAAAAGTTTTACTATCATCAAGATTTGTCCCAAGACTTTATTGATGGACAACCCCCATTAACAGATCCCCGATCACAGAGTGCAGTGTGGGAAAGGGGCTTCTACGCAAATCAATGAATACCTCTATAACTCTGGTGAAATTCATCTGGATTAAGGAGCAATCACAGTATTCAATAAACTCATTGATTCCAACAGTGTCAGTCATGAAAATGGCTGTTATTTATCAAATGTATGACAACATGTGCAAAAGACCAAAAAAAAAAAAAAAAACAGCAACAGAATAAAGAACTGCAGCAGGGAGTCAATACAAACAAACTCTATGTAGGACATTAGCGCAGCAAGGGTCATCTTCCACCAGGGCACCATTGGACTGTACCCATTGAACAATATGATATATCGAAATGTACCTCGATTCCTGGAATGTCTGTTGAAATGTACCCTGGTTCTGTTACTTCTCGGTGGATCCGGGGTAGTTTTGACAGACATGACAGAAAGTGGGATACACTTCAATATATCTAATTGCACCCTGGACACAGTTCAATCGTACCCAGGTCGAACATGAACCCATAAGCGATAGTTGCTAATAACCACAAATCTTAAGTTTTAAAAATCACACTTAAATTGAATTGATGCACACCTGAACCAGTCCCAACAAGAACAGTACATTGTGAGCTGAAAATGCTAGCATTTATGGCAGTGTTTGCAGTGATTACCCCATATATAAAGCATTTCCACGAAAATTACCAAAGAGATTTACATTTTGAAGTGTTTAAGGCCAGATAATACTGGCCTTTTCAGCCAAACATCAGTGGCTGAGCTGATTTGAGCAGAGGAACATGGGAATTCAATGAGGACAACTAAGAGAAAAGTGACAGTAGAAGTGAAAGATTTACCGTCCACTTACTCCAGTCCTACTGCATACGCATCATAAAGATTAACTGCCAGGCCAAAAAATAAAAATAAAAAGTCACCATTTAGATTTAAATAAGCAAATACTCAAGAGCCTATGATTGGAACATTATTTCAGTGATTAAGACATTTCAGCTGGCAACAATTCTTTTAACCCTGACTGACGCACTGTGTAGCTTCCCATTTCATGAACAATCATACTGGATGACCTAGCCCCTGGTCATGGAAAAGATGTTACTGCTTTTCAGATTCAGCAAATAACTAGCCAACATCAAGCAAAGAAAACAACTAACGAGATTGCTGAAATCACTGGAATTGGGTTAAGCATTGTCCAACACTGCCCAGAGAGAGTCTCTGGGATGTGCTAGAGATGACTTCACAGCATGACACAACTCTCCTGTTGTCAATACAAAATCTCGGCCTAAAATGTATTTAACTCTGGACAGAAATAAATGTGACTTGCATAAGGTTGTCAAAACAATGCCACATGGACTGTGCAATGTAAACAAAGTCAAAGACAGCCTAAGGAAATATTAGTGCACAACCTTTTCTACCACAGGACAGTGTATAATGCTCCATGTGTATATTGAAGATATGATATAATCTATTTGCATTCCACGATATAGCGCTGTAAATGCACCACAAACATACAATACTCTACTTACATAAATGCACATTTACATACTAAAGATATAATGCTTTATATGCATATCACTCTATTTACATACAGAAGAGACAGTGCTCTAAGTGCAAACCAAAGACGTGACCATCTATGTGCACGGCACAGGTATTGCACTCAATCAGCACACTAGGATATTTACCTAGTCTTAAGTTACACCAACCTGCCTCCCCTTCTTAGTCAAGGACGGAAGAGGGTGGGGGTAAGAGGAGACAAATTTATGACCATGGTTTTTTGCAAGAGGGGAATATGTGAATCTGGTGCCCCATTTTCCCCCTCCCTTGAATTTAATTTAAAGCAGTAATTCTTGGCCTAGCCTTTGTCATAGTTCGTGCAAGTTCCCATCTGCCAGATAACAGGAATGAAGGGCAATTAGACCTGAAGTTTGCCAGGCCTCTGACGCCTTGGTCCTGCCCTTGTTAGTATCCCTGCAGAGTGATTAATCTGGAGTAGGCTTCCTTATCTATGAAAATATGAAACACCTTCATCACAATAGTAGATTTGTGTTGATAGTAGCCTACATTCCCCAACCCCGATCAAACAGTGAATCTATCAAGGTCAGGTCAGGCTTTAATTGCCTTGTGTCTGTGAGTTCAGGTCTTCAGCAGACCTTTTCTAAAGACAGATAACTCTGGGAATAAGGGAAGGGGAGGAACAGCACCATCCACAGGACGACATAGGAACCTCCGGGATTTATAGATGAATTGAGACAGAATTCGATGGACATGGCTCTCAAGAGCTGAAAACGGTTTTCCATTCAACCTCTCCCTGGGTGTACAACAGGTGTGACATCGGTCAGGCTGATCAGAAGCACTCATTTTTCAGTTAAAAAAGAAACACCCCTGCTGGATATATAGATTTGATGGTAGTAGCCTGTGTTTAAACCCATTTTGTAACTGCACAGGTGTACAGACACTACGCATCTCAGATAGATCTTGTCACCAGAGCATTCATAAGCAAGAGAAAATACATCCAGCTGTCTTCTCCCTCACAGTTACAATGCTTGACTGTTCTCCTCTGTAATAAAACCTCACTTATACAAGAGTGTTGCGGCGCTAGTCCAACATAAAATGAGATGACAGCAGAAGGAAGTCAGCATTTTCCCCCAGAAACAGGCCTCAGTGCCCCAGCTACAGCATAGAGAGGCCAGGACCTTTAAAAGCACTCTCTGGGGTTAGCAGGAGAGGAAGGAAGAAGCTGATCTGAGGGTGACGACAACACCGCCGAGAGGCCAAAGCCAACACTCACTGCAGCCGCAACGGCTCACAGCCCAATGGCCTTCATGTGTCGCGGCGACACAGCCCTTGGGTGCAAAGTAGGGGTCAGAGGTCGCACATTTCACATCGTTTGGAGGTAAAGTCTATTGCCTCTGATGGGAGTCAGCAGTGACTTCATCCAAGTGGGCCAGAGAGGAAAATTAAACTGTTGAGAAGAGCCCTTGCCATGCAGTCTCCCGAGGCCTTCGGCATAAATAAAAAGCATTGATGATAGAGTAACTAGAGGCAGTTGGAACGAAGACTCATAACAGTTTTGATGAATCACCCAGTCTGATCAACTCAAGTCAGGTTGTACAGCAAAGAACAATGGAATTAGTTTAACCTACAGATGATTGTTCACACTGAATTGTGCCAATTATAGTCTGCCTCAGGCACACATTAATGACAAAACACAGTCAAAACTCGTGTGCTTTTTTTCTAAACCACACCTTTGTCATATTGTTATGTTCACCTCTAATAAAGACACGCAGATGACTAGTTCAACTGACAGTCTGTATTCGGGCAGTAAAAAGGTGAGAGTTGGCATAGTTTAAAGGTGGGATTTGCGTCAGGCAGCTGTGTGTGACAACATATTGCGCAAATACACAAAGGGGTCTCGTTGCATTCCTCCTTCAACTGCTCCACTCGCTTATGACAAAATCTGTAAACATCTGAACTTCTGAAAAACAATGTTGCTTACTCCGCAAGTTCACCATTTAGAAAGTGGGGGTGGGGGAGCTGTTTTGGTCCCTATCCCCCCTCCTCATCTTTATACATCCCCAGGGGTCAGCTTTGGTGCAATAAGTATCCACCATAAATCTCATCTTCATGCATAACTTCTAGTATCTTTAACCTCCCCGCATTCAATTCCTCGTTTTTCATCTACCTCCCGATCCTGTTGGTAACTCAACACAGGATTCTACATTGCTTTGACACAGATGACAAAGGTGTAATAGAAAGTGGTCTGACAGCGTTTAGGCCTACAAATAACTACACTAGTGCTTTTTGTGCTTGTTTACTTCATCATGAGTACTCTGTTCTGCATGTTGAAAATTAAAGGATTTTTTTTTTCTGAGTCACACATTGATAGGTTTCCTTGACCACACTGGGTTTTATCGTTCAGTTTCTCAGTTAAATACACAATTCTAACCGGTTTCACAGACATGGTTTTAACACAGTCCTGAGCTAAATTGACTTTTGTTTGGAGACTCTCCATTGAGAAATTTAATTTAGTACAGGATTAAGCTTCATCTGCATTTGTGAAACTGGTCCATTTTGCTTCTAAAATGGCTAATTTATTTAACATTAATCCAGTCAACTCAATCCCGACCACAGTAGGCTATAATCACATCAATCATGTGAAAATTGCACAAGATTATTAATTTCAAAAGAGAGGCAAGGTAAGGCGGTTGTAAGCTTTCAGGAACTCAGGGTTGTGTCAGTGACAGCCGTGGCACTATTCGTCTGCGAAATAGTTAATAAATTAACGCCAGTTCTTGTGACTGCAAAATCAACACGACCACAACTCGCCCCGACCCAACCATTCTAGCCAGCTTCGCAGGTGTACACGAGGATAAATGTGACATCCTGTTTGCAAACTCTGATAGTCATACATATGGAGTTTCTTTCTGACCATTTTAAGGACTTTGTTCAGTTATTGTTGTTCAGAATTGTTCAGTTAATCACAGCACAAAGAACGCTGGCGGCGCCTTGAATTTCTAGCCAAAAAAAGTTCCCCATCCCCAAGGTCCCACGCTCTGGCGAATAACAGGTTTGGTTGATCCAGGGAAACTATGTCGCCCTAAAGTCTATCCATTTCAGTTGGCTTGAAGCTCCACCAATTTTCTGACGAATGCGTTCTTTAAATCTGTAAGTTCGGAAGTTGCCTTTTCAATGTTCGTAGATCAGGCTTACTAACAGACGATTCAGAGATCATATGTTATACTTGCTGAGTTTTAATCCGTGAAATACAGAGATGAACTCTAATGCACAGTCCTAACAGCTATCATAACTTATGCATTTCATTTTGATTATTTTAATGAGTGACGCTCTGGCACATGGGCACCACGGAGAGCATTTAGCTGCACCGAGAAAAATAGCGATGCTTAGATCCCCGGTGCAAAAGCTGGGATTGTTGCAATTTAGTCAGTTCTCCGGCAATGCAAGGGAGAATGAATTGGGTCGCTGTGTGGCTATAGTTGCAAATAATTTCAGTTATAAGTTTCTGGAAATCCGACGTGAGAACGAGCACTGATCAAGTAACGGGTTAATCACTCCATATTGAGAGCATTAATGGGTTATTTTACACGGATCATTCGGCTTTGAAATTTTGTTCAAATCAAAACTCGAGTTTGCTCACTCACACATTCTACATTACCACTTTGTAGGAAGTTTTGCCTTCTAATGCGGCTGCAGATCGAAGAAGTGTCAGTTTGTAGTTTCTCTTTGAGTAAAATGTGTGTTTTTTTCCGGGAAAAGTAGAACCAAATGCGAAGAAAACATGGCGATCGCCTAACTTCTGCTAGAAATCCCCACGTAAGTATTTCTACACCAATTATCCGGCATATATGGAGATTTCTGTCTTCAGTTTAAATGTTTGTTAAATTATACTCGTGTCTGGGTGTGCTTTATTAATTTCACAACGAAGGCTGTACTCCTGAAATGCGCAGAGTTCTTCTCCGTCCTGTGTCTACTGAACTATGTAGAAAGTACTGAATTTCCTTACTCACTCGGCAGTGTGTAAGGAAGGAGGGAGCGACGGCAGTCATCCTATTAAAATCTTAGGCGACGGCAACAAAAGTGCTCGCAGAGAAAAAAAGATTGCTTCAGAAGAAAAACGCCAATCAAACATAGCTCCTCCTGCAGCAGATTATAAAGCAAATGCACGGCGCTGGTGGAGAGCAGAGGGGGTTCTCTGTTAGGGCAGGACATACACGTCGGGGGAACCCATAAAACTGCGATCTCTGTCAAGTTTAGCTAGGCATACATATATTTTATTATTTTATATTTAAACTTTATGCGCAACAAAGATGACTACGGCTGTGGTATCGCCTTTCTTCGATTTCAGCGAAGTGATAAACAAGGTAACTTGCATGCCATAAGTTTCTGTCGCTCGCTTAGTCATGTGCCGCGTTGACTGAGAGTTGCGCTCAACTTAAACGGTTTGCGCTTTTCTCGGAATGCGTGCATTTTGATGGCGCACATCTGAGGTTTCGCTTTTAATGCGTGTACATTACTCACGGTGCATGCGGTCATTTGGTGATAAGTGGGCAACTTCTCGCAGTTTGCCGTCTGCTAAGTTTCTTTAAAGTTTTTTGCTAGCTGTTGGCTAGCTAGCTAACTCGACACGAAGATGGCTAACTTATCCGAATCTCTGACTTGTGTGCTCGATGGTAAAAATGCATTAAGGGTGATCTAGGGCTAGGTGACTGCACTATTGTTTTTCAGGTTGTGTCTAATGTTTGTTGCCAAATTGCGATTATCCACGCATCTTAACGAGGCCCCTATTTACACTGTTTTTGGTGCAGAGCTATTTTCTCCAGTTCTTGTGGAGAAAAGCGAAATGTCCGTAGTAATTGGGTTGGATCTTAGCGTGGCCATGGGCCAGTCGCCGTGCTAGTTTGTAGTAAATTGGCGTGGTTAGGCAACAACTTATTAACGCACTAACTCATTGCAAGCATTGGCTAATTACGAATATGGGATTATGCGACATTCCAGTAAACACTACTGGTGGCTGACTATTGCTAGCTAAAGTTTGCCTTCCAACTCCCTGGATAAACAATCTGCATGCGTAATTTTCAGCATCGGAATGCTTTGGTAGCGGGCTTGTCAACTTGGGTCTTCAGCTACTGAAAAGTGCAAGTGTTACTGGACTGTTTGACAATCAAGATGGCAAAGCGAATGTCCATTCATACTGAAGATTACAGTTGAAGATCACGAATAATTTTTTCCTTCGTCAGCGGACGGTTTGTAACTTCTGTGCGTGTTCGTTCTTGCGATGCACGTTTGATCAGCGTAGACTTGCGTTCCGTTGCACTTGCGATGCGAGACCTGCGGCGGTGAAGCACCATTATGTTTCCAATGAATTCATGGGGCTGTTTTCCCAGCTATTCGTGCTTCTATCCGGAGATACTAATTCATTTTCACTGGAAATCGGGAGTTATGTAGTTGCATTGGTGTCATGGTTGTCATAGTCTGATATCCCACGAACTTCGAGTGGTGTGTTTCGGAACTGCATGCATTTGTTTCACTCAGTTCTCTTCCACAGGTGTTTATGCTGCCGATTTTAACATTACCTGTCATTTTATTTAGCCTAACCCAGGCAGTGTGACACACAGCATTGCTCATAGTTTTGTCACTAACTAACGTTATACTAGTCATGGCCAACGACGCAATCCTGAAAACCACTTAATGCGTGTATCGTCAGACGGGTACTTACTTGTTGACTGAATTGTGTGCGGGGAAATGTGTAGGTTTCACGATCTGTAGTTTCTAAAATACAGTCAAACAAGCGACCGTATGTTTATTATCTTTCTGAAGCCATCGGTGGTTGTTGGTTTCAAATTGAACTTGTACTGTTCGACTTTGTGTAATGGAATGTCAGTACAAAAAGGAGCTCCCGCCGTGTGTTAATGGACTTTTAGAGGGGCAATGGCCTGCGAGTTTTCCAGACATACCGTAGAAATGTTCTTTCTTCTTTTTTTGCGATCTGTGATCCAAAGGCCCATTTGACGCCATAACTCACCTGTTGTGGGCTGAACAATTTGAATTGGAGTTTGAATGTCGTTATCTTTAGATTGCAAATCTAAGTTCTTCTATATTGACATTTGGGTAATTGTGTAAATCCGCTGAACTTGTTTTTTGTGCACATATGTTTGAGGATAAGATGGGGAATAACAAAGTTCTACCTCACGAAATGGCCATAAAGTGAAAACGAATGTACACATACGGTGCTTGACGGCGTACCAGATTTTTGAGCTTTATCTACTGTTGACTGCAGTTAACAGCGCCGAGTTTGACTCATCACTTGTAACCGTCCAGGCTGCATTCTGTATTCACAATATTGTGCTCTGTCACTTGTGATAAGTCCTTTTTGAGTACTGAAGATTTTCGCTTTACGGATGATGAGCTGCATGTTGATGGTTTTCCGTTTCATCGCATGTTGGCCCCCGCGCCTCCACCCCCTCCCTCCCTCTCCCACTTGGCCCTCCCTACTTGGCTCCATTGACTTTGAACGCTTACAATTCCTCTGTGGATCAACTCGATTGTGTTAACATCGTTCTGTGCTTTAAGTTCAATAAGCAAACTGTGTGGGAAATGACTTCAAAAGTGGAAATCGGGATTGAGGCTTGTGTACTGAATTTAAATTGGACTGGAGCATTAAGTAACGGTTTGCCTTTTTTCTTGCCCTGTCATCTTGCAGAATAGCAAAATGCTCAACTACAACAACAACTTGGTTGGGGCACCCCACCTCATGTCTGGACCCTGTACGGGTGCCAACCCCCCCAGCTCCACCACTGGGGCCCTGCTGGACAGGAAAGCAGTGGGGACCCCATCTGGGAGCGGGGGCTATCAGCGGCGGCATTCAGTCACGCTACCCAGCTCCAAGTTCAACCAGAACCAGTTCCTTAACAGCCTGAAGCCGGACGGCGGGTCGTCATCTGGTGGCAGCAGCAACAAGGAGAACCGATTTCGGGACCGCTCGTTCTCCGAGACAGGGGAGCGGCTGCTGTCCAAGTGCGGCGGCAGCACGGGCGGTGGCGGCAGCGGGCAGGTGAACTCCAGCCGCTACAAGACTGAGCTTTGCCGGCCCTTCGAGGAGAACGGCACCTGCAAGTACGGCGACAAGTGCCAGTTCGCCCACGGCATCCACGAGCTGCGCAGTCTCAGCCGTCACCCCAAGTACAAGACGGAGCTCTGCCGCACATTCCACACTATCGGCTTCTGCCCGTACGGCCCGCGCTGCCACTTCATCCACAATGCCGAGGAGCGCCGGGGACCCCCTCCCCTGTCCGCCTCCAACAAGATGGAGCGCCCACGCCTCCAGCACAGCTACAGCTTCGCCGGCTTCACAAGCTCGGGCAACCTGCAGGACAGCCCCACGTCCGTCACCCCTCCGCCCATCTTTTCGTCCGAGGACCTCACCGAGTGGCCCAGCAACCCTTTTACCTATTCCAGCCAGGAGCTGGCCAACCTGTTTGGCCCCAGCCTCGGAGGAGTACCGCCAAACGCCGACCCGTCCGCCCCAGCCCCGCCCTCTCCGACCGCGTCTTTCTTCTTCAGGCCAATGTCTGAGTCGCCTCAGTTGTTCGAATCCCCACCCAGCCCCCCGGACTCCCTGTCCGACCAGGAGGGCTATCAGAGCAGCTCTGGGAGTCTGAGTGGGTCCGAGTCTCCCATTCTGGACACCACTCGGCGACTCCCTATTTTCAGTAGACTCTCCCTCTCGGATGATTAAACACCCCCCCCCCCCCCCCCCCCCCCCACACACACACACACACACACACACACTCTCTCACAAAGGCACAGTCACACATCTGTGTACACACACACACACACACACGTATTCAGGAGATGGAACTATAGCAAGAGAAATTGGCACTCCCCTCTACCTCCAGTCCTGCCCCATTTGCCCTACACCTACCCTTGTCCTTCCCTTGGCCTTGTTTACATGCTGATAAATGGGGTGGATTTAGTTTTCACACATTCTGTTGAAGTGCCTGAGTAAGTTATGGCTGTTCCTAGGTTTGCATTCTCTCAGTAACAGTGGTTTGAGACCCTCTGGTAGACATATAGGCATCCCCTCCCGATTGAATTGTAGATTCAATAGGACGTGTTGATTTTAAGGGAATTATTTTCTAAAACAATACTTCAAATGTCCCCAATCCCTTTCCCCTCATGTTTGATGCCCCAAAAATCTTGTAATGCCCCCTTAATGTCCCTGTCCAGGGATGGTGCCAAAAAGAAGTGAAAAGACCTTGTGAAAACGGCGTTGGAAAGGTATTGGACTATTAACTCGGGCCCTGCACCACCTGCCTTTCTTCTTCTTAACGTGTAGCAGTGCAGGAGGTGTCATGGCCCAATGAGGAAAAGGAAAAGAGAAAATCACACTCAATAATTACCACTGAGGCCTCCGTCATCAGCATAAGGAAGCATGCTCGCAAATGCACATTTACAACTACAGCCTTATCTTCAAGTGTCGTTAAAGGAAAGGAAAAAAAAAAAAAGAAGAAGTTGATGGAAAAATGGATGTCTTAAAGTGCCTGGGGTCAATCCTGCTTGCGCCCTGGGAAGTGGACAAGGGTTTTTTTTTTTTTTTTTTTTTTCTTTAATTTTGTTGGTAGCTCTTTTTGTCCCATCTGAGAGCTCTGCCTTATCCTTCAAAATTGTGAGAGAAGGGGGGAAGAAAAAAAAAAGTTTGCAGGAAGACTTCACTTGGCAATTTGCTAAAGATAGGGCTCTGGAATCTTCTGGGGAAAAAGACCTTTGGTGCTACGGGGTTAGTCCACCATCACCAGCCAAGCAACCCAAGAACGAACATTTGAGGCCTTCAATGAAAAATGTAAAAAGAAAAACAGAAAACCGTTGTGCCGTTTTTCCTCCTGTTGCTGGTCATTGTATATTGGGAAGGGAAACTTTATTTGAACTTTTAGTACATTTAGATTTCTGCCCCCCCCCCCCCCCCCCCCGAAGCCCTGCATCGCCCGTTTGTTAGCTGCAGGACGCACCTAAACTCGCGTGGTGCTGTTGCCAACCTGCACTCTGAGACGGGAATGCTGACGACATCGATTTCCTTCTAGAGTCCACTTTGTGGAGCACTTTCTACCCGCCTGTCTTTTTTTTTTTTTTTTTCTCCATTTTTTGATTTATTATATTATTATTACTGTTATTGTTTGGAGAGAGAGAACTTTCGGAATGGAAGGTTTTTTTGCTTGTCACTGCTTATTTAACTTATCAAAAACGTATTTATTGCTGATCATATGCATTTTTTGTTAATTTTGTTTGTATTTATCTGGATAATGAAACGATAGAATATATTTTCTTTTATGTTAAATTATGATCTTCCGTATTAATCTAAAGATTGTGAAGACTTTTGTCATTTTTCCTTTTTTCACAGTTTAATATATTATACTACAATGACTTATGTTTGCAACTACACATTGTTTAAATGAAACTTAATTTAAAGCAAAAAAAAAATGCAAAAAAAGTTTTGCGTTTTGATTATTTATTGTAGTTTTTTGTTTTGTTTTGTTTCTTGTTATTTGCTCTCTTGTTGGACTGCAATTTCAGGATCTTTAGTACTGCCATGTATCATTCCTTGACTTTTACCCTTTTTAGAGCTGACAAACTATGTTGCCTTGACTGTAACAGTTCTTTCCTGTTATTTCCTATGCGTGTTGCCTTAACAATCCAGTTCAATCCCTGCCATCTCGAAGAACATACAAGGTTACTTACGATCCCTCTTGAGTTCTCGCAATCTACATGGCCTTTACTATTTCAGCTATGGCCTTCTGAATTTTGAGCTGTAAGGGGCTCAGTGTCCAACTTTGTGCACCCAGATGGGTGCCCTCCCCACTAAGGGATCATCTTGAGTTGGGAGGTGGTTAAGATTCTATATCTGTTTATTTCCAGTGCTGTTAAGATTCTGTATTTGTTCATTCAACAAATTGGCCTGTTTACCGTGGGTTTGAAGAAGCTGTGACACAAGCAACATAAAATTGAAAGGCATGAAATTAGTGTTGGGTTGGTCATGATATAGGGGAGTGGTCACCCCAAAATGACGCCCCTACCTCTGACCAATCACAGGCATTTAATGGGACCAAACTTGAGTGTATGTTTGCCTTTTCCATTTTGGAATCGAACGTTTGTATCACTTGTCCTCCAGCATTAAGTGCCTCTATTTGTAAACATTCCAGGAAGCTGACGAATTATGCCTTTTTCTTTTAGTTTTTGTGAAAGATGGATGTTGAAAAAAAGAATTCCATGTTCTGTCTTTCCTAGTAGTTTTGGATGGAAAGGTTAACAGGACTGACGCAAAGAAAGTAAACTGTTGAATGTATTTTTTTTGTTTTTGTTTTTTTTTTTACAGCCATTGCTGTTCACTACAGTAATTTCTATGTGAGTTTATATAAAATTGAGTTTTGTAACGACTGATTGCAGTTTAAACCAATAAACCCTGTATTTTTGAGGAAAAAAATTGAACTCTTGCTTTGTTTTTACTGTGCTCATAAGTTGAACGTCTCGCTGATATGCTTATCTGAAGCAGCGAGGTGTGTGTGTGTGTGTGTGTGTGTGTGTGTGTGTGTGTGTGTGTGTGTGAGAGACGTGGCGATTGGTGGAATGGAGTCTGAGGCGTAGTGACCTGACTGGGACTAGAGTGCTTGACTTGGCCAAATCGACAGTGTTTGGTAGGATGGGAGTCTGGCCTTTATTTTTAGTTTGGTCAAGGACAGTTCATTGAACACTCCCTTGAACTTGAGGATTGTACATTATGACAGGAAATGCCTTCTGAAAAACTGCCGAAGTTATTGAGGGCTTTGGGGATACTGAAATTCTTCACTTGGTGGTTGGGGTGAGGGGAGAACAACTACCCTGCAATAAGCAAGCTTTAAAGCTGAACTGATGTAGTAAACAATGCCATTCCAAACTCCTCGATACTGCTTGGTGTTCTGGGAAAATGAATGTATGAAATGGCCATGCCTTCTGTGGATTAAAGTCTAGAAAAGGAGAAATGAAAATATGGTACATAAACTTAGCTCGTCATGTTTTACTTCTGTTTTCTAATTCTGGGGAGGAGTGAGAGGAAAATGCTCCACTGGCCTTGAATGCCATACAGCTCCTGCTGGGCATGTGTGTAAGCAGTGAGGATGGGGGTGAAGGGGAACATGGAAGGATGTTTTGAGAAGGGTGATGATGCATAGCTGTGTAGCTGGTTAGCTAGAAGCCCCCGTGTGGATATAGAGAGAAGAAACGTCTGTCTGTCACTGTAACATCTCTCACTGCAAAATGGGGCTTCAGTAAAGGCCGGTCCGTGGTCTCTCGTACGAATTCAGCCACCACACTGGTCCTTGTCACAGCAGAGCCCCTCGCGTCATACTAGTTACAGATTGCCTGACTTTACTGCAGAATTCCAGTATGTTACATAATTTCAGATACTGGAACACAGAGCCATGCTGTGCTGCTGAATGCCAAGCTGTTAAAGAATTCTGAACTGCAGCAGACCTTTTTTTTTTTGTTTCTTTTTTTTTTTTTTAGATATTGCCAGACTTTTAAACTCCAGACTGCGCTTCTGAATTTGACTGTTACAGAACTCTGGACTGCTACAGATGTCCAGACTGTTAAAGAATTTCAGACTGCCTCAGAATGCAAGTTTCTACAAAATTTGTTTGTCTCAGGATGCTGTACTGCGATGTGGAATGTCAGTGTGAGTGACAGTGTCAGGCTGAACTACAGAATTCCATATAATTACTGATTTTTTTTTTTGACGGGAATTCCATGCTATGCCACAGAATGCTGGACTGTAAAAGAACACCACACTTATCACACAATATCAGACTGCCTAAGAATTCCAGAGATGGTGTTAGGCAATGCTGGGCTGTTGCATGGAATGAAAGCCTGGCTGTGCTACAGAATTCCAATCTCGCTGAACCCAAGTATTCGGAACCCTGTCCCAGAACACTGAGCTTTTCGGTTCTTCAGTGTGTGTTTTCTGCGACTGCTTGCGAGACTGGCACGGAATGCCAAGTGTCCAGCTGCCCGCCGCGGCTTAAGTGTTGACTCGATGCCAGGGCTCCGAGCACTTTTTTCTGAAGTATGCTGCTGAAGACTCAAGCCTTCTGACACCAGAAGCTAAATAAAATGGTATGTCCAAAGGAGGAACATAAAAAAAGATGAATTTTGCACTCACATGCACAGAGTTAAGTTGATTCTTACTGTTCCTTCGGTGAGTACAGGCCTTCAGTTCAGCAAGCACGGTCACAGCACAGACCCTCTGCCCGAACTCCATGACAGCACAGTTTTCCCCTCACAGGAAGTTGACCCTCTCCCTGGAGATATGACCGAGGAGATAAGGGTGGGAGTGGACTGAGGCACATGATTTCTGGCTGCCAGTCTGTGATTGCTCTATGATTTTTGTCAGAGACATTACATCATTATGGCAGAATCATTGTGGTTTTTCAGAATTATGTAATGTATCCCTCCGTTCGTACCACGCTTTCTCGCTCACTCTGCTTACCTCTCCGCACATCTTGGTAATTCATTGCAATGGATGAATGCACTACAGTTGTCATGTTTTCACCGTCCTTTGTTTGAATGAGGAATACAGAATACCAGGATGGTAGCTGGAAAAAGTGAGCTTACAGTGACACGTCTGTCAGTTCCTGCTGGAGATATTGGTCTCCTGCCGCATATCTACCCTTAATCAAACCTGATTTGTGGGCGGTTTGTTTAGTCCATCTTTTGTTACATTACTGCTGATCTCATTTCCCGGTCTTAATTCCCGGAAGTAAATCTCCATTTTTCTTCTCTTGGCAGGTATAGACAGAGCTGCCGTACCTATAAACAATAACTGTCTGTATTGAAAACAGAATTGCTGAAACGTCCTTGTTATGTGGAGAGGACTGGTTAATTTGGGTAGGACCTTGCCCCCTCATTATTATTCTCCACTGCCATTCTGTTCAAACCAGCATGATCTTGTTTTTACTCCAAATGATACAGTTTTCCTAGCTTTCTCTGAATCAAACAGCCAATAATTGGAATCATTGCCAAGACAATAAAAAAATCACACTGCACATTTCATTTGTTTTTTTCACAATGACATCAGACAACAAGGGATGTCACTTGGCTTTCTTCTTTTGTGATTTTGAAACATGAGCACCAGTGAATGACGCGGGAAGTATATTAGTAATGCAAAAGGGTGTGAACCCTGAAATCGGAAGATCAGCCTGAGCCCCAGTTGAATTTGTTAAAGCTGCCCTTGCTCTGTCACACTGTTGAGAATAAGAACACGCACAAAGACACGTGACAGAAAATGGGCTGCTTCCTGTTTATGATGTATGCGCATTTAACGCACCAGGAAGTGGTTTACTGATCTTAAAGGGTGGAGGCAGGCCACAAGTTATTTTTATAGAGGTGACAGTGGATCTTCCAGAATCACAGCTGGTTTCTTCCCCAACTCTATGCATATGTGTGTATGTATACTTATGTGTTTGTGTATACAAAAGCAAGTTGTTCGCAATAATCTCCAAATGGACTGCACTGAAGAAAACGCAAAACCAGATAAAAAAAGACAAAGCCAAATCACTGCAAGCATTATAGTCTTATATTGAGGGCTGACTGCAATAAAAAGTTATGTCCAGATGTTATATATTGGACATAACTGTTTATTGCAGTCAGCTCTCGATATTTGACTTAAAATTGGATATTCTTTTTCAAAAAAATAGAAAAAATATTGCCATGAAGGTATCATATCCTAATCAGGTAAGAAAAACTAAAGAGAAAAGAGTAAGTTAAAACAAGCGAACATTTTCTGCTCGAGAGGAAGAAAAATTGAGTTGCATTTTAGGACTTAAGCGCTAGTTATAAGACAAGCTTCTTTGCTGCACGTGTCTGCCTGTGTCATATTCTAGTCTGCAGTTGTGAATCTATGACCTCACCAAGAACTGGAAACAATATCGCCACCCCACCCCACCCCACCCACATGTTTCCAATGAAGACAGGCCACTTCAGTAATCAGGCCAGAATCAGATATGACACTTCCCCTTTAAGGACTGCTGACGTGCTGAGACAGGCAGTTGAGCAACAATCGTTTTGGTAGACTTTGCAATTGTTGTATCACCATTTTCTTTTTTTTCTTCCCCTCCCTGTTTGAGAAAGCGTATAAGGCAAACACTGGGGAAATGTGCAAACTCTGCATTTCGCTGCTTATCTCCTGCACCAGCTGATGGCTCTGTGGCTGTGTCAGGGCCAAGGGGACGTGGAGAGGGGGGGTTGGGGAGGGTGTGCAGAGGTTCATCTCTGCAGGGCAGACCAGGGTCAAGAGTGAAGGAGTAGAGCAGTGGAGGGTGATATGATTTTTAAAGTGAAAGCAAGCTTGACCTCAGTAAAGAACACTTTTAAACACTGCAGTGGCTGGGTGTTGTTCTTGTGAGCCTCATGACTCCAACGTTAAACATGGCAGACTTATATAAGCAATAAAAATAAATGACATACCAGTCATCTTACAAAAATAATTGCTCGTATAGTTGTTTAAAGGGGATCTAATATGCTATTTTTCCAAGTTTATATTTTGGTCTTTGACTCCCCTAGAGAATTCCTGATCACGCAAAGTAAAAAAAAGGGTACTTATTTCGCTCATACTGCCATCCTCAAAAAACCCCATTTGTAGTCCATCGTAGTCTCTGCCTGAAATGCCTCATTGGGGTGGCTCTTCTGCTATGGCCCCCACTCCCCGTGTGCCCACTTTCTTCTGACTGGCCAGGTCTGTGTAGGGCGAATCTAGGCGGGACGATGCGGTGTCACAGTGAAGCGTGAGACGCGTCTGCCATCTGAGCTAAGGAATCAGCGGGGAAATTCTGCTATAAAACGCAGTACATGTGTATAGATCTAATGAAATTAACTTGTTCTAATAAACGCAACGGCGAAAGTGGAGGATGCAGTGCGAAAGTCTGGCAGCACAAGCACGAATTTGCTATCGGCTACAGTTTTGAACGGCAACAGTTGGTGAGTACAGTGGTTTTTCTACTCCATAGCTAGGATGCAGGGGAAGCTAGAATCCACCCCATATAGACACATTTGTAGAACGGGTCGACATGCCCAAATGAAGACCGGAGACCGTAGAAATCCGGTGGGTCTGAGTTTAGAGGGATACATGGACAGTGAGGGGCAGCTAAAAGTGGACCAACAGCTTATGGACTACTTCGGTGTGTATTAAGACCTGCTGGTTCTTATCCATAGCTGTGGTGTGTTGTTAGTGTGGAGAAACAAACAGCTTCCGCGCTGGTATATGATGGAGGGGGAAATTGCCCATGGTAATGGTTTACTTATTATTTCGGAATGACCAGCTTTTCCTCGCGGAAAATGGGCGCATTATGGACAGCGTGCAAGAGCTAGATAGAGCTCCGGTTACGTCATGAACATAATACAGGTTTTACAGACCGTAAGTTCTATCTGTGTGAACCGTTGCTTATGTGGAGCTAGCAAATCGATCACTTTCACAGGAAAGAATTTAATATTCAATCGATGGCAATGCAGCGTTTTTTATACCGAACACATTAGCCTGTGTGCTTCCCTATTGCTTTCACCGGTAATATCAGAGAGCTTGCCCAGCCATTGGAGATGTATCATGCTTACCCCGGTCATGGATAAGTGAAGAAATTGTTTCATAAGCACCCAAAAACGCACCCCAAGCTCTGCAAAATCTACGTCTGGTCTAACTGCAGCCAAACTCGGCAGACACATACAGCACCTCTCCGGTTAGCTTCAACTGTAGTGGCTACAATCAGGCAACATTATGATGAAACTGCCACATTGATGCTTACCAAAATAACACATGCATACCTATCATAATTGCTGCATATAAGTTAACCAGGAGCATTTTTTAATTAGCAGAGCACGCGAACTAACATGCAGTAGCTGATAAGCGGTCATGACTTTGAATGTAATCTGTCGCGCGAAAAATTTGTTTCACATTCGGGGTGAAAGCTGCTTAACAAGCCTATAACGCCTGTGTTCACGTCTTTGCATTGACTTTGAATGTAGCTAATCTGTCGCGCGAAAAATTCGTTTCGCGTCCGGTGTGAAAGCTGCTTGACAACGTGTATTCGGGCCTTTGCCTTGACTTTGAATGTAGGCTAATCTGTCCTGCGAAAAATTTGTTTCGCGAGCTGACGGATAGCTCACTCAGTTAAGGCACTGCGCTGCAGTGCAGAGGTGACTATCACGTTGCAGGTTCGAGCCCCGGCGTACCCACCGGCAGGGTTTGGCAGCTTTTTCAGAGTAGCACACAACTGGCCATCGCGCTACAGGGTTCCAAATTGGGAAGGGACTGCCGGATTTGGGGATACACTAATAGCTTTGTTCGTTGCTCCAACGCCTCCTGTTGGCCAGACGGGCGCTCGTCAGGAAGACTCTGGGTTTGTTCATGTCCGGGTATCCTCCGCCCTCGTTCTGAATTTACGAGGATTCAACCAATGAGTGTATAAGAATCAGTGGTTGACAGGCACGTGCTACGGAGGAGAGCCGTGAACTGTCCTCACTATCCTGAGTTGGCAGAAAGGGGTCGCATATGAGCAAGCTTTGTACATAGTTCACCAATTGGGCATTCCAGATTCGGGTGGGATTGGAGATGCCAAATTTATAAAAAAAAAATTTGTTTCGCATCTGATTTGAAAGCAGCTTTATGGATAGTACGCGACAGCAAGAGAAAGCAGACCGTAAGTTCCATTAGCGCGAACAAATTGCTTATGTGGAGCTAGCGAATTGATCACTTCTACAGGAAAGAATTACCAATTTAATCTCCGGCTTTTTATTAGCCACAGCAATTTCTAAACGGGGATGAAATTATGTCAAGGTAGTGCAGAGAAATCATTTGTAAACCGGCAGAGCTTCTGCGTCTCGCATTGCTTTCATGGTAACACCAGAGAGCTTGCTCAGACATTTGTGAAGTATTCGGCTGATTCCAGTCATGGATAAGTGAAGCGATCACTAACTGTAGTGGCTACAATTGGGCAACGTTATATTTGCCAATGCTCAAGATCAATTCTCGGCAATTTATGACATCCAATATGGCCGCTTGTGGCCATTTTGTTGAAAAACATTTTTTTTTTTGCAGATTTTGTGTTTTCTGCTCATTTTCAGACACATTTACACATATACATGTACAGGGATGCATATTAATGTCATAGCAGGCAAGAATAAAAACAGTAACATTGCGGCCGTAAAAATTTGCAAGTGATCTCTCATGGGGATCGGGGAGATACACAACTCGGTCCTAGTGGCGACGGAGTTATCTACAAAACCCAAAACCAGTGAAGTTGGCACGTTGTGTAAATCGCAAATAAAAACAGAATACAATGATTTGCAAATCCCTTTCAACCTATATTCAATTGAATACACTGCAAAGACAAGTTACTTAATGTTCGAACAGGTAAACTTTGTAATTTTTTGCAAATATTAGCTCATTTGGAATTTGATGCCTGCAACATGTTTCAAAAACGCTGGCACAAGACTGAGAGAGTTGAGGAATGCTCATCAAACACTTATTTGGAACATCCCACAGGTGAACGGGCTAATTGGGAACAGGTGGGTGCCATGATTGGGTATAAAAGCAGCTTCCCTGAAATGCTTAGTCATTCACAAACAAGGATGGGGCGAGGGTCACCACTTAGTGAACAAATGCGTGAGCTGATTGTCGAACAGTTTAAAAACAACATTCCTCAACGAGCTATTGCAAGAAATTTAGGGATTTCATCATCTACGGTCCGTAATATCGTCAAAAGGTTCAGATAATCTGGAGAAATCACTGCACATAAGCGACAAGGCCAAAAACCAACATGGAATGCCCGTGACCTTCGATCCCTTAGGCGGTACTGCATCAAAAACCGACATCGGTGTGTAAAGGACATTACCACATGGGCTCAGGAACACTTCAGAAAACCGCTGTCAGTAACTACATTTTGTCGCTACATCTGCAAGTGCAAGTTAAAACTCAACAATGCAAAGCGAAAGCCATTTATCAACAGCACCCAGAAATACCGCCGACTTCGCTGGGCCCAAGCTCATCTAAGATGGACTGATGCAAAGTGGAAAAGTGTTCTGTGGTCTGACGAGTCCACATTTCAAATTGTTTTTGGAAACTGTGGACATTGTGTCCTCCGGACCAAAGAGGAAAAGAACCATCCG
This sequence comes from Gymnothorax reevesii, assembly GCA_029721435.1. Classification (NCBI taxonomy): domain Eukaryota; kingdom Metazoa; phylum Chordata; class Actinopteri; order Anguilliformes; family Muraenidae; genus Gymnothorax; species Gymnothorax reevesii. Next base: position 163,533,288 of record CM056573.1, on the reverse strand, counting down.
GACTGTTATACGCGCAAAGTTCAAAAGCCAGCATCTGTGATGGTATGGGGGTGTATTAGTGCCAAAGGCATGGGCAACTTACACATATGTGAAGGCATCATTAATGCTGAAAGGTACATACAGGTTTTGGAGCAACATATGTTGCCATCCAAGCAACGTCTTTTTCATGGACGCCCCTGCTTATTTCAGCAAGACAATGCCAAGCCACATTCTGCACGTGTTACAACAGCATGGCTCCGTAGTAAAAGAGTGCGGTTACTAGACTGGCCTGCCTGTAGTCCAGACCTGTCTCCCATTGAAAATGTGAGGTACATTATGAAGCGTAAAATACGACAACGGAGACCCCAGACTGTTGAACAACTTAAGCTGTACATCAAGCAAGAATGGGAAAGAGTTCCACCTGAAAAGCTTCAAAAATTGGTCTCCTCAGTTTCCAAACGTTTACTGAGTGTCGTTAAAAGGAAAGGCGATGTAACACAGTGGTAAAAAGGCCCCTGTGCCAACTTTTTTGCAATGTGTTGCTGCCTTTAAATTCTAAGTTAATGATTATTTGCAAAAAAAAAAAAAAGTTTCCCAGTTTGAACATAAACATCTTGTCTTTGCAGTGTATTCAATTGAATATAAATTGAAAAGGATTTGCAAATCATTGTATTCTGTTTTTATCTATGATTTATATAACATGCCAACTTCACTGGTTTTGGGTTTTGTAGTTTACTTGTGCCATTATTTAACTAGATAACTTGGTCGGCACAGGGACCGAGTCATATATCTCCTCGATCCCCAAATTTTGGACAAAATCACTGCTAGCAGCCATGTTGGATGTCCAAAATTCGCGAAAATCGGTCTTGAGCATTGTCCAATTAATATCTTTGCCCGTGAGAAATTTGGAGAGATTGTGCTTCCAGAGCTCAGAGCAGAAAATCTCAGCGGCGGCGGCCCTGGAACTAAACCATAGTCTCTCCTGACTATCATCGTTGGGGAGATACAACTATGTTGTTTCAAAATAGCCAAAGCTTCCTTTGCTGTGTTTATGAGTGTGGTTGCTAGTTCTATCGTAGACATTGTAAATATTGGATGTCATTTTGTTGGTATTCAAGAGCTGTGGTCACTATTATCACTGTCTTGTATTTCCACTCAGACTGTCATTGTGCCATTGTGCTTTCTCCAAGTAGTGAAAAACAGCATACTCTCCACAGACCTTAATAGTTACTTTGGAAACCTCAAACATATTGTCTGCCCATTTTAGCGTTCACTTTCAATGTTTTCAACCTCGTGAATCAAAGAGATAAATTTATCCTAGAATTCAAGCATGGCCAGCTGATAGAGTGTCTAAAGGCCAAAATGTTTGGAACTACTTCATAGGTGTGTAAGTATAACAAAATAATGCATGCCCTTCGAATGCCTTCAATTAATCACATTTGGATATTCAACAGACTGGCGGGATTACTGTTTTTATAAAATGGATAGCTCAAATCAAGCAATCCAATTGCTTGTTAGCCTTGGTATAATAACTGTATACAATGGCAATGATGTCTAATTCCTTTACGCAAATTATTATTACTCCGCATACGAGGGGCAAAAAGGTTGGCCGGACAAACCAGTCAGTTAGCAAACAAACTATCACAAAATGGAAACATTTAGGTCAGCAGTGACCTCTGTGATGGCCTAACAATGGAGGAGTAGACTGAGCAGAGCAGAAAAAATTGTCTGCGTTATCAAAAAGATTACATGCGGGGATACGTAAAAGGAGGTTGACAAACTCGAGGGAAAGTAAAAACAGAAAAGTACACCGTCAAGCAAATAAAATGATTTAAGTGGGAATGTGGCTATAACTTTCATATTTCCATACTAGTGCCATTTTATAAAAACAATAGCTCACACCAGGCCATGATATGTCGCGATCGTGTCACAGCAAATGAGGTTATCGACCCTACACTCCTCAACTGTCATGAAGTATTGCTTAAATAGTGATTAGTTTTTAGAACATTTTACTGCTGTACAATGCATATATTATTTTAGCTTCAACAGTATTTAGAATACTTTTCCTCTTGACTGGGACTGGCCACTATGTGCAATTATCATCGCTTTATGCCCTTTTTGTATTGTTAGAGTGAGAACAAGCCGTCACTGTACTCAGAATTGCAATAAGCTACCGTTTATCTCCATTCAACAGCCTGTCAGCTTGGCCTGTGCAGAGATTGAGCAGGTGGATAAAGCCTCTTATGTAGAGGACTCACCCAAGTGGTCCACTGGTAACTAACTTGATGTATGAAACGCATCATGAGTTTCACTATCATGCCTCTAGAAGTCACATCTTTAGCAATGCAGCCAGTTACCCAGTACACTCTGTTGGACTATCTAAATGGGTTTTGCATTGGCTTAGTTTAAACTGGGGGCCAGTATCGCAAAGCAAAATGATTGAATCTGCTGGACGACTGACCCGAGTAATATAGAGCCAGAACACTTTTTAATTCTGTCATTAGTCCCCATGTTAGGGGATTCTGGGTTTCGCTCTGTGCAGTGGTCTGGATGGTCTAAGCAGTGTTTTTGACACCATTAGCTGGTCATATCTGATCGAAGGGGGTCAAACCTGGTCTCTAAAGCTGGACGAAAGTAGTCAATGCTATTTAAGCTGGTAGAGTGAGCTGGAGTCAGCCATTGAAATACTGGTTGACCTGCTAAATCTGTTAAAAAGAGAGATTAAACCCGCTTAACCAGCTCAGGCTGGTTATTGCTGGAATTTTCAGCTGCTAGCTTGCTGCACCCATTCCTGTAACCCAGATTAATCCTCCGTTGTTTTCACAGTAGTTTTCATTGCTATTCTTCTGTTTCCAAACAGTACATAGTCATCAGGCAAATAACCGGGTCATATCACTAATCTCGTGGACTTCACTCAACAGTTCAATACCTTGCTCCTGTTGCGTAGCTAATCATTATGACATAGTTTTCCCAGCCAGGTACATAAACCTTGGACTCATAATGCGCGGTACCGTACATTTCTAAGACTGAGAGACAGCTCCTGACCTTAAAAAAAATATACGAAAGAAGAGAAATGAGATTTAGGCTGCCGAGTGATTGAAATCTGTGGTTGAGGCCCTGCAGCGATAGGTGTGGCAGCCACAATGGTACTGGGAGATAGCTGGCTGTCTCACTTTCAGGCTACTTGTGGAGACAGGCTTGTCCTCAAACACTGCCAGCGGTAAAGAAAGTAGAACATAACACCTATTTATGGAGTGCAGCCTTGTCTTATGGGTCTGCTAAAAGTTTAGTTTGTCATGGCCAAGCTGGTGTGTGGGGGGGAATCTTCGTCTCAACATAGACATTACTGAGACTCCCCGCTGGTAGACCAAACCAACAGCGCAGTGTCTTCACGCACAAAAAAAAGTGTTTTAAAGTGTTTCTGTCTTTTATAGAAACTTAAAATCTCATTTATTTCTTCCCAAGTCAAACGTTTATTTTAAGTTGCTGCTTACTTGAGTTGCATTACCCCATTGACAAATCTTGCATTAAGTCTACATTTTTCACCACTTTGGCAATGTTTTGATGTTTTTATTTTTAAAAAAAGTCATGGAAATAAGATTTTAAGACAAAATGTTGAAATGCTTTTAAAATTTGAGATTTAATTATTTTTTGTTTGTTTTATGCCGTGGGACAGGTTTATCTGCTTATGGGTGGTTTGCAGATGCTGACCAGAATTTTTTTTTTTCAAGCGTCAATGCAGCACTTAAATGTATTCAAAAACAGTGAAAATGATTGATGTCACCAAAATTCCTTAATTTAGCCATGAACCAGACTCTTTTCATGTACAACTATCATGAGTCCAATGTGCTGCGAAAATAAAAAAAGAGAAGAGGAAAGATGGATTGTGTGTACTCTATGGCTTCTGAGGAGACTTTTCTGTTGTCCATAAAAAAAATTAGACCTGTAACCTCTAGCAGTCACAAGTATTGATCCAATTTAACAAAACTATATGCGCAACATCTTTAGCTACTGTGGGATTGCATTTCAGAGCTACATACTCAAAAGTGGGCATGGCAGAGTGGTCATATTACAAAACTGATGTTGTCCATTTTAGACCTTTCTATCACAGATATAAAGCTGAAACTTTGTATATGAGTATTACACAACATGTCTCAACATTTTAAGGAAGCGCTTTTGATGTTTTCTGAAAAATGGACGTTTTGTTACCTTTCACATTCCTTGACCCATAGACACCAATTTGAACAACTCGTAATCTTTTGCGGTCATAAATATTGATCAAATTTGATGAGATTTTGGAAGAAACAGCTTTAGTACATCAGCCACTTTTTTCCACCTTGTACCCCACTCCCAAATGGGCATGCCATGGTGGCAGAGCAATTGAGTGTCAGGTTCACTTGAACTTCTCGTTATTTATTTCAGTTCAGCCTGTGTACATACTGCTCAACTAAATGAGATGCAACATGAGCAAATTACATTACTATTAGTTATGTGATTCCTCTATACAAATCGACCTACACTGGAAGTGGCTGGGGGTGGTTTCCCCATAAACAATCTGAGTGTAAGGGCTCCGATCACTGGCCCAACAGCTGCAATTATTTTACTGAGGCCACACTGGGACTTGATCTACAAACTTTCACAGTCTTCAGAACACACTTCAGTTATAAAGTTATTGGGTGCCTCTTGGTAGTTTAGGAAAATACTATACTCCATACTCCTCCCTGATTTGGTTTTTGGGTCGTCATCATTGATGTTAGCCATAAATGTGACCAAACTCAAACCACTGTCATCCTTCTTAGACCAAACATAGCCCACTGCAATCCCTCTTAGACCAAACCATAGGCCACTGCCGTCCTTCTTAGACCATGGGCTACTGACCCCAAAAGTAGTCATAGTGCAAAGTTCTGATTCAAGGTTGAGAAACAATGAGAGAGAGAGAGAGCGAGAGAGAGAGAGAGAGAGAGAATCCAGAACACTGTGCACTACTCTTTTTTTTTTTTTTTTGCGTATTTAAGAATTCTGTTCCTAAAACAATTTCTAATCCTTACCAGTCATAAGATCCTTTAGAGTTAATGGTGAATGCACGAGCATCTGGATATTAGATCATTGTTCTTTATTTTATTTCATTAGTCATTGCTTACATGCCGTATTTATAATATTCAGGCTATTCTTTTAATTTTTTTCTGGACAGCTGTTTTCAGTTACTGGGGTATCATACATTGGGGAGGCATGCAGACTCCCATTGAGCTCTAACCCACTTAAGAGTGAGGACTTGATTAGCGACAGTGATTGCAGCTTACAGCTAACTCAGTGCCAGGTTTAACATCTGAGATAAACACAACACATTTCATCAGATTTCTTTTCCCCCCAGCCCATAACATTATTTTTCATTTCAGCAGAGCAATCAGACCATTCAAAGCTATGATCTATCACTATTAAGGACACCCTAGTTTCCGTTTTACTCTGCTGTTCAGGGAGGACCAAGGGGTAAATGTTTCCAGATTTCTCTCTGCACCTCCAGTTCCAGCTCAATCAATACATCTTTTCTGCGTCTCTGAGATGGGAGGTGCATGGGAGTGTGCGTCAGGAGTCAGGAACCTATCATAATGTAGTCTGATGTACTTGTGTGTGCCCCACCAAGCAGAAATTCAACCACCAGTTTGATCGGTCGCCCTCCTCCCCAATTCAAAACCTGCTGCTTTATCGAAATTACACCCGCTTCTTACACAATTTAGCCTTAAGATGATCTCGAACCTAACCAAAAATGTCACGCATGGCAGATTTTCAGAGCTCTTCCGATGTCAATTTTGGCCTCTGCATCTGTTTCCTGATTGCGTCTGGCCAAACCGACAATTTACTCTCAGGTCCTAAAATACATTTTCTGATTCTTCGCAGCATTTTATGTTCACAGTTCTGTTTCGTTTCTTCACTCTCTGTTGCGTTATAATTACCGCTTGAGAAGAACCCACTTCGTTTGTCCAGCCAACCCCACCCTACAGCGATTTGAGTGAATTCAGTAAAATAACAAGTTCTAAAACTGAAACTCGTCTCATATTTTCATATTTGATCTTATAATCTTACATATGGATCGCATTAAATTGAGTACAAACAAACAGGAAACACAAATTACAACAAAACCATCCCCAAATGCATAAAGTTTATTTGGCTCTAAGGCCTGAAAGGGTATTTTCATTCATGTGAACATCAGTGCTTCATATGAAATACCATTTTGACAGAGACATTTATTTATACAGTACATTTAGATTCATATCCTATTTTCACATCTTCCAGCTGTAACACATCATCCCAAAGCTGAATTTTTCATTTGTTCGTTAGTGTATACAATTATGCAGCTACAGATGCCACATACTCGAACATAAGCATAAGAACAGATCTCTATGAATCATGTTTCTTTTATTTTTTTTCTAGCAATCCATACACAACTTGAAACTTAAACTGTATGTTTGGAGGATTCGTGAAGGTTGGTCTTATGGTGAACGGTAGGTATAAACTAAGAATAAAGTTAATCTCAGAATTACATATAAACCCCTGGCTGTGACTAACCAGCAGTGAAACATTTTCCATGTCTTACTTTCATTTCCTAGATTAATAGAGCTATTGGTTTGTAAGCAGTGGGCTGAAACCATTTAAATATTCGCCTTTTTTAAAAAATAAACCATAAACCACTGATTCAAGAAGCATGTTCTGCTTGAAAGGAGATGGAATTTTAGATAGTTTCCAAAGAGGAACATGGTTATTAGTTAAAAATAAATAAATAAATGCTGTCATTCATAGTGAGATGAAATGTAGTGATTGGAATCGGCACAGAAAGCAAAACAAAATAAAGTTTGTTAGTCATTTTGATTGCGTGTTAATATTTGATCTCTTTTTAGCGGCTAAAACAAATTTTTGCCGCTTGTTTTGACATCTTATTGCCCTTTAGTGTCTTTGTAACATTGGAAGTACACTGTGCAAAGCTGATTCACGTTGTCTCCATGAGTGAAGGAATTGGTTGAAAGTCAGGGAAAATTGACACACTGTTTACATTCACTGAAAGCTGAAGAGATACAGACAATGATGACCACCACAGCTCATGCTCTTTCATTTGTCAGCTGTTTACTTTTTCCAACAACCATAATGTCTCTGAGAGGCTGAACATGCCCAAAGGCATAGGCTCCAGAATCCCTTAGGAGCTAAAGCCCATAATGCATCACAATGATCCACCTGCCTATCATGAGTGTAAGACAGTGGTGCCCAATTGTGTCATGGAGGGCTGAGAGTATGCAAGCTTTGATTCTAACCATTTGCTACACCGGGTGATTTCACTGATTATCACACCTTCAAGCAGAGGAGAGATGTAATTGATGTAACCTGCAGCTGTAGTGATTGGTAGGAATTAAATCCTGCACACTCTCAGTCCTCCATGGCACATGACTGGGTACGACTGGTGTGAGGTCTTCATTCATTCTTGCGATAAATGTCACGCAGCACCATCCCAAGACTTTTGGGGACCCTCGGAAAAAAATTATTTGGGGGCTCCTCTAAAAATTATCACTCACTGATTTTTATGGTTGAAACTAATGCAGTCCTGGGCAAGCAGGTTGGGTTTTACGCTTGATGCCTGGACGTCCAAGTGAAAGGGATTGTTTTAGCTGTGTAAGAGCAGAGGGCAGCCTCATAGCTGGATCCAAGGTTTAAGTCCAGTTCTGAGGCTAGTGCTTCAGTCATGATAACGGCCACAGTTTACCTAACCTGATATGTGTGCGGTGTGGCTGGAAAGTTGGTTACCTGAGGAAAACTCACAAGGCAGGGAAAGCATGCAAACTTCATGCACATCAGATTACACCAGACTATGGCCCAGAAACGTTTTCTGTCCAGTCACAAAGCAGTGACTTCCTCTCAAAGGCATTTCAGTTGACCCTGAGGCCAGCGCTCATCTTTGCACATCAATGAAGTGCATGCAGTTTACATAGTTCATTGTTAAGAAATTAGGGTATGGCCTATTAAAACCCCAACCAGGCCCCCCTACCCTGCTTCCTTCTCTGGGAGTTCCACAGGAACAGGGTGGAGGAGTCCAGGGTTCTCTTGCGGGGGCCAAGTTGGGTTCTCAGGTTACAGATCCTTTCCTGAACACCGTGCCGCGCAATTTCTGCGGCAGGTGGAGTTTGCTGTTGCGGGTCCAAGGCGTGTAGAGGTACCCCTCCTCCAGCTGGTGGGCTCCACTCTCCCTGCCTTTAATGCACACCTTGCACACAAGCACATTTCGACGAGGGTGGCGAGGTAACACAGCTACCGTAAAGTTGCGGTTCCTAAGCCAGACAGAAGGATCCATTGTCCTGCCTCACCACTGCACTTAGAATAACTGTTTGGGAAAAGGAAGCTGTCGGAAACTTTCAAAGGGTTTGTGGTAGACACTAATGCTACTCCCACACACACCCCACCTCCAGCATCATCCGCCGAGGACGACTCCCTAATTAGGTTATTTCTCAAGGGAACATGCTGGCTCTAGACTCCACAGGATGAAAAATTCTGCGTATGTTGAAGCTAAAAGGAGTAACTGGACCGCTACTGCATGTCTCACTCAAGTTTGTTAAGTGTAATTGAACCTCAGTTAACCGTCTTTTCTTCTGCCAATGACATCAGCAGCACGAAAAGTTGGTGCTTTTCAAACTGGTGGTTTATTGAGTCTGTTGCCCTTGGTCCGCTGTTACCATATCCCGCTAGATTGTTGATGAGCCACCAGCCTTAGTTAAATGAGTGCTGCTTCAATGCTATAGGAGCTCTCAGAGCAAACTCAGGAAATCATATTCTAAGTCGTGCTAGTAGTGGTATCCTTAGTTGTAGTTGTGTCTGGGGTCGTAGCATTCAGAGTTATTACAGGTGTAGTGCAGTATTAGCATTCTGAGAAAACAGGCGCAGAAAGTAAAGGCTGCAGTCCGTAAACATGACCGGTGAACAGTAGCGAGGCATTCTTCGTGAGCGCAACGCAAGTAATCAGCACCTGGCATTAAATTCTGCTGAGCATGCCCTCGTAAATATCGTTGAAGATTATTCCGGGCGGACTTCCATCAAAGCTAGGCCCTTAATGAGGAAACCTGTCAGGACTGCTCCAATCTCTTCACTTCCCTGAGGTCATTCACAATCTGAGTCATCCGCATTCGCAGTTGCCAAACGCAGGTAATTGAGCCGTACTTTCATAATACACCTGTTAGCCTGCAGAGATGCAGGCAGGCCCTTTGGCACACTCAAACACTAAGACGTTAAGTCCCCAGCCCGAGGGAAAGAGGGTAAAGGGAAACTTCCTGAAGGATGGGTGTGTTGTTTTAGCCTGCCCCAGTCTGAAGCTCAGCCTGGTCATTGAAAGCAACCAAAATGCCGCAGGCGCAGATTTCTCAATACACATCTTCAATGAGGAAAAACAAGATTTTTTTCCCCCATCACACTAGAATTTGTTCACTTTAGGCATTTTCAGAATTTTCAGATGGTGAAAGTGGAGATGTTAACCAGCTGCATCCTCCATTTCAGGCAGCGAGATCATTAAACCCAACAGGTCAAACAAATTAGACAAATTAGCTCTGCCCTGTGGACTTTCGTAGCATTTAGACTGGAGGAACTCAATAATGTACGGGAATAGTGGTGATACTGTCATCTCCTAAAAAAGATAACCTTTCCTCTTTCTGCCTAGGGCAGTCCCTGGTCTCAAGTAAGGTTACCTACCTTTATTGTGGCCATTGCAGTCAATACCCAGAAGGAGGGGTGGGGAGGGGTTTGTGGGACGGACTGGACTAATGTGCTCTATCTTTTCACTGAATGTTGAATCCTGGAATTGAACAAACTTCCCACACTGGAAAAAAAAAAAAAAAACTTGGAAAAGATCTTGACAAGTGGCTGTTTGCCCAGCTCATAGTCCATCACCCAGCCCTCTGAGCACACACTGCCACCGATAAAGACTTCAGGAGTAGAGCTGTGGGACAAAAGGGCAATTTGTGGAGCAGACATTAAAAGCGAGATGTTTCTGACCGGACTACAGTCGTGGTCGGGTTTTCTTCAGTATGTAACAGTGCAAATACGTGTACTCTGTGACTGAACAACACTGTTTTTTACTTTTTGCCCACATTACTAGCATGTACATTGTAAATATGCAGTAGTATGTACACAATAATGGTCTAGTCAGAAACATCTTGCTGTTAACATCAGTGCAACAAATTGAACACTTTCTCTTTGGCCACATCATCAACAGGTGCATGCAAGCTTCTGAGTCTCTTGGATAATAACAATCTTTGATCCAAAAAAAGAACATTATTTCCAGACAGGGAGTATTCTTTCATCTTTAAATTGTCTCAATAGAGTACTGAGGTGACCGTGGCACTGCTGCTTATCTTCATGTGTTAGAAGTAAAATCCCTATAGAAATTTTTGAAAGGGTTTGGAAACTTTCCGATATTACTCAAAATAGAATTGATGAGCCTGCAAGCTCTGAGATTAACCCATGGAGTATATGGATGCAAGTGAGCACTTCAAATTCAAAGTTTATTGTCAAAAATGTGATGTTTACACTTGAAATTCAGTTTGAATTCAATTTCGCAGACTATATTTCCACCACACAAACACCAGAATAGCCAGTGATTTTGTTCCCAGCCATTCGGGTACCTCAGTTTCAGCAGGCGTTTGCAACTTTAACTTGACAGAGGCTGATCAGTGTCATAAATCACAGAAACCAGTCAATGCTTCATGTACTTTCCATTGGCTACCTCCAGAAACCCACGGAATCTGAAAACTTACTTCACAACAGGCTGCTACTAGCCAGCAAACAGGAGGTGCATAGAAATCAACTGATGATGGCGAGACAGCGACTTGTGATTATGTAACTGGCTAACAAGGGCAGTGACGCATTGACGAGATAGATTATGCTAGCTTGTTAGCAAGCTCCTGGCCACCAGTATTTTACGCTGGCTAGCGTGAGCCATGTGTTTAAATTTGGTGCTGTCTAGCCACTTAACATGAAAACTAGCTAGGTAGGTTAAATAAGCTGAAGATACAGTAGCTTACTAATAAGCTAGGTCTCACCAGGCCTTGTTTTTTAAGCCTTGCTTCTTGCTTTGGGAACCAGTTAAATAATAATGTGCTGCTGTGTTGCTTTCAATGTAATTAAGGTCAAAGATAATTTATATAATACTCCTTTCAGTTATAATTTTAATGTAAAATATCACCCAACTTTTTATGAGTTGGGTTTATATATATATTTTTTGTTTCCACACGATGAAGAATTACCACCATATACCTACGGTCCCATGCAGCTGCTGTATTCAAACCTGTGAAACTTCGGGCCTATTTTAAATTGTAGTGAAGATCCCTAGGTTTCCAACAACCCTGAATATGTCCTGCTGAATTGCATGGAAATTATGTACAAGATCAAGAGATGCTACGGCCATAAAAATGGCATCCTGGGTTTGAATATTTCTCTCAAAATAAGGGCCATGCAGCTTCAGTAAAGCGCTGCAGTCAGCAGATACAGAATATGTATGTGACATTGCCCATCAACAGGGGAAAAAAAAAACAATTTCAGGGTATACATCGGTGAAAAATGTAGTTCAAGGGGTTAACTAATCCAAGTCAGGTAGTTGGAAATTGATATGGCCAGCAGAGATGTCAAACCGATCCAGTTCTCTGATTGGCTGCAGTCCATGGCTTGTCCCATGTCAATGATCCACAGTTACTGTTGGTAATAAGTAATGCCCGATGACAGCAAAGCATATGCTATTTAATCTCTGTTGGCAGGTAATGACAGAATAGGAGGCAGCTAAACAGAATGCATCATAAAATAACATGAATGTCGAGAACAGGCCGTTCAGCCCGACTAGGCTAGCCAGTGCTATGCTCTTCCCCTTCAATTTCCCATGTGCCCGCTGCTCCAAGCCCCTCACTACGCTTTGTTGCTTTAAAAATATATCATCAATAGAGCATGAAACGCTGTCAGCATCCATCAGGGCAGTCTGCTATGCTACCTATGCTACCCTCAGCATACGCTGACCCAGTGCAAAGGTACCCCTCCGGTTCAGGTGTAGCTCATCCGGCTTGAACAGGTCACCCCTGTCCTAGAAGTAGTTCCAGTGCCCCATAAACCTACACCCCTCTTGCCTACATCAGATTTGTAGCCACGTGTTAAACCTCCAGATAAAATTCTGCTTCCCTCTGCTTGCACGTGGCACCAGTAGAATCCCGGAGAAAACTACTGTGGACGATCTGCTCCTAAGCTTTCCAGCTAATTCCTCAAATTTGCCTTCCAGAACTTCAAACCTACCCTTACCTATGTCATTTGTGCCAACATGGACCATGACAATTGGATCCCTCCACGCTCTGGACAGGAGCTTGTCCACACGCTCCAGGAGGTCTCCTACCTGAGCACCAGGCAGGGAACACACCGTACGAGACTCCTTTTCACGCGAACAGACTAAGCTGTCTATTCCTCGAAGTATTGAGTCCCCCACTATCACTAACTCTCTTTTCTGAGGGGTAGAGGCCAACTGGGTGCCCTGATGCTCACCAGTCCCCCCACTCTCAGGGTCAGGGGCTAAGTCTAGTTCCTGCAAGGGCAGAAATCGGTTGGACACCTCAAACACTGGTGGAGATGTCACTGTACGGTCTGCACGCGCTTTCCTGACATCCTACAGTCACCCAACTTTCTCTCCCTGCCTGCTCTGGGGTCCCCGCACCACCCTGCTTAGGCGAAAACACCATTTCTCTAAACAACATACTACTTAGTTCCTCTAGGAACTCTACTGATTGCAAACTATGTTGCACCGCCAACTGGCCCTGAAGATCAGGGATCTTGCTCTCCAGACGCTCAAATAGCTGACAACGGTGGCAGACAAACCAACCCTGGAAATCTCTTTCCAAAAGTGCGATCATCCTGTACCGTCAAATAGTTTTGGCCACATTTTGAACCCCCTACCTAATGACCTCACTCACCCTAGATAACAAAGAAAATTATTAATGCCGAGACATTATCTCAGGAACCACAATTTATTGACCTGAGAAGTTGTAAGTTGTAATAGTGGATGGAGTTGTAATAGTATTATTAAGGTACCGACTGACGTCACCCATTTTTTAAATGTAAGACGCCATGTAAATAGAGTTGTGTTAGCCCATGAGTATTTTCTCACAGTTTTTCAAAATGTAAATCAACTCATGAGAAACTACAGCGCTGGAAGGACTACTTTGCCAATAGTGGCATCATTATTCCTGTAACATTAAACCAGTTAGGTTCACTTAAAAACTGCCAAAGGCAAAAAGTGTGACTGTGAGCTGGATCTTTATCATCATCTGCATTTTTAAACAGCTTAAAATCATTTTAAAACTTGTTTCTCAGGTATACCGACTGTCACTGCACACAGTATTCTGCCCAGAGAATAAACTTGTGCTCACAAGATGACGATAGATTTGAGTAGGATTTGTATGAATTTTAATCACTCCAGACTTAAGGTGATTTGCTTGGTGGAGCATGATTTTTTTCCCAGGTCATAATGCACTATGCTATCAATGGGGCGATTAAATATTCGACAGTTTAATTTGTCATACCTTTCATAATGGCAAAGACGAAGGGATTTGCGAATGTTTCATCTAGAAAATAAAATGATGCTACTTCATGTGCAGACCTGAAATCCCTCAAAAAAAAAAAAAAAAACGCAGTGGTATATCAGGACAGAATCCCGACAATAATGGCTGTTGAACAGAAAGCTTTGCTTTATTAAGACTGGAGGGTAAATGGGGTCAGTATGAAGCAAAGCAAAGCTTCCTAAAGCAGCCAGGAAACCGTTTCCACACCTGTTACAGCCGTGTTCCCAGAAACACTACGCCTGTGTTTTTTTTAGCTACACAGCTGCCAGACACGCAAAGTTCATAAACGCTGCTTTCACATGCAGCCCTTGATGTTTATCGGACACGGAGGGTGACGAGCGCTTTCCTCGCATGTGACGTCCCGCGTCTGAGGAGCATTGATTGTTTATTATTAATGTGTTTCGCCCTCCTTCATTAATATTGCCGGGAAGCAGGGAGAGAGGGGCAGAGACAGAGAGAAAGGACAGGGAGCGGACAGGCACACGTGGAGAGGAAGGAGAGAGGGACAGAGACTAGGAAGGAGAGGAGTGAAGAGTTAGACGACCTACAGCAGAAAAATGATGGAGTGCAAAGGAGAGAGACGTGAATATGAGCGAGTGAGAGTGGCAGTGAGAGAGGGGAGAGGAGGGAGGGAAAGACAGACAAGAGAAGGGGGTTAGGGAAGAAAAGAGAGAGTATGTAAAGAGAGTCAGGAGGGAAAGAGAGCAAGAGAGAGACGGGGAGCGAGAGGGAGAAGAGCAGCAAGAGGAGGGGAAGAAAAGAGAGCAGGAGAGGGAGGAGAGAGGGAGGGGAGAGCAATGGGGGGTTGTTTGTTTGTCCAGGACGTCCCTCACTAAAAACCCCTGTTTGGCTCATTCCCACTTCCTGCCACTGTTCTCACAGGAACCGCCTGTCTAGTCAGCCACCCTGAGCCCACAGCCAGCTACCATGGTAAAGTCATTATTACTGAGCTTTATTACCCCTATGGGGGGGGGCTGTCATTGGCCACGTGAGGAGGAGGGCGAGCTGGACCACGACAAGCACAGACATGAGGTTTCTAGGGTACAAGGAGGGAATGGGGAGGTCCAATAACATTATCCTTTTTTTATTCTGGGTTTAATGCCAAACAGAACGGTTGCGGGCTACGGGAATGAGACACAGAAATAGGGGTAAATCCCCTGGAGCAGTTTTTTGAGGTTAAAGGTTAAATGGCTGAGGTCTGTCCGACTTCATGTCTCCAGATGCAAGTGGTTTCCAATGCCTTGCTGAGGGCATAGACCAGCGACTGCACAGTTGCTACTCAGGTAACCAGCCACTATACTATCCAGTTGTCTTTGTTTTTTTTTTTTTTTTCTTCCAAGTATGGTTGTTCTGTGGCCGGGGGGGTTATACGATAAGAGTCTCACATGGGGGATCTCTGTTTTACATAAAGGCCTCACCAACCAGAGATCATTCATTATAAACCAGGAGAGACGGCCTCCACGGGGCATGAAGGGATTCCTGTGGGATTCTGTTTAGCAAGATGTCAAATTGCCGAGACTTTACATTGTGCACATGACAGTTTGGACATATGTTACCCTATATGACATCATCATTGTGTGCCCACGTCTTTAGCAGTGCCAAATATCTTCTCAAGTGACAGCGCAACAATCAGTGCTGGGTATCAATAGAGTTTTATGTAGGGCGATGTCGTCAGCTAAGCACTACAATGGGTAACATGAGGAAGGGCAATTTCAGCCTTAGTTCCTTTCTGTTTTCATACCTTAAAAGCTGAAAAAAAAAAATCAGATAAAGTGAGATGAACTGGCACTTCAGTCATTCCTACGCTGCAAAAAACAAAAAATAAGCCAACCTCAAAGAGTGTTTTAGTCTCGCATTTTACACTTTAATACAAATTTCTGTAAGTTCTTTTTTGCTAAAATGGACTAAAATATTACTAGTGAGCACAGGCAGTTTCAATCATTTTGTGAATTTGTCTGATAAGTCAGTGGGATTTGAATCCTATACTCCTCAAGCCAGTGATAAATTTATTTATTTAATTGGATTTCCTGTCTCAACACATGACTTACGACTTTTCTGTCACGCGATAGCTTACAATGACCGGTTGCCCTGCCAGCTGGCATCCGTTTTTTAGAAAGCGTAAGAAAAAAAAAAGATGTCGTCAGTCTCAAAGTTTCTAATCTCTTTGGGGCACCAGAAAGCGGAGAGGGTGAGGGAATGGGACACCATAAGCGATAGGGGTTGATAGGGGTTTAGGCCACTTACGGCACCGTCGGACCAGAGGACAGGGAGGGGGAGAATGTGGGGAGTGTGGGGACCAAATTGAATAAAGCCTCCTGTATCAACTCCAGCTTTGATATATCTGCTTCGTGGAAGAGGGGAGGGAAAGAAAGAAGAAATGGAAGGGGGAAAAAAGCAAGAGCATCTTGAAATGAACACCTTAGCAAAACCTGTTGCGGTATAAAGTGACAGAGGTGGGCCTCCACTTGGAGCCTTGCCAAGCCCCAAGCCCTCTTGGTGGCTTCGATAACGAAGACAAGAGGCCGGCTGCGGAGTCCAGGAGCTCGATGCATTACCTGCCAATTATAAAGGGTGGAGATACAGAGCGTAAATACAGACCATATGGGAGACCGAGAAGGGACTGACCCGTGGGGCCATAAACATTCCCGATCATCCCGCTGCCAGACCGCTGTCGTTTGAAGCCTTAAATAATCGCCGTATCATAATGACCCTGCCTCCGCCTCTCGGCCCTCCCACAGAATAGCCTCACCGAACGATACGATCAAATTTGTGAGAGTTTCGCGTGACTGCCATTGCAACTGCAACGGGCCGATGACAACTGTCGTATCGTTGACTGGATGAGAATTTGCGCCCAAAAGCGCAATAATAGTGACGGCGGTTGAAGCTTTCCAGACCCATCTCCCCCACCTCTTATGGCCACTAATGTATCAGGGATGTTTCTGCCCCGTGGAACGATGGAAAAATTGACTCACTGTTCGGCTCTTATGGCGACCGCGACGGCAGCTGATATTAATGATTTTTTACACCCTGCAGCCAATCACAGGCTCCTCCCTGCTGGTAATACTGACGCCAAGGAGCTGACTATCTAACCTTGGCAGGCGAGCTTTAGAAAGACCCAGCTGTACAATTCATCCACTCATTCTTCCACTGTGATGATCAAGTCATGATGGCATAAGCAAATCAAAATGACTTGTGCTGTAGTGCAGGGGGACCTTTTAGAGTAGCAGGGACAGCCAGGCTTAGACCATTCTAATACTCAGTGAAACGGCCAATGTAAAATATCTGGTCCTTTAGTTCGGCTGCAGAAATTCTACCTATCGGAGTTCATTGTGTTCCCCGTCAACAGGACTTGCAATGTACCTGCCGAGTGCTGTTCTACGATGGTTGCAGCATCGTGGCTGCTTCACGCTGGTCAAGGCATCAGACTTTCTCAGTGTCAGTTACAGCATACGTTTTCCTCTGAGTAGATTCCCTCTTAGATCGCTCTAGATCCCCTCAACCTTTACCTTCCATACCCCAACTTTTAGGTCTAGAGAAGAATCAAATCATGTTAAATCTGGAAATGGGGAACAATCAAAGGAGTTTGGTGTGTACCATTGCTGAGGAAAGCAGATCCCCCCCCCCATCCTCCTTTGCACACTAATTCCTTCTGTGACAAGAATACACTTGAATTTGTTTACTAACGTATTCCCCCAGAAGTATCCTCTGCCCTTAGAAGACTGTCTCTGTTTCTCACAAGCTGCACAATTACTAGGCCTTTCACCAGAAGTCCAAAATTTTACTTCGAAATCTTTCTCCAATGACCCTTCTACCTCTTCACTGACCCTTTGATCTGTGACACATCATGGTAATATGGCTGATAAAAACAGTCCCCAGTTTTTCTCAGTATACTGGGTCAGGTTTATGCCACATTCCAGGCAGATTATCTAAGTTTCATAAAAAAGTAACCCCACATCTCTCTCGCACACACACGCACACGCACACACACACACGCACACGCACACATACCTACACCTGCGTCATTTCTTCTTCTGCCCTCAATATCTCTGTGGGAGTAAGGAGGTGATGCAACTTAGTTGACCTCATTTTTCTTGACCTCATTCACTTCCTGATAAATGCACCTAGAGTAGCTCTCACTCTTCAGTGACCCTTTGTGACCACTCATTCTTACCCATAATCCCTCTCTCCGTTGGGCCTGCTCTACGATATTCCTCCTTGGCTGTGGCTGTCAGATCACTGCTTGCTCACAGGAAAAAAAGGGGAGGAGAAATATACCCTGTGAAACACAGGAGCGTACGCTCACTGTCGGACAAAACTGAAAAAAAAACTATCTCAAACAAAAGAAGGAAATAATGTCCGCACACAACTTTTCCGCTCCCATGATACATTTCTATTTGTGCACACACGTGCGCGCACACACACACACACATGCACACACACACGCACACATACACACACACACACACACACACACACACACTTTTTTTTTATACTCTTGGGGACCAAAAGCATTTTTTTGCACCAAAAGCCTATTTCAACACCCCCTGACCCCAACCCTAATCTTAATCCTTGCCTACAATCTCCCCAGAGTAACACTTCATTTGCCTTAATTCATCATCTAACCTACACCCCAGTTTTCAACTTAACCCTAGTCTTAACCCTAAACTACAAACCCTCCAAAGTAACCAAATTTTTAACCTTAATTTAATACCTATAGCCTATGTCTATCACCTAAACTAGACCTAGACTTGATCTAGACATAACTATAAGCAGAATTGTAATACTAGACCTAAACCTAGCCCTTGGCCCATTATTCACTGCATAAAACCAACACACCTATATATGGGTCAGTCAAATGCAGCTTCTGTATTCAAATCTGTGGAACCTCAGGCCCAGTTTAAATTCTTGTGGAGATCCCGAGGTTTCCAACAATCCTAAATATGTCATTTTTAATTACAGTGAAATATATATAAAATGGTGCACAAGATCTACTGTAGATATTTTCTGTTTGATGCGATGCGGCGGCCAAAAAAACATGGCATTCTGGGTTTGAATATTTCCCTCAATGTAAGAGTGATTCAGCTGCAGTGAAGTGCTGTAATCAGCAGATACGAAATATGGATGTGCGATTGTCCAGCAATATGAAAAAAAAACTTTTTTTATGTTGAATGTTCTTAAGGGAAAACCTAAGTGAAAAAGTCAGAGCGTAAGGGTTTAAGTCTTTGCATCATGGGCCTCAAAAAGGTTCCACAGCACTGTTTTTTTTCCAGACTTTACTATACAAACTTTACAAGCATATGGGTAATTTTTTGCTTCTCATGGATCAGAAGAAAACAAACGACATGCCTACTCCCTGATGGAGCCACGTGCCAGTACCTCTTGTGAAAACTGGTCACCAAAAAAGCAATACTACCTTTCCCCAGTAATCTCTTGTACATTAGTATTTGCTTTCTGAGAATTAATTCAACTTCGCTCCCCATTCTCTCTGCTCTCTCATCGACCTTGCATCCTGTACAGAGATGAAGGTTACGGGAATCAGCGCAACTCTTTCCAACAACCTCGAGCGCCTCCTCTCTCTAGCTCTCCCTAGCCTTTATCCCACATAGCCTTCCATGCTACTATCAACTTTAAGTACTCCACATAGACAAACGTTTGTGGAAACTTCCTCATCCAATATCTCTTCCCTAAAGCAGGAGCATTAGTTTGGACTTTGTGAGGCCTTCGTAGCTGTAATTGCCTACACAGCTCTGGGACGGTTTTCATTCTTGGAAGGCCTTCAATTATGTTAGAACATTACTACATTCGCTTCCATTCCATCAAGAGAACCTTAGCGAGGGCGGGCAGGATTGGGTGATTAGCCTTGGCTCAAAGTCAGCTTAACCTATTTGTGTTAGACAAGAATAAAATCAAGGATGTGTGCAGGCCAGTCAAGTCCTTCTGAACCTCAACAAATCATTTGCAGTCTTCTCTCTGCTCATGGGGACATTGTCATGACTCATGTTGAAACAAACAAAAAAAAAAAAGCTTTTCATAATGCAGAATAATCTAAAATGCTTTTGTAGTCAATATCATCAAGTTTTACCTTCAGTAGAACAAAGAAACTTTTCCCAAACCATAAAAACAGCTCCACACTCAGCACTGTCCTCATACTTTTGGTGGAAGTTCAGTGTTCTGCTGGCCATATTTTCATGCAGAAGTGTGAGCACACCAGCGTACGGCCCTCGCAGGGTTAGAATTCTCTCCTTTCCTGTCACCTGCTTCTTGACTTTTCAAGCAGCACTCAGTTCTGGCCACTGATCGCCCTCCCCTTACTGTAATCATAACACTTTAACTTTTGGGCTGCTTTAGTTTTTGCAACACTTGTGTCTCTGGGTATTTAGGTAAATATGTAATTTTATTCCTTCAGAAGTAATTTGATAAGATCAAGTTATAATGCTAAATTCAATTATGCCACTGTAATGCTATGTTAACCTTCCAAAAATCATGTTCCAAGACGTAAGTCCTCTTGATAGATCAACACTTCAGATATATTTGATTTAACACATGCAGAATCCAAAAACCTATCAAGTGAATCGGTGTATTCTACCTGTGGGTGGCAGTTGCACAAACACTGACAATGACAAGGACGTCACTTCATTTTAGTCTGGGGTGAATTTGTATTTTTGCAGTGAAGAATTATGCCTGCTCCATGTTGCATAATTGCCCCCGAATCTTATATAACGGCAACATTTAATAGTTATGACTTATAGTAATAGTATGACTAGATGACTGATGGTTTGAATTTTCGCAATTAAAATTTTGAAAGGTTCTCGTGTCACATGATCATTTTCGGTTGAATTGTTTACATGTCCTGGAGAACGTAAATATCATGATAGTCCAGAAATTCTGCAAGCTTTTAAAGGGTCTGACATCAATTTATTCACAACGTGGTTATGCAATCTGCCCATTTGGCTATGTGACCACAGCACTGAGCCTCTATTCACAATATGGCAAGACACAATTACATCAGAAAACCATTTTGAGGTTCTCTCTACCATTTCCTGCTGGACTGTAAAGGGTACAATCAATTAAGGGGTTTCTCCCTGGTGGTAATTGATACTAGCCAGTCAGCCCTATTTAAAATAATGCTCAAAGCTGTCACCTAACACAGGCATTCTCCATCCCCCCCTCCTCCCCTCCCCATCTCCGCTCACTGAATCAAAGTACACATTTTGAGTATCCTTTATGAAAAAAAGGAGGGAAAAAAAGCACTCAGCCCAGCACAACGTCGTAGCAAAAAGCTACTTAGAAAGGCCTTTGAGGCAAATCTACTCCGAAAGAGAAAGTAAATGCAACACCACAATGGTGTTTATTTATTAATTTATTTTTTATGAATGGGGGCTTGGAGCCCGGGGATCACAGTCTGAGCCGAACCTGAAAGGCGGTGAACAGCACAGCCAGGGCGGATCCCGGTTTAGGAGGGTTAGGATTCGAGTTGGATGAAGGGGTCAGGAGCACGGGGGGGGGGGGGGGGGTGGGGGGTACGCAGCTGCTGGAGACTGTGAGATCACCCTGGGAAACGTGCAAGCAGCTGGAGGCAAAGAGAGTGCCGCACAGGAAAGAGAGGGAAACCGAGAAACGACAGAAAAGGCCACTCTTGTCTTCTTTTTTTTTTAAATTACTCTGCATGTGTTGCTCTACGCTGCCAATGGAACAGTGTGTCCGGGATATGTGGGAAGTCAAGGCTGTGAGCGTGTGTTCATCTGGGTGTGCGTGTGCGTGTGTTTTTGAGAATCACTCTGTCTGTGTGTATGCAAGCGTGTGTGTCTCTGCAGGTGCAGACAATCGCGCATTTGCTTGCACTTATGTAACACATGAAACACACAGACACTTGTATACACGTGCCTGTATTACCAGCATCATTGTGTAGTTCTGTGCAAAGACCTTCACCTGACCTTGGTTGCTGGGACCTCACACAGCACACCTGCAGGATGCCTCAGTCTATACTGCAATTTCAGCTGTGACATTGTGTCCAGATTTTCATCACAGATTGTTCTGGCTATCTGTTATTAATAAAATCCAGCCCAAGGTCTGGGCCGATGCAAACAGCACAGGCCAGGTCAGTCCGTACTGAGATGGACTAAGAGTCAACACTGAGCGTTTCACAATCAGACAGGCCCATGGCACGCTCCAGGGCAAACTGGGCCGCAAAAATTGAAATTGAAAGATTCTCTTTCAAAAAAAAAATGTAAATGTAAATAACTATTTTTACCTTTCAGCTATATATTCTAATATGGATGCAATGCTCCAGATCACGAACTATAAGGGACTTCTCAAACGAAAACAGAGTTTCTTTGTCAAATATTCCTTGAGGGCTCGAACAGCTGAATCGGTTGTATTTTATAAGAGCTTTGAGTGAAAGGCCACAGAACAGTATATCTCAAAGAACAGGGTCAGACAGGGCTGCCCTAGTGCAAGTGAGATAGACTGTTCCTTAACAGTTCAAAACAAGTCCCCCCCCCCCATTAAATGTGGCTGTAATACAGTGCAGAACACAGTTATGTACACACCATCCATTTTAGAAATCAAAGAGCTTCCATAAATATGCCAATTTAATTGTGGTGCTGAAACCTACTGTTATAATTCTGAAGTTCCAGGTAAGATTAGCAAAGTGCATTAGTCTTTGACCAATATCCAAAACAGAGATGGTACATAATTTGATCACGGTACATTGAAAATAAATCATAAGTTAAAAAAAGTGAAGTCAAGAAAAAAAATGCTGTTTTATGAGTCAGAGATCATGATCAGAAGGTACAGTTCAAAAAACCTTCACTACAAATTTTTTTTTTTTAAAAAAGACAAGATTTAACGGTTTGTTGTGAAATACTCTATCCTCAGAGGCATACCGCAACTTATATACCACATATGTACATATATACCGCAAAAAAATCTCCATGACCAGCCATTTAAACGGACAGATGAAAATTGTCTGTTACTTGTCTAGATGTAGCCGGTTCCTTCTCAAATATTTTGGAGGTGCATATGCTGCTGACACTTGACATGCGGATATTTTTTCGTGCCAAAGAACCTGAGTGCTAAACAGTGGAAAGTACACTCCTGATAGCCGCTCAGAGTTGAAGGCCATTCTAAAATCAATAAAAACAGGAGTGTTTGTTGTCTCTCTGGCCGTATCTCTCCCTCCCTCCTTCTGTCCCTCTGTCGCAGAAGATAAATCATTCAGACAGTCTCACAGTGATTACTCACACCATGGGAACGCCTCACTGACACAGTGATATTGATAAAATTTAACCCCTTAATTTGAGGCTTGAAAGAAAACGGAGACTTTTGGTCCCATTTATTTCATAGATTACTAATACTCAACGCCGGCCTCCAAAACAGTTTGTGAGGGTACTTGTGTGTTTTATGTATACATATGTAAAACAGTTGATCTATGTGTGTATATTTTTGTGTCAGGATAAGGATGTATGCGTATGCAGTGTGTGTGTGTGTGTGTGCGTGTGTGTGTGTGTGTGTGTGTTCTTGTTGCCTGTTGGGGGCCTTTTCTCGTGTAAACATTGACTCTGTCGGGGCAAGTACTCTTTATAGTGACCTGAGCCCTTTCCTGGTATGGCAAAATGTCATTTCTGAGGTCATTGTTAAGTTGTGAGGTCAGGTGTGAATTGAGATTAGGTTAAGGTTAGGGTTAGGTGTGACTTAGTTGTGGTTAGGGTTACGCTTAAAATTAGGGCGAGGCTGTCCACAATGAATAATTGTCAATGCATTGTTCTATTAACGATAGCTGTGCAAATTATGTGTGTGTGTGTGTGTGTGTGGCGGTGTGTGCACGTGCATGTGTGTGTTTGTCCATAAACATTATTGGAAATTACAATTTCATTCTTAATGTTTGGTTGGAACTGCAGCTGCTTACGGTTCCTGGTTGGTATTGGGGCGTTCATCTGTCAATAGAATGTTGACCCATAACTCAATAGGCTCTTAAACATAGTTTGCAAAAATCCTGCTTTTGCAGTATACCATTGGTTTACATCTTACAATGAATCCTCGGTATTAACTCAGGTGAAGTCTTCTCTTGATTACTGACATTGACAGATACACCTGCCTTCTGTTATCCACAAAAGTTGGTTTCTGGGCCTTCTGTTTTCTAAGCTCAACATGAATTCTTTCTTTCTAATAATGTACTAAATAATTGCTTTGGCCACAACTACAATTTCTGCTATTTTTCTTATGGGTCGATTGAGATTTTGAAGACTAATGATGGCCTGTTTCACTGGCAGTGGCAGCTCTGTGGACTTCACTCTGAGACTTCACCGCAACACATTCCAAAAGAAAATGTCAGGTTTGAAATCAACAGAAATATTTTTTTCTGTTGACCTCAGAATGAAATAATAAGGGCATAATATACACTGGCTCTGGAACAGCCAGTTGTCCAATTACTTTTGGTTCCTTACAAAGGTGGGGACACAGCATAAAAAGTAACCCAACTCCCAACTCCTGGATGTAATTACTTTCAAATTAAAGCTGAAAGTCAGCATTTTGAGCCCAGACTCATTACTTTGTTTATGTGTGTGCCGTATGCAGTATATACAACTCAGGATGTATTCATAAGCAGCATTTGTGTGCCTCTGTGTGTGTGTGTGTGTGTGTGTGTGTGTGTGTGTATGTATATGTGTGTGAGCGAATAGTTTCTCTAGGGGAGAGGTGGGGCATAATCACGCTAAGCGCTAGGTCTTGAAAAGGAACCAGAACAAGAAAAAACAAGTCCCACCCCCCTCCTCCCACCCCCCAGTTTATTAAATGTCTGGTTAACCAGAAATAGCTGTTGGTGGAGAGGGAGACTGAAAGGGAAAATGCTCTCTGAATTCTGCTTTTCAAACTTGTTTTTGGACAGCGTTAATCCTATGAGACTATTGTAACTCCGGCAGCATTTCCCATGAAAAGAAAACGAGGGGAGAATGATTCAGAAGAGGAATGAAAAAGACTGATTGACGGACAGAGAGATCAAGAAAAGACAGACAGGGCAATAAGGGGTTAACTTCACCTGTACTTGCCCCCCCCCCCTTCCCCACCACTCCCACCCCTTTTCATTTCCCTGCCCTCTTTCATCTTTCATTAGTAGTGAGCTTTTTTAATTTCTTTTCTTTTTTTTTTAAATAGTTCCTTTCGGAGGACGCAAGCAACCAAAGATATTTTGACTCCCAAAGGAGAATGAAATGAGAAATTAAGTCACAGAAACCGAATCTGTTCAATTGTGTGAGTGTGTATGTTTGTGTGTGTGCGTGTGTGTGTGTGTGTGTGTGTGAGAGAGAGAGAGTGGGGGGAGGAGCAATAGAGGGAGAAAGAAAAGGAGAGAAGAGGGAGGAGGGGAAAGCATAGCTTTACAAGACCAATCAGACAAAGGGGCCTTTGTGCAGGAGTGCGGAGAGGGAGAAGGCTGGCCAGGGTTTGGGAGTGTTTTACAGTGTATACTGACTGCATTCCTCTAGTGTGATTACAAGCCGCTTTTAATTTATACTCCAGCAGGAAACGGACTTAACTCTTCACTACCCAGCTATTCTCTCTCCGTCTTTTTACGTCCAACATCCCAAATAAGTGTTTTATAACAGCAAACTCACTTGTCAGGCTCGTACCTATGAAAAAAGAGCTGCCAAATGACATTTCACAAGTGGCTTCAGTGTGGACAGACCCACACATGTCGTCAGTTGTTCTTTTTTTTTATTTCCGTTCGTTTGCCGCTGTTGTTTCCAGAGCAGCAACATCTGGTCATTAAAAAAGATTTGCACAGAGGACATGTTTTGATTCATGTGACCACCTAAAAAAAATGTATTCTAAGTATAACAGGCTCACACAACAGTACACTCTCAGAAAAGATGTCTCTTAATGGAACATTGTGATTCCTTAGTAGGCCCTAACTAGTTTGATGGGTCTATGTTGTGCAAAGTTGTTCTTTGCCAGTTTTGAACCTCACTCCTCCAGCGGAGCTCCATTAAGCTCAAAATGGCTCCTCTGCAGACACAGGTCAAAGATCCTATTTTATGAGAATGTACTTACATCCTGTCAGTTCCTGTGCACAGGTTGTGAATGCAGGTGGAGTTTCTCCAGGGAAGCGGCAAGGTGACCGCAGTATACGCGGAGGGATATTTTAGGATGTGAGGCACACCCTAGAATGTCCCCGGGTCCCAATTTCTCACTCTGCCCCGTCCCCCTCAGACCAAAGGGTCAAGCAGTCTGCTGTGCCTAAAGAATTATGGTCTGAATGGCGCGTGCAAAAATATCTTTGTTCTACCCATAATTCCCCAAGCGGTGAACTTCAGTCACAGATTTCCTTCCTAGCAAGCGCAGCATGTTTGAAACCAGAAAACAGAGAGGAGATAAATATTTTTAAAATTCAAACACTGTTGCATTGTTCCCTCAAAATATCATGGATGGCGTTCTCTATCTGGTATAGAAAATACTATTTGAACCATGAGTCTTCTGACTTGGCATTAGCCTGCAAACAAGTGAGCAGGGAGGAGAGAGAGAGAGAGAGAGCGAGCGAGAGAGAGAGAGAGAGAGAGAGAATACTCTGGAACCTGTACCTAATTTAGGAAAAATCACATTTGCTGTGTTTTCCCACATCTGGGGAAGTGACTATTTTATAGCTGATTCTTAACTCAGATCAGAGAGCACAGAAAAGGACTTGTCCCTCTTCCTGTGAACCAGAACTGTAACTGTTGGCAGGAGAACAGCTCTAAATGCTTATGTAAACCATGACACTGCAATGTTTGGCTTGGCTTGGATTTGCGACTCTCTGCGACAGGGCAAATTGGGTAAGAGAGCCTTGACTCAGTCCTACGAACGCACACTCATACACTGCAGTACTGTAGGTCTCTCATGATTTAGAATAACATTCTTTCTTTCCCATACATCTTCACAACCTTCTGGCACTAAGTTTAGTGTAGACTCTCTCTCTCTCTCTCTCCCTCTCTCCCTCTCTCCCTCCTCCAACATGTCCTTTTACAACTTCCACAAAGAGGCAGAAACTTTTCCTCTGTCGACCCCTTGTATCTCACTCCCTCCCTGGGCAAAATGCCACCCAGAGACCACGAGGAGCAAAAAGAAAGAAAGAAAAAGGAAAATGGAGGGAGGAATCATGAAAACCTTTCGATAGACAAAGAATAGAACGCCAAAGGACGGAGAGGTGGCAGCTTCCTGAAAGGGAGCGAGAGAGCGAGACAGAGAGAGAAGGAGAGTGAGAAGGGGGGCTGAGAGAATTCATTAATACAATCCCTTCTCTGCTTCAATCCCCCTCTGTTTCATTCCTCTTATTTCTTTTATCTCCCTTTAATAACTCCACTCTGCACTTTCAAGGCTCTCTCTCTCTTTTTTTCCCTCCAAAGCTTTTCTTCTCCTCCCGTCCCGGCCGAAGAAAGGAGTTCATTTTAAACAGCTTACCAGCCGGGCCGGAGGAAGACACCCACTGAATAGGTGTGATGTGCTGAATGAGTTAGAGATTAGAGCCAGTCAAGCAATACTTCTGCCACAGGACTGCCCAACATGCGCAAACACATGCATCAGGTCAAATACGCGCTACCAAATACTCTCAAAGAGAAGCACTTGGCCCAAAATATCCAACTAAACACCCACGAGCAGATGCATATGACCTCACGTATGCAACCAAGTACCTGTAAGCAGACGGGCTTAGCGTAACATATTTAAACAAAATCCTGCAACGTGATGCATTAGGCCTAACATAACCTATTCAACCAAACACCTGCAAACAGATGCACTTAGCCTGACATATTCAATCAAACATTTGCAACCAGATGAACTTAATTGGTTCAACATACACTACCTGGCCAAAAAAATAGTTGCACACTCAAATATTTAGTTGGAACTCCTGTAGCATTGATTACAATGCATATTCGTC
The DNA here is from genome assembly GCA_029721435.1 of Gymnothorax reevesii. Classification (NCBI taxonomy): domain Eukaryota; kingdom Metazoa; phylum Chordata; class Actinopteri; order Anguilliformes; family Muraenidae; genus Gymnothorax; species Gymnothorax reevesii. Next base: position 163,505,790 of record CM056573.1, on the reverse strand, counting down.
TGGTCATTGTTTTGACAACTATATGCAATGACAGAACATTTATTTTCGATCAGAAATGCCATAATTTTCGGCTGAGATCTTGTCTTCTCGACATAATGATTGAACCACTCGGTGGTCTTTCTTGTGCACATCCCAATAACTTTTAATGTGCTTAAGGTCAGGACTTTGTGGTGGCAAATTTGTTTGTGAAAATGATTCCTCATGCTTGTTTTTGTCATTCATGGTTTTCTTTGCTAAATACAGGCCAATAACTTGCCCCGTTCTGAAATACTGTATCAACTTTTCCAGCATCAGGGGATGTGTCTTCCGACATGATTTTTTCAGAAATGAGTAGCGACGCGCTTCATCAGTCAGGGGAAAAATGATTATTGCCAGCTGAAACATATTAGTAACCGCAATAATGATCCAATTATAGAATTTGTTCATTAACTTCCAAACGGCGACTTTTTTTTGGCAGGGCAGTGTATTTCATTAAAAGTCTTCATATTCAACCAACCACCCGCAAGTAGATGCACTTTCCCTAACAATTCAACCAAACACTCACAAGCAGACAGACTGAGCGATAGATATTTATCCATACTCACCCAGGCAAACCTGGAAGCTCCTTTTTGCATCTTCCCTCCACTTTGCTTTATTTTCATTAGAACTCAAATATTTTTTTGTAAATTAGGTACATGGTATTTGTAATTGAAGCCACAATGAACTGATAAATTCAGTTCATAATTGGCAAAGCGTGTCTCCACTGTTCTTCTTCTTTTGTTATAGGACGTACAAATGTATTTTTACTTCCACCTTCACAATGACACAGCAGATTTTGACCTGAAAAGTATATAAAATGTTGATGTAGACTTTTAACTTCTGAAGTTTTATGTAGCCACTGCATTGTACACATTTCCCAAACAGAGAAGAGGGTAAATATACCTTATTACGAAGGCTCTTTCATGAATGAAAGACATGTATTGATAGACAATAAAATGAACCATGTTTTTGACCTTTGACTTTGATGATGCATCTTTGCCTCACCTGTTGTTAGCTTCACATTAGACATGCTCAAAACCATTAAAAACTTTCAATGAAGAATAATGACCCTTCCACAGGCATCTATCTGGTCTATGAAGAAGAAGATAAGCTACTGTTTGATAGGCCTACAGTCCCATTCACACTGATGAGGTGCAATTTTGGTCAATGGAGGCTTTTGTGATATTTCATGGTTGAAAAGCTGTGTATTACAGTTGCTGTCACCACCTCAAAAAGGAGGTAAGAGATGCAATTATTCTGACTTTGAGTTATGCATCATTTTATCCTTCACTCTCAGATATTGACGTAACATGTGATTGAAACGCTTTGGGTGGTAACATACCCAAAGGTGAAGGTACGAAAAGGTGCGCAAGTGAACCACCCCTCAAAAGACTGTGATGATTGGAGGTGAGGACTTTTGATTTTGAAAAATGCTGCATTTTATGCGGGGACTCCTGCGATTTGGAACAAAATGCGCGTGATCCCTCTCGTGGGGCGTCCTGCATTCTTGTGCAGAACAGCAGAGTGGCGAGAGCCAAGATTTTCCTTCAAAGAGTCGATCCTCAAAAGATGCGAAGAACAGGATGACACTTGGGGGAGGGAAGTCAGCATCAGATTAAACGGAGCCCTGAGTGATTTCCACGCAGCTGACGCAAGATATGATGACTGTAGGAAGAAATTCATGCTTGGTAGTCGAAGGTGACTGCGAGTATGCCGAGGATCGCCCATTTCAACTTCTTTTCAGGGACCAGAAGAATGAATTGTCAAAGCTATTGTCATGGTTTGGAGGCTTAGAGAGCTTTATTTGTTGCTCTCGTCCGGGATGATATCATTTTGCTCTCAATCGGATTCCTGGGCAGGCTGGCATTAATTGGGGGCGTCGCCCGAATTCTATTTAAGCCTTCGTTCTGCCTCACTTCCCTTGCTAGAGTGTCAGAGTTATGTTTGCACTTCAGCCGGTAAGGTCTCTAGTAAGAGAGTTGTTGAGGTTTAGCTGCATATTTGAGGAAAAGGTTTAGATAGCATGGGATTCTTTCTGTTTTTTCCCTTTCTATTCTTCCTGTCGAGCTCGCTTTGCTTCCTTGCCTCGGACGACATCTAGCTCCGTTGGAAGCACGAGTCTCGCTCTCTTATTTTATTTGTCATCTGTGTATCCTCCTTCTGTTCTGGCCGCTGCGTTTGGCGTCTCAACTCTCCAGCCATCACAGATATGGACTTCATTGGAGGTAATTGAAATTTATCTGAAACGTGGTGGTAGAATAACTATTTGTAAAATTTACTATTTGTTTTCTTGGCCCTAAGAATATGGATTGACACCAAAATTATAGTCATATGCCAAGTAGTAACCAAGTGGTTGCTACTTGAACATTTAACGGCAGCCATCTTTGGATGCAATCTTTGATTCACCTGACTGAAGCAAAATAGAAAAATGATTTTATCATCATTGAAAAATTATTTTCCGATGATAAATAGTAAGCGAGCAATGGTAATTACACGATGCGCGGCGGCCATCTTGGACGCCATTGTGGATTCACCATACTGAGGTGTGCTAGTGCATTGTCATTGTTACCATTGAATTCCTTGACTTTAAAACCAAGAGGGAGAAACCAAAAGTATTGTTCTGTGATGAATAATAAGGAAATTAATGCAATTCCTGAGATTTGGCAGCCATCTTGGACACCATGTTGGATTTCTCAAATTCCTCATGGCTGTCTGAGTGGCACCGGGTGGAATATTCATCTAGACCCCCTAGAGCAGGGCTCTCCAAATCCAGCCCTTGAATCCAAATACAGTTCTGGTTTTCCTTCCTTCCAGGAAATTAAGTGAACAGTTAATGCTGCTGATTGGCCAGATTGTCTTCTCACCTGACTCTCAGGTAAAGGAAGGGTGGAAAACCAGCACTTTTCGGCCCTCAAGGACCATGATTTGAGGAGCCCTGCCCTAGAGAGTCCAAATCCACTGGGAACAATTATGTACCAAATTTTGCACGCCCAAGTGAAAGTTCCACCAGACTAAGATGAACTGGCCCAATCTTACACATATGTTGGTCTTCCTTGTTGATGGTCTGTCAGGCCCAAACTTCAGCGACCTTCAGTTGTTGTTTGTTTCGTGGCTTTTTCGATTCTGTTTCCTCTTTAGCATGTTTGTGTGCATGTTCAATTGGTTTAAGGTCTGGTGATTCACTCAGCTAACAAATCCAAAATGATAAAAAATGTCCCTGTCCAATGAATAATGGTGCTCACTGTATGTGCTGAGTCGTACACACCACACTTTCCTTCCCGGCAGCCTTGACTCTGTTTTAATCTTTCCTCAACGGTCCTCCAACCCACATCCTGATGGACAGAAAAACAGGGCTGATGGGTCTGTTCTTTTAAGTATTGTTCCATTCTACTCATTTAAATCTCCTTTTATCACTGTCATTCTCTATTTTTTCCCTCTCTTGCTAACATTCTCCCAACTTGTGCAAAACTCGGCAGTCGTCCAAGGCGGCACCAATTAAGAAACACAGCTGAACTTTGCGGCTCGATGAAAACAATGACGAAAGATGAATTCAGTGATGGCCGTTGCCTTTGTAACAAGCACAATCCCTTGTTACAAAGGCGGGAGTTCGACAGCTAGCTAACAGCCCCCCCACCTCTACAGAACTGCGTCTCTATGGGCTGGTATTCACGGCCGTCCAGCCACGTCCAGCAGTTTGACAAATAAAAAAGAAAATAAAAGGAGAGGAAGACAAAGAACGGCTGGAGGTGGGGGTTGTGGGTACAGGAGGAGGGGTCTTTGGTTCGGAGGGGTAGGCGATGGGAGCAAGGAGCGAGGTTTGTAAGTGAAAGTAGGCCCTGCATGAAATCTCCTTTCCTCTGATCAAAGCTGAAGCAGGCAATTTCATTTTGAGGGGAGATGCATGTTCCCATAGGGTCCCCCCGCATTTCCTGCACCCACCCCCTCCACACGCCAAGCCTGGAGCGCTGCTCCCCAACCTCGCCCTGCAAAACAGGAGGACCTTTGTCCCAAACCCCCCCCCCATTTAATGGGGACCTCGAAAAAACAGTAGACTGCTTCCCCGTATACATCATACAAATAAAACGCAGACATACACATCATACACATACAAACACAGGGGAATGAATATAAAAATATCCACAGCCGTAAATGCGGAAACACAGGTTCGTAAAGTCAGAGCGTCTTACAAAATACATGCCTACACATACATGCATGCATATGCACATGCGCAGAGTCACACACACACACACACACACACACAACCACACACGCATTCAGGGAGACATAAACATGCAGATTACTCGAACAGATCAACAGATACAGGAGGTTTAAGAGTGGATTAGAGGCAGACACCATTAGATCACACTTCACACACTAGTCCCAGAGCAAATAACTGATATCTTCAGCTCCAACACAATTTGACTCTTTGACTCTCGAACATGGATGAGGTTCATTCATTCATCAATGAATCCTTTTACCGTCACTCCTCTATCACTCTCGAATTCAAGCTACAACTGAGCGCCACTTTTCGATGCAAGCAGCGTATGCAATGGTAGTTTGTAATTTACATGAAAGCCAAAGAACATTTGAAGCTCCATGTTTGACAATAAGTCATAACCATAACTACTGCAATGACACAAACTAATTGATGCGCAGAAATTTTTTTTTCTGCCCTGTTCCACAAAAAATTATCATTGCGACAGTGACTCTGTAAAAAGAGCAATACAAATAAACCAAGCAATAGGCATGAGTGACAAGTAGGAGGAGAGAACACGCTGAAAAAAATGAGCAAGAGAAAATTTAAGAGTACAGCTTCCAAGGCAAAATCTTCCAACACAGAGATGCAGCCAGACTACTGAGAGGAGCAAAAATCTTTCTGTTGCTATAATTGAGCAAAACATGATCTACTCCAGCCTGAGGAAGCAGGTTAGGACAGTTTCCAGGGAACTGCTTATATGTTTGATATCTGCGGCACAGGGTCTCCCAGTTTTGGCCGCAGGAGTGGAGGGTTTTAGGACAAAACAGCCAGAATCAAACTATGCTTTTGAGGCTAATTTTCTGGTTTTGTTGGGAGATGTTGTGCACTAGCCTGAGTGTGGTTGGCTCCAATAGGGATGAGACACGGCCCACTTTCCATCCCAATCGAAGCAGATTACATATGCCTCAATAATCTTTTACAAAATAAATATTCTTTTACCAACATATTGAACCAAACATGCTCAAGCAAACACACTGGGCCAAAGACATTCAACCAAACTCCCCAGCAGATGAACTGGCCCAAGCACATACATTTACTGGCATTGGCTCAAATACACAAATACAGTTCATGCACTGGCATAAACACACACACAAGCTCCTGAGCTTGGTTATGCCCTACAGTGAGCACTGTAATTTATTGGACACCGACACATTTTTATTTTGGTTCTGTACTAAAGAGTTTTAAAGAATGCAATGACTATTTGGTTGATGTGTAAACTATTAGCTTAAATTTTAGGGTATTTTCATATTACATTTTACTCAATTATCATAATTTTTATCAACTGACGAAGTGTACTCATCAAGTTGTTTGCCCTTCTCTAAATTAAGGGCAGGTTGTTTCATTGCATGGGATACACTTGCGAGATGACTCACACTCTGTTGTACGGCACAGACTCTAGCCCAAAATGTCTCGCCCAGACTGTAGTGTAAATCATTTTTACCGCAGTTTAGCTGTCCATGTTGTTTTCAGCTTTATTTGCTAATAGTTTCTTTTTTAAAATTTTTTTCTCATTTGTCACCCCTTCCCTTATGTTTACTCTCCATGCTTTGAACACTCGTTCCTGCTTTGTTGACAGTCATTTTTGTGTCTCTAAGTTCCTGTTTTCATCTCCCCCTTTGTTAGATAGTCGTCTTCCTTCTTCAGTGTCTAAACTCTAGTTTCAAATAATCTATTCATTAGGGATTCCATTCAAGTGCCTGCAGTCCTGGCGAGTGGCGCTTCTCCTTGTTTCAACTTTGTTCATATCCAAGAGTATGCACCTGCGCTGTGTGCCCTGGTCCCTTTGGCTGTCACTCCAGCTACTGACCTCTGACCTATCTCCTCTACCACGCCTAGCCCGACACTCAGTGTTCCCGTTCACCCCTGCTTGATTTTGGATCTTTTTCTGACAGTCTTCCCTGTTTGTGATTAAAATAATGCTTATCTTCCATTTATTACAGGCACCCTAGCGGCTTTGTCTGTGGTCAGCGTGTTGCTCCCGTTTTCTGAATTTGTGACAAATACAGACTATCCCCACTGACTTAACTTTCATGTGTCCAAACAAATTTCATGAAGAAAAAAGATATTGATGTGTAGCATTACAATGGTTTAGTTCATACTTTTTTATTGGCACCCTCAGCAAATATGGCAAAACAGGCTTTGAAAAAATGAATTTGAGGGGTGCCCTGGTGGCTCATCGGTCTAAGCACGCGCACCATAAAGGCTGTGTCCTTCCCGCAGCGACTTGGGTTCGATTCTGGCTCAGGTCATTTGCTGCACGTCTTTCCCCCATCTTCTCCCCGACTTTCCTGTCTCTCTACACTGTATAACTGTCAAATAAAGGAAAAATTCCCAAAAAATAACCTTTAAAAAAAAAATTTGCTGTTTATCCTCTTTGTCTTTCAAACTAATTTTCAAAAAAAATCTTACTGAAAATTTTTTACAAAGAAAAAAAAATGATCACATTAAATTAATTTTCTCAAAAGCATAAGCAACTCAATTACTGGCATCCCCAGAGAAGCCTATGACTGAAATATAACTGAAGTAAATCCCCAGTCATATTTTACATTTTTAAGTAGACCTGTTTGATTAGGATCTGTGAGTAGTCAACCATGGCTAAGACATGGAGCAAATTCCCTTAGTCATTCATCACTATGGCAAAGATCAGAGGGCACAGAGATGATGTGCAATAAAAAGCTGTTGAGCTGCACCAAACAAGAACCTGTACAACTAAAATCAAATTTCCACTGTCAGGGAAACAATCGAGAAACTTAAAGCTGCAGGAGATTTAAAAAATCAGCCTGAAAGAGGTCATGTGTGCACATCGACCCCACACACCTTGAGGAAGATGGATCGACCAGCAAGATAATCTCAAAGTATCGCATCTTGAGAATTGTGGCAGTTAAATGACTTTTGGGATAAGAAAGTCGTTTAAAACTCCAATCAGACGCTGTCTACATCACCACAAGTTGTTTGGGAGGATTGCCAGAGAAAAAGTCTCTGCTCTCAATCAGCAACAAAATATAGTACTGAAACTAGCTAAACATTCCTGAGACTCTCAATAGGACCAGGTTATATAGTCAGATGGGACCATAATGGATTTTTTTTTTTGCAACAAACACCTAAGGTGGGTTTGTTAGACAGAAAGCCAGCCATAAAGAAAAGCACCTCATATCCACTGTGAAGTATGGCGCTGGATCTTTGACATTGTTGGAGCTGTTTTTTGTCCAAAGGCCCTGGATATCTTGTTAGGATACATGGTATCATGGACTATATCAGATACCAGCAAACATTACATGAAAACCTGACAGCCTCTTGAGGCTTGAAATAGTCCATAGTTGGACCTTCAAGTGGGACAATGACCCATAGCCCACGTGAAAATGTTCACAAAAATGGTTCACTGACCGCAGAATAAAGGTCTTGTTGTGGCCATCACAGTCCCCTTACCTCAACCCCACAGAAAGTCTGAGCGATGAGCTGATGAGGAGAGTTCAAAAGCATCAGCCTCAGAGTCAGAAGGATCTAGAGAGACTGTATAGAGGAACGGTCTCAGCTCAGGACCCGTGCCATGCATTCACCAACCTCATTACACATTGTAGAAGACTTAGAGCTGAAATCTTGGCAAAGGGAGGCGGCAGTATATGACCGGGTGCCTATAATTGTGGTACACCTATTTCTGAGAAATATTTTTGTTTAATGATAAGAATTTAAGGTAGGTAGACACTCCCAAATAAATTTCTCTCTCTTACATTCATAAAAATTTAGTACCAACATCATATGAACAACTACTAAATACAGAATTAAAGTGATGGCTCATTTACATAAATTATGCTAATTAGCCCCTGAGATGGCTACCGCAATGTGGAACTTGATCAAGTACCTCAGGCAGAATATCTCTAAAACTTTTTATTACTTTAATCTCAAATTTTCGCAGATCATTTATGACTATATAGTGCATGTTCTGATCGGGGGGTATTCAGATACAATATTTCTGTGAAAAAATTTGGGCGTTTTAGTGGGATTTTTTATTTTTACTTTATCGTGTACCAAATTACCACAAAGTCTAGAGTTACGCAAATGATTTCTTCAAAATGCTTGATCAGTCCATAGACATGCATCTGGTGAACTTATATTCTAAGTTTCACAATAATAGCATGAGAGAAAGAGGAGAAATGGTGTTTGAAGCAATGCTTGGCAGGTCAAAATGAACTTTTTGAGAAATTGACAAAAAACCACAGATGTCCATATTTTTGATAGTCTTATCAAGTACACACACTATGAACTTACTGAAGGTTATTTTATGAAAATGTCAAAAACAATAATAATAATAATAAAAAACCTATTTTGGGAGTGTCTACCTACCTTAATGCTTCTTTTGAATTATGTTGCTTCAATTAAAGTTTGCAGTTTTGTGAATATCTTGAATGAAAGATCATGAGGGTAAACAGCAAAGAAAGTTTTTTCCATCAGATTTTGCTCATGTTAAGCATAAGGGGCAAAGGTGCCGATAATTCTGGAGGGCATGATACATTTAGTTCTGACAGGTCCTGAAGCCTTAGGTCACACAGGCCTGGAGTAATGAGGAGTGTTCCTTCATCCTGACCTGGGTTTAGCTCGATAATCTCCATGAAGACAGGCACAGATACACACGCACACACACGCGCACGCACACACACACGCGCGCACACACACACACACACACACAAATTTAAGTAAGCACGCACATTAGACACACTCCTACTCAAAAAGGTGTGCACAATCATATATAAACACACAAGTATGAAGGCAATTGCGCGCATACACATAAATATATGCACAAGCAAATGTGGGCACAATCATGCAAATGCACAAAGATACCTCCATGTACGGACTCGCACACACGTTCATATACATTCACAAACACCATTCGCCCTCCCCAGCTGTTTCTCTTTCCCGTAGATGTCCTCACCGCCTGTTCAAATTTAAACACATCACAAGATTAGGGTCGTCTTAGGACAGATATTCACAGACAAACAGAGTCATATAAACAATAAAACCATCCTCCTTATCATTCACACATTTAAAGCAGTAATTCACAACAGAGAATTCTAAACTGACTTCAGTGGAACCTTGGATTCCAGTGTTCATTTCAGGGGCTGTTCAGTTTAGCTTATAAAAGCTCAGCCAATGGAACGGTGCCTTAAGGCAAGCTGAAAAACACAAGCAGAAAACCTACCAAAATAAAAGCCTGAAATAAATAAGTAAAAAAAAAAAGTAACTCATGGAAACGTTGTGGTGGAATAATATACAACATCACAACCACTCAACATGCAACATATTGAGGAAAAGAATTGCTACAAAAAAATGTCTTATGTCTTTGATACTCACGAGATTCAAGATCATATTTCTTCCCTCAAGCAGAGGGCCTGCTGGAAGTTTTTCTGTGCTTGACAAGTGAAATATTCTTGTCCCACTAAATAATCTGACCAATAGGTTGCACTATCAGTCAAATATCTTACCTCTTTTGTTTTTGTCTTTCTGGGCAAAAAATTAGAAATAAGGTTGTTAAGTCTAAATATTTGAGGAAAATACTTGAGCGTAAAATGGACTTACTTTTTCTTTTTTGCGGCTGGCTATGGTGAAATCCATGTGTACACGGGTCAATGCATCGCGATGCATGGATGCATACAAGGTAGGCACAAACACACACGCTTGTACATGCATGTGCACCCCACGTTTCTGATCTGACAGTATGTTGTGACAATACCTGGATTAAGAGGGGCTCAGGATGTGCTCACGCTGATTTTACGGCCAAGTGCTAAGAGGTGGTGAGCCAGTGAAACCGGTGACCCAGGGTACCGATGACTGCTCGCTGTGAGACGGTATGACCAACAGGGAGATCTGAACCGCAAAGCCTGCTGCTCTACCACAACCTGGAGGCAGTGATATCTCACTGCAAAAAACAATGCTGGTTTTTGAAGGAGTTTCATTCGAGAGGTTAGATTTTTTTTTTCTTTTTCTATCCAGTGTAAAAAAATTAATAATTTTGTATTAAAATAAAGCTTGGTTAAGGGGCGAAATTTCTCACCCCATTAACAAACCACAAAATGACTTAAACTTGTCTTACCTCATTAGACATAACAAAGTAAGCCTAGCTTTACACAAAATGCAGTTTTGAGTGATGAAAAAACATGCGAAACTCCAGGAATGAGCATTCTCTGCTTCCATGTTACCAGCACAAGTCAAGATGTGAAACAAAAAGGGTTTTGTTTTTTTTGTTTGTATTTTGGCCGTGAAACTTGGATGATGAGGTATCTGACACAGATGTTGAGGAGTGCTCAGACACACACAAATACACGCACATAGACATTGCCCCAGACAGCAATTCTGCGCATATTACTGGAGCCATAGCATCATCACTGTCTTTAAAGAGGTGAAAAGCCCTGAATATCTGTGTTACCTGTTAGATAACAGCACTCATAAAACCTCAGGAATCCTCAGTGTTTTTCCACGCTCATTCAGGCCCGTCTTTAGAGCAGCATTTTAATCACATTCCAGCACCTTATGTTCCCATTCTCCGGTCATGACGACAGCCCATCACAGATTTAGCAGAGTCAGGGATCAGTCATCCGGAGGAGCAACTAATCAGCAGGTTAAGCTTTTTGACAAATATCTCAGCATTTCATTTGCATAGTTCAATATAGATCTCCTCGGTGTCTGTATTGACATGACCATATGGAATTAGCACAGTGCCATTTTTTTTGTTAATTTAATGGGAAATGAATCCAACCAACCACAAGTGACATAACGCAGTACATTTTCCTATTTCATTGTGAGTGATATCTGGATACTGTCCAGAAGCCCATCATATTTGCAGGACCACAGAAAATACCAAACATTGTGCACTTGTATGTTTGTGCGCGTGTGTGTGAGTGTGTGTGTGTGTGTGTGCATATGTATGGCGTGTGTGTGTTTGTGCATGTGTGTGCATGTTTGTGCACATGTGCGTGCATGTGTGGGTACGTGTGTGTGTGTGTGTGTGTGTCCTGGTGCACACAGTCAGTTGCTCCACAACAAATGGATGGCAGGATGACCATATTGCTGGATGGTCGAGAGCACCTATGGAAAAACAGGCAATTTCCTGTGAAGATTACCTGGTCAAACAAAGAGAACATTCACAAAGGACAAGGAGGAAACGTATGCAGATGAGAGCCTTCATTACCATGACAGCAGAAGAGAGTCACTGGCACAGAGGAACATTCCAGACAAAGCATGAAGGGGTGGAGAATTATGTCACAGAGCGATACCGGGCAATATGTGACACACAGCACTGATTGGACGACCTCGCAAAAACCCAAACCTCGTACGATTGCCGGCAAGAGAGGTATGGAGCAGGAATGATGCCTGGCTGGTTCTTCGCTGTCTGTCTGTTTGCATTGTCCTCCAATATGATCCACAAAAAACAGAAAGGCCTCACCCACAATTCCTCAACCGAAACAAGCCAAAAATAAGACAAAGAATTCTCCCACATGCTCATTGAATACTGTGCTAGACTGCTTAATAAACAATGCTATGCACAGGAGACCTCTATGGAAAATCCCATGTTGCTTATTTGTCATTGGTCAGGTATTCCTTTGTTGAGGACAGATATACCATAGATAATACGTCATTTACTGAGCATGATCATTGTCACTGGAATCTGTTGTAACAAGCCATCTGAAATCAAGAGATTAATTTGTGAAGCCCTTATGAGGAGAAGGGGAAAGTTGTTGCTTCCTTTCTGTAACATAAATAGGACGCCCCCCCCCCCCCCCAAAAAAAATGCATTTGAGCAGACTTGTAATCCCCTGGCAGAAACGTCGAATGATTGAAGTGCTGTGGTAGAGGCCCAAAGAATGTAAAAAGGAAGGAATTTAAACCTCTGATTTTCAACTCAACAGCAGGGGAAAAAAAACAATAAAACCTGCCAAATGAGACCAGAGCGTTGCTAGGGGATGTACCTCAATAAAAGAATAATCCTGAAAGGCCAGATTTTTCAATGCTGTTTATTCTGTCACTCTTGGGGTCTCTAGATATCCCCCCCGTCCCTCCCCTGAAGGTAGAGACCACAGTAAATGGACAACAGAACAGGATGGGGGGGGTCTGTTCCCTCAACCGCATAAGATGGGGGAAATGGGCAATTGTATATGGAAAGGGCCAAGATGAAGCGGCGAGTGTGTGATCTCCAGCCATGGGACAGAAGAAGGTTAGCGGATTAGTGGGAGAATCGCAGCCGAGGATGCGTCCGCTTCGCCCAGCCCGCAGTTTGACTGGAAGATTACCGCATCGGGCCTTCGTCCCAAATCTCTCAGTGCACCCGCTCGCCCACCCCGCAAACAATCCACTGCGGTAATGTGAGGGCTCAGCCCCGAAGGGCTGGACTCTGCTCTTCCCTGTTTGATTGACATCCTCATTCTCAAGGCAAGGCACTGGGAAGAAGGGGATGGACAACAGAAACAAGCCTTATCCCTCCACTTCAGTACATTCTGCCATAAAGTACAAGAAAAACCTGGCCAAAACAGCAGTAGGATGGATACATATTAAAGGGATGGATTAGACATGGAACAAAATAAAGAATAACAGGACAACAGTGAGGAAAAATCAAAAGATTCAGACAGAATCTGGCAGAAGAAACATTACATTCCACTCCAGTTTTCGGCATGATTATTTTAAAATCTCAAATTGAGGGCTATGTGTCCAACTTAATGCTTTCTTGAAAATTATTCCTAGTCCATTGAGCACACTGAGAAAAGGCAGCTGTTCCAACATCGGACTTAACTCTGGGCACTACCGCTCACCATTACTGAACCTACCTGCATTTAACAGCTGCTATGAGTAGTGCATCTGTCCCAGAATTCGTTCAATTTAAATGCTGACATGCTCTATGTTCCATCATTAACATTTTCAATGTCTGGTGTGTTCATCAAGCTACTTTTGACTGGAATTTCTGTCTGTTTCTATCATCATAATATTCATCAAGCCAAATTTAACTCACCCTTGTCAACTTAAGCTCTTGGTCATGCAGTAAAATAAATGGACAATTCTGAGGAGAACTTTCTTCATCTCCTTGAGGAATTCACTGGTTTGGAGAGAGATTCCCACTGTATTTCAAAATTCAAACTGGTTGAGATTGTGCTTGTGGTTTTTGGCTGATAGATCAATGGCAGACCTTTGTAAACGTCAATCTAGACAGTGGTTACTTACTGCATAGAGTCTTAGACATTCAGTCTTTGAGCCTCAGATAGACAGTCTCATGCAAACTCAAACAGAGTAGTGAAATCTGAGTGCAGCTGGACACACTAGCTGTGTTTTTGGCATGGATAGTGCCATTTGTGTGTGCGTGTGTGTGTTTGTGTGTGTGTGTGCACTGACTGTGTGTGTTTGCAGAGTGTGTGTATGTGTTTGTGTCTGCTTGTGTGTGTGACTGTGCTCTTGCCCATCTTTGTTATTGTCTGAATAGTCTCTTTCATTAAGAGCAGGGAGTTACCCCAATACATTGTTTTGTCTACAATGCCTCTGGGACAAGGAACAGGTTTTAATGGGCCAAATTAGGGGACGCAGAGTGACAGGAGTTATTTTTGCCCCCAATCTCACCCCTAACAGCCCCATTTACCCTACTCCAACACCTTAAATTACTTCTGGGTCATGAGGCACAGATAATGGGGTATTTTGGCTTGGTCAACCAAATGATTCTTGTGTCAGCATGTTTCATATAATACCACCAGTTTTTTTTGTTTTTTTAGTTTTGCAATCTTGAGTATCTTACCACTTACGCAATCTGCAGAAGTTATTTTTGTCTCGTGTTGGGTTTTATGTTTTTTTAATACCATCCATGAAAGAGGAACGAGTCTCAGAAATGGGAATGGAAGTAAATGCTTGCAACATGCCTGCACGTACACACGCACGCACACAAAAACACACTGGCACACACACACAATTGCACAGACAAACACACACCAGCAGCTATACCCCTATTTGAAATGCTCCAGCTATGTGGCTGAAGCTAAGCAGGTGTGGGCTTGGCCAGTACTTGGATGGGAGACCACCTGGAAACCCAAGTTGCTGCTGGAAGAGGTGTTGTTGGGCCAGTAGGAAGTGATCTTCCACCTCTGGTGGAATAATCCCCAATGCAATGACAGGAACACGGTACTGAAGGAGACAACGTCTTTCGGATGAGACGTTAAACTGAGATCTTGACTCACTGTGGTCATTAAACATCCCATGACACTCTTCAATAAGAGCAGGGGGTTCCCCAGTGTCATGGCTGAAGTCCTGACAGTCTTTCGACCTGTCACCTAATCATCTCCTGATCTAATTAGTTGTGCAAATTGCACAACTCTCTCTCAACCCCCAGGCCTTCTTTGAGAAAGAGATTCCAATCTCAACGGGACTTCCCTGGTTAAATAAAAAAAAAAAAAACATAACACTCATGCTAATACAAATACACATGCAACACTCTGACAATACACATCCCCCACATACAAAAAACCAAATACAGAACACACACCAGCAAAAAGACGTGAACATAATAATCCAGCTTTCTTTCTTCCAGCACTATGTGTGCTGCAAGTTCATCTTTTTTCCAGCTCTTTAGCAATGATAGCCCTTTTTTGGAGTATTTACTGAATTGATAGAATGAGTGATAACATCAGTGAATTCAGAGACAAGAGATGTCATGTGACAGGTCTCTCAAGAATGACCAGTAATCTTCTGTACTTTCTCTTCCCCAGAGGTGTCTTTCGCCTGAAAGAGTGGCCAGGCCTGGGGTTGGATATGGTCAGCATGGGTCCAGTGAAGCCCTGTAACATCTCTGCAAGAAAAACAAGTCTGTACTTCAAAAATCTTTGGTATTTTTGAACACTGCTACTTGACTGGTGCCATGTAACTGTATGAGACTTTTATGAAGGACCATCCCATGAGCAGAAGTTCAAATAGACGTCAAAAGTAAGGAAATCTTAAGGTAGAGACATTTGGTTTCAAACAGTCAATGTTAATCTGAATATACAGTCAGTTCCATAATTATCAGGACATTGATTTTTTTTATTTTTTTGGCTGTCTTCTACTATGTGAAATAAAAAATTGAATATGAGCCCAAAGTGGAGACATTCAGCCCTTAATTTGAGGGCATTGAAATCCAAATCGGGAGTATGTGCAGGTATGTAGTCCCCCCTTTTTTTACGAAACCAAAACTAATTGGACAATTAGCTGCTCAGCTATTCCGGGCAGATGTGTGATACTCCCTCCTTCATTAACAAATGAGCAGAAAAAAGGCCTGGATTTGGTACCAGGGGTTTACAATTGCATTTGGAATCTGTTCCTATTTACACTGAAGATGAGGACCCAAGACAAGCTAGCAATTGTCCCACGGACTAGCACAATTCCTGAGGAAGTACAACAACAAATAATTATAACCTTGTTCACGGGAGGAAGAGACACATTCCAGAAAGCCTAATTTCTGACACCAGGAATTTAAAGGAGTAATTTTTGCAAGAACACCTAGATAGAGTTTCAAAAAATTTTCACTAACAAGAAGCAGCAGCTGGGATGCCACCATTGAAGGACCAAAGATGATCAATGGCAGGATTCAGCTACACACCTCATGGTGACTGAGATCTTGCTCAGCTATAGTTGGAACTTCTGCTTTCTGGTAACATTTGACCTTTCATGTCAACATTAATTAAGGTTTACAAGCACTTTTCCAAAAATGAAGTACAGTTGTGCAACATGTGGCCGCACCAATGAGGGCGACGTGTGATTGAAGTCATTTTCTACAGTTTGCCATAATAACAGATTTAATGAGGAGACTGAGAGCTGACATGTGCAAACAATCACAGGCTGGACATGCCACAGGTCCAAAGAAAACGCCAGCCATCTTGATTGCTCTCCTGGAGAGGAGGTGCCGTTTCCAAATGTGAATCTCAAACCCCCCCCCCCCCCCTAAAGGTGGGATTAATCTGTTTTTCTTATTCTCAGTCCATGCATACCAGCAAAACATACAGAACAATTCACAGCGAGCCTCTTCCAACCCTGAGTCATTTGAATAATTACTGGTTGCATAATTTTGTAATTAGAGACTGGATTGAGCAGTTGGCAGACTTTGAGCAGTGAGTGGGTGTGCTGGTTCCCATTAGAGATAAATAATCCTGTTCAAAGGCGAGGTGTCACAAAACACAGAACGCACACAATGTGTAGATATGTAACCAAACTGGTTAGCTAGTTTCCTCGTGGCCGTGCCAACATGAAGTCATATTTCAGCTGTGTAGTGACCTCATAGTGTCAGAGCAGACAGTTGCATGACTTCCCAGCATGTAGTCAGACAGTCCGCAGCTTTACGCGGGGCGGGGGAGTCAGCACTGCTTAGCCATGATGCCTGTGCCCAAATTAGCACCTGTGACGAGCCTGCGCCAAGAGCACCGTTCTCATGTACAGAAAGTCACAGCTCAGCCTGGGAACTGCCAAGACTATTTCTGAATCCCCTTAGATCTAAAATATTAAATAAGCCATTAGGATGTTTGTACTGTGACTTAACTGTCTGATGCTGATGTAACAATCAGTACTAGCAATTCAAAGCTCTAGAACACTGAATAATAGCGCGGAAAAAAACTTTTTTTTTTTTAAATCGTGCAAAGGTTAAATGGCAGCAACACTGAGGTATCCCACCCTCAATTTACATTTACATAAATATGTCATATGATTAACAAATATTTCATTCCTCATCTGTCAGCTTTAAAATACCTCAAGCATTTATGTAAAACTTGTTGAGCATTCCTGAAACAAATAACTGCCTGTCCATTTCTCTCCTTTTTTTTTTCGGAATTAATATTGAATTGAACATCCACTGAGTGGATATGAGAGAGAGATTGAAAACACATGCGTGCGGCGCATGTGCGCTCCGTCGATGCAGGAATGTTCGCTCTCCCAGGCCTCTGGCACTCAGATGTAGGAAAACAGTCGGAAAAAAGGTGCAGCGTTCCCGGGGCCGACCGCTGATCCAGGCAGTTTTAAAGTTACTCATCAGAGGGAAGGGGAGATATGTCTGGTGGCCACCTTTTCTGTTAACGCTCACAAAGACTCAGCCATAAATCAGCCAGGCTAAGGTTTTATTACTGGCATGGATGACCAAAATGCTGACACGATGCTGAACATGGCTGCTGCAGGAAGGCTGACTCTTTCAGGTGTGAGGTTAGAAATATGCAGCTAGAATGTTCTCTGCAGAACATTCTAGGGCTGATGCAATGATCAGCAATGGCGAATGAAACCATTACAAGTGAAGATCTGCATGCAAGAAGTCACAGTCAGTTTTGACATATTGATAGTCAAAATTCTCAAAACGTGTTGAAGATACTTTTTTTTTCCCCAAGGAAACGTATTATGGACTTGAGCACTAGTTCTAGGGGCTAAACATGGTTAGTCAACATTTTTTTTTTTTTTTGTGGAATGATCCTCCTTTATTACCGAGAAATTGAGAAAAGTAGTTTTGGACTTAGGTACTTTTTGTGGAAAAATCACAGACTTGATACTTTTAACACCAAAAAACTCTTTATTGCTAAGGTTTCAATACAAATTTGTTATTTTAGCTTAGCATCCTTGCTTTTGTGCCTTCATGGTCGGCAGAACTACAAACCCCAATTCTGATGAAGTTGGGACGTTGTGTAAAATGTGAATAAAACCAGAATACTGCGATTTGCAAATCCTTTTTGACCTATATTCAACTGAGTACACTACAAAGACAAGATATTTAATGTTCAAATTGATAAGCATTATTGTTTTTTTTGTAAATATTCACACATTTTGAATTTGATGCCCAAAATACATTCCAAAAAAGCTGGGACAGGGGCAACTAAAGACTGGCCAGATCAAATGCAACCAGCCACTGCTAGGACAAAGCTAGCGATGTGTTGCAACTGTGGACTTCTGGTCATAATCAGTAACTGAGCCTTCGAGCCCCGATTTGAGACAAGCTTGCAGTTGAGACATGAGGGCTTTTTCTGTATCCTGGCGTCTACAATGTTGCAGCCACTATGACGAAGGCTTATAAATCAATGTTCTTCCTCCCTTTAGTACTTCTGAAGTGTCTGGAAGGCCGGCTCAATTCTGCTAAACTCAAGATCAGTTGACAGTTTCATCATTCGAAAGCCTTGCCGTAAAGGCCAGAGCAGCGTTGCGAAAACTTTGTAAAGCTTCCTCAAGATTTGTCACGTCTCATGACAGTGTGGCAGCCAGTCCATGTACCAGCGTATTGCTTTACTTCTACTAGCTATGTCTTTAACAATCCAATCAAATCATACAGCTCTGTTGTTTACTTCGTCCAGGTTGAGGCATTGATCACAGCAGGCTGTGTAGGCATCTTACCTCCACTGCAGTACTAGCTGTTTGATTGCAAGGCCAGAGCGACAGGCAGCATACCTATACAAGGCTATGGAAATGCAATGCAAATGAACAATTTGAGCGGCTCAAGGTAGACATACAGTGCGTAAAAAGGGACGCGTACCACAGAGAAAACAGACATGAAGTGAGGGAAAGGTGAAAATTAAGCAACGGTTTCTGGAAAAAGTCTGAACATTGACAGATGTGTGTGGCTATGACTCAGGCTCCTGTGAAAAACAGTGCTGATGACAGCACACATTAGCTTCTCCTGAAAACAAAACTTAGCCAGCAGCGCTAATGCCACAGAACCAGCATATGAATCACAGGGCAACTCAAGGAGACAAGGAGCATTATGGGTGGGTTTGGTGCACTTGGAAACGCAGCAAGAACTGAAAAATAAGTCAGTTTCAACAAGTATTTTAGTCTCATCAATCAGATTTAAAATCTTATTGCCATTACTTTTTTGAATAACATGATAAGAATATCTGCAGATGAGGCAAGATGATCTGGCAGAGCTGTAAAGAAGAATTTCACATCTCAAGCAAAAGGTAACAAAAACAACAAAATATCTTAAGAAACATAAAGATACAGTACACGTCATTCTCTCAATGACTTAAAAATACTTGTTAAGGCTGACATTTTTTTTTTTCAATGTGACAGCATCAAGCAGAACTGGACAGAGGCCGAAAAGGTAGACCCTGTCCTTTTCTACATGATTTTAAAGCACTCATATTACACTAAATGCCCTTTTCACATTAAGACTGACTTTTAAGATCCTGTCCATCTGGGAGACGGCACCTTTCCAATTCAGCATGTGAGACAAATAGTTTGAAATTCCTGCTATTTTCTACATCAAAAACAGACCTGCGCTGCATAGTTCACGCCTGTGTGCCCTGCTCACGGCCACCAGCTTGCTCAACCTCCCCGCCGATCTCCCTCATAGCAATAACATTACTTTTTTTTTTTTTTTAATTTGGCACCTCCAATTCCACCCGAATCTGGAATGCCCAATTGGTGAACTATGTACAAGGCTTGTTTGTATGCGACCCCTTGCTGCCAACTGGAGAGTGTAGACAGTTTGCGGCTCTCCTCCGAAGCACTTGCCAGTCAGACACTGCTTCTTATACACTCATTGGTTGAATCTTCGCATGTTCAGAACGAGGACAGAGGATACCCGGACATGAAGAGACTTAAAATCTTCCTGACAAGCGCCCGTCTGGCCAACAGGAGGCACTTAAGCAACTAACAGGGCAACTTTTATATTCCCTTCCCAATTTGCAACCCTGTAGCACAATAGCCACTTGTGCGCTACTCTAAAAAAGCTGCCGACCGGTACGAAGCGGGGCTCGAACCTGTGACGCGATAGTCAATTCTGCTTCGTAACGCGATGCTTTACCGAGTGAGCTATCCGGCAGCTAACATTACTTTTTTTAGGTATAACTATGATCACCGGCCAGTCAAAGAGCAGCTTATTATCTTAGAGATGATGCCTACTCAAAACAACTTGTTCTTCAGAGGGGAGAGAATGACATGCTGTGAATGACCCAAAAATGATTTTTAAGGGCTTTTTTGCTAAAAAATATTATATATCTCCCATTTCAGTATCCCATTTCAGAATCAAAGTATAAAACACTTTTTTAAAAGACCAGATCAAAACCAAGTCTATGACTGGACTGCGTTCTAGACCATTCATTTTGAAAGAGCAGCTGCCAATGGGGAAACTACAATTGTACAACAGTTGACTGGCCAATGGTGTAACTTCATCACTTGGCCGACTGGCTGATGGTGTGACTTCATCACACAAATTCAGATCAAAAAAAAGAAAAACAACAAACAAACATACAGACCTTTAAGGGTGTTGTCACCATTCCATAAATATATAAAAATAATATATATAATATCTCATTAAGGGTTTTTGTATTTAGAAAAAGCTCTCTAAAGACCAGGTGCCTGATAAATAGTGAAAATAAAATACTAGCACTCCGTTTGTAGAGTTTTGCAAGTCTATTATATTTTTCTGCTGTTTGTGCTTCATTCCAGCAGGGCATTGGAGACATGAGCTGCCTTTTAATGAAAAAGTGATTTGCCATGGTTTGTATGCCCTGAATCACGAAAGCCTTGTACACACATGCATCTAATCCACTATGTCAAACATTTTGGCGCCAATCATAACGCCGTCCACATGGTGTGTGTGCGCCCGTGTGTGTGTGTGTGTGTGTGTGTTTGTGAATGCATGGCAATCTAAATCAGATGCTGACAGCAAACAGAAATAGCTTAAGCGAAAACAACTGTCAAATTTTCAATTCAACGGTAAAGCCAAACTTTGACTCATCCTGCCACATTTCATTTTCCACTGTTTGAAAAATTCTCATCATTTTTGTTTTATGCAGTTTAAACTTGTTTTTTGATTAACAAAAATTCAGAATATCCATTTCTGCAGCAGGTCTTGTGATTCAATGAAAATCTCCCATTTTGATAATTCCCACCCCCCCACCCCTGATTTCTTGCTGTATTGGATGTACTCGGAGAAAAAAAAATTCTTTAAAACCAATAACGGGTTTCTTATTCATATTTTGTTTTTTCTCTAGTTTTGCTATCAGGGAAAATCACCCTGATCTGAGCTTGGGAGTCTCTTGTGATCAGTGTGAAGTGAAGCAGAAATGAAATTGGGTTTTTTCAGAGGACCAGCGTGTAAGGAAGCGTGAAATGTGCACACAAATACTCAACAGGAGTGATTTAGGGCATGAAGCCCGAAGTTAAAGCCA
The DNA here is from genome assembly GCA_029721435.1 of Gymnothorax reevesii. Lineage (NCBI taxonomy): Eukaryota > Metazoa > Chordata > Actinopteri > Anguilliformes > Muraenidae > Gymnothorax > Gymnothorax reevesii. Next base: position 163,484,385 of record CM056573.1, on the reverse strand, counting down.
GTTGAAGTTTGTGTGAAGGCAGCCTGACATTCATTGCATCCAATAGGTCCAGCAGGAGGGGCTAAGCTGATATGGGACTACTGGTTAGAGTCTGCAGGAGGCCATCTCCCATCAAAAAACACTTCAGGAGAGAATCGGAGTGCTAAGCCTCTCACTCACATACATGCCTGCCTGCACGCACGCACACACACACGCACACGCACACACACACGCACATACGCGCAAACGTGCACACACACACACGCGCACACACGCGCAAACGTGCACGCACACGCGCAAACATGCACGCACACACACACACGCACACACACGCGCAAACGTGCTCACACACACGCACACATGCACGCACACACACACGCGCAAACCTGCACACACACACATACATGCACACACACACACACACACACACATGCACGCACACGCAAACACACAGTATTGTTATATTTTGTGGGGACATCACGTATAGACTTAATTTCATTCCCTGAGCCTGTTCCCTGATCTTAACCATAAGCAGTACATGCCTAAACCTAACATTATACTTAACCCTAACCCTAATATGCCTACATACCTCAATTTCCTTATGGGGATCTGAGAATGTGCTCGTAAGGATAAAGAAATTTGGTATGGCATCTCTTGTGGGGTCTTTTTGTTCCCACAAGGGTGGGTATACACTAACCACACATAAACACATGCACACTCACACACACACAAAACCCATCAAACTGTTGCCAATTGTGGCTAACCTTCCAAAATCTGAATTAGAATTCAACAGTCAACAACCAGACTTAGTCCAGCATATATTGCATTTCCTTTCAATGACCACATGCATGACAAATAGTCAGCAGCCAGCGTTGGGCAAGGATTGGTGCTTTGGCATAGCCTGACAAATCTCCTTGATTGGCATTCTGGATGACAGACAAACACCCCATGTTTTATCCCACTGATAATATTATTATTGCCAATTACTGTGCCAAGACTGGGGCATGAGTACAGGTATTGTAAATAGAGCAAATGCAAACTTGAGCACATGGTAAGGGCATCACATTTTATGAAGCTTAGCGAAAGTTCAGTCAGGTAGACTCTCTCGCGCGCTTCAACTTCGTTTATTTTCTTTTCACTCTGTTGTATGCTCACTCAAATCACCGCAGTCAATCTCTGCGGCTGTCAATTGAGCAGTCAGCTGATGGTGCAACTGATCTTTCCTATCCAACCGTGGCACACCTCAGCCGCATTGCTAGCCAATCGTTATGTTGCCGTCTTTTTTTAAAAAATGTAATTTTTCTCTGGCCTTGTTCTTTCATGCTGCCGATCGTTGACCCTCCTCCTCCCAAACGCCACCCTGCTCCATCAGACCTTCCGTACTGCTGCTCCAGCACCACCAGCCTTCAGTCACCACCGCCACCGGTGTCTGGACTCTTCGGTGGATTTTCCAGCTGCTGCTCTGAGCCATGCTCCTGCTCTACGAGTCTCCCGAAGAGTCCAAGCACCAAAGACTTGTCTAATTTTAAGCATGTTAATTCTGACTGCTGTCTTCCTGCTGTCCTGATCCTCTCATCCCTAATTTACCTTCAATTAATTAGCCAGCAAAGGATGGGCTTCCCCACAATAACCAGGTTCCTCCTGAGATTTCTTCCCACTGGGGAGTTTTTTCTCGCCACTGTTCAAGGCCTTTTCTCCCTACAAGGAGTTTTTTTGCCTGCTATTTGGGGATTAGGGATTAATCTGGGCTCTGCTCTTTTCTCTCGGTAAAGCATCTTTGTGTCAGCCTGTCGTGGTTTTGCCCCCACCAGCTGAAGACGACAAGCCGGCGGTAACTGGGACCGTGGTCCCAAAAAGTGGATAAGGGACCTAGGCTGAGGAAAAAAAGAGATATTTAATAAAACTGGTAAAAACACAATTCAAAACTCAGGGGAGCAGCAGCACAACAACACAGGGCCATTCCTACAGACTTCAGAATGCAGCTGCACTGCCAAGCTGGCAGTGCAGGTCTTAAATACCATACACTTCACCTCCACTTCAACGAGCAACAGGTGTGGTATGTTGAAGTGGAGGCAAAGACAGCAGGAGGGGGGAGGGACTGCAGGGCAGAACCATCACACAGCCTGTCTATGAAAAGCGCTATATAAATAAAATTGAATAGAATTCTACTTATGCTCAATGCATAATACATTTTTCCTGATTTCACTCGAATCTCTCCTGATTGAAATTGCATTTTTCAAATGAATTACAGCTTAGTTGTAGTCTCTTTTTGCCTGCCTTGCTGTTGATATTGACCCAGATCTATTGGGATGCAACACTGGTTTGTAATGTTGGTTCCAGGTGTCCCTCAGTGGGTGAAACCTAAGTTGTAAATGTAATGACAGCAACAGGTTTCAAAACAAGTTTGGAGGGGGCCAACAAAAGACTGTAAAAGTTGAATGATGCTAAAAATAAATCAATAATTACACCTGGTGGAACATCTCACAGCGAATTACATTAATTTCCAAAAGGGCAGTAACATGATTGGGTATAAAAAGAGCATCCCAGAGGGGCTGAGTCTTTCTGAAGTAAAGGTGGTGAAGGTTTCACCACTCTGTAAGACTTTGTGAGCAAATAGTTCAACAATTCAGCTATAACGTTTTTCAGCATAAATTTGCAAATAATTTAGGGATATCATTGTCTATGGTTCATAATAACATTAAAAGATTCAGCACTGCTTTAAAAAGAGACAGCATTCGGTTGTGGAAATCTCAGGAACTCACCTGAAAACCATAATCATAGAACACAGTTTGTCACAGCATCTGCAAATGCAAGTTATAATTCTACCATGTAAAGCTAAAACCATAAACCAACAAGATCTAGAAATGCTGCTGCCTTCTCAGGGCCCGAGCTCATTTCAGATCAACTGAAGTGAAATGGAAAACTGTCCTGTGAGCTGAACAATCATAATGTCAAAATCTTTTTGGAAATTATGGATGCAGCATCCTCTGAACTAAAGAGGAGAGAGACCATCCAGCTTGTTATCAGCTCACCAGCAACAATGAGAGTATTGGGGTGCATTAGCGTACATGATATGGGTAACTTGTACATTAGTGAGATCACCATCAATTCTGAACGATATAGACAGGTTTTGGAGCAACATCCACTTCCATCCAGACGTCATTTTCAGGAGAGGCCTTTGCTTATTTCAGCAAGAAAATGCCAAACACCACATTTTGCATATATTACTACGACATAGCTCCGAAAGAAATTATTTTAGGTGTTAAACTGGTCTCCCTGCAGTCCAGACTTGTCGTCCACTGAAAATATTTGACAAATTATGAAAATAAAAATATGACAAAGGAGGTCACGAAGTGTTGAGCAGCTGAAATCCTACATCAAGCAAGAATGGGAAAACATTCATTTTGTTTTCAAAACACGAGCTGGTCTCCTCAGTTCCCAAATGCTTTGAGTGTTGTAAAAAGAAGGGGTGATGTAACATACCCCTGGGTCAACTTTTTTTAGATGTGTTGCAAGCATCAGATTCAACATGAGCATATATTAAATGTTGTCCTTGTAGTATTTTCAAATAAATATTGAGTTCAAATGAATGGCAAATAATTGCATTGTTTCATTTACATTCTACATAGCATCTCAAATTTTTGGGAAACAGGGTTGTACACGGCATAAAGCTATAGCTCTTTCTGACATCATGACAAGGGTAAATTATTCCTATACAGAGGACATATTATGAAAAACACTTTTTCAGTGCTTGCGCACATATATTTTTGGTATCAGGAGTGCTTGCGCACCCACCAAAACTGAGAAATAAATCAATTTTTTGTGGGTTGCCTCTTCATAAGACATGGCATTCAGCATGCCATTCAGATCTAGCTGCCCTTCCTGCGTCACGTGCAAACATGAAAATTGTTCCGCCCCTCATTTGAAAATTTTCACCCATATCATATTTGTTTATGGCAACATCCCAGCCTCAATGGGCAAATATCTGTTTATGGGTGCAATCCATTTTTGTCTGACTGCTTTATTTCTACTAACCTGGGTCAGAACAATGCAAGACTGGCAACAAAATTTATATTACAGGTGACCTTCAGAAGGTACAAAGATGTGGTGGCCTAGATTTATTTTCAAGGAAAATCAGTCGCTAGCTAGCTAGGGAAATGTGCTCCAATTTCCGTTGATATTTAAACAAAATTCCAAGTGTTACTTGGTAGCTGACTACTAAATTGACTGTAATTTAAAAACCGTCACTCATTACACCGGAGGCAATGTAAGGGGCACATCGATAGGAACAGATTAAATACGTTATTATTTTTAGCTTGGGGAATTCAGTCCATTCTCAATGGAGTAGCACTGCAATTCAAAATAAATGAAATGTTAGCTTGCTACTATACAAATGCTATCCATGGACCGTTCTTAATGAACTGAATTTCAAGTGCAGTTAAACTTTTATGGTGCCTGCATGTTGCATAGGAATGTAGTGACCATCCTTGCTTAGCCGGCAGACATTACTTGAATGTACTCTTTGTGTCGCAAAATTAATGGAAAGCCTGATAGCTAGCTGGCTACTTATTCATACATCTGTATTTAGAAATTTGCCTGTAGCTGGGGGATTATGACATTGTCACTCTCCTTCAACACAGTTTTCTGTTCGCTGGCCAATCAGAACAGAGCTCATTTCATGGAGGGGGTGCACATGCAGAACAGGGTTGGGAATGACAGCAATCAACCTGTCAGGCAATCATGGAATTTTTGTGTGTCTTTATCTGGTTAAAAAGTCTATAAGCCTCCCTTTTGGACATCCAAGAGTATTATAACTTGGGGAAAAATGCTCATAATAGGTCCGCTTTAAATGAAAAAGACCAAAATCAGAAAAAAAAAACAGCTGTTGCGTTGTGATTGCCGTTCAGTTGGAATGAAAACAAGCATACACAGGGGGGTACCAAGAACCAATGTTGAAAACTACTGGCCTACAAGGTATCAAGCAAGGGCCAAGTCTGAGCAAACATTTTCTCTCATTTTTCCCAGTATTTTTTCTCGAGGAAACAGCTGCTCCACTGCTCTCTGAGGTGGATTTTTGCAACACAGGAGCAGTGCAGATTTAAAAAAGCACTCAATGGTTCTGTCCGGTGAGCTGCAGTGGGACTTGACCTGTGAAGGGTAGTTAGCATCCCAGAGTGTTTAGCACTTGGCGGGACATGGGGACCATCATTTTAACACGCAAAGTTCTTAAGACCTGCTTTCTCCAGAGAACGTAGACACAAAGTAGCTGAGTCACAGTAAGCAGCATTCCTTCCCCAACTGATTCCTACAGCTGTGCATGAACACTTGTAGTCTGGAGTAGTTTAAGTACCTAGTATTATAACCACTAAAACCTTGCAAGAGTCCTGACGAGGCGGTGGGGGTTGTTTGCTTCTGTCGGGGCCACACAAGGACAACATTGAGGGAAAGAGCTGGAGGGTTGGGGGGGCAAACTCATGTACACTGAATGAATAGGTTTTATGGAGGGACTATATGCTTACAGTCAATCACATTCTCTTGAACCTAGCCATTGGGAATGAAATCTTATTTTCAGGTTATCATTTTCTGCGGGGGAATTCACTGGGGCGTTAAATTGCAACGGCCTGCAACGGAGCTCTACCAAACATCTTTTTATTTTGTTTTCATTTTAATTGAGCATTTTGCCGTTCATCTAATTTCGCTTTGCATCTAATTACAGGCTGATGCTGATCCCTGCTAAAAACACAAACAGTGTCCTTACAGAGACTCAAGTTCGGCCTGTCGGTGGTGGTCTGGTAATTACCATGGGATATCAAGGATTGGAAACATGAGAGCGCAGCAAAATCCAAAAAATAAGTCACTGCAAACAAGGATTTCTTCACTCATTTTGAGTTTTGCTAATGGGGTGAGAAAAAAAATGATCAGCCAAACAAAAAGTAGTTTAAAACCAGCTGCTTTTTTCAACTCAAGAGACAAAAAGGAGATTCAGCCTCGGAGCAAGTTTAAAAAAGAAAAAAAAACCCGAAATAACAGCTCTTATTTTATTTATTTATTTATTTATTTATTTATTCTCTTCTAAGGGGGAGAAAGGATAAAAGGCCAGGGATCACATGCACAACCCCAGCCTGCATTTACATACGCAGGGAAAGTTCCACTGTGGTGAGTCATGCAGAAGTTTGAGCAGAAATAAAAAAGAAAATAACATTAAATACCAAGCCCACAATCAAATTAGGCTAAAAATAAAGTGCCACCGACTCGTTTTAAAGGATGACTGAGGGCATTCTTTTCCCAAGTCCAAAGCCGGTATAATTGTGACTCTTTGGGAAAAAAAACAAAGGCAACAAAGAAAAGCCTCAGCCCTTCTCCCCTCTCCACCACTTTATAATGCTCTCAATTCCTAATAAACTTTTGTGGTGTTTGGAATCCATTAGAGACAAGATCCCGCTACTCAAAACATCCTGCCCCCCCCCCCGACCCCCTCCTTTAGGATGTGTCTGCCTGTGAGTGTGTGTGCGTATGAGTATGAGTATGTGTGTGCGTGTGTCAGTATATCTGTCTGCCTGCCTGGGGAGGGAAGATTAGGGGCCAGACCAAGTCTGATTTCAAAACTAAGATATGTGGCTAACTAATTATTAATGTAAACTATATATATATATATATATATATATATATATATAGAAAACTGGGACTCACTAACAGTAAAATAAATGGTGGAGAGAGAGGGCAACAACGAAAACTCGTAAATTTCTCCTGTTTTTACCTTGAATAGTTTAATGCTGATCTTTCAAAGATGTTTCAAAGATGTTTAAGACATCTACACTGGACTTCCACACTGGGCACTGGGCCCGAGCATTCTGCAGCCAATGGAAACAAAGTGAGATGATCTGGATGGGTGGGATGATGGTGATATGTGCTGACCACTTTCCACACTGGGGGAGAGGAGAGTTATAAATCTGTCTCGTCAAGGACTAATAAGTCTTTTCACAGAGGCTGTTACAACTCTTTCAGTCACAGTCCTGCTTCACATGCACTGCAAAAAACATACACACATGCACGCGAACACGTGCGTACTCACACACTTTGTGTTTACATGTTTCGCTGAGATATTCCATAGACTTACATTCATTCCCGAACCCTTTACGCTGACCTTAACCACACAGACTACATTGCCAAGCCTTAACCCTAACCTTAAACTCAACCTAACCCTAACCTTGACCCCAAACTCCAAAATAGCTCAGATACCCTGTGGGAACCTAAAAATGTTCCCATGATGCTGGAGATATGAGGTATTCCACCACTTGCGCAGACCTTGGGTGGTAGGAACACACATGCACACCGTCAATGCAAGCATGCACAAGCACGCACACACATATAAAAAACATTGATTCTTGTTGCTCCGTGACAACAGCTTAAAAGCATTACCCTGAATGGCCTCTCATTGACCTGCTCTCTAGCCCTGGTGCTCCAGTGGTCTTTAGCACAATAACAGTCAGTCCTAGGTGTTCAAACCTCTCACACCTCCTAAGCTCTGCCACCTCCCTCCTCAGAAATGAAACAAGTACTTCTGTCCCCTCCTAAAAACCCTGTCAAAAGGGCCAGAGCACATTGAATGCTCTTTCTAATTGTTCCTCTTCTCACTTTACACATTCCCCATTGTTAGCCTCTATCTCTATCCATTCACTCCACAGTAACTCGACCTGCCGATGCAGTAATCCCTATCCGTGCTGCTGTGCTTGCGTGAAACTCTAGACCACTTCACACAAGTGGTGACTCAATCTGTACCAAGACCTCGACGTACGGTTGCCATGGGAGATTTCCCGGAAAAAAAATCAAAATGAAGTAAAAGGCAGAGGTGATTTCTCAGCCCAAGGAGAAGTGGTTTGCCATCCCCAATCTCATAAAACAAATGCATACTGTATTTGCAAAGCTTTAAAACAATATAAGCTATTAATAATGGGAGACCGAGAAGATTCTCTCTTTCCACCTTTGTCTATTAATCTACCAAGTTCTTGTGCAGCTCTGGTTCTCAGTCTCACCTGCTCCAAATGTACGGTTTATAACACATGATATTTACATTGAACGCCATTGTTGTTACTCAAATATCATACTTTGATATGCAGTTTGTATTATAACTATGCATGAGAAATACATCTTAAATAAAGTGCAGTTGATTTCATAGATTGACGTGACCATGATCTAAGACTTAATCAAATGCTTTTTTAAAAAAGTCACAGTGTAGTTTTCAATGTCACGTACATACAGACAGAGTTCTTGGGTCATCCTGAGCAGTAGGGCCAGCGGAGGTAGCACAGTCAAATTTATAGAGTTAATTCAACACTCAGAGACTACGAATCCCTGGGTGCGGCCACAGTCTCCGAATAGGAAGGAATCGTCCTTGATAACGGATATGAACTGGAAATAGTTTGGCTGGTAGCCATGACGAGGAGTGCCCAAATAGTGAATTTCATAAAGAAAAGGAGGTAATTTACTCTTGAGTTGATTGCTGCTCGCAAGAATATTCAAGACCAACCTTGGAAGAGAGGACAGATGAATTATGGACCACAATCCTTTGCAATCTGTAGCAAGTGGATGTGTCATTCGTGCCTCAAAGCTTGACAATGAATTGCGAAGACTATCTTTGCTGTTGAACTTGTGACATATTGAAGGAAAGGACATGCAATTTATCCTAAGGTACCTTCAAAATCTCCCTGCAACACCCTTGACCCAGGTGACATTTTGTTGTGCGGTCAAGGAAAAGTGAAGAGGAGAGAAAATAAGCCACAAGTTGAAGACAATTTGGATGCAAAATCCGCATCTACAGTCCAATGTGAGACCTGACTTCTTTCTGTCTACCCTCAGTGATTGCGCTCAGACCATTTTTTGTGTGTATGATGGAGAATTTGGAGCTTTGTCGAGGCGTCAATATGTTTGCATTTGTGTAAATTTTAGCCAAAAATGTAATCGCAAGGAGAAACTTGTGCGAGTTGTGTGTATGAGAGGATCCAGACAAGCACCGGCAGATTGTTCCAAGGAAAGCTGTTGAGTATCAGAGTTACTATCCTGGCCGGAGAAAGATAGGCGCCATCCGACAAAATGCAAGAGAGTGGAGCGAAAACACGGCACATTGCCAATGAGAGGAGGGAGGTTTGAGACGCATAGGTTTATAATGAAAAAAAAAAACGAGAGTAAACATCCTCAACAAAAACAACTGCACAATTCGACAATGGTCTTTCCGACAGGATCCAGCAACAAAAGCACTTTCCCCGAGGGTCTCCCTTTGCATGCGGCCTCATTTCCTGTCCCGTCCGCCTCGCATGCAGCCTCACTTCCTGTTTCAGACCTGGACTGCCGCTTGAGCACGTCCCTGACGCCATCGACGGGGCTTCATCCTCCTGGCTAATCGACTACCTCCCACTTGCTCATAAGACAATGCAGTTGAAAAGATCTGCCTTAACAAGAGTTTCAGTTTGCCAATAAGACGCAAAGGTACCAAATAAGCTTTTTTGAAGTTGTTAGGGTTTTATGACTGACCATTAACTTGAGAAGTGACATTTTCAAGCCCTGCTGGTGAGTAGCACACCTCATTGGCTAGATTTTTCTCATATTCCAGGAAATGTTAAGCCCTAAAGTTTAACTGTAAGAAAAATACAAATACTTGCTGATATACAGTGTAGGCCTCATTTTCAGTTTTCGCGGCAAAGCAGCTGTTCACTCCTTCCCGGACCAACACCCCTAGTCCAAAAGCTCTGCTTCACACTTTAGAAGGAAACATACATGTGTGCGCGCACACACACACACACACACACACACACACACACACATCTGATCCCTGAGTCTGCACTGTATCCCAAAATCCTCCACACTGGGTCCAGACTCCCAGTAGAAGTGAAAGGTCAAGAGATGAGCTCCTGCAGCTGGACTGGAGAGGACAAATGGCCTGGACGTCATCAGGCTCTGGGAGTTTCACAATCCCCAAAACCATCAAACCAAACCCTTCACACTAAACACATGTACCACTTCAGCTCCTGCGATTTCCCTTCCACAAACACATACCTTTTTATAACTGTAAGAACTGAAATAGGTGGGGTGAGATAACATGACTTGTGAAGCACACAGTAACTTAAAATCAGCTAATATTTTCAACTAAAGAGAGGGATTAAAAACCTTTTTTTAAAATCTCATTTTAAGACTAAAACTTCTTGAAGGCAGACTTTTATGGAAGGATGACATTTCGAAAACCCAGTTCATAGTACAGATTTGAGTCCCACCCGTCTGGGACCGAACCCCAAGCACATCGATTATCCATTTCCTCTAACACCACAGAGCTCTCGTATTTATGTTCTGAATCACAAGAAAAAAAAAATCAAAACAGAGCACTTGTGGGTAATTATGGCACAGGCTAGCAGTATGGTTTTGCAGGGATTGAAAGCCAGATGTGTGAGGAATGTACTGGCAGCTGTTAAAGAGAGGGGTGGGGGGGGAGTCTGGGGGTTAAAGACCAGCCAGCCGAACTAAAGCGCCTGCAGATCGTTAAAAACTTGTCAAACCTCCAGCGGTCTACTGTGCATTTCACATCATTTATATAACCCCACCGCCTCCTCACGACTCCAGTTCTCTGAGATCGCTGCGGAGGAGGGGGTCATAATGCGCTTTCCTGAACAACCACGTTACTGGAAGCACTGAAGGCTTGGACTGCAGGACGAATGGGTCCGACAGTCTCCCAGCCCCTCACCTGAAGTACTGTAATTCACAATGTAAAACATCTCAATCTGGTTAAAATTAGAAACGAAAGTTCATTGACTGCTTTGAAAATGTGAGTTATCTCAATAAGATGCCAGTCAAATAAACTTGAAGATAAGCTTTGTTTCAACTCAAGTCAAGACAATGGATAACGATAAGTTTAACTTTTGAAACCAAATGAACTTGAGTTCAATATCTATAACTAGTCATGGTAAGTGTAGTTAAAGAGAAGAAATAAGTGCACATACAGTAACTTAATGGGGCTACTATGTTTTACAGCTCCAACAACCGATGAAATTGAATCTCGGGGCAGCTCTTCTTCCACTCGAGAAGGCCGAGGTGGGAATCTAAGAAGCTGTCACCTTAAGGATGTGCTCTTACGCTTAAAGGTCAAATGTGCAGGTTTTATCCTCAACAAAATTTTGATGCAGGGTGGTGCCAACTGAATATTAAGCATGAAATTTCACTCTAATACGTTCTGGTAATGAAGTAATTTGGCATTTTTTGCATATTTTTTCACAGCGCCAAAAGTTCAACCTTTTTCCCAGATTCACTCAGAAACTATCGCTGCCTGGCATCACACGCATCAAACTGAGGCTTGACGACAACAGACAGAACAGCACTTTTTACTCTCAGCCTTGTGTCACACTTTGATAGTACAAAAATGTAATGGGTTTTATCTGCATCATTATTTTTCAAAAATCTAAATTTCTCCGAATTCATTTCCAATGAATTTGAAATGTCTTTAAGCAATTTTTTCCAACCCCTGAAAAAAAGAAAAGCTTGAGAAGTCTGGAGTCATAATCAGTTTCCATTTAACAAGTGGTAAATGCGAAAAGTGAAACTGGAAAAACTTCCACGCACAATCACTTCAATTCTGCGTGAGAATCTCTGAAATACGCCTTGATTGAATAATGACTGATCTGCATTCCAATGAATGTCGCCTTTCACTCTTGGTACAATGTGGGTTGATTGAAATATTGAACTCAGCAATTATACATAATTACCTCCGCCAACAAAGTTGGGACAGGAGGTTATGTTTTCATCCCTGTTTGTTTGTTAGTCTGATTGTGATCAACAGAACTCAAAAAGTAATGCACAGATTCGTTTGAAATTTTGTGGATGGATTGCTATTACATCAAGGATGGACCCTATTGATTTTGACCTCACTCACAGAAACAATATGGCCGCCACGGCAACCACCTTGAAATCCTATCACACGCGATAACTCAACTTTGCTCCCACTCATGCCCAATTGAATTGTGCTGCCTTGGCAGAGGTTTGCACTCTACGAGCGCCTCTCTAGTTTTGTTTGCCAAATTAAAATTTTCAATCTTCACTTTTCTTTTTAAGTGTAAGGTTGTTAACAACAACGTGAGCACGCTATATGCCATTTGTGTGGGAGTTGACAGCTATTCAATTTCGGCTAACACTGATTTAAATTCACCGCATTTCGCATCCAAATGAGTGATTGTTATCGTACCTAAATGGGGTAAACAAGAACACCTGATAGTGTGAAGTGTTCTCGGACTGAATTGTTAATTAGGAAAATGATGGGGAACAAGTTAGGACTAATAATTGTTATAAAGGGATGTTCTGCACCCTACCAAATTTTAAGTTCCCGCTACACCACTGGTCGGCTAGCAATACACCATATTTGCCATCAACAAGCAAAAATTTTTGAAGCGTGATGATCTGTTTTGTGACTGAAGTTGGCCTCATGTGCTAAAACGGAAGTGTGGAGGATGAAGTAAGGGTGGAGGAATGAGATTTGGACTCAAAATCTCCTCTCCTCGCTCTCCTCTTTTATTGCCTCCTGCTTCCATCCCACCCTTGTCGCTTGGCAGGCCAAAGACCACCATGAGCTCCACTGCGGTTGAGTTGAGTCCAGGAACTACAAAGACCTGAGACAGAGTGGAGAAGGAGGTCATAAAAGAAGAGTGGGATGGTGTATACAGTATTGAGCCTCAACACTAGTTATGCTCCCTGCCTCCAAGACTTCACTGTGGTGTAGCCTCTCCATCTTCTCCAATTTTGTGCTTCCTCTTCGTCCTCCAACCATTCACTTCCTTTTCCTCATCCAACTTTGTGCTCTTTCCTCATGCAACTTTGCTCTTCCACTTGCTCATCCAAGTTTGAGCTCCTTTTTCCACATCAAATTTTTCGCTTCTTCTTACACCTCCAACTTTGTGCTCCCTTCTCCTTATCCGATTTTGCGCCCCAACTCGCTCATTCAACTTCAACTACTCCCATTTCCTCATTCAGCTATTCACTTCCTCTTCCTCGTCCAACTTTGTGCTACCTCTTCCTCCTTCAACTAAGTGCCTCCTCTTCCTCATCCAACTTCATGCTTCCTCCACCTCATTCAACTATGTGCTTCCTTTTCCTCAACTAACTACATGCTTCCTCTTCCTCTTCTCACTGTCTTCCTCTTCCTCATCCGATTTTGTGCTTCATCTTCCACCGCCAACAACGTTTTTCCTCTTTGTACTTTTCCAAAGCATAGACCTCGAAAGCTCACCCTCAAAAGCAGCGCTGACATACCCCTGACCCTCAGCTTTCCTGATCTGTCTATCTGCCAGTCAGTATGTCCAAGTCTGTCATGAGACAGTATGGGCTCGCAAAGTTGCACTTGCTAACCGATTCTTTCCAGAAAGCACAAAACATGGCTCAATGTAAATTCAACTTGCACATTTACACACGAATAACACCTCTCCACCCAAGCCTCCGAAACGTGGCCCACGGGCCTCTTTCAGGCAAAAGGCCTCTCTCTGTCTCTATCCTTTTCTCGTTCTCTCATTATGCTCCCTGTTTTTCCTCTCTTTTCCCCTTTCTCTTCTACTCCACCTCTCTCTCTCTCTCTCTCTCTCTCTCTCTCTCTCTGCCCCCCCCCCCCCCCCCCCCCCTCCCATGGAGAGTTCCAGTTCCATTCAAACTCTTGGCACAAAGGAACAGCTTAAAAGAACATATCAGCTGGGTCTATTCTACTTCCCCTGCCAAAAGTCGTCCTACAACCCCCCCCCCCCTCCTCCCTCCACCATCTTTTTTCACCAATCCCTCCCCTCCACACTCAGTACCTCATTTGTCTTGTGAAAGGCGCAGCATTCACTGCCAGGTCTGAGAGTTTGGAAGTGGAGAGCTCAGGAGAAAAGTTTGTACAGCTGTTACAGGGCCGATGGGAGAAACACAAGGAGGCCGTCCCAACATAGCATGAGAGAGAGAGAGAGAGAGAAAGAGAGAGAGAGAGAGGGATAAAAGAGCCAAATAGAGAGATAAATAGAGGAAGGGAAGAAAAGAGAGGGAAGAATAAAAGAAGATGAAGATGGAAATGAAGGAGAGATAAGAATGAGAGGATTTGAGAAGACCACGATCAACAGGGTGGCCCAAAAGAGTTTCACAAATATGCGCACACTTCAAAAAAAAGTCTTAAAAGGTATTTGAGCCTCAATTATGAGACTTAAATCTAATTTTTCCTTCTTAAATATAAACTTGTTTTAAGTTACATGCTTGACAGCTGAGAAAATCTTGAAATTACTTAGAGTATGTCACCTCACAGGCAGATTTTCTTTGTCTTGTGCAATATTAAGTCTAAATAACGAGGCTAAAATACTTGCTGAGATTGACTCCTTTGTCTGAGCACTGAGGATGGGAGAAAGAGGAGTTTGAGGGGACCAGGATTGGCAGGCTGGCCCTGAATGCCTCCAGGACACTGTACAGAGGCAGGCGCAGTTATGAATCCTCAAATAAGAGCTGAGGAATGGCACTCGCTGTCAGGACAGATTAGTGCCTGTCCCTCAGGGGAGAGGGGAGGGGGGGTTTACTGTCACAGTGTTTGGGATCATTGTGCCTCCCTGTCTGCGGGGTGTGGTAAATCCTCGGCGAGTGCGCGTTCGTGGAGCAGCGCGATGACAGCAGGAAAATTTACTAGTGAGCGTTCACTCACATTGCAAAAAAAGAAGATAAAAGCTGCCTTGAAAAGTGATTTTAGCCTCATGCTAAGAATCCTTTTTTTATCTTTTGTATCTTTAAATATGACTTTTTATGCTGAATTAAAAAATATTATCTTTATTTACGTTTCCTGGACAACTGGAAGTTTCTTAGCCTGTATGGGCATGATGGGCAAGAGTTGTGGAGATGGACTTATAATTGGAGTTCAGTCACCAGTAAGAAGTCACGATACTCGTCTGAGCCAGCTGCTTTGTGACCATTCACAAGGGCAATGTCAAAATAGTGCCACGGCCTTCATTCAGGTCAGGTCAGTCCCCCGCCCGCTCCCTTCATTAGCGATCTAGCGATAAACCCCACCTGGCCTTTCCACTGTCCCACACCCCCCACAAACAATCCCTGTTCTGTTCCTCCATCCTGCTTCTCTCCACCACGGTAAGCAGGGATGCCGTTTCACAAGTGTCACATCAGCAGCACTCGCTTCCTCAAAACATTTCCTGCAAAACACGCCCGCCATCAGAAAATAGCTCCGCAGCTACATGCGCGCACGCAGAACCAAAACTGCGCAGAAGCGCCTGCCGCTGATTCAGCGCTCATTCCCCCCCCACCTCGCTACGCACACACAGAAAACCCGCCACCGCCACCTCCATGGCCTGCCTGGCTGCTCAAGGTTACCTGGGAGAGCAAACGGCATGTTGAGTAAATATATTCATCTGTCTGAAATATGGAGGAAGAGCGAAAGGCCAGGGATGTGAACGAGGGAAAACCCCACACTAAGCTAACTTGACACGCAGCCAAATCCTCTATTATCCTTGATTTTCGGGGCTGAAATTTCAGCCACCCTGACGGGGGGAGGAAACTGGAACCGAGTGTCCAGCTGTCAGCAGCCCGGAGGCCCCCTCGCGCTTCCCGCCGCATGGCCTGTTCTCGCCCCGCGACGTGCGTGGCACGCCGATCGATGAGAGAATGTCGCGCCAAACAGGCCTGTTTGCCCAAACTCCATACTATCTGTAACCGATCTTCCTTTGGAACATTCTGTTGTCATACTCGCTTTTCCGAAAACAAATCTATCCCAAAAAAAGAAAAAAAAATGTTTGTCTGTTCGTCTGTCCGAAGCACGCAACCCTTTAGCTGGGCAGGACGATTGATTTATTTGCTCATTGATTTTTTTTTTTGGTTTCCAAATGCTTTGTTTACCAAAGCTGCACTCTTTTCAAAGTTCAATGGACACTCAGTCACACAGCAGTTTACTTTACACTGACTTTTTTTTTTTTTTTTACCAGGGCTTGTTGGCCGACGCTGCTTTGGTTACAGTGGAATAACACAAAGACAGAGGAGTCATTTAAGAGTAAGACGAGGGAGAGGAGTAGAGAGAGACAGGACAAAGAAGGAAAGAGGGACTGGAGACCAGTTCAAGCAAGAGGCAGTTTTACAATGTTCTGTATTGTTGCTTTTTAAACACTTAATTATTATAGATGGGATGTGGACACTTGAATGTCACAGAGTTAGGTATTGTTGCCCAGCAAATATCTTAATGGGATTATTTTGGGTCTACTTTTGCCAAAATAGGGAAGGCAAAATCGTTTAACCCATTTATCTCCTTCCCTGATGCGCTCTGTTCCTCCCCAACTCCTCTTTTCATACAGAGCTGCTTTCAGATGAGTAGGGAGGTGCTGTTATTGGCTCAGATGACCACTGATTTGCAGGCACTGCGTTCTGTACAGTGATTTACAGAGACCCAAGACACTCAAGCAGTAAAACTCAAAAATTCTGGATGGACTGCAGTGAAGCTTCCTCGCTCAGAGCACTCAATGGCACAGATCACCCTAAAAAAAGAGCATTAACAGAGCATTAAATGTGAGAGGGCATTGAAATCGGTATAGTGAGAAGTTTCTAGGCAATCAGAAGCATCCATAACACATGCAAAAACACGTGAACGAATATGAAAGCCTACACAGACACACACACACACACACACACACACACACAAAGGGCCCAACTCCAAGGATCACTCTTTTTCAAGAAAGGGAAAAATTGATTTTAGTTTTTTGCCCATATGTTATGACCCATATATTATTAGTTTATTTCTTTACAAGACAGTGTCATTGGGATAATTTTGGCTGAAATTGCAAGAAAGTTCCCCTTTTTGTTATTAGATATGCAGACCTCTAGTTTATTGGAGTTGGGCCCTTCGGAAACTCGATGATTCACTTGCACACAGGCGCACACACAAATGCAAGCAGACCCGCGGACAAACATATCCACATACACACTCACCCCTACAGGGCACAGGTGCTGTGGCATCACGGAATATT
Source organism: Gymnothorax reevesii (assembly GCA_029721435.1). Classification (NCBI taxonomy): domain Eukaryota; kingdom Metazoa; phylum Chordata; class Actinopteri; order Anguilliformes; family Muraenidae; genus Gymnothorax; species Gymnothorax reevesii. The sequence continues at coordinate 163,467,409 of CM056573.1, read as the reverse complement.
TTCACCCGCTACATCTGTCGGGAGCGAAAGGAAGTGCTCTGCATGAGAGAGGCGGGGGTAAATACGACCTGGGGGTGGGAGAGAAAACACTGCCCTCAGAGGGGGAGAAGGATGTAAATAAATCCACTTCACAGGGGGAGGGGAGAGGGCGTGAAAGCAGAGAGTAAGCAAAGACTGTTCTGCCCGTCACACTGCAGTGGGGCGTGTAAATCAGAGCAGGGGCCCGCCCTTCCACAAGGAGCCGACCAGCTGAGAGGGGCCAAGATCTGCTGTAAGCATTCCTCCACTCTCCGGGTTTACCTGCCGCGGTTCAGGTATTAAACAAACAACTATGAGGGAGAGAGCCTTGGGGGGGGGGGGTACACTGCATAACTAAGAAGTGAGTTAAACTCACCAAGTAATTTGAGACTTATACACATAGTTCTATTACTTACTATGTTAAATTAGACTAGTTTTGCAGATTAGTGGAGAAATTTTGACCCGTTATAACATTTGTCGGTGGTGTAAGATGATCGCACTCCTGTGAGCAAACAGTAAATTTTTAACAGACTGGAGGGAAAGAAACAAGTGGTAAGCCTGATCATAGTGCTTGTTCAGGCATAGTTTCTGAGCAGTGGGCTTAATATGGACAGGCTTACGCCTCTTTAAAAATGTCCCCCGTAGAGGAGGAGAATGAACAGGGCGAGAGAAGGCCCGACAGACTAAACACAGTGGGATCGAGTGCAGGTCCTCGGCTTTTAGGCCCATTTGAGAAACAGACGCTATCGCCCTGGCTCTCTGCTCCTCGCTTCATAAGCACTCCAACACAAATACACCCCCTCCCTCACCCCCACACTCTGATTTACCCCCCCCCAACACACACAGACACACACACATGCTGGCCCGCACCGAGCCCTTCCCAGAATCCAACAAACTGACCGGAGGGACACCAGAGAATAATAAGAACTCGTGCTGTCAGGCCAGCGCTGATTTCCACCCCCTCCTTCCTCCGTTTGAGAGCGGCCATGTTTTTATTTAGAAACCATCACTGCTGGAATCTGATCTGACCGGCTGATTTGGCGCTTGGCCAGGACAGTCAGGCACATCCCCACACTTCTTCCCCAGTCTCGCCCATCACCCTCCTGCTCTATTTCAAAAGATGCCTTCTCTCTTTTTTCACCCTGGTCCTAACAGATGGAAATAAAGGCTGCTCTCTCGCTCTCTGCTAAACTCATCATCACAGAGGAGAAAGTGCTGATGAAGAGAAGGACATTCACGATGCCTTGGGACCATCAAATTTCCTTTCAGAAAACTGTCTTTCTCCCTCTCTCGCCATCTCTGTAGCTCTGTCTTTCCCCCTCTCTCACCATCTCTGTAGCTCTGTCTTTCTCCCTCTCTCGCCATCTCTGTAGCTCTGTCTTTCCCCCTCTCTCACCATCTCTGTAGCTCTGTCTATCTCCCTCTCTCGCCATCTCTGTAGCTCTGTCTTTCCCCCTCTCTCACCATCTCTGTAGCTCTATCTCCCTCTCTCACCATCTCTGTAGCTCTGTCTTTCCCCCTCTCTCACCATCTCTGTAGCTCTGCCTTTCTCCCTCTCTCGCCATCTCTGTAGCTCTGTCTTTCCCCCTCTCTCACCATCTCTGTAGCTCTATCTCCCTCTCTCACCATCTCTGTAGCTCTGTCTTTCCCCCTCTCTCACCATCTCTGTTGCTCTGCCTTTCTCCCTCTCTCGCCATCTCTGTAGCTCTGTCTTTCTCCCTCTCTCGCCATCTCTGTAGCTCTGTCTTTCTCCCTCTCTCCCCATCTCTGTAGCTCTGTCTTTCTCCCTCTCTCGCCATCTCTGTACCTCTCTCTTTCCCCCTCCCTCACCATCTCTCTATCTCTGTCTATCTCCCTCTCTCGCCATCTCTGTAGCCCTGTCTTTCTCCCTCTCTCGCCATCTCTGTAGCTCTGTCTTTCTCCCTCTCTCGCCATCTCTGTGGCTCTGTCTATCTCCCTCTCTCACCATCTCTGTAGCTCTGTCTTTCTCCCTCTCTCACCATCTCTGTAGCTCTGTCTTTCTCCCTCTCTCGCCATCTCTGTAGCTCTGTCTTTCTCCCTCTCTCGCCATCTCTGTAGCTCTGTCTTTCTCCCTCTCTCACCATCTCTGTAGCTCTGTCTTTCTCCCTCTCTCGCCATCTCTGTAGCTCTGTCTTTCTCCCTCTCTCGCCATCTCTGTAGCTCTGTCTTTCCCCCTCTCTCGCCATCTCTGTAGCTCTGTCTATCTCCCTCTCTCACCATCTCTGTAGCTCTGTCTTTCTCCCTCTCTCACCATCTCTGTAGCTCTGTCTTTCTCCCTCTCTCACCATCTCTGTAGCTCTGTCTTTCTCCCTCTCTCACCATCTCTGTAGCTCTGTCTTTCTCCCTCTCTCGCCATCTCTGTAGCTCTGTCTTTCTCCCTCTCTCACCATCTCTGTAGCTCTGTCTTTCTCCCTCTCTCACCATCTCTGTAGCTCTGTCTATCTCCCTCTCTCTCCCCGTATCACTCACAGTTTTCATTTTTTTTGCACTGTTTATCTTTTTTTAAGTTTCAGTGACCTCTGTTCTTGAATACAGTCTCTCTCCCCAGAACAGAGTAAGAATCACAAGGGGAGGTTGAACACAGTGCGACTGCAGTAAATTAAAAAAAAAAAAAAAAATGAAGAAGATTCCCGTAAAACTGCATGCAGGCGCGCGAGGGGAATTTCCTGTGGCCGAAGTACCCCGGGCGAGCCGCTACACAGTGGTGGCATTATCAGGCAGATGGACGGACGCCCCAGTCACCGCTCTCCCAGTGTCACAGGCAGTGAATGAAGGGATCCGCGGGACAATGAGGGATTGTCGCCAGGGTTCATCATCGTCCGCGAGCCGCCCCAGGGGATGCTTGGACGCCAGCTCCTCTGCAATGCGGTCTCCCGGGCATGGAGGTAATAACGCCTCGTGGAGGCATGCGGGGGTGGGGGCCAGAGGGGGTGAATAAGGGCAAAAAATATGGCATCCAAAGGGCAACGAGCGCTGACTGTGAAACCAATGAGCTTTCTTCTCATATCAGAGATGAGCAGGAGTGAGATGCACAATCAGAGAACACTTCCTGGGGGAGGATATTTTTGAAATTCCACAGAAAAGTGGGGTTTTGCAGCACTGAGTGTGCGTGTGTGTGTGTGTGTGGGGGGGGGGGTTTGCACCATATCTTTCAGCTTTGCATCTTGCGAAGAGGGTGATTACAGGCAATATTGAGGACAATAGGAGCCTGGCTGGCTCACCAAACTCTGCGAAAACCTTCTTGTTACTTCACCAGTGATGAACGAGAGCCATACTTATTACCGAGGAGGGAACCAAAGGGTTATGGGTTCACATCTCTTGGTATGTCAAATATCTTCTTGAATCTCATCAATTCTCATGTCCAATGATGTAGTTCATAATCTTTACTGTAGATGATGGATATCCTATATGACCCAGGCCTTTTACATCTAAGAAGAAGAGGATTCTTCAGCTTACAATCATACAGGAACCCTGTTTATCTTTTTCAGGAATCTTCACCATAGGTATGAATTTTGAAAGCTCCTGGAAAGAACCATTTTCCCCAACAAAAGAATCCTTGACACTGATGGGGTTTATGGAGTCATGATATTCCATTCAGGGCATATCATGAGAGAATATTGCCAGCCTTGGGGCAATGATTGGGTGAGCTCTAAGACTAAAAACTGGGCCAGTAGATGGTGGGGAAAAACCAGGGTGACTGTAATTGAGTAGCATTGCAATGACACCCGTTATTCACTGTGTTGGTCTGTACCCTCAAATTGATGGTGGCCCAGTTAACCAAATAGGTTAAGAGCTGAAACACAAGCATAACAGAGCACAAAGGGCCCGACATAAGGACAGAAGCCCTGTAAATTTCATATGCTGTATGATTATTTTCCTCAGCTTTTGTGGGTGCTGACTTCAGCCTGCTACATAAATCCTTTTAATGAAGGCAGCACTGGAGAGCAGCAGTGGAGCGTAGCACTGGAGCACAGCGCTGGAGTGCAATAATGGAGTGGGTCAGTGGAATGCAGCTCTGGAGCAGAGCACTGGAGCACAGCACTGAAGCAGACCACTGGAGCACAGCACTGAAGCAGACCACTGGAGCACAGCACTAGAGCTAAGCACTGGAATACAGCACTGGAGTAGAGCAATCCGGCACAGCACTGGTGTGTTCAGCTGGAACGCAGCACTGAAGCAGAGTCTAAATGCTGCACAGGTATCCTCTGAGGAGTTTGGCAGGTCTGTTATATTACTGACGGGGGGTCAAGGGATCTCTAGGCATAGTTTGTGTTTCTCTATGCAGGTTAACGCTGTCCATCCTGGCCCCGCGGCCCCTGGTCTGTTCTCACGCATTAGCCTAACCCCCCTCCCCCATCACATCAACGTCCTCATCTTTCGGGGTTAAACTGCTGGCAGGGGTTCTTCTGGCACTGCTCTCCCTATTGAGTTTTCATAAAACTAGGTCACCGCAGCCGCCATGAGACCAACGCGGTGGAAGAAAAATGGGTGAAAGGAGGAAAGGAGAAAAAATGGGGCGTCACATGAACTGCAGGCTGAAGTGCCCACTGCCACAGCGCCCCCTCCTAACACTTCTACCACAACAACTCTACAACCATAACCCGGGCCAACGCCTTGGGCAACCAACAACTAATAATAAGAGCAGAAATGCACTCACATTCAATAGAAATTTCAGAGGCAGTAGTTGTATGTTAAACAGTTGTATGTCAAACACAACTACTGTATTCAAACCTGTAGAACATCCTGCCTATTTTAAATACCAGTGGAGATCCACTATGTCCAGCTAATTAGCAGGGACATTTGTATAAAATTATATACAATATCTAGATATTTCCCATTTGATGTAATGTTGTGACCATAAACACATAGCGTCCTGGGTTTGACTATTTCTCTCAGTATAAGTGTGATGTAGCTTCAGTGAAATGCTGCACCCAGGAAATACAGACTACGAAAGTGACATTGTCCTACAATATGGAAAAAAAAAAAAAAAAAACATTTTTCTGATTTTGTACCTTCTTAAGGGAAAACTAAAGTGAGAAGTCAGTTAAAAGAAGAATTCCGGTGTGAAATTGACTTGGGGTGTATTAAAACACGATAACGAGTACTAACCTTTGTCAAATACCCCACCTCCTTACGCACGCAACATTTCAAAATACATGGCTTTTTAGCCAAAGCTCCCAGCAGGCTTAAAATGGTAGTGAATTCGGCCTAGCGTTACCATGCAATCTGTTCCCCTATCCTTCCTATTCGTTCGTGCTCATCAATCGACTTATCGTGACTTTAAAGATGGAGGCGACTGGAAACTACCTCAAGGTACTGTTTGCATAAACTGTCTTTTTTTTAATAAACTACCTGTGCATTTTCAAAGTTCTCAGTGCCTTGTTTTAAATGTCAGGGCCCTCTGAATTCTACCGATGAAGTGTGGAGCTACTTTGAGCCTTGTTAATGATGAAAAAATAGCAATTTCTTTGCATGGTAACGCTATGCCCAATTCACTACCATTGTAAGTCTGTTGGGAGCTTCGGCTAAAAAGCCATGTATTTCGAAATGTTGCATGCGTATGGAGATAGGGTATTCGACAAAAGTTAGTATTCATTATCATGTTTCAATACAACCCAAGTCAATTTCACACTGGTATTCTCCTTTAAGGGGTTTAGCTCAAGAGCTCCAACAACTGCTAGACATTGGACTGTTAAGAGCATGAACAGTAAATTTCTGTGGTGTTTTTCTTTTTTTGCCCCCAAAATTGCAAAGTCAGAAATCTAGTACTTCAAAATATCAGAAGTGATTTATATACCAATATTGGATTGCTCAGTTAAGAACATTCAAATTATATCATTTTACAGTTTGAAATGTTAACTAATATCCTCCTCCTCCATCATTTCCCGCTCAGCTAGAAACACGAGACATTCTTAATTATGAAAAACAGTGGAAAAACGTTTTGTGAAATCCTTCTGCTCTTTTGAGAGAAGTTATGAAAGAGGCACAACGGAAGCCAAACCGCTTACGTCTGCAGACTCAGCCCCGCTGAAGAAGTATCAATTCTGTAAAATCTCCAGTCACTTTGAGGCACATTTGTGCTTCTGTTTTTCTGTGTCCATCCCTGTTTCATTTTTTTAAATCTGATCACCCGCAGCATCCAGCTTTAAATCCTCAATGCCTTGCGCAATATGAACAGCGAAGTTGCACGCAAGCGTGTATGCGCACCTATGCACACATGAGGTACGTGCATTACGAAACACAAGAAAATTTTTGCACACACACACACATTTTTACACTTATACACACTTAGACTCGTGCACACTCAAACTGAAAACTGCCGTTTCAAAGTATAGGAAGAGAAGAAGCAGGCAGTAGCCAGCAGATGTTACTGTTTTCACGGAGGAGGGGGTGTCCACTGCTGGAGGGGTGGGGCACCCTTTCACCTCTGACCTCACAGGAAGTGCACGGGACAGGCAAGGAAAGGGGGCTCCTGACCGCAGCCATCACCTTCCCCATAACAGGCACACCCAGCCTGCGTTTGGGGAGCTTGGAGGGTTTTGGACTGGCGTGGGGGGCGGAGAAGTCCCAGCTAGGGACAGGATCCACAGAGGTGCGGGACGTTTTTCCAAATAAAATTTGAGCCTCTGTAGCCCTGAGTCTGTAGAGCCTTGGCTGAGGACCAATGAGGCCTCTGTCAACTTCTGCAGGCCCACTCTGACAGAGCATCCCAACTGACCCACCTCACCCCAACCCCCACCCGGGCCGGCCAACCACCCCCCACGCGGATTACAGACCCTCACCCCCTACATGCACGCACACGTGCCAAAACTCGTCTGTCAGCCAGATGTTGAGAGCAAAAAAAAAATTCAAATTAAAAGCAGGACCATAGCCAAAGGTGTCCCATATCTAAAAAAATATTATTATTACAATATCTCACAGCATATCCTGTCATTGGCGAGACTGGAGGCAGATTTCTTGACATATATATTCATGCTTTACCTCCGACTCTCCATTTCTCCCACCCCCTAATATTAAAATTTATTTTGTTAACTCTAGCCCGGAAAATTGGACATTTTTACGCCCCTGAATATTGGTTTCTTCTGGGGTATGAAAATTAACAAGGTAAGAGCTCCGAGCTCCATTACCGTTTCTCCTGGTCCCTTTGGTCTGTGTCTGTTGCTCTGTCACTGACACTGACAAAAATTACGCTGACTCCCTGACCATATTTAATTCTGCATTCAGTTGGAATGGAGACTCTCCGTAGAAGGTCAACAATCCAGGATCTCAATCTATGAAAGCGACCCTTATGTGATGGAACCACAGACACAGCTGAGGGAACCAGGGGAAGTGTCTGTGGTGTTTGGAGACTGAACCCAGGGGTGTAGAAGCTGTACTGGGGGTGTACCAGTGCGATTCCACACCGCTCAACCACACCAGGATGCACAGTAGAACAGCTGATACTGGCATGTGTGACTGATGTGGTAGAGAGAGACTCTCCTGCCCTCCCCCTTCCCATCATTCTCTTTTTTACAACTCTTTTTATTGGTTTTCTGCAAATATTACAAAATATTGTATCGATCTTACGGCTCAACTGAGCCCCCAAATGAAGCCCACAAACCTCCCTGAGACCCTCCCCATACCCATCCAAAACCCTCCCTGTAAACTGCCCACGTCGGTTATGGTCATAGTAGGCCCTTGTTATCTTTTGAATGTTCCTCCAAACCCCGTCTGTAGATCATTCGTTGGTTTTCTCTTCCTTTCGTGCTATTGTATGAAATCAGTTCCATCTTTAATATAAAGAACAGCCCACCTTGTTTCAGGATAAATCTCTGAGCAGCCATCTTTAGGGCATCTTGCCATGCTGGTACCAGGCAGAGCCACAGGTTTCAGCAGGTGGTTTTCATTTGCATTGTACACTACTTGTTCACAATTTTACCAGTACAATAAACTTGATAAAGGACTATGGGCTTTAATCTCTCGGTTTTACGACACTGACTTGCGTGCTGCTTTCCAGAGTCCTGGCGATGTGGGTCACTCTGAAGAACCAGAACACCCACAAGAGAAACACGTAATGTCCCTCCTTCAAGTGAAGAGGACTTCTTTGGCCCCCTTACACATACAAGCACACATATGCTCACACGCATCCAGACATCACACCAGTGGCGTAGCCAGAATTTCAAAATGTGTACATACGGAACATCCCTTCAAAGGGAGTTCCCGATAACGTAGGTTAATGAACAGGGCCACTCCCAATGCCCCTCCCTATTCGTCCTTACGCCGATATATACCTCCAACATTCCCACAATCCCCGCTCGTCTCATTTCTACGTCCCTCCCACCCTTCCCCTCTCCAAGACGGAAGCAAGAAACATCCACCACCTGGGAGCCGGGGGGCTTAGGAGCCACACGGAGTCCGACAAGAGATGCGAGCCCACCCTGAGTCTTGCCACCCGGGGTGCCCCTCAATGTTCGTACAATCACTGACCAAGTACAACAACACACCCGCCCCAATTTCCTATCCGCCCATTCTCCTATTCGCAATCCCACCCAATACTCTCCTAGGAGTGGTCCAGAATTCATTAAACAATTATTAGTCCTGACTTGCTCCAAATCATTTTCCTTTATTAACATGTTTTCCACGCATAAGAATATATTGGCACTTCAAGACAGAGCTTATTTTGTGCTGCAATCCAAGTGTGACTCAATACTGAGCTAAATTTGGTTCGGAAAAAGTATTTACTCATCAGTCATAATTTACTCCCGGCCCATAACCTCCCCAGACACTCCCATGTGAACCCCCTGTTCGCTAGTCTTCACTGGCTGCCTATTGCGGGTCGCATCAAATTTTAAGACATTGATGCTGGCCTATCAGGCAGTCAAAGGAGCAGCTCCAGAATACATCCAGAAGCAGTTCAGACCACACACACCAACTATGCCACTTCGCTCTGCCACTTCTGGTAGCTTGGCTCCACCGACTTTCCGCTCCTGCTCATCCCGCTCAAGACTGCTGTCTGTCCGGGCTCCCCATTGATGGAAAGATCTACCAAGCGAGGTCAGAACGTCAGAGTCCTTGAGCATCTTCACGCACAGCCTGAAGACCCACCTCTTCAGGCTCCACCTTTCCCCTACCTCACTGCCCTCGGTGAAACTCTCCTGACACCCAACCCACGATGCCTGATTGTTGTCGTTTAGTTCCTTTTGTTAACTTTACTGGTTTCTTTCTGTTAGCTACGATTCCTTCAATTTTATACTAATTGCACTTAGTGTTACCCATGTCACTTGATCTGTGAGGACCTTAACTTGTGAATCCTTGAAGCTCAGCACTTTTGCATCGAACTTTTGCACTTTTGTACGTCGCTCTGGAGAAGAGCATCAGCTAAGTACCTGTAATGTAATGTCACGTAAAGTAGGTACATGTATTTGCTTTACGAAAGGTAAACTGCTATGGAACTTCCCCACTTTCTTTTTGGGACATCAGGTGACGTAACCTGAGTTTTATGATTGTTGCTTAAATTAAACCAAACACAAAGATATGAAACACTTTTACACAATGTTGAATAAGGGTGATAGAAACATGACAATTGTGCATCCAACTGAATGGTTGTCGTCTTGCACAATGAGAAGAATTAACAACACCTGATAGTGTGGGGTGCTTTCAGCGTGAATGTATCGGTAATGAAGTAAGAAGATTGAGAAAAAGTCAGGACTATTAATTGTTGAAAAGGGATGGTCTGTGCTTTACATTTTTAATCTCTGGCTACGCCACTGTCTGACAAGCACATGCTCACACTCTGTCACGTACGTGCGCACACACATGCACACACATATCCCTACCTTTTCATGACAAATGCACACTAAATGCACACATCAAATCACTCATTCATACAAACAGACACCCAACATACACACATGCGAGCACGCATGAACATATAAACTCACACATCCCACTCACAGTCAAACATGCACAGATGCTAAGGTGCACGCACACACACACACACACACGCTACTAAGTTCTGCTGGGATGTCAGAAGCCACACAATAGGAGAAACAGAGGACACAGTGTCTGACATTTTCCGGGAAACTGGATAGCGTGGTATCTCTTCTGAAACCTCGCTCTGAGGGGAAAAGAGGAGAAGAAGAGAGAGAGGGAGGGAGGGAGAAAGACAGAGAGAAAAAGAGGAGAGGAGCGGCGGGGAGAAAAGAGGGCAGTGTTGCAAGGGAGATATAAATCTGATTACACAAACGTAGCGGCGAATCCGATACGCTCCATTGTCGTTCCCTGCGTGGACCGCGCTCCCGGGGACAGATGGGGAGATGGGGGGAGGGGGGAGGGCCCTACCTCTGTGCCGCTGCTCTGCTTTTAAGCACAGAAACAGAGTAGGGTTACACAGCGCACACATGTGCACACACAGCCCAGGTGTCCGAAAGATAACAGGAGGGTAAGAGAGAGCATCTTTGAGCCCCTGTGCACTTCTGCACCAATATGTTCTTCCTGTAACCTCTCACCCACATCTGCGCTGGAACACACACAGTCACACACATATACCCACAAGCATATGCGCATAGAGAACATATACACATTGATCGCAAGCATATGCTCATGCGCACACACACATACGGCGCACACGTATGAATACGCAAAACCTCCGAACTCGTATAGCCAAATACACAACCATTTGTCCATAGAAACACACACACACATGCTCTCTAACACACATACATGATAACTGACATAAAATCAGCACATGCGCACAAACAAATACAGGCACACACTCCAGAGCATAAACATATCGATGCACGCACACACACACACACAGGCATGATCCCATACACACTCACACCTAAATACATATACAAACAAACACACAAAGAAATATGCATGCCCACACTCGCACTCACGCTCACACTGACACAGAAATGCTCACGCTCACCAACACATAAAAATGGATATGCGCATACACACACACACACACACACACACACACACGTTCAAGCACAGTCTGCCACACACAAAAGGACATGCAAATACACACACTCATTGACAGTTGCGCAAACGCACACACACAAACACACACACTCATAGACACACAAATGAAAATGCATACAGACAGACACACTCATTCAGTCTCACACACATACACACACACAAATGGAAATGCAGACACACGCGCACACACTTACACTTGCACGCAAGCATGCACAAACATGGTCATGCACACGCACACACATGCGCACACACACAAACAAATATACGAATACACGCGTTTATACACACACACATACACACACACACAAACGAATATACGAACACACGAGCACACAAAACGAACATTCAAACACACACGCGCGCACACACGCACACACACACACACACCAGTACCTATGAGTCCCACCGCACATTGGGCTCCACTCTAATCCCCGTTCATGACTCTTCCGCTTAAACAGACCGGTACAAATCTGCCTCTGAGCGGGCGGGCCCACCCATCCAGCTGTGCCCGGCTCTGATTGGCTGGGCCCACCTGGGAGAAGGCATTAGAGAGGTGTGAGAATGTCAGGGTTCGAAAAGACTGATCTGTTCCGGAATTGAGATCACAGTGCTTCTAAAGGGCATGACCAGCAGGGAATCACAGGTCTCACAAACTGCCTAATCCTCAGCCTGAACCCTTTAAAAGGAAAAGCTTTTCAGATTTTTTTTTTTTCAAAATTGTCAATGTTATAGCACTCCACTGTTCTAGGTTGTGTGCCGTGATTACTTCAACATTAGAACGCCTGGTGAATGTGTTAATCACATTCTCTTTAACCCTATTAAACCAACAGACTCATGTATGGGTCTGTAAAATTTAACTCTTGGATTCAACCCTGTGAAAACTTTAGGACTGCCTTTAATTCTAGTGGACATCCCAAATTGTTCTCAGCAATCCCAAATATGACCTGCTGAATTACAGGGAAATATGTATAAAATGATGTTGAAAATCAAGATGTTTTCCATTTGATGTAATGCTGTGGCCATAAAACCGGCGTGCGGGGTTTGAATATTTCTCGCATTATAAGTATGATGTAGCTGAGGCACTGCAACCTGCAGACATAGAATATGCATGTGAAATTGCCCTACAAATGCTGTTTCTGACCTTCAACCTATTAAGGGGAAATTTAAGTGAAAGAATTGAGCTTAAGGGGATAAATAGAAGGCAGGGGTGCCTTGACACTATAGAGGAACTCATAATATACACACACACAAACGAGCACACACTCACACACACACACACACACACACAAAACACAAATAGCATGCCCCTAGACACATTCCTTCACACACACATGCAGTCCACACAAACAGGTTGTCCTACATTAGGAGACCAGTAATCAGACCTCTCTAAGGTAGTCTGGGGTATAAACACCTCAGACACCTACAGACAGCTTCCCTTCCCGCATTCGCGGCTCCTCTGTTCTACAGTTGAGACAACAGACAGTGTCATTGTTTGCATGGGGGATGCACTCAGCTGAGAGCGCTGCTGTAAATGTCATGGTGTGTAAGAGCAGTGTTTGCTCTCTCATCAGACCCAACACATAAATGGACACAGACAGACACAGACACACCAGCGGCGTAGCCAGAACTGAAGGTTGGGTAGGTGCAGCACATCCCTTCGAAAGAATTATTAGTCCTGAAATGTTCTCAATCATTTTTTCCTAATTAAACATACATTCATTCCAAGAACAGTCCACACTGTCAGGTATTGCTATTTCATTTCGTTATGGAAAGACGAAAATCATTCATTTGGACACACAATTTTCACCACTTTGATCAACCTTACTCAAAGTTGCGCAATGGTGTTTCAAATCTCTGTCTTTGATTTAATTTAAACAGTTAAAACTGTCATGAAGTGTAGGATAGATTGCCGAATGAGCCACAACAGCAGCACATAAGTTCCAGAGCAGTTTACCTTTCTTAAAAATAGGCCTACTGATGAGTAAATTATTATATTTAAACTGAATTTAGCCTATTATTTAGTTGCCTTTGGATGAAATAGAGCAAGAAGCTGTATCTTTACTTGCCAATGGATTATTTTTATAATTGGACAATGCTTTAATAAAGGAAAATTATTGAAAAGAAGCAGGGACTGATAATTGTTGTAAAGGGATGTTCTGTGCCCATCTGATTTTCAGTTCTGGCTGCACCACTGATTCTGGCCAACACAAATATATCTACAAGCACAAACATCCAACCAAACGCAAAACTACCCAACAGACCCCCAGATACATACAAACAAGAATTCACACAGAAACACATAAACTTGCTCTGGCGTGCAGACTCACACACACACGCTCATACACACAAACACCCGAGCGCTGAGGTGCGGCAGCGTGTAGGCACAGAAAGTCCCTGAAACACTTTCACTACCTCGAGCGAAAAACCCCAATTTGCTCTGAGCATTAAATTAACACAATGAAGTTTTTTTTTCCACTAGTGGTTTGTTCTGAGGTTGGACCTGAAACTCGCGAGGTTGTTTCTGTAGATATTATTCCTAGTTTTTCTGCACGCTCAGCCACATATATAAATGTATTCATAATGTGAAGCACAGGGGGACAGAGAGAAATCTCACAGTACACACCACGAGTGTGACGAGAGAGACGGGAACTCATGACAGCGGTTAGAGGCCACTGACGCATCGGGACGCTAGCTGGCCTTACGAAACAAACAAATCTATTCAGGAACACAAAAAACCGGAATAAAGAAACAGAAGTCATACGATTCCAAGGGAAGGCATCGGACTTAACCTTGGACCCCAGAAACACGAGAAGAAGAAGCAGCAGGAAAGAAAAAAAAAATTGCTGATGGTCCAAGCACTCGAGAACGTTATGTGGAAACAGCACATCGAAGGAACAGTCAGAGAACCAAACAGCAGACGGCCCTGAATCGACACAAACAGTAGAATCGGAAGCGGAGGGACGTAGATGTTCGCCCAAACTCCACATCCACTACCTGGCATGTAGGACCCTCCCCTCTACCCACCTTTACTCGCACCCTGTCAAAGGCAAAGAGGTCAGCTTAAGGCCAAGTTAAAAGGAGAAGAAAAAGAAGAAATGGAGAAAAGAATAGAAGAAGAGATGAAGAAATGAGACTTGGGAGGAAGTGCAACTGGGCCGAGACCACAGCTGCTGCAGATCTGCCATGCACGTACATGTGCACACACACACACACACACACACACACACACACACACACACAAGCACACACACCCCTACACCCTCAGCACCAGCGTGTGAGTTTCTAGTTTCTGGGTCAAAAATGGTCCCAGAAGAACCAAACGCGCACAAACGCAGGCCCAGGACACATAAGCTAATAAGTGAATGGCCAGAACTCCGTTTATCTGAACTGGAAATATATTCACACAATCATGGGGAGTAAGAAATGGGACAACAAAACAGGGTCATCTTTTCCCTCAAAAGACAGAGAAGATATGGATGACAAAGCAGAAGACAGAAAAGAGAGAGAGAGAGAGAGAGAGAGAGTGTCCTCTCCATACATATCTTGAGCCTTCTCACCAGGCCTCTCTCTCTCTCTCTCTCTCTCTCTCTCGGTAACCGAAGTTTCTCAGTAAGAATTCCAGCAACCGGCCAAAGCAAAGACCATGGGGGGGTTTGAGTGAGGGGGAGAGAGCACACAAGACCCCGCCTCCGTCACATGCTCCGTTACCCCTGGTGACACAAATCTAATGGATTCTCAATACTCTGTGAGAGGAGAGTTCAGAGACTCGCAGCTGAAAGCAGCCTAGCAACAGGTAAAGTGTACGTGGCGATCGGTAGCGCGCGAGAGAGAATACGAGAGAGGAAAATCCCGCGCCCTACTGCACCCTTAAGCATGTCAATGGCCGACATGTCACGTGACCGCGGCGGACCAGGCTGAAGATAGGAGCGTCGCAATGGGTAGCAGCGCGACGTGGCCGAATTTCAAAAGTGGCCAAGGGGATGAAAAGCCATTCAGCTCATTCAGTCTGCCGTCCACAGATGCAAATTGAGGGCATCAGTAGTCAGGCCTCGCTGCGAGGACTGCCACAGAGCCGCTATCAGCCATTCACTGAGCATAGAGCCTTAACACAGACTGACCATCCATAATGCATACTAATACTGACCAACATAATAATAATCATAATAATCTTCATCTTAGTAATGATACTCATAATAATATAGCAATGAATTCCTAAAGTTGCCTTACTGCTCTGCAAATCATAAAATAGTAATCATTCTAAAAATAATAATAATTATCATCATCATCATCATCATTTGACTCCCTTTCTTCTTCATAATCATCATTATCATCATAAAAATGCAAATACAAATGTAATTAAGTTGATAATGTGCCCATCATACAAGAGCCATGGAGCTCAGAGTAAGCTACTTTGCGGTAGATTTATTCTATAGTAAAAGTAATTGGGAAAATGTCATGCAAAATACGCATAAATAGAGACAATAAAAGTGGACAGACAGGATAAAAGATGAGGTAATCAGTGAGGGCAGGAACAGTCCAATTTTCTCCAACACTTGCTATGACAGCTACAAAACTGCGGGGAAACATGGCATGATTTTTTTTTTTTTTTTTTACGGAGACTGAGGCTGACCTGGTCCTTTCAAAAAAAAACCCGGGCAGACATCTAAAAACAAATGGAAGAACCAGAGCTGAGAAGCGGACGGTTTCAATCAGTGTCAGCGCATTTTCCGCCCGACGTGGATCTGGCATTGGTTTTTATCTGGGAGCACGGGGCCGCAGACGTAAGCACTCAGCTGGTTCAGCCTTCAGCGCTAATGATATGTATTCCTTATTCTTCTACGCGCTCGACTTTCGGATGCGCTGAATCTGAGGCCGTTTTCAATGACCTGATATCCATGGGAATCCGGCTTTAGCAGCGCTGCTCTTCAACAACATACAAGGAGTGATTGCAGCTCTCAAGGAGAAATCGCATTCCAGCCCCTGCCAAATGCAGATATTGAACTGCTCTAATGAGCATGCACCATATACACATGCACGCACACAGACATTCACGGACGGGAAACAAAATCCTTCACACACACCCATAGCGATGCACATAAAAAAACACACACGCGCAAACAGTTGAGCTCAAAAGTTTTTATACCCTTGATGAATTTGTGAAATGTTGCCATTTATTTTGAGAATATGACTCATCATGCAAAAAAAACTTGTCTTTTATTTAAGGATAGTGATCATGTTAAGTCATTTATCATCACAAAGGTATTTGGCTCCTTTGAAAATGATAATAACTGAAATCATCCAAACCGCCTTGATCATAAGTTTACATACCTTTGAATGTTCAACCTTGTTATATAGACACAAGGTGACACACTGAGATTTTTTTTTTTTTAAAGATTATTTTTTTGGGATTTTTACCTTTATTTGACAGTTACAGAGTAAAGAGAGACAGGAAAGTTGGGTAGAAGAATGGGGATGACACGCGGCAAATGACCCGAGTCGGAATTGAACCCAAGTCGCCGCGAGAAGGACACAGACTTTACGGTGTGCGCGGTGAAACCGATGTGCCACTGGGGCGCCCACACTCAGGTTTAAATGGCTATAAGGGTTCCACACCTGTGGGTTTTTAAATTGCAACTAGAGTCTGTGTACAATCATTGAGTTTCTTAGCTCCCGAGTGGATGCACTGATGTGGCTAGACACTGAGCCATGCGGAGCGGAAAAGAACTGATTAAGGACCTTTGTAACAAGAGAGTTCAACTTTTTGAACATGGGAAAGGATATAAAAAGATATTCAAAGGCTTAAATATGCCAGTCAGCGCTGTTCAGTCAGTGATTAAGTGATTAACATATTTTGATACCAAGCTAAGGTTAGTTGGGCCAAGAAAGATTTCAGCATAAGCTGTCAGGAGAATTGTTTTGAGCACAAAGAAAAATCCACAAACTACTTCAAGAGCAACACAGGATGCTCTGGAAACGGATGACGTGGTCGTTTCAAGGAGCACAGTAAGGAGGTACTCGAACAACAATGAGTTACATCGTCGAGTTGCTAGAAGGAAGCCATTATTGCACCAATCCCACAGATAAGCCTGCCTAAAATATCCCAGACAACACCTTAACACACCTCAAAACTTCTGGAAAACTGTCATTTGGAGTAAAATTTGGAGTATGGTCACAACCATAAACGCTATGTTTGGCAAGCAGTCAACAAGGGACATGGTGAAAAATATACCATTCCCCCTGCAAAGCAGGGTGGTAGCTCTCTGATGTTTTGGGGATGTGTGAGCTCTAAAGGCAGAGAGAGTCTCTTGAAACTTTACTGCCTGATGAATGCAGCATGCTATCAGAAAATGCTGGCAGACAATTTGCATTCTTCAGCATGAAAGCTGCGCATGGGACGCACTTGGACTTTCCATGACAATGATCCAAAGCACAAGGCCAAGTTGACCCTCCAGTGGTTACAGAAAAGAAAGGTGAAGGTTCTGGAGTGGCCATCACAGTCCCCTGACTTAAATATCATAGAGCCGCTTTAGAGAGATCTCAAACGTGCAGTTCTTGCAAGATGACCAAAGAATTTGAAGGAGCTGGAGGCATTTTGCAAGGAATAATGGGCAGCTATACCACCTGAGAGAATTAGGGGCCTCATTGAAAACTATCACAAAAGACTGCACGCTGTTATTCATGCTAAAGGGGCCAATACTGTATTTATAACTAATGGTATGCGCACTATTGAACAGAGCTAGTTTCATTTTTTTCCCTTACTGCCATGTTTTATTTCATGATTATACAACAGTTAGTTCTGACCGAGTAATTTGATTTGACGCGAGGCATTCCATGAGTGCTGATTAAAGACTACAACATCACTGAGACATATAACAGCAAAATCACCCAACTCACAAGTGTTTTAATAATAGTTCATTACACTAACTGCCGACCACAAACTCAGTGTAACATTGTTAGCAACAGTTAAGTCCCGATCCATTAGTGGAACTACTTGCACTGGCGAAGCCACATAACTGATTAAATAAAAAAATATATCATAATCTGTTATCTCATATTGCCATCAACTAATAAGTGGGATTTGTAGAACAGTTGAATAAAAGCAATATCACACTCGAATTAGTGATATTGTTGCTGAATATCATCACAGCTGTGATATCTTCGGCACTCGGCCTCCCTCTCGTGTGATATTTCTTGATTGTGCCATTCTACATGGCTTACAGTTGGATAAGAATCCAACAAGAAATATAAGAAATGTATTTTGCCCGTTTTCTTTAAAAAATATTACCGATTTTACAAATTCATCTTGGGTGTGCAAGCTTTTGAGCACAACTGCACAAATTCACAAATAGAGTTGCGCATATAAAACACACAAATATTCACAAACACACACACAGACACAAAATATACACATACAGTATAGTCACACACATACACAAAAAACAAACACACAAATACAACACACATGCACCATGATGCTTACAAAAAAAAAAAGCACATCAACAAACAGATGCACATAAAAAACCACACACATGCAACTACATATAAAAAAAAACACACACAAACACAAACAACCAAAACACCCACTCCCATATTCAAAGATGAACACACTCACACATAGGAAACAAGCAAATGTATAAATATTAAAAGCCCACTCGCATTGATCTGAATAAACATACACAAATTCACAAACATTTATGGAGAATCCGACAAATGTATACATGAAGACAAGCAGATCTCTATGCACACACAAACACACACACACACACACATACACACACACACACACACAAACACAAACACAATATAGACCACAGAAACCTTAAGATACTCAAATACCACAATGCTGACAGGATAATAACATTTCTAGGCATACTGTTTCACCTCATAAAACGCCTGTATTTTTTGGATTTCAAAGCAGGAAGGAAAACTACACAAGTGCCTTTTATGCAAGCACACCCATCAGTGCAAATCAGAGGACTCACGCACATACGCACATAAACCCACACACACCAGTGCACTCACACACATACAAACACACAAACCCACACACACCAGTGCATTCACACACATACAAACACACAAACCCAAACATATCAGTGCACTCACACACATACAAACACACAAACCCACTCACACCACTGCACTCCCACAGATATAAACACACAGACCCAAACACACACCAGTGCCCTCACAAACATACAAACACACAAACCCACACACACCAGTGCACTCAGACACATACCAACACACAACCCCACTCACACCAGTGCACTCACACACATACCAACACACAAACCCACTCACACCAGTGCACTCACACACATACAAACACACAAAACCACACATATCAGTGCACTCACACACATACAAACACACAAACCCACACACACCAGTGCACTCACACACATACAAACACACAAACCCACACATATCAGTGTACTCACACCCATACAAACACACAAACCCACACACACCAGGGCACTCACACACATACAAGCACACAAACCCACACATATCAGTGCACTCATACACATACAAACACACAAACCCACTCACACCACTGCACTCCCACAGATATAAACACACAGACCCACACACACACCAGTGCCCTCACACACATACAAACCCACACACCAGTGCACTCACACACAAACCCACTCACAACAGTGCACTCACACACATACAAACACATAATCCACACATACCAGTGCACTCACACAGATACAAAAACACAAACCCACTCACACCAGTGCCCTCACACACATACAAACACACAGTCCCACACACACCAGTGCACTCACACACATACAAACACACAAACCCACACACACCTGTGCACTCACACACATACAAACACACAGACCCACACACACCAGAGCACTCACACAGATACAAACACACTAACCCACACACACCAGTGCACTCACACGCATACAAACACACAAACCCACACACACCAGAGCACTCACACACATACAAACACACAAACCCACACACACCAGTGCACTCACACAGATACAAACACATAATCCATACATACCAGTGCACTCACACACATACAAACACATAATCCACACATACCAGTGCACTCACACACATACAAACACATAATCCACACATACCAGAGCACTCACACACATACAAACACATAGCTCACACACACCACTGCACTCCGACAGATATAAACACACAGTCCCACACACACCAGTGCACTCACACACATACAAACACACAAACACACACACACCACTGCACTCACACAGATACAAACACACAAACCCACACACACCAGTGCACTCACACACATACAAACACACAAACCCACACACACCAGAGCACTCACACACATACAAACACACAAACCCACACATATCAGTGCACTCACACACATACAAACACATAACTCACACACACCACTGCACTCACACAGATACAAACACACAAACCCACACACAGCAGTGCACTCACACACATACAAACACACAAACCCACACACACCAGTGCACACACACACATACAAACACACAAACCCACACACACCACTGCACTCACACAGATACAAAGACACAAACCCACACACACCAGTACACTCACACACATACAAACACATAACTCACACACACCACTGCACTCCCACAGATATAAACACACAGACCCACACACAGCAGTGCACACACACAGATACAAACCCACACACACCCCTGCACTCACACAGATACAAACACACAAACCCACACACCAGTGCACTCACACAGATACAAACACACAAACCCACACACACCAGTGCACTCACACACATACAAACACACAGACCCACACACACACATACAAACACACAAAGCCGCACACACACACACACACACATGCAAACACACAACCCACACACACACACCAGTACACCACACACACTAGTGGACTCATGCACATTCACACACCCACACATCAGCGCTCTCACACCCATACACACACACACACACACAAATCAGCACACTCATGCACACCCACACAATCCTTAATAAGTTGATTCCTGCAGATGACCAAATTTCCAATGAACTTCTCACATAAAGATCTCGGGTTGCTGTACAACCACAGCCGCAGGACTCTTTCACCAGAGAATCGGGAAAGTTGGGGAAAATTCTTCCTCAGGGGCTAGCAGCACCCACACAATATTCAGATTCACACAGATCTCTAAATCTCTCCAGAACTTATGAGGATCTCTGTCTTCTACAGCAGTACAGCTCTGCTCTTCTTGAGCAGAGAAGTAGAGAAGATAGGGGAGTCATTGCTCAGGAATATCCAAAATGTATATGAGCTTCTTCAGACTCCTACAGGAGTTGAGGCCTGGAGGTGTGACCCCTGATTAGACTCCTCAAATGCCCACTGTGGCCCCTAGACCTACTCAAAGTCACAAAAAAGCATAAGACAGGGACTTACTGATGCCTGCTGCTGCTGGCAGACCTCCCACCTGACTCTGTGAGGTGCAGTGATTGGATAAAGACTGAGGGGTGAACACTGGGCCCCGTAAATGAGAACTTAAAGACATTCATGGCGCATCTTGAACAAAGCCTCTGCAAATATGTACTCAGTGAGCAGGGTATAAACAGATGGTGAGATGTATAGCCTCATAGTGTGCGTAAATACTAACTTTTTGCACTGATTGAATATTAAGTGAGCAGGACAGCTTCGACAGGCTGAGTTAAAGGCTGTATTTGTTTGTTTTAAGATACGCATGATGCATTAATGAGGGTAGAGTGTGAGTGATGTGCATGAGGTCGCACTGTGGTGTCAGGGTGAGGGAGGCCAGTGTGAGGTGTGCGGAGTGTGGAGTACAGACAGAGGCGTGGGCAGCTGGGGAGCTCCTCTCCTGCCCTCTGGTGGTCCCGACTGCACTGTGTTAACAGTGAGATGCTATGAGCACTCACATATACACACACTCGTGTATACGCACGCATGCACACACACACACACACACACAATTACATGCGCGAACACATGCACATAAACACGAGCAGACAAATGCACACACACACACACACACACACACACCCAAACAAACACTCAAGTACACAGGTACACACACTCTAGTACACATTAACACACATCCACACAATGACATGCTCAAACACATAAACATAAACACATGTGGACAAACACAAACACAAACGGACGCACACACACTCGTGTACATGCATACGCACACCCATCTACACACATACATGCATGCATACAATTACACGCACAAAGACACACTCATAAACAAATGCAGACATGCACTTGCACACAAGTGCACATACATCATTAACACATCACAGAAATAGGCGCACATACACGCACGCAAATACACCCATGTATATACACACACACACACACACACACACACACATACATACATACATGCACACACTTACACATACTTATATCCCCTTTTCAAAACAAGTTGGGACTCTTTGTAAAATGTGAATAAAACAGAATGAAATGATTTACAAATCATATTAACTCCATATTTCATTGAAGAAATATATGCTCATAATTGAAACTGATGCCAGAAACACGTTTCAAAACTTGGGAAAGGGGAATATTTACCACTGTATTGCATCACCTCTTCATTCAGCAGTACTTATCAAGTGTTTAGGAACTGAGGAGAGCAACTGCTGTAGTTTTAAAAGCAAAATGTTTTTCCAGTCTTGCTTGACACAGGATTCCAGCAACTCACCATTTCATGGTCACCTCTGTCATATTTCTCGTCTTATAATGTACCAAACTTTTTCAGTGGATGACAGGTCTGGACTGCAGGCAGACCAGTTTAGCACCTGGACTCTCACTACCAAGCCATATCGTTGCAATACATTCAGAGTGTGGATTGGAATTGTCATGCTGAAAGGAGAAAGGCCTTCCCCTGGAAAAGGCGTTGACTGGATGGCAGCATATGTTGCTCCAAAACCTGTATATATCGTTCAGCATTAATGATGTCTTCACAAATGTGCAAGTCACCCTTGCCACGTGCATAAATGTACCCCCGTAAAGACGCTGGCTTTTGAATTGTGCTCTGATAACAAGCCAGATTATCCATCTTCTCTTTAACCTGGAGGACATGAAGTGCATGATTTCAAAAGAAAATTTCGTATTTTGATTGGAAAGAACTCAGGCCACTTCGCCTAAGTCCATCTTAAGTGAGCTCAGGCCCAGAGAAGGCAGCGGCGTATCTTGATCTTTACTGTACATGGTTTTATCTTTTCTGGGCGAATTTTTAACATGCACTAGCGGATACAAAGACGAACTGTATTTGCTGGCAATTTCAGGGGTGTTCCTGATCTTATGCTATGACTTCCACTACAGAATCTTGTTTCTCTTTAATGCAGTGCTGTCTGAGAGCCTGACTATTCTGGGCATTCAATATTTTTTTTTCAGCCTTGTCCCCTGCATACAGAGATTTCTCAAGATTCTCTAAATCTTTTAATAATATTACATGGTGTAGATGATTAAATCCCCAAATTCTTCACAATTTGACGTTGAGAACCATTATTCTTAAAATTGTTGAACCATGTACACTCTTTCACTGAGTGGTGAAGCCCTCATTATCTTTATTTCTGCAAAACTCACCCTGCTCATTTTATGACCATTTTTTGTTGTCCCTGTCCCAACCTTTTTGAAATATTTCGCTGGCATCAAATTCAAAATGAGTAAATATTTTTCTAAAACAACAAAATTTCTCAGTTTCATCATTTGACACTTTGTCTTTGTACCATTGTCAATTCAAAATCAGTTAAAATGATTTGCAGATCATTGCATTTTATTTTCATTTACATTTTAGCCAGCATCCCAGCTTTTTGGGAAAAAGGGTCGTACATAAACATGCACATGCACATGCATATACATCATCCACATGCACACATTTGCAAACATATGCAAGCGCGTGCACATCAAGAATACATCAGACATGCATGCATACAAACACATACATGAATAAACACGCACAAGTGCATACACACACATGCTTAATTACCTGCACGCACACTAACATAAACAGACACACAGACACACTCATACACTTCACAGACATACACAAATCTGCATGCCAACACACAGACGCACATGCATATAAATCATGAGTATCACACATACATGCACACACACACATACAAAAACACACATATGCAGACACATAAGCACACACTCATATGCACAAACCCACAAAAGCTTCTGAGGCGGTTTTTCAGATCACTGATAGAGTCAGTCCCGAGGTAGTTAAAATCAAGGTCGCAAGAAACCACAAGGACCCTGACACTGAACGATTCAAAGAACTGGGGCTAAAAAACAAAGAGTCAGGCCTTGTAATCAAACAGCAGTACACCATCACATATTCACACAACCAAAGACACCACATGACCTCCATACAGACATGTGACTTCCACACAGCAGCTGGAAATAGAACGACTGGGTGCGCTCACTACGGACCTTGGTCTTTAGCCCAGCGAACTCAGGAGTCCACGGGAGCTATAAGCCGTCTGTGACATCACTGATTACATAAGGTAGCAGTCGGCATAGTAACCACTCGGTGTGCCATGCATTTTGAGCAGGTGTTGCCCTTGGAGACCGAACTGATACCTGCATCATTTATGGATGTTCCCTGGACACTCCGCCGCCTCTGCTAGCATGCGCCAATTTCCGCCGCCATGACCAGCCTTACGGTTTACATCATGACATGCTCACAGGTGAAGCGATTCGAAATGACAGGAGTGCGCGGAAATAATATACTGTACAGGTTACTGCTTCATTTGACGAAGCCAAGTCGGACTTCAGTCAGATATGTCTGACAGAGGTCAGGAGTTATGCAAATGCTGGACCATCACCCTGGAGTTTTGGGGATCGCCCGAAAACGGCACACTCTGTTCCTCTCTTCTTGAACCAGCGGCCCAGCCTGTGCCTGTAGGCAGGATTGGAGTGGGAGGACGTACCCAAACCCGACCCCATGTCAATGCGCGTGCGGGCTGGCTCGACGATTCACGTGTAATCACGCAGAACGGAGTGAATACGATTCCCCCGCTGCGCTGTTAGCCTTGGCGTTCTCTCACCAAGCGAAAGGAAGGAACACAACGTACCATCAGGGACACGTCTCTCAACAGCTGGATTTTGAGACATGCAAAACCTCGACAACCCCCCCAATACACACACAATACACACACACACACACACACATACATGGCCAAACAAGCTTGTACATAGAGATGTACACACACACATTGACACACAAGTATATACACACAGTTATATACACATGAACGCACTTACACACACATATACAGACACAAGGATGTAGGTTCGTGTGCACACATATGTACACACATACACATGCATGCAGATTGACACTCTTGAATGTACATGCACATGTATGCACTGATAAACATGCACGTACACAAATTCACACACAGACAAACATACACGCACACACAGATATACACACACACACGTATACACATGCAGTCACATGTACACATAAACACATGGACAGAGATATACACCCAAACACACAAATAGGCACATATGTGTGTACATGCAGCTACACACACGGATGTACACACAGATATATACATGCACAGCCACACAAGCATGAACACAGAAATACACACGTAAAGTCATATGCATATAAACATACAGATTCCCACGCCCATGAACACAAAGAACGGCACATAGATATGCAGAAATATACATACACGCAGAGAGATACACACACAGAGAGCCATACGCCAGTACTCACAGACAGGAACACATAAACGAACAGACAGACGCGCACACACAGAAATCTCATCCACCCCCACCCCGCAGGCTAGAGTCTATGGAGGTGAGAGGTCAGGCTACAGTGTTCATAGTTATGTAAGCAGGTGAATCACCCTATACAATTTGACGGGTGGCAGGGGGTTCTATGCAAGTGGAGAGAGAGAGAAAGAAAGAGAGAAGGAGGGAGGGAGGGAGAGAGAGAGAGAGAGCGCAAGAGGAAGAGAGAGACTAACCTTAACTGTCTCAGTGACATTAGCATCACTGCAGGATCTAATCCAGGTTGTGTAGATGGCTGTGCACTCAGCCACATGCCGCTGCCTGCAAAGCATCCAGTCTGCACTTGAAGTCTGGAGTCTGCACAGTGGAACATATTTCAAAATATTTTTCAGGTGTCACACATTGAAAAAAAACAGGAGCAAGGGTTACAGGCTGGGTTTACGGTTTAAATCATACGCTGCTCAGTCAGGATGCAAAGAGGAAAGAAGCTCTGAATTAGCAGAGCAGAACACTCTTGACTCATTAAAAATAAACTAGGGACCAGGTTTGAGGAAAACTGATAAGCCTAAGTCCTTGACTAAATTAAAATCCACAAAAAACAGTGTTTGTAATTGGACAGAGACGAACAGTAGTCTGTTTCTCAGAATAATTGTTCTTCAGCCTGTGGACATGACTGATTTCAACTTCAACAAGAGGCACAAAAAACTGTGTCTTGAATGTCTCAACCATTATGCGTCTTCTGTCAAAACAACGCACACCTGAGGTGTCCTAATGACTGGCATCTGACAGCCTCTTCCTGTCAGAACAGGGCAACTGTGTCAACGATTACCCAGAATGCATCGGAGCATGAATAATATCGAGCCAGACGAGAAGTGATTCTTAGCAGTGCCGAGCACAAGAGTGACTCACTGCAATGCAAGGCTCCCACACAGACAGAATGAAGTAGCTTCAGAAGTGAGCAAACAACCACAATAAACGCACAGAGAGAAAGAAAAAAAAACAGAACAAAAGGTGGTGGGGCAGTGACATTGTCACTAATTTAAACAGCACAGCAGCCAAACAAAAGCAGCAACTCAGCGAGGTGAGCACAGTATCAGGGAGCAAAGGAATGAGTCATGCGCACAAGTATGACCTAACACACCCTGCGCCAACACTGACCTGTCTGATATTACTCTATCCATATCTGTTCAATGTTTATCTACAAGTCTG